>JASDDO010000004.1:165291582-166716858 GCA_030015575.1 Agapanthus africanus
TATTTCCATGATGTTTCTGGATTTGGGAACCGTGGGTATTTCAAAAGAGAATATTTCATTGCTTTAAAAAACCTGGTTACCCTTGATATGATATTTCAGTGTGTCCACCATGTGTTTTTCTCGGTGCTGAGAGCGACATATGAAACCCGATTCGGGGAGCAGACGAGCCGATTGCGGGTACATGGTGGACCCGGTATGGTTCCCCTCGGCAAGATGATCGAAGGATTTTGCCGATTGAGCCTGGAGGCGGGCGAGTACCTACCGGTGATTGGTTGGACCTGGCGGTTATCCGGAGGATACCGACCAGAGTCGATAGATGGATATGGGTGTACTGCTGGAGACGAGGGCCGATTCCACAGACGGAGCCCGTGGGCTGGTCCGGACTGACGGAGCCCGATATATATGAGGATTTACGTGCCGATGCTGGGCACAGTTTTCATGATATTTTCGAGTGTCGATGCTGGGCACTCCGGTTTCATGATTTTGACATGTCGCGAGGGACACAGGTGGTTTATATCCTCATATTTCCATGCATATGCTGATGATATTTACATGCATGATGGTTATTGTCATTGGGTGACGAGTGGACGGAATCCACGTACATGCAGATTTGATTACATTGATTATACCTCACATTTATGATATGCTATTACCTGAGGCACTAGCACGAGCACTTGGCACTACACTCATGTATAGAGATTACATTGCCAGTTTAGCATGCTTCAGACTTATTCATATTGAGGTTTTATTTATATATGATCGTATTGACCTAGGATGGGTCATACATTCGATCTCTGCTTGTAGATATTTTTCTATTCACGAGTTGGAAACTCACACCCGTTGTGCCACAGTCCTTGCAGGTTTTTTGCCGTACAGATTCCATAGCGGCATTTCTGGCACACTGCTTCCATATGGATGACTTGCATTGGTGGGTGGGTTCTTTTGTATCAGAACCGCCATTGTTCCTGTATTATTCATTGTATCTAGAAATTCCATCAACCAAAACTTGTATATGTTAGTGTTTATGCCCTAGAAGGCCATTACTGTATCATACTAGCTTGTATATTACTTAATGGAAGCTTGGGATATTCACATGTATATAACAGTCTTGCTAAACATGGTAGTATGCTACTTGGTTTTTCTATCTTAATATGTGAGTGTACGTATTGATAGAGCTCTTAGGATCTTGCTTGTCTACCAGCGTTGTGATGGCAGTCACACTAGTGGGGGCTGGGTAGTCTACAAGCACATCCTTATTCTGGTCCCTGGTCGTTGGATTATCGAGACAGAGCATCGATACTCCGGAGTAGACTAGTGTGTACGCTTCTCATCCCAGTTGGGGAGATGGTCTGTCCCACAGCCGTCAGTATGTCGTACTGGAGATAGTATACAGGTGCTCGTTAGGTTACGGGTACACCGGACAGGACTCACAGGGAACTGTTTGGTTGGTTTGATACCAGTCGTCAGTGAACAGTTCCCAGGTGACATGAGTACAGCGTAGTCCGCAGACTTGACACTGCTACTTCGCCTCGAGTGTGTCCTACTGTTCTTAGATTGCTACCCTACCACGGCTCATAGGAGTCGTGCAAACAGGTGGCAGTTGGGTGCAGTCCCGAGCACTTGGAGGGCAGTGGCGGTTAGACAGGATTCGTCCCTCCCGGTATTGGGAGTAGATATCGTGCTGTGTCAGAGAGCCATTACGCAAAGTCCCTGGCCAGGGGCAAGCGAGATTTGCTGGTAGGTTCCAGTAGTTTCTCAGGGTGTAATGGGCTTCACTCCGACACGACTTATACCACTATTAGGGGACTGACGCTTGCCGCCCCCCCTAGGCCCGATATGCGATAATCTTGGACGAACGGACCGGACTGTATGGAGATTGTCACATCAGACTCAGTAGGAGTTCGGATGGGTTTTACTCATCGGCCTTCTTATCGACAACTATCTGGGGGACCGTTACGTACAGCTAGTGCCGCTTGCGGTCTGTGGTTAAACCCACTGCCAGCGTAGTAGTCGAGTCTCTAGAGTCCCCACACAGAGAGTTTCCTACTCCAGGCGAAACGATATAGAGGTTGCATGGTTTTGCGACAAAGGGTTCGGACGCATACGTGCGTTTACGCGCGTACGACTTTCGGACAGTTTTTACCAGTCGGCTTTGGTTTTAAGCCCAGTTACTGGTATCCGGTTATTGGATTTTTACAGTCTAAAGTTTTTCCGTATTTTTGCGGATTGGAGGGGCGTTCTCGTAATTGTACGAGAAGCTTCTAGAAGATGTGACTAAGGAGGTTTCTTTTGGAAAGAAAGTGAGTCATGGTGGTGATTCATTCATTTCATTAATGCACATTTATTGCTTAATGACTCATGCTAATGAATCACCACTAGATATTTTTATGAAGCATGCTTATTCATTTCCTTTATTCATTATTCTTAAAAAAGAAATGCTTCATAATATATTATGATACACTCTCTCTCTTCTCATTATCTAATCTCACATTCTCTCTCCTCAAGCTCTCATCTTCAAACCCTAATCCTTAATCCTCATGTGTTGAGATCAAAGGATTAGTTAGACTAAACAATCCATAACCTTCACTCTACATCATCCTTTCATCTTTGATTAGCAATCAAAGTTGATTAGTTACCTCAAGTGAGAGGTTTAGCTTGGAGGTTTCGCTCTCGGGTGGATCGTCTACTACCTAGAGAAGGTCGAGGAGAACTAAGGAGGACACAAAGACGAAGGGACTAGTTTCGATCGGTATAATCCCTTAACACTATAGTTTAGTATAGCTATGTGTTTTGGTTATTATTTGTTTAGCTTCGATTTAAGCGGTTAGTCGATGTTCGTTGTTTAAACTTGATCGTTTTTGAAAATTCCGCCTCCCCATAAGTACTGGGGTGTACTACATCGACTTACAGTGGTATCAGAGCCCTCGCTAAACAATAAATAACTTAATTGCAAATTTGTACGAATTTCGAACGGAAAAAACAAAGCCGCAAAACCCTAATTCTGTCAAGTTTCTGTCGAAGTTAAAATCAAGTCAGAAAATTTTTCAGGTGTGTTCAGAGAGCTTGACATGACCACAGGAGAACACCCAAAAAATTTGGGCTTTCTGATTCGTCTACAGTGCCGCGGAAGGGCGGCGGATCCCACCGATCCGCCGCGCAACCGCGGCCGAGTTGACGAGTCATGAACTCGTTTTTTTTGGGGTGGGTCCTCTGTGGTGTTTTGGGTTTTTCTGGAATATTTAATTATTGCTCAGGTTACTGTTTAACAGAGCAGATTTTGGAGCAATATTGATGTTGTTTATTCGATCGAATTGTACAGTATTTGCGTATTGGATTATATCTGTGATTGTTTAATGTGTTCGTAAACCTCCCCCAACTGCTAGTATGTCGGTTGGCAGGGGGGTTGCACATTTCTGAAATGGTTATATCTGTTTGTGCATATAAACTGTATTGGACTGTTGTGGTGTATAGCCGGGGTTCGCAATGGGTTATTGTTTAATTCATTTGTTGTAAATGTAATTTGTTGTAATATTATTTTCGCGGGGCACTTCCAGGTTGCGGTTGTAGCCACCGTTGTATTATTTCATTTTACTGTTTTTGCTCCTAGGACTGACCCAAGGTGGGGTACACAGACTGCCGGGTGGGTAGTTTGCCGTACCCGTAGGGGTCGAGGGGTGGGGTAACGGCTATTCATCACAACTGTGTAATCTGTCTTTTCTTGCAGGCTCAAAAGAAATACAGATTGCTTGCAAATCCAATATTGTTTATCTGTGTTCTGGAATGAATATCATTGCGTCAGACGAATGTAAAATATCTATATTTATGATAGCTATTTAGACGCCACTTATGTTTTACACCCGCGCTAGCCCAGCCCCCGCTCTGTCGTTAGTTAAGTAACCTAACGGGTGATGACGGGACCCCGTGGTGGAATGCGGATGGCATAAGAGGACGTTGTATTTTCGTTGTTTTCTGCAATGATAGGTTAATGATGGGACGCATTATCTGTAATGCAAAGTAAAACAAACCAAAGTTTTAATCGTTGGAACAATTTAAAAGAAACCACTCGGTTATTTTTAAAACAGATATTTTTAAATGTGGAGTCTTAAACCACTCCTTTTAAAAGCTATCAGGTTCCTTCGGTTATATCAAGTTCACTACGTTCACGGTTTCGCCAAAACCATTCGTAGCCCTCCGTCATTTCATCTGGGTATTCAGTAGTATTCAAGCTATGTATTTTGACCTAACGCCAAGGCATAGTGTTTTGGTAGCTGCTGGATATTCATTTTGTTGCATAGATAGATGAGTTAGTTTGAGACAGTCGTATTATCATTTTGGCCGAACGTCAAGGATATATACGGATGGGTTCAAATTGACAAGATAATGATGGGTAGAACTTGACATGTGACTTATGACATTTTGACCTAACGCCAAGGTCATAAGAGCATGGGGCAAAGAACTTATATCGGGAATTTCTAAAGAAACTGAAATTTGCAAAGAGATGCATACCATTTGGAGTTTGATGAATGTTGGTAGGATTCCTTCAACATTATCATACGATGATATTTGGATCCCGATCCTACTGTGAGTATATGCTACTTATCAGGATATTCGTCGCTTAACGATCAATGCTATAAACCTAGTAGGTGTCCAGAAAAGTGTCAGCGGGGTTACGCCCCCAGAGAAAAGAGGTTATTTAATTAAGGAACTTCGCGAAAGCGTTGGAAAACCTCCCTCGAAGTATCGACACCGGCCTGGCTGAACGGTTAAGCAAGTATTGTACGGTGAGAATAGTCTTGGCTAATTCTTCTTTTATGGTTTGAGGAAGGATTCGAAAAACAGTGGGAGCCATCCAGTTTAGATAAACTAAAAACCATTCTAAACTTGCAAGAGCATCATGCTAAAGAGTTTTCTTCTCTCTCTCCTAAATGCAGCGACCCTGAAAATGACTGGACTTAAGTTACTTTTAGAGAAAAATATACTGACGGGGCCAAACTATAAAGATTGGCTGCGGAATGTCAAGATGGCTTTGACCTATGACAAACTGGGGTACGTCCTCACCGCTACAACACCTGCTGTCCTTGGTCCCAAATCCAGCAATGCGGATAAGGAAATCCGCAAAACCTGGGATTTAGATTGCGCGAGAGCCAAGTGCATCGTGCTTGCCTCAATGAACAATGAACATCAGAGGAGGCACGAGGATATGTCTCTAGATGGCATATTTCTCCATACAAAGGAACTTTATGGAGAGCAATCTCGTATAGCAAGATACGAGACCTCTAAGAAATTGTTTCGAGCGAGGTTGGCTGTCGGGTCATCAGTAGGTGAACATGTCCTACAGATGATCGGCTATATTGAAGAGCTCGCAGACCTTGGGACGACTTTGGATAATGAGCTCTATACAGACCTTGTTCTCCAGTCCCTTCCTCCCACCTACGCCCAGTTTATCCTCAACTTCAATCTTCAAGGAAAAGAAGTTGAACTTGCGGAACTCCTGAACATGTTAAGGAGTGCAGAGGGCACCTTGCAGAAGGCAAGGGAAACACCCGCTATGTTTGTTGGCGGTTCATCTTCTTCCGGGTCCAAGGCAAGGGCCAAAGGAAGGAAGAAAAAGGCCGCACCCAGACCTAGAGGAGGTGTTAGTAAGGTGGGGAAGAAGGGAAAGAAAAAGTTTACAGCACCGGTAGTTGGCCTGGATGAGTGCTTCCATTGTCACAGGAAAGGGCACTGGAAGAAGGATTGCAAGGCGTGGAACGCCAAGAACCAGGAACCGAAGCAAGCTGTGGCTTCGACTTCAGGTGTGTTTGTAATTGAGAATTGTCTGTCGATCAACTCTACTTCCTGGGTATTGGATACCGGATCAGGATCTCATATTTGCAATTCATTGCAGGCACTGAGAAACCGTAGAGTGCTGAAGGAAGGTGATATGATCCTCAGGATTGCTAACGGAGCTAGCGTGGGAGCTGCGTCCGTCGGGGATTATCACCTAGGATTGACGAGTGGACACATTTTGGTTTTACATAACTGTTATTTTGTACCCAGCTTAACGTGTAATATCATATCAGTTTCCTTGTTATCAAATAAAGGTTATGATTTCACGTTTGTAAGAGATGTTGTCAACATCCACCTTAATCATGGTTTGATTGGGTCCGGTACTCTAAATAACGGCATATATGTGTTAAACCAACTCCAAATTTTCAATGTCCAGAACACACTAAAAAGAAAGTCTCCAGATTTAAATAAAGCTTTCTTATGGCATTGTAGACTGGGTCACATCAATGAGAGAAGGTTAACTAAGTTGCATAGAGAAGGATATTTGGACACGTTCGAATATCAAACTTATGACACTTGTCAATCTTGTCTCAAAGGATAGATGACAAAGACTCCATTCACTGGACAAGGAGTAAGAGCGAGCGAGCTCTTAGGACTCATACACAGTGATGTATGCGGTCCAATGTCTACACATGCGAGAGGTGGTTTTTCCTATTTCATTACTTTCACGGATGATTACTCAAGATACGGATTCATTTATCTGATGAAACATAAATCCGAGGCTTTTGAGAAATTCCAAGAGTATAAGAATGAAGTAGAAAACTAAACCGGCAAAAGTATAAAGACACTTAGATCTGATCGAGGTGGAGAATACTTGAGTGCCGAGTTCCTAGGTTACCTAAAAGAGAAAGGAATTCTCTCTCAGCTTACTCCTCCGTACACTCCACAGCATAATGGTGTATCGGAGAGACGGAATCGAACCCTATTGGATATGGTACGATCCATGATGAGTAATACTGAGTTACCACGATCTTTCTGGGGACATGCGCTAGAATCAGCGGCATATCTTTTGAACATGGTACCTACCAAGACTGTGCCTACCACTCCATATCAGATGTGGAGTGGGAAGAAACCCCATCTACAGTATATAAAGATTTGGGGATGTCCAGCTTTTGTTAAAAAGCAGCATGTGGACAAGCTCGAGGCACGATCAGTAAAGTGTTTGTTTGTGGGATATCCAAAGCACTCCAGGGGATATCTTTTCTATTACGCAGAGGAACAGAAGGTATTTGTTTCTCGTAATGCCCATTTTCTAGAACATCAGTTTTTAGAAAAGGAATCAAGTGGGAGCGAAATAGAACTGGAAGAAATTCCAGAACCACAAACTACTACTGAAAGTTTGGTAGAACCAGAGGTTCAAGAAGAACAGAACATTCCCGCACCCCTCCGCAGGAGTAGTAGGCCGTCTCGTCCACCTGAGAGATACTACGGTTTTCTCATAGACGGGGATAGAGAGGATTGCATCATAGATGATGATGAACCTACTGACTTCCAGCAAGCCATCCAGAGCGGCGACTCGGTACGATGGCTAGATGCAATGCGGACCGAAATGGAGTCCATGTACACCAACAAAGTATGGACTTTGGACTTTGCTCTAGATGGGGTAAAACCCATAGGATGCAAATGGATCTTCAAGAAAAAGATTGGTGTAGATGGACAGGTGGAAACCTATAAGGCTAGACTTGTTGCAAAGGGTTTTCGTCAAAGACCTGGTTTGGACTATGACGAAACTTTTTCTCCAGTGGCTATGCTCAAATCCATTCGGGTCCTTCTTGCTATTGCTGCCTTCCATGATTATGAAATCTGGCAGATGGACGTAAAGACGGCTTTTCTGAATGGAAATTTAGAAGAGAGCGTCTATATGGATCAGCCAGAGGGTTTCAATCAGAGTGGGAGCAGCGGGAAAATATGCAAGCTGCTTAAGTCCATTTACGGACTAAAGCAGGCATCGCGGAGTTGGAACATCTGTTTTGATGAGACAGTCAAAGAATATGACTTTATCAAAAATCCAGATGAACCGTGCATATATAGTAAAGTTGTGGCCAGAAGTGTCGTATTCCTCGTCTTGTACGTGGATGACATTCTATTGATAGGAAATGACATTCCTATGCTACAATCTGTCAAAGGATTCTTGTCACACAGGTTCTCCATGAAAGACCTGGGTGATGCCTCTTACATTCTGGGGATCCGGATCTATCGTGATAGATCCAAGAGGATGTTGGGACTTTCGCAGTCCAGGTATATCGACACTGTACTGAAAAGATTCAGTATGGAAGATTCTAAGCGCGGTAATCTACCGGCTTGTCACGGAATCACCCTCTCCAAAGAGATGTCTCCCAAGACTGATTTGGAAAGGGAACGCATGTCTATTATACCCTATGCTTCTGCGGTAGGCTCTATAATGTATGCGATGTTGTGTACCAGACCAGATGTAGCTTACGCACTGAGCGTGGTAAGCCGGTATCAGTCAGACCCAGGGGAGAAACACTGGATAGCAGTAAAGAACATTCTCAAGTACCTGAGGAGGACTAAGGAGATGTTCTTGGTTTACGGCGGAAAAGACCTCAGGTTGGAGGCCTTTGCTGATTCCGGCTTCCAGAGTGATAAGGACGATTCCAAGTCCATGTCGGGTTATGTCTTTACCCTCAATGGAGGGGCGGTGTGCTGGAAGAGCTCCAAGCAGGACACCGTTGCTGACTCGACGATGGAAGCGGAGTATATAGCTGCTTGCGATGCCGCAAAAGAAGCAGTCTGGATGAAGAAGTTCCTAACAGAACTTCAGGTGGTTCCTACCATAGTTGATCCAATACCTCTGTATTGCGACAACAACGGAGCTATAGCTTTAGCGAAGGAACCAAGGTCCCATCAGAAGTCCAGACACATCTTGAGGCGGTATCACCTGATCAGGGAGATCATTGATCGTCAGGAGATCGAGGTTCGGAGAGTTGCTTCAGAAGAGAACATTGCTGATCCATTCACGAAGGCCCTTCCTCAGATTCAGTTCGAGAGGCTGCTCGAGATCATTGGTCTTCGATATGCCAGTACATGGCCCTAGTGCAAGTGGGAGATTGTTAGTGTTTATGCCCTAGAAGGCCATTACTGTATCATACTAGCTTGTATATTACTTAATGGAAGCTTGGGATATTCACATGTATATAACAGTCTTGCTAAACATGGTAGTATGCTACTTGGTTTTTCTATCTTAATATGTGAGTGTACGTATTGATAGAGCTCTTAGGATCTTGCTTGTCTACCAGCGTTGTGATGGCAGTCACACTAGTGGGGGCTGGGTAGTCTACAAGCACATCCTTATTCTGGTCCCTGGTCGTTGGATTATCGAGACAGAGCATCGATACTCCGGAGTAGACTAGTGTGTACGCTTCTCATCCCAGTTGGGGAGATGGTCTGTCCCACAGCCGTCAGTACGTCGTACTGGAGATAGTATACAGGTGCTCGTTAGGTTACGGGTACACCGGACAGGACTCACAGGGAACTGTTGGTTGGTTTGATACCAGTCGTCAGTGAACAGTTCCCGGGTGACATGAGTACAGCGTAGTCCGCAGACTTGACACTGCTACTTCGCCTCGAGTGTGTCCTACTGTTCTTAGATTGCTACCCTACCACGGCTCATAGGAGTCGTGCAAACAGGTGGCAGTTGGGTGCAGTCCCGAGCACTTGGAGGCAGTGGCGGTTAGACAGGATTCGTCCCTCCCGGTATTGGGAGTAGATATCGTGCTGTGTCAGAGAGCCATTACGCAAAGTCCCTGGCCAGGGCAAGCGAGATTTGCTGGTAGGTTCCAGTAGTTTCTCAGGGTGTAATGGGCTTCACTCCGACACGACTTATACCGCTATTAGGGGACTGACGCTTGCCGCCCCCCTAGGCCCGATATGCGATAATCTTGGACGAACGGACCGGACTGTATGGAGATTGTCACATCAGACTCAGTAGGAGTTCGGATGGGTTTACTCATCGGCCTTCTTATCGACAACTATCTGGGGACCGTTACGTACAGCTAGTGCCGCTTGCGGTCTGTGGTTAAACCCACTGCCAGCGTAGTAGTCGAGTCTCTAGAGTCCCACACAGAGAGTTTCCTACTCCAGGCGAAACGATATAGAGGTTGCATGGTTTTGCGACAAAGGGTTCGGACGCATACGTGCGTTTACGCGCGTACGACTTTCGGACAGTTTTTACCAGTCGGCTTTGGTTTAAGCCAGTTACTGGTATCCGGTTATTGGATTTTTACAGTCTAAAGTTTTTCCGTATTTTTGCGGATTGGAGGGGCGTTCTCGTAATTGTACGAGAAGCTTCTAGAAGATGTGACTAAGGAGGTTTCTTTTGGAAAGAAAGTGAGTCATGGTGGTGATTCATTCATTTTATTAATGCACATTTATTGCTTAATGACTCATGCTAATGAATCACCACTAGATATTTTATGAAGCATGCTTATTCATTTCCTTTATTCATTATTCTTAAAAAGAAATGCTTCATAATATATTATGATACACTCTCTCTCTTCTCATTATCTAATCTCACATTCTCTCTCCTCAAGCTCTCATCTTCAAACCCTAATCCTTAATCCTCATGTGTTGAGATCAAAGGATTAGTTAGACTAAACAATCCATAACCTTCACTCTACATCATCCTTTCATCTTTGATTAGCAATCAAAGTTGATTAGTTACCTCAAGTGAGAGGTTTAGCTTGGAGTTTCGCTCTCGGGTGGATCGTCTACTACCTAGAGAAGGTCGAGGAGAACTAAGGAGGACACAAAGACGAAGGACTAGTTTCGATCGGTATAATCCCTTAACACTATAGTTTAGTATAGCTATGTGTTTGGTTATTATTTGTTTAGCTTCGATTTAAGCGGTTAGTCGATGTTCGTTGTTTAAACTTGATCGTTTTTGAAAATTCCGCCTCCCCATAAGTACTGGGGTGTACTACATCGACTTACAGTATATTGTTTCAGACTTAGAAAACAGTGTTGTATTTGAAAGGTTTGTCTAGCACCCTATAATGAGTTTTGAAGCATCACATGTCCCAAAGTTTAAATTTTTATGGTGCTAAACGAACATGCAAAGGAATCGATCCTAGAAAATTAGGGTTTCGAAATTTAAAGAGAACTAATCTAGGGTTTCGAGACTACAACCTTTGTAGCTCCCTTTCGCTGGACTTCTTGGTCTCTAGGGTGTTGAATGGAGGTCCTCTTGAAGTCCTCTTGTGTCCACGACGATCCACCACGGAGTTCTCCGTCCAAGCTCGCAACTTCGTAAAACCGAAGAGAACACTCTAAACAAGTTGGCTAAACCTGTGTAGAATGAAGTTGTGGTTAAGATTCTCACTTCAAAAACCTTTCTTTAAGTGGTATTTACTCACTAGAAAAAACTAGAGAGCAAATGAGAAAGAGGAAGAAGATGGTGGCAATATTTTTCACAAGAGGTAATGAGATAAAGATAACTCACAAGAAGAAGAAGAAATATATCAATATATATTTTATTTCTTCTTACTATGAACCATGGTTAAAGTGATGGAGACATTATTTAACTTGAGTTTTTAAATGATAAAGAGAAGGATAACTCAAGTTAAGAGGTAGGTGAGCTAGGTTAGGTTAAAAGAAGAATGTAGAAACTAGTAAGAATTATCCTTTCTTTTTCAATTTGTTTTAAATCCAAAATCAAATAATAATCCATTACTTAGACCATGGTGTGAGTCTTATATTGCCACCATTTCCATATGTTAACAACCATGACAGATGGGTGTATGTATGTGTGTATGTATGTACATCCATATGTGCATGAAACTAGCATGAAAGAAAGAAAAGCACACATGCATGCACACATCCATCATCCAAGAAAAGGTTTTAAGTGAGAAAACTAATGGTTAAATGATAAATCAACACTTGATTTATCAATCCGGTCATATCTCATATGACCCCACCAAAAGCAGTTCACCCGATCAATGTTCGGTATCATATACGCACATTTTAATCGGGTGCATGCGCATATCGCATACGCGCACCACAACGTTTTGCCTGGACTGGGTAACTCCTTTGTGGGACTCTAAGACTCGTCAATACGCCGGTAGAGGGTGATGATCATATCAGGTACCCCCAAGCCGCAAGCGGTCAGCTAAACGTAACGGCCACCCGGGTATTGAGCGATCAGAACAAAACAAGCGAACCTGCTACAACTCCCGTCGAGCCAACCGGCAACACTACCGTACAGTCCGGTCTCTTCGTCAGATATGCTGTATATCGAGCCTAGGGATGGTCACGTCGATCCTAATAACTCAATAAGTCATGCCGGTGAATGGTCTATAACAGATCGAGAAACTACTGATAACACTTATCAGCAAATCTCAGCAGCCCTGGCCAGGGACTTGCTGTTATAACCAGTCGGGCACAGCACAACATCAACTCCCAATACCGGGAGAGACGAAACCCCTCCTATCGCTCATCGTCTTCGTGTGTCTCGGGACTGTACCCAACGGCTACCTGTTTGCACGACTCGGTAGAACCATGGTAGGGTGGCAATCAAAGTACAGTGGGAGAACACACAAGACTCTATGACGATCTCGGGTCTACAGACTAACCTGTACCAGTGTCACCTGAGAACTGCTATCCGATGATAGATATAATTCCATATAGGAGTTCTCGGCGAGTCCGTCCGGTGTACCCAGTCAGCACTGAGCACCCGTATATGATCTTGATATCAAACATCGATGAATGTGGTAACATTCATCTCCCATCGAATGGGTCTAGTATCATATACGCTAGTCTACTCTGGTATATCAATGCCCCGTCTCGATATACCTACGACTAGGGACATTCCAGGATATGCTTACAGACTACAGATGTCCCACTAGTATGATCTCCATCATAATCAAAGTAGTCAAGCCTATATCCTCAGGGCTTTATCAGCATGTATGAATGAATAAAAGCATGATCAAATCAGCATGTCAGATAAAGAAGAACCAGATAGCATACTATCATGTCGAGCAAGAATGCATACTGAATATATATATATACATGTATAGATACATCCACTATCACATAATGGCCTCTAGGGCATACATATATCCAACAATCTCCCACTTGCACTAAGGCCGGTTATTGGCGTATCTCATACCCAACATCTCAAAAAGTCGCTCATGCTGTGGCTGAGGGAGGGCCTTGGTGAGTGGATCCGCGGCGTTGTTCTTTGTGTCTACTCTCTTAATCTCGATCTCGCGGCGATCTACAATCTCCCGGATCAAATGAAAGCGCCTCAGGATGTGTCTGGACCGCTGATGGGACCTGGGCTCCTTGGCTAATGCCATAGCCCCATTATCATCACAATACAAGGGTATTGGATCAATAATGGTTGGAACTACTCCTAGCTCCGAGACGAACTTCTTCATCTAGACGGCTTCCTTGGCGGCATCATTTGCAGCAATGTACTCAGCCTCCATCGTAGAGTCTGCAACGGTATCCTGTTTGGAACTCTTCCAACTTACCGCCCCTCCATTGAGGGTAAATACAAACCCTGAGATAGATTTGCTGTCATCCTTATCGCTCTGGAAGCTCGAATCGGTAAAAGACCTCCATTTGGAGATCTGTATTACCATACACCAAGAACAATTCTTTAGTCCTTCGCAAGTACTTAAGAATGTTCTTCACAGCTGTCCAGTGGTTCTCCCCTGGGTTGGATTGATACCTGCTTACAACACTAAGTGCATAAGCTACATCTGGGCGTGTACATAACATCGCATACATTATAGATCCTACTGCCGAAGCATAAGGTATAATGCTCATGCGAGCTCTCTCTTCATCGGTCTTTGGACAAGAATCCTTGGAGAGAGTGACTCCATGGCAAGCGGGTAAGGCACCCCGCTTGGAGTCTTCCATACTAAACCTTTTTAGGATGGTGTTGATGTACCTGGTTTGGGACAATCCCAATAACTTTTTGGATCTATCCCTATAGATCCTTATGCCCAGGATGTATATGGCATCACCCAGGTCCTTCATGGAGAACCTTAGTGATAAGAATGATTTGACCGACTGTAGCATAAGAATGTCATTTCCTATCAGAAGAATGTCATCCACATACAATACGAGGAATGTGACAGCTCTTCCTACAGCCTTCTTATAAACACAAGGTTCATCTGGATTTTTGATGAAATCAAACTCTTTGATAACATCATCGAAACAGATGTTCCAACTCTGAGATGCCTGCTTTAACCCATATATGGATTTAAACAGTCTACATGCTTTCTTGCTGCTCCCACTGTCAATGAAGCCCTCTGGCTGATCCATATAAACGCATTCCTCTAAATCTCCATTTAGAAATGTTGTTTTAACGTCCATCTGCCAGATTTCATAGTCGTAGTGAGCAGCAATAGCAAGTAGGATCCGAATGGATTTAAGCATGGCTACGGGTGAAAAAGTTTCGTCATAGTCCAAACCTGGTCTTTGACGAAAACCTTTCGCCATAAGTCTTTCCTTATAGGTCTCTACCTGCCCATCCACACCAATCTTTCTTTTAAAGATCCATTTGCACCCTACAGGTTTTACCCCAGGGGGTACAACGTCCAAAGTCCATACTTTGTTGGTGTACATAGACTCCATTTCGGATCTCATGGCATCCAGCCACTTCACAGAGTCACCAGTCGTGATAGCTTGCTGAAAACTGGTAGGATCATCATCATCCATGATGCAATCTTCTCCGTCACCATCAATGAGGAAACCGTAGTACCTCTCCGGTGGGCGAGAAGTCATACCAGACCTTCGGAGTGGCCGAGGTTCTTCAGTTTCTGTTGCAACAGCCGGTTCAACCAAATCGTCATTTGTAGTTTGTGTCTCCAGAACCTCTTCTAGATCCACTACCTTGCCATCATCTTTATCTATGAAAAACTCTTTTTCCAAGAATGTGGCATACTGAGAAACAAACACCTTTTGTTCCTCTTTGTGGTAGAACAGATATCCATAAGAATTCCTTGGATATCCCACAAAGTTACACATGACTGACCGTGTCTCGAGTTTGTCCGGATTCTGCTTTTTAACATAGGCCGGGCAACCCCAAATCTTAATTCTTTTAAGAGATGGTCGCTTCCCATTCCATATCTCATATGGCGTGGTAGACACGGCTTTGGTTGGAATCCTGTTTAGCAGAAACGCTGCAGTCTCCAATGCATGCCCCCAAAACGAGACTGGTAACTCAGCGTCACTCATCATGGACCGGACCATATCTAATAGGGTCCTATTCCGTCGTTCTGACACACCGTTGTGCTGTGGTGTGTAAGGAGGAGTGAGCTGAGAGAGAATCCCATTCTCTTTTAGAAAGTTTGCAAATTCTGTACTGAGATACTCACCACCTCGATCTGATCGAAGCATCTTAATACTCAAGCCGGTTTGTTTTTCTACTTCTTGTTTATATTCAATGAATTTCTCGAAAGCTTCGGACTTGTGCTTTAATAAAAATACATGACCGAATCTTGAGAAATCGTCGGTGAATGTAATGAGGTATGAAAAACCGCCTCTAGCCTGTGTAGACATTGGCCCACATACATCACTATGTATGAGGCCAAAGAGCTGAGTAGCTCTTTCTCCGTGTCCGGTAAACGGAGTTTTGGTCATTTTACCCTTGATACAAGACTGGCAAGTCGCATAAGATTTACATTCAAAAGAGTTTAAATATCCATCTTTGTGTAACTTGTTTAGTCTTGTTTCGTTAATATGACCAAGTCTACAATGCCAAAGAAAAGCTTCATTTAATTGTGAAAGTTTTCTTTTATTAGTGTGTTGTATACTGAAAATTGTGTGTTGATTTAGGACATATATTCCGTTATTAAGCGTACCATACCCAACCAACATTTGATTTAGGTGAATGTTCATAACATTGTTCTGCAATACAAAATTATATCCTTCATTGTCCAACAAAGAAACGGATATTATATTACATAGCATACTTGGTACAAAATAACATGGATTCAAAATCAAAATACATCCAGATGGCAACCCCAAGTGATACTCTCCCACTGCGACTGTATGTACATTGGAACCATTTCCAACACGGAGAGTATGGTCACCTGTCTTCAAAACCTTGCTATTTCTCAGCCCCTGCATAGAATTGCAAATGTGAGAACCTGAACCGGTATCCAATACCCAGGAAGCAGAGTTTATAGAAAAACAGTTTTCAGTCACAAACGCACCTGAAGCAGAAGCATCACCATGCTTCTTCTTGAGACTTAAGTACTCCGTGCAGTTGCGCTTCCAATGTCCTGTCTTGTGGCAATGAAAACATTCGCCCTTCCCCGAGTCTCCAGCCTTGAACTTTCCCTTTCCCTTCACCTTTTTAACTCCGCCCTTAGGATTAGTGGGTTTCTTCTTTTTCTTTCCCTTGGCCTTAGCTTTCGGGCGAGAAGAAGAAAACTGTCCAATAGTCATAACGGTAGTTTTTGCTAACTTCATAGTGCTCTCTGCACTCCTTAACATATTAAGGAGTTCAGGGAGTTCCTTCTCCATGCCATGCATGTTGAAGTTCACTATGAACTGAGCAAAGGTGGAGGGGAGGGACTGCAGAATAATATCTATATATTGTTCATTGTCCATCGTCCATCCAAGGTCCTCAAGCTCTTCTATAAGAGCTATCATCTTCAGAACATGGTCTCCTACTGGTGTGCCAGGGGCCATTCGCATCTGAAACAGTTTCTTTGATGCTTCGTATCATAATACTCGGGATTGCTCTCCATACAACTCCTTTGTATGGAGAAATATGGTTTGAATGTCCATATTCTCGTGCTGCTTTTGATGTGTATTGTCCATCGATGCAAGCGCTAGGCATTTGGCCGTGGCACAGTCAGCGTCATGTCTTGCGGACTTCAACGTCCGCAACTGAGGATTTTGGACCTGGGACGGGCGGGGCTGAAGCCGTGAGGACATATGATACTTTATCATAAGTCAAGACGATTTTCAGATTCCTCAGCCAGTCTTTATAGTTGGTCACATTCAGTTTGTTTTTATCTAGTAAAAGCTTGAGTCCAGTCATGGGTATCTGCCATTAAGAGAGAGAAAAGAATACACTCAGCGAAAGCTCTTGCATAGATTAGATTGGTTTATTATCTTGTCTAATCGATGTTTCCCACTGCTTTTTATCAAGTTTTTCTTTCAAACCTTTAAAAGAAAAACTAGCCAGGATTAACTACAGTCTACAACTTCGCTAACCGATCAGCCAGACCAGTGTCGGTACTTTGAGGGAGGTTCCCCGTGCTTTCGCACGGACCTAATTAGAGTAAACCTCGTTTTCCCAGAGGCGGAGCCCCGTTAACACCTTTCTAGACACCTAATGAGTTAGCTAATTGTAAACTTTAAAACTCTCCTAGGAGCAACTATTGCCCACAGTGGGATCGGGATCCAACCATCACATGGAAGGTATGAAATCTCATTGCAAATTTCAACACTTGAAATTCCCGATGTAATTTTTACCCCTAGTACTTATGACCTTAACTATGGTCAACAAATCATAAGTACCAGTCAAGTTCTACCCGTCATTTCTTGATCAATTAGACCCACCCATATGACCCTTAACTATGGTCAACAAAGTCGCATGAATGTCCTAATTAATCTGCATCATATGCAGTGTAGGAAGACATCACTTAGCTACCGTACACTACGCCTTAACTATCAACAAACGTAGCACGAATACTAAGTACTCTACTTCCTAAAATGACGGAGGGTTGCGAATGATTTTTAAGAAAATCTTTAACGCTTTGAACTTTATATCGTTGTAGAATCAAACAGTTTTCAAAAGGAGTGGCTTAAGCTCCGCGGTTTTGAAATGTAGCTTTTTCATAAATAGCCGAGTAGTTTTCAAATCCGATTCTACAACATCTTTTTAGGTTTATTTTCTTTACATTAATCACATTAATGTAATCCCATCATTTAAGTCCTTAAGCCAATCACAGAAAAGAAACGAAAATAACACGTACGCTTATGCCATCCGCATTCGCCGCAATGTTCCGTTATGCACCGTTAGGTTACTTAACTAACGGCATACCGGGACGGGACTAGCGCGGGTGTAAAACATAAGCAACGTCTACTATATATCATATATATAATATGTCATTCGTCTCAGATATCACAGAACACAGGCAGCAGAAACATAGATATAACGTGGGATATCCTAGGACGTCAGTATTTAGTATTTAGCCAGAATAGAAAATACGGATTCCACAGTCGCGATGAATAGCCAAGCCCACACCCTGGACCCCTACGAGAGCGGCAAGTGACCCTCCCAATTCTGGAGTTTAGGAGACCCGGTCTCGACTCCTCGAGATGGCCTCCCACTGAACCCCAGAACCCGGTCACCTGTGCTCCCCTCCTTGGGTCCATCCTAATGCGGAAAAGTAAAATAATATACAACACTGGTGACACAACCTTAACCCGGAAGTGCCCCAAATAAAAGAATATTACATTACATTTGAATTTACATGAATGAAAATATAAAACTCTCATCTCACATAAAACCCCCCGGCTATTCAATCGCGACAATGCTGCACATCATATCTCAGCAACACATAATATCACATATCATCAACGTAAGTAAGTATGCGTATCCCGATTGTCGTTGATGTATAGCAACGAAACCGGCGATATCGAACATACTACACTTACGGTCACAGAAAAGAAAGTGTAAAACTACAATATTTGGAATCCACATTCTCTTTAGACATCATAAATGCGAAATATCACATATTTCGTATTTTATGCCTAAACTATATGAATTCCACATATTGTATCACATTCCAGACAAACAGACAGTATTAAAGTATTCGAACGAACGATCAAGTACCCAAGATTCACTAAAGCTCAACACTTGAGCAGGGTTCAAAAATCCGGAGAGTGACACAGTAGTAGCGGTCCAGCCGTAGAAGGGTCAAGCCAACGCCTCACATGTGGCACGCCGTACTGCCCCAAACCCTAAGGTTCAAAGGGCAGTTCGAGACGGTCACATAATCGAGTTAAGGTTTGTTGTCTTCTAGAGGGACCACCGCAAAAAGACTTGCACGTATCTCCAAAGTATTTAAACCCCGTGAATAGTGAGCAAATGATACTCGTTCAAACACTTTAATACTTTCTAATTTACCCGGAAAAGCTACGAAATGAAAATCCCGATCGAATCGACGAGTCCAAAACCATCTCCAGAATTTTTCAAAACTAAATACAGATTAAAAATACCCAAAAAATTATTCAAGCAGATTCCAGAATTAATATAAAAAAACTATCCACTAGTTAATGTGTACGGCCGCGGAACCGCGGCCCAAGCAAGCTTAGGCCGCGTTTCCGCGGCAGTAAGTACTATTCATTGGATAATTTTTGCATCGTAATTCTTATTTTTACCTGCTGAATTTTTTAGATATTTTTAATTCTGAAAAATGTCAAATTTTAGAAAATTTCCAGAGAGCACCCTAAAAAGCCGTATTTCGGTTCTATCGGAGTTTTAACTTCGTAAAAAGGTCGCCTAATGTTCTAGGTCGGCTCTGATACCAATGAAAGGTTTGTCTAGCATCCTATAATGAGTTTTGAAGCATCACATGTCCCAAAGTTTAAATTTTTATGGTGCTAAACGAACATGTAAAGGAATCGATCCTAGAAAATTAGGGTTTCCAAATTTAAAGCGAACTAATCTAGGGTTTCGAGACTACAACCTTTGTAGCTCCCTTTCGCTGGACTTCATGGTCTCTAGGGTGTTGAATAGAGGTCCTCTTGAAGTCCTCTTGTGTCCACGACGATCCACCACGGAGTTCTCCGTCCAAGCTCGCAACTTCGTAAAACCGAAGAGAACACTCTAAACAAGTTGGCTAAAGTTGTGTAGAATGAAGTTGTGGTTAAGATTCTCACTTCAAAAACCTTTCTTTAAGTGGTATTTACTCACTAGAAAAAACTAGAGAGCAAATGAGAAAGAGGAAGAAGATGGTGGCAATATTTTTCACAAGAGGTAATGAGATAAAGATAACTCACAAGAAGAAAAAGAAATATATCAATATATATTTTATTTCTTCTTACTATGAACCATGGTTAAAGTGATGGAGACATTATTTAACTTGAGTTTTTAAATGATAAAGAGAAGGATAACTCAAGTTAAGAGGTAGGTGAGCTAGGTTAGGTTAAAAGAAGAATGTAGAAACTAGTAAGAATTATCCTTTCTTTTTCAATTTGTTTTAAATCCAAAATCAAATAATAATCCATTACTTAGACCATGGTGTGAGTCTTATATTGCCACCATTTCCATATGTTAACAACCATGATAGATGGGTGTATGTATGTGTGTATGTATGCGCATCCATATGTGCATGAAACTAGCATGAAAGAAAGAAAAGCACACATGCATGCACACATCCATCATCCAAGAAAAGGTTTTAAGTGAGAAAACTAATGGTTAAATGATAAATCAACACTTGATTTATCAATCCGGTCATATCTCATATGACCCCACCAAAAGCAGTTCACCCGATCAATATTCGGTATCATATACGCACATTTTAATCGGGTGCATGCGCATATCGCATACGCGCACCACAACGTTTCGTCTGGACTGGGTAACTCCTTTGTGGGACTCTAAGACTCGTCAATACGCTGGCAGAGGGTGATGATCATATCAGGTACCCCCAAGCCGCAAGCGGTCAGCTAAACGTAACGGCCACCCGGGTATTGAGCGATCAGAACAAAACAAGCGAACCTGCTACAACTCCCGTCGAGCCAACCGGCAACACTACCATAAAGTCTGGTCTCTTCGTCAGATATGCTGTATATCGAGCCTAGGGATGGTCATGTCGACCCCAATAACTCAATAAGTCATGCCGGTGAATGGTCTATAACAGATCGAGAAACTACTGATAACACTTATCAGCAAATCTCAGCAGCCCTGGCCAGGGACTTGCTGTTATAACCAGTCGGGCACAGCACAGCATCAACTCCCAATACCGGGAGAGACGAAACCCCTCCTATCGCTCATCGTCTTCGTGTGTCTCGGGACTGTACCCAACGGCTACCTGTTTGCACGACTCGGTAGAGCCCTGGTAGGGTGGCAATTAAAGTACAGTGGGAGAACACACAAGACTCTATGACGATCTCGGGTCTACAGACTAACCTGTACCAGTGTCACCTGAGAACTGCTATCCGACGATAGATATAATTCCATATAGGAGTTCTCGACGAGTCCGTCCGGTGTACCCAGTCAGCACTGAGCACCCCTATATGATCTTGATGTCAAACATCGATGAATGTGGGAACATTCATCGCCCATCGAATGGGTCTAGTATCATATACGCTAGTCTACTCTGGTATATCAATGCCCCGTCTCGATATACCTACGACTAGGGACATTCCAGGATATGCTTACAGACTACAGATGTCCCACTAGTATGATCTCCATCATAATCAAAGTAGTCAAGCCTATATCCTCAGGGCTTTATCAGCATGTATGAATGAATAAAAGCATGATCAAATCAACATGTCAGATAAAGAAGAACCAGATAGCATACTATCATGTCGAGCAAGAATGCATACTGAATATATATATATATATACATGTATAGATACATCCACTATCACATAATGGCCTCTAGGGCATACATATATCCAACAGTATTATTTCGACCTTAGAGTCGCGCTTGTAGTATTACGGTTTTCTGGCTGTTTTGAGTTCTTTTTGGGTTTTGATCCTCGCCCTTTGGCGTTGTATATTATTATTGCTTGCGTGGTTGTGACCGTCGATTGACGAAGAGCTAGCTCCCGCTTGGGATGCCTTTTATCATTTCATATATGTTATTCTTGTTGTACCCCGTTCGGGGCCAGTATTTACAAAGGAAACTCTGCCGAAATTTTCAGGAAAGGTTACACATTTTAAAAATGCATATTCGGCTTAGTTATTTAAAAACTTTGATTTTCGAAACATGATTTCTTTACTTCTTAAACCAGTTTTCCTTATTTACTCTTTAAATGGTTTTAGATTTTTGGGCTTTTGGCTTACTTGGATCAGATGGGGTCCTATAGACTTCATATGGTTCAAGGGCCAGTCACGTGCTCTTTCGGGTCGTGACAAAGTTGGTATAAGAGCGCTAGGTTGACCTTGGTTCGAGTCTAAGTTTGACTGTGTAGAGCCTAGGGCGTTATCTATATACGGAACTTAGGCTTGACCTTACGGAACTTAGACTTAGTCGAGGGGGTATTAGACCCGAACTTTCATCACATAGGATGACCCTTGGTTGATGGAATAGGTGACTAAAATAGAGTGACATACCGTGGGTATGTTCCGCGGCATACTTACGACACGCCACTCCGCTTAAGAAACCTTAAGATGTACATTTCCTTGCACAGTATTATATTCATTCCTATGATCTATCATCATCGATACTGGTTATGGTTTTGCTGCCGTGATTGCACGGGCAGAGTGAGCTATGGCTCGAGTTGCGTCAGCATGAGCTCATCGTGGATGAGGACTGACCAGGGCGTGATTCAAGAGACATACGATTGCATATTGAGGCGTCATCTTATTGTGTTTTCGCACCACGTGCGTTGGATTGATCGCTTTTACGAGATTTCCCGGATGTGCTGATCGGCACCAGAGGATTGAGCCACTGATAGAGGCCAGCCAGGATGTGATGACCGTTGACATAATGCTTATCCAGGATGATTGAGGCGCTGTTTAGCGTATAGACAAATGAGCTAGTTGTTGCTGCGAATGATGAGATATCGCCCAGATGATTGGAGCTACTGCAGCATGAGCATATACTTAGAGATATGACGGTGAGTCGCTAGTCACCGAGGATGAATGACTAGGACATGTGGTTCGTTCGCTTATCCCGATGCGAAGTCTCCAGATAGATTGATTCCAGCTAGAGGCGACTTCACGCAGATTCGTTGAGAGTCGATTGAGACGATCGAATGTCAGGAACCCATTTTCCAAGTTTAAAGTATTCGGAAAGACGTGCAAGCGATTCTATGGACCCTCTAGAAGAATGAAACCCTAACTCGACATAATGACCGTGTGAAAGCCTTTGAACCTTAGGGTTTACGGCAGTTCCGCGGCGCCATTAGTGAGGCTTGGGTTTGCCCTTCTACGGCTGGACCACCGATGATGTGGTATGTACTCGATACTATTAAACTGTACCCAAGATGTTGAGCTCTTGGGGGATTATGAGGTTCTGACGAGTCGATCGGACGATTCGACATCATTCGGATATCATGTGATGGGACACTGCTTGGGAGACTCCAGATACGAGCATAGCCGTTGGAGCGCAGTCTGTGTAGCCATGATGAGATGAGTCCGGATCAGTCGATATTGAAGCAGAGTGGAGTAAAGAGTTTGCATGAGATTTCGACGAGATGATGTTTCACTAAGCTGACATCAGAGATGCGATATGTACGCTGAGGACGTGTTCGGCTAGATATCTCCTACTGAGTGATGAAGATACCGAGTTTGTGATTTCGAGTCCATGTGAGGGACTTCGGATGGACCGTAGCCGAGGACATTGCAGTGCGCAGATAGAGACGCGACGTCGAAATAGACGATGATATAGACAAGCGGGACAAGAAGTTCGTGCGAGATGAGGACGAGCTGTTACTTTTCCCCGTTAAGATTAACGGTCGGATATGTATACAGAGGCGCAGGGATGCGACCAGCTTTCGAGTAGATGTTGTATTAAGGACGCAGATGTCCAGAGAGCAAGAAAGGATTACGCCAGAGTACCAGCCTCCGTACGGTTTGGCTTATGCGAGATCAGAAGAGACCTTGAGCAGGATTCCTTCCAGTACACTGCTGCAATAAGATTTGCACCAGGAGCCGATGTGTGATGTGCATTCAGAGGACTAGAGGTCGGCGCCAAAGATGTGCTGCTTTACGAGCGCTCGTGAGGATTGACCGAGAGATGACCAGAGGAGTGCCAGAACGGAATCGTTCCTGTTAGCACACCTGACCGGGCCGATGAGCCGATGGATTGCGAGATTGGTAATCTACAGGGAAGATAAGGAACCAGAGGCAGAGGACGCCAGCCGTGAGCAAAAGGCAAGTAGATATCTTGCGCCGCTAGCATTGGATGTACCGGCACCTTCTCGACTTCGAAGGAGGATATACCGACGGCGGTATTTATGATTTGTGATTTTGTGATTTGACTATCACGTATCCGTCACTTTGGATTTCGGTATTTTGGGCGATCTATTCGCATGATTTAATCTTGATGACTAAGTTCCATGATATTTGATTTTGTGCACCATGGTTGCACCTACTGGGTATTTATACCTTGCGCATAGTTATTACTCTTGAGGTATTGATTGTGATTTCATGCCTATTTTATGCCGATGGTTTGATTTACGCTTCCAGCATAGTTTTCATGTATTTTTAGTGTTTTGATTTGATTTGTGCACACTGATGCATGAGATTGTGAGATTCTCCATCGCGGTACACCTGATTTTGATTGAGCCGCATTGTACATTGTTTCGTGCCTTGGCTGCACCTGATTATGACTTCATGGATTTCATACGGTTGATTTGAGGTTGTGCATATGTTACGCACACGATTTGATTTTGCACTCGGTATAGCTTATATTTGCTTGTAGTGCATTGATATGTGTTTTGTGCACGCAGTTGCACATGTTTATGATTTCCTTTATACCTGGGTACACTTGGTGTTGCTGCTTACGCATTTGAGTTATTGCTTGGTATTTGTGCATGGGATGCACCAGTTCTATACTTCGTGCGTTTGTCGCACCATTTTTATGTTTCTTGCGTTTATCGCATCAGATTTATATTTCATGCCTTTGTTGCACCGGATTTATATTTTGTGCACTACGGTTGCACCTGACTTCGATTTGATGTCATTCGATATGTCGATTTTGATCCTGATATTGATGATTGATTCCTACACTCCGTGCTTTGATTGGACTTACGCACGTTCGGCGTTGCTATTGGATTTTGTGATTCCGTGCATGTTGAGTGCGCAAGGTTTAGATTTTCATTCGTGCACGATGGATCCACCGACTTGGATTTTCGCGCATGTTGGGCGCATGTTTTGAGATACGATTTTGGTGCACACCAGATGCACTAAATGGAGATTCTTCGTGCATGTCAGATGCACCTGGTTTTGCTGTCAGGCACACCGGTTGCCTATGACAGATACTTCGTGCACACCCGTTGCACCTAGATGTTGTTTTGTGCACCTGTATGGCACATATATGGATTTTGATTTCCGTGCGCACCAGACGCACATGGTGGTGTTATGTGCATTTTTGGGATTTATTCCTTTTGGAGCAGTACATTTTTGTGATATTGGATATTTGTTTTCATACTGAGCAGGACTAGTCAGAGGACAGTACCTGAATATATTTTGCATGTATTGATAGTTATCGAAGGGATTTCCAAAGAGCGAGCTATAGTCTCGGCATATATACCTACGTGTCCGATATGACACGAAACGTTTTAAAAACAAGGAAATCCTTCTAAATTGTTTTCAAAATGGCGGAACGTACATAGTAAACAAAGGATATATATACGTATATAGTTATTTTTCTTATGAAAAACGTCCGCCACTGTGCAGTGTTACGTGCATCGCACGGCGATTTAAAAAGATTTGGCATGCATTTACATCAACTATTCACATGTATAGACTGGATGTGTACATGTATAGTTCTGATCTATATCATATTGGTTTTGTATTGGATTTGACATTTATGTCTTTACCATGACTCCTATGATTGTGGGATGCTTGACAGAGTGTTGCTTTTGAGTTATCTGCTCAGTACTCATGCGCATGCATTGCCCTATGATGTTTTATGTATAGATGATTTCAAAATCCCGATGACTTGGAATTTGTATTGAAATATTTTAGTATTTGGGGGTTTAAATTTAAATTCGGGGACAGAATTTTTTTAAGGGGGCTAGATTGTAACGTATCAAAATATTAAAATATTAATTTTGGGGAATTTTTATAATTTAATATTATTTTAATGAATATTTTAATATTCCGGTATAATTAAATACAAATAAATGAGGAAAATTATGGAAAATTCTAAAATAGGGTATTTTATGGAATTATGCCATTTTAAAGTTTTTACGATTTGTTTGACATTAATTTAGTGTTAATCGCGATTAAAAATCGCTAATCGGAATTTTGGCATTTTTTTGCAAAACATGCACATATCTTTTTCTACACTTGTGTTACATTTTTCTTGCCATGGTTGTTCATTTGGGTTCACTACTGGGATGAGAAGGAATTAGGGTTAAAGAAAAGAAAAAGGAAAAGGGAATATATTATGAAGCATGGTGAGAGAGAGAAAGAGTATGTGAGGTATGTTGATTTGAACCATTCCTCCATCATTCTTCAACTCATTTCTCCCTCCCTCTTCTTCAGTTGTTGCTGCTGCTGCACCCTTGCTCTTCCTCCTCACTAAAATCATCTTCATCACACTCAAATCAACTTCAAAACCCCATCTTCCCTTCACTAAAAAGGTGCACGAGCTCGAGAGGAACGCTTTGGACTAAGGAAGAGTGGATCTTGAGGACTTTGAGCAACTCAAGTGTAGCGTTTTGAAAATCGTTTCGGTGAAATTTCGGAAAAATCGGTAAAATAATGGGGTTTTCTATAAAAAGTCAAAATGCAAATATCTTATTATAAAAATTAAATATACATATTCTATCTATGTAATGGCTAGTATTTGGTGTTTATTGAGCCACTGGTGAAATTTCAAATTTTCTGAAAAAAATTTATTTTATTATTATTTTAAGCCGTCACTAATACATTTAATTAGGGAAAATTACAAATTGGAATGAGTCGAAACAAATTTTGTGCATCATAAAACATTAAATAAAATTTTATCATGTGGTTTTTGAAATGAAATCGTTTGCTAAAACGGTTTAGAAAATATCGAAGAAAAAGGCTTTTTTTCGGGGAAATTAGTGTTGATGGGAATTGGGGTTTAGCATTTATCTTTTTCCTAAACCACACACCCACACCTCACCCTCTCTCCCCCCTCCCCATATGGCCGGCCCTACCATGACAGCCCTCCCCCTCTCCCTCTCTCCAATCACTTCTTTTTTCAAAAGAAAAGAAAAAGAAAAGAGTAGAAAATGATAGAATTAGAGTGGACTTTGACTAGAGTGGACTTTCCCCACCTCACTCTCTCTCCTCCCTCACCCAATCCCCACCAATTCTGGCCAAAATCCGAACCCACAACAGCCCCTTCATTCTTCATCTCCTTCTCTTTAAAAAAGTTCATCAAAAATGCTTGAAAAATCCACAAAAAATCAAGCAAAAATCCAAATCAAAATCCACCTCCTACTCATTTTCCCTTGGCTACCATAGCATGGATCTAGGGATTTAGATTTCAATTTGGGAGGCTAAGTGTGCTTGTGGGATCTTCAAATTAGTTGGGTATAAATTCTAACATTTTTGCTTAATGTGTTGTTAATTGCTTAGGTTAGCTTAATTAATTGTTTAATTAGGTTTTTAATTAGTTCTAGGTGCATGATTTAAAATTCAAGAGAGGGGTTTGATTTCAAATTGGTATTTTGTGTTTTGAGATTTAGTTTATGTGATATAATTGACATATTAATGTTATGCTAAATCCAATTTAAGTTGCTAGTTTGCATATTTGTTGATTTAAAAGTGATAATTATATAATTGGTAAACTAGGTTTTTTAAATAATTATATTCTTATGAGATAAAATTCAAATTTAGGTTTCATGTCATTATAAAGATTCTATTGAGTGGTTTAATGCTTTTAGTTCATGAAAATCCAAGTTAGATTGTAGTTTGTGCATTTTTGCTATAAAATTGTTAAAATTTAGGTATTTTGTAAACTAGAATTTTAACGTTTATGGAAATTAATGAGACTAAATTATGGGAATTATTTTTATGACTTAATTAAGATATTTAGTGAATATTGTGGCCGCTAGATTTGTTTATACATCGAGTTTTGTACTAAAACGGCGAATTGTGCTTGCTAGATTTTCGGAAAAATGACTTTTTAAGTGAAATTGGGGTTTTTGTGAGTTTTAACCTATTTTATATTAAAATTAGTGTTCGTGAATCTGCAAATGGGTGTATTTGGGTTTTTCTCGATGGTTTGGCGTTTGTACGCCGACATCGAGGGTTTTTGGGTTGATTTGTGAAAGCAACCATAGGTTTTGACCTATGTGGGATTCATGTATTGTTTTAGTCATGAGTCGGATTTTAATACGACACAGTACGTTATGATATGTAGGTACCCCATGTGGACTTCGAGACGACAAGCAAGCGCGTGGCGGCGTCGGCACCGGCGAGCGAGGACCAGGTGAATAGATTTGTATCTACGGGGAGAAGTCGGGTGGATGGCTTATAGCACCCCCGCAGTCCGTGGTGGTGTATACGGATGTGTATACACACCAACAATTTATTATATATGTTATTTGGGATTAATAACGATGTTTAGGATGGATATTGGTGTGTTGGATTATTTTAGTATTGCGAACCATAGGGTAGTGTTGCACTACACATACACACATACATACTTGCATACATTCCTATTTATATGTGCTCATGGGATTCTTTATAGTTATGTGTTCACATGGATATGGGACTATGTGTTCACATACGGATTTGAGGATGATACTTGGGATTGAGCTGAGTCGATGAGATTTGTTTTGTGGTTGTGATATCGGTGATATGGCAGGATTCGTACTTGAGGTACGTCCTGGTGTTATAGCGGATCTTGGAACGACGATACGGGTAAATAGTGTTATTAATAAAATGGTCGACATGTGATCGTGATATAAGATATGATATGCTAGGATATTGATACTAGGCCGTATTGGGCGATATATACCCCTTGATGATGATATGTGCTAATGATATCGGTTTGTACGAGATTGTCGATCAGTAGTCAGATCATGAGTATCTTGAGGATATTAGTATTGTACTAGACATAGGTCAGTACCCTAGACTACGATCTTGAATAAAGAGGATACCAGAGGAATGGTGTGAGGAATATGATATTGACCCGTACCCAGATTTGGGGATGCCGTACGACGGATTTACGTACGAGCTATATCTTGATGATTGATCCGTACTCATGACTTGGGATGTCTAATTGTAGATATGGTATCGGATATGATATTATTGAGGCGGGATCACCGACTAATATATATACAGGTATGTTTATGGATCGACTCAGATGTTAGGCGGTTTCCTTACCTGTAGTCCAGCTTGTTAGCTTAGCCCTTTAGTTTAGTTTAGTTGTTAGATTAGATTCGATTCTTACCTATTTCAAAAACTAACGAATCGTGGGTATTTTAAAAGACAGCCCAAGGGATCCTACGGATATTTCAAAAGACGTATCTTTTCATAAAAACACCGTAGCCCCTATTTTCAAAACCCCATGATTCGTGTTATTTCAAAAGGCACCATTTGTAGGACTTATATTAGATTAATGCAGGTTAGTTACAGTTGCGTCTAGTATTCAGCTCCCGCTTATTATTGTGGTTCGCTTCGCATCGCATACTTATGTTATAATTTCTTATTGCAATGTTGATATCATATTGTTAGGACACCAGCACCATTACCGATGATGCGTATGTACCACGTACACTTACTTGCCGGCTCACACACATCTTCATCGGTAATTGCCATGTCACGTACACCTTAGAAAATATTATTGCTTGACTTAGCTTGTTAGTTAGTAATTTGACATGATATTAGTGTACCTGCCTTATATGCCAGCTTAACATTGTAGTTATTACTTGTCACTTCATGCATACTGTTATTCATTGTTATGCCTATATTCATGGTTTTACATGCTATTGATGATTTGGATTCGGATTTCCATGAAATTTTCTAGATTTGGGGGGAAAACCGCAAAACTTATATAAACTGATTTCTCTCTTTTTAAATAAAAAAAGTGCGGTTTTTCACATGATGTTTGAGTCGTCCACCATGAGTTTGCTGATGGATTTCGAGACCCGATTCGAGGAGACGGATGAACCGTTTCGGGTACATGGTGGACCCGGTAAGGTACCCCGGGGCAAGAAGCGCGTGATGATGATGATGTGAGCCTGGCAGGGGAGCACTACCTACCGGTGATTTTACCCGACGCGTTGGATATCCTAAGGATACCGTCGTGGTCTTGAGATGGATGGTAAGGGCCGGTCTGGACTGATGGCGCCCTAGATATTGTGATTGAGACATTGAGATTTTGAGATATTGAGGTACAGAGACTGTGATACAGAGATATCGAGATATTGGGATTACGTTTTGTGCCGATACTAGGCACTGTTTTATGCTGATTTCATTGTGATACCTCATTTTAAAAATACAAAGGAAATCTCACTAAATTATGAAAACAGTTCTTCATTTACATGTATTCTGTTTCCATGCATTCATACCTCATTCATATGATATATTGCTACCTGAGGCACTAACACGGGCCCATGAGATTACACTCGGGTTAGATATTTACCCTAGCCTTGTTATAGGTTGCATGTATATATATAATTGAGGATATATTATGATCTTTGACCTAGGTTGCGTTATTTATGCGATATCTTTCCGTAGATGTTTTTCTATTCACGAGTTGGCAACTCACCCCCGTTGTGCCCCAGTTTCTTGCAGGTTTGCCGTACAGGTTTCATTACGGCTTGTGGGCATAGTTTCCTTCGGGCGATTTACTAGTAGGTGGGTTTACTTGTATCGTACCCCTCATTATATAACTTGTATATTATTACTCTGTTGTATCTAGAAGTTCCATCAACCAAAAATGTATTTTTTGAGATAGAGACCAGAGATGCTATTCTTTCGACCTTAGAGTCGTGCGTTTTATTTCTGTGGTTTTCTTGTGGTTTTGAGTTTTTGATCCTCGCCGTTGGCGTTGTATATTATATTGCTTGTGTGGTTGTGACCGTTGATTGACGAAGAGCTAGCTCCCGCTTGGGGATGCCTTTTTATTGATTTCATATACTATTCATGTTGTATCCCGTTTGGGGGCCAGTATTTACAAAGGAGACTCTGCCGAAATTTTCAGGAAATATTTGATGTTTTTTTAAACGCATAATTCGGCTATGCTATTAAAACTACTTGATTTAAATTGGTTTTCCTTCACTCTACTATTTTTCTTGGTTTGGATTTCTTGGTTTTCGGTTTACTTAAATTACGTACGCCTCGAGACGTTTCGTAGTTTAAGTGCCGGTCATGTTCCGTACTTTCGGGACGTGACAAAGTTGGTATCAGAGCGTTAGGTTTTACCTTCGGAGCGTAGGATGACCCTTGGTTGATGGAATAGGTGACTAAAGTAGAGTGACGTACCGTGGGTATGTTCCGCGGCATATTTACGATACGCTACTCCACTTAAGAAGCCTTAGGATGTACATTTCTTTGCTCAGTATTATATTCATTCCGATCTATCCTCATCAGTACCAGTTATGGTTTTGCTGCCACGATTACGGGCAGGGAGAGCTACGGCTAGAGTTGCGGTCAGCACGAGCTCGTCACGAACGAGGACCGACCAGGACGAAATTCCGGCGACACTCGATTGCGGAGATGTGTCTTTTTACTGTGTTTCCGCGCCACGAGCGTTTGGCGGATCGCCTTTATGAGATTTCTCGGACGTGCCGATCAGTATCAGAGGATTGGGCCACTGACAGAGGCCAGCCAGATTTTGATGACCGTTGGTGTGCTGCTTATTCATGATGGTCGAGGCACTGTTCAGCGTGCAGACGAGCGAGCCAGTTATTGCTGCGAACGACGAGATATTGCCCCAGATGCTGGCGTTAGTGCAGAACGAGTTGTACTAAGAGATGATAGAAGGTCGCTAGTCATCGAGGATGAATGACTAGGACATGTGGATTGTTTGCCTACCCCGATGCGAGGTCATCAGATAGATTGATTCCAGCTAGAGACGACTTCACGCGGAGACGTTAGGAGTCAACAGAGACGATCGAATGTCAGAAACCTATTATTCCAAATTTAAAGTAGTCGGAAAGACATGCAGGCAATTCTATGGTCCCTCTAGAAGAATGAAACCCTAACTCGACTTAATGACCGTGTGAAAGCCTTTGAACCTTCGGGCTTGCGGCAGTTCTAAAACGCCATTAGTGAGGCTTGAGTTTGCCCTTCTACAGCCGGTCCACCGATGTTGTGGTATGTACTCGATACTATTAAACTGTGCCCAAGATGTTGAGCTCTTGGGGGATTATGAGGTTTTGACGACTCGATCGGATGGCTCGACTTAATTCGGATGCTAGGTGGTGAGATGCATTTCTTGGGAGACTCCCGATACGAGGATAGCCGTTGGAGCTCAGTCCATGCAGCCGCGACGAGACGAGTCCAAAGTAGACGACATTAGAGAAAAGTGAAGTAAGAGGTTCGTACCAGATCTAGATGAGATGACGTTCCACTCCGCCGACATCAGAGATGCGATGCGCATGCCGAGGCATGGTACTTGGATTTACCTTCCAGAAGGAGTCGCGATGAGTATGCAGTCCTTCCAGAGCAAGATGCAGATATAGGAAAGGACGATGACTTCCGGACAGTTGGCAGAGACGAGACATGGAAGAGACCGTGAGCAGGATTCCTTCCAGGACAGTGCTGCAATGATACTTGCACCCAGGATCAGATGTGTCACGTACATTCAGAAAGCCAGAGGCCGACGCCAGTGATATGCTGCCTTACGAGTGGTCGCGATGATTGACCGAAAGGTGACCAGAGAAGTGCCAGAACGGGATCATCCCCGTTAGCACACCTGACATGGCCGATGAGCCGATGGACCGAGAGATTGGTAATTCACGGTGAAGACCTTGACCCAGAAGTGGTCATTGTTACGCACACCAGCAAGCCAGAGTTCATGATCATCGACGAGACGTCCCACTAGTGACCGAGACAATTGGCCCGAGATTCTTAGAGGATGTGCTTGAGCGGTACTATTCCGCCATTATTGATTTCGATGTTTTGGGTGATTTATTCGCATGATTTGATTTTGATGATTGAGGATTTACGATCTTTGCACAGTGTTGCACTTGATATCGTTTTCGTGCTTGGGTTTCACATGTTTGTGATTTTACGGCTTTAGACATTTGAGTTGATTTTGTGCGTATGCACGCACACGATTTGGTTCCTGCACTCTGTATAGTTTATATATGCTTGCAGTACAGTGATACGCCTTTTGTGCACTGGACTTTGATTTCGATGGTGATGTTCGATATTTGTTTTGTGCACCTTATGCACATGATTTGATTTTGCGCATGTTCGGCACTTGATATTGGATTTCATGATTTTGTACACGATGGATGCACCTGATTTGGATTTTCACGCATGTTGGGGGCATGTTTTGAAGTGTGATTTTGGTGCACACTAGATGCACTAAATCAATATTTTTCGTGCATGTCAGATGCACCTGATTTTGCTGTTAGGCACACATGTTGCCTACGACAGATGTTTAGTGCACACCCGATGCACTTAGATGTTGTTTCTGTGCATATGTATGGCACATATTTGGCTTTTGATTTCCGTGCGCACAAGACGCACGTAGTATTTTGGGATTGATTTTTCTTATAGAGCAGTGCGTTTTTATGATATTGCTATGTGTTTTCGTACTGAGTAGGACTAGTCAGAGGACAGTACCTGAATATATTTTACATGTATAGTTTCGAGTTATATTATATTGGTTTTGCTTTGGATTTGGTACTGATGTCTTTCCCATGACTCCGATGATTGCGGGATGCTTGACGGAGTTCTGATGTGAGTTATATGCTCATTTTTCATGCCCATGCGTTGCACTACGATTTGTTTTATGTATTTATGATTTCGGAGCCCCGGCGATTTGATGGTTTTGGTTTAGATGTTTTAGTATTTGGGGGGGAGTTTTACTTTAAATTTGGGGACTAAATTTTTTTAAGGAGGGAAGATTGTAGCGTTTTGAAAATCGTTTCGATGAAATTTCGGAAAAATCGGTAAAATAAGAGGGTTTTCTGTAAAAAGTCAAAATGCAAATATCTTATTATAAAAATTAAATATACATATTCTAGCTATGTAATGGCTAGTATTTGGTGTTTATTGAGCCACTGGTGAAATTTCAAATTTTCTGAAAAAAATTATTTTATTATTATTTTAAGCCGTCACTAATACATTTAATTAGGGAAAATTACAAATTGGAATGAGTCGAAACAAATTTTGTGCATCATAAAACATTAAATAAAATTTTATCATGTGGTTTTTGAAATGAAATCGTTTGCTAAAACGGTTTAGAAAATATCGAAGAAAAAGGCTTTTTTTCGGTGAAATTAGTGTTAATGGGAATTGGGGTTTAGCATTTATCTTTTTCCTAACCCACACACCCATACCTCACCCTCTCTCCCCCCTCCCCATATGGCCGGCCCCACCATGACAGCCCTCCCCCCTCTCCCTCTCTCCAATCACTTCTTTTTTCAAAAGAAAAGAGTAGAAAATGATAGAATTAGAGTGGACTTTGACTAGAGTGGACTTTCCCCACCTCACTCTCTCTCCTCCCTCACCCAATCCCCACCAATTCTGGCCAAAATCTGAACCCACAACAGCCCCTTCATTCTTCATCTCCTTCTCTTTAAAAAAGTTCATCAAAAATGCTTGAAAAATCCACAAAAAATCAAGCAAAAATCCAAATCAAAATCCACCTCCAACCCATTTTCCCTTGGCTACCATAGCATGGATCTAAGGATTTAGATTTCAATTTGGGAGGCTAAGTGTGCTTGTGGGATCTTCAAATTAGTTGGGTATAAATTCTAACCTTTTTGCTTAATGTGTTTGTCACGACCCGAAAGTACGGAACGTGACTGGCACTTAAATTACGCAACGTCTAGAGGCATGACGTAATCTAAGTAAGCCAAGGCCCAGAAATCTAAACCAAATAATGAAATAGAGTGAAAGAAAACTTATTTAATGAAAGTGATTTAAACTAAGTCGCATTAAATATTTTAAAAGCATCAAAATTTCCCGAAAATTTCGGCAGAGTCTCCTTTGTAAATACTGGCCCCGAAACGGGTACAAAGCAAGAAAGTACAAAAAAAGAATAAAGGCATCCCCAAACGGAAGCTAGATCTTCGCCAAATGGCGGAAACAACCACACAGGCAATATAAAATACAACGCCAAAGGACGAGGATCAAAACTCAGAAAGGAAAGGAAACTAGCATCATCAAGAAAACCAGAAAAAAAACCAACAGCGCGACTCTAAGGTCGAAAGAATATACAACAAATTTCCAAATCTAGCAAATGTACAATGTCTGGTTGATGGAGCTTACTAGATACAACTGAAATAATGAAAATACAATAGTGGTCACGATGCAAGTGAACTCACCTACCTAGCAATCGCCCTGAATGAAGTGGTGCGCCAGCAAGCCGCCAAGAAATCCTGTACACCTGAACCTGTAAGAAAATTTGGCATAACGGGGGTGAGTTGCCAACTCGTGAGTAGAAGACATCTACGAAAAGAAATCGAATGTACGACGCTGTCCTAGGTCATAATAACATACTAATATATTACTAGTCACCTAGTAATGGCGGGGTAATAAACTACGTGTAAGTGCAAATGCTCTGTGCTCGTGTCAGTGCCTCAAATAGTAATATGTCCTGTGAATGAGTATGCATGCACCATGAATGTAAAACAATCAACCTAAAATCTGGATATTTCTGTATAAGAAATCATTAACTTTTATCCTAGTAAAATTTGTATAGAAATCTGAAATATCATCGATGAAATCCATGGAAATCCGTGTCAAGCATCGACACAAAACATATAAATCTCAAGTCTCAATACCTCATAGTCTCAATATCTCGGGCTCCGTCAGTCCGGATCGGCCCATATCATCAAACCTCACGACAACGGTCGGTATCCTCCGGATATCCGCCGCGCCAGACATCACCGGTAGGTAGTCTTCCCCTACCAGGCTCATCGTCTACAACTCGATCTTATTGCCCCGGGGTACCATACCGGGCCCACCATGTACCCGAGACGGTTCATCCACTCCTCGAATCGGGTCTCGAAATCCAACAGAAAACATGAAATCTCATGGTGGACGATACATATATCACGAGAAAACCGCAGCTTATATTTCAAAAAGAGAGGGAGAGAGAGAGAGAAGTTTTTATATATATTCTTGCGGTTTTCCCCAAAATCCAGAAATCTCATAGAAATCCAAAATCCCAAAATCATGAGTAAGTAATAATGAGTGGCATAAGCCCCACAATACTGCATGATAATATGAAAATGTGAATGCAAGAAGTTTCCATGTAATAAATGCAATGTCTAACTAGCACATGAGAGTAACATACATTATTATATTGATCTAGCCTTTAGTTGATTCTATCAATAAAAGATAATGTGTTTTAAAGTGTACGTGACATGGCAATTACCGATGATGATGTGTGTGAGCCGACAAATAAGTGTACGTGAAACATGCGCGTCATCGGTAATGGTGCTGGTGTCCTAACAGGCAGAGTTTCATAATGGCTAAATAATCAAACGTATGAATATGCAATGCGATAAGTGCAATCATGAATATAACAGTAAATGTGTAGTAAACGCACAACTAGAGAATATATATACTAATTACGAGTTATACAGCTTGTTGGATGAAAAGTAAGCATGATCCGTTAGTTTTGAAAATGAGTATGACTCGAGCCTAAACTAAGATCTACCTAACCAACTAAGGAACTAACTAAGGACACTAGTCGAAAGGTAAGAAGAATCCTCCTAAAGTCTGAGTCGATATCTCTAGTAGTCAGCGATCCAGCCTCAATAGCGTCACGTACATAGTACGACTTTCTCGAGTGAAAAGTGCGGATCAATCACCACATTTATGCCTCGTACGGTAAAATCCGTCGTAAGGCATCCCAAAATCGGGGTATGGGTCAACTATTACCTATGTATATCATCACCTATTATTGTTTATGTATATATATCTATTTTCTCATTTCCCAACGATCTGCTAATATCATAGTACATCTCATGTCATACTCGGTCGTATATCTTTAACTCACGGCATCACGCACAATCATACTGACTCCTTTCCAAATTTCATATAACCTCCCCATATCATGTGTATATGTTATATGTGTATATATATATATATATACCTATAGAACCCTACACCAAATCAAATGTATGTGTGTGCGTGTGTATCTACCTGAAACCTATGAATTCCCTCCAAGGCATTCATTCTCTAGTTAAGTCTTTCTAAATCGGTCTAGTCCAACCTAAAGTCTTTAATAGGATCTTACTCACCAAGAATCTAAGGTCACGTCCGACTTCCTAATGACAATAAGTAATATCCCTATTTTACGTTTGCGGGGGTGCTAAACGCCATCCACCCAATTTCCCCCGTAGATATGCATCTACTCACCTGACCCTTGTCTGTCGAAGTCGATGACGCCACGCTCATCCTTGATGTTCAAAAACCACATGAGGGTGTCCTTACATCCACTTGCCTATTTCTCTTCATCATCTATCTACTCATCTCAATCAAGATGTACCCTGGTTCCTTCTTGTCCACCATCTCCATCCCTTTCTGATCCAAATCCCTCATTATTCTGACTTCTGCCTACTTCCCCAACAATGCATGTGCACCTGTTAAAAGAATCGAGTCAATTGGGTGATCATCGCCCAAAGCCACTAAGGCTTCTCGTGCAAGCTTACCAAGCCTGATATCTCCATGCACTCTACAAGCCGCAAGCAATGATCGCCATGCCATAGCATCCCTTTCCAAAGGCAATCTTCTTATAAGCTCATGTGCTTCATCCAACAGCCCTAACCTCCCCAATAGATCAACTATGCATTCATCATGCTTCATATTCAGGCTCGTCCCATATTCTACTACAATCTTTTTGTAGACATCCTTTGCTTTATTCACCATTCCCCCATGACTACACGCATCCAAGACCCCCAAGAATGTTACGTCATTTGGCCTCACACTTTCCCCCTCTATTTCTCCACACATTCGAAGAGCTTCTCTAGCTCGGCCATAGATCCCTAACCCCTAGATCATAGCAATCCAAGCATCACATCTCTGCTCCTCATATGGTTAAAAAACCTCGACAAGGTTCTTGTCCACAGTTAGTTTGTTCAGACTAACGGTTTATGTTTTATCGCTGCAAAGAACATCCATGCCGGTCATTTCTTCAATAGCAGTCATCCTCTTCGTTATAGCTCCCTGCTGAGACAACCGATGAGATCCGATTGCCATCGCAAAAGAAAAAACATTGGGCATGGCTATGGGAATTCCTCCAATGAGAAGAACCAAAAGATTGTCAATTCCAGGGTGATAGGTTCGGTGTTGGATTGGATACATGACTATAACCACTACAAACATCCCAACAGCAATCGAACAGATACAGAAGTTCCCAATAGCCAACAATGCAGTATTCCTCTTCTAGACCAACACTGAGATCTAAGCACAGCAATTGCGGCATATGCTAAGAAAACATGAAGTATACCTGCAGGAAGACGGCATCGCCGGCAGCAGCTGAGACGCCAGCCCCGCGTCGATCGACTTGAGCACCTCGTTCCCGACGGCGACGACTGAGATCCTCAATGTGGGGACGAAGGGTGCGACGTTGGCGGCAACCCACTGGAACACGGCCGAGGGGGGAAACGCTGCGAGATTTGGGATGTCGTCGTGGGTGGCGCCGATGACAATTGGGAGCTTGTTGAGGAGGAAGAGAAGGCGAGAGTTGCGATGATTAGGAGCAGGCGACGAGATCGGAGATGGAGGAAGGGCATCTCGATCGGAAGCAGCAGGTGGCGATGAGGAAGGCGAAGCGGGTGGAGACGCGGGAGAGGCACGCCCATTCGTGAGGATCCGCCTCCTACTTGGCCACAATGTTGAAGACGACGTCATCGGAGAAGAACGGGGGAAGCGCGCTTGGCTCACGGGAGGAGAGGCCGCACACGCCATTAATAGGGTTAGGGTTTGAATTTGGGGGGAAGAGACGGAGGAGAGGTCGGCGGCGGCGGCGTGGTTGCTCGTCGCGAGATCGCCGATCCCAGGGCGCGCTCTCTCTCTCTCGAAGATGAGATGGGGAAACCCTCTTTTTTTGTTGGAATTTTCCAGAGTGGGGTAGGAAAGAAATTGGGTAACCCAGGAATAATTAAGGGGGAAACAAGGGGAACTAGGGAAAAATGGTGATAACTCCAACCATACCATATAAATACACACACACATTGGTTTATATATATATATATATATATATATATATATATATATATATATATATATATATGTATATATGTAGAGAATAATGGAGAAAAGATGCCATAGGAGGGAATTCCCTCCTATGGCGTTGAAAAAATACCCCCTCCACCAATTTTTCCGACGATCGGCCCCCATCATCTTCATCGTCATCATTTAAGATGTGGGTACACCAAATTTCATGTGATTCTACAACTTTTTCACCGTTGATTTAGCAATGTAAAAAGTTCTATTGTCGGTAAACCGTTAATTTTGAACCCACTAAATCAACGGTGAAAAAGTTGTAGAATCACATGAAATTTGGTGTACCCACATCTTAAATGATGACGATGAAGATGATGGGGGCCGATCGTCGGAAAAATTGGTGGAGGGGGTATTTTTTCGACGCCATAGGAGGGAATTCCCTCCTATGGCCTCTTTCCTCCATTAATCTCATATATGTATATACACATACATGCTACAACAATACCAATTTGTGACAAACTCCTCAAGCACAAATATTTTTAAGCCAATCGCTGAAGATATTTTTTATTGTTTTACACAAGCTCATTATTTTATTATTTTAAATTCTCAAAGAAAGAAAAAAAATAATATTTTATTTTCTCGAAAGTTACAGTGTTGTTAATTGCTTAGGTTAGCTTAATTAATTGTTTAATTAGGTTTTTAATTAGTTCTAGGTGCATGATTTAAAATTCAAGAGAGGGGTTTGATTTCAAATTGGTATTTTGTGTTGTGAGATTTAGTTTATGTGATATAATTGACATATTAATGTTATGCTAAATCCAATTTAAGTTGCTAGTTTGCATATTTGTTGATTTAAAAGTGATAATTATATAATTGGTAAACTAGGTTTTTTAAATAATTATATTCTTATGAGATAAAATTCAAATTTAGGTTTCATGTCATTATAAAGATTATATTGAGTGGTTTAATGCTTTTAGTTCATGAAAATCCAAGTTAGATTGTAGTTTGTGCATTTTTGCTATAAAATTGTTAAAATTTAGGTATTTTGTAAACTAGAATTTTAACGTTTATGGAAATTAATGAGACTAAATTATGGGAATTGTTTTTATGACTTAATTAAGATATTCAGTGAATATTGTGGCCGCTAGATTCGTTTATACATCGAGTTTTGTACTAAAACGGCGAATTGTGCTTGCTAGATTTTCGGAAAAATGACTTTTTAAGTGAAATTGGGGTTTTTGTGAGTTTTAACCTATTTTATATTAAAATTAGTGTTCGTGAATGTGCAAATGAGTGTATTGGATTTTTCTCGATGGTTTGGCGTTTGTACGCCGACGTCGAGGGTTTTTGGGTTGATTTGTGAAAGCAACCATAGGTTTTGACCTATGTGGGATTCATGTATCGTTTTAGTCATGAGTCGGATTTTAATACGACACAGTACGTTATGATATGTAGGTACCCCATGTGGACTTCGAGACGACAAGCAAGCGCATGGCGGCGTCGGCTCCGGCGAGCGAGGACCAGGTGAGTAGATTTGTATCTACGGGGAGAAGTCGGGTGGATGGCGTATAGCACCCCCGCAGTCCGTGGTGGTGTATACGGATGCGTATACACACCAACAATTTATTATATATGTTATTTGGGATTAATAACGATGTTTAGGATGGATATTGGTGTGTTGGATTATTTTAGTGTTGCGAACCCTAGGGTAGTGTTGCACTACGCATACACAGATACATACTTGCATACATTCCTATTTATATGTGCTCATGGGATTCTTTATAGTTATGTGTTCACATGGGTATGGGACTATGTGTTCACATACGGATTTGAGGATGATACTTGGGATTGAGCTGAGTCGATGAGATTGGTTTTGTGGTTGTGATATCAGTGATATGGCAGGATTCGTACTTGAGGTACGTCCTGGTGTTATAGCGGATCTTGGGACGACGATACGGGTGAATAGTGTTATTAATAAAATGGTCGACATGTGATCGTGATATAAGATATGATATGCTAGGATATTGATACTAGGCCGTATTGGGCGATGTATACCCCTTGATGATGATATGTGCTAATGATATCGGTTTGTACGAGATTGTCGATCAGTGATCAGATCAAGAGTATCTTGAGGATATTAGTATTGTACTAGACATAGGTCAGTACTGTTTCGCCCAATCAGAGCAAAGCTCTGTTCAAATTCAAAATTCAAAATTTTGAAGCAACGCTTCAAGTCTCGGGCGCAACGCGCCACGCGTCAGGCGCTAATACGTCAGCGCAACGCCCAAGAAGGCGCGCCCAATCAGAGCAGAGCTCTATTTGTCTGAAGCAACGCTTCAGTTGCGCTGCACTCTGCGCTGCGCGACACGTGTCAGCGCAGATGCGCTAGCGCAGTTGCGCTGCGCTCTGCGCTGCGCGACACGTGTCAGCGCAGATGCGCTAGAGCAGTTGCGCTGCGCTCTGCGCTGCGCGACACATGTCACGCGCTAGGGCATCTGCGCCAAACTGAATTAAGATTTTAAGAAATCTTTTCTGTTCTTGTTAAAACAAGAAGATTTTCTTCTGCAAAGCAGAAGCCCTTGGATCAAAGATCCAACGGTGGGAAAGATTCCCAAAATCACTCAGAGAATGATCTCTTTAACAAATTTAACTAATTTGTGAGCACTATAAAAAGGACCCTAAGCCTCAATTCAAAGGCATCAACATTTTTCTTGAGAACTCAAGAACTTTAAACAGAGAGAACTCTGAGAAGATTTCAAGATAAAGGTAAAGAACCTTCATGAATTAGAAGAAATTCCTTCTAATAGATTATTGGTCTAAAAACAAGATCAATGATCTTTACATAATAAACAGTGCTTTGCACTTCTTGTGAACCTCCGGTTCTTTAAAAACAATAAAAAAAAATAATAATAGTGCTTTGCACTTTTATGAACCTATGGTTCTTCAAATAAAGAAAAATTTATTTTTCTTTGATCTAATTTAGATCAAGAAATTAAACAGTGCTTTGCACTTCCCTTCTTGAATCTAAAAGATTCTTAGTGCTTTGCACTTCCAAACTGCGCCGTTGCGCTCTTAAAAGAGCGCCACGTGTCGGCTATAGAACCACTTGCGCTAAGCGCCCTTAAGATAGAGCTTTGCTCTCTGGAATTAGCGCAACTCGCTGAGAGCGCGCCACGTGTCAGTAGCGCAACAGCGCAGCGCACTGCGCTAGTGCGCTTGCGCTCACCAGAGCATGACACGTGTCATCACCATATGAGCTTGCGCTCATTACTCGGCGCAAAGCGCCAGACAAATGCACTGCCTTGGTTACAAAAGGGGCCAAGCCCAATTAAAGAAGGCCTAACAGGTCTAATAAAATGCAAATGCATTGTTTTAAAAAGGGGCAGAGCCCAAACTAAAATAGATGCTCTGCATCATAAATAAAGGGACAGAGCCCAAATCAAAAGCCTAGCAGGCCAGAATAGAATGCAGTGCATTATTAAATATGGGCAAAGCCCTAGCACAGGCCTAATAGGCCGAAGATCAAGAAAAATGTTGAATATTCTCAACTGGACCTAACCCAATTTTGGCTGTAAGTCCTCAAATTAAATTGACTGAGCAAAATTGCTCTCCTAAATCAATTTATCTCCGGTTTGAGGGTACATCTCTGAACTCCTCTGACATCTATCGTTGTAATCCTTCAACGACGTCAGAGAGGCGACGGGTCCCAACGATCACACATGAATATGGACTGCGGGGTCCTTAAACTCGTGGACCGAAACGTCCTTAAAACTAATATTGGACCGAAACGTCCTTAAAACTAATATCGGACCGAAACGTCCCTAAACTAATATCGGACCGAAACGTCCCTAAATAATATCGGACCGAAACGTCCCTAAACTAATATCGGACCGAAACGTCCCTAAACTAATATCGGACCGAAACGTCCCTAAAACTAATATCGGACCGAAACGTCCCTAAACTAATATCGGACCGAAACGTCCCTAAACTAATATCGGACCGAAACGTCCCTAAACTAATATCGGACCACCACGTCCCTAAACTGGCGATCGACCACCACGTCCCTAAACTGGTGATGGACCACCACGTCCTCAAAACTGGAATGCGGACCACCACGTCCCTAAACTGGCGATGGACCTCCACGTCCCTAAACTGGCGAACGGACCACTATGTCCCTAAACTGGAACAATAGAGCCTCCGAACGCTCTTTTGTCGGATCTAAACGGTCCCGTTTAAGTTGATCTTAGCCCCAAACACGGCTAACGTATCCTTAAACATTCAAATGGATTATAAAACTCCCAATCAACTCTGGTTCGAGGGTACATCTCCGAGCTCCTCTGACATCTGTCGTTGTAATCCTTCAACGACGTCAGAGAGGTGACGAGTCCCGATGGCCATACATTAAATTAATCACTACGTTAAGTTGATCTTAGTCTAAAACAGGACTAACGTATCCTTAACGAACGTTTAAGTCGATCTTAGCCGCAACGCGACTAAGGCATCCTTAAACTAAAAACACCAAACCCAAATCTAAGTAAATACGGATTTGGACTAATCCACGTCCTACGGGCGACGGCATTATTCAGTCTCCGTATACAATCCATGGGCAACCACAAACAAAACAAACACACACGACACGAAGTGAAATTCTGGAGAAGGAGAAAGTTGTTACCGCGATGCGGTAGCGTAATTAACTGCAGGGGCTTGCGCCTGCAGGGAAGAGCGTCCCCACAATCAAAAACCCCTCACCCTGAGGGGGAATCTGACGAAGTCTGCTACATCGGCCGCATCCGTCTAAACCTCCGATACACGGTGCCATAAATCAACTTGGCATCTTCGGAGAGATAGACGGATAAAACCAAATAGCATCTGCCCCGAACCTCAGGCTTAGACACAAAGTCCGGGCCGCCGTTCGGAGGGGAACAGATTCTGGCACGCCCGGTGGGACCTTTTCCTCTTTCCACTCCACACTTCGTGTGTCGTCTTCGCGAACCAATCGCGGTTTGTTAATGGTTGCCTTCGGATTTCAAGTTGCTAAGATTTGGTCTTTTGTCTGGCGCAGAACTCAAGATTCAATGACCTTCAACTGCACCAACTGCTCGAAATGCCACTGCAATGGACGCTCCACCTCACCAGGAGGTGTAGCATATGGGCCCCAAGCGGCCTCTTTCCTCGCTCTGCCGGTGGAACAGGTGACCCAGGCCACCACCGGCCTGTTTTTCGGGACCATGGTCCCACCTACAAGCTTCTCTATGCCGATATCCGCACCGGAAGCGAACAAGAAGTCGGTGTTCGACCGGCTCACTGCTACCACGACCCATGTCAACGGGTCGTCCGCTACCAAACCGACAGCCTCTGTCTTCACAGGCTGAATCGGAACTCTAAATTGGCTGTCCCAAAGAGGGCAACGGCCGCCGCTTTGGAAGTCGTTAAAGCGGCATCTCCCATCAGAGAGTCGGTCTTCACAAGATTGACGATTCCCACTCCTCCCCAAGCTGGTCAAAAGGCATCAGTCTTCGATAGGCTGACATCGGCAGTTACCCCACACTCAAACAGGGGGCAACAAGAAACCATCTTGATTTCCGAGCCAGTCCTAACGGCTCGTCGTGCGCGACGTCGCCATTGGCAACGAGTGAGGAAAGCAGGGGGCAGTTCCCCCTCAGGGCTAACTCTACCTGCTCCGATGGTAGAGGTCAACGCTGCTGTTCCAACTGGGAACAGTTTTGAACTACTGAGGAGGGTGCGTAAGAACTCTCCAACCGCTACCTTAAAAAGATCTCCTCCACCTGCGGAGAGAGTTCCAGAAACAAAACAAGAACAGCCCCCTCAACGGCTATCCTCAAAAGTTTATAAAGTATGGCGGAGGGTTCAAGACTCCGTGATCGATCCAGACCACTTGCGTCACCAGAAAAAGGCAAAGGTGGAAAAGGACAAAAACCGCCCCATTAAACAGCAGGGGGCAACAATTGCTAGGATGCCCACTCCAACGGCTCCTTTGACCTCGATGGCCCACAAAAGAAGGAAGCCAGAGAAAGCTCCCGCGTCAGCGGCAAAGTTTGAAAGCGGTGAACCTAAACGCCCCAAGTCAGGGGGCATAATTGTTCATACGGTTTATATGGCTTCTGGAAAGGAAGAAAGTCGTACTTCTACGGGTCACCGACCGCTTACCCGATCAGTGACCAAGGCTCAGGAGCAGCAACAAAAGCTCTAGGAGATGATGACTACAATGGCTGCACTCACGGAGCCAAAAGAGAACCCTGAGACGTCCATAGATGAATGCCAAGAGGAAGAGACCGACGCCGAGTTCCTCCGCCGAGTACTGGAAAAGAGAGACAAAGAGACTGCTGAACAAGCAGCCAATATACAGCGTATGGGCCTCCTCTTCCAGGACATGATAGGGATGATGATACAACAAGATCCCCCGACTGAAGAACCCCCGATCGTCCTTGGGGATGATAGGGGAGAGACATCAAACCCTCAGCCCGTTCTATCAACGGCTAAAGAGGATACAATCTCTAAAACTGATCTGGACGAATACATAGCCCAGCAAATAAGGGTTCATCATGCGGCCGAGGCAGCAGGCCATGTCGTAAAAACGGGGCGGCCATATCCGGGCTGGTATGACCAAATCAAGTACCCGCTGGGTTACACAATTCCCAAGTTCCATGTCTACAAGGGGACCGGCAATCCCCATCAGCATGTTGCCCAGTTCAGGGCGCTTTGCGGTAACACCGGCGGTGATGACAAGCTCTTGCTCCGCCAGTTCGTTGGAAGTCTATCAGATACGGCGTTCGAGTGGTACTCTGAACTCCCTAATGATTCTATTAAAACCTTCGCGGAAATGGAGCTGCTGTTTACACAACGTTTTGCAAGTACCAGTGAACGTACCCCGATGACGGCACTGATTAACGCTAGGGTAAAACCCGGTGAGACATGGGTTCAGTACTCTATACGGTGGCGTAATCTATGGTCGAAGTGTGAACAACGCATAGAAGAAGCCCCTGCGGTGGGAATGTTTGTTGGAACCCTCGATCCACAAGCAACCATTTCACAGTTTATGATGTTCTTCAAGCCGACTTCCTTCCAGGCTTTGATTGACAAACTAGCGCAGATGGACCAGATGGGCCATAAACCCCCTCTCCCAAAGCCAGATTCCCGAAATGACAAAGGAAAGGGAAAAGCGATCGTGGTCGCTAATGCTCAACAACAACCGAGCGACTCGAAGCCGGTTGCTCGTCCAAACAATACACGCCCGTACGTACCCCTTGAGGATAGGATGGGACGTTCTTATTCCTTCCCCCGCGATAAAGCGAGGAGGCTATTCGAGCTGGCGTTGCGCAACAGACTCATAAATCTGCCAGATCCAAAATGCCCGTTGCAACCAAGTGACGTCAACGAGCCTAATTACTGCCCTTACCATCGAGTGCTAGGACATCCGATCGAAGACTATTACGTTTTCAAAAATTGGCTTGAAAACCAGTACCGATAGGACAAGTTCGTGTTATCTGACAAATGGAAGGTGAATCCTCCGCAGCCCCACACCGCTAAGGGGACAAATACGCCGGGGGCAACATGCTCCGTCATTGAAGAAGCTCCTTGGGAGGTTGTATTATCAGCCAAAACGAGGAGAATGCTAAATGATCTTCGGACGTGTCCGGCGATCAAGTGGAAGAGCGCATTAGAACCGCAGGTCGTTGAGGGGATGTTGAAGCCACGTCCAACTTCAAAGGCCAATGATGGGGGTTCAAGGAGTTTAAGCACTAGCGGCCAGTCGTCAAAATCTTCGAAAAAGAAGAAGAAGTCCAAGAAGCCCGTAGAGCCTAGCGATAAGCACACGGACTTGCAAAAGCAAATTGACGCGCTGGAAGAATATAACCAAAAGGCGCGGACTCCCATCACGCTCCAAGAGTTCCTCAATCACGTCTTTCAAGAGGAAGATGAAGGAGAAAGTTCATCAGATGAATCCGAGGAAAATGTGGCGAGCTGTCATATGATCTCTCATTCGATCACGAACGATGAAGAGGCTTCTGGCACTAAAACGCTGGAGGCAGATACCGAATCAAGAATTCCGGAGCTATCAGTCGAAATGATTGAAGCGTTCCTTAATGAAGCTCGACTAAAAAGTAAAGCCGATCGAGAACGCGAAATGGATATATTTGAAAGGGCCAAATGCCGGCGACTTAATGAAAGAGCTGAGATAATCCCGCTGGAGCGAAATGCCTCCGCCGTTGACAAAAGCCAATTCAAGATGAAGAAAAAGTTTGCTAAGGCCATGTCAATAGGCATGAAGCTACCACCCTCTGAAGGAAACATCACCGGTGAATCGGAAATGCACCCCTCCTTTTGCTTATATCATCAGAAGGTTTCGCACCCCATTCAAGAATGCAAAGCTTTCGATAAATGGTGGCAAGGATATGTTGCTCGTCGACAACGCTTCAAGCGGGAAAAGCGTAAAACTCGTCGAGAGCAAAGAAATACGACCGAAGGGCTTCATAAAACTACGGGTGGTTGTTGCATGATTGACGCCGTAGGATCACAAATGCCTATATTTGGAAGCGATTCCGATGAGGAGTTAGAGCTTGGCCCCCTCTTCAAAGAATCCACTTCGGGAAAAGAAGAAGAACCGAAGGCTTGCGAAAATATACAGCTACGCAATCGAACATTACCCGAAAAGAATCTCGGACCCTTAAACAAGAAAGACAAAGGGAAAGAGAAGGTCTCCGAAGATATCGCCTTGGATGACCGAGTTACGGAAGAGTTAACCGCCAAGAACCCGCCAAAGAGGAATAAAGTGGATTACAATGTCTTGGCGCATCTGAGAAAGCTACCCTCACAACTCAGCATTCTCGATGCCCTGTTACTATCAAAAGAGGCGAGGGATTCTTTGATTAAAGCCCTACAAGAGCCGGACCAGTTCCAAGCCTTCTTGGCAGAACAAAAGATGAAGGACGAATTGGAAGAGGTACACACGGCCGACGTTGCTTTTGGCGATGAAGACCTTCTCCTCGGGACGTGCGAACACAATCGTCCCCTTTATGTCTCAGGATACTGCCATGACATAAAGATAGGTAAAATCTTGGTCGATAACGGATCGTCTGTCAATTTACTCAATGTGCGAGTGTTAAAGGAAATTTGCATGAGTGTCCAACACCTCGCCCGAGACAAAATCACGATCTCCGGGTTCGACTCCCAATCATCGAAAACCCTTGGATCTGTGATATTGACGTTACGCTTCGAGTTGCTCGTCACAGATATCAAATTCCATGTCATAGATGCCAAGACGTGCTACAACGCTCTGCTCGGTCGACCATGGTTACACGAGTACAATATCATCCCTTCTACACAGCATCAGTGTCTGAAATATTGTAAGGATGGTCTCGAGTACACTGTGGCAGGAGAATTGAATCCGTTTTCCGTGAACGAAGTTCGCAAGTATGAAGATGCCAAGTACTTCTTACCGAGTTTCGAAGACACGGAAAGGTGTCACAAGCCGGAGAACAAAACTAACGCCACCATCCCTATCTTCGGAAGTGACACCGAGGACGAAGAGGATATAATTTATGCGGGTCCATCCCAATCCGCCAAACCGGGACCATCCGTTCCTTCATTGATCTTTGGTAGTGATTCGGAGGATGAAGTTCATGCTGTATTCCCTGCTCGGCTTTCAATACGGGCTCCTGCCGATGAAGAGCGAAGTCTGCAGATAACCATGGTGCCGCTTGAACATTGCAAAGAACTGGATGCACTCGACACCAACAGCGTAGAAGAATTGCAGACATTTTATATCCCTCCCGGACGAAAGGGCGAGAAGGCAATCCTATTCTACCGTTCTGAAGAAAACAACGTAGAAAAAGAAGTTTGGCATGGCGCGGATCCCACGCTCGACAGGCTTCAGCCTATCCGTCTTCCCAGATATTATACCGAAGGTTTGAAGAAACTACTGAAACGCCAGGGGATATCCTTCACACAGACCGTTAGGAAGGCCAAATTCTATGACAAGGTCTGGAACATTCCCGGGACTCAACGCAAACTGCCTAACGGGAAAATGGAAACAAAAGGGCTTGGGTACATCCGGTCAAAGAAACGGGAGCTAGTAGACAGCTGTTATGTCATGTATGACTTCGATGAAGAGGCGGACGCTCAATGGGAGGACGCTAATCTTAAGCCAGTAAAAGTTCCTGACGAAAAATTGCCCGGTCCATCATTTGAAGAACAAATGGACAGGCTTATAAGGGAAGCTAGTCAAAAAGTCCGAGATGACCACAACCGCGAGACAACCATCTTTGAGAAAGCCAAGACGCAACGCCTTCTCCGACAGGCCGTGAAGGATGAAAATGCCGCTCCTTGTCAGCCTGCTACAAAAAAGGTTCGACGCGAAAGCAAAAACAAGTCAAAGGGCAGAAAAGGCGCTCAACAACCACAAAGCAGAGCTAAGAAACCACGTATCCGAGAGTCGAGCGTTATTGACTTAGCCCTCAGGAAGAAAATGGGTCGAGCATACTCATTTCCTCGGAACAAAACAAGGAAGATATTCGATCTCGCTCTAAAACACCAAATGCTTATGTTGCCAGAGTCCAAGCACCCCGAGCGCACAGGCGAGGTATTCAACCCAAATTATTGCTTTTACCATCGAGCAATGGGACACCCTCTTGAAGATTGCTTCACCTTCAAGAATTGGGTTGAAGATCGGTATCAGCTAGGCAAATTCGCGTTTTCTGACAACTGGAGGGTAGCGCCACCACAGAAGCACGAGCCCGAGGCCGCGAAAGAAAAACCAGTTCCACATTGGGATTGGCAGAAAATTCGCACCTGTCATATGATAACAATATTAAAAGAAGAGTCTGAGAGCGTGGACAGCCTTCCCTGGTGCTTCGAAAACAGCAGTGATGAGGTAATCTCAGAATTTCCCCCAGCACCGAAAGAACTGGAGGATGGAATACATACCACCGCAGATAACCTCAGGAAAATCGAGTTGGGGACGGTAAATGATCCGCGACCGACATTCGTCAGCGGGCTGCTGTCTGAAGAGAGGGTGGCTGCGTTAAAAGACGTCCTTGTGCAGCATAAAGATTGCTTCGCATGGAACTATTCCGAGATGCCAGGACTAGATCCAGGGGTCGCTGTACATAGACTAGCAATATCCCCAAACGTCAAACCAGTCAAACAGGCGCCGAGAAGAATGCGACTCGAGCTTGAGATGAGCATAAATATCGAAGTCAAAAAGTTAATCGACTCCGGCTTCATCCAGGAAGTTCAGTACCCTGAATGGATCGCCAACATCGTCCCATTGATGAAGATAAATGGGACAGTGCGCGTATGCGTAGACTTCCGGGATCTTAATAAAGCTTGCCCGAAGGATGATTTCCCAGTGCCAGTCACTGAACTGATGATAGACAATACATCCACTCATGAGGTTTTCTCCTTCATGGACGGCTCATCGGGGTATAACCAGATAAAAATGCATCCAGAAGACCAGAAGCACACAGCCTTCAGGACTCCTCTTGGTATATTTTGTTATAAAGTAATGCCCTTCGGTTTGAAGAACGCCGGTGCTACTTATCAGAGGGCCATGACAAAGATCTTCGACGACCTTATACACGAAATCGTCGAATGCTATATCGACGATCTTGTGGTTAAAAGCAAGTCATACGAAGAGCATCTCGAGCATTTGAAGACCGTATTTCAACGCCTTCGGCGATACAATTTGAAGATGAATCCTTTAAAATGTGCGTTCGGGGTTTCCTCGGGAAAATTCCTAGGATTTATCGTTCGACACCGAGGTATTGAAATAGATCCGTCTAAGATTAAGGCGATCATGGAAATGCCTCCGCCAAGAACTCTTAAACAGTTGCGATCTCTCCAAGGAAAGCTTGCATACATTCGACGGTTTATCGCTAATCTTTCAGGAAAGTGCCGTCCTTACAGTCACCTGATGAAGAAGGGAACCCCATTCGTTTGGAATCAAAAATGCCAAGGCGCACTGGACGAGATCAAGCAATACCTGCAGAACCCGCCGGTGTTGGCTGCTCCGGTTAAGGGGAAGCCTCTCATTCTTTATACAACCGCCCTCGAAGGTTCTTTAGGCGCATTATGGGAACAAGAGAACGATCAAGGGAAAGAAAGAGCACTCTATTACTTAAGTCGAGTTCTGCTGGGGCAGAAAGCAACTACTCTCCCATTGAAAAACACTGCCTAGCGTTGATCTTCGCAATAACAAAGCTTAGACATTACGCATTAGCGCACGAAGTCCATCTCATTTCAAAGGTGGACCCTCTCAAATATCTAATGTCAAAAGCCATACTGACGGGACGACTCGCTAAATGGGCCCTGCTCTTGATGGAATTTTCGATAACGTATCGACCCCTCAAGGCAGTGAAGGGTCAGGCCATAGCCGACTTCCTTGCTGAGCACCCGATACCTGCCGATTCTCCCCTGAATTGCGATTTGCCAGACAAGCATGCGTTTGACGCAATCGACGGTGGTGATACCCGTTGGGAGCTTTATTTCGATGGAGCATCTTCCATGAAAAAGCACAAACAAAGTACGTCAATGATCAAATCGGGAGTAGGCCTTATCTTTGTGACCCCACAAGGAGGAATAATGCGCTTCGCCTTCTCCTTAACAGAGCCGAGAACGAATAATGAAGCTGAATGTGAAGCTTTGATAGCAGGCCTCGAGATCGCCATTGACATGGGAATTGAAGACCTCCTCATATATGGGGACTCCCAGCTAGTCGTCAGTCAAGTGAACGGCGATTACCAAACATGCAAACCGGAATTGGTAAAATACGGTGAAAAAGTGCAACAACTGCTAACCCAAATTCCCTCCTATACTTTGGAGAGCATACCGCGCGCGGAAAACAGCAAAGCGGACGCACTAGCCAAACTTGCTAAAGAACTGGCTGACGAGAACCTCGATGACGTTAGAATCGTGGTACAAAGCCGTCGAGTGCTTGCCCCAGTAGCAGTATCTCCGGAATCATCCGAAGAAAAAGGAGCGAACGAGAAAACAACCCTGCAAATAAAAGATTGGGAAGATACCGAGGACTGGAGAGAAGTCTTCATAGATTACTTCAAGTTCCACCGAATGCCTGAAGAAGTGTCCATAAGACATCAGCTCGTAAAACGAGCTCTGTCTTTCGCCTTCGTCAACGATACTCTATACAAGAGGTCATTCGATTCTCTGTGGCTGAGATGCTTAGGACCTGACGAAGCGAGAAAGGTCGTCCAAGAAGTTCACGACGGACTCTGCGGTTCCCACCAAGCAGGCCCTAAGATGAAGTTGAAGATAAAACGGATGGGCTATTATTGGCCCACCATGATGCAAGACTGCCTCGAATATGCGAAGCAATGTCACTCATGCCAAATTCATGGGGATTTCATCCATCAGCATCCCAATCCACTATATCCAACGGTGGCTAGCTGGCCATTCGAAATGTGGAGAACTGACATAGTCGGCCCCATCGAACCAGCATCGTCCAAGGGACATCGTTTCATCTTAGCGACGACTGATTACTTCTCCAAATGGGCAGAGGCAGTACCGTTGAGGGAAGTGAAGACGGAGAACATCCTCCATTTCTTCAAAACGCATGTCATATATCGATTTGGAACTCCGCGACGGACTATCTCCGATAACGGACCAGCCTACAGAAGCCACAAGATCAGTCGCTTTGCGCAACAGCATAATATAGACTGGAGATATTCTTCAGTCTATAATCCGCGGGCTAATGGACTAGCTGAGGCCTTCAACAAGACCTTGACAAAAATTATAAAGAAAACAGTGTCCCGAAATAAGAGGGACTGGCATGAGAGGTTGCAAGAGGCTCTTTGGGCGTATCGAACTGCGTTCAAGACGGCCACGAACACAACGCCCTATGCGTTAGTATTCGGCACGGAAGCAGTACTACCCCTTGAAATAGAATTACCCTCTTTGCGAGTAGCAGTTCACTACGAGCTGACGGATGAAGAAAATGCTCACCTCCGGTTTGAAGAGCTTGACACTCTTGATGAAACCCGGCTCATAGCGCAGCAAAATCTGGAAGCTTATAAAGCAAAGATGACGCGCTCATATGAAAGATTGACCCGACCGAGGATATTCCGCCAAGGCGAACTCGTGCTAGTGGTCAAAAGGCCTATGATCCACAATCGCACCAAGCAGGGAAAATTCGAGCCAAACTATGAAGGCCCATACATCATAGATAAGGTTTACCAGGGTGGGGCCTATCTACTCATGGACATGCATGGTGAAAGGCCTTTCAGGCCGATAAACGGTCGCTTCCTAAAGAAATACTATGCTTAATGAGCCACAGCCTAGGTCAACGATAGATGACGACGACTATGTCCGCTCGCTATCTTCCTGAGCTTAAGCTTTCTAAGCAGTGGCCAGCCTTCTCCATGAGGGACCGAAACGTCCTTAAACAAACAATGGACCGAGACGTCCTTAAACTAGTGACGGACCGAAATGTCCTTAAACTAATACCAGACCGAAACATCTTTAAACTACTACCGCAGCAGCTTTAGACTGATGAGATAAAAAAAAGAGAAAATATATAAAAATAAAAAGAATAAAAAAAAGCGGTATGTCCATAAGCAAAATGGGCACGGATGAAAACCCGAAAGGGCTCCGTGAGTAAAAACAGCAGGGCTACCGGCGAGTGTTTGTGAAAACCTGAAAGGGCGCAACCTCGTTAAGAAACCCTTATAGGGTCCTCTCGACCCTGTAAGGAGAAACCACCCGCGTGAGATCCTTACGACTTACAAGGGAACAACACACTTAAGAATCCCCACGATTCCTAAGGAGGAAATACACTTGCGAGATCCTCACGACTCGTCAACCATGGCTTAAGAACCTGCGGCCTAAGCCATCGCTGATTCTTAGGAAAGTCAAGATGCGTGCCCTACTATCCGTCAACCATGTTCGCTAAGGTGATATACTGATAATAAAAGAAGGAAAAGACCAGGAAATGACACATTACAAAAAAGGTGTATCTTTTATTCATAAACTTGATCGGATATAGGATACATTATGTCAAAGGATAAAAAAATATACATATACATTCTTTTATCTATAAGAACTCGATACAAAAATGGATAGCTACTGAGGAGGAAGTGTCTTTAGTAAGTTCACAAGCTGCTCTCGCACTTCCTTCAGCGCTTCCTCTCGAGTGACAGCCGCGACCACCTCCGCCTCCACCTGAGCCCGCTGCCGCAAGAAGGATGAAAGTTGCTCCTCTGCCGCCTTCTGGGCTGCTTCCTGGCTGGCTGCAGCTCGCTCGACAACGTCAAGTTTTTGCCTCAATCATAACCCTTCGGAGAGGCATTGCAGGAGGCCCTCAAAGATAACCTTCAGCCGTGCGGCATTGGCCTCCACCCGAGCATGCAGTTGAGCAGACTTGCTCGAAGTCTCACCACGCTCCTTACGCCTTGAGATGACTTCTTGTTCGAGATGGCGGAAGTAAGGAGCGCTCTGCTCAATCCACGCTGTTCTTTGATTACTGGCAGCCAAGGTCTCGGGAGCGGGATGCAGCGACTCCAACTGATATAGGCGACCCTCGATCTCCTTACAATGGTTAACCCAGGATGCAATGATGCCCTCATCATGAAAGTTCACGAGTATTGCTAGCATCGGGTTAACCACCATAGCGAAGTCTGCGGCAGATGTAGAAGTTTCAACGTCGAGTTCCTCGACGTAGTCACTCAACATGCGCAGACTATTCGCGGCGCCTTTTGAAGACAGACTCCTCAGATAAGGACCCGCCGGCATTGTAATGCGAGGCTCGAAGGGCGCCGAAGCCAGAACGACAGCTAAAAAGAAACAAGATGCGATCAAATAACAGTACAGAAAATAAAGAAAGGAAAATTACCGATATGATGGTCATTGTACCAGTTGAGACAGGTGGCAAGGTTGGAAGGGCTGGTGGCGCAGCTGATCTTTTATCCCCCCCTTCAATCTGTAGCACTGCAGTTGAGATGAGAAAAAGAGGTTAGAGGTAATTCCATCAATAAAAAAAAAGGAGGGATGTCAAAGGAAATCATACTCACCAACGCCACCAGAGGAAGAAGCAAGCTCGGATGGGAAGGAAAAGTGTGGGAGCAACATCTGATATACATGATCAAAAAGCACTCCTGAAAACACAACGGTGTGACTTTAGTACACGAATTATGTCTGGAAAACAAGATTAATAAATCGTAAATACATACCTTCCAACATCTTCGAGGGTATGAGAGAAGGTTGAGAGGTGACCACCGCCAAAGCAGACGTTGAGGGCGCTCCCTCGAGCAGTGGGGCATCAGCACTAGCTGCACCTGCATGACGAAAAGGTGAACTTGTCAGAAAAGGTTGTAAAGTAAAGAAAAGCAGCCACTTAGTGTTAGTTATATGTATGCCCTAGAGGCCATTACTGTACATACGATGAATATTGTAGTGGATGCTAGGACATATATAGGGAGGACTTTCTTGCTCGACATGATAGTATGCTATCTGGTTGTACTTTATCTTAACATGTACTCTGATTGTCTCTATATTACATGTTGATAAAGCCCTTAGGATATGTACTCGACTACTGGGACTGTGATGAGATCATACTAGTGGGGCCACGGTAGTCGACGAGTACATCCTATAACTGTTCCTAGTCGTGGGTGTATCGAGACAGGGCATCGATGCACCAGAGTAGACTAGCGTATACGCATCTTGACCCATATGATGGGCGATGGATGATCCCATATCCATCGGTGTTTGACATCAAGGATGGTGTACGGGTGCTCAGTGGAGACTGGGTACACTGGACGGACTCGCCGAGAACTCCCAGATGGTATTATACCATACGTCAGATGGCAGTTCTCCGGTGACATTGGTACAGAGTAGTCTGTTGACCCGAGATCGTCATAGAGTCTTGTGTGGTTCCCACTGTGCTTTGATTTCCATCATACCACGTCCAAGAGGGCGTGCAAAAAGGTGGCTTTTGGGTACAGTCCCGAATCACATGGAGGCAATGAGCGATAGGAGGGGATTCGTCTCTCCCGGTATAGGGAGTTGATGTTGTGCTGTATTCGATTGGCTATAACCGGAAATCCCTGGCCAGGGTTGCTGAGATTTACTGGTAAGTGTTATCAGTAGTTTCTCAAACTGTTATAGACCTCATATCGACACGACTTATCGAGCTACTGGGGTCTGACGTTTACCACCCCTAGGCGAGATATGCGACATATCAGACGACGAGACCGGACTGTACGGGAGTGTTACTGTTTGGATTCACAAGAGAAGTTACAGGCTTACTTGTTGATCTTCTGAGCGCTCAATACCTGGGTAGCTGTTACGTTTAGCTGACCGCTTGCAGCTTGTGGATGTTTGATATGATCATCACCTACTGCCGGCGTATTGACGATTCTTTAGAGTCCTACACAGAGGTTTCTTGACTCAGGCAAAACGGAGTAGGAGCACGTATGTGATATGTGCGGGACCGAGGATAATGCGATATGTGATACCGTATTCTATTCTCGCGATATTTGATATCAGCCGGGTCATCGGATCAAGTGTTGATTCGGTGAATCGGTACGGATAAATATTAGTCGGTTATATGCGATATAGCCGGATTGTCGGATCAAGTGTTGATTCGATAATTTAATGTATAATAATATATTTGATATATTAAATTGCATTAACTAATATTTGCTCACTAAAAGATTCTTTTTCTCATTCGGGTAATACATTGATATATATGCGATATATGTTAATTGTATTATTTTATTTTGTTACGATAAATATTATATATGTGATATATAATATTGTAACATGATATGATAACTAATGCAACTTGTTTAGTGGAGTTTAAACTTGATTAGGGTTTGGATTAGGGTTAAACCTTCTAGTTGATTCTAGAAGCTTTTCTTTTTGTCATGATAAAGATATTTTCAAGTGAGTCATGCTTTAACCAAACCCAAACCCTAACCCTAGTTAATTCTCTACAAGAGTTAGCTTGACCATGGTTGCATTATCTATCATATTATTTCATTTCCTATTCATCACAAAAGGATTATCATTATTCATCTTCTTCCTCCTTCATTCTTCCATGAAAAAAAGCTTACTAGTTTTTCAAAAGGTGATGAATAAATATGAGAAAAAGATAAATAAAGAGAGCAAAAATCCTACTTCATCATCCTCATCTTCCCTTGCCATTTAGATGAGGGTGTTCACATCATTTCATGAGTGTTAGCTTGTGTTAAAGAAACTTCAAGGTAGATCATCTTAGTATCGAAGATCGGAAGCAAAGGTTGCGTCTTTCTCTTCGTGGAACCTCTCGAGAGTCCGGATCCCGATGATCGCAGCGAAGGGACCACAACACGGAGCATATGAAGTGAAGGACCGGATCTACAAAGGTTGTAATCCCTCTCACTTAGTGTTAAAATGTTTAGCATGCTTGTTTTCGCCTAATCTCTAGTTTAAAGTTCCGTATTCGGGTTGTTCGGCACGGCTAAATTTTTATTCGGGCATGGTTGATGCCTCGTAGACCCTTGTGCGCGTGCCTAGCAACCCTACACTTAGGGTTTACCTCAGGAGCTCCCGGCTGAAACGGAAGCGACTCCGTCCTCTACCGACATGAGACCACCGCCCGTGGCCTCGTCACCCGACTCGATGGGGACCGTCGTCGCGCTAGCAAGACCCGGGGACGGCGGAAGGCCATAGACAGGAAGGGCTATGATTGGAGTATTGCCAGATTCCAGAGAGGGAGCGGTTGGCTCGTCCTCGGGAATCATGGCCACCTCACCCACTACTCTCTCAGGTTCAGTAGCCGCGGTTGTATCGTCTACCGTCACCAGGGGACCGCCGACCTCGAGCGCCTCAGCCGCCACCACTCTGGACTCAGTTATAATGATCATATCATCTGCCACCGCTTCAGGTTCGGCATCAATGACCTTCTCGGCGGTAGGCCCCTCGACCTCCACTTCAGGCTCCATGGCCTCAACGATATTACCCACTGTCGGCTCGAGTTCGGCAGGCATCACCTCCTCCGTTCCCCTAGGATCGACGGCTTCCGCCTCTCCCTCGATCGGACTTGGCCCTGCAAAGATAAGAGATATAAGGACCAATGACATTAAAATCCTTATAACAGAAACTGTGAGAGAAATATTACCTGAAACGGATTTACCGTTTGCGCTCCGAACTGCTCGCGCCACCTCTCTGCGGGCAGTGGATAGGGCGACAGGGGGCTCTTCGGAGGGAGTATCAGCTCGAGGGGCGGTGCTGGGGCCCGCTCCCATAGCCAAGGCAGCCCTGCGCGCCTTCGCCTCACGCCTCAACTGCTTCCTCTCCTCCCGAGCGGTTATGAGGGACCTCTGTGACGCCTCCTTCAAGGCATCATCATCTTCATTCAGGGATGCCTCCAGAGCCTTTAAGGCATCTCTCATCGGCTCTTCAAGACGAACCTCCTGCGGTGGCCCAGAAGAAGCAGGAACGTCGGCAGCTGGTAGAACATCTGCGTCGCTAGGAGGGAACGGCATTGAGGTTCCTGTAATTAAAAAGAAAAAGGTTAGATCGACCATAACACGAGGAAGATGGAGACTTGATGAATTAAAACTTACTAAGGCCCATAGACGCTCTGAGACGTTCCTCTTCCTGGAAAGTCGTCAGAGAAGCGGCAATGGCTTCTTCATCAGTGATGCCTGTTAAAAGAAAGGAAAGAAAAGCATTAGTCAAAGACAATGGAGAATACATATCGTAATAAAGAAAGGCGATTAGTAGTTACCCGACTGCGCAAGCTTAGCTAACCACGCGTCACGCTTCGCCAACCATGCCGAAGCTTTGAGAGCAGCCTCCAAGTCTGTATCGTCCGGCGGAGGCATCACTAATCCTGCGTTAGTCCCATATTCCAGCAAACCCTCGGAATAAGGAGCATGGGGTTCCTGGCCGAGCACAACGTCCGCGGCGAAGAGCGACTTCTTTTTCTTTTGCCCTCCGACCCTAGGCTCGCGAGGGATCGACTTCCGCTTAGCAGCCACTTTGGGACGACGGGTCCCGATGTCCGCACCCATGCCAGACTCCGGCGAGGGTACAACCACTGCCTCCACTGGAGCACAGGGTGCGGGAGGTGCGTCTGCGATATCAGGGAGCGGCAGCTCACGTGGAGGGCTTTGCGCACGTGATGGTCTGCCCCCAGTATCTTTTAGAGAAGGAACCACCAGGAGCCTTGGCGCTAAGGGAGCGTTACGATTGGTACCGGGGGTTACTTCTTTACGGTCAATTAACACTCGCCTCTCTTCCTTTATAACAGCCCCCGTCGCATGATTGTACCACTCTTTATATACATTAAGGAGTCGTGGAGCACAGGCCGGCGTGCTAACGAAAAAACGAGAACCCGTGTTCAGGCGCATGAAATGGTGTAACGCGTTCTCCATCCCTTCTTCATTTACAGCAGGTTCCAGTAAGAAAGCTTCTAAGGGTACCCCTTGATCGTAACTCAGTTGTCGAGCAAAACGATGCGGGTTATATCTCATAAAGACTGTTGCACCGCCCTGCCTGAAGACTAGGAAACCCGGTCTAATAGAATACAAATGAAGGATCTCCCGGGCTGTTAACACTGAAACTCCATCCTTGAAGGAGTCCTGTAGTGGTCGCACCGCAGTGGTGGACGCTTTTCCAATGGTTAATACCTTATCAATAAAGGACATCCCGACTCCAACGGTGTAAGGGCGAAGCAGTAAACCTCTGGCGTCCCGTGGTGAAGGGGTCACGATTGATGAGCAATCAGCTGTAAAATGCGAGGAAAACCGCACTTGTCAAAGAATGAAGGCCTTTTATGTATACCGAAGACACCCGCCGTGTGTAGCTCGAGCCACGATGCAAAGTAATGCATCGGGAAGACCACGTGCAGTACCCCGGGCTCGTTAGCATCCGCTGCTCGGCTGAGGCCATGATATAGGTGCGCCAGGCCGGCAATCCCCACGGCCACCTTTACCCCGATGACCATGCGGTGGGCTGGATAAAAGACAGAGGGCCGCATGCGATGAGAATGCATTGGGATCGCGAACCAACTCAGCCACAGCCCGAGAAATCCTAAGAAAAAGGCCTCCTCATCCATCCTAGGGGCTGCAATTTCCGCGAAAGATATGGTAGGGAAGTCTGGGAGGAAGAAAGCCTTTTGGTCTATCTCCTTCGTCGGCAGGTTGTCCAAACCTAGGCCAAAAGGATCATCCAGGATGGCAGATTTGACGGCTCCTGGCGAAATAACGCTCAGACGGAGGAAGCGAGCAATGAAGTCCTCAAAATTAACTCCTCGGCTCCCGTGTTCGATGAAGAGGGACTCGTAGATGTTCAACACCTTGATCAGGCTAGGGAATTGGTGTTGAACGGCATTTTCCGGCGTAATCCCCCTTAACATCGGCTTAGCACCGAAGATGTACTCATCTGTCGGGAGCAGCTCTTCATAGTATTCCCCCATGACCGGTAGGCCGGATACCTCTGCGAATTCTTCCAAAGAAATAGACGCTTCCCGATCCATGGCATGGAAAGTGTGGGTGGGAATATTCCATTGCTCCAAGAAAGCCTTGAACCACCAGGTGGGTAGCGTAGGATATTGGAAGAGAGAGACGTAGACTGCGGTGTACAGTCCTAGTCTTATCAACTGCGACTTCCTCATCGACAGGATGTACCGGGCCCACGGCAGATAGCCAATCGGGTGACGGGGAATCAAACCAAGGTTATATGATTGCCCCCAGGGCCGTGCTTCCCCCTGACAGATACAAGGTCCTAAGATATCCAAAACCATAGGACGCTGAACCGGAACCGCATCCATAGCAGGATGAAGAAAGTTGTTCGCGGTCCAGTCTATCATCTCCACGGCATACTGCACTGGAGGTGGGTTGGCATAGTGAATTGCCGTGATAGGTTCTGACGGCACCGCGCAGGTGAAGCTGCGTCGACCCATAATAATCTGGTTATACCAGGACCCCCAAAGGTGGAGTTTCTTGTACTCAGGGTCGTACTCTCTAATCATGGTTAGGGCTTCACGGTCCAAGGGCGCCTCTGGAAATCCCTCCTCCGAGCGGACGAACGGGAATGAAGTGTCTTCAAACATGATCGCTGCAAAAGAGCAATGTAGCCGTTAGTGTTGTAATCCCAACGTTTGGCATTGAAAGAAGAAAATGCATTAATTAAATTAAAATCAAAATTAATTAATTACACCGCACCACAGTGCAGTGAGTAGAAGACCAAAGAGGGACCCACAAAATCTAAATGACAATACGTCAGTTAATAAGACAAACTCACCATTGGATGAGATTGTCAGTTGGTCCCTGGGGGGGAACATTCCCATTTAAAAAAAGGGGGGAAGGAATCCCTAGAGACAAGGAGAAAATCTCCTCTTTCAGAGCAAAGCTCTGTCACAGAATGACACTTGTCAAATTCTGGTCTCAAAAGAGTAAAATTCTTTAAAAAGGAGCTTAGCTCTGTAATATTTCATCAAAAAGAAAATTTTGAAAATAATTTTAAAATTAAAATTTCTGGAATCTTGAAAAATCCATGAAAACTTACAAAAAAGTTCTTTGTTTTTCAGATCTAAAAGATCTACATTTGATCCAAGAGCAAAGCTCTGTTCATGGGTTAGAACCCATGAAAGATCTCTGTGGATCTATAAGTTTTTTTAGAGCAAAGCTCTGTTTATGAAACCCCAATGGAGATCTCTTTAGATCGAAAGATCTGTAAGAGCCAAGCTCTATTAGTTAATTAAAATATTTAATCTAAGATTAAGTTTACCTAAAATTTTCTAACTTGGAAAATGGGAGCAAAGCTCTAAAGTTCTGGAAACGAGAGCAAGGCTCTGGAGTTTTAAGCAAGAGCAAAGCTCTGAAAATCAAAATCTACGAAAATGGAGAGATTTTCTAAGGGTCAGAGGCCCTATTTATAAGGCGCTTGCGCCCCTTGAGCTCGCATCTTGATCCAACGGTCAAGGGCTTGCCACCGCTGCACTCACGTGTGCGCCACGTGAGCGCAACGGTGGGGGGCATTTGTTTCGCCCAATCAGAGCAAAGCTCTGTTCAAATTCAAAATTCAAAATTTTGAAGCAACGCTTCAAGTCTCGGGTGCAACGCGCCACGCATCAGGCGCTAATACGTCAGCGCAACGCCCAAGAAGGCGCGCCCAATCAGAGCAGAGCTCTATTTGTCTGAAGCAACGCTTCAGTTGCGCTGCGCTCTGCGCTGCGCGACACGTGTCAGCGTAGATGCGCTAGAGCAGTTGCGCAGCGCTCTGCGCTGGAGCATCTGCGCCAAACTGAATTAAGATTTTAAGAAATCTTTTCTGTTCTTGTTAAAACAAGAAGATTTTCTTCTGCAAAGCAGAAGCCCTTGGATCAAAGATCCAACGGTGGGGAAAATTCCCCAAATCACTCAGAGAATGATCTCTTTAACAAATTTAACTAATTTGTGAGCACTATAAAAAGGACCCTAAGCCTCAATTCAAAGGTATCAACATTTTTCTTGAGAACTCAAGAACTTTAAACAGAGAGAACTCTGAGAAGATTTTAAGAAAAAGGTAAAGAACCTTCATGAATTAGAAGAAATTCCTTCTAATAGATCATTGGTCTAAAAACAAGATCAATGATCTTTACATAATAAACAGTGCTTTGCACTTCTTGTGAACCTCCGGTTCTTTAAAAACAATAAAAAAAAAATAATAGTGCTTTGCACTTTTATGAACCTATGGTTCTTCAAATAAAGAAAAATTTATTTTTCTTTGATCTAATTTAGATCAAGAAATTAAACAGTGCTTTGCACTTCCCTTCTTGAATCTAAAAGATTCTTAGTGCTTTGCACTTCCAAACTGCGCCGTTGCGCTCTTAAGAGAGCGCCACGTGTCGGCTATAGAACCACTTGCGCTAACCGCCCTTAAGATAGAGCTTTGCTCTCTGGAATTGGCGCAACTCACTGAGAGCGCGCCACGTGTCAGCAGCGCAACAGCGCAGCGCAACAGCGCAGCGCACTGCGCTTGCGCTCACCAGAGCATGACACGTGTCATCACCATATGAGCTTGCGCTCATTACTCGGCGCAAAGCGCCAGACAAATGCACTGCCTTGGTTACAAAAGGGGCCAAGCCCAATTAAAGAAGGCCTAACAGGTCTAATAAAATGCAAATGCATTGTTTTAAAAAGGGGCAGAGCCCAAACTAAAATAGATGCTCTGCATCATAAATAAAGGGACAGAGCCCAAATCAAAAGCCTAGCAGGCCAGAATAGAATGCAGTGCATTATTAAATATGGGCAAAGCCCTAGCACAGGCCTAATAGGCCGAAGATCAAGAAAAATGTTGAATATTCTCAACTGGACCTAACCCAATTTTGGCTGTAAGTCCTCAAATTAAATTGACTGAGCAAAATTGCTCTCCTAAATCAATTTATCTCCGGTTTGAGGGTACATCTCTGAACTCCTCTGACATCTATCGTTGTAATCCTTCAACGACGTCAGAGAGGCGACGGGTCCCAACGATCACACATGAATATGGACTGCGGGGTCCTTAAACTCGTGGACCGAAACGTCCTTAAAACTAATATCGGACCGAAACGTCCTTAAAACTAATATCGGACCGAAACGTCCCTAAACTAATATTGGACCGAAACGTCCTTAAAACTAATATCGGACCGAAACGTCCCTAAACTAATATCGGACCGAAACGTCCCTAAACTAATATCGGACCGAAACGTCCCTAAACTAATATGGGACCGAAACGTCCTTAAAACTAATATCGGACCGAAACGTCCCTAAACTAATATCGGACCGAAACGTCCCTATACTAATATCGGACCGAAACATCCCTAAACTAATATCGGACCGAAACGTCCCTAAACTAATATCGGACCACCACGTTCCTAAACTGGCGATCGACCACCACGTCCCTAAACTGGCGATGGACCACCACGTCCTCAAAACTGGAATGCGGACCACCACGTCCCTAAACTGGCGATGGACCACCACGTCCCTAAACTGGCGAACGGACCACTATGTCCCTAAACTGGAACAATAGAGCCTCCGAACGCTCTTTTGCCGGATCTAAACGGTCCCGTTTAAGTTGATCTTAGCCCCAAACACGGCTAACGTATCCTTAAACATTCAAATGGATTATAAAACTCCCAATCAACTCTGGTTCGAGGGTACATCTCCGAGCTCCTCTGACATCTGTCGTTGTAATCCTTCAACGACGTCAGAGAGGTGACGAGTCCTGATGGCCATACATTAAATTAATCACTACGTTAAGTTGATCTTAGTCTAAAACAGGACTAACGTATCCTTAACGAACGTTTAAGTCGATCTTAGCCGCAACGCGACTAAGGCATCCTTAAACTAAAAACACCAAACCCAAATCTAAGTAAATACGGATTTGGACTAATCCACGTCCTACGGGCGACGGCATTATTCAGTCTCCGTATACAATCCACGGGCAACCACAAACAAAACAAACACACACGACACGACGTGAAATTCTGGAGAAGGAGAAAGTTGTTACCGCGATGCGGTAGCGTAATTAACTGCAGGGGCTTGCGTCTGCAGGGAAGAGCGTCCCCACAATCAAAAACCCCTCACCCTGAGGGGGAATCTGACGAAGTCTGCTACATCGGCCGCATCCGTCTAAACCTCCGATACACGGTGCCATAAATCAACTTGGCATCTTCGGAGAGATAGACGGATAAAACCAAATAGCATCTTCCCCGAACCTCAGGCTTAGACGCAAAGTCTGGGCCGCCGTTCGGAGGGGAACAAGTACCCTAGACTACGATCTTGAATAAAGAGGATACCAGAGGAATGGTGTGAGGAATATGATATTGACCCGTACCCAGATTTGGGGATGCCGTACGACGGATTTACGTACGAGCTATATCTTGATGATTGATCCGTACTCATGACTTGGGATGTCTGATTGTAGATATGGTATCGGATATGATATTATTGAGGCGGGATCACCGACTAATATATATACAGGTATGTTTATGGATCGACTCAAATGTTAGGCGGTTTCCTTACCTGTAGTCCAGCTTGTTAGCTTAGCCCTTTAGTTTAGTTTCGTTGTTAGATTAGATTCGATTCTTACCTATTTCAAAAACTAACGAATCGTGGGTATTTTAAAAGACAGCCCAATGGATCCTACGGATATTTCAAAAGACGTATCTTTTCATAAAAACACCGTAGCCCCTATTTTCAAAACCCCATGATTCGTGTTATTTCAAAAGGCACCATTTATAGGACTTATATTAGATTAATGCAGGTTAGTTACAGTTGCGTCTAGTATTCAGCTCCCGCTTATTATTGTGGTTCGCTTCGCATCGCATACTTATGTTATAATTTCTTATTGCAATGTTGATATCATATTGTTAGGACACCAGCACCATTACCGATGATGCGTATGTACCACGTACACTTACTTGCCGGCTCACACACATCTTCATCGGTAATTGCCATGTCACGTACACCTTAGAAAATATTATTGCTTGACTTAGCTTGTTAGTTAGTAATTTGACATGATATTAGTGTACCTGCCTTATATGCCAGCTTAACATTATAGTTATTACTTGTCACTTCATGCATACTGTTATTCATTGTTATGCCTATATTCATGGTTTTACATGCTATTGATGATTTGGATTCGGATTTCCATGAAATTTTCTGGATTTGGGGGGGAAACCGCAAAACTTATATAAACTGATTTCTCTCTTTTTAAATAAAAAAAGTGTGGTTTTTCCCATGATGTTTGAGTCGTCCACCATGAGTTTGCTGATGGATTTCGAGACCCGATTCGAGGAGACGGATGAACCGTTTCGGGTACATGGTGGACCCGGTAAGGTACCCCGGGGCAAGAAGCGCGTGATGATGACGATGTGAGCCTGGCAGGGGAGCACTACCTACTGGTGATTTTACCCGACGCGTCGGATATCCGGAGGATACCGTCGTGGTCTTGAGATGGATGGTAGGGGCCGGTCTGGACTGACGGCGCCCTAGATATTGTGATTGAGACATTGAGATTTCGAGATATTGAGGTACAGAGACTGTGATACAGAGATATCGAGATATTGGGATTACGTTTTGTGCCGATGCTAGGCACTGTTTTATGCTGATTTCATTGTGATATCTCATTTTAAAAATACAAAGGAAATCTCACTAAATTATGAAAACAGTTCTTCATTTACATGTATTCTGTTTCCATGCATTCATACCTCATTCATATGATATATTGCTACCTGAGGCACTGACACGGGCACATGAGATTACACTCGGGTTAGATATTTACCCTAGCCTTGTTATAGGTTGCATGTATATATATAATTGAGGATATATTATGATCTTTGACCTAGGTTGCGTTATTTATGCGATTTCTTTCCGTAGATGTTTTTCTATTCACGAGTTGGCAACTCACCCCCGTTGTGCCCCAGTTTCTTGCAGGTTTGCCGTACAGGTTTCATTACGGCTTGCGGGCATAGTTTCCTTCGGGTGATTTGCTAGTAGGTGGGTTTACTTGTATCGTACCCCCCATTATATAACTTGTATATTATTACTCTGTTGTATCTAGAAGTTCCATCAACCAAAAATGTATTTTTTTGAGATAGAGACCAGAGATGCTATTCTTTCGACCTTAGAGTCGTGCGTTTTATTTCTGTGGTTTTCTTGTGGTTTTGAGTTTTTGATCCTCGCTGTTGGCGTTGTATATTATATTGCTTGCGTGGTTGTGACCGTCGATTGACGAAGAGCTAGCTCCCGCTTGGGGATGCTCTTTTATTGATTTCGTATACTATTCATGTTGTATCCCGTTTGGGGGCCAATATTTACAAAGGAGACTCTGCCGAAATTTTCAGGAAATATTTGATGTTTTTTTAAACGCATAATTCGGCTATGCTATTAAAACTATTTGATTTAAATTGGTTTTCCTTCACTCTATCACTTTTCTTGGTTTGGATTTCTGGGTTTTCGGTTTACTTAGATTACGTACGCCTCGAGACGTTTCGTAGTTTAAGTGCCGGTCATATTCCGTACTTTCGGGACGTGACATCAAGAATTTTCTTGAGTTGCCAAAGGAGGTAATTTCTGCACCTTCAAGTAGTATTTCAATTTCCTTGTGCATCAATTCTAGTTTCATATCGATATTGTGTCGTTTTATGGACTTTGGAGAATTCAAGTTAGGGTTTAGGGTTAGACCTGAAATCAAAGTGAAATTGAGGCTTGTTGTGACCTTAGAACCCCTTGTGTGATGCTAATTCGGACCTAAACCTGAACATGAAACCAGAATACGGATTTACGGAATCGATATCGCGGAAAACTGTGAATCTGTGAAAGTATTTAAGAATCTGCTATCACCCCGAGACCCCAAAAATAAAACTGAGTTGACAGTGAGATGTGCAGGCACCATGGAACCACCACACAAAGCCCTAGCCCCTAATTCTTTGTTTGGGCCGCAGATTTAATCCCTATGGCCGCAAATTGCGGCCAGAGCAGGTTGGAACCCCTTCATTTTTGTTCTGTATCCTTTTGCCCTATAAACTTGACCCTGGGTATGTCTAGTTTTGACTGATTCCAGTTAGGGTAAAATCTGGTTGATTTTCTTGAGTTGGCGTATCATTTACGACTTGTTTTAGCATGGATTTTGGTATTTGGTGATTCGTTTCTTTCGGGTGGCGTTTGGACGTCAACGACAAGTGGATATTGAACGTGTTTACATGCGAGACAAGAGGTTTTTGCCTATGCGAGTAGCGTGTGCTATTTTGGTTTCCGATGTGATTTTCATGTGCTTTAGCATTGTGATATACTTGTAGGTACCCTACGTGATGTTGAGGCGAAGAAGATGAAGATGGCGACATCGGCATCGGCACATGAGAAGCAAGGTGAGTAGATTTATATCTGTAGGGTTGCTAGGCACGCGCACAAGGGTCTACAAGGCATCAACCATGCCCGATTTAAAATTTAGCCGTGCCGAACAACCCGAAAACGGAACTTTAAACTAGAGATTAGGCGAAAACAACATGCTAAACACTTTAACACTAAGTGAGAGGGATTACAACCTTTGTAGATCCGGTCCTTCACTTCATATGCTCCGTGTTGTGGTCCCTTCGCTGCGATCATCGGGATCCGGACTCTCGAGAGGTTCCACGAAGAGAAAGACGCAACCTTTGCTTCCGATCTTCGATACTAAGATGATCTACCTTGAAGTTTCCTTAACACAAGCTAACACTCATGAAACGATATGAACACCCTCATCTAAATGGCAAGGGAAGATGAGGATGATGAAGTAGGATTTTTGCTCTATTTATTTATCTTTTTCTCACTATTATTCATCACCTTTGAAAAATCAAGCAAGCTTTTCATGGAAGAATGAAGGAGGAAGAAGATGATTAATCATTTGTGATGAATAGAAAGAATAATATGATAGATTATGCAACCATGGTCAAGTAAACCTTTGTAGAGAATTAACTAGGGTTAGGGTTTGGGTTTGGTTAAAGCATGAGTCACACACAAATATCTTTCACAAAACAAAAAGAAAACCTTCTAGAAGCATCTAGAAAGTTTAACCCTAATCCAAACCCTAATCATGTTTAAACTCCACTAAATAAGTTGCATTATTTATCATATCATGTTACAATATTATATATCACATATACAATATTTATCGTAACAAAATAAAATAATACAATTAACATATATCGCATATATATCAATGTATTACCCGAGTGAGAAAAAGAATCTTTTAGTGAGCAAATATTAGTTAATATAATTTAATATATCAAATATATTATTATACATTAAATTATCGAATCAACACTTGATCCGACAATCCGGCTATATCGCATATAACCGACTAATATTTATCCGTACCGATTCATCGACTCAACACTTGATCCGATGACCCGGCTGATATCAAATATCGCGAGAATATAATACGGTATCACATATCGCATTATCCTCGGTCCCGCACATATCACATATGTGCTCCTACTCCGTTTTGCCTGAGTCAAGAAACCTCTGTGTAGGACTCTAAAGAATCGTCAATACGCCGGCAGTAGGTGATGATCATATCAAACACCCACAAGCTGCAAGCGGTCAGCTAAACGTAACAGCTACCCAGGTATTAAGCGCTCAGAAGATCAACAAGCAAGCCTGTAACTTCTCCTGTGAATCCAAACAGTAACACTCCCGTACAGTCCGGTCTCGTCGTCTGATATGTCGCATATCTCGCCTAGGGGTGGTAAACGTCAGACCCCAGTAGCTCGATAAGTCGTGTCGATATGAGGTCTATAACAGTTCGAGAAACTATTGATAACACTTACCAGTAAATCTCAGCAACCCTGGCCAGGGATTTCCGGTTATAGCCAATCGAACACAGCACAACATCAACTCCCTATACCGGGAGAGACGAATCCCCTCCTATCGCTCATTGCCTCCATGTGATTCGGGACTGTACCCAAAAGCCACCTTTTTGCACGCCCTCTTGGACGTGGTATGATGGAAATCAAAGCACAGTGGGAACCACACAAGACTCTATGACGATCTTGGGTCAACAGACTACTCTGTACCAGTGTCACCGGAGAACTGCCATCTGACGTATGGTATAATACCATCTGGGAGTTCTCGGCGAGTCCGTCCAGTGTACCCAGTCTCCACTGAGCACCCGTACACCATCCTTGATGTCAAACACCGATGGATATGGGATCATCCATCGCCCATCATATGGGTCAAGATGCGTATACGCTAGTCTACTCTGGTGTATCGATGCCCTGTCTCGATACACCCTCGACTAGGAACAGTTATAGGATGTACTCGTCGACTACCATGGCCCCACTAGTATGATCTCATCATAGTCCCAGTAGTGGAGTACATATCCTAAGGGCTTTATCAACATGTAACATAGAGACAATCAGAGTACACGTTAAGATAAAGTACAACCAGATAGCATACTATCATGTCGAGCAAGAAAGTCCTCCCTATATATGTCCTAGCATCCACTACAATATACATCGTATGTACAGTAATGGCCTCTAGGGCATACATATAAGTAACAATCTACCACTTGCACTAGGGCCATCTGTTATGGTATCGCATACCCAACAATTAGCTGCGGTTGAAGTATCTCATACTCAACCATCCCGTAAAAGTCTCTACTGGGAAAAAAGACCTTTGTGAGTGGATCCGCGCTGTTGTCCTCTGTGTCTACTCTCCTAACCTCGATCTCCCTGGAGATCAACCATCTCCATGATCAGGTGATACTGCCTAAGATTTATATCTGGATTTCTGATGGGACGGTAGTTCCTTGGCTAAAGCCATAACTACATTGTCACACAATGGTAGGAACGAAGTTCATCTTATGAACTTATATATATCCAGACTACCTCTTTGGTAGCATCCTTGGTAACGATGTATCTTGCCTTTAATCGTCTAGTATGTCACGGTATCTAGCTTGGAACTCTTCCAACATACCGTCCCTCCACTGAGGGTATAGACAAGCCTGCGACTGACATTCAGTCGTTCTTATCACCCTGGAACCTTTCCAGTGATTCTTCCCAGGATCGATTGATACCATATCACTACAACTAGTGAGAATCCTAACATCCATTTAAATCTATCTCATAGATCCAAAAACCCAGGATTTAGGAGGTATCACTTTGATCCTATATGGAGAATCCTTGTGATAAGCGGAGATTAACCGAGCGTAGCATAGGAAACTCCTTCCCTATCAAGAGTATGTCATCCACGTACTCTACGAGGATCACCACCATACTCCCTACTACCTTTTTGTATATACAAGGTTCATCTACCATTTTGATGAAGTCAAACTCTTTGACTACCACATCAAAACAGATGTTCCAACTCCGCGATGCCTGTTTTATCATATAAAACATCTTGCACACGTTTCCGCTGCTCCCACTGTCTACGAAGCCTTCTGGCTGTGTACTTATAGACGCTCTTTTCTAAAACATCATTTAGAAAAGCAGTCATGACACCCAACCACCAGATATCGTAGTCATGGTATGTAGCCGTGGCAAGTAGGATCTGGATGGACTTAAGCATAGATCCTTAGAAAAGGTTTCAACATAATCCATACCTGGTCTATGATGCAAACCTTTAACAAGTCTAGCTTTGAAAGTCTCAACTTTTCCATGTACACCAAGTAATCTTCTCAAGATATACTTGCTCCTGATGGGGATTTAACCCTTCAGATAAAGCAACCAAAGTCCATACTTTGTTGTTGTATAAGGATTCCATCTCAGATCGATAAGCATCCAGCTATTCTTACAGAGTCCCACTCCTGATGGCCAGCTCGAAACTAGTTGGGTCATCATCTCATGATGCAATCCTCGCTCCCACTGTCATAGAGAAACCGAAGTATCTCTCAGGTGGGTGAGGAACCCTACTAGATCGGTGGAGAGGCTGAGGTTCGTTGGAAACTATTGAATCCTTTGGTTCAACCAAATCATCAGCTGCATTTTGTATAGCTGGAACATTTCCAGTTCTACATAACAGACCTTGCCTCGAGCTTGTCCGGATTTTGCTTTTAGGCATAGGCCGGACAACCCCAAATCTTAACAAGCTTAAGATATGGGCTCTTCCCTTTCCATATCACATATGAAGTGGTAGGCAACTGATTTGATTTGAACCCTGTTCAACAGGTATGCAGCTTCTCAAGTGCATAACTCCCAAAAGGAAATAGGAAACTCAGTAGTACTCATCATAGAGCACACCATATCACATAGGGTGCTATTGCTCTGCCCCGATACACCGACGTAATGTGGTGTATGCGGAGGAGTAATGCTGAGAGAGAATCTCATTCTCCTTTAGAATAATCCATGAATTCCGTGCTCAAGTATTCTCCTCCTTGATCTTATCAAAGGACATAATACTTATACCCGTATTTTGGTTCTCCACTTCTAACTTATATTCTGTGAATATCTCAAAAGGTTCAGACTTGTGTTTCAACAGGAACGCATGTCTGAATCTTGAGAGATTATCAGAGAACGTAATGAAGTAAAAAGAACCGATCTTGGCATGTGTAGACAAGGGACTCTCATACATCAGCATGTATCAATCCCAAAAGTTCACTAACTCTTTCTCTGTTTCCAATAAACAGAGCTGTGGTCATCTTATCTTTGTGACATGATTGGCAAGTTTCACAAGATGTAAATTCAAACAGATTTAAATATGCATCTAAATGTAACTTCAGCCAGTCGGGTCGCATTGATATGACCTAGTCTACAATGCCTCAAGAAGGATTCGTTCATTTCTGAACTCTTCTTCTTGTGTGTGTTCCGTATACTAAGAACTGTAGTTTGATTTAGAACATTAATGCTTTTAGATAACGTGCCTGAACCGATCAACTCTTGATATAGGAAATGTTCAAAACATTATCCAACAATACAAAATTATATCCTTTCTTTACTAATAAAGAGACTGATATGATTTTGTATATCAGGTTCGGTATCTAATAACATTTGTTCAGAATCAATGTATTCTGGTAATACAGGGTGACAGTGACCAACAGACTTGGCTGCAACACTTGCACCGTTTTCTGTCTCAAGAAACTTAACACCCGTTCTCAGTTCTTTACCTATCTGTAGCCCATGTAACAGATTACATATGCGGGATCTTGATCCGGTATCACATACCCAGGACGTAAAGGATACTGAGAAATAGTTCTCTGTAATGAACACACCCGAAGATGATGCATCAGCATGCACTTTCTTCGTTTGGGCGGCACGGGAAATCTGATATTCCCCAATTTCCTGCTCTGTCTTATAACAATTATAAGTTGGAGCGGGACCAACGTTCCCCAGCTCAGTATAACAAGCGGGTTTGGTCAATATATCCGTTTTATTATCTTGATTAAGGCGTGATATGGTCGCTATCTGGAGAGAGAGAGAAGAAAACACTCAGCGTATGCTCTTGCAAGATTAGATTGGTTATCTAATATATCTAATCAGGATGTCTCCCATTGTTTCAGTCAAATCTTCCTTCAAACCCTAAAAGGAAAGACTAGCCGGGATTAATTACACGCTACAAGTTCTCCAATCTTTCAGCCAGGCCAGTGTCGGTACTTTGAGGGAGGTCCCCCATGCTTTCGCACGAACCTAATTACAGTAAACCTCGTTTTTCCAGAGGCGTAACCCCGTTAACACCTTTCTAGACACCTACTTGATCGGCTAATTGTAATGTGTAAAACTCTCCCAGGAGTAACTCTTACTCGCAGCGGGTATCGGGATCCAACTATCTCATAGAAGGTATGCAATCTCATTACAAATTTCAACACTTGAAATTCCCAATAATATTTTGCCCCTAGCACCCTATGACCTTGACGGAGGCCAACAAACCATAGGCTACTAGTCAAGTTCAACCCGCCATTTCTTGATCGAATCAAACCCACCCGCACGACCCTTGACGGAGGCCAACAAGGTCGCACGACTACCCTAACTCAATCTGCATCATATGCATAAGCAGATAAATACTGGTTAGCTACCGCACACTGCGCCTTGACGGAGGCCAACAAACGCAGCACGAATACTAAACAGCACTTATCTGAAATGACGGAGGGCTACGACGGGTTTTTCAGAAAACCCTTTGCGTAATGAACTTGATATCGTTGTAGAATCGAGTGATTTTAAATGGAGTGTTTTTGAGGCTTTTCTAGTTTTGCTAAAGGGGTCACTCCCGGTGAAGGGATCGTCGGCCCTTTCCTCATCGAATAAGGTGCGGGATATATCATATATATCACTGTGCAAAGCAGAAACTATAGAAGCAATCAAAAGACAAACCGAGTTTGTAGCATCTGCCAGTTATTGCTAAAGGAGTCACTCCCGGCGAAGGGATCTCGGTCCTTTCCCTATCGAATAAGGTGTTGGATGTTCTACAAGGAACACCGCTATGCAAAGCAAGAACTAGAGCTACCAATTTTTATAAACAAGTTTCTACAACATCTTAGGTTTCTTTTATTTCATTAATCTCATTAATGAAGTCTCATTTTAATTATGCTTCACAAGCATCTCTTTTGAAACGAAATCTGCAATATAACATATATCTCATATATATAATATAAACATTCGTCTCAGGCAGTAATATGATCTTATCACAGAACATTGCAGCAGAAGAACATATATGAAATATTGGATATACTAGGACGTCCGTGTTTTCAATACGAGCCAGTATAAAACACGGATTCCACGGTCGCGATGAATAGCCAAACCCACATCCCTAGACCCCTACGAGAGTGGCAAGTAACACTGCCAATTCTAGGGTTAGGAGACCCGGTCTCGACTCCTCGAGATGGTCTCCCACTGGACCCTAGAACCCGGTTACTTGTGCTCCCCGCCTTGGGTCTACCTAATGCGGAAAAGTAAATAATATACAACGGTGACATCTTCCGCTACCTGGAAGTGCCCCAATAAAAGAATATTACATACAAATGAATTTTACATGAATGAAAAAGAAAAACTCTCATCTCACATAAAACCCCCGGCTATTCAAACGCGACGATCCAATACATCATATCACAGCAACACATAATATCTCATATCATCAACGTAAGCAAGTATGCGTATCCCGATTGTCGTTGATGTATAGCAACGAAGCCGGCGATACACCACATACTACGCTTACGGTCACAGAAAAGAAAGTGTAAAACTACAACAGTTGGAATCCGCAATCTTCTTAGACATCGCATGCCTAACCAAATGAATTCCTTAGACATCACATGCCTAACAGTTATAAACCCCGCATTTTAGTCTCATTATCGAAAACTCTTTTCAATATCAAGTCGGGAAATTCAACAAGATTCCCGACGTCCTGATCGAATGCTCGTCGCAAACTTTAGTAGACGGCCGCACCCCCGATACCGTTGACGAAGTGCACCTAGGCGGAACACCGCTACCGGGAGCACCCGAACGGATGCTTTCGGCGACGGGGTTCTCCTACAGTCACTTGGTCGGGGCTATGGAGTGAGGCTGTCTATTAAGTTTACCCGGCGAGTATTCGCGTACGCTACGTGATTGCGACGGACTTTTGATCACATCAAAATTCCGTGGCAACCGATCAACTGAGACTAAACTGCTATGTTTATAATATTCAAATCAGTTATCTCATAACTACCTGTGGATTCCAATTATTGTATCACATTCCAGATAAATAGAAAAAGTTAAACTTTCCGATCGAATCATCAAGCACCCAAGATTTTCCCAATATATCTCAACACTTGAAATCAGTTTAATAACGTCCTTCACATGCCACAGTACCAATGGTCCAGCCGTAGAAGGGTCAAGCCAACGCCTCACATATGGCACGCCGTACTGCCCCAAACCCTAAGGTTCAAAGGGCAGTTCAAGACGGTCACATAATCGAGTTAAGGTTTGTTGTCTTCTAGAGGGTCCAACGAGTTACTTGCACGACTTAGAACATTCTTAAACACGAGGAAAAATCCAACTTTTGAAAAATTTTCCGACAGGGGAAAAAGTGAGTTATTGATATCCGTTCGAACTTTTTAACAGTTTCTAAAATTATCCGGACAAAACTAAACAAAGTTATAATATCCAATCAAAACTTTAAGTCCCCAATACAACCAATATAATTCAACAGTTGAATAAAAAAATAAAAATTTCCAGAAAATACAACATTAAAAAATAGGAGTTACTGTGAAAATCACGTGCGCAGAATCAATCACGTGGACGCGGAACCGCCGCACAAGCTGGGGTGGGGCCGCGGTTCCGCGGCTCTTTGGACGAATTACGCTCATGTGCTTCACAGTAATTCTTGTAATTACCTGCTGTAATTTTTGGATATTTTTAATGTGGAAAAATCCCAATTTTTAGAAAATTTCCAGAGAGCATGTTTTATCGGGGTTTCGGGTTTCGATCGGACTTTAAACTTCGTTCAGACTTCGCCTAAAGCTCTAGCTTGGCTCTGATACCACTGTAGGGTTGCTAGGCATGTGCACAAGGGTCTACGAGGCATCAACCATGCCCGATTTAAAATTTAGCCGTGCCGAACAACCCGAATACGGAACTTTAAACTAGAGATTAGGCGAAAACAACATGCTAAACACTTTAACACTAAGTGAGAGGGATTACAACCTTTGTAGATCCGGTCCTTCACTTCATATGCTCCGTGTTGTGGTCCCTTCGCTGCGATCATCGGGATCCGGACTCTCGAGAGGTTCCACGAAGAGAAAGACGCAACCTTTGCTTCCGATCTTCGATACTAAGATGATCTACCTTGAAGTTTCTTTAACACAAGCTAACACTCATGAAATGATGTGAACACCCTCATCTAAATGGCAAGGGAAGATGAGGATGATGAAGTAGGATTTTTGCTCTATTTATTTATCTTTTTCTCACTATTATTCATCACCTTTGAAAAATCAAGCAAGCTTTTCATGGAAGAATGAAGGAGGAAGAAGATGATTAATCATTTGTGATGAATAGAAAGAATAATATGATAGATTATGCAACCATGGTCAAGTAAACCTTTGTAGAGAATTAACTAGGGTTAGGGTTTGGGTTTGGTTAAAGCATGAGTCACACACAAATATCTTTCACAAAACAAAAAGAAAACCTTCTAGAAGCATCTAGAAAGTTTAACCCTAATCCAAACCCTGATCATGTTTAAACTCCACTAAATAAGTTGCATTATTTATCATATCATGTTACAATATTATATATCACATATACAATATTTATCGTAACAAAATAAAATAATACAATTAACATATATCGCATATATATATATCAATGTATTACCCGAGTGAGAAAAAGAATCTTTTAGTGAGCAAATATTAGTTAATGTAATTTAATATATCAAATATATTATTATACATTAAATTATCGAATCAACACTTGATCCGACAATCCGGCTATATCGCATATAACCGACTAATATTTATCCGTACCGATTCATCGAATCAACACTTGATCCGATGACCCGGCTGATATCAAATATCGCGAGAATATAATACGGTATCACATATCGCATTATCCTCGGTCCCGCACATATCACATATGTGCTCCTACTCCGTTTTTCCTGAGTCAAGAAACCTCTGTGTAGGACTCTAAAGAATCGTCAATACGCCGGCAGTAGGTGATGATCATATCAAACACCCACAAGCTGCAAGCGGTCAGCTAAACGTAACAACTACCCAGGTATTGAGCGCTCAGAAGATCAACAAGCAAGCCTGTAACTTCTCCTGTGAATCCAAACAGTAACACTCCCGTACAGTCCGGTCTCGTCGTCTGATATGTCGCATATCTCGCCTAGGGGTGGTAAACGTCAGACCCCAGTAGCTCGATAAGTCGTGTCGATATGAGGTCTATAACAGTTCGAGAAACTACTGATAACACTTACCAGTAAATCTCAGCAACCCTGGCCAGGGATTTCCGGTTATAGCCAATCGAACACAGCACAACATCAACTCCCTATACCGGGAGAGACGAATCCCCTCCTATCGCTCATTGCCTCCATGTGATTCGGGACTGTACCCAAAAGCCACCTTTTTGCACGCCCTCTTGGACGTGGTATGATGGAAATCAAAGCACAGTGGGAACCACACAAGACTCTATGACGATCTGGGGTCAACAGACTACTCTGTACCAGTGTCACCGGAGAACTGCCATCTGACGTATGGTATAATACCATCTGGGAGTTCTCGGCGAGTCCGTCCAGTGTACCCAGTCTCCACTGAGCACCCGTACACCATCCTTGATGTCAAACACCGATGGATATGGGATCATCCATCGCCCATCATATGGGTCAAGATGCGTATACGCTAGTCTACTCTGGTGTATCGATGCCTTGTCTCGATACACCCTCGACTAGGAACAGTTATAGGATGTACTCGTCGACTACCATGGCCCCAATAGTATGAACTCATCATAGTCCCAGTAGTCGAGTACATATCCTAAGGGCTTTATCAACATGTAACATAGAGACAATCAGAGTACACGTTAAGATAAAGTACAACCAGATAGCATACTATCATGTCGAGCAAGAAAGTCCTCCCTATATATGTCCTAGCATCCACTACAATATACATCGTATGTAGAGTAATGGCCTCTAGGGCATACATATAACTACCAATATCTACGGGGAGAAGTCGGGTGGATGGCGTATAGCACCCCCGCAGTCTGTGGTGATGTATACGAATACGTATACACACATATATTATTATGTGTTGTTAGGACTATTGATGGTAATAATGGAATTATTGATGATAAGGATGTATTGGTTTAGTAGTGCGAAACCCTAGAGTAGTGGGTGCACTCACACATACACACATACACACATACTTGCATACATTCTTTCATTTATCTGTGCACATATGATGGTGTGTATATCTACACATGGGTATGGGACTATGTGTTCATATATGAGATTTGAGGATGATACATGGGATTGAGATGAGTCGATGAGATTCGATTGAGGCCGTGAGATTTGGCGACATGACAGAGTTCGTATTGGAGATGTGATATGATGGTAGTGATACCTGTTATGTGATGAGATAATGTTATATTGACTTAGATTTAGGTGGTTTTCATACCCCTCCCGATTGACTTGACTGTTGGGTCCGTAGTTCGCATAGTAGGCGTTAGACTAGACCCGAGTCATACATATTTCAAAACTAATGAATCGGGGATATTTTAAAGATAGGCAAAAGGGATTCTATGGATATTTTCAAACGACACATCTTTTCTTAAAACACCGTAGCCCTTATTTTACCAAAAACCCTGATTCGTCTTATTTCAAAAGGAAATGCTGCATGATATATTTATTGAGATAGATTCTTTATTGTTGCGTTGATTATTCGATTCCGCATACTCATGCCATTTGCATTGCATTGCTTGTGTTTATCGATATATATTACAGTCATGCTGCTAGGACACCAGCACCATTATAGATGATGCGTATGTTCTACGTACACTTGTTGCCGGCTCACACACTTCATCATCGATAATTGCCATGTCACTACACTGTAGTACTGTTGCATTCGGTATATGATTCTTGCATGACAGACTGATATGCTTACATTTCTTTTACATGTCATATACATCATGCTTTCTGATTATACGCATTGAAAGTTGCTATTTCCATGATGTTTCTGGATTTGGGAACCGTGGGTATTTCAAAAGAGAATATGTCACTGCTTTAAAAACCCGGTTACCCTTGATATGATATTTCAGTGCGTCCATCATGTGTTTTCTCGGTGCTGAGAGCGACATGTGAAACCCAATTCGAGGAGAGGACGAGCCGATTGCGGGTACATAGTGGACCCGGTATGGTTCCCCTCGGCAAGATGATCGAAGGATTTTGCCGATTGAGCCTGGAGGCGGGCGAGTACCTACCGGTGATTGGTTGGAACTGGCGGTTATCCGGAGGATACCGACCAGAGTCGATAGATGGATATGGGCGTACTGCTGGGGCCGAGGGCCGATTCCGCAGACGGAGCCCGTAGGCTGGTCCGGACTGACGGGGCCCGATATATATGAGGATTTACGTGCCGATGCTGGGCACATTTTTCATGATATTTTCGAGTGTCGATGCTGGGCACTCCGGTTCCATGATTTTGACGTGTCGCGAGGGACACAGGTGGTTTATATCCTCATATTTCCATGCATATGCTGATGATATTTACATGCATGATGGTTATTGTCATTGGGTGATGAGTGGACGGGATCCACGTACATGCAGATTTGATTACATTGATTATACCTCACATTTATGATATGCTATTACCTGAGGCACTGGCACGAGCACTTGGTACTACACTCATGTATAGAGATTACATTGCCAGTTTAGCATGCTTCAGACTTATTCATACTGAGGTTTATTTATATATGATCGTATTGACCTAGGATGGGTCATACATTCGATCTCTGCTTGTAGATATTTTTCTATTCACGAGTTGGCAACTCACCCCCGTTGTGCCACAGTCCTTGCAGGTTTTAGCCATACAGATTCCATAGCGGCATTTATGGCACACTGCTTCCATATGGATGACTTGTGTTGGTAGGTGGGTTCTTTTGTATCAGAACCGCCATTATTCCTGTATTATTCATTGTATCTAGAAATTCCATCAACCAAAACTTGTATATTGTTTCAGACTTAGAAAACGGTGTTGTATTATTTCGACCTTAGAGTCGCGCTTGTAGTATTACGGTTTTCTGGCGGTTTTGAGTTCTTTTTGTGTTTTGATCCTCGCCCTTTGGCGTTGTATATTATTATTGCTTGCGTGGTTGTGACCGTCGATTGACGAAGAGCTAGCTCCCGCTTGGGATGCCTTTTATCATTTCATATATGCCTTTTATCACTTCGGTTTGATGGGTTTCTTCTTCTTCTTTCCCTTGGCCTTGGCTTTTGGGACGGAAGAGGAAGATGGCCCAGCAATCAGAGCGAGAGTTCTCGCTATCTTAAGCGTGCTCTCTGAACTTATCAACATATTGAGAAGTTCAGGCAATGATTTCTCCAAATCGTTCATATTGAAATTCACTATGAACGGAGCAAAGGCGGGGGGGAGGAGACTGCAGAACAATATCTGTATATTGCTCATTATCCATGGTCTATCCCAGTTCCTCAAGTTCTTCTATAAGACCAATCATCTTCAGAACATGTTCTCCTACTGACGTGCCAGGGGCCATACGCATCTGAAACAACTTTTTAGATGCCTCGTATCGTAAATTCCGAGATTGCTCCGCATACAACTCTTTTGTATGAAGAAAGATAGATTGAACAACCATCTTCTCGTGTTGCTTCTGATGAATACTGTCCATAGAAGCAAGCGCGGGGCACTTGGTTGTGTCACAATCAATATCCCATGTTTTTCGGATCTTCCTATCCGAAACAGATGATTCAGGTCCTGGGACGGGTGGGGCTTTAGTAGTGAGGACATATGATACTTTATCATATGTGAGTGCAATGTTCAAGTTCCTCAACCATTCTTTATAATTCGGTCCTGTCAGTTTATTTTTCTCTAAAAGAAGCTTAAGTCCCGTCATCGGTATCTACCATTAGAAGAGAGAAAAGAAAACACTCAGCGAAATGCTCTTGCAAAAAATTAGATTGGTTATTATCTTATCTAATCGATATCTCCCACTGCTTATTATCAAATTTTCTTTCAAAACCTGAAAAGAAAACTAGCGAGGATTAATTACATTCTACAGTTTCGCTAACCGGTCAGTCAGGCCAGTGTCGGTACTTTGAGGGAGGTTTCTCGTGCTTTCGCACAGACCTAATTAAAATAAACCTTGTTTTCCCATAGGTCAAACTCCGTTAACACCTTTCTAGACACCTACTGGATTAGCTAATTGTAAAGTGCAAAACTCTCCTGGGAGTAACTCTTACTCACAGTGAGATCGGGATCCAACTATCATATAGATGGTATGCAATCTCATTACAAATTTCAACTCTTGAAACTCCCGATTTGGTTTTACCCCTAGCTGCTTATGACCTTGGTTATGGTCAACATATCATAAGCATTAGTCAAGTTCTACCCGTCATTTCGAGATTAACTAGACCCACCCATATGACTCTTGACTATGATCAACATAATCACATGAATGTCCTAACTGATCACATCATATGCTTTGTAGGAAGACATCACTTAGCTACCGTACACTACACCTTGACTATGATCAACATACGTAGCACGAATACTAAGTACTCTGCTTCCTAAAATGATGGAGGGTTGCGGATGGTTTTTATGAAAACCTTTAACGCTTTGAACTTGATATCGTTGTAGAATCGAAACAGATTAGAAAAGGAATGGCTTAAGCTCCGCATCTTTTGAAACTTGCATTTTTCATAAAAAGGCCGAGTGGGTTTCAAATCCGATTCTACAACATCTTTAGGTTTCTTTTTCTATACATTAATCTTACTAATGTAGTCCCATCATTTAAGTTCCTAAGCCATCATAGAAAAAAAACGAAAATAGAACATACACTTATGCCATCCTCATTCGCCACAATGTCCCGTTATGCACTGTTAGGTTACTTAATTAATGGCATAGAGGGGCGGGACTAGCGCGGGTGCAAAACATAAGCAACGTTTATTATATATTATATATAATAATAATAATCCATTCGTCTCAGATATTAAGTAATCACATTACAGAATATCAACAGCAGAAGCACATATGAAAATAAAAGGATATCTAGGATGTCCGTATTTTGTATTAAGCCAACAATAGAAAATACGGATTCCACGGCCGTGATGAATAGCCAAGCCCACACCCCTAGACCCCTACGAGAGCGGCAAGTGACCCTACCAATTCTAGAGTTTATGAGACCCAGTCTCGACTCCTCGAGATGGCCTCTCACTGAACCCTAGAGCCCGATCACTTGCGCTCCCCTCCTCAGGTCTATCCTAATGCGGAAAAGTAAATAATATACAATAATGGCGACATCATCCTCAACCCGGAAGTGCCCCAAATAAAAGAATATTACATACAATTAAATTTTACATGAATGAAAAATAAAGCTCTCATCTCACATAAAACCCCCGGCTGTCGCATCACGACAATCCTACATATCATATCTCAGCAACACATAATATCTCATATCATCAATGTAAGCAAGTATGCGTACCCCGATTGTCGTTGATGTATAGCATTTAATCGGCGATACACTACATACTACACTTACGGTCGCAGAAAAGAAATTGAAAAACTACAACAATTGGAATCATAACTGCTCTTAGACAAAATAAACCCGGGATATCACATATCAAAGATTTCATGTCCAACAATGTAAAGCTCACATTTAGGTCTCTCCCATAAAACCACTTTTCAAATTAAGTCGGATAATTCAACAATATTTCCGATTAAATCTGAGACCGAAATTTTAGATTTACTCGCAACAAATAAATTTGTAGATTCCAATTATTGTATCACATTCTCAAATACTAGGCACAGTTAAAACATTCGATTGAACGATTAATCACCCAAAATATTCTCAGAAAGCTCAACACCTAAGCAATATTAAAATACACCAGAGACTGCTACAAGTTCATACGGGCCTACACAAGAAGGCACAGTCCATGCCTCACCAACGGCGCCGCGAAACCGCCGCAAAATGACATTTTGGCCGCGGTTCTGCGGTCGTTAGGTCGAGTTAGGGCTTCGTTCTTCTTGTGGGCTCATACAATTCCCTGCACGATTTTCTGAGTATTTTTAATGTGGCAAAATCCAACTTTTTGAAAAATTTCCAGAGAGCATGATTCGGGCGACATGTTTCGTTCGTTCGAGATTTTTAACGTCGTCTAGGTTACCCTAAAGCTCTAGCTTGGCTCTGATACCATTGTTGGGTTTACCTAGCACCTAATCAAGAGTTTGGAAGCATCACACATGCCACAATTAAATTTTTAAGGTGCTAAGTTAACTAAACTAGAATCTTAACTAGAATTTTAGAGTAACAATGAACAAGTATCACATACAAATAAGAAACTATCACTAAGTGAAGATATTACAACCTTTGTAGACCTTCCTTGGTGACTCCTTGAACCTTTGAGAGTTTGGAACCGATCGCTAGAGGTCTTCCTCGTCCACGATGATCCACCCGAAGCCCCTTTGCCCAAAGCTCCTTACTTTACTTGATCATTGAAAGAAGTAGAGAAAAACACCCTACACAAATGGGCTAGCGAGGTGTAAAATGATGAGGTGGTTTGTATTCTATAATCAAAACCCTTTCTTTTTATCAACCTCACTCAAATGAAAACTCAAGAGAGAAAGAGAATGAGGAAGAAGATGATAATGGCAAAGCTTGAGCTCAATAATGTTTTGTGTTGAATTATGAGATGAGAATGAATAATCAATATTAAATCACTCTCACCTCAAACCATGGTTAGTAATTATCTAGATATTTATCATTGAGTTAAAAATCCAAAAGAAAATTAACTCATGGTCAAAAGTTAGGTCAAGTGTGGTCAAATATGGATAATTAACCATAAGTGAATTATCTTTTCTTTAACTCAAAATAAATAAATATATACATAATTACAAGCATGTGAGTCATGCATTGCCACCATTTGTGTATCATCAACCATGATACTATGTATGTATGTATGTGTCCATGCACATCATCATGTGCATACATGCATGCATACATCAACAAAGAAAAGGTGTTTAATAAAGAATTAAGCTAAAAGTCAAATATTAAATCAATACTTGATCTAACAAACCGGTCATATCACATATGACCCGACCGATAGAAAAACGCCCAACTAATATACGGAATCATATACACATATTTAATCGGGTCCCCGCGCATATCTCATATACACACCACATCTTTTCGCCTGAGCTAGGAAACTCCTGTTTGGGACTCTAAGACTCGTCAATACGCCGGCAGTAGGTCATGATCATATCAAACACCCACAAGCCGCAAGCGGTCAGCTAAACGTAACGGCCACCCGGGTATTGAGCGATCAGAAGAAAACCAGCGAAGCTGTCAAAACTCCCGTCGAGCCAACTGGCAAGACTTACCGTACAGTCCGGTCTCTTCGTCAGATATGTTGCATATCAAGTGTAGGGATGGAATCGTCGACCCCAATAACTCAATAAGTCATGCCGGTGTATGGCTCATAACAGATCGAGAAATTACTGATAACACTTATTAGTAAATCTTAGCAGCCCTAGCCAGGTACTTCCTGTTATAGCCAATCGAGCATAGCACAACATCAACCCCCAATATCGGGAGAGATGAAACCCCTCCTATCGCTCATTGCCTCCATGTGCCTCAGGACTGTACCCAAAATCCACCTGTTTGCACGACTCAGTATAGCCGTGGTAGGGTGGAGATCAAAGTACAGGGGGAGGACACACAAGACTCTATGACGATCTTGGGTCTACAGACTAAGCTGTACCAGTGTCACCTGAGAACTGCTATCCGACGATAGATATAATACCACATAGGAGTTCTCGAAGAGTCCGTTCAGTATACCTAGTCTCTACTGAGCACCCGCATACAATCTTTGGTGTCACCACACCAGATGGATATGGGATCATCCATCGCCCATCATATGGGACAAGAATGATATACGCTAATCTACTCTGCAATATCGATGCCCCGTCTCGATATACCCATGACTAGGAACTGTTACAGGATATGCTTATAAACTACAGGTGTCCCACTAGTATGATCTGCATCATAGTCGCAGTAGTCAAGCAAATATCCTATGGGCTTTATCAACATGTACCAAATGAGTAAGGTGCTTGATCAAATGAACATGTCAAGATAAAGTAAACCAGATAGCATACTATCATGTCGAGCAAGAAAGTCTTCTATATACATATATACATGTCCAAGCATCCACTATACATATAATGGCCTCTAGGGCATACATATATCTAACAGACGAGATAGCCGAGCCAGAAGAAGCCCCTCGAGAGCTCGAAGACGGCGGACAAGCAACCTTTGACAAGCTAACCGAGATTAATTTGGGAACGCCTGATAATCCAAGACCGACATACATTAGCCCACTCTTGTGAGAGGAAATGAAAAAGCAGATATTCGCCCTGCTGCATGAGTTCGCCGACTGTTTCGTGTGGGCGTACAAAGAAATGCCTGGCCTTTCCTCTGAAGTGGTCGTGCATAAGCTAGCTATATCTCCTGATGCTAAGCCAGTCAAACAAGCTCCTCGAAGAATGAGAAGGGAGCTGGAATAAAAGGTCATCGAGGAAACTAAGAAACTTATCGATGCTGGCTTCATCAGAGAAGAGAAATACACAGACTGGATCGCATGCATTGTCCCAGTAAAGAAGAAAAATGGGCAGATCTGGGTTTGCGTCAATTTCAGGGACCTTAACAAGGCATGCCCTAAAGATGATTTCCCTCTTCCGGTCATGGAAATGATGGTCGATGACACCTCAAATTATGAGCTGTTCACCTTTATGGACGGTTCGTCTGGGTACAATAAGATAAAAATGCCGTCTGAGGACGAGAAGCATACAGCATTTCGAACCCCGATCGGCATATACTGTTACAAGGTGATGCCGTTCGGACTGAAGAACGCAGGTGCTACATATCAAAGGGAAATGACCAATATCTTTGATAACCTAATCTATAAAGTCGTCGAATGTTATGTTGATGATTTGGTCGTCAAGACTAAAGCCAAGGCCGATCACATCCAAGATCCTAGGACCGTTTTCATCATATTGAGGGAATGCGATCTGAAGATGAATCCTCTAAAGTGCGCTTTCGGCGTGTCATCAGGAAAATTCCTGGGTTTCATAGTCTGACATCGAGGGATCGAAGTTGACCCATCAAAGATAAAGGCCATCATGGAGATGCCCCCTGGTCGTGTGGATAGCCTGTGCAATGAAATCCTGGATACCGTCGATGAAGTGCACTAAGGCGAAACACCGCTGCCGCGAGCACCCGAACGAATGCTTTTGGCGACGGGGTTTTCCTACAGTCACTTGGTCGGGGCTATGGGGCGTGGCTATCTATTAAGTTTACCCGACGAACATCCGCATACGCTACGTGATTGCAACGGACTTTTGATCACATCAAAATCCCGTGGCAACCGATCATCTGAGACTGAACTGCTAGATTTATAACATTCAAATTAGTTATCTCATAACTACTTGTGGATTCCAAATATTGTATCACATTCCAGATAAATAGACAATGTTAAACTTTCCGATCGAATAAACAAACACCCAAGATTTCCCAAATGGTTCTCAACACTTGAAATTAGTTTAAAAGCATCCATCATATGCCACAGTACCAATGGTCCAGCCGTAGAAGAGTCAAACCAACGCCTCACATGTGGCAACGCCGTACTGCCACAAACCCTAAGGTTTAGAGACGGTTCAGACGGTCACATAATCGAGTTAAGGTTTGTGTTCTTCTAAAGGGTCCACCGCGTTACTTGCACGACTTAGAACGTTCTTAAACTACGGAAAAATCCAACACTTGGTGTTAGTTATGTATATGCCCTAGAGGCCATTGTTGTACATATGATGTATATTATGGATGCTTAGATATATACAGAGAGGACTTTCTTGCTCGTCATGATAGTATGCTATTTGGTTTCACTTTATCTTAACATGTTGACTTGTATTGGTTTACTGTTTTACTCTCACATGTTGATAAAGCCCTTAGGATCTGTACTCGACTACTGGGACTATGATGAGATCATACTAGTGGGGCCGCGGTAGTCGATGAGTACATCCTATAACTGTTCCTAGTCGAGGGTATATCGAGACAGGGCATCGATACACCAGAGTAGACTAGCGTATACGCATCTTGACCCATATCATGGGCGATGGATGATCCCATATCCATCGGTGTTAGACATCAGAGATGGTGTACGGGTGCTCAGTGGAGACTGGGTACACTGGACGGACTCGCCGAGAACTCCCAGATGGTGATATACCACACGTCAGATGGCAGTTCTCCGGTGACACAGGTACAGGGTAGTCTGAAGACCCGAGATCGTCATAGAGTCTTGTGTGATTCCCACTGTGCTTTGATTTCCACCTTACCACGTCCAAGAGGGCGTGCAAAACGGTGGCTTTTGGGTACAGTCCCGAATCACATGGAGGCAATGAGTGATAGGAGGGGATTCGTCTCTCCCGGTATAGGGAGTAGATGTTGTGCTGTGTTCGATTGGCTATAACTAGAAGTCCCTGGCCAGGGCTGATATAGAGATTTACTGGTAAGTGTTACTAGTAGTTTCTCGACCCGTTATGAGCCACACATCGACACGACTTATCGGTTACTGGGGTATGACGTATACCACCCCTAGACTTGATATGCGACATATCAGACGAACAGACCGGACTGTACGGGAGTGTTACTGGTTGGATTCACAGGAGAACGCACAGGCTAGCTTGTTGATCTTTTGATCGCTCAATACCTGGGTGGCTGTTACGTTTAGCTGACCGCTTGCAGCTTGTGGATGTTTGATATGATCATCACCTGCTACCGGCGTATTGACGATTCTTTAGAGTCCTACACAGAGGTTTCTTGGCTCAGGCGAAACGGAGTAGTGGCACATATGTGATATGTGCAGGACCGAGAATAATGCGATATGGGATACCGTATTATATTCTCGCGATATATGGATATGAACCGGGTCATCGGATCAAGTGTTAATTCGATGAATCGGTACATGATATATTAGTCGGTAATATTCGATATAGCCGGATCGTCGAATCAAGTGTTGATTCGATGATTTAATGTATAATAATATATATGATATATTGTATTACATTATCTAATAATGGCTCGCTTTATTATTTCATTTTCTCAGTGGATGATACATTGATATATATGCGATATATGTTAATTGTATTATTTTCTTTTGTTGCAAACATATAATATATATGTGATATATATTATTGTGACATGATATGATTAATTGTTAAACATGTTTAAGGATGATTAATTGAGGTTAGGGTTTGATTAGGGTTAGATGCTTCAAGTTCCTTCTAGAAGCATTTTTCTTTTTGTCATGGTTGTGATATTTTGTGATAACACATTTTTAACTTAACCAAACCCTAACTCTAGTTGTTTCTCTACTTATTCTTAGCCATTCATCCTTGACCATGGTTATATATCAATCAAATGTTTTATTTCTATTCATCACAAAAGGATTTGAGATTATTATTCATTATTCCATTATCATCTTCTTCCTTCTTGATAAGCTCTCTTGAAAATCCTAAAGTGATGATTAAATATGAGAAAATGATTTAAAAAGAAAGCAAAATTACTACTCTCTCATCCTCATCTCATCTAGCCCATGGGATTAGTGTGTTCTTCTCTTTTGAGTGAGAAAGCTTGAGTCGTAGCAACTTCAAGGTAGATCATCGGAGATTTGGAATACTTCGAGCTAGCATGGATCGTTCGAGTCGTGGAGCCTCTCATGAGTCCGGGAGATCGTGGATCGCGGCAAAGGGACTTCTACTCGGAGCTTGTGAAGTGAAGGAGCGGACTACAAAGGTTGTAATCCCTCACACTTAGATAAAAGTTATCTTCTTGCATGTTAAACCCTAATAATCTAGCAAAGATCCCGGCTTTGGGTTGTTCGGCACGTCTAAAATTTAATCCGGGCATGTTTGATGCCTTATGAACCTTCACAAGAGTGCCTAGGAACCCTACAGTGGTATCAGAGCCTAGCTAGAGCATTAGGCGATGTGTTTACGAAGTTAAAACTCCGATCGAACCCGAAACGACGCAAAAAGACCCCTCTCTGGAAATTTTTTAAATTTTGGGATTTTTCTGAATTAAAAATATGTAAAAAAATCAGCAGGGAATTCTAAGAATTACCATGAAGTCCGAGCCTCCAACTCGACCAAACGGCGGCGGAACCGCGGCGCAAGCCAGGCTTGCTCGGCGGTTCCACGGTGGATTGATCGATTGGCGACACATGGCTTCATGGTAATAACCGTAGGTACTTGTTGACTTTTCTGGGTATTTTTAATCTGTTTCAGGTGTTTAAAAATCTGGGGTTTATTTGGTAATAGTAGATTTGATCGGAATATTTAAGTTCGTATTTCTTTCCGGATATTTAGAAATTGTTAAACTATTTGAACGGATATCATTAACTTACTGTTTCCCGGTACGGAAAACTTTCAAGCGTTGAATTTTTATCGGGTTTAAATCTTTCGGAAAAATTGTACAAGTTAAGCGGTGGACCCTCTAGAAGACAACAAACCTTAACTCGATTATGTGACCGTCTTGAACTGCTTTTTGAACCTTCGGGTTTGGGGCAGTACGGTGTGCCACATGTGAGGCGTTGGCTTGACCCTTCTACGGCTGGATCACCGGTACTGTGACATATTCTGGGATTATTTGAACCCCGCTCAAGTGTTGAGCAGTTTAGGAAATTTTGGGTGTTTGATTATCTGTTCGAAAAGTTTAATACTGTTTATTTATCTGGAATGTGATACAATATATGGAATTCATAGAGTTAGGCATGAAATACGAAGTATGTGATATTTCGGATTTACGATGTCTAAAGTGATTGTGGATTCCAAATATTGTAGTTTTACACTTTCTTTTCTGTGACCGTAAGTGTAATATGTGATATCGCTGGTTTCGTTGCTATATGTCAACGACAATTGGGATGCGCATATTTACTTACGTTGATGATATGAGATATTATGTGTTGCTGTGATATGTTATATTGGATCGTCGCGTTCTGAATAGCCGGGGGTTTTATGTGAGATGAGGGTTTTTATTTTCATTCATGTAAAATTCATTTGTAATGTAAATATTCTTTTATTTGGGGCACTTCCAGGTTGCGGTTGCTGTCACCAGTGTATATTATTTACTTTTCCGCATTAGGTAGACCCAAGGTGGAGAGCACAAGTAACCGGGTTCTGGGGTCCAGTGGGAGGCCATCTCGAGGAGTCGAGACCGGGTCTCCTAACCCTAGAATTGACAGAGTTACTTGCCGCTCTCGTAGGGGTCTTGGGATGTGGGTTTGGCTATTCGTCGCGACCATGGAATCCGTGTTTTATACAGGCTCGTATTAAAAACACGGACGTCCTAGTATATCCAATATTTCATATATGTTCTTCTGCTGCAATGTTCTGTGATGAGATCATATTACTGCCTGAGACGAATGCTTATACTATATATATATGCTGATATATAAATATTACTGCTTTCGTTTCTTCTGTGATGCTTAGGAAGCATAAGCTGATGGGATTTTTATTAATAAGATTAATAAAAGAAAAGAAACCTAATGATGTTGTAGAATCAAAACTTTATAAAAGGGGTAGCTACAGTTTTGCTTTGCACAGTGATATATACGATATATCCTGCACCTTATTCGATGAGGAAAGGACCGAGATCCCTTCACCGGGAGTGACTCCTTTAGCAAAACTGGCAGATGCTACAAAACGCGGTTTGTCTTTTGATTGCTTTTAGTGTTTTGCTTTGCACAGCGGTATATATGATATATCCTGCACCTTATTCGATGAGGAAAGGGCCGACGATCCCTGCACCGGGAGTGACCCCTTTAGCGAAACTAAGAAAAGCCTCAAAAACACTCCTTTTCAAAACTTCACTCGATTCTACGACGATATCAAGTTCATTACGCTCAGGGTTTTCTGAAAAACCTGCGTAGCCCTCCGTCATTTCAGATAGAGACTAGTTAGTATTCGTGCTGCGTTTGTTGACCTTAGCCAAGGCGTGGTGTACGGTAGCTAATTAGTATTTATCTGCTAAAACATGAGATGTGATTGAGTTAGGGTAGTCGTGCGACTTTGTTGACCTTAGCCAAGGGTCGTACGGGTGGGTTTAATTCAATCAAGAAATGACGGGTTAAACTTGACTAGCGCTTATGATTTGTTGACCTTAGCCAAGGTCATAAGTTGCTAGGGGTAAAAGTTTTATCGGGAATTTCAAGCGTTGAAATTTGCAATGAGATTGCATACCTCCTATGAGATAGTTGGATCCTGATACCCACTGCGAGTAAGAGTTACTCCTGGGAGAGTTTTACACAGGACAATTAGTCATTCAAGTAGGTGTCTAGAAAAGTGTTAACGAGGTTACGCCTCTGGGAAAACGAGGTTTACTTTAATTAGGTCCGTGCGAAAGCACGGGGAACCTCCCTCAAAGTACCGACACTGATCTGGCTGAAAGATTGACGAAATTGTAGGGTGTAATTAATCCCGGCTAATCTTACCTTTTAGGGTTTTAAGGTAGATTTGATAAAAACAGTGGGAGACATCCTGATTAGATAAGATAATAACCAATCTAATCTTGCAAGAGCATACGCTAAAGTGTTTTCTTCTCTCTCTCTCCACGCAGCGACCATGTCATGCCATAATCAAGATAATAATATGGATGTATTGACTGAACCCGATTATTGTACTGAGCAAGGGAACGTTAGACACATTCTTTCTTATAAGAGTTATAAGACTGAACAGGAAACAGGAGAATATCTGGATTCTCACGCCACCCAAAAAACCATGCATGTTGATGCATCTTCTTCGGGTGTGTTAGTTATTGAGAACTGTTTCTCAGTTCACCCTACGTCCTGGGTATTAGATACCGGATCAAGATCCCACATATGTAAACAGTTACATGGGCTACGTAAAGGTAGAGAACTGGGAAAAGGTGATCATTCCGTTCAAGTAGGGAACGGTGCAAGTATTGTAGCCAAAGCAGTTGGCGAATATCACCTTGTATTACCAAGTCATAATACACTGATTCTAAATGAATGCTATTATATACCGAACATGATGTGCAACATTATATCAGTTTCTTTATTAAGTAAAGAAGGATATAATTTTGTAGTACAGGATAATGTTATGAACATATTCCTAGATCAAAAGTTGATTGCATCAGGCTCGTTACATAATGGCATATTCATTCTAAATCAGAATACAGTCCTAAATATCCAAAACACACACAAGAGGAAAAGTTCAGACATGAACGAATCCTTCTTGTGGCATTGTAGACTTGGTCATATCAATGCGACACGACTGGCTAAGTTACACAAAGATGGTTATTTGAATCCGTTCGAATTATCATCTTATGATATTTGCCATTCGTGTCTCAAAGGAAAAATGACCAAAGCTCCGTTTAGTGGACACGGAGAAAGAGTTACCGAACTCTTAGGACTGGTACATAGTGATGTATGCGGTCCCATGTCTACGCATGCCAGGAACGGTTCTTCCTACTTCATTACATTCACTGACGATCTCTCTAGATTCGGACATGTGTTCCTGATGAAACACAAATCTGAAGCTTTTGAGAAATTCAGAGAATATAAGCACGAAGTAGAGAACCAAACGGGCAAAAGTATTAAGATTCTTCGATCTGATCGAGGAGGTGAATACTTAAGCGGTGAGTTTTTAGATTATCTAAAAGAGAATGGGATTCTCTCTCAGCTTACTCCTCCTTATACACCACAGCACAACGGTGTATCGGAACGAAGGAATCGCACCCTATTAGATATGGTGCGTTCGATGATGAGTACAGCTGAGTTACCTATTTCCTTTTGGGGGTATGCACTGGAGACAGCCATATACCTATTGAATAGAGTTCCAACTAAATCAGTGCCTACCACTCCATATGAGATATGGAATGGGAAGAGACCATCTCTTAAAAGAGTTAAGATATGGGGTTGTCCGGCCTATGTTAAAAAGAAAAATCCGGACAAACTCGAGGTACGATCAGCTCTTTGTAAGTTTGTAGGATTTCCAAGCAATTCGTATGGATATCTATTCTACCACGTTGAACAACAAAAGGTGTTTGTTGCTCAACATGCCACCTTTTTAGAAAAGGAATTTCTTGAAAAAGAAATTAGTAGCAATGAGGTAGAGCTGGAAGAGGTTCCAGCAACACAAACTACAACTGAAAATTTAGTGGAACCAGAAGATTCAGTAGTACCCGACGAACCCCAGCCTCTCCGCCGATCTAGTAGGGTTTCTAGTCCACCAGAGAGATACTACGGTTTTCTCATTGATGGTGGAAGCGAGGACTGCATCATGGATGATGATGAACCGACTAGTTTCGAGCAGGCCATCACGAGTGGTGACTCTGTGAAATGGCTGGATGCAATGCGATCTGAGATGGAATCCATGTACACCAACAAAGTATGGACTTTGGAAAATGCTCCTGAAGGGGTAAAACCCATAGGGAGCAAGTGGATCTTTAAAAAGAAATTTGGTGTAGATGGAAAAGTTGAGACTTTCAAAGCTAGACTTGTAGCAAAGGGTTTTCGTCAACGTCCAGGTATGGATTATGACGAAACCTTTTCTCCAGTGGCTATGCTTAAGTCCATCCGGATCTTACTTTCCATTGCTGCATATCATGACTACGAAATCTGGCAAATGGATGTTAAGACCGCCTTTCTAAACGGTGATTTAGAAGAGTGCGTGTACATGACTCAGCCAGAGGGCTTCGTAGATAGTGGGAGCAGCGGAAAGGTGTGCAAGCTGCTTAAATCCATTTATGGGTTAAAGCAAGCATCGCGGAGTTGGAACATCTGTTTTGATGTTGTAGTCAAAGAGTTTGACTTCATCAAAAATATAGATGAACCTTGTATCTATAAGAAGGTAGCAGAGGGTAAGGTTGTCTTCCTCGTATTGTACGTAGATGACATACTCTAGATAGGAAATGATATTCCTATGCTGCAATCAGTCAAGCTCTTCTTATCACAGAGATTCTCAATGAAAGATCTAGGTGATGCCTCCTGCATATTGGGAATCATGATCTATAGAGATAGATCTAAACGGATACTGGGATTGTCCCAATCCAGGTACATTGACACCATACTAAAGAGGTTTAGTATGGAAGAATCCAAACGTGGGAATCAACCCACGATCTCTGGACTCACTCTCTCCAAAGAGATGTCTCCCAAGACTGATTTAGAGAGAGCTCGCATGCAAGGGATACCCTATGCTTCGGCAGTAGGCTCTATTATGTATGCGATGCTATGTACCAGACCCGATGTAGCATACTCACTAAGTGTAGTGAGTCGGTATCAAGCAGATCCTGGAGAGAGTCATTGGACAGCAGTGAAGAACATTCTCAAGTACTTACGAAGGACTAAGGAGATGTTCTTGGTGTATGGTAACGGAGAACTCCAGGTGGAGTCCTTTACCGATTCCAGCTTCCAAAGTGATAAGGACGACTCTAAGTCGCATTCGGGTTTTGTCTTTACCCTCAATGGAGGGGCGGTATGTTGGAAGAGTTCCAAACAGGATACCGTTGCAGACTCAACGATGGAGGCTGAATACATCGCTGCCAACGATGCTGCCAAGGAAGCTGTCTGGATAAAGAAGTTCATTAGTGAACTTGGTGTGGTTCCATCCATTGAGCATCCAATACCTCTGTATTGCGATAACAATGGAGCTGTGGCGTTAGCCAAGGAACCCAGGTCCCATCAGAAGTCCAGACATATTCTGAGGCGGTATCACCTGATCAGGGAGATAGTTGATCGCCGGGAGATCGAGGTCAGGATAATAGATACGAAGGACAACACTGCGGATCCATTCACGAAGGCTATTCCCCAGATACAGTTTGAGAGATTATTCGGGATGCTAGGTATGCGATACTACAGCAGCTGGCCTTAGTGCAAGTGGGAGATTGTTAGTTATGTATATGCCCTAGAGGCCATTGTTGTACATATGATGTATATTATGGATGCTTAGATATATACAGAGAGGACTTTCTTGCTCGTCATGATAGTATGCTATTTGGTTTCACTTTATCTTAACATGTTGACTTGTATTGGTTTACTGTTTTACTCTCACATGTTGATAAAGCCCTTAGGATATGTACTCGACTACTGGGACTATGATGAGATCATACTAGTGGGGCCGCGGTAGTCAATGAGTACATCCTATAACTGTTCCTAGTCGAGGGTATATCGAGACAGGGCATCGATACACCAGAGTAGACTAGCGTATACGCATCTTGACCCATATGATGGGCGATGGATGATCCCATATCCATCAGTGTTAGACATCAGAGATGGTGTACGGGTGCTCAGTGGAGACTGGGTACACTGGACGGACTCGCCGAGAACTCCCAGATGGTGATATACCACACGTCAGATGGCAGTTCTCCGGTGACACAGGTACAGGGTAGTCTGAAGACCCGAGATCGTCATAGAGTCTTGTGTGATTCCCACTGTGCTTTGATTTCCACCTTACCACGTCCAAGAGGGCGTGCAAAACGGTGGCTTTTGGGTACAGTCCCGAATCACATGGAGGCAATGAGCGATAGGAGGGGATTCGTCTCTCCCGGTATAGGGAGTAGATTTTGTGCTGTGTTCGATTGGCTATAACTAGAAGTCCCTGGCCAGGGCTGATATAGAGATTTACTGGTAAGTGTTACTAGTAGTTTCTCGACCCGTTATGAGCCACACATCGACACGACTTATCGGTTACTGGGGTTTGACGTATACCACCCCTAGACTTGATATGCGACATATCAGAGGAACAGACCGGACTGTACGGGAGTGTTACTGGTTGGATTCACAGGAGAACGCACAGGCTAGCTTGTTGATCTTCTGATCGCTCAATACCTGGGTGGCTGTTACGTTTAGCTGACCGCTTGCAGCTTGTGGGTGTTTGATATGATCATCACCTGCTACCGGCGTATTGACGATTCTTTAGAGTCCTACACAGAGGTTTCTTGGCTCAGGCGAAACGGAGTAGTGGCACATATGTGATATGTGCAGGACCGAGAATAATGCGATATGGGATACCGTATTATATTCTCGCGATATATGGATATGAACCGGGTCATCGGATCAAGTGTTGATTCGATGAATCGGTACATGATATATTAGTCGGTAATATTTGATATAGCCGGATCGTCGAATCAAGTGTTGATTCGATGATTTAATGTATAATAATATATATGATATATTGTATTACATTATCTAATAATGGCTCGCTTTATTATTTCATTTTCTCAGTGGATGATACATTGATATATATGCGATATATGTTAATTATATTATTTTTTTTTTGTTGCAAATATATAATATATATGTGATATATATTATTGTGACATGATATGATTAATTGTTAAACATGTTTAAGGATGATTAATTGAGGTTAGGGTTTGATTAGGGTTAGATGCTTCAAGTTCCTTCTAGAAGCATTTTTCTTTTTGTCATGGTTGTGATATTTTGTGATGACACATTTTTAACTTAACCAAACCCTAACTCTAGTTGTTTCTCTACTTATTCTTAGCCATTCATCCTTGACCATGGTTATATATCAATCATATGTTTTATTTCTATTCATCACAAAAGGATTTGAGATTATTATTCATTATTCCATTATCATCTTCTTCCTTCTTGATAAGCTCTCTTGAAAATCCTAAAGTGATGATTAAATATGAGAAAATGATTTAAAAAGAAAGCAAAATTACTACTCTCTCATCCTCATCTCATCTAGCCCATGGGATTAGTGTGTTCTTCTCTTTTGAGTGAGAAAGCTTGAGTCGTAGCAACTTCAAGGTAGATCATCGGAGATTTGGAATATTTCGAGCTAGCATGGATCGTTCGAGTCGTGGAGCCTCTCATGAGTCCGGGAGATCGTGGATCGCGGCAAAGGGACTTCTACTCGGAGCTTGTGAAGTGAAGGAGCGGACTACAAAGGTTGTAATCCCTCACACTTAGATAAAAGTTATCTTCTTGCATGTTAAACCCTAATAATCTAGCAAAGATCCCGGCTTTGGGTTATTCGGCACGTCTAAAATTTAATCCGGGCATGTTTGATACCTTATGAACCTTCACAAGAGTGCCTAGGAACCCTACACTTGGAAATTTTCCGGCAGGGGAAAAAGTGAGTTATTGGTATCCGTTCGAACATTTTAACACGTTCTAAAATTATCCGGAAAAAACATAAACGAAGTTAAACTTTCCGATCGAATCAACGAGTTTCCAATACATTCCAGAAAACTCAACACTTGAGTAGAATTAAAAATTCCCAGAACAATGAAAAAAGACCCAAGAATATATACCTAAAGTAGTGGGCCTCATCTTCACAGTTTGGCCGCGGAACCGCCGCCAAACGCGTGGTTTGGCCGCGGTTCCGCGGTCATATTGATGAGTTGGTGGTCCGTATTTCACAGTAATTCTTAGATTTCCCTGCTTAATTTTCTGAGTATTTTTAATATGAAAAATGTCAACTTTTGAAAAGATTTCCAGAAACTAGGTTTTATCGGATATTCGGAGTTCGATCGGACTTTAAACTTCGCCTAGACTTTGCCTAAAGCTCTAGCTTGGCTCTGATACCACTGTAGGGTTACTAGACACTCTCACAAGGGTCTATAAGGCATCAACCTTGCCCGATTTAAAATTTAGACGTGCCGAACAACCCTAACCAAGATCTTAGACTAGAGATTAGGCGAAACAAAGCAAGTAAACAACTTTACTTCTAAGAGTTTGGGATTACAACCTTTGTAGTCCGGTCCTTCACTTCTAAAGCTCCGTGTTGAGGTCCCTTCGCTGCGATCATCGAGTATCCGGACTCTAGAGAGGCTCCACGAAGAGAAAGATGTAAGCTTGCTTCCGATCTTCGATAACAAAGATGATCTACCTTGAAGAAACTCAAGCCCAAGGTTTTGCTTCACTAATCAAGTATTAGCAAAGCAAACACCCTAATCTAAGTGGCTAGAATAGATTAGGATGATGAAGTAGGAATTTAGCTCTCATTTGTTTTCTTAATCTCACTCATTTTCATCACTAAGAAAAAAGCGAGAAAGCTTTTCACCATAGAGTGGGTGACTCCATCACCTGCGGGTACACCACCATGCCAGGAGTCGTCCATTCTAAATATCTTTAGAATACTTTTTAAGTATCCAGATTGGGAAACTACCCAAATCCAGATCTAAAACTATAGATCTAGTAACCAGAATGCCTGATATAATATCCATATCCTATGAGGAGAAACCACTGTGTGACAACCACAGTATAACCGATCGTAGTATAGAAATTTCACTTCCTACTCTGTGTATGTCATCCAAATACCAGGACATCACACCCTACTACCTTCTTAACAGATCCATCCCCTATTCTGATGAAGTCAAAGCCCATGACTGTCACATCAGAAATAGATGATCTATCTCCGCTATATCTGCTTTAGTCTATAAATAGACATAAGCTACTTGTCCACTATGCTTCCACTGCTCCCACTGACTACGACAACCCTCTGGCAGAGTCATATACACGTACACTTCTAAAGCTAGTTTAGAACGACGCTATACTCATCCTCCTGCCGGGCCTCATAGTCCGGAACAGCAGTAGTGTCAAGTCTGGGTAAACAAGAACCTCCTTGTCACCGTCCTTGAGGCTACTGGAGTACCTTCTCAGGTGCCTGAGGTTACCCACCATATTTGCGGAGTGGCTAATGGAATGTCAAACCTGATTGAATTTTTAGGTCCTATTAAATTTTCAGTAATCGTTTGCGGTTATGGAATCACTTCCAGTTCTACCATACTCCCACTACTGTTTTCTGAAAAAATCCATTTTACTAAAACTGTGGCGAGTCAAGAACATCACTATTGATCTTCCAGATGGTGGAGAGTTAACCCTCGTCAAAGCCCGGGATAACCCACAAACAGCCATTACTGAAACGTGCCTCGAGTTTATCCGGATTCTGGTTTTAAGCATCAGTCGGACGACTCCCTATACCTTAACATCGTTAAGATATAAATTGATTCTATATATATCTAATATAGAAACAAAGATACTAATTTAATTGGAACCAGATTCAAATCATGCAGTTGTCTCCAGTGCATGTCAACTAAATGGAGAGAGGCCGATCAGCATTACTCAACTTAGGAGTGCGTCCAATTATGAGTAACCTGAAAGAGAAACAAGTTTCTCAAAACCATTACTATCAACTGAATACCTCATACAAGTATCTACATCTTCGATAACCTTGAAAAATCTCGATACTTGTGACACCTGGTTCTCTACTTTATTCTTGTACCTATAACTTCTCAAACTTGGATCTTGTATTTCTATGAAATACTTGTCCAAAATCTGAGAAGTCACAAGTAAACAGAATATAGTACGAGGACCAACCCCTTTCTCCTAATGGACACTGGACAACATGCAATACTTTGTATAAGTCCGATGAGTTGAACAACTCAAATCCTGTGCGTCGTAGGTTGAAAACTGTACCCAGGTGATTTCCTCAAATATCACCGATTACAACGAATTCCGATATAATGAGGATGATCACCTAATTCCCAATAGCTTACTCCCACTCATCATCTGTTAAACCGTACAGATGTGAGAATCAAACCTGGTAAATACATACCCTGGAGTAAGGACCCAATTGGGAAATCAGTTTTCTATTAACAACGCATAGTGAAACTAAAACATTAAAATGTTTCGAAGGGGTATCCGGGTATTCCTAGTAATGCCTCTTCCATTATGCAGATTCATGACTGTAACGTATATTTCGTTGCCATCACTCCAAATCCCTTTATTTGTCTTTAGTTATTACCTTCTATATACCATCGTTAAGCTAAGTGGTTTTCTTCTTTCCCTACCGTTCGGCACCAGCCAATGGTTTGGAAGAAGACTATCCAATAAGCATAGTAGGTGTACTCTTCTAATCCTAGGAGTACTCGCAACCTGAGAGAAGGTGATGATAAAAGACAACTGAATAAATCATATTCATATTTCTCCTAAACCAGAATCCATCCTCGAAAAGGTTCCTTCGAGTTCGTATATAACCATACGATGGATTTATCCAATGGAAGTGGATGTTCGTAGTGATACGAGGTGTTCTGGAGAAATACAAAGATGAAGTAGGAGTGGTGATGAAATATGTGATTTGGTCATGAATGATAGCAGTCGCATTTTACTTTGCCCTCTTTCTGATCCCTCTATATGTCTTCACTTATTACCTTCTGCACACCCAACTTAGGCTAGTTGGTTTTCTTCATTCCCTACCTTTCGGCACCTGCCTATAGTTTGGAAGAAGACTATCCAATAAGCGTAATAGGTGTACCATCTCCTAATCCTAAGAGCCCTCATAACCTGAGAGAAGGTAAAAGGAAAAGACAACTGAATAATCCTATTCAATCTCTCCAGAACCAGAATCCATCCTCGAAGAAATTTCTTCGAGTTCGTATATAACCATACGATGGATTTATCCAATGGAAGTGGATATTCGTAGTGATACGAGGTGTTCTGAAGAAATCCAAAGGGTAAGAGAAGGAGTGGCAATGATGTATGCAACTCAGACAATCCAAAATCCAGTGTTTAAAGAAGTTTCGGTTAACTTGGTTACAGAGTTATAGTCTAGGGTCGGGTCATGGTTGCAGTTAAAGAGAGAGAGAAAAGAAACAGTCTGCGTGCACTCTAACCTGATAGTCTCCCATTGTATCCTCAAATTCTCCTACAAACCTGAAAGAAGAATTAGTCAGAATTACCCGAGGAGTAAACTAACTCATCGGTGGGAATCGGGATCCAACTATCATCGCATGATAACTTGATGGAAGCCACTCAAGTCACCACACTTCAGAAGGTATGCACAAGACTGGCAAGTTTCCTGTATGTTTGAAACTCCCGATATGATTTTTATCCTTAGGACCCAAGTGACCTTGACGAATAATCAACAAATCAAAAGGTCCTAGTCAAGTTCAACCCATCATTATCTTGATTGCGTTAAACCCACCCGCACGACCCTTGACGAATAATCAACAAAGTCGTACGACTGTCCTAACCAATCCATATATCCATGCGACAGAAAAGCATTACAGAGCTACCGCACACTACGCCTCGGCGAATAGTAATGACAAACGTAGCACGAATACTAAGCAATACTAATCTGAAATGACGGAGGGCTGCAGCTGGTTTTTGGCGAAAAACCCTTAACATAATGTAACACCCGAGCCCAATAATATTATTTAAATTACTAGTTGAGGGTTATTCATCGCTCATTCCAATTTTCCTGATTTTCTGGTGTTTATTGCTAAATTTTACCCGGTTAAGTCATTTTGGCACATAACAAATTTTAACTCCGAAATTGAAATTTAAAACGTCCATGTTAGCCTACTCGTCGCCACTAGTCGCGTGGTAGCGTCCGCGTGTCGAGATTCCTTTCCGTTTGGCTAAACGGGCAAGTTTGGGCGACTACGCGCGCGTACAAGTGTCCGACTTGGGGGCATGCATTTTAATCATTAAACACCTCTTTTCAAAATTTGGAACCCGCTTAAAATCTTATAATTTGAATTTGGAACATTTGGGCGCAACCCGGGCGCGATTTGGAAATGTTTCATTTCGCGCCAAAAAGGGCCCGTTTCAATTTAATATATATAACTAAATATATCCACGAATATAATTCCTTAACCGTTTAAATCCTTCACAAATCTCTCTCAATATTCTTCCAACCAATCACAGAGCTTGGTTTCCGCGTGGGCCCCGCTCCCTTTCCATATCTCTCTGTCTCTCTCTCCTCATTCTCTCTCTCTCTCTCTCTCTCTCTCCTATCCCTCTCTCTCTCTCTCCAATCTCTTTCTCCCTCTTCCTCTTTATAATCCCATGCAGCAGCCGCCTCCCCGACCCATCTTCGTCACGAGAGAACCCCACAAACCCTAACCCTAGCGTCCTGCGACCTCACCGCCGGTTTCCCCGCGACCTCGCCGTCGCCGCCCTCGCCACCGCGAGCCAGCCACACCTCTTCCCTCCTTCCTCCTCTCTCTCCTGCGCCTGCACCCATCACCCCGACGCCTCCATCCCCTCACAGACCTCGCCGTCGACGCCACCTACGGTCGACGACGACTCCCGCGGCACCCTCTCACCCTACTCGACCCGACCTCGTCGTCGATGCCCTCCTCCCCTCGCCGGAACACCCAACACGAGCCCTAACCCATCGCCTACCCCGCTATTCGCCGGAGAAACGCGCCGGCGACCTCATCGACACCACCTCCGACCACCTCCTTCTCTCCCTCGACCACCAGAGCCGACCACACTCTTCCCCACTCACCGCAGCACCCCTTTCCAGCGACCCCGAGCCCTTTCAGCCGTTCCAGCACCCTCGCCGCACCTCCTGTTCACCGTCGGTGGGTCCATCGCCGTCGGGCCCGTCATAGTTACCCCTGTTTCTCCTCTGTAAGCATCACTTTACTTCCTTTGGTGCAAAACCCGCTGAACTTGTATGGTTATCTTATTGCTAACTTGTTGCCGTTAACTTTTGCCGGAATCCGACCGTGCCGTCTGACGAACCCGACGCTCCAGCGAAGTCCCCTGATCCGTGTGATCCCGTTGACCTCTGTTGGGACTCGATCCGTGGCCCGTGCTTTCCTACCGCGTTTTCTGCCAACATCGCATCCGTGTTCCCGTTTGCAGACCGTCGAGGCAAGTATCTGAATACTTGCTTGAACATGCTAGCGTGCGAGATCTGGTCTTGCCACGCAATTTAATTCACACTATTTAATACCGTAACTTAATGATGGCGTTTGATATCGTAATATTGCTGTTATCCCCATAATGGAATCGTTACAACCGTCCCTCGCAATTAACTAACCCACATCACTCCATAAAACGACTGAATCAGATCTGCTTGAACTGTTAAACTATTCTTGAGACAATTATTACATTCAGTATAATTTCATGTAGTTCCTTAATTTATAATTGTGAATATTGCTTTACCTTGTGGCTATTACACCCTAAAGATGATTGAACATGTTAATAAGAGAATATAAACATCACTGTAGTTATATGGAACATTGTGATTAAATGTTGTTTCCTGCTGTTGTTCATTATTGATTGTTTACCGGTTGTGAGCACTTACCCGATTGCACGACATATTGTCCTGACCCTGCTACACCTGACGTATACATACATACCGACTCATCCTGTTGTACCATGACATTACCTGTTTCATGATTTCATGCCTAATGCCGACAACCTAACCATTCCTGCTGTCGATCCAGACAGACCTACTTTTACTCGACCTTGTGTTGGCATTAGTCCTTGACCACTGAATACCTGACTGACATACATAGTTTGGGGGTATGGGGAAATCAAAGGTGAAACCGACTTGTAACTCAACAGTTCGATACATTGTTCTGATCAGTCTTACGGGCTTGGCCAGCTCCGGAGTGTTGTTGCTGACATCACTCGTCCATCCTACTACCTTTTACTGCTTAGCGGCACGTCTCGGATTCAGCCCCGAGGATCATGACCGTGGTCCCGGGCACGCACGGGATACTATTGAGTTACATCGACGATTCATCAATTGGTTTCAAAGACTATAGAGTAGAAAACCTGATAGGACAGTTTAGTCACTACTGCACATTACCCTGTTTATTACTTCTTATTGCTGCTTTATTCATGTTCATGCTTGCATTGTTTATTACCATGTTTATGCTACATACTTGATATCACGACGCGCTGACGTCTGGGTTTTGCATGGCCCAGATTCCGTACCTTTGTCGTCGACCGAGCAGGAGTACTTCAGCCAGCAGGCTGAACAGTGAGTCCTTAGGATTTAGTTTATTTATTGCTTTTCATTTCCAGATGTGAGCCCGCATTATGGGACGTACTGTTTACTCATTGTATTGGATCATTAGCTTCCGCACTCATTGTTCATTGATTCTTGTTATTATGGATTTGGACATGTATTAGTTTAGTTTATTTTACTATTCTTGATATCTCTACAACCGTAATGTGACTGTGGACGGATGCGTCCTACCCGCAGGTAGCATGGTTGGCTATGTCACGTGCCCAAGTTTGCGTACTCTGGGAAGCGGGGCGTGACACATAATGAACTTGATATCGTTGAAGGAATCCAAGTGGTTTTATAAAAATATAGTGGCGAAAACCTTTGCTAAAGAGGTCACTCCCGGTGAAGGGATCTCGGCTCTTTCCCCGTAGAATGAGGTGGAGGATATTCCAAACTGAATACCACGATGCAAAGCAAAAAGTAAACGACTATAGTAAAGTTATTACGTTGACGCAAACTTCTACCCAAAGGGTCACTCCCGATGAAGGGATCTCGGCCCTTGCCTCGTCGAATGAGGTGCCGGATATTCATAACCGAATACCATGGTGCAAAGCAAAAGCGTACGTCTGTAATGTCAGTTTTAAAAACTTAGTTCCAACAACATCAGAATATATGTTTGTTTTATTTGCATTGATAAGAATCAACGCAGTCCCATCAATTAATTACACCAGAAAAGAACGAAAATATATGATGTACGTATATGCCATCCGCATTCGTCACTGGGTCCCGTCATCACCCGTTAGGTTACTTAACTAACGACAGAGCGGGAACTGGACTAGAGCGGGTGCAAAGCATATACAACATCTACTAGTATATATATCAATATATAATAATCGCTCCAGGCGTGATAAATGCAATATCACAGAAAAGTAATAAGCATCACAGAACAATACAGATAATCTGGGAGCCCCGGGTTTCCTTTGAGCCGCAAATCAAACCCGACGTTCCCCTGGTCGTGTGGATAGCCTGTGCAATGAAATCCTAGACCCCTACGGGTGCGGCAAGTTACCCGCCAAAACCTGAAGCGAGACAGCCCCCTTCAGCAAAGTGAATGGACCACCCAGCACTTCACGGAATCCGGTAACTTGAGCACCCCTCCTTGGGTCAACCTATACTCCCTGCGAGTGCGGCGAATAGCCCGCCAATTCTAGAGTGAAACCCCCTCCGTCTCAACGCCATGAGATGTGGGCCCGTTGCCCTCTAGAATCCGGCTATCCGTGCACTCCAACGCGGGGTAATCCTAGTACAGAAAAGAAATTATATACAATGGGTACATCGACCTCAACCCGGTCGTGCCCCAAAAGAATAATATACAAACATACAGTGACGGCAGTCCACATGTCGGACACTCTCCCCGCAATATCAAATGTACAAATAAATCCAAACTGCACTACCATTGCACGCAAGCTATCCACCACGACAAATCCGCAACAACACAACACAACACAGAACATCAATGTGAATGTCACGTTCGCAAATCCCGTCTAAAAGAGGTATAGCAATTAGACAAGATTTACCGCTCGAATGACATTCAAAGGTCGCAGATAGAAATGTAATGCACTGCAAATTTTAAACAATATTAGAAAATATCGAATTCGAAATAACCCCCGAATAGCCCCAAACTAGTAGATAAAACTATATCCAAACTGGGCTAAACTAACAATACCAATGAAGCAATATTCCAGAGACTAAATGCCAAGAGTGAAGAAATGAGCAAAGAAAAATTTCGGCCAAGTCAAGAAAACGAAATGGGCACAGATATTCGAAATTTGCTTAGTGGGCTTTGGAGGGGGGGATTAATTTTTACACAATTTACTCTCACAAATATTCACCTGTAAGCCCACTTCCAAACACAAATTTTCACAAAAAAAACCTCAGCCCATCAAAGCCCACATCAATGGCCACGAATTTCCAGCAAACAAAAATGGCCAAAAAAATTTGCCCAATCAAAGAATATCAATATTGGTATTGTTCCGGGTTGTTTCGGTTTCGATATTTGAACATTATCTAAATAACTAGTTAACGGTTAATGGGCGTCTCTGATACCATGTTGGGTTACGGCAGCGTCCCGGCCGTCAATCCGAGGCCAAATGCGAAACAAAATTTTTATCAAAACTTGACGCTACCGCAACCAATACCCGGATATTTCCATTGACCGTTAACTAGCAATCAGTAAAATGAGAGTTCAGAGATTATACCGATCGATCTATGTCCTTCGGTCTTCAATCCCCTCCCCTAACTTTTTGCGGATGTAACGGTGAAATCTGCTCTCCGATCTCGCTCGTCGGAATGGCACCACATCGAGGAATCTTTATACGGGCTCCCGTCTCTGAACCGAGACAATTCGGACATGAAATTTGCTAGCCGACATGTCCAAGATTGATGTAGAGGGAGTGTAAAATATTTTGTCTCAAGGCACCCGATGAAACGGGCGGAGGTAAATGAATAAGCCACGGATGAGAGATGAAGTGAGCTAAGGATTTTGGCATGAAAAATTTGAGCTTTCAAAAGAATGAACTCGGCCACACCCTGGAGGAATGGGGCTCGGCCAGTGAGGATTTCTTTGCTCTGTGGATTTTTTCAAGTCAATCAATTAGGGTGGCGAGTCAAAGGAAGCAATAAAGCAACACCAAATAAAAATCCTCCACCAAAACAAAACCAATTAATTAAGACCTTGCCACAACAATGTAGCCCATCCCTCATATTAAAAGCAAAGAACAATGACTCATCAAAGACCCATGCAGGAAATGTTCAGTGAAGGAATTCGAAATGGGCAGCCTCCAATTAGCACAAGAACGGTCAAGGTCAATGCTCACAAATAAAGGTAAAGGAAATGGCAAAAATGATGCTAAGAAATTCCATTAAACAAATGTTTAAACTGTAAGACTAAAATTTGGCAACTTCAAAAAAATAATCCCGTAATAATTTACAGGATTACCCCACAACTTACATACCCACATCTGTATTCCCACTGAATACGAATGCAATGAGACAAAATATTCCTACACAATATAATACTAGGATCCGACTTAAACCAAATCTCACCAGTATTATCCGTCCGAAACATAACACGTGCACAAGTGCATGTGTATGTTCGAACCCGGCCATAAATCCATACGGCCTCTACAATGTTTCGCTCGAACTTGGGAAACTTTCTGTGGGGGACTCTAATGACTCATCAATACACTGGCAGTGGGTTTAACCACAAGCACGTCAGTGGTACTAGCTGTACGTAACGGTTGCCCATATATTGATCGGAAGGGAAGCTGACGAGCGAACTCATCCAGAAACCATACTGAGCCTGACAGTGACAATATCCGCACAGTTCGGTCTGTTCGTCTAAGAGTATCGCATATCGAGTCTAGGGGGTGGATAAAGTGAGACCCCTACTAACGCGATAATTCGTGTCGGTATGAAGCCCATCACCACCTGAGAAACTACTGATCCGAATTAGTAATTCTCGATTACCTTGACCAAGGATTTCTGGTGTTGGCCACCCGTACACTGTGCGACATCAACCCCCAATACCGGGAGAGACGAATCCCCGACGATCCACTCACTGCCTCCATGTGGCTCGGGACTGTACCCAACTAAAACCTGTTTGCACGACGCCTTTGAGCCGTGGTAGGGTAGTAATCAAAGCACAGTGGGAACTCACACGAGACAAATGACGATCTCAGGTCAACAGACTAACATGTACACATGTCACCTAGGAACTACTATCTGACAATAGGTATAATACCAACTAGCAGGTTCCCGGTGAGTCCTGTCCGGTATACTCATAACCGAATGAGCACATGTATACATCTTAGGTGAATCAACCGACACCAATGGCTTGTGAGACCGGCCACCGCCCCTCGTCGGGGTCTCGACTGTATACACTAGTCTACTCTGGAATATCGATACCCGGTCTCGAAACTCCCACGACTAGGGACACTTTAAGGATGTGCTTATAGACCCCAGCTCCCACGTATATGATCGCCATCATACTGCTGGCTGTCAAGCAAGAATCCTATAGGCTCTATCAACATGTACATGATGATAAAGACAAACCAGATAGCATACTATTATCTCGAGTAAGACTGTCCTACTGGTATAGGTCCTCCCTCAATCATTGCAATCACGTGTCTACGATCCAATAATTGACTTCGATGGCACTATATCCAACAATCTCCCAGTTGCACTTAAGGCTAATTATTGCGATGTCGCATACTCACAGCCCGTGTAATACCGAATTTCCAACTCCTCTACTAATCAGTTTCACAAAGCTCGTTTGTAAAACTTTTGCGTTTGAGAAATAGCCTCAGTGAGTGGATCCGCCCTGATGTTTCTTTACATGTCTCTCTTAATCTCAAGTTCGCGGAGAAAGCCATCTCCCGAAATGAGCAATACCTATCTTAGAATATGTCTGGATATCTGATGGGACCCAGTTCACAAATGAACTCCAAATTCAGCAAACTTCTTAGACTGTATCGTCAACTGAATTTAATCAGTATCCTGTGCCATGCTTCCCTCAGTATCCGTTTAGGACACCTGTCCAAAATACCGCCCCTCGTCAGAGGGAAAACTATAACTCTGACAGTCACTCTGTCATCCAGGTCATCTTGGAAGCCTGGAATGATAACCGTCTCCTGAAGGATACTGCCATTATCAAATCCCTAGAACATTTACTTATGTTCTAAAACTGCTTCCTAACGTTTCTCTAGGATTGGATTAATATCATAACTTATTGCATCTAATGCAAAAACAACATCTGGTATGGTACTTGATATCTCATGATTGACTCAATTGCCTAAGCAAGTGATATGTCAATCATGCACATCCCTCTCCCCTTTAGTTTGTAAGACACCTTTAGAGTGTAGGGTTACTAGGCACTCTCACAAGGGTCTATAAGGCATCAACCATGCCCGATTTAAAATTTAGACGTGCCGAACAACCCTAACCAAGATCTTAGACTAGAGATTAGGCGAAACAAAGCAAGTAAACAACTTTACTTCTAAGAGTTTGGGATTACAACATTTGTAGTCCGGTCCTTCACTTCTAAAGCTCCGTGTTGAGGTCTCTTCGCTGCGATCATCGAGTATCCGGACTCTAGAGAGGCTCCACGAAGAGAAAGATGCAAGCTTGCTTCCGATCTTCGATAACAAAGATGATCTATCTTGAAGAAACTCAAGCCGAATCTTTTGCTTCACTAATCAAGTATTAGCAAAGTAAACACCTTAATCTAAGTGGATAGAATAGATTAGGATGATGAAGTAGGAATTTGTCTCTCATTTGTTTCCTTAATCTCACTCATTTTCATCACTAAAAAAAGCTAGAAAGCTTTTCACCAAAGAAGAAGAAGAAGAATATCCAAAACCTTTTGTGATGAATAACGAATCCATAGTGAGGTTAGAAATGCAACCATGGTTGATAAAAGAAAAGATAACTATTGTAGAGAGTTAACTAGGGTTAAAGGGTTGGGTTGGGTTAAACAAATATCTCACAAAATATCATAACAAATATCTTTGCTTAAAACAAAAGCAAAGATTCTAGAAGCTACTAGAAAGTTTAACCCAAATCAAACCCTAACCATGTTTAATCTCCACTAATCATGTTGCATTTATAAGCATAACATGTTACAATATTATATATCACATATACAATATTTATTGTAACAAAATAAAATAATACAATTAACATATATCGTATATATATCAATGTATTACCCGAGTGAGAAAAAGAATCTTTTAGTGAGCTTATATTAGTTAATGTAATTTAATATATCAAATATATAATTATACATTAAATTTTCGAATCAACACTTGATCCGATAATCCGGCTATTTCATAAATAACCAACTAATATAATCTGTATCAGTTCATCGAATAAACACTTGATCCGATGACCCGGCTATATCATATATACCCGGCCGATATCTCATATCACGAGAATCTAATACAGTATCAGATACACGTATTGTTCTTGGTCCCGCACATATCATATATGTGCTCCTACTCCGTTTTTCCCGAGCCAGAAAACCTCTGTGTAGGACTCTAAAGAATCGTCAATACGCCGGCAGTAGGTGATGATCATATCAAACACCCACAAGCTGCAAGTGGTCAGCTAAACGTAACAGCCACCAATGTATTGAGCAATCAGAAGATCAATAAGCAAGCCTGTACATTTTCCCGTGAATCCAATCAGTAACACTCCCGTACAGTCCGGTATCTTCGTCTGATATGTCGCATATCTCGCTTAGGGATGGTAAACGTCAGACCCCAGTAGCTTGATAAGTCGTGTCGATATGAGGTCCATAACAGTTCGAGAAACTACTGATAACACTTACCAGTAAATCTCAGCAACCTTGGCTAGGGATTTCCAGTTATAGCTAATCGAACACATCGCAACATCAACTCCCTATACCGGGAGAGACGAATCCCCTCCTATCGCTCATTGCCTCCATGTGATTCGGGACTGTACCCAAAAGCCATCTTTTTGCACGCCCTCTTGGACGTGGTATGATGGAAATCAAAGCACAGTGGGAATCATACAAGGCTCTATGGCGATCTCGGGTCTACAGACTAACCTGTACCAGTGTCACTAGAGAACTGCCATCTGACGTGAGGTATAATACCATCTTGGAGTTCTCGGCGAGCCCATCCAGTGTACCCAGTCTCCACTGAGCACCTGTATACCTTCTCTGATGTCAAACACCAATGGATATGGGATCATCTATCGTCCATCATATGGGTCAAGAAGCGCATACGCTAGTCTACTCTGGTATATCGATGCACTGTCTCGATACACCTACGACTAGGAACATTTGAAGGATGTACTTGGCGACCACACTGTCCCCACTAGTATGATCCGCATCATAGTCCTGGTAGTCAAGTACTTATCCTAAGGGCTTTATCAACATGTAACATAGAGACAATCAGAGTACATGTTAAGATAAAGAGCAACCAGATAGCGTACTATCATGTCGAGAAAGAAAGTCCTCCATATATATGTCCAAGCATCCACTACAATACACATCCTATGTACAGTAATGGCCTCTAGGGCATACATATAACTAATAATCTCCCACTTGCACTAGGGTCATCTGTTGTGGTATCGCATACCCAACAATTAGCTGTGGTTGAAGTATCTCATACCCAACCTTCCCATAATTGTCTCTACTGGGAAAAGGGCCTTTGTGAGTGGATCCGCGCTGTTGTTCTCCGTGTCTACTCTCCTAACTTCGATCTCCCTGGATATCAACCATCTCCATGATCAGGTGATAATGCCTAAGATTTATATCTGGATTTCTGATAGGACGGGGGTTCCCAGGCATCAGCCACAACTCCATTGTCACACAATGGCAGGAACGAAGTTCATCTCATGAACTAAAATATATCCAGACTTCCTCTTTGGTAGCATCTTTGGTAACGATGTATCTTGCCTTTAATCGTCTAGTAAGTCACGGTTTCTAGCTTGGAACTCTTCCAACATACCGTCCCTCCACTGAGGGTAAAGACAATGCCTGCGACTGACATTCAGTCGTCCTTATCACCCTGGAACCTTTCCAGTGATTCTCCCCAGGATCGATTGATACCATCTCACTACAACTAGTGAGAATCCTATCATCCAATTAGATCTATCTCATAGATCCATAACTCAGGATTTAGGAGGTATCATTTTGATCCTATATGGAGAATCTTTGTAATAAGCGGAGATTGACCGAGCGTAGCATAGGAAACTCCTTCCCTATTAAGAGTATGTCATCCACGTACTCTACGAGGATCACCACCATACTCTCTACTACCTTTTTGTATATATAAGGTTCATCTACCATTTTGATGAAGTCAAACTCTTTGACTACCACATCAAAACAGACGTTCCAACTCCGCGATGCTTGATTTATCACATAAAACAACTTGCACACGTTTCCGCTGCTCCCACTGTCTACGAGGCCCTCTGGCTATGTACTTATAGACGCTCTCTTCCAAATCATCATTTAGAAAAGCAGGTGACGTCAACAGGCACTTGACCGGCACTTAAACCACGTGACGTCAACAGGCGTAACGCAATTTAAGTAAGCCGAAAACCCAAAAATCTAAACCATCAAAAGAAGTAAGTGATGAGAACATTGTTAAAAACATTTGGAAATCTCGAGTAAAAATCTTTAAACTTAAGTTTATTTTCTTAAAAATTTCGGCAGCACCTCCTTTGTAAAAACTAGCCCCGAAACGGGTATAAATATAAAATATAAATAAAGCATCCCCAAACGGGAGCAAATCACGCCCAAAGGCGGAAACAACCACCACAAACATATATACGACGTCGTAGCGAAAAAATGGACAATATAAATGAAAAACAACATAAAGAGGTGAAACTACATAATAAAGGCCGGCTCACATGAGCTCGACACCCAGAGTCACAAAATATACAATATCGTCCTCACAACTCGTCTCTAAGTCAATACATGAAAGTGGTAGAGGGAGAGTGCTAGATACAGTGAGATATACAATGAACATAAACGGATAACCGCAAACCCACCTATAGCAAAAAGGATCACAGCCAACCGTAGCGGTATCCGCTGAAAAGATACAATAAGAAGCCCTGTCGCGACTACTATAAGGGTCAAGCCTGCAAAACACTATGGCACAACGGGGGTGTGTTGCCAACTCATGAATAGTAAGTAACATCACACAGATAATTGCAGCTATGCACGAACAGCGATAATCTATAACATGCAATCTGATAGCATAAGTATGGCAAAATGGATATGCAACAATCATGATCAAGGTACTCCATCAGGTAATACAAATATATGAAGCAATGCATATCAAATAAATGCTGAGTATGGGATAAAACATAACATCATCAATGAATCATCATCGTGGAAAATCCCGGTGTCTATCAACGACACCCCAAATCCCAATACCTCAGGAGCCGTCACTCTGATCGACCCTCATATCTGTAAATCTCATGGAACCTGAGCGTCCAACATCGACACTCGAAACATCATGAAAACTCGTGTCCATCAACGACACGTAAATACTCATCTCTCAGGCGCCGCATACCCAGATCGGCCCTCAATATATCTCATGTCATAACTCCCAAAGAGTATCCTCCGGATATTCGTCGGGTTCTATACTATCACTGGTAGGTAGTACTTGTTAGTTGTATATATACCCTAGAGGCCATTGTTGTACATATGATGTATATTATAGTGGATGCTTGGATATATATAAAGAGGACTTTCTTGCTCGATATGATAGTATGCTATCTGGTTTCACTTTATCTAAATATGTTGACTTGTATTGGTTTACTGTCTAGCTCTCATATGTTGATAAAGCCCTTAGGATATGTACTCGACTACTAGGACTATGATGCAGATCATACTAGTGGGGCCAGGGTAGTCCAAGAGTACATCCTATAATTGTTCCTAGTCAAGGGTGCATCGAGACAGGGCATCGATACACCAGAGTAGACTAGCGTATACGCATCTTGACCTATATGATGGGTGATGGATGATCCCATATCCATCGGTGTTTAACATCAAAGATGGTGTACGGGTGCTCAGTGGAGACTGGGTACACTGAACGGACTCACCGAGAAATCCTAGATGGTATTATACCTATCGTCAGATAGCAGTTCTCTGGTGACACTGGTACAAGTTAGTCTGTAGACCCGAGATCGTCATAGAGTCTTGTGTGATTTCCACTGTGCTTTGATTTCCACCTTACCACGTCCAATAGGGCGTGCAAAATGGTGGCTTTTGGGTACAGTCCTAAATCACATGGAGGCAATGAGCGATAGGAGGGGTTTCGTCTCTCCCGGTATTGGGAGTTGATGTTGCGCTGTGTTCAATTGGCTATAACTGGAAGTCCCTGGCCTGGGCTGTTATGGAGATTTACTGGTAAGAGTTATCAGTAGTTTCTCGACCTGTTATGAGCCTCACATCGACACGACATATCGGTTACTGGGGTCTGACATTCACCACCCCTAGACTGGATATGCGACATATCAGACGAAGAGACCGGACTGTACGGGTAGTGTTACTGATTGGCTCGACGGGAGTTTTGACAGCTTCGCTGGTTTTCTTCTGATCGCTCAATACCCGGTTGGTCGTTACGTTTAGCTGACCGCTTGCGGCTTGTAGGTGTTTGATATGATCATCACCTACTGCCGGCGTATTGACGAGTCTTAGAGTCCCACACAGGAGTTTCCTAGCTCAGGCGAAATAATGTGGTGTGCATACGAGATATGCGCGGGACCCGATTGAATGCGAGTATGTAATACCGTATGTTAATCGGGCGTTTTTCTATTGGTCGGGTCGTATGTGATATGACCGGATTGTTAAATCAATTGTTGATTTAACATTTGAATTTTAGTTTAATTCTTTATTTAAACCCTTTTCTTTGAAGAAGATGTATGCATGCATGTATGCACATGTTGATGTGCATGGACACATACATACATACATGGTTGAGTATCATGGTTGATGATACACTATATGGTGGCAATGCAAGACTCACATGGTTGTTAATATGTGCATAATCATTTATATTGAGTTTTATTTAAAGATAATTCACTCATGTTTAATGTTTATCTTGCTTTGACTTTGTGACCATTCTTGACCTAACTTTTAACCTTGGGTTAATTATCTTTTGCCTTTTAATTCAATGATAAAATATTTAGATATTAACTAACCATGGTTGGAGGTAAGAAGGATTTAATATGATTATTTCATTCTCATCTCTTTTTGTGTTATTATTCATCACAAAAGCTTTTGAGTTTGAGCATAGCCATCATCTTCTTCTTCCTCTCTCTCTTGAGTTTTCATTTGAGTGAGTTAGTAAAAAAGAAAGGGTTTTGATTAGAGAATACAAACCACCTCATCATTCTACACACATCTAGCCCATTTGTGTAGGGTGTTTGCTACACTTCTTCTATGGATCAAGTAAAGCAAGGCGCTTTAGGCAAATGAGCTTCGGGTGGATCATCATGGACAAGGAAGGTTGCTAGCGATCCGTTCCAAACTCTCAAAGGTCCAAGGAGTCACCAAGGGAGGTCTACAAAGGTTGTAATCTCAACACTTAGTGATAGAATCTTCTTTGTATGTGATACAAGTTTTTGTTACCCTAAATATTCCAGTTAAGATTCATGGTTTGTTTGTTTTGCACCTCTCTAAATTTTAAAGTGGCATGTGTGATGCTACCAAACCCTAGACTAGGTGCAAAGGAAACCCATTGCACCTCTCTAAATTTTAAAGTGGCATGTGTGATGCTACCAAAGCCTAGATTAGGTGCAAGGGAAACCCAACAGTGGTATCAGAGCCAAGCTAGAATTTTAGATACGATATTAGAACAATTATGGAAACGAAATCGACTCCAAAAAAAGACGATATTATGAAACCCTAATTTGCTCTCTGGAATTTTTTTAAAAAGTCGTTGAAAAATTATTTAAACAGCTGCAGAAGCTTGCATGTGATGTAACTAGAACACAGTGTGAAGACAGCCCCCCCCCCCCCCCCCCCCGCTCGGATTTGACCCGAGCACCAAGCCTTCATGGCCGCCGAGCTCGGCCCCCTTGGCACCTTATTGCATCGTTTTCACACTGTGTTCTTATTTGTATATTTTGGGGTTTCTAGTATTGTTAACTTAGCCCTATTTTCATGTGATGATTATTTTGACATGGGGCTATTTTGTATTGTTTCGTAGTCATATAATTTAACACTGTATTGGTAACCTTGACAATGTTTAGCAGTTCGATCAAACTTCGTACACCACATTTTGTACCCCGCTGAAATTTCCAAGTGTTGTAATTTTCCTTAGTTGATTGTATTCGTAAAATCGTGCAAGTATCCCTATGGACACTCTAGAAGAATATACCAACCTTAACTCGATTCTATTCACACGGAACCGCGATCGAACCTTAGGGTTTTCCGTAGTTCCGTGGTGTCATAGATGAGGCATTGGTTAACCCCTTCTACGGCTGGTCCATAAACACTGTGGCACGGTTTTTGCGTATTTTGACTGTGCTCAAGTGTTGAGCTCAAGAGGTAATTTGTGGATGTATGTTGATTCAATCGAAGCGTTAAATATCGTCATGATATATCTGTAATGTGATACAATATGTGGAATTCATAAAGTTAGGCATGAAATCCGCAATATGTGATATTTCGGGTTTACGATGTCTATGATGATTTTGGATTCTAAATATTGTAGTTTTTCACTTTTTTTTCTGCGACCGTAAGTGTAGTATGTGGTGTATCGCCGGCTTCGTTACTATACATCAACGACAATCGGGATACGCATACTTGCTTACGTTGATGATATGAGATATTATGTGTTGCTGTAATATGTTATATTGGATAGCCGGGGGTTTTATGTGAGATGAGGGTTTTTATTTTCATTCATGTAAAATTCATTGTATGTAATATTCTTTTATTGGTGCACTTCCGGGTTGAGGATGATGTCACCATTGTATATTATTTACTTTTCCGCATTAGGATAGACCCAAGGAGGGGAGCACAAGTAACCGGGTTCTAGGGTCTAATGGGAGGCCATCTCGAGGAGTCGTGACCGGGTCTCCTAACCCTAGAATTGGCGGCGTTATTTGCCGCTCTCGTAGGGGTCTAGGGAAGTGGGTTTGGCTATTCATCACGACCGTGGAATCCGTGTTTTATACAGGCTCAAAATAAAACACGGACCTCCTAGAATATCCAATATTTCATATGTTTCTTCTTCTGCTGATATACTGTGATGTGATCATATTATATGCGTGAGACGAATGCTTTATTATTGTATATATGATATATAATAAACGTTGCTTATGTTTTACACCCGGGCTAGTCCCTTCCCGGTATGCCGTTAGTTAAGTAACCTAACGGTGCATAACGGGACACTTTGGCGAATGCGGGTGGCATAAGCGTACGTTGTATTTTCGTTTCTTCTGTAATGCTTAGGAAGCATAAATGATGGGATTCATTAATGAGATTAATGAAAGAAAAGAAACCTAAAAGATGTTGTAGAATCAAATTTATAAAAAGGGTAGCTCCAGTTTTGTTTTGCATAGAGGTATTCCTTATAGAATATCCAGCACCTTATTCGATAAGGAAAGAGCCGAGATCCCTTCACCAGGAGTGACCTCTTTAGCAATACTAGCAGATGCTACAAACTCACGGTTTAGTTTTTTATTGCTTCTATAGTTCTTGCTTTGCACAGCGGTATTTGTGAAATATCCTGCACCTTATTCGATAAGGAAAGAGCCGAGATCCCTTCACCGGGAGTGACCTTTTAGCAAAACTAGAAAAGCCTCAAAAACACTCCTTTTCAAAAATCGCTTGTTTCTACAACGATATCAAGTTCATTACGCTCACGGTTTTCTTAAAAACCTGTGTAACCCTCCGTCGTTTCAGATAAGTGTTATTTAGTATTCATGTTACGTTTGTTGGCCTCCGTCAAGGCGTAGTGTGTGATAGCTAACTAGTGTTTATCTGCAACATAAGATGAGATTGGATTAGGCTAGTTGTACGACTTTTTTGGCCTCCGTCAAGGGTCGTGCGGGTGGGTTTGATTCAATTATGAAATGTACGGGTTAAACTTGACTAGCAGCCTATGGTTTGTTGGCCTCCGTCAAAGTCATAGGACGCTAGGGGTAAAAGCATTATCGGGAATTTCAAGTGTTGAAATTTGCAATGAGATTGCATGCCTTCTATGAGATAGTTGGATCCTGATACCCACTGCGAGTAAGAGTTACTCCTGGGAGAGTTTTACACAGGTCAATTAGCCGATCAAGTAGGTGACTAGAAAAGTGTTAATAGGGTTATGCCACTGGAAAAACGAGGTTTATTCTAATTAGGTCCGTGCGAAAGCACGGGGAACCTCCCTCAAAGTACCAACACTGGCCTGGCTGAAAGATTGGCGAACTTGTAAAGTGTAATTAATCTCGGCTAATCTTACCTTTTAGGGTTTGAAGGAAGATTTGATTAAAACGGTGGGAGCCATCCGATTAGATAAGATAATAACCAATCTAATCTTGCAAGAGCATACGCTAAAGTGTTTTCTTCTCTCTCTCTCTCCAGGTAGCGACCATGTTATGCCTTAATCAAGATAATAATATGGATGTATTGACTGAACCCGCTTATTATACTGAGCAGGGGAACGTTGGTCCCGCTCCAACTTATAATTGTTATAAGACAGAGCAGAGAATAGGAGAATATCCGGATTCTCACGCCGCCCAAATGAAGAATAAGTATACTGATGCATCTTCTTCAGGTGTGTTAGTTATCGAGAACTGTTTCTCAATTCACTCTACGTCTTGGGTATTAGATACCGGATCGGGATCCTATATATGTAATATGTTACATGGGCTACGGAAAGGTAGGGAACTGGAAGAGGGTGATCATTCCGTAAAAGTAAGGAATGGTGCAAATGTTGCAGCCAAAGCAGTTGGCGAATATCACATTGTACTACCAAATGGTAATACATTGATTCTGAACGAATGCTATTACATTCCGACCCTGATATGAAATCTTATATCAGTTTCTTTATTGAGTAAAGAGGGATATAATTTTGTAGTACAGGATAATTTTATGAACATCTTCCTGAATCAAAAGTTGATTGGATCAGGCTCGTTAAATAATGACATATACGTTCTCAATCAAACTACGGTACTTAATATGCAAAACACAAACAAGTGGAAGAGTTCAGAAATGAACGAATCCTTCTTGTGGTATTGTAGACTAGGTCATATCAATACGACACGACTAGCTAAATTACATAAGGATGGGTATTTGAATCCGTTCGAATTTTTATCTTATGATACTTGCCAGTCATGTCTCAAAGGCAAGATGACCAAAACTCCGTTTAGTGGATACGGAGAAAGAGTTACCGAACTCTTAGGGCTGATACATAGTGATGTATGTGGTCCCATGTCTACACATGCCAGGAACGATTCCTCATACTTCATTACATTCACCGACGATCTCTCAAGATACGGACATGTGTTCCTGTTGAAACACAAGTCTGAAGCTTTTGAGAAATTCAGAGAATATAAGAACGAAGTAGAGAACCAAACGGGTAAAAGTATTAAAATCCTACGATCTGATCGAGGAGGAGAATACTGGAGCAATGAGTTCCTAGACTATCTAAAAGAGAATGGGATTCTCTCTCAGCTTACTCCTCCTTATACACCACAGCACAACGGTGTATCAGAATGGAGGAATCGCACCCTATTAGATATAGTGCGCTCTATGATGAGCACCGCTGAGTTACCTATTTCCTTTTGGGGCTATGCGCTTGAGACAACAGTATATCTATTGAATAGAGTTCCAATCAAATCAGTGCCTACCACTCCATATGAGATATGGGAGGGAAAGAGACCGTGTCTTAATTTTGTTAAGATATGGGGTTGCCCGGCTTATGTTAAAAAGCAAAATCCAGACAAACTCGAGGCAAGGTCTTTTCTGTGTAAATTTATAGGATATCTCAAGCATTCGCGAGGGAATATCTTCTACCGCCCTGAGGAACAAAAAGTGTTTGTTTCTCGACATGCCACTTTTTTAGAAAAGGAATTTCTTAAAAAAGAAATTAGTGGAAATGAGGTAGAACTGGAAGAAGTTCCAGCTACACAAACTACAATAGAAGATTTGGTGGAACCAGAGGATTCAGTAGTTCCCGACGAGCCCCAGCCTCTCCGCCGATATAGTAGGGTTCCTCATCCACCTGAGAGATACTACGGTTTTCACATAGATGGTGGGAGCGAGGATTGCATCATGGAAGATGATGACCCGACTAGCTTCAAGCAGGCCATCACGAGTGGAGACTCTGTGAAGTGGATGGATGCAATGCGATCTGAGATGGAATCCATGTACACTAACAAAGTATGGACTTTGGAAGTTGCTCCTGAAGGGGTAAAACCCATTGGGAGCAAATGGATCTTTAAGAAGAAACTTGGTGTAGATGGAAAAGTTGATACGTTTAAGGCTAAACTTGTTGCAAAGGGTTTTCGTCAACGACCAGGTGTGGATTATGACGAAACATTTTCTCCAGTGGCTATGCTTAAGTCCATACAGATCTTACTTGCCATTGCTGCATACCATGACTAAGAAATCTGGCAAATGGATGTTAAGACCGCCTTTCTAAATGGTGATTTAGAGGAGTGCGTGTACATGACTCAGCCAGAGGGCTTCGTAGATAGTGGGAGCAGCGGGAAGGTGTGCAAGATGCTTAAATCCATCTACGGGTTAAAGCAGACATCGCGAAGTTGGAACATCTGTTTTGATGTAGTAGTCAAAGAGTTTGACTTCATCAAGAACATAGATGAACCTTGTAGCTACAAGAAGGTTGCAGAGATTAAGGTTGTCTTCTTCGTATTGTACGTGGATGACATACTCTTGATAGGAAATGATGTTCCTATGCTGCACCCGGTCAAGCTCTTCTTATCACATAGATTCTCAATGAAACATCTAGGTGATGCCTCCTGCATTTTGTGGATTAGGATCTATAGAGATAGATCTAAAAGGATATTGGGATTGTCCCAATCCAGGTACATTGACACCATAATAAAGAGGTTTAGTATGGAAGAATCCAAACGTGGGAACCAACCCACGATCTCTGGACTCACTCTCTCCAAAGAGATGTCTCCTAAGACTGATTTGGAGAGAGCTCACATGAAAGGGATATCATATGCTTCGGCAGTAGGCTCTATCATGTACGCGATGCTATATACCAGACCCGATGTAACATATTCACTAAGTGCAGTGAGTAGGTATCAAGCAGATCCTGGAGAGAGTCACTGGACAGTTGTGAAGAACATTCTCAAGTACTTGAGAAGAACTAAGGAGATGTTCTTGGTGTATGGTAACGGAGAACTCCAGGTGGAGTCCTTTACCGATTCGAGCTTCCAAAGTGATAAGGACGACTCAAAGTCGCACTCGGGATTTGTTTTTACCCTAAATGGAGGGGCGGTTTGTTGGAAGAGTTCCAAGCAAGAAACCGTAGCAGACTCGACGATGGAGGCTAAATACATCGCTGCCAACGATGCTGCCAAAGAGGCTGTCTGGATAAAGAAGTTCATCACTGAACATGGTGTGGTTCCGTCCATTGAGCATCCAATACCTTTGTATTATGATAACAATGGAGCTGTGGCTTTGGCCAAGGAACCCAGGTCCCATCAGAAGTCCAGACATATTCTGAAGCGGTATCACCTGATCCGGAAGATAGTTGATCGCCGCGAGATCGAGGTCAGGAGAGTTGACACGAAGGACAACACTGCGGATCCACTCACGAAGGCCATACCCCATATACAATTTGAGAGACTTTTCGGGATGTTGGATATGAGATACTACAACAGCTGGCCTTAGTGCAAGTGGGAGATTGTTAGTTGTATATATGCCCTAGAGGCCATTGTTTTACATATGATGTATATTATAGTGGATGCTTGGATATATATAAAGAGGACTTTCTTGCTCGATATGATAGTATGCTATCTGGTTTCACTTTATCTAAATATGTTGACTTGTATTGGTTTACTGTCTAGCTCTCATATGTTGATAAAGCCTTTAGGATATGTACTCGACTACTAGGACTATGATGCAAATCATACTAGTGGGGCCAGGGTAGTCCAAGAATACATTCTATAACTGTTCCTAGTCGAGGGTGTATCGAGACAGGGCATCGATACACCAGAGTAGACTAGCGTATACGCATCTTGACCCATATGATAGGCGATGGATGATCCCATATCCATCGGTGTTTGACATTAAAGATGGTGTACGGGTGCTCAGTGGAGACTGGGTACACTGAACGGACTCTCCGAGAACTCCTAGATGGTATTATACCTATCGTCAGATAGCAGTTCTCTGGTGACACTGGTACATGTTACTCTGTAGACCCGAGATCGTCATAGAGTCTTGTGTGATTCCCACTATGCTTTGATTTCCACCTTACCACGTCCAATAGGGCGTGGAAAATGGTGGCTTTTGGGTACAGTCCCGAATCACATGGAGGCAATGAGCGATAGGAGGGGTTTCGTCTTTCCCGGTATTGGGAGTTGATGTTGCGCTGTGTTCGATTGGGTATAACTGGAAGTCCCTGATCAGGGCTGTTATGGAGATTTACGGGTAAGAGTTATCAGTAATTTCTCGACCTGTTATGAGCCTCACATCGACACGACTTATCGGTTACTGGGGTCTAACGTTCACCACCCCTAGACTGGATATGCGACATATCAGACGAAGAGACCGGACTGTACGGGTAGTGTTACTAATTGGCTCGACGGGAATTTTGACAGCTTCGCTGGTTTTCTTCTGATCTTTCAATACCCGGACGGCGTTACGTTTAGATGACCGCTTGCGGCTTGTAGGTGTTTGATATGATCATCACCTACTGCCAGCGTATTGACGAGTCTTAGAGTCACACAGGAGTTTCCTAGCTCAGGCGGAACGATGTGGTGTGCATATGAGATATGCGCGGGACCCGATTGAATGCGAGTATGTGATACCGTATGTTAATTGGGCGTTTTTCTATTGGTCGGGTCGTATGTGATCTGACCGGATTGTTAAATCAAGTGTTGATTTAATATTTGACTTTTAGTTTAATTCTTTATTTAAACCATTTTCTTTGAAGAAGATGTATGCATGCATGTATGCACATGTTGATGTGCATGTACACATACATACATACATGGATGAGTATCATGGTTGATGATACACTATATGCTGGCAATGCAAGACTCACATGATTGTTAATATGTGCATATTCATTTATATTGAGTTTTATTTAAAGATAATTCACTCATGGTTAATGTTTATCTTGCTTTGACTTTGTGACCATTTTTGACCTAACTTTTAACCTTGGGTTAATTATCTTTTGCCTTTTAACTCAATGATAAAATATCTAGATATTAACTAACCATGGTTGTGTAAGTCTACGCTAGCGCCCCGGCCGTCTACAGACGCCAAATGCGGAACAAAAACTTTTAAACTGGCGCTATCGTATACTTTAACCCGGATCTGCCATTATTGCTAAACTAACAAACTGTAAAGAGTGTAGAATGGTTATACCGAACGATCCGAGTCCTTCGTTCTTCAACCATCATCCCACGCTCCGTTGCGGCTGCTCCGATCTCGTCGATCTCCGATCTCCTCGTCGAGGTAGCACCACATGATCGGTTCTTTAAACGGGCTCCCGCCTCTGACTCGAGGCAACTCGATCGTCAAGTTTGCTAAAAGAGACGACCAAGAATGATGTAGAGAATGAGTAGATGACTTTGTCTCACTTCGTCCAAATCCGTGGACGATCGGTTAATGAAGTTGCCGTGGAAATCGGGTGATGGAATGAAATGAACTGTAAAATTCCATACACCGATAAAACCTATCATAATCTTTTTCCAATGAATCAAGTGAGAGTGAGTGAGAGAGAGAGGGGCCGGCCTCTTTATATGATGGAGGGAGGTGACCGTAGGAGGAGGGAGGTGACCACAAGCATAAGATATTATGAACAAAATATCTTAAGGAAAACAAAAAGCCTTAATTACAAAGCATGAGTCATTATGCATTAATTGAACCATTAAAGCAACCAATGAAAATCCAACACCATTTAATCCTAGTCACCTCATCTAGAAACTTCTAGAAGATTCCACACTCATCTCAAGAAAAGATAAATCCGTCTTTAACCGAATGTTAAAAGACGGCTGATAGAAAACTGGAAACTGGCAACTTCCAAAAGTGATCCTGAAACGACTTTTAGGATAACCCCGAAACTGTATAAATATACCCGCATTTATATTACGACCGAATATAAATGCAACTGAGACAAAGATATTATACCTACTCAATATAATACTCGGATCCGGCTTAAACCAAAGCCGACCAGTATCACTTGTCCGAAAATCGACACGTGCGTAAACGCACGTGCATTTTCCGAACCCTGCCATAAAACCATACGGCCTCTACAACGTTTCGCCCGAACTTGGGAAACTGCCTGTGGGGGACTCTAATGACTCGTCAGCACCCTGGCAGTGGGTTTAACCACAAACCGTCAGCGGCACTAGCTATGCATAACGGCTGCCCATGGACTGACCTCAAGGGTGGCCGAGGAGCGAACTCAAGGGAGACCGATGAGCGAACTCCTCCGAAAACCCTACCGAGCCTAACAGTGACAATGTATATACAGTCCGGTCCGTTCGTCAATGAGTATCGCATATCCGCCTAGGGGGCTAGTAACGTCAGACCCCCAATAGCAGTATAAGTCGTGTCGGAGTGAAGCCCAATAACACCCTGAGATACTACTGGAGTACCTACCAGTAAATCTCCTGCCACGGCCGTGGGCTTTGTGTAATGGCTCTCCTAGACACAGCACGATCTCGCCCCCAATACAGGGAGAGACGAATCCCCTGCCGATCCGCTCACGTGCCTCCATATGGCTCGGGACTGTACCCAAAAGCTACCTGTTTGCACGACTCCTTTGAGCCGTGGTAGGGTAGAAATCAAAGCACAGTGGGAACTCACACGAGACAAATGACGACCTCAGGTCGATGAACTAACCTGTACACATGTCACCAGGGAACTGCTATCTGACGATAGATATAATACTAACTAGCAGATTCCCGGCGAGTCCTGTCCGGTGTACTCATAACCCAATGAGCACCTGTATACATCTTAGGTGATCCAGCTGACACCAGTGGTTTGTGAGACCGGCCACCGCCCCTCGTCGGGGTCTCGACTGTATACACTAGTCTACTCCGGAGTATCGATGCCCTGTCTCGAAACTCCCACGACTAGGGACCACAATTAAGGATATGCATATAAACTACCCAACTCTCACGTATATGATCGCCATCATACTGTTGGTAGTAAAGCAAGATCCTAAGGGCTCTATCAAAGTGTAACATGCAATCAGTCACCTGAACATGTACACGACTGATAAAGGCAAACCAGATAGCATACTATCATCTCGAGTAAGACTGTGCTACCGGGATAGGTCCTCCGCAATCATTGCAATCACGTACCTGCGATCCAATAATTGACTATGAGGGCACTATCGCCAACAATCTCCCACTTGCACTCAAGGCTAATATTGCGATGTCGACTACTCACAGCCCGTGTGAAACCGAACATCCAACTCCTCTACTAATCAGTTTCACAAAGCCCGTTTGTAAAACTATTGTGTTCGAGAAATAGCCTCGGTGAGTGGATCCGCCTAGAAGTTTCTTTCTGTGTCTCTCTTAATCTCAAGTTCGCGGAGAAAGCCATCTCCCGAATTGAGTAGTACCTGTCTTAGAATATGTCTGGATATCTGATGGGACCTTAGTTCATAAATGAACTCCATATCCAAACTTCTTAGACTGAACCGATCACTGAACCTAATCAGTATCGGGCACCATGCCACCCACAGTATCCTCTGGAACCACCTGTCCATAATACTGTCCCTCGTCAGAGGGAAAACTAAAACTCTGACAATCACTCTGTCATCCATGTCACCTTTGAAGCCTGGAATGATAACCGTCTCCCGAAAGAGGCTGCCGTTATCAAATCCATAGAACATGTACTAATGTTCTAAAACTGCTTCCTTATATTTCTCCAGGATTGGATTAATACAAACTTATTGCATCTAGTGCAAAACCAACATTTGGTGTGGTACTTGACATCTCATGATTGACTCAATTGCCTAAGCAAGTGATCTGCCAATCATGCACATCCCTCTCCACTTTAGTCTATACGACAGCTTTAGATAGGGTGACTCCATCACCTGCAGGTACACCACCATGCTAGGAGTCAACTATTCCAAAAACCATTAGAATATTTGTCAAAGTACCCACATTGGGAAACTACCCAAATCCAGATCTAAAACCATAGATCTAGAAACCAGAATGTCAAATATTATATCCATATCCTTTCTGGAGAAACAACTGTGTGACGACCACAGTACAACCGATCGTAGTATAGGAATTTTACTTCCTACTCTGTGTAAGTCATCCAGATACCATGACATCACACCCTACTACCTTCTTAACTGATCCATCCCCTATTCTGATTGAAGTCAAACCCATGACTGTCACATCAAAATTAGATGATCTATCTCCGCTATAACTGCTCAAGTCTATAAATAGACATAAGCTACTTGCCCACCATGCTTCCGTTGCTCCCACTGACTACGACAACCCTCCTACCGGGTCTCATATCCTGGAACAACAGTAGTGTCAAGTCTAGGTAGATAAGAACCTCCCTGTCACCGTCTCTGAGGCTACCGAAGTACCTCTCGGGCGTCTGAGGTTACCTACCATACCTGCGGAGTGGCTATTGGAATGTCAAACCTGATTGAATGCATAGGTCCTATTAAATTTTCCGTAATCGTTCGCGGTTCTGGAATCACTTCCAGTTCTACCATACTCCCACTACTGTTTTCTGAAAAAGATCCATTTTTACTAAAACTGTGGCGAGTCAAGAACAATATCACTATTGATCTTCCAAATGGTAGAATATCAACCCTTGTCATAGCCAGGGTCAACCCATAAACAGCCATTACAGAAACGTGCCCTGAGTTATCCAGTGTCTGGTTTTAATCATAAGCTGAACAACTCCCCGTACCTTAATTTCTTTTAAGGTACGAACTATTCTATATCCAATATAGAAACTTTGGCACTTATTTAATTGGAACCAAGATTCAATCCATGCAGCTGTCTCCAGTGCATATCAACTTAATGGAAAGAGGCTAATCAGCATTACTCAACTTAGGAATCCATCCAATTATGAGTAACCTGAAAGAGAAACACGTTTCTCAAAACCATCACTATCATCTGAATACCAATCACAAGAATCTACATCTTCGATCTCTTTGAAGAATCCCGATACTTGTGATACCTGGTTCTCTACTTTATTCTTATACCCACAACTTCTCAAAACTTAGACCTTGTATTTCTACGAAACACTCGTCTAAATACTAGAGAAGTTATAAGTAAATAGAACATAGTACGAGGACCTACCCCTTTGTCCTGATGGACACTGGACAACATACAATACTCTGTATAAGTCCGCTGAGTTAAACAACTCAAAACCTGTGCGTCGTAGGTAGAAAACTGTACCCTGGCGATTTCCTCAAATATCACCAATTACAACGAATTCCGATATAATGAGGATGATTACCTAATTCCCAATATCTTACTCCCACTCATCATCTGTAAAACCATACAGATATGAGAATGAAACCCGGTAAATACATACCCTTGGAGTAAGTGTCTAATCGGGAAAACAGTTTTTCTTTAACGATGCACTAAAACATGAAAATGTTTCGTAGGGGTATCGTGGTATTCATAACAATGCCTCTTCCATAATCCAATTCATGACTTCAACCGTATATTTTATTGCCGTCTGTCCAAATCCCTTTATTTGTCTTTAGTCGTTACCTTCTGTACACCATCGTTAGGCTAAATGGTTTTCTTCCTTCCCTACCGTTCGGCACCAGCCTATGGTTTGGAAGAAGACTATCCAGTAAGCATAATAGGTGTACCCTCCTAAACTAAGGAGTACTCGCATCTCGAGTGAAGGTGACGATAAAAGACAACTGAATAATACTTTATCCTTTTAAAGGTGAAATAGGAGTGTCAATGAAGTACGCGGTTTTGGTCGTGAATGATATCAGTCGCAATTTACTTTGCCCTCTTTCTAATCCCTTTATTTTGTCTTTACATATTACCTTCTGCACACCCTACTTAGGCTAATTGGTTTTCTTCATTCCCTACCTTTCGGCACCAGCCTATGGTTTGGAATAAGACTATCCAATAGGCGTAATAGGTGTACACTCCTAAACCAAGGAGCTCTCGCAACCTGAGAGAAGGTGATAATAAAAGACAACTGAATAAACCAATTCTATTTCTCCTGAACCTGGATCCATCCCCGAAGAAGTCCCTTCGAGTTCGTATATAACCATACGATGGCTCTATCCAATGGAAGTGGATATCCGTAGTAATACGGGTGTTCTGAGAAATTCAAAGGGTAAAAGAAGGAGTGGCAATGACTTATGCAACTCAGATAATCCAAAAGCCAGTATTTTAAGAAGGTTCGGCCAACCTGGTCACTGAGTCATAGTCTAGGGTGTCAAAGGTCGCTGCCAAAGAGAGAGAGAGAGAAAAGAAACACTCTGCGTGCACTCTAACCTAGATCAGAATGGTCATCATTTTATCTAATCCGGAAACCTCCCACTGTCCTGTCAAATTCTCCTCCAAACCTAAAGAAGAATCAATCGGGATCACCCGAAGAGTAAACCAACTCATCAGTGGGAATCAGGATCCAACTCTCATCGCATGATAACGTGATGGAATGCATCCACGTTACTCATACTCCAGATGGTATGCGCATACTTGGCAAGTTTCAGTTTCTTTAGAAACTCCCGATATAGTTTTTGCCCCATGCTCTTATGATCGTGACTAAGGGCCAGCCCACCATAAGTCACATGTCAAGTTCTTCCCATCATTATCTTGTTAATTTGAACCCACCCGTACTCGCCCTTGACTAAGGGCCAACAAGGCTGTACGACTGTCCCAAACCAACACATCTATCTATGCAACATGTGAACACCCCAGCAGCTACCAATCACTATGTCCTAGCTAAGGGCTAGACCAACATAGCTTGAATACTACTGACCATTCATATGAAATGACGGAGGGCTACGGATGGTTTTTGGCGAAAAACCTTTAACGTAGTGAACTTGATATCGCTGAAGGAACCTGATAGCTTTTTTAAAATATAGTGGCGAAAACCTTTTGCTAAAGAGGTCACTCCCGGTAAAGGGATCTCGGCTCTTTCCTTGTGGAATGAGGTGCAGGATATTCCACTGAATACCGCTATGCAAAGCAACATGTAATCGACTATAGTGAAGTTATTACCCTGACGCAAACTTCTGCCCAAGGGGTCAGTCCCGGTGAAGGGATATCAGCCCTTGCCCCGTCGAATGAGGTGCAGGATATTCCACTGAATACCGCTATGCATAACAATAGGAAACGTCTTTGCAATAACACCTTTTTAATTAGTTCCAACAACTGTAAATTGGTTTGTTTTACTTTGCATTGATCAGAATCAACGCAGTCCCATCAATCAATCACACCAGAAAAGAACGAAAATAAATGTACGTATATGCCATCCGCATTCGTCACTGGGTCCCGTCATCACCCGTTAGGTTACTTAACTAACGACAGAGCGGGGACTGGACTAGCGCGGGTGTAAAACATATACAACATCTAATAGTATATAAACCAATATACAATAATCGCTCCAGGCGTGATAGTATGCAACATTACAGAAAAGTAATAAGCATCACAGAACAATACAGATAATCTGGGATCCCCGAGTTTCACAGAGCCGCTGCTGAAACTCGACGTTCCCCTGTCGTGTGGATAGCCTGTGCAATGAAACCTAGATCCCTACGGGTACGGCAAGTTACCCGCCAAAACCTGAAGCGAGGCAGTCCGCCACAGCATAGTGAATGGAACACCCGGCACTTCACGGAATCCAGTAAATTGAGCACCCCTCCTTGGGTCAACCTGTACCCCCTACGAGTGCGGCGAATAGTCTGCCAATTCTGAAGTGGGACCCCTCTGCCTCTCAAAGCCATGAGATGCGGACCCGTTGCCCCTTAGAACCCGGCTATCCGTGCACTCCGTCGCGGGGCAAAACCTAGTACAGTAATGAAAAATAGTACAATAGGTACATCGACCGCATCCTGGTCGTGCCCCAAAAGAATATTATACAACAGGCAGTGACGGCAGTCCACAAGTTGGACGCTCGCCCCGCAATATCAAATGTACAAATAAACTCAAACTGTACTATCATTGCACACTGCTATCCATCACAACAAATCCGCAACATTACAGCACAACACAGAACATCAACGCGAATGTCACGTTCGCAAACCCGTCTAAAAGAACTATAGCAGTTAAACGCGGTTTACCGATCAAATGACATTCCCGGTCGGAGATATAATGTAAGCACTGTAAACTAACGTGTTTAAATTACGATCGACCAAAGACCAAATTTCAAAAAGTGGGCCCCACAGCTTACTGGTGAACAGTAACAAAATCTGGGCCAAAACTTTATATACCAAAAACCCCAAAATCCAAATTAGAACCCACTGGAAAAAATTGGGAGCACGTGCTCCTCACATGGCCGCGGAAGGGCGGCCAAACCATGGGTTTGGCCGCGCTTCCGCGGCAACTTGGAGGAGTCACGACTCCAAATTTTGTCGTGGGTCTTCAAATAGCCTGCACGGATTTTTAAGACATCCAGAAATCAATTTTGACACTGTTCAAAATCAACAGAAACTGCCGTGCATGGATTTTGCAATTTTCGATTTCCGGTCGGATCGATGTTTTAAACGCGTTAGCACAAGTTAGTATAGCAAAATGGTTAGGCTCTGATACCACTGTAAGTCTACGCTAGCGCCCCGGCCGTCTACAGACGCCAAATGCGGAACAAAAACTTTTAAACTGGCGCTATCGTATACTTTAACCCGGATCTGCCATTATTGCTAAACTAACAAACTGTAAAGAGTGTAGAATGGTTATACCGAACGATCCGAGTCCTTCGTTCTTCAACCATCATCCCACGCTCCGTTGCGGCTGCTCCGATCTCGTCGATCTCCGATCTCCTCGTCGAGGTGGCACCACATGATCGGTTCTTTAAACGGGCTCCCGCCTCTGACTCGAGGCAACTCGATCGTCAAGTTTGCTAAAAGAGACGACCAAGAATGATGTAGAGAATGAGTAGATGACTTTGTCTCACTTCGTCCAAATCCGTGGACGATCGGTTAATGAAGTTGCCGTGGAAATCGGGTGATGGAATGAAATGAACTGTAAAATTCCATACACCGATAAAACCTATCATAATCTTTTTCCAATGAATCAAGTGAGAGTGAGTGAGAGAGAGAGGGGCCGGCCTCTTTATATGATGGAGGGAGGTGACCGTAGGAGGAAGGAGGTGACCACAAGCATAAGATATTATGAACAAAATATCTTAAGGAAAACAAAAAGCCTTAATTACAAAGCATGAGTCATTATGCATTAATTGAACCATTAAAGCAACCAATGAAAATCCAACACCATTTAATCCTAGTCACCTCATCTAGAAACTTCTAGAAGAATCCACACTCATCTCAAGAAAAGATAAATCCGTCTTTAACCGAATGTTAAAAGACGGCTGATAGAAAACTGGAAACTGGCAACTTCCAAAAGTGATCCTGAAACGACTTTTAGGATAACCCCGAAACTGTATAAATATACCCGCATTTATATTACGACCGAATATAAATGCAACTGAGACAAAGATATTATACCTACTCAATATAATACTCGGATCCGGCTTAAACCAAAGCCGACCAGTATCACTTGTCCGAAAATCGACACGTGCGTAAACGCACGTGCATTTTCCGAACCCTGCCATAAAACCATACGGCCTCTACAACGTTTCGCCCGAACTTGGAAAACTGCCTGTGGGGGACTCTAATGACTCGTCAGTACCCTGGCAGTGGGTTTAACCACAAACCGTCAGCGGCACTAGCTATGCGTAACGGCTGCCCATGGACTGACCTCAAGGGTGGCCGAGGAGCGAACTCAAGGGAGACCGATGAGCGAACTCCTCCGAAAACCCTACCGAGCCTAACAGTGACAATGTATATACAGTCCGGTCCGTTCGTCAATGAGTATCGCATATCCGCCTAGGGGGCTAGTAACGTCAGACCCCCAATAGCAGTATAAGTCGTGTCGGAGTGAAGCCCAATAACACCCTGAGATACTACTGGAGTACCTACCAGTAAATCTCCTGCCACGGCCGTGGGCTTTGTGTAATGGCTCTCCTAGACACAGCACGATCTCGCCCCCAATACCGGGAGAGACGAATCCCCTGCCGATCCGCTCACGTGCCTCCATATGGCTCGGGACTGTACCCAAAAGCTACCTGTTTGCACGACTCCTTTGAGCCGTGGTAGGGTAGAAATCAAAGCACAGTGGGAACTCACACGAGACAAATGACGACCTCAGGTCGATGAACTAACCTGTACACATGTCACCAGGGAACTGCTATCTGACGATAGATATAATACTAACTAGCAGATTCCCGGCGAGTCCTGTCCGGTGTACTCATAACCCAATGAGCACCTGTATACATCTTAGGTGATCCAGCTGACACCAGTGGTTTGTGAGACCGGCCACCGCCCCTCGTCGGGGTCTCGACTGTATACACTAGTCTACTCCGGAGTATCGATGCCCTGTCTCGAAACTCCCACGACTAGGGACCACAATTAAGGATATGCATATAAACTACCCAACTCTCACGTATATGATCGCCATCATACTGTTGGTAGTAAAGCAAGATCCTAAGGGCTCTATCAAAGTGTAACATGCAATCAGTCACCTGAACATGTACACGACTGATAAAGGCAAACCAGATAGCATACTATCATCTCGAGTAAGACTGTGCTACCGGGATAGGTCCTCCGCAATCATTGCAATCACGTACCTGCGATCCAATAATTGACTATGAGGGCACTATCGCCAACAGGTTGGAGGTGAGAAGAATTTAATATGATTATTTCATTTTCATCTCTTTTTATGTTATTATTCATCACAAAAGCTTTTAAGTTTGAGCTTAGTCATCATCTTCTTCTTCCTCTCTCTCTTGAGTTTTCATTTGAGTGAGTTAGTAAAAAAGAAAGGGTTTTGATTAGATAATACAAACCACCTCATCATTCTACACATATCTAGCCCATTTGTGTAGGGTGTTTGCTACACTACTTCCATGGATCAAGTAAAGCAAGGAGCTTTGGGCAAAGGGACTTCGGATGGATCATCGTGGACAAGGAAGGTTGCTAGCGATCCGTTCCAAACTCTCAAAGGTCCAAGGAGTCACCAAGGGATGTCTACAAAGGTTTTAATCTCAACACTTAGTGATAGAATCTTCTTTGTATGTGATACAAGTTTTTGTTACCCTAAATATTCTAGTTAAGATTCATGGTTTGTTTGTTTTGCACCTCTCTAAATTTTAAAGTGGCATGTGTGATGCTACCAAACCCTAGAGTAGGTGCAAGAGAAACCCAACAGTACTCCTTCCGCCAGGCTCATCGTCTACACCAAAAAAAACATTTCTTGCCCCGGGATACCATACCGGGTCCACCATGTACCCGCAGACGGTGCCTACCGCTCCTCGAATCGGGTTTCTAACACAAATCACAGAACCGAGAAAAATCATGGTGGGCGCACCAAAATATCATATCAAGAGAAATCTGGTTTTCAAAACAATGCATACTTTCTTGAAATATCCCCACGGTTCTCAAATCCATAAATCACATGAAATCTGTATCTTAATGCGTAAATCCATGAAATATGATATACGCAACATAAAACAGTAATATGAGCATATCAAGGGAAAACCACTCTTTTAAATGAATCCAGTTTTTAAATATATCATGCGGTTTCCAATTCCTCCAAAAAATGCAACATCATATAAAGGTGTACATGTAGCTATAGCAAGATATGGGTATACATGTAAGTAGGTATGCATGATGCATTTCATATGCGTAATAGAAAAAGGATCAACGTCTAAATGTCAATATCGAACACAATACCACATATGTGTATAGGTTGTGCGTGTCATGGCAATTACCGACGGTGTGGGTGTAGCATACAATTTAGTGCTCGTGTAACATGAGCCGTCAGTAATGGTGCAGTTTCCACTAGGTACTAAGTCAAGGCACAACAAGTAATGGTATGCAATGATGCTCATGCACAATCAACATATATACATATAAACATGCAGATATAATATCACATCTAGCTCCGACTCATAACGCCATACGGGCGATTTCCCCGTAGATGTTAAATCTACTCACCGATGATCTCGTGCTAGGTAAATCCAACCACCTGCTTCCCTTTTCTAGTAGCGTCCGAAGTTCCAGCAATCGATCCTAAAATTTCACAAACAAGATACATATGGCTAAATATCCTGAACCGACACAAAGACAACGAAACGCAAGAATAAATGTTCACAGGATAGACACATTGTGCACTTGGTGCACAAAACGCGTACGACATCGCCACAACCTCAACTAAGATCGCTATACAAGATAACCACCGAACCTAGAACCCGATCCTACCGATCGCTCATTCATAACACAATATATATAGTAGGAGTTAGTATATATATCAACACAACGTCAAATAAAACCAACGTCTAATTATACCGAAAACCTAGTAAGCAACCCAAAGGAATTTTGGTGCAAAACCTTATGGATTGGCGATCTTGTGGCCACCATAATTACTTAATAACTTAATTAAGCCACACAATTAAACATCTTAAAAAGACATGCTTCACTAACTAATGTAATCTTATACAAACCCACACAATCCTACAATTTTCTTGCATAAACGCTTACTTAGTAAAATTATAAGCCATTTTAACAAGATAACACTTAGATTATGTGTGTAAAGCTACTAGATTGCAATCTACACTTAGCAAACTTAGAAATGGTGGGCAAAACCCTAGATTTAATTCAAACCCTTCTCTTGAAAATCTTAAATTAGCAATTAGAACCAAATTAACACTTGAATAATTTATATTAAGGTAATTAACTAACAAAGTAACTATGGGATTAAGATTATACATCACAATTTTAGAGATCTCACTTACAGCCTAGCCTCCGAAGATGGTTTCTTGATCCAAGATCCATTCTAGATTAGGTCAAGAACTCTTGGTGAAGGTTAAACTATGAATGTGTGAGATTAAATGTGGATTTTTAATGGATTTTTGGGGATTTTTGAGATGCAAAAAGAGGTGGGGAAAATTTGGGGCTGCCACAATGAGGTTCGGCCAAGGAGGAAGGAGGAAGGGTTTTAGGTGAGTGTGTGGAAATTTCTAGATTAAGACAACCCTTAAGCCTCAATTAATGCACTTCACATCAATCTTATCTTTAATTCATTTTATTTTCTAATTTTCTTAATCCTAGAAAAGTCTATAACCGTAAAGATAAGTGGAGAAAAAGAAAACAATTTGTAAACTTGTATTTAAGTTGACATGGTTCACATTTGTATATTTAACCCATTCCAATTTGTAATTACCACTAATTAAATGTATAAGTAAAAACTTATAATAATATTTGAAATAATTAATTAAGGAAAAATATTTAAGCAAACTAATAATTATAAGTGACTAAATAAATACCCCATACTAGCAATTACATAGTTAAACTAGGTGCATTTAAGTCTATATTGAAAAATGATTATATCTTGGTTTTTACGGAAAACATAAATTATTTTACCGATTATCGGAAAATTCGCCTAAACGATTTCTAAAACGTTACAGCTGCCGGAGATTCGGATCCCTACAATCAATAAACCCCAGCCTATCTTAGGCAAGGAGAATCTGTAATGCGCTTGACAAGCGACGCGTATTCCTATTCCAATAGGGTGATGAAAAACACGCTACAGATTCTGGCACGCCCGGTGGGACCTTTCTCTCCTCTCATATCTTTGGTCAAGTGTTCATGCGAACTCATTTAGCATATATACCGATGTTTGTACTGAAATAGATTTTTTTTCGTGCAGCAATCAATTTTCAACGACGATGTCTCCTAAGATGAATTCAGCTTCCGACGCGACCCCGATATCGTACGTAGTCAAGATCAATGCCCGTGTGGTTGTTCATAACAGAATACTGCATTTTATACCGCCCATTCTTACGCTCGAGTGTTTATAGGTAGGTGCTTTTAATCCGTGTTTGTTACATATTTACAGAGTACAGGTTTCCAGTCCAAATATTGCAAATCAAGACAAAATCTCCACAGTTACGCCAAAAGCAGAACATCTGTTGACAGCAGATAAAAGCCGGGTTCCGGTCATCCATATCCGTCCAGTGCCGAGTACCAGTTCCTGAGACAAGACATATGACAGTGGTCATTCGTGTCTGGGACAAGCACAGAGCACGAGGGGGGCTGCACAAGAATCAATGGGTGCGCGGAGCTCGAGAGAGATAGAAGTCAAAAGTGAAGAAAAGATAGCAATCTTGGACTAAGAATTCTGAAGATATTCTGGAAGATTTTGTGCAGTTTAAAGATTTCAAACACAATGAAAAATAAAACCAGGGAAGCACCAAAATTCCGAGGACCTAAGTCCCCTATACGGCCGCGGATCTGCGGCCAATATAGGGTATAGGCCGCGGATCCGCGGCCATCTTGTGTCAGATGGTGGTGGGTTTTTAGGGGCAGTCTTGTACTTTTATATGGAGCCATATTCTTGCCCTAGATTTCCCATTCCCTTCCTATAAATACCCCAGTTCTGATCAAACCAAAGGGTCATTCTTTTGTTCTTCTTTCTTTTTAGGATTTAGTCCTTTTCTTCTTCTTCTTCATTCTTTTTCCATGAAAATTGTAGTGAGAGCTTTTTGAGTGGGAGATCAATGAAGATGAGGGCTTTTTGTATCATTCTCTTGTGTTTCTTCTTCCCCTTGAGATTCTTGCTTTCTCTTGATCATTCAACATCTTCATTGAGCTTGAATGGTTAAGGGTTAGTTATTGATCTCAAGGGTCGTATTTTCTTATGAAATTAGCGCTTCATTTCACATGCGTTCTCTACCCTTCCCTTGATCTTGCAACCTCTTGATTGAGCTTGCAAGTTTAAGGGTTGGCTATTGATCACATGCTTGTCTTGAGTTCTAGTTTCTTGTTCTTTTTATCGCTTTTTATTACTTGCTTATTATTATCTTGCTTTACTTTCTTGCAATTTAATTCATGCACTTAATACTTGTAATCTTTTCTTTTCTTTTCTTTGTTCTTTTCTTTTTGTTCTCTCTTTTTGGTTCTCTTTTGTGAATGAATGTAATTATTATTGTTAAGAAGAAATACGGTATTATAAGTTAACGTTTCTTTGCCCATTTCCTTTTCCCGTATTTTCCATTGAACTCCGCCCAAACGATACGCAAGCGCTCCGTTAGGCACCGTACCCTGACAAGGTAACGGTGATTCCTAACTGCGACCGGTTGCGTTCGGTTTGGCCGGAGGCGAAAGCAAGAGACAAGAACGGAAGGACAAGGGTAAATAAGCCGTATTCCACGAATACCGCGCTTAAATCCCCTAATCCACGTTGTTGCCGATTGCTCTAGCTTCAATTGGTCAAGATTCGGCTCAAAGGTTTTGAGTACGGATTTCTTTAGATTATAATCTCGTATCTTTTTCTTAACAACTTTATACTTGCAAATATTACACATAGGATAGTCTCGAACAAACATACACAAATTCTTTATTGACTCGTCTAAGACAAGAAGGTAAAATACCACCATCTCCCTGTGGATCGACCCGTGCTCAACCGGCTAGCTGCATAGCGACACCGTCTTGATTGCGGTTAAAACTTTAATTCTTCCAATCAAATGGCGCCGTTGCCGGGGAGACGGTAGTGTATTTGCTTTCTTGTTATTCGGGTTAATATTCTTTTTGTATATATTTATAAAAAAAAATCTTTTTGTTTTTTTTGATAATTCTTGTGGGCAAGTGTGCAGATTTTTGCGTATTTGCAAACTGCGATTGTGGGGAGCAAAGTGTGCATTCAAGGCAAAGGTGATTTACAAAGTACAGTGCCAAAGATCCGGGTAGTTTGACCCGTGCAAGCGAACTTTTCAAGCTTACTGGATTTGATTCAACGGGGGTTTCCTAACCCAAAACTTAACGGTACGTACTTTACTAACACCTTCTTCTCAAATCCGACGCTTCCAATATACTGTTTTTTGCAGGATTCTTTGCAAGTTCGCTAGCAAACGCCAAAATTGACTAACCCGTATTTGTTGCAGTGCCGTGCTAAAATAAAAAAAAACAATTTTTTGATTCTTTATAGAATTTTTATTGAATTGTGCATTGCATACATAAATACGGACTTAAGGGCAAGCGAACCCCACAAGATACGGTAAAGGATTTCATCACCTTTTCCGTGGCCCACAAATCACGAAATTGAGCATAACGATTACCCGCAAAAATTTTAAAAGAAATTAGACTTTAAGCCTTAAGGACTTCGCGCTCACTAGGAGAAGTTAACTGTGTTTAGAAACTCGTTTCACGGTATCTTGTTTACGGGGTGTCTAGAAAAGTGTTAACGGCGAAACCGCCAAAAGAGAAAGGGTTATTTAATTAAGGAACTTCGCGAAAGCGTTGGAAAACCTCCCCTTATCTCTGCACTTACCTGGCCTCGTGATCAGTGTATCTTGAGCCCGTTTCTCGACACAGTTTTACTTCAACAATCAAGTTCTTGAGCAGGTCTAGTTGACCTAGGTGAACCCTAGAACGATTAGGTGTGTGGTATTTTTGTGTCGTGGTTGTTTTTGTCCATATTCTTTTTTTTGTGTATACTTCATTCTTTTGTTAATATTTAAATAAAAAAAATCACATTCTTTTTCCCCTTCTCTTCTGTTCCTTTCTTTCCTTCTCTCTTCATATCATGGGTACTCCACCTCGCAAAACTCTTGCCGAACTTTGGTACCCACAACCAGACAGAACTTCCTACGGTTCTTGTTTTGGTCGAACTTCGAACGATCCATCCATGCCAAAAGTTTCACTGAAAGATCGAATAGCAGCGTCTAGGACAAACACTTGCACACCTCATTCCACTTTGTATCAATCTTTTCAACCTCCCGCACCCGCTTATGTTGATACCCCTTTTGCAAATCGTCCTTTGTCCATCGCTGAACGTATTGAACAATCCCGTAGCCGATCTTTCACTCCTTTCACCACTTCAAATTCTTGGGATCAACAAGTCCATTCACCTTCTTATCCAAATGTTGATCCTACCCCTGTCCAACCATTCAATTCCTACCAATCCTACCCTACCTTTGCACCTTCCCTAGACATTGCTTCAGAACCACCATTTGGGAGTTTTCAGTATCCAAACAACTTTGCATCTTTCACTGAAACCCCATCACAACCCATGTCTAGTCTGGAACAGTCGTTGGAAGACTTTAGGGTAGCGTCAAGCCAACAGATGATGGATTTGAATGCGTCTATGGCCGTCCTCATGCAACCTAGTGACCCGGTAGCTAGTTTTCAACTAGCTCCAACTTTTTCAATGTATGATGAGGCGGCAGGACAGGCTGTGAATTTGAGTGGAGAGAGTGAGATGTACCCCCTTCCAAATCAAACCTACCCGTCCCAAATTGAATCCCACAACTCCTGTTTTGAAAGTCTATCGAGTGTCCCACATGCTTTATCAATTGAAGATGGAATGATTAATGAGTTGTGCGACTTTGTAGTGTTTGATTTGCCCGATTGTGAAGGGTCCCTTTTGAGTGAAACCACACCCAAACCTTCTGACCTCTACACCTCCACTTTAGAACCTGAATCGATTGATATCCATGCTTTTGTTGAGGTGTCAGAGAATTTTGATTTTCACTGGATTAAGGATATTGACGCCGAGAATATTTTGGATGATGAACCCGTAGATTTGGCTGAGTTTGTCTCTTCGAATCATCATCCCGAGTCATTAAATGTTTTTCCCGAACCCCATTTGTGTCTGGATTTTGATGAAATATGCATGGATGAGCTAAATTTTGAGGAGAATATTAAGGATAGTACTGAGGATGAAACAGTTTTAATTGATGAGTCGGATTTTCTAATTCAACCTGTTCCTTTCATTGACTGTGTGCACCCTCCCGAAACCTTAACCGATACCCCTCCTTGATCACTTCCCTCCATCCTTCCCATCGTTCCGACCTTGCAAGAAACCGTATCATTTTCACTTCCTGTGTCTGGTTTACCAAGTTCGGCGTACCCATTGTTTCTCACGAATCTTGAGGGATTTGACCCCATTTCTAGACGGATAAATATATTAGCACAATCGCTTTTCACACATCGGTCATCACAAATTGTGCTAATCTTTTTACTCCATTTGCACCCTCAACTTCGTATTCCACTTCTTTTTCCCTTCCGCCATTCTTCTTCCTCTCATATACCGAGACCGTATCCCGCTTCTCTTCGCATACGGTCTCGCGTATTGTCCATCTCTTTTCTCTACGCCTTCTTTCCCCAACCAGCACATTATAGAGACAAAATCTTTGAATGGTTGGTGTTAACTTTTGGCCTGTGTAAGGCCTTGTATAGCTTGATACTGTTTTCTTTCCCCCCTAATCCTGAATTTTAACGCTTAACAGTGGAAACACTGTTTTACTTAAGTTTGGGGGGGACACCTTTTTTGTATATATTTTTTTGTTTTCTTTGTTGTATATAATTTGTTTTTAGGGAGCGCCGGCAATTTTGACCCTCTTGGTATAGCCTGACAGTGAGGGCACTGTCAAGTTTAAGTTTGGGGGTGTGCTCGGTAAGCTTTCTTCCTTCGCATTCATTTGTATATTTCACATTTGCATACTTTATTAAAAACCCACAAAAATTGAAAAATTTTCCAAAAAATATAAAAACTTTGTCGTCAAGTTAGCTAATAGGGTAACTTAGGTTTTTATTCTGAAAATTTAGTTGATATGATAGAAATAACTAAATTCTAGGCTTAGGATTTGAAAACCCTAAGAATAACCCTCATTCTGTCTAATTTTGGTAAGTATACGTCCTTACAGTTTTTTTTGAGAAATAAGTAATCTTGAGTTCAGTTCTTGAGTTAAGTCAAGATGAAGGGAAAGTATTGAAGCTTTACTGGAGGATAAGTCTGAAAAATAGTTTCTTTTCTTGAGTTCAAATTTAGAAAGTATATACCCTACAAACTGCACTTACACGCACCTTGAAACTTGGGATAATAGAGGATACCTAGAAATACTCTTGCCTGAAAGCCTAGTATGAAAGAAAAAAACGGTATTTAAAGCTAAACACCAAAAGAGCATATTGAAAAATATATCCGGTCTTGAAAAAGAAAAAAGAAAAAGGAAAAAAAATAAAATAAAGTCAAGACCTGGAAACTGCTATTTACGCTTTAAAGTTCACACATTCAGTAATCGGTCGTTAGTGCCTCAAGAAGCATTAATAGTCGCATAAAAGATGTGTGAGCAAATCCGTCCATCCTTAATGAAAAGAAGTAATATTAGATATTAGGGCAAGGGTATTATAGCTTGAATTGAATTCTTGAGTGTGGGGGTGCAAATATACACACACGTAGGGGTATACAATCGATGTTTGAATAAAAGATAGAAATGAAGAATAAGACTTGTGTTTTCTGTAAAGTTGATAAAAATCCCTGATTTGAGACTACACTTTTAGAAGGAAAACTCAGGAGAACCAACATCTTTCTAAACTTTTTTGGAACGTATATGATCTAAAGTTAAATAGATAGGAGGTGTGAAGCATTAGGGTTGGATATTTCTAACTTAGGATAATAGAGTTTCTAACATAAATACTAAACTGTAGGAGTAGAATCAACGTTAACTTATGACACTAATTTGACGGGATTTTGTGGGTGTAATCCGCTGAAAACCCTCAGGAGACAACACTCCTCCTACTAGGGACACCTAGAGGTTTAACGGCTTGTTGCACATGCTCAGTGCAATCGCGTTCCCTGCGAAAGTGCGGTTATCATTATATTTTGTGTGAATAATTGGTTTTGCTCGGGACGAGCAAAAGTTAAGTTTGGGGGTATTTGTTCATAACAGAATACTGCATTTTATACCGCCCATTCTTACGCTCGAGTGTTTATAGGTAGGTGCTTTTAATCCGTGTTTGTTACATATTTACAGAGTACAGGTTTCCAGTCCAAATATTGCAAATCAAGACAAAATCTCCACAGTTACGCCAAAAGCAGAACATCTGTTGACAGCAGATAAAAGCCGGGTTCCGGTCATCCATATCCGTCCAGTGCCGAGTACCAGTACCTGAGACAAGACATATGACAGTGGTCATTCGTGTCTGGGACAAGCACAGAGCACGAGGGGGGCTGCACAAGAATCAATGGGTGCGCGGAGCTCGAGAGAGATAGAAGTCAAAAGTGAAGAAAAGATAGCAATCTTGGACTAAGAATTCTGAAGATATTCTGGAAGATTTTGTGCAGTTTAAAGATTTCAAACACAATGAAAAATAAAACCAGGGAAGCACCAAAATTCCGAGGACCTAAGTCCCCTATACGGCCGCGGATCCGCGACCAATATAGGGTATAGGCCGCGGATCCGCGGCCATCTTGTGTCAGATGGTGGTGGGTTTTTAGGGGCAGTCTTGTACTTTTATATGGAGCCATATTCTTGCCCTAGATTTCCCATTCCCTTCCTATAAATACCCCAGTTCTGATCAAACCAAAGGGTCATTCTTTTGTTCTTCTTTCTTTTTAGGATTTAGTCTTTTTCTTCTTCTTCTTCATTCTTTTTCCATGAAAATTGTAGTGAGAGCTTTTTGAGTGGGAGATCAATGAAGATGAGGGCTTTTTGTATCATTCTCTTGTGTTTCTTCTTCCCCTTGAGATTCTTGCTTTCTCTTGATCATTCAACCTCTTCATTGAGCTTGAATGGTTAAGGGTTAGTTATTGATCTCAAGGGCCGTATTTTCTTATGAAATTAGCGCTTCATTTCACATGCGTTCTCTACCCTTCCCTTGATCTTGCAACCTCTTGATTGAGCTTGCAAGTTTAAGGGTTGGCTATTGATCACATGCTTGTCTTGAGTTCTACTTTCTTGTTCTTTTTATCGCTTTTTATTACTTGCTTATTATTATCTTGCTTTACTTTCTTGCAATTTAATTCATGCACTTAATACTTGTAATCTTTTCTTTTCTTTGTTCTTTTCTTTTTGTTCTCTCTTTTTGGTTCTCTTTTGTGAATGAATGTAATTATTATTGTTAAGAAGAAATACGGTATTATAAGTTAACGTTTCTTTGCCCATTTCCTTTTCCCGTATTTTCCATTGAATTCCGCCTAAACGATACGCAAGCGCTCCGTTAGGCACCGTACCCTGACAAGGTAACGGTGATTCCTAACTACGACCGGTTGCGTTCGGTTTGGCCGGAGGCGAAAGCAAGAGACAAGAACGGAAGGACAAGGGTAAATAAGCCGTATTCCACGAATACCGCGCTTAAATCCCCTAATCCACGTTGTTGCCGATTGCTCTAGCTTCAATTGGTCAAGATTCGGCTCAAAGGTTTTGAGTACGGATTTCTTTAGATTATAATCTCGTATCTTTTTCTTAACAACTTTATACTTGCAAATATTACACATAGGATAGTCTCGAACAAACATACACAAATTCTTTATTGACTCGTCTAAGACAAGAAGGTAAAATACCACCATCTCCTTGTGGATCGACCCGTGCTCAACCAGCTAGCTGCATAGCGACACCGTCTTGATTGCGGTTAAAACTTTAATTCTTCCAATCAGTGGTTCTCCCTGCCAGTCTCAGCCGGCAATAGAAGGATCCACCCCGTCAATTTGGTTCGGTCATCATCTACCTTGCTGGAAGCGCTCATCTGGCTGAGGTCCTGACAAACCAAGCGGCCAAACCAATCCCGACAAACGACTCCTACTGGGATCGCCACGATTTTCGCTCGCCATTAGGTCGAAAACAGAAGATCAACTTTGATGGGGGGAAGAAACTTACAAGAGGTTCGCACAGACGGTGCCAGCTGATGGAAGGCTGGATCTCCTTCAGATGTTGTCCTCCGTCGGTCTGTAGCTAGCATGGTTGAACGGCTGAGATTTGGCTTGAAGGTTGTCTCCTTGAGCGTGTGGATCTCAATGGGTTGATTTTGAGATGGAAGCCGGGAAGTTCCGGGATGGGTAACCACCGTAGGACCCTCCGACGACAAGTCAGCCGAGAAAAATGAGCAGAGTAGCGGCTTATTGGATTCAAATTGCGTTACTTAAGTCGTCTGAGAGAGGGGTTTTTATAGTGGCGGCATGGAGCGAGTATGCGCGAGATCTCCGCCTTCGGTTACGCCCCTGACGTTATACCTGCGTGAATAATGGGATCTCACCATTAATGACGGGATACACTCATTAATAGAGGGATGCGCCAGCGTGGGACGCGGGACGTGGGGCGGTGGATAACTCGCTTTGGCGAGATACGCGGAGCCGTTGCCAAAGCGCTAAGGCCCCGCGCGCTCGTTTGATCAGGAGTGCTAGGGAGACTTAGCTCGGCGTGAGGCTCGGAGACGAGCCGGGAGGCCGAGAAAGCTCAGCTCTGCAATAGCTCGGAGATGAGCACAGGAGAATGGACGCCAGTTCGGTAGCTAGGTCGCTCTTGAGTAAGAGGCGGAGTGTAAGCTCGGGGATGAACTGAGGAAGGTCATCAGTGCTCCATACTGATTTTGTCTCGGTAGCCCCTTAGATATCTAATGAGCTGTCGCGGATGACGCATCATTCGCCACGTGTCGTGATCAAAGGAATTCTTACTTATGAGTATCATCACATCCATTTTAGAGTCCGCTTTATAAACCGTGTAACATTAAACGCTATACTTTTGAACAAATACAGTGAAATACTAATCAACCTATGGATTTATTATTATTATTATTATTGCCAAAGCAACCTAAATCTATGGTTGGAAAGGGGATAACGAGTAAAGTTTTAGAAAATGAACGCAACTATTTTAGGAGCATTTTCTTTTTGGGAGGCCCGATTTTTCTTTTCTTTTCCCTATGTAACTCTGTCCCTGATTACACAGGTAGTGGAATATCAAAGCCCAAGTAAAATCAAAACATTTTCTATTCAATTTACACATGGAATATTCGTTAAAGATTGTTACGTTTATGATAAGAATCTTAATCTCTTGGATATAGACGTTTCTTAACTTTCGATGCAACAATAATGACATCCATTAAGATAATATATATTATCAAGTACAAACAGTCTATAATTTGATAGCGGAGTCCAATCTAATCAAAGAAATTAGCCATAAAGTCAATATGTTAGCATAGTTTAAATTATCTATTAATTGATCATTGATTCCTTTATACAGTATATGGATCAAATGTTACTTAAGCTTGTAATCAATTATAGGTCAGAAATTTAATCATGTTTAACACTAATTATGAAAATTGTCAGCTAGGGTCGTGTTTGGAATCTTATCCTTTGCCAAACTAATTTTGTTCTTGAGTGCAACTTTGTAGGACTTGATGATTCAAAATTAACCGCAAACTAAGGAACCGTGAAGGCCCTGTTTGGATATGGAGTTGGGATAACTGCAGTCTATTTTTCAGTGGAGATAAAAAAGATGCAAACCATGGTTTGCAAGTGATAAGAAAGCAATAAGCTCGATCAATTTTATTCAGAGATAAAATATTTTAATTTATACATCTCATAACATGACAAACTGATTACTAATAATCGTAACAATCTAATACACCAATCATAATCTTAACAATATAAATCAGAACGTATCATAACCATAATCTCTAATACAGTTATATTCAAATATCTCATAATCTAACAACCCCTCTCAAATTCACAGTGAATAACCGAGAGTTTGGATAATATCTTTGAACCAAAATATGCAACTTGTAGAATGACGAAGAAGAAGAAGAAGAACAAGTCTAAAATATCGAGTATAGCGGACTAACACCCTTTGCTCTCTTTCACGGATTGCAAAATAGACCGAATAACCTGTAGTTTCTTTCGCTGGAAATGCTAAAAGAAAAAGATCATGCAGCTAGAAGACGTCATTAAAAAAAAAATAACTACTTGTACTTGATTTTGATGGAGGTAATTACTTATAATCAAACCGAGAACTTATTTCTAAATTTGATATTATTGACTCTGATACCATGATAAGAAAGCAATTGACTCTGATACCATGATAAGAAAGCAATAAACTCCATCAATTTTATTAAGGGATAAAACATCTTAATTTATACACCTCATAACATAACAAATTCATAACTATTAATCGTAACATTATAATACACCAATTATAATCTTAACAATATAAATCAGAACTTATCTAATTTATGATAACAATAATATTTAATACAGTTATATTCAAATATCTCATAATGTAACAGCAAGTGTCAAATCTAAAAATAGAGGTTACAAAACTCTGATCAGATTGAAGTTGAGATAATTGCAGTTAGCTTAACATTTGGGTTGAAATAACTGCAGTTATCTTAACTCCAAAATGATGGCCAAACAAGCAAAGTTAGAATTTTGGAGTTTGGTTTTGTCAACTCTATCAAACTATAGAAAGCTTAACAGCATTCCCAAAAACAGAGCCGAAAAAATAAATAAAGAATAAATTCTCTTCAAATATTTTGAACAAACAAAAGGAAACTTTCATCTGCAAACTGAAAAAATAAAGGAAGAAAAAAAACCTAAATGAGAAGTTGCAATTTTTTATTTTACCATCTATTTGTTAAATGGCTATCATTCCACCAAAATTCGAAACTGAGGGTCAAGAGCTTTCATTATTTTAAATTCTAAAACATCCATGCAGGTAGGAAACCTTTGGGTCAAAAGCTAGGTTTCTATGTAGCAGTATTTTCTTTTTAATTAATCCGTTTTCAAATATACGTCGGATGGAAATTCGAACTTGTGCCCCTTCTGCATTACCGCGACTCTGAAGTTGTTTTCTAGTGATCAAAACAAGGCAAATGTCTCCGTGTTTCACTAAATTAAAATTTTAAGGAAACATCAATCGGTCCAAAATAGATGAAAGCCGATTTTATGCACCTTTATTTTTAATTTAAATTAATATGCTTTAAATAGGCACCCAGTATGAATATGAATTGAACATGGGTTGCTCCATGCACACGTGCAAAGCACGGTGGCAATCATTGACCGGCTCGGTTTAGTTGGCGTGCATGGGCGAGGGGAATAATTAGTTACGCTAATTAATCTCTAAGTTTAAACTTATGCTTATCTCTTAACTTTAACCCTCTCTATATTACTAGTTAATGCCTAGCCATTAGATTTGTCCACAAAATTAACTCTAATCTAAAAAGTGGCTGCGGCTTCTAACTAAGCCCAGAGAGAAAAAAAATTAGAGAGGAGAGCGAAAAGTTTGCAGAGAGAGAGAAAGAGATTTTATTGTATTGGGCTTGCGGTGATTGGGGCGTATCTCGTGTAATTCTTACTCTTGTGGAAAATTCTCGTTGCAAAAAAAGAATAATGTAGTTGCGCCGAACCTGGATATATCGTTGTGTCCTTTGTGTTGTTGGTGTGCTTTTCTATTTATTTGGTATGTTGCGATAGCCGTCAGATAGATCTTTTTAATATTTTTCGTTTGCACGTGATTCTGTTTATTTCCACCGTGCCTTCGTGATAGGCTTGTGTGATCCCTTCGAGGTTCGCTGCACCGTGTTAGAGGAAATCGGGATATAACAAGTGGTATCAGAACATCGGGTTCAGTGATTCGGAGATCTTGAGAAAATGACGACTATGAACTACAAGATAGAAAAGTTCAACGGTCATAATAACTTAAATTTATAGAAGTTGAAGATGACCACGGTTTTGAAATAATAAGACGTTCACAAGATAGATTTTGCAAGAGATAAGATACCGAAAAAGACCAATGATATAGAGTTGGAGGCGATGGAAGACAAGACGCATAATTTGTTGCACCTTTACCTAACGAACGAGATACTTTGCAAGATCACACAAGAGCCTACAACAACAGCTATTAGGAAAAGGCCGGAGTCCCTTTACAATAAGAAATCTCTGATGAACCGTCTCTATCTCAAACAGAGCTTGTACATCTTGAAAATGAAGGGACTTCCGTTAAATACCACATTGACGAGCTCAATCAGATTGTGATGGACTTGCAAAATATGGAGGTGAAAATCGACAATGAAAATCAGGCGATAATTTTATTATGCTTGTTCCCTCCAAAATAATAATAATAATTAATATAACTCATGCGGCTTAAGTCCATGCATCAGAAAAATGAGCGCGGCCAAAAAGAATGCGCTAATAATTCCTGGTGCTGTGCCAATATTTGCGGCTCTCGTTTTTTTGATAGCTTCAGCTATATTTAGAAAAATATTTTTCCTATATTTCTCAAACAGAAAGAATAAATCTGGTTAAGCAGAAAGTTTTCAAATAAAAGATTTAAAATATATAGTTTAAGCTATTTAAAATATTCTCTATCTATCTAAAATAAAAAGATAATTTTGTTAACAAGATATCAAATCTTTTATATTTTTCTAAACAAAGAAAAATATAAATCTTATTAATAAGGACCCTCGGATCATAATCCAACGGTGCTTAAGCACTCGGATTAATATTAGCTCTTTTCATATATTCTTTTAAAACAAAAGAATCAATTTAATATCTTATTTAAATAATAAATATATTAATCATATCAATAGATAACGCTTGGATTTATAATCCAGTGCTTAAGCATCCGGGCTTAATTTTATGATCAATTAGAGAAATTTCAAAGAGAGATTATCTCTACTGGTCCAACAATATCTATACCTTATATAAAGGACCTTAGAGGTCAAAATTTCATATACGAAATCGACCCTATAAACTTGATCAGAAATTTAAATTCTTTGCAATCACAGCTATCATTTTCTTTGTCATCATCATCATCAACCGAGATGAGAGAAGAAGAATGATTTCTATATGATAGAATAGGCTTAAGTTTCATCTATGAGAAGGTTAATCTTCATATTCAGATTTTAAGTTCTTTTCGATAATTTTAAGATCTTTAGATCAAATTTTACTTCGAGAAAACGTAAGTTTTCATTAAAGCGATTCCTTTGATTTTAAGATCTAGGGTTTGAGAGAAGAACCGAATCGGTTCATAAAAATTTAATGACGATGGACAAGGAAATTTAAATTTCCAAAGAACAGTTCATATGATCTATAAATATGAAAAAGAAACTCCTAATCATAAAAGTTGTGATCTTGATACTGTTAATGGTCAAAATAGCCATTAACAGAAACTTAAGTTTCAAAATAACAGAGATCAATGAAAAGCCCTAAGTGGCCATGCGCTAAAAGTATATACGGCAATGGGCATGCGCCACATAGACATGTGCCAATAAAGATCATGCTCCAATAAAGGCTATGCGCCAATGAAGATATGTTCCAATAAAAATATGCGCCAATAGAGACCCGCTACGCGGTATGCACCATAACCTATGGTCGTTAATATTTAACGCGCCAGAGACCAAAACATCACACCCATGCGTCAATATCCATTGTATACATAGCATGCATCACAACCCTGATGCGCCAATGATTTAATATGCTATAGACCCAAGTACTTTTGTCCGTGTGACACGTGGCATGAACCAGAACTTCTGGAAGCCAGTGTATATATATTTCAGAGGCAATTCTTAGTCCAAATTAACTAAGTGTTATAAAATTTAACCTACCATGATATTCCTTGAGCCCATATACTCATATATGTTAAGTTGACTTTAATCTAAAACAAGATTAACTACTCTTAAATATATTTCTTAAATTGATATTAGTCTCATATACGACTAATAGTCCTTAGACATACCCCCAGAATTGATGGAACATATGATCTAGGTTCAAACTCAAATATGAGATTTTCGGATTTGGATTAATCCGCGCCCTATAGGCGACGACAATATTAGTCTCCGTATACAATCCAAAGGCAACCCCAAAATAAAAAAAACCATAATACGACACTGTAAGTCTACGGTAGTGTAAGTGCACGGCGGCGCCCCGGCCGTCAATCCGACGCCGGAATGCGGAAGCGGTGATAAACTATAATTTTGCGAACTTAGCAAACCGGCACCACCGCGCACTAAACACCCGGATCGAACCATTAACAAGTCTAAGCTAACTACAAGAAGGGAAGAGATATACCGAATGATCCGAGTCCTCCGGTCTTCTCGTCGTCGTCCCGATCTCCTGCGGAAACTCCGGTCGTCGCCTCCTCGCCGGAAGGGCACCACATCGCCTGTATCTTTTACGGGCTCCCACCTCAATACCGAGGCAACTCGGGAGCGAAGTAGGCTAGCCGACGCGTCCAAGATTTGCTGTAGAATGTGTAGGGTTGAAGCTATGTCTCATTTGGGGTTTGTTGCCTTTGAAGATGATGGAGGAATCAAGATAAGAAAAATGGTGCTTGCATTTTTCTTAACATGAAAAGAGATCAAAATGCTACACTCTCAAAATGAAGCTCTCATCTTCTTTTTTTTCTCAAAATGTGTTTTCAACCATTTCAAAAAAAGAATGGTGGAGGAAGGAATACCAAATGCAAGAGGGAGGTGAGTGTAGTAAAAGGTAAGAGGTGACCATATCCTAAACATCATCATAACAATCTCACATCAACTCCAAATCACTTCTAATCTCAATTTAATGCAAAAGGTTGATGTAAAGAGAATCAAATGATGGTTGAAAAGAAAAGATGCCATCATAATCAATACATTTGCAAGAAAATCCTCCACAATGTGTTATTTGCAAACTTGCAAATAACCCCCTCCATCGAAAAAGTCCGGCCGGGAAAGAACAAAGGAAAACCGGCCGGAACGGAATGCAAACTGGCAACTCCAGAAAACTGGTCCCGTAATAAATTACAGGAAAACCCCGATACTGTGCATACACACCCGCATCTGTATTCCGACCGGATACAAATGCAATGAGACAAAATCTACACTGTACTATACTAGGATCCGGCTTAAACCAAAGCCGGCTAGTAATATCCGTCCGATCCTGATTCGTGCAATACCGCACGTATCTGATCGAACCCTGCCATATAACCATACGGCCACTAGTACCAACCTTCCGATCATGATGCGTACAATACCGCACGTATCTGATCGGACCTTGCCATATCTCCATACGGCCTCTACAGCGTTTCGCCCGAAAGCTTGAGTAACTGAAAGTGTGGTGGACTCTAAAGACTCGTCAATACTATGGCTGTGGATTTAACCACTAGCACGTCAGAGGTATAAGCCAATACGTGACGGGCCACCAGCTACTGACCAAAAGGGAAGTCGATGAGCGAACTCATCCTGACACCCTACTGAGCCTGTCAGTGACAATATCCGTATAGTCCGGTCCGTTCGACTATGAGCATCGCATGTCGGGCCTAGGGGGTTGGTAAAAGTCAGACCCCCAAAAGCGGTACAAATCGTGTCGGAGTGTAGCCCAGAACACCCTGAGATACTACTGGAATACCTACCAGTAAATCTCCTGCCTTGGCCAAGGACTTCGTGTAATGGCTCTCCTAGACACAGCGCGACCTCACCCCCAATACCGGGAGAGACGAACCCCTGAAGATCCGCTCACTGCCTCCATGTGGCTCGGGACTGTACCCAACTAAAACCTGTTTGCACTACTCCTTTGAGCCGTGGTAGGGTAGTAATCAAAGCACAGTGGGAACTCACACGAGACAAATGACGATCCTCAGGTCGATGAACTAACCTGTACACATGTCACCAGGGAACTGCTATCTGACGTCAGGTATAAGACCAACTAGCATGTTCCCGGCGAGTCCTGTCTGGTGTACTCATAACCCAATGAGCACCTGTATACATCTTAGGTGAACCAACTGACACCAGTGGCTTGTGAGACCGTCCACCGCCCCTCGTCGGGGTCTCGACTGTATACACTAGTCTACTCTGGAGAATCGATGCCCTGTCTCGAAACTCCCACGACTAGGGACCTTTTAAGGATGTGCTTATAGACTTCAGCTCTCACTTATATGATCGCCCTCATACTGCTGGCAGTCAAGCAAGAATCCTAGGGGCTCTATCAACGTGCAATAGCGACCTGTCAGGTCACCTAAAGCAGTACACGATGATAAAGGTAAACCAGATAGCATACTATCATCTCGAGTAAGACTGTCCTACCGGGATAGGTCCTCCCTCAATCATTGCAATCACGTGCCTGTGATCCAATAATTGACTCTGAGGGCACTATCTCCAACAATCTCCCACTTGCACTCAAGGCTAATTATTGCGATGTCGCATACTCACAGCCTGTGTGATACCGAACACCCAACTCCCCTACTAGTCAGTCTCACAAAATCCGTTTGCGAAACTATTGCGTTCGAGGAATAGCCTCAGTGAGTAGATCCGCCTTGGTGTTTCTTTCTATGTCTCTCTATATCTCAAGTTCGCGGAGAAAGCTATCTTCCGAAATGAGCAATACCTGTCTTAGAATGTCTGGATGTCTGATGGGACCTAGCTCATAAATGAACTCCAAATCCAAACTTCTTAGACTTTATTGTTAACTGAACTTAATCAGTATCCTGCGCCATGCCACCCTCAGTATTGCCTTGGACCACCTGTCCAAAATACTGCCCCTCGTCAGAAGGAAAACTATAACTCTGACGACCTCCTTGTCGTCCAGGTCACCTTGGAAGCCTGGAATGATAACTGTTTCCCGAATGGGGCTTTCGTTATCATATCCGTAGAACAGCCACTTATGTTCCAAAACTGCTTCCGACTGTTTCTCCAGGATTGGATCAATGTCAACTTATTGCATCTAGTGCAAGAACAACATCTGGTGTGGTACTTGACATCTCATGATTGACTCAATTGCCTAAGCAAGTGATCTGCCAATCATGAACATCCCTCTCCCCTTTAGTCTGTAAGACACCTTTAGAGAGGGTGACTCCATTACCTGCAGGTACACTACCATGCAAGGAGTCGTCCATTCTAAATACTCTTAGAATGCTGTCTAAGTACCCAGATTGGGAAACCACCCAAATCTAGATCTAAAACCATAGATCTAGTAACCAGTATGTCTGATATAATGTCCAAGTCCTTTGTGGAGAAACCACTGTGTGACGACTAAAGTATAACCGATCGTAGTATAGGAATATCACTTCCTACTACGTGTATGTCATCCAAAACCCGGATATCACACCCTATTACCTTCTCAACAGATCCATCCCCTATTCTGATGAAGTCAAACCTATGACTGTCACATCAGAAATAGATGATCTATCTCCGCTATATCTTCTTTAGTCTATAAATAGACATAAGCCTGATGTCCACCAATGCTTCCGCTGCTCCCACTGACTACGACAACCCTCTGGCAGAGTCATATAGACGTGCACTTCTAAAGCTAGTTTAGAACGACGCTATACTCATCCTCCTGCCGGGTCTCGCAGCCTGGAACAACAACAATGGCAAGTGTGGGTAAACAAGAACTTCCCTGTCACCGTCCTTGAGGCTACCGGAGTACCTCTCGGGTGCCTGAAGTTACCCACCTTATCTGCGGAGTGGCCAATGGAATATCAAATCAGATTGAATCTTCAGGATCCTTATCAAATCTTCAGTAACCGTTTGCGGTCCTGGAATCACTTCCAGTTCTACCATACTCCCACTACTGTTTTTGAAAAAATCCATTTTTAATAAAACTGTGGCGAGTCTAGAACAATATTTCTATTGATCTGCCAGATGGTAGAAAGTCAACCCTCGTCATAGCCTGGGTCAACCCACAAACAGCCATTACAGAAACGTGCCTTGAGTTATCCAGAGTCTGGTTTTAATCATAAGCCGGACAACTCCCCGTACCTTAACAATGTTAAGATATGAACTGTACTATATCCAATATAGAACTAGAGGCACTGATTTAATTTAACCAGATTCAAATCATGCAGCTGTCTCCAGTGCATGTCAACTAAATGGAGAGAGGCCGATCAGCGTTACTCAACTTAGGAATGCTTCCAATTATGAGTAACCTGAAAGAGAAGCAATTTCTCTTTATCATTATTATCAACTGAATACCATACACAAGTATCTACATCTTCGATCAATTTGAAGAATCCCGATACTTGCTACACCTAGTTCTCTACTCTATTCAAATACCTATAACTCCTCAAAACTCAGACCCTGTGTTTCTACGAAACACATGTCTAAGAACTAGAGAAGTTAAAAGTAAACAGAATATAGTATGAGGACCAACCCCTCTGTCCTAATGGACACTGGACAACATACAATACTCTGTATGAGTCCACTGAGTCTAACAACTCTTTCACTGTGTGTCGTAGGTTGAAAACTGTACTTATGGTTAAGAAGAATTACACCGCTGTTTAATGCTCCTTACCTAACCATCCACTGATATAGGTAAATATCATTGACATAATATCAAAAGGTATATCTCACTCTATGAAAATAGACGTACAGATATATCAATTTGAAATTGGTGCACAACAGCGGATATTCAAAACCAAATATTTGCCGACCGGCAAACAGCCCAGGTGATCTCCTCAAATATCACCGATTACAACGAATCCCGATATAATGAGGATGATCACCCAATTCCCAATAACTTACTCCCACTCATCATCTGTAAAACCATACAGATGTGAGAATCAAACCTGGTAAATACATACCCTGGAGCAAGTGTCTAATCGGGAAATCAATTTTCTTTTAACAGTACACAGTTGAACTGAAATATTGAAATGTTTCGATGGGGTATCCTGGTACTCCTAGTAATGCCTCTACCATTATCCAGATTCACAACTATAACCGTATAATTCTTTGCCACCTCTCCAAATCCCTTTATATGTCTTTAGTCATTACCTTCTGCACACCCCTTAGGCCAAATGGTTTTCTTCCTTCCCTACCGTTCGGCACCAGCCTATGGTTTGGAAGAAGACTATCCAGTAAGCATAATCGGTGTACTGTCCTAATCCTAGGAGCACTCGCAATGCGAGAGAAGGTGAAGATAAAAGACAACCGAATAAACCATATTCCTATATCTCCTGGACCAGAATCCATCCCCGAACTGGAACAAGTTCCTTTCGAGTTCGTATATAACCATACGATGGAGTATCCAATAAACTGTGGATCTTCGTAGTGATACGGAGTGTCCTGGAGAAATACAAAGGTGATTTAGGATTGGCGAAGAAATACTTGGTTTGGTCGTTAATAGCAGTCGCATTTTACTTTGCCCTCTTACTAATCCCTTGCTTTGTCTTAACTTAATACCTTCTGTACACCGTTTAGGCTAACTGGTTTTCTTCATTCCCTACCGGTCGGCACCAGCCTATGGTTTGGAAGAAGACTATCCAATTTGCGTAATAGGTGTACTACTCCTAAACCAAGGAGTACTCGCAACCTGAGAGAAGGTGAAAAGAAAAGACAACTGAATAGTCCTATCCGTTTTCTTCAGAACCGGAAACCATCCTCGAAATCCTTCGAGTTTGTATCTAACCATACGATGGTTTTGTCCAATGGAAGTGGACGTTCGTAGTAATACGGGGTATCCTGGAGAAAAGGGTAAAAGTAGGAGTGGCAATGAGGTCTGCAACTCTGACAATCCAAAAGCCAGTGTTAAGAAGGTTCGGTCAACTTGGTCACTGAGTCATAGTCTTAGGGTCGGGACAATGGTCGCTGCCAAAGAGAGAGAGAGAAAAGAAACACTCAGCGTGCACTCTAACCTAGATCAGAATGGTTACCAATTTATCTAATCTGGAAACCTCCCACTGTACCTCAAATTCTCCTCCAAACCTGAAAGAAGAATTAGTCGGGGTCACCCGAGGAGTAAACTAACTCATCAGTGGGAATCGGGATCCAACTATCATCGCATGACAACGTGACGGAATCCGCTCACGGTATCACACTCCAGAAGGTATGCGCATATCTGGCAAGTTTCAGTTCTTTTGAAACTCCCGATGTGGATTTTTACCCCATGCTCTTATGACCTTGACTTTGGCCAACATATCATAAGTCACATGTCAAGTTCAACCCGTCATTCTCCAGGTTAATTTGAATCCACCCGTACCTACCCTTGACTTTGGCCAAAATGGCAGTACGACTGTCCCAAACCAACACATCTATCTATGCTACATATAAATACCCAATAGCTACCAATCACTGTGCATTGACTTTGGCCAACATACACAGCTTGAATACTATTGACTACCCATATGAAACGACGGAGGGCTACGAATGGTTTCTGGCGAAAACCTTTAACGTAATGAACTTGATATCGTTGAAGGAACGGATAGCTTTTTAGAAAATATAGTGACGAAAACCTTTACTAAAGAGGTCACTCCCGGTGAAGGGATCTCGGCTCTTTCCCCGTAGAATGAGGTGCAGGATATTCCATCTGAATACCACGATGCAAAGTAAAAGTAATCGGCTATAGTGAAGTTAATGCCCTGACGCAAACTTCTGTCCAAGGGGTCACTCCCGGTGAAGGGATCTCGGCCCTTGCCTCGTCGACTGAGGAGCAGGATATTCCAAATGAATACCACGACGCAAAACAAAAGTGAACGTCTTTGCAATAACAGCTTTTTGAAAAGTGTTCCAACAACATCAGAATAGGTTTGTTTTTAACTTGCATTGATCCGAATCAACGCAGTCCCATCAATTGATCACACCACAAAGAACGAAAATATACTGATGTACGTATATGCCATCCGCATTCGCCACTGGGTCCCGTCATTACCCGTTAGGTTAGCTAACTAACGACAGAGCGGGGACTGGACTAGCGCGGATGTAAAACATATACAACATCTAATAATATATATACCAATGTATTATATTCGCTCAAGGCGTGATAAAATGCAACATCACAGAAATGTACAGCATCACAGAACAATACAGATATCTGGGATCCCCGGGTTTCACAGAGCCACTACTGAAACCCGACGTTCCCCTGGTCGTGTGGATAGCCTGTGCAATGAAATCCTAGACCCCTACGGGCGTGGCAAGTTACCCGCCAAAACCTGAAGCGAGGCAGCCCCCTTCAGTACCGTGAATGGACCACCCAGCACTTCACGGAATCCGGTAACTTGGGCACCCCTCCTGGGTCAACCTGTACCCCCTACGAGTGCGGCGAATAGCCCGCCAATCCTAGAGTGAAGCCCCCTCTGTCCCAATGCCATGAGATGCGGGCTTGTTGCCCTCCAGAACCCGGCTATCCGTACACCCCACCGCGGGGTAATCCTAGTACAGAAAGTAAAATATACATACAACGGGTACATCGACCGCAACCTGGCCGTGCCCCAAAATAATAATACAAACAGGCAGTGACGGCAGTCCACATGTCGGACGCTCGCCCCGCAATATCAAATGTACATAATACAACAAAACTGTACTAGCATTGTATCCAGGCTATCCCTCACGACCGATCCGCAACATCACAGCAAAATCACAGAACATCAACGTGAAAGTCACGTTCACAAATCCTTCTAACCGGGCTATAGCAGTTAGACCGGATTTACCGATCGAGTGACATTCACGGTCGCAGATATAATCTAAATACTGTGAAATGATGTGTTTAAAATATCCGATCGATCAAAAATTAACAAGTGGGCCCCCAAGCAATACTGTAGCACTCACAGAAATTCTGGGCCCAATATTAATATTCCAAAACCCCTAAAATCAGCCCAGAAGCCCACTGGAGAAATTAGACACACTGATCAACCAAGACTGCGGCGGAACCGCGGCAACAAGGGGGGTTTTGCCGCGGTTCCGCGCTCCCCTTGAGAGATCAGTGTCTCGTATTTCTCCATAGGTCTTAGAACTTCCAGTACATTAGTTTTTTACAACCTGAAAAATTTTTGGAGCCAGGAAAAAATCAACAGAAAACTGATGTGAGGAAAATGTGGTTTTTTAGAATTTTGGTCGATCGGAAATGCAAACACATCAAACAAAACTAGACTAAGTTAATGGCGAGGCTCTGATACCACTGTAAGTGCACGGCGGCGCCCCGGCCGTCAATCCGACGCCGGAATGCGGAAGCGGTGATAAACTATAATTTTGCGAACTTAGCAAACCGGCACCACCGCGCACTAAACACCCGGATTGAACCATTAACAAGTCTAAGCTAACTACAAGAAGGGAAGAGATATACCGAATGATCCGAGTCCTCCGGTCTTCTCGTCGTCGTCCCGATCTCCTGCGGAAACTCCGGTCGTCGCCTCCTCGCCGGAAGGGCACCACATCGCCTGTATCTTTTACGGGCTCCCACCTCAATACCGAGACAACTCGGGCGCGAAGTAGGCTAGCCGACGCGTCCAAGATTTGCTGTAGAATGTGTAGGGTTGAAGCTATGTCTCATTTGGGGTTTGTTGCCTTTGAAGATGATGGAGGAATCAAGATAAGAAAAATGGTGCTTGCATTTTTCTTAACATGAAAAGAGATCAAAATGCTACACTCTCAAAATGAAGCTCTCATCTTCTTTTTTTTCTCAAAATGTGTTTTCAACCATTTCAAAAAAAGAATGGTGGAGGAAGGAATACCAAATGCAAGAGGGAGGTGAGTGTAGTAAAAGGTAAGAGGTGACCATATCCTAAACATCATCATAACAATCTCACATCAACTCCAAATCACTTCTAATCTCAATTTAATGCAAAAGGTTGATGTAAAGAGAATCAAATGATGGTTGAAAAGAAAAGATGACATCATAATCAATACATTTGCAAGAAAATCCACCACAATGTGTTATTTGCAAACTTGCAAATAACCCCCTCCATCGGAAAAGTCCGGCCGGGAAAGAACAAAGGAAAACCGGCCGGAACGGAATGCAAACTGACAACTCCAGAAAACTGGTCCCGTAATAAATTACAGGAAAACCCCGATACTGTGCATACACACCCGCATCTGTATTCCGACCGGATACAAATGCAATGAGACAAAATCTACACTGTACTATACTAGGATCCGGCTTAAACCAAAGCCGGCTAGTAATATCCGTCTGATCCTGATTCGTGCAATACCGCACGTATCTGATCGAACCCTGCCATATAACCATACGGCTACTAGTACCAACCGTCCGATCCTGATGCGTACAATACCGCACGTATCTGATCGGACCCTGCCATATCTCCATACGGCCTCTACAGCGTTTCGCCCGAAAGCTTGAGTAACTGAAAGTGTGGTGGACTCTAAAGACTCGTCAATACTATGGCTGTGGATTTAACCACTAGCACGTCAGAGGTATAAGCCAATACGTGACGGGCCACCAGCTACTGACCAAAAGGGAAGTCGATGAGCGAACTCATCCTGACACCCTACTGAGCCTGTCAGTGACAATATCCGTACAGTACGGTCCGTTCGACTATGAGCATCGCATGTCGGGCCCAGGGGGTTGGTAAAAGTCAGACCCCTAAAAGCGGTACAAGTCGTGTCGGAGTGTAGCCCAGAACACCCTGAGATACTACTGGAATACCTACCAGTAAATCTCCTGCCTTGGCCAAGAACTTCGTGTAATGGCTCTCCTAGACACAGCGCGACCTCACCCCCAATACCGGGAGAGACAAACCCCTGAAGATCCGCTCACTGCCTCCATGTGGCTCGGGACTGTACCCAACTAAAACCTGTTTGCACGACTCCTTTGAGCCATGGTAGGGTAGTAATCAAAGCACAGTGGGAACTCACACGAGACAAATGACGATCCTCAGGTCGATGAACTAACCTGTACACATGTCGCCAGGGAACTGCTATCTGACGTCAGGTATAAGACCAACTAGCATGTTCCCGGCGAGTCCTGTCCGGTGTACTCATAACCCAATGAGCACCTGTATACATCTTAGGTGAACCAACTGACACCAGTGGCTTGTGAGACCGGCCACCGCCCCTCGTCGGGGTCTCGACTGTATACACTAGTCTACTCTGGAGAATCGATGCCCTGTCTCGAAACTCCCACGACTAGGGACCTTTTAAGGATGTGCTTATGGACTTCAGCTCTCACTTATATGATCGCCGTCATACTGCTGGCAGTCAAGCAAGAATCCTAGGGGCTCTATCAACGTGCAATAGCGACCTGTCAGGTCACCTAAAGCAGTACACGATGATAAAGGTAAACCAGATAGCATATTATCATCTCGAGTAAGACTGTCCTACCGGGATAGGTCCTCCCTCAATCATTGCAATCACGTGCCTGTGATCCAATAATTGACTCTGAGGGCACTATCTCCAACAGGTAGCGCCCCGGCCGTCTACTGACGCCAAATGCGGAACAAAAACTTTTTAACTGGCGCTATCGTATACTTTAACCCGGATCTGCCATTATTGCTAAACTAACAAACTGTAAAGAGTGTAGAAAGGTTATACCGAATGATCCGAGTCCTTCGTTCTTTAACCATCATCCCACGCTCCGTTGCGGCTGCTCCGATCTCGTCGATCTCCGATCTGCTCGTCTTGGTGGCACCACGTCAACGATTCTTTAAACGGGCTCCCGCCTCTGACTTGAGGCAACTCGGTCGTCAAGTTTGCTAAAAGAGACGACCAAGAATGATGTAGAGAATGAGTGGAATATTTTGTCTCGCTTCGTCCAAAACCATGGACAAACGGTTAATTAAGTTGCCGTGGGAATCGGGTGATGAAATGAAATGAGCTGTAATATTCCATACACCGAAATCTATCATCCTTTTCTAATCAAATGAGAGTGTAAAAATTCTAGTGGGCATCCAAGAGGGGGCCGGCCACTTATGTAGAGGGGGGAGGTGAGTGTAGGAGCAAGGAGGTAACCATAAGATAAAAGATCAAGAAAAATATCCTTAGGTAAACAAGAAACATTAAAGCTAAAGCACGAGTCACTAATACACCTCTTCTCTCATTTAATGCTAACAATGAATCACTAACATAGTCACCTTCCAAGAAGCTTCCTCTCATCTTCTAGAAACTTCTAGAACCATGACTCATCCAAGAAAAGATAAATCCGCATTTAACCGAATGTTAAATACGGCTGATAGAAAACTGGAAACTGGCAACTTCCAAAAGTGATCCTGAAACGACTTTCAGGATAAACCCATAACTGTATAAATATACCCGCATTTGTATTACGACCGAATACAAATGCAACTGAGACAAAGATATTATATCTACTCAATATAATACTCGGATCCGACTTAAACCAAAGCCGACCAGTATCAACTGCCCGAAAAATAACACGTGCGTAAACGCACGTGCCTTTTCCGAACCCTGCCATAAAACCATACGACCTCTACAACGTTTCGCCGAACTTGGGAAACTGTCTGTGGGGGACTCTAATGACTCGTCAGTACCCTGGTAGTGGGTTTAACCACAAACCGCCAGCGGCAATAGCTATGCGTAACGGCTGCCCATGGACTGACCTCAAGGGAGGCCGATGAGCGAACTCATCCGGAAACCCTACTGAGCCTAACAGTGACAATATATATACAGTCCAGTCCGTTCGTCTATGAGTATCGCATATCTGCCTAGGGGGCTAGTAACGTCAGACCCCTAATAGCAGTATAAGTCGTGTCGGAGTGTAGCCCAATAACACCCTGAGATACTACTGGAGTACCTACCAGTAAATCTCCTGCCACGGCCGTGGGCTTTGTGTAATGGCTCTCCTAGACACAGCATGATCTCGCCCCCAATACCGGGAGAGACGAATCCCCTGCCGATCCGCTCACGTGCCTCCATATGGCTCGGGACTGTACCCAAAAGCTACCTGTTTGCACGACTCCTTTGAGCCGTGGTAGGGTAGAAATCAAAGCACAGTGGAAACTCACACGAGAAAAATGACGACCTCAGGTCGATGAACTAACCTGTACACATGTCACCAGGGAACTGCTATCTGACGATAGGTATAGTACTAACTAGCAGATTCCTGGCGAGTCCTGTCCGGTGTACTCATAACCCAATGAGCACCTGTATACATCTTAGGTGATCCAACTGACACCAGTGGCTTGTGAGACCGGCCACCGCCCCTCGTCGGGGTCTCGACTGTACACACTAGTCTACTCCGGAGTATCGATGCCCTGTCTCGAAACTCCCACGACTATGGACCACAATTAAGGATATGCATATAAACCACCCAACTCTCACGTATATGATCGCCATCATACTGTTGGTAGTAAAGCAAGATCCTAAGGGCTCTATCAAAGTGTAACATGTAATCAGTCACCTGAACATGTACACAACTGATAAAGGCAAACCAGATAGCATACTATCATCTCGAGTAAGACTGTCCTACCGGTATAGGTCCTCCGCAATCATTGCAATCACGTACCTGCGATCCAATAATTGACTATGAGGGCACTATCTCCAACAATCTCCCACTTGCACTCAAGGCTAATTATTGCGATGTCGACTACTCACAGCCCGTGTGAAACCGAACATCCAACTCTTCTACTAATCAGTTTCACAAAGCCTGTTTGTAAAACTATTGTGTTCGAGAAATAGCTTCAGTGAGTGGATCCGCCTAGATGTTTCTTTCAATATCTCTCTTAATCTTAAGTTCGTGGAGAAAGCCATCTCCCGAATTGAGCAATACCTGTCATAGAATATGTCTGGATATCTGATGGGACCTAGTTCATAAATGAACTCCAAACCCAAACTTCTTAGACTGTATCGATCACTGAATTTAATCAGTATCCGGCACCATGCCTCCCACAGTATCCTCTTGGACCACCTGTCCATAATACTGTCCCTCTTCTTCAGAGGGAAAAACTATAGCTCTGACAATCTCTCTGTCAACCATGTCACCTTTGAAGCCTGGAATGATAACCGTCTCCCGAAAGATGCTGCCGTCATAAAATCCGTAGAACATACACTTATGTTCTAAAACTGCTTCCTTATGTTTCTCCGGGATTGGATTAATATTGCATCTAGTGCAAAAACAACATTTGGTGTGGTACTTGACATCTCATGATTGACTCAGTTGCCTAAGCAAGTGATCTGTCAATCATGCACATCCCTCTCCTCTTTAGTCTATACGACACCTTTAGAGAGGGTGACTCCATCACCTGCAGGTACACCACCATGCTAGGAGTCAACTATTCTAAAAACCATTAGAATATCTGTCAAAGTACCCACATTGGGAAACTACCCAAATCCAGATCTAAAACCATAGATCCAGAAACCAGAATGTTAAATATTATATCCATATCCTGTCTGGAGAAACAACTGTGTGACAACCACAGTACAACCGATCGCAGTATAAGAATTTTACTTCCTACTCTGTGTATGTCATCCAGATACCATGACATCACACCCTACTACCTTCTTAACAGATCCATCCCTTATTCTGATTGAAGTCAAACCTATGACTGTCACATCAAAAATAGACGATCTATCTCCGCTATAACTGCTCAAGTCTATAAATAGACATAAGCTACTTGTCCACTATGCTTCTGCTGCTCCCACTGACTACGACAACCCTTCTACCGGGTCTCAGACTGGAACAACAGTAGTGTCAAGTCTGGGTAGATAAGAACCTCCCTGTCACCGTCCTTGAGGCTGCCGGAGTACCTCTCGGGTGTCTGAGGTTACCCACCATATCTGCGGAGTGGCTAATGGAATGTCAAACCTGATTGAATATATAGGTCCTATTAAATTTTCCGTAATCGTTCGCAGTTCTGGAATCACTTCCAGTTCTACCATACTCCCACTACTGTTTTCTGAAAAATATCCATTTTACTAAAACTGTGGCGAGTCAAGAATAATATCACTATTGATCTTCCAAATGGTAGAATATCAACCCTCGTCATAGCCAGGGTCAACCCACAAACAGCCATTACAGAAACGTGCCCTGAGTTATCCAGAGTCTGGTTTTAAGCATAAGCTGGACAACTCCCCGTACCTTTACATCTTTTAAGGTACGAACTATTCTATATCCAATATAGAAACTTTGGCACTTATTTATTTGGAACCATATTCAAATCATGCAGCTGTCTCCAGTGCATATCATCTTTAATGGAAAGAGGCTAATCAGCATTACTCAACTTAGGAATCCATCCAATTATGAGTAACCTGAAAGAGAAACAAGTTTCTCAAAACCATCACTATCATCTGAATACCAATCACAAGAATCTACATCTTCGATCTCTTTGAAGAATCCCGATACTTGTGATACCTGGTTCTCTGCTTTATTCTTATACCCACAACTTCTCAAAACTTAGACCATGTATTTCTACGAAACACTTGTCTAAAAACTAGAGAAGTTATAAGTAAACAGAACATAGTACGAGGACCTACCCCTTTGTCCTGAAGGACACTTGGACAACATACAATACTCTGTATAAGTCCGCTGAGTTAAACAACTCAAAACCTGTGCATCGTAGGTTGAAAACTGTACCCTGGCGATTTCCTCAAATATCACCAATTACAACGAATTCCGATATAATGAGGATAATCACCTAATTCCCAATAACTTACTCCCACTCATCATCTGTAAAACCATACAGATATTGTAACGTTTTGAAAATCGTTTCGGTGAAATTTCAAAAAAAACGGTAAAATAAGGGGGTTTTCTGTAAAAAGTCAAAATACAAATATCTTATTATAAAAATTAAATATACATATTCTAGCTATGTAATTGCTAGTATTTGGTGTTTATTGAGCCACTGGTGAAATTTCAAATTTTCTGAAAAAATTATTTTAATATTATTTTAAGCCGTCACTAATATATTTAATTTGGGAAAATTACAAATTGGAATGAGTTGAAACAAATTTTGTGCATCATAAAACTTTAAATAAAATTTTATCATGTGATTTTTGAAACGAAATCGTTTGCCAAAACGGTTTAGAAAATATCGAAGAAAAAGGCTTTTTTTCGGTGAAATTAGTGTAAATGGTTGTTTGGGGTATAACATTTATCTTTTCCCCCCACACCCACACCCACACTCACTCACCCCAATCCCCATGTGGCTGAATTCAGCAGCACATCCCCCCCATTTCCCCACTCCATTCCACACAAAAAAGAAAAGAAAAGAAATGAAAAAGGGAAATGAAAGAAAGTCAAAAGGGGGTGTAGACTTTGTCTTTTTCTCCCCATTTTTCTCCACCTCCCTCTCTCTCCTCCCCCACTCCCTTTATGGCCGAAAATTCCTGCACAAACAGCCCACTTTCTCCCCCCATTGTTCCATCTCTTTTGCTTCAAAAAATTCATCAAATACCCATCAAAAAAATCCTAAAATCGAAATCTAGTTCTTACCCATTTTAGTGTAGCCTTAGATGCATGGATCTTGGTGCAAGGATTTTATTTTGGAGGTCTAGATTTCATGTTTGATCATGGATTTGTGAGGTATAAATCTTGGCTTTTTGTTTAATTTGTTGCTAATACTTTAGTCTAGCTTAATTATAAGTTTAATGGTGGTTTAATTGTGTGTTTGAAAGTTCAAGAAAAGAACTTGAATGCAAGTGAGGGTTTGTGAAATTCAAGAGAAGAATTTGAATCATGTTAGGGTTTTATGTTATGAGATTATGCTTGTGTGATGTTTTGACATATTAATGGTTGCTAAATCAAATTAAGTTGTTAGTTAATAATTGTGATAATTACACTAATTTGCTATCTAGGTTTTTGGAAATGGTTAAATAATTGGGTTTAAAATTATAATTAGTTTTTTTTATGACTTCATTAACATTATTAAGTGTGGTTTAATGTCTTTAGTTCATGCAAATCCAAACTAAATTATTGTTTATGCATTTTTGCTAAAATGGTTGAAATTTGGGTAAAATTGCAAACTAGTTTTTTTTGAACGTATATAGTTTGATGAGATTAAATTGTGGTTATGGGTTATATGACTTATTTAAGTTATTTAATAAGTATTATGGCCGCTAGAATTGTTTAAACGTCGAGTTTTGTACTAAAACGGGAAATTTTGCTTGCTAGTTTTTCGGAAAAACGGCTTTTAAAGTGAATTTGGGGGGTTTTGTGAGTTTTAACCTATTTTATATTAAAATTAGTGTTCGTGAATGTGCAAATGAGTGTATTTGGGTTTTTCTCGATGGTTTGGCTTTTGTACGCCGACATCGAGGGTTATTGGGTTGATTTGTGAAAAGCAACCATAGGTTTTGACTTATGTGGGATTCGTGTGTCGTTTTGGTCATGAGTCGGATTTTAATGCGATACGGTGCGTTATGATATGTAGGTACCCCATGTGGACTTCGAGACGACAAGCAAGCGCATGGCGGCGTCGGCACCGGCAAGCGAGGACCAGGTGAGTAGATTTATATCTACGGGGAGAAGTCGGGTGGATGGCGTATAGCACCCCCGCAATTCGTGGTGATGTATACGAATACGTATACACACATTTATTGATTATATATTATTTGAGATTATTGATGATAGAGATGGATCCTTGGTGTGATTGGATTGGTTTAGTGTTGCGAAACCCTAGAGTAGTGGTTGCACCACACATACACACACACCCATATTTGCATACATTCTTCTTTCATATGTGCATACATGGGATTATATATTGATGTGTATATTTACACATGGGTATGGGACTATGTGTTTATATACTGGATTTGAGGATAGTAATTGGGATTTGAGATGAGTCGATGATATTGGGCTTGAGGCCAGAAGATCCGTGATGTGTTTTGGTTCGTATTGAGATACGACATGATGTTTTAGCGGGTCTTTTTGACGTAGTGATTCTTATACATGCATGCATACATAGATGGTATCAATATTGTACTAGACGTAGATCAGTACCCCGATCATGATATTTGATAAAGAGGATATCAGATGAATAGTATGATGAATGTGATATTGACCCGTACCCAGATTTGGGATGCCGTACGACGGATTTACGTACGAGCTATATTTTGATGATTGATCCGCACTCTTGACTTGGGATGTCTGATTATAGATATGATATCGGATATGATATTATTGAGGCGGGATCACCGACTAATATATATACAGGTATGTATATGTATCGACTCAGATGTTAGACGGTTTCCTTACCTGTAGTTCAGCTTGTTAGTTCAGCCGTATAGTTTAGTGTAGTTGTTAGATTAGATTAGACTTCTTACCTATTTCAAAAACTAACGAATCGTGGGTATTTTAAAAGACAGCCCAAGGGATGCTACGGATATTTCAAAAGACGTATCTTTTCATAAAAACACCGTAGCCCCTATTTTCAAAACCCCATGATTCGTGTTATTTCAAAAGGCACTATTTGTAGGACTTATATTAGATTAATGCAAATTAGTTATCGTTGCGTCTAGTTTTCAGCTCCCGCACATTATTGCTGTTCGCTCTGCCTCGCATACTTATTTTGCTGCATATTCCATTATTGATATCATGCTGTTAGGACACCAGCACCATTACCGATGATGCGTATGTACCACGTACACCTACTTGCCGGCTCACACACATCTTCATCGGTAATTGCCATGTCACGTACACTTTAGAGAATATATTTGCTTGACTTAGCTTGTTAGCTAGTAGTTTTGACATGATATTAGTGTACTTTCCTTATATGCCATATTAGACAATGTAGTTATTACCTGCCACTTCATGCATACCGTTATTCAATTGTTCACGCCTAGTTTATTAATCATACATTGCAACTTGGTTATTGATACCATATGCATTCATTATCAATTGACATATGCACTTGTGATGATTTCTTGAGATTTATGATATTTCTGGATTTCGGGGAAAGCCGCAAAATTTACAACTTATGATCTTTTAAAATATAAAGTATTGCGGTTTTCTAGTGATGTATGAGTCGTCCACCATGAGTTTGCTGATGGATTTCGAGACCCGATTCGAGGAGACGGATGAACCGTTTCGGGTACATGGTGGACCCGGTAAGGTACCCCGGGGCAAGAAGCGCGTGATGATGACGATGTGAGCCTGGCAGGGGAGTACTACCTACCGGTGATATTACCCGACGAGTCGGATATCCGGAGGATACCGTCGTGGTCTTGAGATGGATGGTAGGGGCTGGTCTGGACTGACGGTGCCCTAGATATTGTGATTGAGGTACAGAGACTGTGATACCGAGATATCGAGATATTGGGATTACGTTTTATGCCGATGCTAGGCACTGTTTTATGCTGATTTCATTATGATACCTCATTTTGAAAATATACAAAGGAAATCTCACTAATTTATGAAAACAGTTTCTTCATTTGCATGTATTCTGTCTTCATGCATTCATACCTCATTCATATGATATATTGCTACCTGAGGCACTGACACAGGCACATGAGATTACACTCGGGTTAGATATTTACCCTAGCCTTGTTAGGCTGCATGTTATTGGAGGATTATATATTATGATCGTATGACCTAGGATTGCGTCATACATGCGATTTTTATTCGTAGATGTTTTTCTATTCACGAGTTGGCAACTCACCCCCGTTGTGCCCAGGTTCTTGCAGGTTTTGCCGTACATGTTTCTTTACGGCTTGCGGGCTCAGTTTCATTCGGGTGACTTGCTAGTAGGTGGGTTTTTCTTGTATCGTACCCATCATATTACCTTGTATAATATTATTCCGTTGTATCTAGTAAATTTCATTAACCAAACTTGTATTTATTGAGATAGAGACCAGTGTTGTTTATTCTTTCGACCTTAGAGTCGCTCGTTATTTTTCTGGTGGTTTTGAGTTTCCTTTTGAGTTTTGATCATCGCCGTTGGCGTTGTATATTTTATTGCTTGTGTGGTTGGGACCGTCGATTGACGAAGAGCTAGCTCCCGCTTGGGGATGCCTTTTTCTTGATTTCGTATACTATTCATGTTGTATCCCGTTTGGGAGCCAGTTTTTACAAAGGAGACTCTGCCGAAATTTTCAGTAAATTTTTGATGTTTTTAAAAACCGCATAATTCGGCTTATGCTATTGAAACTACTTGCTTTAAGTTGGTTTTTCCTGCACTCTACTACTTTTCTTGGTTTGGATTTCTGGGTTTTCGGTTTACTTAGATTACGTACGCCTCGAGACGTTCGTAGTTTAAGTGCCGGTCATGTTCCGTACTTTCGGGTCGTGACAGATATGAAAATGAAACCTGGTAAATACATACCCTTGGAGTAAGTATCTAATCGGGAAAACAGTTTTCTTTTAATAATGCACTGAAACATGAAAATTTTTCGTAGGGGTATCCTGGTATTCATAGCAATGCCTCTTCCATAATCCAATTCATGACTTCAACCGTATATTTTATTGCTATCTCTCCAAATCCCTTTATTTGTCTTTAGTCGTTACCTTCTGTACACCATCGTTAGGCTAAATGGTTTTCTTCCTTCCCTACCGTTCGGCACCAGCCTATGGTTTGGAAGAAGACTATCCAGTAAGCATAATAGGTGTACCCTCCTAAACCAAGGAGTACTCGTATCTTGAGAGAAGGTGATGGAAAAAGACAACTGAATAATACCTTATTCTTTTAAAGGTGAAATGGGAGTGGCGATGAAGTACGCGGTTTGGTCGTGAATGATATCAGTTGTAATTTACTTTGCCCTCTTTCTAATCCCTTTATTTTGTCTTCACATATTACCTTCTGCACACCCTACTTAGGCTAATTGGTTTTCTTCATTCCCTACCTTTCGGTACCTGCCTATGGTTTGGAATAAGACTATCCAATAAGCGTAATAGGTGTACTCTCCTAAACCAAGGAGCTCTCGCAACCTGAGAGAAGGTGATAATAAAAGACAACTGAATAAACCAATTCTATTTCTCCTAAATCTGGATCCATCCTCGAAGAAGTCCCTTCGAGTTCGTATATAACCATACGATGGATCTATCCAATGGAAATGGATATCCGTAGTAATACGGGTGTTCTGAGAAATTCAAAGGGTAAAAGAAGGAGTGGCAATGACTTATGCAACATGGACAATCCAAAAGTCAGTATTTAAGAAGGTTCGGTCAACCTGGTCACTGAGTCATAGTCTAGGGTCGGTCAAAGGTCGCTGCCAAAGAGAGAGAGAAAAGAAACACTCTGCGTGCACTCTAACCTAGATCAGAATGGTTATCACTTTATCTAATCCGGAAACCTCCCACTGTCCTGTCAAATTCTCCTCCAAACCTGAAAGAAGAATCAATCGGGATCACCCGAAGAGTAAACCAACTCATCAGTGGGAATCAGGATCCAACTCTCATCGCATGATAACGTGATGGAATGCATCCACGTTACTTATACTCCAGAAGGTATGCGCATACTTGGCAAGTTTCAGTTTCTTTAGAAACTCCCGATATGATTTTTGCCCCATGCTCTTATAACCTTGGCTTTGGTCAAAATGTCATAAGTCACATGCCAAGTTCTACCCGTCACTATCTTGTCAATTTGAACCCACCCGCACATGCCCCTGACTTTGGCCAATCGGTAGAACGATTGTCCCAAACTAACTCATTTATCTATGCAACAAATGAATACCCAGCAGCTACCAAACACTATGCCTTAACTTTGGCTAAAATGCATAGCTTGAATACTACTGAATACCCAAAAGAAGTGACGGAGGGCTACGGCTGGTTTTTGGCGAAAAACCTTTAACGTAGTGAACTTGATATCGCTGAAGGAACCTGATAGCTTTTTTTTAAAATATAGTGGCGAAAACCTTTGCTAAAGAGATCACTCCCGGTGAAGGGATCTCGGCTCTTTCCTCGTGGAATGAGGTGCAGGATATTCCACTGAATACCTCTATGCAAAGCAACTTGTAATCGACTATAGTGAAGTTATTACCCTGACGCAAAACTTCTACCCAAGGGGTCAGTCCCGGTGAAGGGATATCGGCCCTTGCCCCGTCGACTGAGGTGCAGGATATTCCACTGAATACCGCTATGCAAAACAAAAGGAAACGTCTTTGTAATAACACTTTTTAAATTTGTTCCAACAACTGTAAACAGGTTTGTTTTCCTTTGCATTGATCAGAATCAACGCAGTCCTATCAATAATCACACCAGAAAAGAACAAAAATAAAATGTACGTATATGCCATCCGCATTCGTCACTGGGTCCCGTCATCACCCGTTAGGTTACTTAACTAACGACAAAGCGGGGACTGGACAAGCGCGGGTGTAAAACATATACAACATCTAATAGTATATAAACCAATATACAATAATCGCTCCAGGCGTGATAAAATGCAACATTACAGAAAAGTAATAAGCATCACAGAACAATACATATAATCCGGGATCCCCGTGTTTCACAGAGCCGCTGCCGAAACCCGACGTTCCCCTGTCGTGTGGATAGACTGTGCAATGAAACCTAGACCCCTACGGGTGCGGCAAGTTACCTGCCAAAACCTGAAGCGAGGCAGCCCCCTACAGCATAGTGAACGGACCACCCAGCACTTCACGGAATCCGGTAATCTTGGGCACCCCTCCTTGGGTCAATCCTGTACCCCCTACGAGTGCGGCGAATAGTCTGCCAATTCTAGAGTGGGTCCCCTCTGCCTCTCAAAGCCATGAGATGCGGACCCGTTGCCCCTCAGAACCCGGCTATCCGTGCACTCCGTCGCGGGGCAAAACATAGTACAGTAATGAAAAATAGTACAACAGGTACATCGACCGCAACCTGGTCGTGCCCCAAAAGAATATTATACAACAGGCAGTGACGACAGTCCACATGTTGGACGCTCGCCCCGCAATATCAAATGTACAAATAAACTCAAACTGCACTACCATTGCACACAGCTATCCACCACGACAAATCCGCAACATCATAGCACAACACAGAACATCAACGCGAATGTCACGTTCGCAAACCCGTCTAAAAGAACTATAGCAATCAGACGCGGTTTACCGATCAAATGACATTCCCGGTCGGAGATATAATGTAAGCACTGTAAACTAACATGTTTAAATTTCGATCGACTAAATATCACAAAGTGGGCCCCACGAACAACTGGTGAACAGTAACAAAATCTGGGCCCAAAAGATATATACCAAAAACCCCAAATTCCAGAGGGGAAAACACTGTACAAATTTGGAAGTATGATTCAATAGAATGGCCGCGGATGCGCGGCCAAACCATGGGTTTGGCCGCGATTCCGCGGCAATATGGTCGAATCACTTGCCCAAATTTTGTCGCTGTGCTTAAAAAACCCTGCACAGATTTCTGTGATATGAGGAATAATTTTAGGACACTATTTAAAATCGACAGAAACTGTGAAATTGTAAAAATGCGTTTTTTGATTTCCGGTTCGATCGATATTTTAAACGCGTTAGCACAAGTTAGTAAAGCAAAATGGTGAGGCTCTGATATCACTGTAAGTCTACGGTAGCGCCCCGGCCGTCTACAGACGCCAAATGCGGAACAAAAACTTTTAACTGGCGCTATCGTATACTTTAACCCGGATCTGCCATTATTGCTAAACTAACAAATTGTAAAGAGTGTAGAAAGATTATACCGAACGATCCGAGTCCTTCGTTCTTTAACCATCATCCCACGCTCCGTTGCGGCTGCTCCGATCTCGTCGATCTCCGATCTGCTCGTCTAGGTGGCACCACGTCAACGATTCTTTAAACGGGCTCCCGCCTCTGATTTGAGGCAACTCGGTCGTCAAGTTTGCTAAAAGAGACGACCAAGAATGATGTAGAGAATGAGTGGAATACTTTGTCTCACTTCGTCCAAAACCATGGACGAACGGTTAATTAAGGCTCCGTGGGAATCGGGTGATGGAATGAAATGAGCTGTAAAATTCCATACACCGAAATCTATCATCCTTTCCTAATCAAATGAGAGTGTAAAAATTCTAGTGGGCGTCCAAGAGGGGTCCAGCCACTTATGTAGAGGGGGGAGGTGAGTGTAGGAGCAAGGAGGTAACCATAGGATAAAAGATCAAGAAAACATATCCTTAGGTAAACAAGAAACATTAAAGCTAAAGCATGAGTCACTAATACACCTCATCTCTCATTTAATGCTAACAATGAATCACTAACATAGTCACCTTCCAAGAAGCTTCCTCTCATCTTCTAGAAACTTCTAGAACCATGACTCATCCAAGAAAAGATAAATCCGCATTTAACCGAATGTTAAATACGGCTGATAGAAAACTGGAAACTGGCAACTTCCAAAAGTGATCCTGAAACGACTTTCAGGATAACCCCATAACTATATAAATATACCCGCATTTGTATTACGACCGAATACAAATGCAACTGAGACAAAAATATTATATCTACTCAATATAAAACTCGGATCCGGCTTAAACCAAAGCCGACCAGTATCATCTGCCCGAAAAATAACACGTGCGTAAACGCACGTGCATTTTCCGAACCCTGCCATAAAACCATACGGCCTCTACAACGTTTTACCCGAACTTGGGAAACTGTCTGTGGGGGACTCTAATGACTCGTCAGTACCCTGGTAGTGGGTTTAACCACAAACCGTCAGCGGCACTAGCTATGCGTAACGGCTGCCCATGGACTGACCTCAAGGGAGGCCGATGAGCGAACTCATCCGGAAATCCTACTGAGCCTAACAGTGACAATGTATATACAGTCCGGTCCGTTCGTCTATGAGTATCGCATATCTGCCTAGGGGGCTAGTAACGTCAGACCCCCAATAGCAGTATAAGTCGTGTCGGAGTGTAGCCCAATAACACCCTGAGATACTACTGGAGTACCTACCAGTAAATCTCCTGCCACGGCCGTGGGCTTTGTGTAATGGCTCTCCTAGACACAGCACGATCTCGCCCCCAATACCGGGAGAGACGAATCCCCTGCCGATCCGCTCACGTGCCTCCATATGGCTCGGGACTGTACCCAAAAGCTACCTGTTTGCACGACTCCTTTGAGCCGTGGTAGGGTAGAAATCAAAGCAAAGTGGGAACTCACACGAGACAAATGACGACCTCAGGTCGATGAACTAACCTGTACACATGTCACCAGGGAACTGCTATCTGACGATAGGTATAGTACTAACTAGCAGATTCCCGGCGAGTCCTGTCCGGTGTACTCATAACCTAATGAGCACCTGTATACATCTTAGGTGATCCAACTGACACCAGTGGCTTGTGAGACCGGCCACCGCCCCTCGTCGGGGTCTCGACTGTACACGCTAGTCTACTCCGGAGTATCGATGCCCTGTCTCGGAACTCCCACGACTAGGGACCACAATTAAGGATATGCATATAAACCACCCAACTCTCACGTATATGATCGCCATCATACTGTTGGTAGTAAAGCAAGATCCTAAGGGCTCTATCAAAGTGTAACATGTAATCATTCACCTGAACATGTACACGACTGATAAAGGTAAACCAGATAGCATACTATCATCTCGAGTAAGACTGTCCTACCGGTATAGGTCCTCCGCAATCATTGCAATCACGTACCTGCGATCCAATAATTAACTATGAGGGCACTATCTTCAACAGACACACGAAGATTTCTAAAGAAGAAAAAGTTTTCATCACTTTGTGATAATGTAATTAACTGCAGGGGATTGCACCTGTAGGAAAAAACCTCCCTACAATCAAAAACTCCTCACATATGACGGGGGGGGGATCTGATAAGTCTGCTACAACGGTCGCATCCATCTAAACTTCTAATATACGGTACCATAAATCAACTTAGTATCTTTGGAGAGGTGGATGAATATATTCCATATAACATCTGCTCCTGTATTCAGGCTGGGCGCGTTCCCTGGGCCTCGGTCCGGTTTCCGGCGTTTAACAGATTCTGGCACATCCGGTGGGATATTTTTCTCTTTCCACTCCACACTTTGTGTATCGTGTTTCATGAATCAATCGCTGTATGTTTATGTTGTCCTTGGATGTTTTGGTTACTAAAGCTGGTGCATCTCATCCATGGAGATCAATGGTCTCACCCAGCAACTCTAACCCCAATGCTAGCTCCAACATCATTCTAGCTAGAGTGACTTGGTAAGGGCAGGCCATAGACCATGTACTCCGCATTTCGATGGCCCAGGTAGCACAACAAATCGATGAGCTCTTCCTCTGAATGATGCTTCCACCTCCCTCCCTTGGCATCCCAGCGCTAAAGGAGGATACGCTGAAGAAATCAGTCTTTGATAGGCTGACAACTACTGCTGCCGGCTCTGATGATAAGCCTGCTCAACTGAAGGTTCAGTCTTCAAAAGGATGAAGTCCGACTTTGTGGGTTCCTCTAATAATCCCACGATCCTAAAGAATTCAGTGTTCAAACGGCTGGCATACGCAGTCCATGATGTGGCCAAGGCCCTAAAGGATGATACTCCTCTCAAGTAGTCTGTTTTCCACAGGCTGACACCTTAAACTGCTGCTACTCCCATACCAGATAGTCGGTTTTCAAGCGACTATCACCTGTTGAAGTTTCATATAAACGCAGGGAGTATGATAGTCCGAAAGAGAACAGGGGGCAGATTCAAGAAGCTCACATGACTTAAGAAGCACCGGCCCTTGTTACTAGAGGTGCCCAACGCCGATATTCGAGCCGAGTGAGGCAGGCTGGGGCCATCTCTCCATCTGGGCTGACTCTACCTACTCCGATATTCTGAGCTGTTGTTCCAACTAGAAACAAGTTTGAACCACTAAAGGTGGTAGAGCACAATTCGCCCACCGCTATACTGAAAAAGTCGCCATCGCCTATGAAAATGCATGATGATCCGAAGGCGATACGTTCGGTCAAACGGCTTTTCTCAACCATCCACAGAGTTTGGAAAGAAGTCCAGAACCCTATCATTGATAACAGCTATTCTCGCTGACCGAAGAAACTCAAAGGCCGACAAGATAATGATAGATCCTCTCCCAAATATAAATAGGCTTATTTTCAGAAAGTTCCACCTATGATGGTTTCTTTAAAAATAGCTTCTCATAAAAGAGAGAGGCCTGATAAAGTCCTGGTGCCCGAGGAAAATTCCAAAGGCCTATACTCCAATCGCCCCAGGTCTGGGGTATGGTAGTTCATACAGTATATATGATAAGCTCCAAAGATAATAGTCGAGCATCTGTTTCTCATAAACTAATCACTCGGTCTATAACAAAGGATCAGAATAAACTGCAGAAGATATTGGCTCAAGCGATGGAACTCATGAGTCCACCGCCCAATTCAAACCCTAACAACGCTCCCGAAGAAAGAACGGGGCAGGAGTTTGATATTGTCACGATCCGAAGGTACAGAACGTAACTGGCACTGAAATTACGAAACGTCTAAAGGCGTAACGTAATCTTAGCAAGCCAAAGCTCAGAAATCTAACCCAAAATAGAAGTAGTATGAAAAAAACTTTTTAAAAGAAAACGATTTTTAACCAAAACAAATCGCATTAAACATTTTATAAAAGCAACAAATTTTCCCGAAAATTTCGGCAGAGTCTCCCTTGTAAATACTGGCCCCGAAACGGGTACAAATAAGAGAAATACTTATATATCATGAATAAGGCATCCCCGAAAGGGAGCTAGCTCTTCGCCAAAGGCGGATCACAACCACATACAATATATATATCGTCAATACCAAAATAAGCATGTAAAAGCACGAAAGTAAGAAAACAACACGTCTGCTCAAGTGAGTATCGACACCAAACCACAAATACAAGTCTCACAAATCTCGCCGTCTAGTCCAATATACAAGGGTAGATAGAGTATGCTAGATACAAATAAAAATACACGGTGGGAGCAAAAGCAAATCCTCCAAAAACCCACCTGTGAACAAGCTGCAAGCTGAAGAAAAGAAGCGAAAAAGAAGATACACCCGCTGCTACCGCGCTGACGGGTAAGACCTGCAAGATACTGTTGCACAACGGGGGTGAGTTGCCAACTCGTGAGTAGTAAGTAATATCTAATAAGGCTATCGTATGTATGCATGCAAATGCATCACAACCTACATATTCCGATACGATGCGATGCACTAGTATGTATGCAATGTGAATACATAATCAACATGAAACCTGTGTATCTTTGGTATGAGAAAATCATCATTATTTTTTTCTTAGAAATCTCCTGTGAAACAACTGAAGTAATATCAATGAAATCAATAAAAATCCATGTCAAGCATCGACCCAAAATATGTATATCTCAACGTCTCAATATCTCAAATCTCGATATCTCAATATCTCTGTATCTCATATCTCCGTATCTCAAATCTCGATATCTCAATATCTCTGTATCTCAAATCTCAAAATTTCGTGCTCCGGCAGTCCGGATCGGCCTATATCATCAAGTCATACGACTACGGTCGGTATCCTCCAGTTATCCGCCGCGTCACAAATAACCGGTAGGTAGTGCTCCCCTGCTGGGCTCAACGCTCTCATCTGCGATCTTCTTGCCCCGAGATACCATACCGGGTCCACCATATACCCGCAGACGGTGCATCCCCCTCCTCGAATCGGGTATATGATACTGCTCAAGAACCGAGAAAAATCATGGTGGACGCCACACACATCACATCACGTGAAAACCGCAAATTTCTGTTTTTAAAATAATAATAGGTTTTTAGAATTCTTGCGGTTTTCCCAAAAATTCAAAAATCTCATCAATATAGAAATCCTCGAGAAAAATCTCAATACATGATCATGTAGGAAAATGATAATGTCTATGATATCGATATCATGAAATGCGATTATAACTTGAAAACTATGTATGAATGATGATGATATGCGGTATATGTACGTCTAGCAATCATTAGTGTCAATCTTGATGAGATGGAAAATACAACTACCAGTTTAAATATCATGTATGATGTGAATATTTTAGATACTAATCTAAGAAGGTTCTGTAGTGTTCGTGACATAGCAACTACCAATGGCGTGTGTATTCGCATAAATAGTGCACGTGCGGCAGAAACCAATGGTAATGGTGCAAGTGTTCTATAAGATGATATCACACACACACACACACACACACACACATAACGATGCGATGCAATGAGATGGCTAAGTAGGAACTACGCATATAATGTAAATATTTTAAATAATACTAAACTGATGGGCACTACGCGCCATCCAGACGATACCCCCATAGATGTATACATCTACTCACCGGGACGCCTCGGCTAAACTGATCCGATCTCCGTCTGTCTTTCCGCGCCGCGTCCGATACCTCTGCACTCGACCCTAGGATCGCACACAAGCAATAAAGGGGATAAATATACGAATATTCACGGGCACCAATGACGCAAGTCAATCACGCGCATTACTAGACTCGCACACACTTGGTGCACAAACGCGCTCGCGACAACGCCGCAAACAACAATTAGGGTTGCTATACACGAAAAATCCCCAAACCTAAAATCCAATAATACCAATCACGCACTCATAACACACTAAATATTATAGGGATTTAGTTATAGGTCATCAAAGTCTTAACATAATTATTAACTTCCAAAAACGTAGTAAGTTTAAATTTCCATTTTAGTTCAAAACTTGATATTTTAACCAATCAAAATGTTTTAGGAATTCTAGTGGCTATAATGTTCATTAAATATCTTAATTAATTCACACAAACTATTACTAAAATTTTATGTCACCTGTTGGCATTAATATAAAAATCTAGTTTACAAAATTAACTAGATTGAACAATTTTAAAGTAACACTTCACAATTTAACATCTAAACTAGATTGTGCATGTCTTAGGATGTTAAACTACACTTTACTAACCTAGAAATGATGTGAAAAAACTAACTTAATTCAAAACCCTTTTCTTGAAAAACTTAAGTTAGCAATTAGAACCATATTTAAACACTTAATTAGTTACATTAAATTAATTAATCAACAATCAAAACATGGACTTAGGATTATACCTCCAATTTATGAGATCAACATGCAACTTGACCTCCAAAATGTTTCCTTTGCTCCAAGACCCAAGCTTGTTTGGCCTAAAAATCATGGGTAAAGATTAAATTAGGAATTTATGGGATTTTTTATTGATTTTTTATGAATTTTTTGAAGAGTTTTGATGAGAAAAGGAGATGGAGAAATGAGGGGCGGCCATGAGCAGGTTGGAAGAATGAGAGAGAGAGTGAAGCTTGTGGATGTGTGTAGAATATCCCATTTGTAACTTATATCATGTTCTTTCATTAATTTATTAATTTCCTTCATGTTTGGTGTAAGAAAAAGATGTTAAAGAGAGAGAAGAGGGCGGGGGGGGGGGGGGGGGAGGCTCGGCCCAGGTTGGAGTTTGGGGGTGTGTGTGTTTAAGTGTGTGGAAATTTCTAGTTTAAACACCCTACAAGTCTCATTTAATACACCTTTCTTAAATTCTATTTTAATTACTTTTCTAATTAAACTAAAATTCTCTAGAACTTGGAGACAAATGGAGGAAAATAGAATATGTTACAAACTTGTTAATAAGTTGTCATGGTTCATATTTGTATAATTTACCCATTCTCATTTTGTAATTATCACTAATTAAATTTATAATTAAAAACTTATAATAATATTTAAAATAATTAATTAAGGAAAAATATTTAGGTAGACTAGAAATTTATAAGTGACCAAATAATATCAATCTCTAGCAATTGCATAGCTAAATAGGCTTATTTAAATCTATATCGAAAAATAATTATAGCTAAGTTTTACGGAAAATACGGTTTATTTTACCGATTATCAGAAAAATTCTCCTAAAGGATTTATTTATTTATTTTTAAAACATTACAATCTTCCCCCCTTAAAGAAATTCGGTCTCCGAATTTAAAATCTAACTACTCGTACCCTCGGAGAGATAGGGATATTTCTCCCGCATCTCGACCTCGACTTCCTACGTAATCCCTTCGCTGCTTGGACCTTGCCAAAGAACATTTACGGTCGGTATGCCCTCGGACCTCAGTTTCATCACTTGTCGATCTGGAATGACTATCGGCTGCTCTTGCGAAAAAAAGATTGCGCTCCAGCTGGATCGTATGATGCTGTATCACGTGAGAGGGGTCATGAAGGTATTTGCGGATCATCGATACCTGAAACATGGGTGAACATCTAGAAAGCCGGATGGAAAATCCAAACGATAAGCATATCGCCGACACGCTTGAGAATCACTAAGGGATCCATATATCTGGAACAAAGCTTTCCTTCCTTTCCGAATCTCAACACGCCCTTTATTGGAGAAGACCTCACGAAAACATGATCACTTTAAATGAATTCAAGTCTGCGACGGCGTATATCAACAATAGATTTATGCCTGCTCTGGGTCGCTCTCATACTATTTCGAATCAACCGAATCCCTTCGGTCATCTCCTGCACAAACCGTGGGCCCAAAATGCTGCTCTCACTAAGCTCTGTCCAACTTACGGCTATCAACATCTATTACCATAAAACGCCTCAAAGTGTACCATCTGAATCTTCTCCCGGAAACTGTTATTGTAGGAGAACTCTTCCTAGGGTAAATAACGATCCTAACTGCCACCAACATCTTGAACGCAAGTTGGGAGCATGTCCTCAATAATTTGAATGGTCCGCTCTTATTGACCGTCGGTCTGCGGATCGAAAAATGCACTGAAACTCAATTGGTATCCAAAACTTCTTGAAGTTTCCGCCATAGTCGGCTGGTGAACAAGGTGTCTCTTTGGACACAAAACAAGTCGGAACTCCATGTCGTCGCATCCAACATATATCTGAGCATACTGAACAAATCCGAAAATGGTCTTGACTGGCTGAAAGTGAGCTGCTTTCGTTAATCTATCTATGATTACTTAAATAATGTCATACTCTCAACTGATCCTAGGTAGACCCACGATAAAATCTGTTAGTTATATGTATGCCCTAGAGGCCATTATTGTACAAATGATGTATATCTTAGTAGATGCTTGGATATATATATAGAGAGGACTTTCTTGCTCGACATGATAGTATGCTATCTGGTTACCTTTATCTTAACATGTAAACTTATATTGTGATACTGTCTTGCTCTCACATGTTGATAAAGCCCTTAGGATATGTACTTGACTACCAGGACTATGATAGAGATCATACTAGTGGGGTCAGGGTAGTTCACAAGTACATCTTTTAACTGTTCCTAGTCGAGGGAATATCGAGACAGGGCATCGATATTCCAAAGTAGACTAGCGTATATGCTTCTTGACCCATATGATGGGCGATGGATGATCCCACATCCATTGGTGTTTGACTTCAGAGATGGTATACGGGTGCTCAAGGGAGACTGGGTATACTGAACAAGACTCGCCGAGGACTCCTATATGGTAGTATACCTATTGTCAGATAGCAGTCCTCTGGTGACACTGATTCAGGTTAGTCTGTAGACCCGAGATCATCATAGAGTCTTGTGCGGCTCCCACTGTGCTTTGATTTCCTCCCTACCACGCTCAAAGGAGACATGCAAACAGGTGGATTTTAGGTATAGTCCCGAGTCGTATGGAGGCAATGAGCGATAGGAGGGGTTTCGTCTCTCCCGGTATTGAGGGTTGATGTTGCGCTATGTTCGATTGGTTATAACTGGAAGTCCCTGGCCAGGGCTGCTGCCGTGATATACTGATAAGTGTTATCAGTAGTTTCTCGAACCGTTATAGGCCAGACATTGACATGACTTATCACGTTACTGGGGTCTGACGATTTCCATCCCTAGACATGATATGCGACATATCAGACAAAGAGACCGGACTGTACGGGAGTGTTATTGATAGGCTTCATGGAGACTGTGGACAGGCTTGCTTGTTGATCTTCATATCGCTCAATACCCGGGTATCCGTTACGACCAGCTAGTACCGCTGACGGCTTATAGGTGACTGATATGATCAGCACCTACTGCTAGCGTATTGACGAGTCTTTAGAGTCCCACACAGAAGTTCCCTGGTTCAAGCAAAACGAAGTAGGACACATATGTGATATGTGTGTGGGCTTGATTAAATACGAGTATGTGATACCGTATTGTAATCTGGCATTCATCCGTCATCGGTGCGGTTATATGTGATATAACCAGATTGTCGAATCAAGTGTTGATTCGATAATGTGATAAACAGATAAATGATATTAGCCGGTCATATGTTATATAACCAGATTATTAAATCAAATGTTGATTTAATAATATGATACATATTATATGTGATATAATTATATCTTAACTAATATCATTAGCTCACTAATTATTCTTCTTTATATATATTTTAATATATATATGTGTGATATATATATATATATATAATAATATAAATAATAATAATAATAATAATAATAATAATAATAATAATAATAATAATAATAATGAAGCGTGGCATTTAAATTTCTATTTTGTGAAAATAGAAATGAGGTGTAAAGTGGAAGCATGGTTGCAAGCATGGGATTTTCTATTGTTTATTCTTCTTGACTCGCTATTCAAGCATGGATGCAATTTTATATTGCATAATTCCATGCTTAAATGAGTGAGGGGGTCAAGGCTTGGCTTTCATTCTTGCTCATTCTCAACACTTAGCCGTTTTTCCCATGGTTTCTCTCTAGCTTCTTCCTCCTCCTCTTGTCATGCCTCAAGCTTCAACCCTCACATGTGATGTGAATCATGAAGCTTGAACACAAACTAGTGAGCTCTTTACATCCCCTACTTCATCATCCCACACCAATCTAGCAAATTAGTATCGTGTGTTTCATACATTAAAGAAATTTAGTGTAGAGTTAGATTGATTTAGAGGATTTTCGGGTGGATCGTCTTTGGCGCGAAGACAACGAAGGAAGCTTGTTCAAACTCTCAAGAGAAGTCTAGTGGAGTCGCGGGACTACTACACGGAGCATGTGAAGAGAAGGACCGTTTACAAAGGTTGTATTCTTGTTCTCTTAATGTAATATAAGTTTACATTAGCTATTGTCTAAATCTATAGTTAAAGATTCTAAGTTTAGGGTTCGTTAGCATGGCAAATTTTTGAAAACGGCATGGACGATACCTCCCGAAACCTTGCTGTCGTGCTAGGAAACCTTACAGTGGTATCAGAGCCAAGCTAAAGATTTAGACAATGTTTGTTAGATTCCGAAACCGAAACGACTCTGAAACTGAAACACGGAAACTGGTTTCTGTCGATTTTTATATGAGCTCTAAAATTTTTTCAAACAACTGCAGAGTGATGTATGTGACATTACATGAACACTGGAGAAATTTGAGGTAGTTCTAAAAATTTTGGCCGGCCACATACCCCCTCATCTCGGCCTAAAACCGAGCAAAACCCTTCAAATTTTTTCAGTGTCCCGGTGACTAGGTTTTTGTGTTTCAGGTGTTATTTGTTTTTCATAAATTTGCACGTGATGTTAATTTTGTATAAAGGAAACTCGGACTGCTTCGTAATCTTAATTCTAACTGTATTTTGGGTTGTTTAGACGGTATTAAAAAGTTCGAACGGATATCAAATACCCATTTTAACCCTTACCGGAAAATTTTCCAAGAGTTGGATTTTTTCCGAGTTAAAGAACATTCAAATATCGTGCAAGCGATACTGTGGACCCTCTAGAAGATCGAAACCTTAACTCGATTATGTGACCATCAGAACCGCTACTAAAACCTCGGGTTTGTGGTAGTTCAGCGGTGCCACATGTGAGGCATTGGTTGACCCTTCTACGGCTGGTTCATAGAAGCCGTGGCATGTACTGAGTATTTTTAAATTACGCTCAAGTGTTGAGCATTTTGGGAATTTTTGGGTGCTTGTTGATTCGATCGGAATGTTTAACATCGTCTAACTTTTTGATAACATGTGATGTTATGTGTTGCTTGGATATGTTATATTGGATCGTCGTGTTTTGAATAGCCGGGGGTTTTATGTGAGATGTGTGTTTTTATTTTCATTCATGTAAAATTCATTATATGTAATATTCTTTTATTGGGGCACTTCCGGGTTGAGAATGATGTCACCATTATTGTATATTATTTAGTTTTCCGTATTAGGATAGACCCAAGGCGGGGAGCACAAGTAACCGGATTCTAGAGTCCAGTGGGAGACAATCTCGAGGAGTCGAGTCCGGGTCTCCTGACTCTAGAATTGGTAGAGTTGCTTTCCACTCTCGTAGGGGTCTGGGGATGTGGGTTTGGCTATTCATCACCACCGTGGAATCCGTTTTTTATACTGGCTTAACTTAAAACACGGAATTCCTTAGTATATCCAATATTTCATATGTTATCTTCTGCTGCTGATATTCTATGATGTGATCACTTTATATGTACGTTGTATTTTCGTTTCTTCTGTGATGCTTAGGAAGCTTAATTGATGGGACTTCATTAATGAGATTAATGAAAGAAAAGAAACCTAAAGATATTATAGAATCAAATTTTTAAAAAGAGTAGCTCTAGTTTTTGCTTTGCATAGCGGTATTCCTTGTAGAATATCCAGCACCTTATTCGATAAGGAAAGAGTCGATATCCCTTCACCGAGAGTGATCTCTTTAGCGAAACTAGCAAATGCTACAACTCACTCGGTTTAGTTTTTTATTGCTTCTATAGTTCTTGCTTTGCATAGCGGTATTCCTTGTAGAATATCCAGCACCTCATTCAATGAGAAAAAAGCTGAGATCCCTTCACCGGGAGTGATCTCTTTAGCGAAACTAGCAAAAACCTCAAAAACACTCCTTTTCAAAATCACTCGATTCTGCAACGATATCAAGTTCATTACGCTAAAGGTTTTCTTAAAAACCTGACGTAACCCTCCATAATTTCAGATAAGTACTACTTAGTATTCGTGCTGCGTTTGTTGACTATGTTAAGGCGTAGTGTGCGGTAGGTAATTAGTGCTTATCTGCTAAAATATGAGATGCGGTTGGATTAGGGTAGTCGTGCGACTTTGTTGACTATGTTAAGGGTCGTACGAGTGGGTTTAATTCAATCGGGAAATGACGGGTTGAACTTGGCTAGCACTTATGATTTGTTGACTATATTAAGGTCATAAGTTGCTAGGGGCAAAAGAATTATCGGGAATTTCAAGTGTTGAAATTTTCAATGAGATTGCATACCTTATATGAGATAGTTGGATCCCGATACCCACTAGGAGTAAGAGTTACTCCTGGGAGAGTTTTACACATCACAATAAGCCAATCAAGTAGGTGTCTAGAAAGGTGTTAACGGGGTCATGCCCCTGGGAAAACGAGGTTTATTTTAATTAGGTCCGAGCGAAAGAACATGGAACCTCCCTCAAAGTACCGGCACTGGCCTGGCTGAAAAATTGGCAAACTTGTAAAGTGTAATTAATTCCGGCTAGTCTTTCCTTTTAGGGTTTGAAAGAAGATTTGATAAAAACAGTAGGAGACGTCCTGATTAGATAAGATAATAACCAATCTAATCTTACAAAGATCGCACGCTAATGCATTTCCTTCTCTCTCTCTCCTGGCAGCAACCAATGTCACTCCTTAATCAAGATAATAATATGGATGTATTGACCGAACCCATTTGTTATATTGAACAGGGGAAAGTTGGTTCTGCTCCAACTTATAAGTGTTATAGTCCGAGCAGGAAATGGGAACATATCCGGATTTCCACGCCACCCAAACGAAGAATAAGTATGTTGATGCATCTTCTTCGGGTGTGTTAGTTACAGAGAACTATTTCTCAGTACACTCTACGTCCTGGGTATTAGATACCGGATCGGAATCTCACATATGCAATTTGTTGCATGGGTTGAGGAAAGGTAGAGAACTGGGAAAGGGTGATCATTCTCTAAAATTAGGGAATGTTGCAAGCGTTGCAGCCAAAGCAGTTGGTGAATATCACCTTGTATTGCTAACTGGGAATACATTGATCCTGAACGACTGTTATTACGTACCCTCTATGATATGCAATTTAATATCAATTTCTTTATTAGATAAAGAAGGATATAAGTTTGTAGTAGAGAATAATGTTACGAACATTTACCTAAATCAAGTGTTGATTGGGTTTGGTGCGTTGTGTAACGGATTATACGTTCTGAATCAAAACACAGTTCTTAACATACAAAACACACACAAGAGGAAAAATTCAGAAATGAAAGAATCCTTCTTGTGGCATTGTAGACTAGGTCATATCAAAGCGACATGACTAACTAAGTTACATAAAGATGGATATTTGAATCCGTTCGAACTTTCATCTTATGAAACTTGCCAGTCATGTCTTAAAGGCAAGATGACCAAAACTCCGTTTACAAGACACGGAGAAAGAGTTACGGAACTCTTGGGACCGATACATAGTGATGTATGTGGTCCCATGTCTATGCATGCCAGGAATGGTTCCTCGTACTTCATTACATTCACTGACGATCTCTCAAGATTCGGTCATGTGTTCCTGTTGAAACACAAGTCTGAAGCTTTTAAGAAATTCATAGAATATAAGCATGAAGTTGAGAACCAGACGGGTAAAAGTATTAAAATGCTTCGATCTGATTGGGGAGGAGAATACTTGAGCACGGAATTCCGTGACTATCTAAAAGAGATTGGGATTCTCTCTTAGCTTACTCCTCCGTATACACCAAGCATAACGGTGTATCGGAGAGAAGGAATCACACCCTATTAGATATGGTGCGCTCTATGATGAGCACCGCTGAGTTACCTATTTCCTTTTGGGGTTATGCACTTGAGACAGCAACATACCTATTGAATCAAGTTCCATCAAAATTGGTACCTACCACACCATATGAGATATGGAGTGGAAAGAGACCATATCTTAAACGAGTTAAGATATGGGGTTGTCCGGCCTGTGTTAAAAGGCAAAATCCGGACAAACTTGAGGCACGATCAGTTTTTTGCAAGTTTGTGGGATATCCAAAGAATTCATAAGGGTATATCTTCTACCACGTTGAGGAACAAAAGGTGTCTATTTCTTAATACGCCACCATTTTGGAAATGGAATTTCTTGTAAAAGAAATTAGTGGCAAAGAGGTAGAGCCGGAAGAAGTTCCAGCTACACAAATTACAACCGATGATTTATTGGAAACAGAGGATCCAGTAGTCTCCAACGAACCCCAACCTCTCTGCAGATCTAGTAGGGTTCCTCATCCACCTGAGAGATACTACGGTTTTCTCGTTGATGGTAGGAGCGAGGATTGCATCATGGAAGATGATGACCCAACTAGTTTCGAGAAGGCCATCACGAGTGGGGACTCTGTGAAATGGTTGGAGGCAATGCGATCAGAGATGAAATCCATGTACACCAACAAAGTATGGACTTTGGAAATTGCTCCCGAAGGGGTAAAACCCATTGGGAGCAAATGGATCTTTAAGAAAAAACTTGGTGTAGATGGAAAAGTTGAGACTTTCAAAACTAGACTTGTTGCAAAAGGTTTTCGTCAATGACCAGGTGTGGATTATGATGAAACCTTTTCTCCAGTGGCTATGCTTAAGTCCATCCGGATCCTACTTGCTATCGCTGCATACCATGACTACGAAATCTGGCAAATGGATGTTAAGACCATCTTTCTAAATGGTGATTTAGAAGAGAGCGTATACATGACTCTGCCGGAGGGCTTCGGAGACAGTAGGAGCAGCAGAAAGGTGTGCAAGCTGCTTAAATCCATCTATAGGTTAAAGCAGGCATCGCGGAGTTGGAACATCTGTTTTGATGAGGTAGTGAAAGAGTTTGATTTCATCAAAAACATAGATGAACCTTGTATATACAAGAAGGTCGCAGAGAGTAAGGTCGTCATCCTTGTATTGTACATGGATGACATACTCTTGATAGGAAATGATATTCCTATGCTGCACTCGGTCAAGCTCTTCTTATCACAAAGATTCTCAATGAAAGATCTAGGAGATGCCTCCTACATCTTGGGGATTAAGATCTATAGAGATCGATCTAAACGGATACTGGGATTGTCCCAATCCAGATACATAGACACTATACTAAAAAGGTTTAGTATGGAAGATTCTAAACTTGGGAACATACCCACGATTTCAGGACCCACTCTCTCCAAAGATATGTCTCCCAAGACTGATTTGGAGAGAGCTCGCATGCAAGAGATACCCTATGCTTCGGCAGTAGGCTCTATCATGTATGCGATGTTATGTACCAGACCCGATGTAGTGTACTCACTAAGTGTCGTGAGTAGCTATCAAGAAGATCCAGAAGAGAATCACTAGACAGCTGTGAAGAACATTTTCAAGTACTTGAGTAAGACTAAAGAGATGTTCTTGGTGTACGGTAACGGTGAGCTCAAAGTGGAGTCTTTTACCGACTCGAGCTTCCAAAGTGATAAGGACGACAGTAAGTCTGTCTCGGGTTTTGTCTTTACCCTCAACGGAGGGGCGGTGTGTTGGAAGAGTTCCAAGCAAAACACCGTTGCAGACTCGACGATGGAAGCTGAATACATTACTGCCTACGATGCTGCCAAAGAAGCTGTCTGGATGAAAAAGTTTATTGCTGAGCTTGGTGTGGTTCCATCCATTGAGCATCCAATACCCGTGTATTGTGATAACAATGGAGCGGTGGCTTTGGCCAAGAAACCCAGGTCCCATCGAAGATCAAGACATATTCTGAGGCGGTATCACCTGATCCGGGAGATAGTAGATTGCTGGGAGATCGAGGTCAGGTGAGTTGACACGATGGACAACATAGCGGATCCACTCATGAAGGCCCTCTCCCAGACGCAATTCGAGAGACTCTTTAGGATGTTGGGTATCAGATACTACAACACATGGCCTTAGTGCAAGTGGGAGATTGTTAATTATACATATGCCCTAGAGGCCATTATTGTACATATGATGTATATCATAGTGGATGCTTGGATATATATATATATATATATATATATATATATATATATATATATATATATATATAAGACTTTCTTGCTCGACATGATAGTATGCTATCTGGTTACCTTTATCTTAACATGTAGACTTATATTGTGATACTGTCTTGCTCTCACATGTTGATAAAGCCCTTATGATATGTACTGGACTACCAGGACTATGATGGAGATCATACTAGTGGGACCTGGGTAGTTCACAAGTACATCCTTTAATTGTTCCTAGTCGAGAGAATATCAAGACAGGGTATCGATATTCCAGAATAGACTAGTGTATACGCTTCTTGACCCATATGATGGGCGATGGATGATCCCACATCCATTGGTGTTTGACATCAGAGATGGTATACGGGTGTTCAGCGGAGACTGGGTACACTGAACAGGACTCGCCGAGAACTCCTATATGGTAGTATACCCATCGTCAGATAGCAATCCTCTGGTGACACAGGTACAGGTTAGTCTGTAGACCCGAGATCGTCATAGAGTCTTGTGCGGCTCCTACTGTGCTTTGATTTCCTCCCTGCCACGCTCAAAGGAGACGTGCAAACAAGTGGATTTTCGGTACAGTCCCGAGTCGTATGGAGGCAATGAGCGATAGGAGGGGTTTCGTCTCTCCCGGTATTGGGGGTTGATGTTGTGCTATGTTCGATTGACTGTAACTGGAAGTCCCTAGCCAAGGCTGCTGCCGGGATATAGTGATAAGTGTTATCAGTAGTTTCTCGAACCGTTATAGGCCAGACATCGATATGACTTATCATGTTACCGGGGTCTGATGATTTCCACCCCTAGACATGATATGTGACATATCAGATGAAGAGACCGAACTTTACGGGAGTGTTACTGATACGCTTCATGGAGACTGTAGACAGGCTTGCTTGTTGATCTTCATATCGCTCAATACCCGGGTAGTCGTTACGTCTAGCTAATACCGCTGACGGCTTGTAGGTAACTGATATGATCATCACCTACTGCTGGCGTATTGATGAGTCTTTAGAGTCCCACATAGACGTTCCCTGGTTCAAGCGAAATGAAGTAGGACACATATGTGATATGTGTATGGGACTGATTAAATATGAGTATGTGATACCGTATTGTAATCTGGCAGTCATCTGAGATCGGTGCGGTTATATGTGATATAACCAGATTGTCGAATCAAGTGTTGATTCGATAATGTGATATACAGATAAATGATATTAGCCAGTCATATGTTATATAACCGGATTATTAAATCAAGTGTTGATTTAATAATGTGATATATATTATATGCGATATAATTATATCTTAACTAATATCATTAGCTCACTAATTATTCTTCTTTATATATATAGACACACACACACACACACATATAATGAAGCATGGCATTTAAATTTCTATTTTGTGAAAATAGAAAAGCATGGTTGCAAGCATGGGATTTTTTATTGTTTATTCTTGTTGACTCATTATTCAAGCATGGATGCAATTTTATATTGCATAATTTCATGCTTAAATGAGTGAGATGTCAAGATTTGGCTTTCATTCTTACTCATTCTCAACACTTAGCCATTTTTCACATGGTTTCTCTCTAGCTTCCTCCTCCTCCTCTTGGCATGCCTCAAGCTTCAACCCTCACATGTGATGTGAATCATGAAGCTTGAACATAAACTAGTGATCTCTTTACATCTCCTACTTCATCATCCCACACCAATTTAGCAAATTAGTGTGGTGTGTTTCATACACTAAAGAAGTTTAGTGTAGAGTTAGCTTGATCTAGAGGATCTTCGGGTGGATCGTCTTTGGCGCGAAGACAACGAAGGAGGCTCGTTCAAAGTCCCAAGAGAAGCCTAGTGGAGTCACGGGACTACTACACGGAGTAAGTGAAGAGAAGGACCGTCTACAAAAGTTGTATTCTTGTTCTCTTAATGTAAAAGTAGTTTACATTAGCTATTGTCTAAATCTATAGTTAAAGATTATAAGTTTAGGGTTCGTTAGCATGGCAAATTTTTGAAAACGGCATGGACGATACCTCCCGAAACCTTGCTGTCGTGCTAGGGAACCTTACAGTAGTATCAGAGCCAAGCTAAAGATTTAGACAATGTTTGTTAGATTACGAAACCGAAACGACTCCGAAACTGAAATACGGAAAACTTGTTTCTATCGATTTTTATATGAGCTCTAAAAATTTTTCAAACAACTGCAGAGTGATGTATGTGACATTACATGAACAATGGAGAAATTTGAGGCAATTCTAAAAAATTTTGGCCGGCCACATACCCCCTCATCTCGGCCCAAAACCGAGCAAACCCCTTCAAACTTTTTAAGTGTTCCGGTGACTAGATTTTGGTGTTTCAGATATTGTTTGTTTTTCCTAAATTTGCACGTGATGTTAATTTTCTATAAAGGAAACTTGGAGTGTTTCGTAGTCGTAATTCTAACTGTATTTTGGGTTGTTTAGACGGTGGTAAAAAGTTCAAATGGATATCAAATACCCACTTTAACCCTTACCAGAAAATTTTCCAAGAGTTGGATTTTTTCCGAGTTAAAGAACATTTAAATATCGTGCAAGCGATACTGTGGACCCTCTAGAAGAACGAAACCTTAACTCGATTGTGTGACTGTCAGAACCGCCACTAAACCTTCGGGTTTGTGGTAGTTTAGCGGTGCCACATGTGAGGTATTGGTTGACCCTTCTACGGTTGGTTCATAGGATCTGTGGCATGTACTGAGTGTTGGAGATAGTGCCCTCATAGTCAATTATTGGATCGCAGATACGTGATTGCAATGATTGCGGAGGACCTATCCCGGTAGGACAGTCTTACTCGAGATGATAGTATGCTATCTGGTTTGCCTTTATCAGTCGTGTACATGTTCAGGTGACTGATTGCATGTTACACTTTGATAGAGCCCTTAGGATCTTGCTTTACTACCAACAGTATGATGGCGATCATATACGTGAGAGTTGGGTAGTTTATATGCATATCCTTAATTGTGGTCCCTAGTCGTGGGAGTTTCGAGACAGGGCATCGATACTCCGGAGTAGACTAGTGTGTACAGTCGAGACCCCGACGAGGGGCGGTGGCCGGTCTCACAAGCCACTGGTGTCAGTTGGATCACCTAAGATGTATACAGGTGCTCATTGGGTTATGAGTACACCGGACAGGACTCGCCGGGAATCTGCTAGTTAGTACTATACCTATCGTCGGATAGCAGTTCCCTGGTGACATGTGTACAGGTTAGTTCATCGACCTGAGGTCGTCATTTGTCTCGTGTGAGTTCCCACTGTGCTTTGATTTCTACCCTACCACGTCTCAAAGGAGTCGTGCAAACAGGTAGCTTTTGGGTACAGTCCCGAGCCATATGGAGGCACGTGAGCGGATCGGCAGGGGATTCGTCTCTCCCGGTATTGGGGGCGAGGTCGTGCTGTGTCTAGGAGAGCCATTACACAAATCCATGGCCATGGTAGGAGATTTACTGGTAGGTACTCCAGTAGTATCTCAGGGTGTATTGGGCTTCACTCCGACATGACTTATACTGCTATTGGGGGTCTGACGTTACTAGCCCCCTAGGCGGATATGCGATACTCATTGACGAACGGACCGGACTGTATATACATTGTCACTGTTAGGCTCAGTAGGGTTTTCCGGATGAGTGCGCTCATCGGCATCCCTTGAGGTCAGTCCATGGGCAGCCGTTACGCATTGCTAGTGCCGCTGACGGTTTGTGGTTAAACCCACTGCCAGGGTGCTGACGAGTCATTAGAGTCCCCCACAGACTGTTTCCCAAGTTCGGGCGAAACGTTGTAGAGGCCGTATGGTTTTATGGCAGGGTTCGGAAAATGCACGTGCGTTTACGCACGTGTTATTTTTCGGGCAGATGATACTGGTCGGCTTTGGTTTAAGCCGGATCCGAGTATTATATTGAGTAGGTATAATATCTTTGTCTCAGTTGCATTTGTATTCAGTCGTAATACAAATGGGGGTATATTTATACAGTTTCGGGGTTGTCCTGAAATTCGTTTCAGGATCACTTTTGGAAGTTGCCAGTTTTCAGTTTTCTATCTGCCGTCTTTTAACATTCGGTTAAAGACGGATTTATCTTTTCTACAGATGAGGTGAGTCAGTGTTCTAGAATATTCTAGATGAGGTGACTAGGCTATTTGGTGTAGTGTTCTTATTGGATACATTAAAGAGATGATGACTAGGTTTATATGTGTCATTGTTTTCATTAATGTGTTTTGGATTGCTTAAGATATTTAAGTGAGAAGCTTTTGGTTTATGGTCACCTCCCTCCTCCTACACTCACCTTCCTCCTTCTTTATAAGTGGCCACCCCTCTCTCTCTCCTCACTCTCACTCTCACTTGATGTTTTATTTTAGAGAGAAAAGATTATGATAGGTTTTATCGGTGTATGGAATTTCACAGTCCATTTTATTCCATCACCCGATTCCTTCGGCAACTTCATTAACCGATCGTCCACGGATTTGGACGAAGTGAGACAAAGTCATCTACTCATTCTCTACATCAATCTTGGTCGTCTCTTTTAGCAAACTTGACGATCGAGTTGCCTCGAGTCAGAGGCGGGAGCCCGTTTAAAGAACCGATCATGTGGTGCCACCTCGACGAGGAGATCGGAGATCGACGAGATCGGAGCAGCCGCAACGGAGCGTGGGATGATGGTTGAAGAACGAAGGACTCGGATCGTCCGGTATAACCATTCTACACTCTTTACAGTTTGTTAGTTTAGCAATAATGGCAGATCCGGGTTAAAGTATACGATAGCGCCAGTTTAAAAGTTTTTGTTCCGCATTTGGCGTCTGTAGACTGCCGGGGCGCTAGCGTAGACTTACACTGAGTATTTTTAAACTACGCTCAAGTGTTGAGCATTTTGGGAATTTTGGGTGCTTGTTGATTCGATCAGAATGTTTAACATCGTCTAACTTTTTGATAACATGTGATGTTATGTGTTGCTGGGATATGTTATATTGGATCGTCGTGTTTTGAATAGCTGGGGGTTTTATGTGAGATGTGTGTTTTCATTTTCATTTATGCAAAATTCATTGTATATAATATTCTTTTATTGGGGCACTTCCGGGTTGAGGATGATGTCACCATTATTGTATATTATTTACTTTTCAGCATTAGGATCAACCCAAAGCGGGGAGCACAAGTAACCGGGTTCTAGAGTCCAGTGGGAGACCATCTCGAGGAGTCGAGTCCGGGTCTCCTAACTATAGAATTGGTAGGGTTGCTTGCCGCTCTCGTAGGGGTCTGGGGATGTTGGTTTGGCTATTCATCACGACCGTGGAATTCGTATTTTATACTGGCTTAACATAAAACACGGAATTCCTAGTATATCCAATATTTCATATGTTATCTTCTACTGCTGATATTCTATGATGTGATCACTTTATATGTACGTTATATTTTCGTTTCTTCTGTGATGCTTAGGAAGCTTAATTGATGGGACTTCATTAATGAGATTAATGAAAGAAAAGAAACCTAAAGATGTTGTAGAATCAAATTTTCAAAAAGGGTAGCTCTAGTATTTGCTTTGCATTGCGGCATTCCTTGTAGAATATCCAGCACCTTATTCGATAAGGAAAGAGACGAGATCCCTTCACCGGGAGTGACCTCTTTAGCGAAACTAGCAAATGCTATAACTCACTCGGTTTAGTTTTTTTATTGCTTCTATAGTTCTTGCATTGCATAGCGGTATTCGTTGTAGAATATCCAGCACCTCATTCGATGAGGAAAGAGCCGAGATCCCTTCACCGGGAGTGACCTCTTTAGCGAAACTAGCAAAAGCCTTAAAAACACTCCTTTTCAAAATCACTCAATTCTGCAACGATATCAAGTTCATTACGCTAAAGGTTTTCTTAAAAACCTGATGTAGCCCTCCGTCATTTCAGATAAGTCCTACTTAGTATTCGTGCTACGTTTGTTAACTATGTTAAGGCGTAGTGTGCGGTAGCTAATTAGTGCTTATCTGCTAAAACATGAGATGCGATTGGATTAGGGTAGTCGTGTGACTTTGTTGACTATGTTAAGGGTCGTACGGATGTGTTTAATTCAATCGGGAAATGACGGGTTGAACTTTGCTAGCGCTTATGATTTGTTGACTATGTTAAGGTCATAAGTTGCTAGGAGCAAAAGAATTATCGGGAATTTCAAGTGTTGAAATTCGCAATGAGATTGCATACCTTCTATGAGATAGTTGGATCCCGATACCCACTGTGAGTAAGAGTTACTCTTCGGAGAGTATTACACATCACAATTAGGCAATCAAGTAGGTGTCCAGAAAGGTGTTAACGGGGTCATGCCCCTGGAAAAATGAGATTTATTTTAATTAAGTCCGTGCGAAAGCACGGAGAACTTCCCTCAAAGTACCGGCACTGGCCTGGTTGAAAAATTGGCGAACTTGTAAGGTGTAATTAATCCCGGCTAGTCTTACCTTTTAGGGGTTAAAAGAAGATTTGATAAAAATTGTGGGAGACGTCCTGATTAGATAAGATAATATCCAATCTAATCTTGCAAAGAGCGCACACTAATGCGTTTTCTTCTCTCTCTCTCCAGGCAGCAACCAATGTCACGCCTTAATCAAGATAATAATATGGATGTATTGACTGAACCCATTTGTTATACTAAGCAGGGCAAAATTGGTTCCGCTCCCACTTAAAAGTGTTATAAGTCCGAGCAGGAAATGGGAACATATCCGGATTCCCACGCCACCCAAACGAAGAATAGGTATGTTGATGCATCTTTCGGGTGTTTTAGTTACAGAGAACTGTTTCTCAGTATACTCTACGTCCTGGGTATTAGATACCGGATCGGGATCCCATATATGCAATTTGTTGCATGGGCTAAGGAAAGGTAGAGAACTGGGAAAGGGTGATCATTCTCTAAAAGTAGGGAATGGTGCAAGTGTTGCAGCCAAATCAGTTGGTGAATATCACCTTGTATTGCCAACTGGGAATACATTGATCCTGAACGACTGTTATTACGTACCCTCTATGATATGCAATTTAATATCAATTTCTTTATTAGATAAAGAAGGATATAAGTTTGTAGTAGAGAATAATGTTATGAACATTTACCTAAATCAAGTGTTGATTGGGATTGGTGCGTTGTGTAACGGATTATACATTCTGAATCAAAACACAGTTCTTAACATACAAAACACACACAAGAGGAAAAGTTCAGAAATGAACGAATTCTTCTTGTGGCATTGTAGACTAGGTCATATCAATGCGACACGACTAGCTAAGTTACATAAAGTTGGATATTTGAATCCGTTTGAACTTTCATCTTATGAAACTTGCCAGTCATGTCTCAAAGGCAAGATGACCAAAACTCCGTTTACAGGACACGGAGAAAGAGTTACGGAACTCTTAGGACCGATACATAGTGATGTATGTGGTCCCATGTCTACGCATGCCAGGAATGGTTTCTCGTACTTCATTACATTCACTGATGATCTCTCAAGATTCGGTCATGTGTTCCCATTGAAACACAAGTCTGAAGCTCTTGAGAAATTCAAAGGATATAAGCATGATGTTGAGAATCAGACGGGTGAAAATATTAAAATCCTTCGATCTAATCGGAGAGGAGAATACTTGAGTACGGAATTCCGTGACTATCTAAAAGAGAATAGGATTCTCTCTCAGCTTACTCCTCCGTATACACTGTTGGATATAGTGCCCTCAGAGTCAAATATTGGATCACAGGCACGTGATTGCAATGATTGAGGGAGGATCTATGCCGGTAGGACAGTCTTACTCAATATGATAGTATGCTATCCGGTTCATCTTTATTATCATGTACATGCTTTAGGTGACATTACAGGTCGCTATTGCATGTTGATAGAGCCCTTAGGATTCTTGCTTGACGGCCAGCAGTATGATGGCGATCATATACATGGGAGCTGGAATCTATAAGCACATCCTTAAAAGGTCCCTAGTCGAGGGAGTTTCGAGACAGGGCATCGATACTCCAAAGTAGACTAGTGTATACAGTCGAGACCCCAACGAGGGGCGGTGGCCGGTCTCACAAGCCATTGGTGTCAGTTGGTTCACCTAAAATGTATACAGGTGCTCATTGGGTTATGAGTACACCGGACAGGACTCGCCGGGAACATGCTAGTTGGTATTATACCTGACGTCAGATAGTAGTTCCCTGGTGACATGTGTACATGTTAGTTCATCGACCCGAGATCGTCATTTGTCTCGTGTGAGTTCCCTCTGTGCTTTGATTACTATCCTACCACGGCTCAAAGGAGTCGTGCAAACAGGTTTTAGTTGGGTACAGTCCCGAGCCACATGGAGGTAGTGAGCGGATCGGCAGGGGTTTCGTCTCTCCCGGTATAGGGGTAAGATCGCGTTGTGTCTAGGAAAGCCATTATACGAAGTCCTTGGCCAAGGCAGGAGATTTACTAGTAGGTATTCCAGTAGTATCTCAGGGTGTTCTGGGCTACACTCCGACATGACTTGTACCGCTTTTGGGGGTCTGACTTTTACCAACCCCCTAGGCCCGACATGCGATGCTCATAAACGAACGGACCGGACTGTACGGATATTGTCACTGACAGGCTCAGTAGGATGTCAGGATGAGTTCGCTCATCGACCTCCCTTTTGGTCAATACCTGATATCCCGTTACGTACGGCTAGTACCACTGATGTGCTAGTGGTTAAATCCACAGCCAAAGTATTGACGAGTTTTTAGAGTCCCGCATAGACAGTTTCTCAAGTTTCGGGCGCAACATTGTAGAGGCTGTATGATATATGGCAGGGTTCGATCATATACGTGCAGTAGTGTACGAATCATGATCGGATGGATCATACTAGTGGGCTTTGGTTTAAGCCGGATCCTAGTATTAGATTTGTTGGATTACTTTAGTCTCATCGCATTCGCATTCAGTCGGAATGCGGATGCAGGTATGTATATACAGGTGAGGGGTATCCTTGTGATCCATTACGAGTTTACTTTAGATGTTACCGTATCTTTTTATTGTTGTAAACATTTGGATTAATGTTTACAAATGGAAATTGTGAGCATAAGTCATCATGAAGAGCATTTAATGTGGCATGTGCATGTTTAGTGACTCATGGTCTCTTTCTTTGTGCATATGTCACATTATTGATTGATTAGAGTGTTGAAATGATAAGAGGAAAGAAAGAGGGCAGCCATATTAGTGAGGTTTGCTCTTGTATTATTGATTATCTCATTCTCATTTTATCATACAACACATAAGAAAAAGAAAGGCTCTTCTTCTTCTTCTTCCTCTAGCTCACAACCTCCATTGATGGCATCATCTCCAACCTCCATCCATACACTCTCATGTGTTGAGAATCAATGGATGCTTGAGACAAAGTGATCACACACATTCTCTACATCATCTTGGACACGTCCTCTGGCAAACTTCGTGCCTGGGTTGCTTCGTACGAAGCGGGAGCCTGTAAAAGGATTCGAAGATGTGGTGCCCTTTCCGACGAGGAGACCAGAGATCGGAGATGCCGCGAGGAGCTTGGGTTGGTGGCCAAAAACCGAAGGACACGGATCGATCGGTATAGCTTTTCTAACCCTTCTCTAGTTTGCTAGTTATAGATTAATGGTTCGATCCGGGATAAAAGTCTGCGACAGCGCCGGTTTCAAGTTTAGAAAAAGTTTTCGTTTCCTCATTTTGGCCTCGGATCGACGGTCGGGGCGCTACCGTAGACTTACATACACCACAGCACAACGGTGTATCGGAGCGGAGGAATCGCACCCTATTAGATATGGTGCGCTCTATGATGAGCACCGCTGAGTTACGTATTTCCTTTTGGGGTTATGCACTTGACATCAGCATACCTATTGAATCAAGTTCCATCTAAATCGGTACCTACTACACCATATGAGATATAGAGTGGAAAGAGACTATATCTTAAACGAGTTAAGATATGAGGTTGTCCGGCCTATGTCAAAAGGCAAAATCCGGACAAACTCGAGGCATGATCAGTTCTTAGCAAGTTTGTGGGATATCTGAAGAATTCACAAGGGTATATCTTCTACCACATTGAGGAACAAAAGGTGTTTGTTTCTCAATACGCCACCTTTTTGGAAAAGGAATTTCTTGTAAAAGAAATAAGTAGCAAAGAGGTAGAGCTGGAAGAAGTTCCACCTATACAAACTACAACTGATGATTTATTGGAACCAGAGGATCCAGTAGTCTCCAACAAACCCCAGCCTCTCCGCAGATCTAGTAGGGTTCCTCATCCACCTGAGAGATACCACGGTTTTCTCATTGATGGTGGGAGCGAGGATTGCATCATGAAAGATGATGACCCAACTAGCTTCGAGCAGACCATCACGAGTGGGGACTCTGTGAAATGGTTGGATGCAATGCGATCAGAGATGGAATCCATGTACACCAACAAAGTATGGACTTTGGAAATTGCTCCCGAAGGGGTAAAACCCATTGGGAGCAAATGGATCTTTAAGAAGAAACTTGGTGTAGATGGAAAAGTTGGGACTTTCAAAGCTAGACTTTTTGCAAAAGGTTTTCGTTAATGACCAGGTGTGGATTATGATGAAACATTTTCTCCAGTGGCTATGCTTAAGTCCATCCGGATCCTACTTGCCATTGCTGCATACCATGACTACGAAATCTGGCAAATGGATGTTAAGACTGCCTTTCTAAATGGTGATTTAGAAGAGAGCGTATACATGACTTAGCCGGAGGGCTTCGTAGACAGTGGGAGCAGCAGAAAGGTATGCAAGCTGCTTAAATCCATCTACAGGTTAAACCAAGCATCGCGGAGTTGGAACAAATGTTTTGATGAGGTAGTCAAAGAGTTTGACTTCATCAAAAACATATATGAATCTTGTATATACAGGAAGGTCGCGGAGAGGAAGGTCGTCTTCCTCGTATTGTACGTGGATGACATACTCTTGATAGGAAATAATGTTCCTATGCTGCACTCGGTCAAGCTCTTTTTATCACAAAAATTCTCAATGAAAGATCTAGGTGATGCCTCCTACATCTTGGGGATTAAGATCTAAATAGATAGATCTAAACGGATACTAGGATTGTCCCAATCCAGGTACATAGACACCGTACTAAAGAGGTTTAGTATGGAAGATTCCAAACGTGGGAACATACCCACGATTTCAGGACTCACTCTCTCCAAAGATATGTCTCCCAAGACTGATTTGGAGAGAGCTCGCATGCAAGAGATACCCTATGCTTCGGCAGTAGGCTCTATCATGTATGCGATGTTATGTACCAGACCCGATGTAGCGTACTCACTAAGTGTAGTGAGTAGGTATCAAGCAGATCCAAGAAAGAATCACTGGACAGCTGTGAAGAACATTTTAAAGTATTTGAGAAGGACTAAAGAGATGTTCTTGGTGTACAGTAACTGTAAACTCCAAGTGGAGTCCTTTACTAACTCGAGCTTCCAAAGTGATAAGGACGACAGTAAGTCGGTCTCGGGTTTTGTCTTTACCCTCAACGGAGGGGCAGTGTGTTGGAAGAGTTACAAGCAAGACACCGTTGCAGACTCGATGATGGAGGCTGAATACATCGCTGCCAACGATGCTGCCAAAGAAGCTGTCTGGATGAAGAAGTTCATTGCTGAGCATGGTGTGGTTCCATCCATTGAGCATCCAATACCCGTGTATTTTGATAACAATGGAGCGGTGGCTTTGGCCAAGGAACCCAGGTCTCATCAGAGATTCAGACATATTCTGAGGCGGTATCACCTGATCCAGGAGATAGTAGATCGTCGGGAGATAGTAGATCGCCGGGAGATCGAGGTCAGAAAGTTGACACGAAGGACAACGTAGCGGATCCATTCACGAAGGCCCCCCCCAGACGCAATTTGAGAGACTCTTTGGGATGTTGGGTATGAGATACTATAACACATGGCCTTAGTGCAAGTGGGAGATTGTTAGTTATATGTATGCCCTAGAGGCGATTATTGTATATATGATGTATATCATAGTGGATGCTTAGATATATAGAGAGAGAGGACTTTCTTGCTCGACATGATAGTATGCTATCTGGTTACCTTTATCTTAACATGTAGACTTATATTGTGATACTGTCTTGCTCTCAAATGTTGATAAAGCCCTTATGATATGTACTTGACTACCAGGACTATGATGGAGATCATACTAGCGGGGCCAGGGTAGTTCATAAGTACATCCTTTAATTGTTCTTAGTCGAGAGAATATCGATACAGGGCATCGATATTCTAGAGTAGACTAGCGTATACGCTTCTTGACCCATATGATGGGCGATGGATGATCCCACATCCATTGGTGTTTGACATCAGAGATGGTATACTGGTGCTCAGTGGAGACTGGGTACACTGAACAGGACTCGCCGAGGACTCCTATATGGTAGTATACCTATCGTAAGATAGCAATCCTCTGGTGACACTGGTACAGGTTGGTCTGTAGACTCGAGATCGTCATAGAGACTTGTGTGGCTCCCACTATGCTTTGATTTCATCCCTACCATGCTCAAAGGAGACGTGCAAACAGTGGATTTTGGGTACAGTCCCGATTTGTATGGAGGCAATGAGCGATAGGAGAGGTTTCGTCTCTCTCGGTATTGGGGGTTAATGTTGCGCTATATTCGATTGGCTATAACTGGAAGTCCCTGGTCAGGGCTGCTGCCAGGATATACTGATAAGTGTTATCGGTAATTTCTCGAACCGTTATAGGCCAAACATCGACATGACTTATCACGTTACTAGGGTCTGACGATTTCCACCCCTAGACATGATATGCGACATATCAGACGAAGAGACCGGACTGTACATGAGTGTTACTGATAGGCTTCATGGAGACTGTGGACAGACTTGCTTGTTGATCTTCATAACGCTCAATACCCGGGTGGCTGTTACGTCCAGCTAGTACCGCTGACGGCTTGTAGGTGACTGATATGATCATCACCTACTTCTGGCGTATTGACGAGTCTTTAGATTCCCATACACAAGTTCCCTGGTTCAAGCGAAATGATGTAGGACACATATGTGATATGTGTGTGGGCCTTATTAAATACGAGTATGTGATACCGTATTGTAATCTAGCAGTCATCAGTCATCGGTGCGGTTATATGTGATATTACCAGATTGTCAAATCAAGTGTTAATTTGATAATGTGATATACAGATAAATGATATTAGCTGGTCATATGTTATATAACCGGATTATTAAATCAAGTGTTGATTTAATAACGTGATATATATTATATGTGATATAATTATATCTTAACTAATATTATCAGCTCACTAATTCTTCTTCTTTATATATATATATATGTGTGTGTGTGTGTGTGTGTGTGTATGTATGTATGTATATATATATATATATATGTATATATATATATATATATATAATGAAGCATGGCAGTTAAATTTCTATTTTTTGAAAATAGAAATGAGGTGTAAAGTGGAAGCATGGTTACAAGCATGGGATTTTCTATTGTTTATTCTTCTTGAATCACTATTCAAGCATGGATGCAATTTTATATTGCATAATTCCAAACTTGAATGAGTGAGGGGTCAAGGCTTGGCTTTCATTCTTGCTCATTCTTAACACTTAGCTATTTTTCCCATGGTTGCTCTCTAGCTTCTTCCTCCTCCTCTTTTCATGCCTCAAGTTTCAACCCTCACATGTGATGTGAATCATGAAGCTTGAACACAAACTAGTGAGCTCTTTACATCCCCTACTTCATCATCCCACTCCAATCTAGCAAATTAGTGTGGTGTGTTTCATACACTAAAGAAGTTTAATGTAGAGTTAGCTTGATCTAGAGGATCTTTGGGTGAATCGTCTTTGGTGAGAAGACAATGAAGGTGGCTCATTCAAACTCTCAAAAGAAGCCTAGTGGAGTCGTTGGACTACTACACAGAGCAAGTGAAGAGAAGGACCATCTACAAAGGTTGTATTCTTTTTCTCTTAATGTAAAAGTAGTTTACATTAGCTATTGTCTAAATCTATAGTTAAGGAATCTAAGTTTAGGGTTCGTTAGCATGGCAAATTTTTGAAAACGGCATGGACGATGCCTCCCGAAACCTTGCTGTCGTGCTAGGGAACCTTACAAAATCCATAGAAATTTTCTCCCATTTCCACCCCAGAATGGGCAAAGGTTGTAATTCTCCTGCTGACCCCTGATGCTCAGCCTTGACTTGCTGACAAGTCAGCATCCCGAAACAAGGTCTGTGACATCCCTTTTCATCCTTTCACATGATATCCGGACGACGTTAAAATTTTTGATCGATCCATCAAAGTCCCACAATTTCCCCCAAGAGATCAACACTTGAGTGCAGTTTAATGATATCCAGTACTTGCCATGGTACCTGCGGACCAGCCGTAGAAGGGCAAACCCAAACCTCACTAATGGCACCGTGGAACTGCCGCAAACCCTATAGTTCAAAAGTGTTCCCATGGTCATTATGTCAAGTTAGGATTTCATTCTTCTAGAAGGTCCATAAAATTACTTGCATGTTTTTCCGAATACCTTAAACTTGGAAATATGGGTTTTTGACATTCGTTTGAACTTTTTAACTTCGCCTGGCGAACATGCGAATACCCGAAACAATGTTGAAACTACGAATATGAAACACCCCGACTTGCCTATATTGTAAGATCACACCACCTGCAAACTTAGCACAAACAAACAACACCTGAAACACTAAAACCCAAATCCTGGAACACTGGAAAATAATTTTGAAGCCAGTACTCTCAAACAGGGCCGGCTGTCACGAAGAATCTGTTAATCTGCCGTCGAATGTCTCCGAACCGTGCTCAAACAACAAAAACTACCTCCGGGACTCCAACTCAAAACATCTTCCACAACATTTGTCTTGCCCAGACGATAAAGAATCTCGGAGTCATAATCTTTCACTAGCTCCATTTAACTGTGCTATCTCAAAATTTAGATCTCGCTTCTGATGAGAATGTACCTTAAACTCTTGTGGTCCGTGAATATCTGGCACGACCCGTCTCCAAATCTTAAGTATAAAAATCACTGCGGCTATCTCTAAATCATGCATGAAATAGTTCTACTCACGCTTCTTCAACTGCCGAGAAGCATCGCTATAATCTGCAACACTGCCTGATCCTGAAGGCAAGATAATACTAGCGCCATAGTCAAACGAATCTTTAACAGCTAAGAGCCCTGCTTGCATACCTCAGTCCAAAGAAGAGAAACTCATTTCCGGGCCATCCCGGTCAACTTGCAGCTATCTGTGAAAAATCCTGTACGAATGTCAATAGCTTCCGTCCAAACCCAAAATGCTGCGAACCTCCATCACTGATACAGATCTGGACCAGTGCTGAACGGCCTTGATCTCATTCGGTTCCATACATATATTATCTCTCGTAATTACTTGACCTAAGGAGTCAACACCATCCAACCAGAGAAAACACTTAGATAATTCAGCGAATAGCCGGTGCTCCCTCAAAGTCTGCAATGAAATCATCAACTACTTTCCAGGTTCCACTCGGCTCCAAAGGTACATTAAGACGTCCTTAATGAACACGATGATAAACTGATCAAGAACGGCCTGGATATTCGGTTCATCCAATCCATAAATTTTATTGGGGCATTGGTGAGCTCGAACGACATCACCAAAACTCATAATGCCCGCAACTTGTGTGAAAATAATCTTCAGAATACCATCCTCTCGAACCCACAACTGATAGTAGCCTGACAGCAATTCAATCTTCGAGAAATGTCCCGTACAGTAACCTGATTCAACTGACGATAATCGATGCATCAACACAAACTGCTGTCCTTCTTCTTGACGAATAGGACAAGAGCTCTCTAAGGTGACGCACTCGGACGAACAAGCCCTTATTCGACAAATCTTGCAACTGTTCCTTCAGTTCTTTACGCTTTGCTGGAAATCAAGTTAAAGCAGAACACAATATTGCGCTCTGGCGACCAACCATGCAACTCGTCGGGAAAAACACCTTGAAATTCCCTCATAAACGGAACCTGGTCCTACGGGACCCCTACGGCTCCAACATCACAGACATACGTCCAGATTTCCTGACATCCTTTCCTCAAGAGCTGACTAACGCCAAAGAGAACTCAAACTGGGAAAGGCGACGCTACGGTCTCCCCGAAAAAAAGAACTGGCTTACCCGGAAAACTAAATCTGACTGCCTTCCTACGGTAGTTCACGGACGCATAAACACGTAGCCAACCACTCCATGCTCAGGAGAACATCGAAGTCAAACATATCGGGAAGAATCAAATCGAAAAAAGAGTCCTTGTCTCCGATGCGAACGAATCACGAACGTACAACATGTCGAGCGACCAAAAGATTAGCATGTCACAACGACATCTATCTAACCGCCTCTGAGCTGGCATACCGGTACAAATCCGCTTTGGTCCAGAAACGACTGAAGTCTCAGAAATGCGCTCCTCTAGCAGTAAGGTTGCATCCATCGCGGCTGCATATGTATCAAAATGTTGGGTGCCGACAGCAAGAAATAACTGCAAGTCCAATCTCCACACGAACCTATTTCCGTTTTTCTTCAGTGTCCACCAGATAAGGAGCATATCGGACCGCCAAAAAATCTGAATGTTGTACTTGGACACTATCATCCCTAAAGTCTTACGCAATGGCTCAAAACCACGAGCTCGGACATCTCGAACGATCTTCGGAAGAAAACGAGCAAGAATTACGGCTGTGAACTCATTCCAGATCATACGAAGTGGATCTGCAGCTCGGCCTCTCTCAACTGACTCGCACCACGTCTAAGCAAGACCTTTAGACAAAAACTTGCAAACTCGACCCATATCTTGTCAGAATATCTCTATGAACGAAAATTCCAGCCATCCTGTCAAGGATTGTCTACGTATCTTCCGCTGCATCCGTGCCGGTAAAAACAAACTGGAGGCCTCAACATCAAACTCTTATATGGATATGGAAATAAATTGGGTAATAACAGAAACAGCTACCTGTGCAACAGGTACAAACACAGTCCTTGAAATAGGAGGGACATCATTGGCTTTCGGAGCTAGGCTAACCATCAGTAACAATCCAATCATCTGTCACACGTCCTGAACACTCGGCTCTAGCCTAGCTATCCGTCCTGAAAAAAGACGGACCACTCTGTCCCTGAGGGGTAGGCGTACCGCCCTGATCGGTTCTCATCTCAAAAGAGCCCGCTCTAACATCATCTCCAGCGGCAGCCCTCTGGCCCTCGTAGTCTCCGATGGCATAGTGGCTGGAATGAGGAACGAGATCGATAGGAACATTGCAATCGAATCAAAGGATTTCCGGAATCAAGGAGGAAAATACAAGCAAATATATATATCCTAAGGTCACTTAGGCGAAGTACCATATCGTAAGTATGCCGTGGAACATACCCACGCTACGTCACTCTACTTAAGTCACCTACTCCATCTACCAAGGGTCATCCTACACTCAGAAAGGTAAAACCACGCTCTGATACCAACTTTGTCATGATCCGAAGGTACGGAACGTGACTGGCACTTAAATTACGAAACGTCTAAAGGCGTAACGTAATCTAAGTAAGCCAAAATCCAGAAATCTAACCCAAAATAGAAGTAGAATGAAAGAAAACTTGTTAAAAGAAAACAATTTTTAACCAAAACAACTCGCATTAAATATTTTATTAAAGCAACAAATTTTCCCAAAAATTTCGGCAGAGTCTCCTTTGTAAATACTAGCCCTGAAACGGGTATAAACAAGAGAAATACATATATATCATGAATAAGGCATCCCCAAGCGGGAGCTAGCTCTTCGCCAAAGGCGGATCACAACCACATACAATATATATATCATCAATACCAAAATAAGCATGTAAAATCATGAAAGTAAGAAAACAGCACGTCGGCTCAAGTGAGTATCGACACCAAACCACAAATACAAGTCTCTCAAATCTCGCCGTCTAGTCCAATATACAAGGGTAGATGGAGTATGCTAGAAACAAATAAAAATACACAGTGGGAGCAAAAGAAAATCCTCCAAAACCCCACCTGTGAACAAGCTGCAAGCCGAAGCAAAGAAGCGAAAAAGAAGATACACTCGCCGCCACTGCACTGACGGGTCAGACCTGCAAGATACTATGGCACAACGGGGGTGAGTTGCTAACTCGTGAGTTGTAAGCATGCACGCAAATGTATCACAACCTACATATTCCGATACAATGCGATGCACTGGTATGTATGCAATGTGAATGCATAATCAACATGAAACCTGTTTATGTTTGGTATGAGAAAATCTTTATTATTTTTTTCTTTATAAATCTCCTGTGAAACAACCGAAGAAATATCAATGAAATCAATAGAAATCCGTGTCAAGTATCGACCCAAAATATGTATATCTCAACATCTTAATATCTCATATCTCCGTATCTCAAATCTCGATATCTCAATATCTTTGTATCTCAAATCTCAATATCTCAATATCTCGGGCTCCAGCAGTCCGGATCGGCCCATATCATCAAGTCATATGACTATGGTCGGTATCCTCCGGATATCCGCCGCGTCACAAATAACCGGTAGATAGTGCTCCCCTGCCGGGCTCAACGCCTTCATCTGCGATCTTCTTACCCCGAGGTACCATACCGGGTCCACCATGTACCCGCAGACAGTGCATCCCCCTCCTCGAATCGGGTATATGATACTACTCAAGAACCGAGAAAACTCATGGTGGACGCTACATACATCACATCACGAGAAAACCATAAAGTTCTGTTTTTAAAATAATAATAGGTTTTTAGAATTCTTGCAGTTTTCCCAAAAATCCAGAAATCTCATCAATACAGAAATCCTCGAGAAGAATCTCAATACATGATCATGTAGGAAAATGATAATGTCTATGATATCCATATCATGAAATGAGATTATAACTAGAAAACTATGTATGAATGATGATGATATGCGGTATATGTACGTCTAGCAATCCTTAGTGTCAATCTTAATGAGATGGAAAATATAACCACCAGTTCAAATATCATGTATGATGCGAATATTTTAGATACTAATCTAAGCAGGTTCTATAGAGTTCATGACATAGCAACTACCAATGGTATGTGTGTTCGCATAAATAGTGCACGTGCGGCAGGAACCAATGGTAATGGTGCAAGTGTCATATAAGATGATATATATATATATATATATATATATATATATGCAATGAGATGGCTAACTAGGAACTACGCATATAATGTAAATATTTTAAATAATACTAAACCGTCGGGCGCCTCACGCCATCCAGACGATCCCCCATAGATGTATATATCTACTCACCGGGACGTCTCGGCTAAACTGATCCGATCTCCGTCTGTCTTTCCGCGCCGTGTCCGACACCTCTGCACCCGACCCTAGGATCGCACACAAGCAATAAAATGGATATATATACGAATATTCGCGGGCACCAGTGACGCAAGTCAATCACGCGCATTACTAGAGTCACACACACTTGGTGCACAAACGCGCTCGCGACAACGCCGCAAACTACAACTAGGGGCGCTATACACGAAAAATCCCTAAACCTAAAATCCAATCGCACCAATCGCGCATTCAGAACACACTAAATATTATAGGGATTTAGTTATAGGTCATCAAAGTCTTAACTTAATTAAAATCGATTAACTTCCAAAAACCTAGTAAGCTTAAATTTCCATTTTAGTTCAAAACATGATGTTTTAACTAATCTAAATGTTTTAGCAATTCTAGTGGCTATAATGTTCATTAAACATCTTAATTAAGTCACACAAACTATTACTAAAATTTTATGTCACCTATTGGCATTAATATAAAAATCTAGTTTACAAAATTAACTAGATTGAACAATTTTAAAGTAACACTTTACAATTTAACATCTAAACTAGATTGTGCATGTCTTAGGATGTTAAACTACACTTTACTAACATAGAAATGATGTGAAAAGCCTAACTTAATTCAAAAATCTTTTCTTGAAAAACTTAAGTTAGCAATTAGAACCATATTTAAACACTTAATTAGTTAAATTAATCAACAATCAAAACATGGACTTAGGATTATACCTCCAATTCATAAGATCAACATGCAACTTGACCTCCAAAATGTTTCCTTTGCTCCAAGATCCAAGCTTTTTTGGCCTAAGAATCATGGGTAAAGATTAAATTACGAATTTGTGGGATTTTTTATTGATTTTTCATGAATTTTTTGAAGAGTTTTGATGAGAAAAGGAGGTGGAGAAATGAGGGGCTACCATGGGGGAAAGGGCTCGGCCATGAGCAGGTTGGAAGAATGAGAGAGAGTGAAGCTTGTGGATGTGTGTAGAATATCCTATTTAAGAGTGGGGCTCGGCCCAGGTTGGAGTTTGCGTGTGTGTGTGTTTAAGTGTGTGGAAATTTCTAGTTTGGACACCCTATAAGTCTCATTTAATACACCTTTCTTAAATTCTATTTTAATTTCTTTTCTAATTAAACTAGAATTCTCTAGAACTTGGAGACAATTGGAGGAAAATAGAATATGTTACAAACTTGTTAATTAGTTGTCATGGTTCATATTTGTATAATTTACCCATTCTCATTTTGTAATTATCACTAATTAAATTTATAATTAAAAGCTTATAGTAATATTTAAAAATAATTAATTAAGAAAAATATTTATGTAGACTAGAAATTTATAAGTGACCAAATAATATCAATTACTAGCAATTGCATAGTTAAAATAAGCGTATTTAAATCTATATCGAAAAATAATTATATCTAAGTTTTACGGAAAATATGGTTTATTTTACCGATTATCAGAAAAATTCTCCTAAAGGATTTATTTGTTTGTTTGTTTATTTATTTATTTTTAAAACGTTACAGATATCGACTACCTGAAACATGTCCTTGAAAAGAAGGATGAGAAAGCTGCAAAAATGAATGTTAGGATGGACAAGATGGCCCTCCTATTCCAAAGTATGGTCGAGATGATTGCTCAACCGGAACAACAGGTAGATGAGCCATCGGTAATTATTATCGATGACAAGGGAGATACGTCGAATCCTCTACAAGTCCATTAGTGAAGAGTGAGGAGACGATCTCCAAAGCAAAACTGGACGAATATATCGCCCAGCAATTTAATGCCTTTCAAGCCAGCGAAATGGCAGGTAAGCAGGTCAAGACTGCTCAACCGTACCCAGTATGGTATGACCAGAGGAAATACCCTCCGGGATATATGATCCCGATGTTCCAAGTATACAAAGGGACCGGCACTCCTCGTCAACATATCACTCAATTCAGATCCAGGTGCAGCAACACTGGAGGAGATGATGTATTGCTTCTCCGCCAATTCATTAGCAGTCTATCCAGCACTGCTTTTGAATGGTATTCGGAGCTTCCTAACGACTCTGTTAAGAATTTTGATGAAATGGAGATACTCTTTTGCCAAATATTCGCCAGTGCGAGTGAATGCATCACTATGACGGCACTGGTCAATGAAAGAATCAAGCCGAATAAGACATGGGTTCAATATGCTATCTGATAGCGGAACTTGTGGTCTAAATGCGAGCAGCGCATCGGTGAAGATCCGGCCGTCGGGATGTTCGTTGCAACCATTGATTAACACTCACAAGTGTATCTGTTCATGGCCTTCTTCAAGTCTACGACCTTCCAGGAGCTTATTGATAAACTAGCTCAGCTGGATTCAATGGGTCAAGGTCCTTCCTCTTCGAGTGGAGTCTCACTAAATTATAAAGGGAAAGGCAAGGCGGCATTTGTCGCCAATGTACAACAGTAGCAGGGCAGTCATAAAGTGTCCGGTTGCCAAAACAATAATCGTACGGGGACGACTCTTGAGGAAAAGATGGGGCACGAATATTCGTTCCCTCGAGATAAAACATAGAAGCTATTCGAGCTTGCCATGAAGAATGGCCTACTAATGTTTCCCAAACCACGTCAACCAGCCCAAGTTAATGAGATCGACAATCCCAATTACATCCCCTACCATCGGGTGGTAAGCCATCTGATCGAAAATTGTTACGTTTTTAAGACCGGGTTGAGGTCCGGTATAAACAAAGTAAATTCATGCTATCAGATAACTAGAAGGTGAATCCGCCCCAAAAGCATACCCCTAAAGGGGCTAATATGCAGGGGGTATCCTGTTCATTCGTGGAAGAATCCCCGTGGGAGGTGATGCTTTCCTCCAAAACAAAGATGATGTTAAGGGATCTCCGAGCATATCCGATAATCAGGTGGAAAATCCCGCTTGAACCTGAGATCATAGAAGGGATTCAGAAGCCGCGTCCCACTTCGAAGATTGTTGATAAAGGGAAAAACCTCAAAGTCAAGCAGTCTAAGAAGAAGAAAAACATAGTAAAGAAGCTCATGCAGCCTGTCGACCATGTAGACAGCCGTACGGGGATACAAAAGTATATAGATGCGCTAGAGGAATATAATCAGAAAGTACGTTCACCAGTCACTCTTGAGAAAATTCTTCAACATATCCTTGAGAATAGCAAGGAGGGTGAAGATGACGACTCAGAGGGAAAAGAGGAGGAAATAGAAGAACGTGTAGAATGTTGCCCCATGGTCTCTCACTCCTCCATATATGATGAAGATGCGCTAGCTGTGTTCGAAAGTGACTCATATGAACATGGGGCGGAATCAATACCAAAAGCTCCAAGTTTTCCACAAGAAGACCTAATTGAGAAGCTCCTACAAGAAGCCTTTCAAAGTAGCAGGGAAAATCAAAGGCGTGAACTGGCCATATATGAGAAGGCCAGGCAGCAGCGTCTAAACAAGCAAGCTTCAGAGAAAGCGAGTTATGTAGCTCCCCTACCAAAGCAAAATAAACCGCCGAAGAGAAAAAAACAAGCTCAAGACCGAAAAGCACTTCGCTAAGTCCTTATCGAAAGGGATGAAGCTGCCGCCCATGAAGATTTATACCCCAGGAGTTGTAGACTTCGAAGGCGGAGAAGAGCGCCCAAAATATTGTCTTTACCACCGAAGAGTATGTCACCCTATTGACGAATGTAAAGTGTTCGAGAAATGGTGGCGAAGTATGTCTCCTACCAAAGGCATTTAAAAATGGAGAAGCAGAAGGCCAAGGCTTGCCCCGCATAATAACTCCGAGGCAAACAGACAGGCAAGATCAGTGACCGAAAGTTATTGTATGGCCAAGGCTCAGTCTTCAAAAGAAGAGGGTTCAATAGTGCCAACTTTTGGAAGTGACTCGGAAAATGAAATCCCTATCAACTTCCCCTATGCAGGTTCCTCATTACGGGAAGAAGAGAAGGCAAAAAACTGTGGCAATATCCGTCTGCGGAACCGCACTCTTCCCGAGAAAAACATTTAATTTGCAAGAAAAGATCCGAAGAAACAAGATAATGGTAAAGGAAAAATGCCCGAAGAGATTGTTCTAGATGAAGAAGTGGCCAAAGATCTCGCCGCCAAAGACCCGCCTAAGAAAAGTAAGGTGGACTATAATGTGTTGGCCCTTCTGAAGAAGCTACCTTCTCACCTGAGTATATACGATACTCTACTCCTCTCAAAGGAACTGTGTGAATCTTTAATCAAAGCCTTTGAAAAACCTGATCAATTCAAAGTTTTCTTTGTTGAGGAAACAATGAAGGATAAACTGGCGGAAGTATATACAGTCGATATTACCTTCAGCGAAGAAGATCTCCTTCTGGGAACATTCAAGCATAATCGACTGCTCTATGTGGTTGGGTACTGCAATAATAAGAGGATAAATAAGATCCTCGTCGATTACGGCTCTTCGGTTAACCTTTTGAATGTAAAGGTACTCAAGCAACTGTCTATGGATGTTCGATATCTCGACCGTGAAAAGATCACCATCTCCGGATTCGACTCGCAGTATTCAAAAACGCTTGGGTCTATAGTATTGACATTGCGCTTCAAACAGCTCGTCACAGACATAAAGTTCCATGTCATTGAAGGCCATACGTCCTATAAAGCTTTCCTCGGTAGACCTTGGCTACACTAGCATGGCATCATTCCTTCTACACAACATCAGTGTGTGAAGTATTTTAAGAATGGCTAAGAGCACATCATTATAAAAGAGCTCAACCCCTTCTCCATGAATGAAGTACGTGTTAGTGATATGTATGGCCTAGAGGACATTATTGTATGATATAGTGGATACTTGGACATATATATGGAGGATGTTCTTGCTCGACATGATAGTATGCTATCTGGTTTCCTTTATCTTAACATGTTCACTGGTATTATTATACCGTCTCTCATATATATGTTGATAAAGCCCTTAGGGTGTAGGCTTGACTACCAGGATTATGATGCGGATCATACTACTGGAATCTGGGTAGTCCACAAGCACATCCTTTAATTGTTCCTAGTCGAGGGTATATCGAGACAGGGCATCGATACACCTGAGTAGACTAATGTGTACGTTTTTTGACCCTGTATGAGGGCGATGGTTGATCCCATATCCATTGGTGTTTGACATCAAAGATTGTACACAGGTGCTCATTAGAGAATGAGTACACTGAACAGGACTCGCAGAGAACTCCTAGTTGGTATTATACCTATTGTCAGATAGCAGTTCTCTGGTGACACTGGTACAGGTTAGTCTGTAGACCCGAGATCGTAATAGAGTCTTGTGTGGCTCCCACTGTGCTTTGATTTCCTCCCTACCATGGCTCAAAGGTATCATGCAAACGGGTGGATTTTGGGTACAGTCCCGAGTCACATGGAGGAAATGAGTGATAGGAGGTGTTTCGTCTTTCCCGGTATTAGGAGTTGATGTTGCGCTATGCTCAATTGGCTATAATAGTAAGTCCCTGACTAGGGCTGTTGATGAGATTTACTGGTAAGTGTTATCAGTAGTTTCTCATACCGTTATAAGGCCTTACATCGGCATGACTTATCAAGTTATTAGGGTCTGACGATACCACCCCTAGACTCGATATGCGACATATCAGACGAAAAGACCGGACTGTACGGTAAGTGTTACTTATAGGCTTCATGGGAGTTTGGACAAGCTTTCTTGTTGATTTTCTAATCGCTCAATACCTAGGTAGCCGTTACATCCAGCTAGTACCACTAATGTCTTGTGGGTGACTGATGTGATCATCACCTATTGCTGGCGTATTGACGTGTATTTAGAGTCCCATAAAGAACTTTCCTGGTTCAAGCGAAACGAAGTAGGGCACATATGCTGATATGTGCCTGGTCCTGATTAAATACGAGTATGTGATACCGTATTCTAATCTGGCAGTTATCTGATATCGATCAGGTTATATGTGATTTAATCGGATTATTCAATCAAGTGTTGATTTGATAATGTGATATACAGATAAATGATATTAGTTGGTTACATGCGATATAACCGGATTATTAAATCAAGTGTTGATTTTGTAATATGATATATATTATATTTAATATGATTATATCTTAACTAATATTATTAGCTCACTAAATATTTTCTTATATTTATTAATATATATATATATATATATATATATATATATATATATATATATATATATATATATATATATATATATATATATATATATGAAGCATGGCATGAATTTCTATTTTGTGAAAATAGAATTGAGGTGGAAAATGAGGAGGGATGGGTGTAGCAAGGCTTGATGAATTTTTAATTCATCATCCTTCACTATTCAAGCATGGTCACAATATATTATTGTGAGATATTTTTGTATGCTTTAATAAGTGAACACTTAGCCATTCAACACTTAGTTTTTTTTTGTTATGCTTTCTCATTTTCTCACATAAGCTCCTTACTCTCTCTTGCTCTCGTCATCTTCTTCCTCTTCATATCTCAAAGCTCCAACCCCTCACATGTGATGTGAACCATGGAGCTTTGAACAAATCCTAGTGAGCCTTAAAATCTCTACTTCATCATCCTACACTTCATTAGCACTCTAGTGTATTGTGTTTCCTTCACTAAGGAGTTTAGTGAAGAGGTAGCTTAGATTGGCGGACTTCGGCTGGATCATCTTTGGCACGAAGATCATCGGAGGAAGCTTGTTCATTCTTCAAGTGGAGCTTAGTGGAGTCGCATGGACTACTACCCGGAGCATTAGAAGAGAAGGACACGTTCATTAAAGGTTGTAGCTTCCTTCCCTTCTTATAGTTTTATCATATCATCATAGTAAACCCTAATATTCTAGTTAAGATCTTGGTTAGTATTCGTTAGCACCATGAATTTTCAAAATTGCATGTGTGATGCCCGTTTAAACCACGTCACGGTGTTAGCATACACTTTCAGTACAGAAATATGAGGATGTCAAGTACTTCCTGTCGGACTTTGAAGATACTAAGATGTGCAGCAAGTCGCAGAACAAACAAGTACAAGCGGCCATCATCCCGTTCTTTGGAAGTAATTCTAAAGAAGAAGAGATAGTGTTCCCGGTCAACCTCCGAGGGAAACCAATAAACATAGCTTATCAACCCCCATTCCAGTCTTCGGCGGTGACTCGGAAGAAGTTGATGCAGTGTTCTCTACCCACCCTCAGGTGAAGTCTCCTGATGAAACAGACCGAGCTCTACATATTGCAATGGTTCCATTTTGCCACTACAAAGAACTCGATGCACTCAACACCTACAACATGCAGGAGTTGGTCAATTTTCATGTACCTCCCAGATATAGAGGTGAGAAGGAGATTCTCTTCTATAAATCGAAAGAGACCAAAGTGGAGAAAGAGATTTGCCATAGACATGATCCGAATCTTTACAGATTGTAGCCCATCCACACGCCGAGATATTTCATGAAAGGACTAAGGGAATTCTTTAAGCATCAGGGAATACCATTTGAACAAACTATCCGTCAGGCTCAATATTATAAGAGGATCTGGGAAATGTTGGGGCTCGCCAAATCAAGTCGAATGGAAAGATGGATACTACTGGCTTGGGATATATACAACCCAAGAAGCGAGAGCAAACTCATAACGGCTATGCTTTAAGCGAAGGAGAAGAGACTTGGTTGGTAGATGACGCATCCGGGTAAGAGGGAGATACCCTACAAAGTGCTTCAACCCAACCAACAGAAGAGCCAATTAAGACGCTGATGAAAAAAGCAGTTCAAGAAGTTGATGATCTCGAAGAAGGTATAATGGCCCTATATAAAAAGGTCATCCGGTTGCCCCCGACCGAGCAATATAATCGAGCAAAAAGTTAAGATAGCCCGGCTCCACAACAACTAACTCTGCCTTCCTTTATAAGAGAGGGGGTTCGAAGCGGTGACAACAAGACTATGATGGCATCTATGTCCAACCTTTAACCAAGACAAGGAGATCTCGGGACAATGCGTCGATGAGAAAAATGCCATCAAAGCTCATCCTTTATACAGAAGATGGGAAGGAGTTAGTCACCCTCGTCATGAAGCACCATATGTTAACACTGTCCAGGTCTAAGCAGCCCCATCAAGTTAATGCCTTTGATCATCTAGATTACTGTCTCTACTATCGGATCATCAGCCATCCGATCGAAGACTGCTTTGTCTTCAAGAATTGGGTAGAAAAGCAATACAGGCAAAGCAAGTTCACGCTAAGTGACAGCTGGAGAGTGGAGCCCCAGCAAAAGCATGCACCAACGTGAATCTACTCTTCCAAATCGGAGTGTGGCCAGCCCAAGAAGCAGAATCTCACCCATGTTTGCCATATAATAAGATTTTCTAATGAAAATGAAGATGAAGAAATGCCTGGGCTTTTCGATTTCCTCACCAATGAAGACGAGGAGATCACAGAACTACCGTTAGCACTTAAAGAGCTGGAAGATGGAATCCATACCACCGTTGATGAATTAAAGAAGGTAGATTTAGAATGGAGGATGATTCGAGAATCTTCATCAGTGAGCTGCTTTCTGAAGAACATGCAGCTAATTTAGAAGACTTGTTTATAGAATACAGAGACTTCTTCGCCTGGAACTACTCTGAGATGCCGGGTCTTGATCTAGAAATAGCAGTGCATAAGCTGTTAGTGTATATGCCCTAGAGGCCATTATTTTATCATACTGGTTTATATATTACTTAATGGAAGCTTGAGATATTCACAGTTGTATTGACAGTCTTGCTCAAAATGGTAGTATGCTACTTGGTTTGTTTCTACTTCAATATGTACATATGTTTCTTTCAGCATATTTCTTATACATATTAGTAGAGCCCTTAGGATCTTTGCTTGATTACCAGCGTTATGATGGCAGTCACACTAGTGGGGCTGGAAAATCTACAAGCACATCCTTATACAGGTCCCTAGTCGTAGGATTATCGAGACGGGGCATCGATACTCCGGAGTAGACTAGTGTATACGCTTCTCATCCCAACAGGGGAGATGGTCTGTCCCAAAGCTATTAGTACGTCGTACTGGAGATAGTATGCGGGTGCTCGTTAGGTTACGAGTACACTGGATAGGACTCGTTGGGAACTGTTGGTTGGTACTATACCTATCGTCAGATAACAGTTCCCAGGTGACATGAGTACATCTTAGTCCGTCGACTTGATACTGCTACTTTGTCTCGAGTGTGTTCCCACTGTACTTTGATTACTATCCTACCACGGCTCAAAGGAGTCATGCAAACAGGTAGTACTTGGGTGCAGTCCCGAACCACTTGGAGGCAGTAGCGGTTTGACAGGATTCGTCTCTCCCGGTATTGGGAGTTGATATCGCGCTGTGTTTGGAGAGCCATTACACAAAGTCCCTGGCCAGGGCAAGCGGGAGTTACTGGTAGGTACTCCAGTAGTTTCTTAGGGTGTTTTGGACTACACTCCGACATGACTTATACCGCTATTAGGGGTCTGACGTTTACAGCCCCCTAGGACCGATATGCGATACTCTTAGACGAATAGACCGGACTGTACGGAGATTGTCACATTCAGGCTCAGTAGGAGTTCGAATGGGTTTTCCTCATCGGTCTTCTTATCGACATCTACCTGGGGATCGTTATGTACAGCTAGTACCGCTTACGGCCTGTGGTTAAACCCACTGCCAGCGTAGTGTCGAGTCTTTAGAGTCCCACACAGAGAGTTTCCTTGCACTGGGTAAAAGGTGTAGAGGCCCTATGGTTTTACTGCAGGGCTACGATCACTTACGTGCACTTGTGCGCGTATGATATTCGGGAGGATAATGCTAGTGGGCTTTGGTTTAAGCTGGATCCTAATATTATATATATAGATGGATTAGTTGTTGTCTCTTAGTATTCGTATTCTTCGGAATACGGATGCAGGTGTGTATGCACGGATGTGAGGAGCAAAGAAGGAGATGCCTCATTAGGGTTTTGACCACTGACTTGATTAAAACCATTATGAGGTGGAGGAAAATGTTTACTAATCCTTTTAATGATAATTGTGTCATGGCTAATTGGTTTGACCATTTGACCATGTTGACCATGGTTGACTTAGATATTTTTGTTAAGCACTAGATATTTTGCTTAGCATTAATGGTGATATGATAATGGTCAAATCAAGATTTCCATCACAATTATGATGATAAAAGATTTGTTTTCTTTTCCCCATGGATCATTATCCCATACATCTTCTCTCTCTTCAAGAGAGCTCCCATGTTTGCTCTCATTCTTCTTCCTCACTAGAAATCCCTTAAGCTCTCATGTGTTAAGAAAATTAGGGTTTCAACAGACAAATAAATCCATCTTCTTACTCTACATCACCTAGGCTATCAAGTTTAGCAAGCTTGTTGCCCTAGTTACCTCAGTCTTAAGGTAGAGCTCGGACTATAGACTCTCGGGTGAATCATCTTCGACACAAGGAGGCCGTTGAAGGAGGCACGATCCGGATCGACCCTTGGAGCCTACGGAGATGAGGAGGACAGCGGAGAAGACCCTAAGGACTTATAGAATGAGGTATAATCTTCTAGCATAGTAGATAAAACCTCTAGTTTGTTTGTTAGCAATGGTTTAGCAAAGATCCTTAAGCATAGTCTATGTTACCATGTAAGAAAATTTTGATTTTTACCTATTCCGCCTCCCCGCAAACTACCGGGGTGTGTAACATAGACTTACATAAGCTGGCCATAACATCGGGGATAAAGACTGTCAAGCAGTCTCCAAGAAGGACGCGGCTTGAGCTCGAGATAAGCGTCAACGCCGAAGTCAAGAAGTTAATCAACTCCGGCTTCATCCATGAAGTACAATACCTAGACCGGATTGCCAATATCGTCCCTATGATGAAGAAGAATAGGGTTGTTCGCATCTGCGTGGACTTTCGGGACATCAATAAGGCATTGCCGAAAGATGACTTCCCTATGCCTGTTATGGAATTAATGAAAGACAATACGTCTCCTCACGAGGTCTTCTCTTTTATGAATGGATCATCAGGGTACAATCAGATAAAGATGGATCCCGAAGACCAAAAGCACACGACTTTCCGCACGCCACCGGGCATCTTTTGTTATAAAGTAATACCATTTGGACTGAAGAATGCTTGAGCAATATATCAGAGAGTGATGACCAAGATCTTCAATGCCTTATTCACGGGATAGTTGCATGTTATAGAGATAATCTTGTGGTCAAGAGCATGTCTCACGAAGAACACGGGGAGCACTTAAGGATAGTTTTCAAGTGCATTCGGAAGTATGACCTGAAGATGAACCTACTGAATTATGCATTTGGAGTCTCTTCCGGAAAGTTCCTAGGTTTTGTAATCCGCCACCGAGGGATCGAGATCGACCCTTCCAAAATCAGGACTATTATGGAAATGCCCCCGCCAAGAAATCTCAAGCAGTTGTGATCTCACTAAGGAAAGCTTGCCTATATCCGACGATTTATCGCCAATCTCTCCGGTAAATACCGTCTATACAACTATCTGATGAAGAAAGGGACTCCCTTTATATAGGACCAGAAATGTTAGAAAGCACCGGAGGAAATCAAGCAATACTTGCAGAATCCACCAGTATTGGCCACTCTGGTTAAGGGAAAGCCCCTTATCCTATATACAACAGCCCTTGATGGTTGTATGGACGCATTATGGGCACAGAAGAATGACCAAGGAAAAGAAAGGGCCTTGTACTATCTAAGTCGAGTCATGCTGGGAGAATAAAGAAACTATTCCCCTATCGAGAAGCATTGAACAATGCCGATCTTCGTGATAACGAAACTCAGACACTACGCCTTGGCCTATGAAGTGCACCTCATATCAAAGGTGGACCCTTTCAAATATCTTATGACGAAAGCTATACTGACGAGAAGGCTCGCCAAGTGGGCCTTGTTGTCTATGGAGTTCATGATTATATATCGCCCCTTTAAAGCGTAAAAGGACAGGCTATCGCCGATTTCCTCGCCGAACACCCAATCTCTGACGACTCTCCACTTAACTGTGAGCTGCCAGATGAATATGCATTCAACGTGATCGAAGGGAAAGAAGAAACAGAGAAGCTTCATTGAGAATTATACTTCGATGGAGCCTCCTCAATAAAAACACGAAAAAAGAGCATCCTGGTAATCAGAGCTGGGATAGGCCTTATTTTTGTAACCCCTCAAAGCGGAATAACTCGCTATGTCATCTCGTTGATGGAGCCTAGGACCAACAATGAAGCTGAGTATGAAGCACTTATAGCCGGTCTTGAGATCGCTATCGATATGGGAATCGAGGATTTCCACGTATACGAGTACTCTCAGTTGATCATTATGCAAGTCAATAGAGATTACAAAACATGCAAGCCAAAATTGATAAAATATGGTGAAAAGGTGCAATAGCTGCTAACGCAGCTACCTTTATATACATTGGAAAATATGTCGCGGACGGAAAATAGCAAAGCGAATGCATTATCTAAGTTGACCAAAGAATTGGCTGATGAAAACCTTGACGACATAAGGATCATTGTCCAAAGTTGCAAGATCTTGTCCTCGGAGGAGATATCTTCAGAACCTCCAACCGAAGTCGCAAATGAAGATGTCCTTCATGCGGAGGAAGTCGAAGAAGAAGATGACTGGTGAGGAGTCGCCTGAAAATGCGTCGCAAAGGCATCAGCTTATGAAACGAGACTTGTCATTCACCCTAATTGATGGAACTCTATATAAAAGGACTTTCGACCACATATGATTAAGGTGCCTAGGGCCGAAAGAAGCCAAGAGGGTCGTCCAAGAAATTCACGACGGAATCTTCGGATCCTATCATGCCGGTCTAAATATGAAGCTAAAAATCAATAGGATAGGCTACTGCTGGCCCACAATGATCCAAGAATGCATCAACTATGCATGGAGATGTCACTCATATAAAATATATAAGGACTTCATACATCGACACCCCAACCCACTGCATCCGACCGTAGCCAGTGTACCGTTTGAAATATGGGGGATCGATATAATAGGCCCCATTGAGCCGTCGTCATCCCGAGAATATCGTTTCATCTTGGTGACGACCGATTACTTCTCCAAATGGGCAGAGGCGATACCACTGAGAGAAGTAAAGACGGAGAATATCCTCCATTTCTTCAAAGCCTATGTCATATACCGGTTCAGAGTACCATGGCGGATAGTCTCAGAAAACGGACCAGCATATAGAAGCTACTGTTAGCTATAGTGCCCTCAAGGCAATTATCGTAATCGCGGGCAATTATCATATCAAATATATAGGGAATTCAAGCTCAAATTTTCCGAGATGGCCGGCCTAGTCAAGGTCATAAGCCGCTTGAGGTAAAAACACACATCGGGAGTTTCAAACATATAGGAAACTTGCCAGGCTTGCGCATACCTTCTGGAGTGTAGTAACTTGAGTGACTTCCATCAAGTTATGATGCGATGATAGTTGGATCCCGATTCCTACTGATGAGTAGGATTACTCCTCGGGTGATTTTAGATGATCCTGACTTATTCTCCTTTAGGGTTTGGAGGAGAATTTGAGGAAACAGTGGGAGCCATCCTGATTAGATAAAGTGATTAACCATTCTGATCTAGGTTAGAATGCATACTGAGTGTTTCTTTTCTCTCTCTTTTTGGCAGCGACCATGACCTGACCCTAAACTAAAACTCATCAACCAAGTTAACCGAACCTTCTTAAAACACTTTGCTTTTGGAATGTCACGTAGTCGCAAAATATCGTTGCCACTTCTATATCACTTTTGCATTTCTCCAGAACACCCCATATCACTACGAACATCCACTTCCATTAGATAAATCCATCGTATAGTTACATACGAAATCGAAGGAACATGTTCCAGATTCGAAGATGGATTCTGGTTCTGGAGAGATTGAATAGGATTATTCAGTTGTCTTTTCCCTTTACCTTCTCTCAGGTTGTGAGGGCTCCTAGGATTAGGGGAGAGTACACCTATTAATCTTATTGGATAGTCTTCCTCCAGACCATAGGCATGTGCCAAAAGGTGGGGAAGGAAGAAAACCAATTATCCTAAATGTGGTGTACAGAAGGTAATAAGTAAAGACAACTAAAGGGATTAGAATAATGCCAAAGAAAATTGTGACTGCTATCATTCATGACAAAACCATGTATACCCCTTCCACTCCCACATCCACTTTGGATTTCTCCAGAACACTTCGTATCACAACGGATATCCACTTCTATTGGATATGCCATCGTATAGTTACATACGAACTCGAAGGAATTCATTCCAGATTCGAGGATTGTTTTCGGTTCAGAAGAAATAAGAATAGGATTATTCAAATATCTTTTCCCATTATCTTCTCTCAGGTTGCGAGAGCTCCTAGGATCAGGAGAGTACACCTATTGCGCTCATTGGATAGTCTTCTTCCAAACCTCAGGCTGGTGCCGAAGGGTAGGGAAGGAAGACAACCAATTAGTCTAAAGAAGGTGTACAGAAGGTAATAAGTAAAAACATAATAAAGGGATTGGAGTGATGGCAGGTAAGTATATGGTTACTGTCATGAATCAGGATAGTGAAAGAGTTGTTACTAGGAATACCAGTTAACCCCTTTTGAAATATTTTCATGTTTCAGTTTCAATGTGTGATGTTAATTGAAAACTGTTTTCCCAATTGGAATCTAACTCTATGGTATGTGTTTACCAGATCAGTTTCTCACATCTGTATGTTATTATGGATGGTGAGTGGGAGTAAGATATTGGGAATTAGGTGATTAGATGCTCATTATATCGGAATTCATTGTAATTGATGATATTTGAGGAAATCATCTGGTTTTTGCCGGATGACAAATATTTGGTTTTGAATATCCGTTATTATGCACCAATTTCAAACTGATATATCTGTACGTTTATTTTATAACGTGAGTTATAACTTTTTGATATTATGTCTGTGACATTTACCTATATCAGTTGGTGATTAGGTAAGGTGCATTCAACAGCGGTGTAATTCTTTTTAACCATAGTACAATTTTTCAACCTATGACGCACCTGGTTTGAGTTATTGAACTCAGGGGACTTATACAAAGTATTGTATGTTGTCCAATGTCCATTAGGACAATGGGGTTGGTACTCGTACTATATTCTGTTTACTCATAACCTTTCTAGTTCTAGACAAGTATTTCGTTGAAATACAAGGTTCAGATTTTGAGAAGTTATAGGTATAAGAATAAATTAGAGAACCATTTGTTGGAAGTATCAGGATTCTTCGAGGAAGTCGAAGATGTAGATACTTGTGTTTGGTATTCCGTTGATAGTAATGGTTTTTAGAACTTTCTTCTCTTTCAGGTTACTCATATATGGACGCACTCCTAGATGAGTAATGTTGATTGGTCTCTTTCCATTTGGTTGATATGCACTGGAGACAGCCGCATGATTTTGAATCCGATTCCAATTAAATTAGTGTTTTTGTTTCTATATTAGATAAATATAGAATCAATTTATATCTTAACGATGTTAAGGTATAGGGAGTTGTCCGGCTGATGCTTAAAACCAGAATCCGGATAAACTCGAGGCACGTTTCAGTAATGACAGTTTGTTGGTTATCCCGGGCTTTGACGAGGGTTAACTTTCTACCATCAGGGAGATCAATATTTATATTGTTCTTGACTCGCCACAGTTTTAGTAAAATGGATTTTTTCAGAAAACAGAAGTGGAAGTATGGTAGAACTGGAAGTGATTCCAAAACTACAAACGATCATTGAAGATTTAATAGAACTTGAGGATTCAATTGGATTTCACATTCCATTAGCCACTCCGCAGATTTGGCGGGTAACCTCAGGCACCCTAGAGGTACTTCGGTCATCTCAGAGATGGTGACATGGAGGTTTTTGTTTACCCAGACTTGCCATTGCTGCTGTTCTAGACTATAAGACCCAGCAAGAGGATGGGTATAGCGTCGTTTTAAACTAGCTTTGGAAGTGCACGTGTATATGACTCTGTCAGAGGGTTGTTGTATCAGTGGGAGCAGCAAAAGTATAGTGGTGTTAGTTATTTGTATGCCCTAGAGGCTATTACTGTACATGCGATGTATATTGTAGTGGATGCTTGGACATATATAGAGAGGACTTTCTTGCTCGACATGATAGTATGCTATCTGGTTGCTCTTTATCTTAACATGTACACTTATTGTCTCTCTATTACATGTTGATAAATCTCTTAGGATGAGTACTTGACTACCAGGACTATGATGCGGATCATACTAGTGGGGCAGAGGTAGTCGGCAAGTACATCCTTCAAATATTCCTAGTCGTGAGAGTATCGATACTCCAGAGAAGACTAGCGTATACGCTTCTCGACCCATATGATGGCGATAGATGATCCTATATCCATTGGTGTTTGACATCAAAGAAGGTATACGGGTGCTCAGTGGAGACTGGGTACACTGAACGGACTCACCGACAACTCCTAGATGGTATTATACCTATCGTCAGATAGCAGTTCTCTTGTGACACTGGTACAGGTTAGTCTGTCGACCCGAGATCGTCATAGAGTCTTCTGTGATTCCCACTGTGCTTTGATTTCCACCTTACCACGTTCAAGAGATCGTGCAAAATGGTGGTTTTTGGGTACAGTCCCGAGTCATATGGAGGCAATGAGCGATAGGAGGGGATTTCGTCTCTCCCGGTATTGGGGGTTGATGTTGCGCTATGCTCGATTAGCCATAACAGAAAATTCCTGGCCAGGGTTGCTGAGATTTACTGGTAAGTGTTATTAGTAGTTTCTCAAACCGTTATGAGCCTCACATCAGCATGACTTATCAGGGCTATTGGGGTCTGACGTTTACCACCCCCAGGCCGCGATATGCGACATATCTGACGAAGAGACCGGACTGTACGGTAGTGTTACTTTATTGGATTCGCAGGAGTATGAGCAGGATTGCTTGTTGATCTTCTGATCGCTCAATACCCGGGTGTCCGTTACGTTTAGAAGACCGCTTACGGCTTGTGGGTGTTTGATATGATCATCACCAACTGCCGGCGTATTGACGAGTGTTTAGAGTCCTACACAGAGGTTTCCTGGTTCATGTGAAACGGAGTAGGAGCACATATGTGATATGTGCGGGACCGAGATTAATGCGCGTATGTGATACCGCATTCTATTCTCGCAATATGTGATATTGGCCGGTTGTATTTGATATAGCCGGGTTATCGGATCAAGTGTTGATTCGATAAATTGTTACATTTGATATTAGTCGGTTGTATGTGATATAACCGGATTATTAAATCAATTGTTTATTTAATAATTTAATGTATAATTATATATGTGATATATTAATTTAAATTAACTAAAATTAGCTCACTTAACATTTCTTTTTCTCACCAGTGTACACTTAGTATATATGTTATATATATTAATGTACATCTTTTGTGTCATGCTAGATGCCACATGCTATATGGGTGTAAGAGACTTACACCATGCTAATAATAATGTGAGGTTTTATTTATTTAAAATAATTCAATATTAGTTGGAAATTTTCATGCTTGGAGAAGCTTGAAGCATCTTTGACTTAGTCCACTAGTTTTATTTTACTTGTAGATATTTATTAACCTAACCATTATTGTTAGCCATGGTTTATTCTTTACATGAGTTAGTGTATGACACTAACTCACCCATGGTTGTTATTCTCATCTCATGAGTTCATTCTCTCATCTTCATTCTTCATCTTCTTCTTTATAAGAAAAAGCTTGCTAGCTTTTTTCTAAGTGAGAAAATATTGTGAGAAAATTAAATCTAAAGTGAGCCCTTCCTATTTCATCATCCTATACTATATTTGCCATTTAGTTTAGGGTGTTTGCTTCACTGATTTATAATTAGTGAAGAAGTAGTATGAGCTTGAGTCTCCTCGACGTAGATCATCTTCGGTCTCGAAGATTTCGAGCAAGCTTGTTCATTTCTTCATGTGAACCCTTACTAGAGTTCTGGTGTTCACTACTTGGAGCGAAGGGACTACTACACGGAGCTTTAGAAGTGTAGGACCGGTCTACAAAGGTTGTATTCATCATTCACTTTGGATGTAAAGTTGTTTGCATGCTGTATTGTTTAAATCTCTAGTTAAAATTCTAGGGTTAGGGTTCTTTAGAACGGCAAAAAATTGAAAATGGCATAGACGATGCCTCCCGAAACATTGCTGCCGACCTAGGAAACCCTGCAATGGTATCAAAGCCAGGTTAGAGATTTGAACGATGTTCGCTAGATTACGAAACCGAAACAAATCCAAAACACCCAATATCAAAATCTAGTTTCTGTCGAATTTTTAAAGGTGTCAAAAAAAAAATTTTAGCAACTGCAGAATGTTGTATGTGATATAACATAAACATTGTGAAAATTTGAAGCATTTTGACAAGATTTTGGCCGGCCACAACACCCCAAAAATCGAGCTCACCGGGTCCATTTGGGAATTTGGGCTTCAAATTTTTATGGTGTTCCAGTCTCTGGGTTTTGGTATTTTCGGTGTTGCTAAATTTGCATGTGATGTTAACTTTCTGCAAAGGCAATTCGGAGTGTTTTGTAATCGTAATTCTAACATCTATTCGGGTTATTTAGATGACGTTAAAATGTTCGATCGGATATCAATAACCCATATTTTCTCTCGCTGGAAATTTTCAAGAGTTGAATTTTTTCCGAGTTTATAATCTTCAGAAAACCATGCAAGCGATTCCGTGGACCCTCTAGAAGAACGATACCAAAACTCGACCTTTTAGATCGTGGAACCGCGGTCATACCGTAGGGTTTGCTGCAGTTCCATGACGAAATGAGTGAGGCATGTGCCGGCCCTTCTACGGATGGTTCATAGAAGCTATGACAGTTTCTGGGTACTTTTTGAACTCCGCTCAAGTGTTGAGTTTTTAGGGAAATTTTGGGTGTTTGCTTATTTGATCAAAAAGTTTAACTTCGTCTAGCTATCTGTGATTGTGATACAATATTTGGAATCCACACAATTAGTTATGTAATAACTAGTTTGAATTTTATAAATCTAGCAATTTAGTCTCGTTTGATCAGTTGCCACGGAATTTTGATGTAGATCAAAGGTTCGTCGAAATCACGTAGCGTACGTAAATGCTTAACTGGTAACCTTACTAGATAGCCATTCCCCATAGCCCTGACCAAGTGACTGTAGGAGAACCCCGTCGCCAAAAGTATCCGTTCGGGTGCTCGCGGCTGCGGTGTTCCGCCTTAGTGCACTTCATCGATGGCATCGGGGGTGCGTCTGTCTACTAAAGTTTCTGACGAGTATTCGATCAGGTTATTGGGAATCTTGTTGAATTACCCGATAGGTTATTAGAAAGTGTTTTCAAGATCGAGACTAAAATGAGGGGTTTATAATTGTTAGGCATGTGATGTCTAAGGAATTCATTTGGTTAGGCATGAAATCCAAAATATGTGATACATTAGGTTTATGATGTCTAAGTTGGTTGCAGATTCCAATTGTTGTAGTTTTTTACTTTCTTTTTTGCGACCGTAAGTGTAATATCTGGTGTATCGCCGTTTTCGTTGCTATACGTCAACGACAATTGGGATACGCATATTTACTTACATTGATGACATGTGATGTTATATGTTGCTGTGATATGTTATATTGGATCGTCGTGTTTTGAATAGCCGGGTTTTTTTTATGTGAAATGAGAGTTTTTCATTTTCATTCATGTAAAAGCTTGTATGTAATATTCTTTTATTGGGGCACTTCCAGGTTGAGGATGATGTCACCATTGATGTATATTATTTACTTTTCCGCATTAGGATAGACCCAAGGCGGGGAGCACAAGTAATTGGGTTCTAGAGTCCAGTGGGAGACCATTTCGAGGAGTCGAGACCGGGTCTCCTAACTCTAGAATTGGGAGGGTTGCTTGCCGCACTCGTAGGGGTCTAGGGATGTGGGTTTGGCTATTCATCACGACCGTGGAATCCGTGTTTTACACTGGCTTAATTTAAAACACGGAATTCCTAGTATATCCAATATTCATGTGTTCTTTTGCTGCTGATATTCTGTGATGTGATCACTAGATATTCTGAGACGAATGCTTATATTATATATATGATATATAATAAATATTGTTGCTTTCATTTTTTCTGTGATGCTTAGGAAGCATAAAATGATGGGACTTCATTAATGAGATTAATGAAAGAAAAAGAAACCAAAAAATGTTGTAGAAACTTGTTTTAAAAGCTGGTATCTCTAGTTCTTTCTTTGCATAGCGGTATTCCTTATAGAATATCCAGCACCTTATTCGATAAGGAAATAACCGAGATCCCTTCACCGGGAGTGACCTCTTTAGCGAAACTAGTAGACGCTACAACTTACCCGGTGTTGTCTTTTGATTGCTTTTTTAGATCATGCTTTGCATAGTAGTATTTGTGAAATATCTTGCACCTTATTCGATAAGGAAAGAGCCGAGATCCCTTCACCGGGAGTGACCTCTTTAGCAAAACTAGTAAAAGCCTCAAAAACACTCCTTTTTCAAAATCACTCGATTCTACAACAAGATCAAGTTCATTATGCAAAAGATTTTCTTAAAAACCTGTCGTAGCCCTCCATCATTTCAGATAAGTTCTACTTAGTATTCGTACCACGTTTGTTGGCCTTCGTCAAGGCGTAGTGTGTGATAGCTAACTAGTGCTTATCTGCTAAAGCATGAGATGTGATTGAATTAAGGTAGTCGTGCGACTTTGTTGGCCTTCGTCAAGGGTTGTTTTAAGTCCACGTTGCCTACCCCGGTACTTGCGGGGAGGCGGAAACGTTATGAAAAATTTGATTTTTACAACACTAGACAACATGGACTTGCTAAAGGAGGGATCTTTGCTAAACAAAACTAACTAATAAAGCTAAAGGAGTTAGCTACTCGGTTAAGGGGTTATACCTAGGTCTTCAAGTCCTTCTCTTCTTGCTCCTTGGAGTGAAAGAAAGGGATCTCCTTGTCGCCTTCTCTTGTCAAAGAAAGATCCACCCGAGGGCCTCAACCTTTGGCTTCAACTTCAAACTAGAAGTAACTAAGATGCTTGGAGTGCTAATCCAAGAACCTTAGAAAGAGTAGAGAGTATTTTAGAAGGATTTATCTCAAGCTCAAGGGATTCTCAACTCATGAGAGGGAAGAGCTAGAGAGAGGGGAAGAGGAGAAGAGAGAATCAAAATGATAGAATGAGAAGAAATAAACCAGTCTTCTCACATATATGTGTGAATTATGTAAATAGATAATTAGCTAAATATAATTGTCATGGTATAATCAAGAAATGACCATTATCATTTCATATTAAATGCTTTTTGCTAGAATCAAATAGCATCTTTCTTATGGAATGATTATGGTTAAGTTGTCAACCTAGGTCAACAAGTCAAATAGAGTCAAATGGTCAACAACCCTAACCATGCACAATTATAATTAACTAATATCAATAAATCATATTTCACACATAACCATTAGGGTTAAGAAAATGACAATGGTAATCAACCCTAATGAAAGTCCTCTGCCTCTCCCTCAGTCAACTGTGCATACACACCCGTATCCGTGTTCCGAGGAACACGAATACAATGAGATAAAACCAATCCCAAAACATATACTAGGATCCGGCTTAAACCAAAGCCCGCTAGTATAAGCTGTCCGGACACAAAACGTGCACAAGTGCGCGAATGTGAACAAACCCCGTCGCAAAACCATGCGACCTCTACTCATTTTGCCTATAGGCGAATAACCCTCTGTGTAAGACTCTAAAGACTCGACACTACGCTGGAAATGGGTTTAACCACAGACCGCAAGCGGCACTAGCTGTACGTAACGGTCCCCAGGTAGATGCCGATAAGAAGACTGACGAGGTAAACCCATCTGAACTCCTACTGAGCCTGAATGTGACAGTCTCCGTACAGTCCGGTCTGTTTGTCTGATAACATCGCATGACGGGCCTAGGGGGCGGTAAAACGTCAGTCCCCTAATAGTGGTACAAGTCGTGTCGGAGTGTAGCCCAGAATACCCTGAGATAACACTGGAAACCTACCAGTATGTCTCGCTTGCCCTGGCCAGGGACTACTTGTGTAATGGCTCTCCTACACAAAGCATGATGCCAACCCCCAATACCGGGAGAGACGAATCCTGTCTAACCGTCACTGCCTCCAAGTGCGTCGGGACTACACCCAACTACTACCTGTTTGCACGACTCCTTTGAGCCGTGGTAGGGTAGTAATTAAAATACAGTGGGAACACACTTGAGGCGAAGTGACAGTGTCAAGTTAGCGGACTAAGCTGTATTCATATCACCTTGGAACTGATAACTGACGATAGGTATAATACCAACCAACAGTTCCCGATGAGTCCTTTCCAGTGTACTCGTAACCTAACGAGCACCCGCATACTATCTCAAGTACGACGTACTGACGGCTGTAGGACAGGCCGTCTCCCATGCTGGGATGAGAAGCGCATATGCTTGTCTACTCCGGAGTATCGATGCCCTGTCTCGATAATCCCACGACCAGGGACGTGTAAATAAGGATGTGCTTGTAGATTACCCAGCCCCCACGAGTGTGACTGCCATCACAACGCTGGTAATCAAGCAAAGACCCTAAGGGCTCCACTAATGCGTATAGGTGATATAATAAAAGAAACACATGTACACATTAAAGCAGAGACAAACCAAGTAGCATACTACCATTTCGAGCAAGATTGTCTATACAACTGTGAATATCCCAAGCTTCCATCAAGTAATATACATACTAGTATGATACAGTAATGGCCTCTATGGCATATACACTAACAATCTCCCACTTGCACTAAGGCCATGTACTGGCGTATCGAAGACCTATCATCTCGATCAGCCGCTCGAACTGAGTCAGGGGTAAGGCCTTCGTGAATGGATCTGCAGTGTTATCTTCTGAAGCAACCCTCCGAACCTCGATCTCCTGGCGATCCACGATCTCCCTGATCAGGTGATACCGCCTCAATATGTGTCTGGATTTCTGATGGGACCTGGGTTCCTTCGCTAAAGCTATAGCCCCGTTGTTGTCGCAATACAGAGGTATTGGATCAACAATGGACGGAACCACCAGAAGTTCTTCCAAGAACTTCTTCATCCAGACGGCTTCTTTTGCGGCATCAGATGCAGCGATATATTCCGCTTCCATAGTCGAGTCAGCAACGGTTTCCTATTTGGAACTCTTCCAACACACCACCCCTCCATTGAGGGTAAAGACAAAGCCCAACATGGACTTGGAATCATCCTTGTCACTCTGGAAGCTGGAGTCAGCAAAGGTCTCGATCTGGAGGTCTTTTCCGCCATACACCAAGAACATCTCCTTAGTCCTTCTTAGATACTTGAGAATGTTCTTTACCGCTATCCAGTGTTTCTCTCCAGGGTTTGACTGATATCGGCTTACCACACTCAGTGCGTAAGCAACATCTGGTCTGGTACACAACATCGCATACATTATAGAGCCTACCGCAGAAGCATAGGGTATAATAGACATGCGATCCCTTTCCAAATCAGTCTTGGGAGACATCTCTTTGGAGAGGGTGATCCCGTGACAAGCCGGTAGGTTACCGCGCTTGGAATCTTCCATACTGAATCTTTTCAGTATGGTGTCGATGTACCTGGACTGCGAAAGTCCTAATATCCTCTTGGATCTATCACGATAGATCCGGATCCCCAGAATGTAGGAGGCATCACCCAGGTCTTTCATGGAGAACCTGTGTGACAAGAACCCCTTGACAGATTGTAGCATAGGAATGTCATTTCCTATCAACAGAATGTCATCCACGTACAAAACGAGGAATACGACAGTTCTTGCTACAAATCTACTATAGATGCATGGTTCATCTGGAATTTGGATAAAGCCAAATTCTTTGACCGTCTCATCAAAACAGATATTCCAACTCCGCGATGCCTGCTTTAGTCCATAGATGGACTTAAGCAACTTGCACACTTTTCCGCTGCTCCCACTCTGAATGAAACCCTCTGGCTGGTCCATATAGACACACTCCTCTAAATTTCCATTTAGAAAAGCGGTCTTTACGTCCATCTGCCAAATCTCATAATCGTGGAAGGCAGCAATGGCAAGAAGGATCCAAATGGATTTCAGCATAGCCACTGGAGAAAAGGTTTCGTCATAGTCCAAACCAGGTCTTTGACGAAAACCCTTCGCAACAAGTCTAGCTTTATAGGTCTCAACCTGTCCATCTACACCAATCTTCTTTTTGAAGATCCACTTACATCCTACGGATTTTACCCCATCTGGAGCAATGTCCAACGTCCATACGTTGTTGGTGTACATAGACTCCATTTCGGTCCACATTGCATCCAGCCATTTTACCGAGTCAACGCTCTGAATGGCTTGCTGGAAGCTAGTAGGCTCATCACAATCAATGATGCAATCCTCTCTATCCCCGTCTATGAGAAAACCGTAGTATCTCTCGGGCGGATGAGACTGCCTACTACTCCTGCGGAGCGGCATAGGAATGTCCTGATCTTTCGAACCCTCTGGTTCTACTAAGCTTTCAGTAATAGCTCGTGGTTTTGGAATTTCTTCCAGTTCTATTGTGCTCCCACTGATTTCCTTTTCCAAGAATTGGTGTTCTAGAAAGTGGGCATGACGAGAAACAAAAACCTTTTGTTCCTCTTCGCAATAGAAGAATATCCCTTGGAGTTCTTTGGATATCCCACAAACTTGCACTGTACTGAGCGTGCCTCGAGTTTGTCCGCATGCTGCTTTTTGACAAAAGCTGGACATCCTCATGTCTTAATATGATTAAGATAGGGTCCCTTCCCACACCATATCTGATATGGTGTAGTAGGCACAGTCTTAGTTAGAACTCGGTTCAAAAGGTATGCAGTTGATTCTAGTGCATATCCCCAGAATGATCGCGGTAACTCAGCGTTACTCATCATGGACCGTACCATATCCAATAGGGTTCGGTTCTGTCTCTCCGATACACCGTTATATTGCGGAGTGTATGGAGGAGTAAGCTGAGAGAGAATTCCATTCTCTTTTAGGTAATCCAGGAACTCGGCACTCAAGTATTCACCACCTCGATCAGATCTCAGTGTCTTGATACTTTTGCCTGTTTGTTTTTCTACTTCATTCTTATATTCCTGGAATTTTTCAAAGGCCTTGGATTTATGTTTCATTAAGAAGACATATCCGTACGTTGAAAAGTCATCCGTAAAAGTAATGAAGTAAGAATAACCTCTTCGTGCATGTGTAGACATTGGACCGCACACGTCGCTGTGTATGAGTCCCAGAAGCTCGCTCGCTCTCACTCCGTGTCCAGTGAACGGAGTCTTTGTCATCTTTCCTTTGAGACGGGATTGACAAGTTGCATATGATTGATATTCGAACGGATCCAAATATCCTTCTGTATGTAACTTAGTCGACCTTCTCTCATTAATGTGACCCAGTCTATAATGCCATAGAAAGTCTGATTGATTTCTGGAGACTTTCTTTTGTGTGTATTCTGGACATTGAAAATCTGTGGTTGGTTTAGTACGTATATACCATTGCTTAATGTACCTGACCCAATCAGAACTTGATTAAGGTGAATGTTTACAACATTACTTACAAACGCAAATTCATAACCTTCTTTAGATATTAAAGATATAGAAATGATATTACAAGTTGCATTGGGTACAAAAAAGCAATTACGTAAAACCAAAACATGTCCATCCGACATTCCCAGGTGATAGTCCCCCACGGCCTCAGCATCCATGCTAGCTCCGTTTGCAACTTTGAGGGTCATGTCACCTGCCTTCAAAAACCTACGCTTTCTCAATGCCTGCAAAGAATTACAGATATGAGATCCTGATCCGGTATCCAATACCCAGGAAGTAGAGTTTATTGATAGACAGTTTTCAATAACATACACACTTGAAGCTTGAGCCGCAACTTGCTTCAGATCCTGTGTTCTGGCCTTCCAAGCCCTGCAATCTTTCTTCCAGTGTCCACTCTTGTGACAGTAAAAGCACTCTTCCTTCCCCACAAGCTTCCCCGCTACCTTTGTTGCTCTTACATTTCCCTTCGTATTCACTTTACTAACACCGCCCCTTGGTTTGGCGGGGGCTTTCTTCATCTTTCCCTTGGCTTTCGCCCTGGACTTAGAAGAGGAAGATTCTCCTACAAACAAAGTGGATGTTTCCCTACCCTTCTGTAGGGTGCCCTCAGCACTCCTCAACATGTTCAGAAGCTCGGAAAGTTCAACCTCCTTTCCTTGCATGTTAAAGTTTAGGATAAACTGGGCGTAAGTGGGAGGAAGGGACTGGAGAATCAAGTCCGTATAGAGTTCATTCTCCAACGTGGTCCCAAGGTCCGCGAGCTCCTCAATGTAGCTAATCATCTTAAGCACATGTTCTGCTACCGATGATCCGACGACCAATCTTGCCGAAAATAGCTTCTTCGACACTTCGTATCTAGCGATACGAGATTGCTCTCCATACAGTTCTTTTGTATGGAGAAATATGGATTCGAGGTCCATATTCTCGTGCCTCCTCTGATGTTCATTGTCCATAGAGGCAAGCATGAGGCACTTGTCCTTCGCGCGGTCGATTTCCTAGGTCTTATAGATTTCCCTATCTACGACACTGGTTTTGGGACCTGGGACAGGGGGTGCTTTGGTGGTAAGAAGATACCCCAACTTGTCATAAGTGATTGCCATTTTGACATTCCTGAGCCAATCTTTGTAGTTTGGTTCTGTCAGTATGTTTTTATCTAGTAATAACTTAAGTCCGGTCATCTTGATTGGTCGCTGCAATTAGGAGAGAGAAAAGAAACACTTTAGCATGATGCTCTTGCAAGTTTAGAATGGTTTTTAATTTGTCTAAACATGATGGCTCCCACTGTCTCTCGAATCCCTCCTCAAACCATAAAGGAATAATTAGTCGGGATCAATCTCACCGTACAATACTTGCTTAACCGTTCAGCCAGGCCAGTGTCGGTACTTCGAGGGAGGTTTTCCAACGCTTTCGCGAAGTTCCTTAATTTAAGAACCTCTTTTCCCTGGGGGCATAGCCCCGCTAACACCTTTCTAGACACCTACTAGGTTTATAGCATTGATCGTTAAGTGAGAAATTTCCTGAGGAGTGGCATATACTCACAGTAGGATCGGGATCCAAATATCATCGCGTGACAAAACTGAAGGAATCCTACCAGAATTATCACACTCCAAATGGTATGCAGCGCTAGCAAGTTTCAGTACTTATGAAACTCCCGATGTGGATTTTTGCCCCATGCTCTTATGACCTTGACTTTGGCCAAAATATCATAAGTCACATGTCAAGTTCTACCCGTCATTCTCTAGGTTAATTTGGACCCACCCATACCTACCCTTGGCTTTGGCCAAAATGGCAGTACGACTGTCCCAAACCAACGCATCTATCAATGCTGCACATGAATACCCAATAGCTACCAATCACTATGCCTTGACTTTGGCCAACATACATAGCTTGAATACTTATTGACTATTCATGTGAAATGACGGAGGGCTACGAATGGTTTTGGCGAAACCGTGAACGTAGTGAACTTGATATAATCGATAGAACGAGATATCTTTTAAAAGGAGTGGTTCAAGCTCCGCATTTAAAAGTTGGTTTTTGAAAAGAACCGAGTGGTTTTGAAAGTGTTCCAACGACTTTTACTTGGTTTATTTTCTTGCATTAATTCCAATGCGTCCCATCATTTAATCCTACCATTGCAGAAAACAACCAAAATTTGACGTACGCTTATGCCATTCGCATTCGCCACAGGGCCCCGTCATCACCCGTTAGGTTACTTAACTAACGACAGAGCGGGGGATGGGCTAGCGCGGATGCAAAACATAAGCAACGCCTAAATAGATATCATGTGTGTGTGTGTATATATATATATATATATATATATATATATATATATAACAATGATAGACAATCCAGATCACAGATGAATACATTGGATATACTAGGAATCTGCATTCCGTTCGAGCCTGTAACGAAAAGCGGATTACACGGTCGCGATGAATAGCCAATACCCCACTCTAGACCCCTACGGGTGCGGCAAACTACCCGCCAAGTACCCGAAGCGAAGCAACCTCCCTCAACACCGTGAGTAGGCCACTCGGCACTTCGAGATACCCGGTAGTTTGTGCACCCCTCCTTGGGTCTATCCTAAGAGCAAAAACAGTAAAAAGAAATTATACAATGGCGGCTACAACCTCAACCCGGATGTGCGGCCAAACAAATAATATTTCATCAATTTACATATTACAAGAATTGAAAGAACAAGAAAACTCTCATCTCACAACCACCCGGCTATTCATCCACGACAATCCAACGAATTCATATATACATACCAACAACATTACAGATCACAGATATGTATAACCCCCACTAATCGACGTATAGCGATTAGCGGACGTTCAATACATATATCACATCACAGATATAACCCATTAGCCAAAGTGTAAAGAAGTTCGATCAAAAATACGGATTTGTGACCACCCCAAAAACCAACTTGTTCTCTGGAAAATCTGGGTGGAAACAAACTATGTCAAAAATCACAAAACAGCCCCAGAAGTAAACTGCATGAAAAACGATCCACAGCCGAGTCAACTCGGCCGTGGATCCGTGGCAAGAGCAAGCTCTTACCGCGAAATAGCGTCGAGTTGGTCGGTTCAGTGGGCCGTTTTTCTTGCCTGTACTTAAAAAAGCCTGAGCCGATTTTTATGATATGATTTATTATATTTAAACCAGGTTTAAAATCGGCAGAAAGTTAGGGTTACGGAAGAAAAGTTTTGTGATTTTTGCAATCGAAGTTCTATACACTTTACTAACTAGCTAGTTTATGTTTAGTTAGGCTCTGATACCACTGTAAGTCTACGTTGCCTACCCCGGTGCTTGCGGGGAGGCGGAAACGTTATGAAAAATTTGATTTTTACAACACTAGACAACATTGACTTGCTAAAGGAGGGATCTTTGCTAAACAAAACTAACTAACAAAGCTAAAGGAGTTAGCTACTCGGTTAAGGGGTTATACCTAGGTCTTCAAGTCCTTCTCTTCTTGCTCCTTGGAGTGAAAGAAAGGGATCTCCTTGTCGCCTTCTCTTGTCGAAGAAAGATCCACCCGAGGGCCTCAACCTTTGGCTTCAACTTCAAACTAGAAGTAACTAAGATGCTTGGAGTGCTAATCCTAGAACCTTAGAAAGAGTAGAGAGTATTTTAGAAGGATTTATGTCAAGCTCAAGGGATTCTCAACTCATGAGAGGGGAGAGCTAGAGAGAGAGGAAGAGGAGGAGAGAGAATCAAAATGATAGAATGAGAAGAAATAAACCATTCTTCTCACATATATGTGTGAATTATGAAAATAGATAATTAGCTAAATATAATTGTCATGGTTTAATCAAGAAACGACCATTATCATTTCATATTAAATACTTTTTGCTAGAATCAAATAGCATCTTTCTTATGGAATGATTATGGTTAAGTTGTCAACCTAGGTCAACAAGTCAAATAGAGTCAAATGGTCAACAACCCTAACCATGCACAATTATAATTAACTAATATCAATAAATCATATTTCACACATAACCATTAGGGTTAAGAAAATGACAATGGTAATCAACCCTAATGAAAGTCCTCTGCCTCTCCCTCAGTCAACTGTGCATACACACCCATATCCGTGTTTCGAGGAACACGAATACAATGAGATAAAACCAATCCCAAAACATATACTAGGATCCGGCTTAAACCAAAGCCCGCTAGTATAAGCTGTCCGGACACAAAACGTGCACAAGTGCGCGAATGTGAACGAACCCCGTCACAAAACCATGCGACCTCTACTCATTTTGCCTATAGGCGAATAACCCTCTGTGTGGAACTCTAAAGACTCGACACTACGCTGGCAGTGGGTTTAACCACAGACCGCAAGCGGCACTAGCTGTACGTAATGGTCCCCAAGTAGATGTCGATAAGAAGACTGACGAGGTAAACCCATCTGAACTCCTACTGAGCCTAAATATGACAGTCTCCGTACAGTCCGGTCTGTTCGTCTGATAACATCGCATGACGGTCCTAGGGGGCGGTAAAACGTCAGTCCCCTAATAGCGGTACAAGTCGTGTCAGAGTGTAGCCCAGAACACCCTGAGATAACACTGGAAACCTACCAGTATGTCTCGCTTGCCCTGGCCAGGGACTACTTGTGTAATGGCTCTCCTAGACACAGCGTGATGCCAACCCCCAATACCGGGTAAGACGAATCCTGTCTAACCGTCACTGCCTCCAAGTGCTTCGGGACTGCACCCAACTACTACCTGTTTGCACGACTCCTTTGAGCCGTGGTAGGGTAGTAATCAAACTACGGTGGGAACACACTTGAGGCGAAATGACAGTGTCAAGTCAGCGGACTAAGCTGTACTCATGTCAGCTGGGAACTGATAACTGACGATAGGTATAATACCAACCAACAGTTCCCGACGAGTTCTATCCAGTGTACTCGTAACCTAACGAGCACCCGCATACTATCTCAAGTACGACGTACCGACGGCTGTGGGACAGGCCATCTCCCGTGCTGGGATGAGAAGTGCATACGCTAGTCTACTCCGGAGTATCGATGCCCTGTCTCGATAATCCCACGACCAGGGACGTGTAAATAAGGATGTGCTTGTAGATTACCCAGCCCCCACGAGTGTGACTGCCATCACAACGCTGGTAATCAAGCAAAGACCCTAAGGGTTCCACTAATGCGTATAGGTGATATAATAAAAGAAACACATGTACACATTAGAGCAGAGACAAACCAAGTAGCATACTACCATTTCGAGCAAGATTGTCTATACAACTGTGAATATTCCAAGCTTCCATCAAGTAATATACATACTAGTATGATACGGTAATGGCCTCTAGGGCATATACACTAACAGTCGTGCGGGTGAGTTTAATTCAATCATGAAATGTATGGGTTGAACTTGACTAGCGGCCTATGGTTTGCTAACCTTCGTCAAGGTCATAGGAAGCTAGGGGCAAAATATTATCAGGAATTTCAAGTGTTGAAATTTGCCATGAGATTGCATACCTTCTATGAGATAGTTAGATCCCGATACCAAATGCAAGTAAGAGTTACACCTTGGAGAGTTTTACACATTACAATTAGCCGATCAAGTAGGTGTCTAGAAAGGTGTTAACGGGGTTAAGCCCCTGGAAAAACGAGATTTACTTTAATGTCACGACCCGAAAGTACGGAACATGACCGGCACTTAGACTACGAACGTCTCAAGGAGTACGTATGCTAAGTAAGCCGAAACCCGGAAATCCAAACCAAGAGAAGTAGTAGAGAATAGGAAGAACCATATCAAATCAATCTGTATGCAACATAATATACAACGCCTAAAGGCGAGGATCACAACAGAAATGGAACTCAAAGAGCAAGAAACTCAACAAATAAAACATGCTACTCTATGGTCGAAAGAATAACATTACTGGTCTCTATCTCAAAAAAAATACAAGTTTGGTTGATGGAACTTCTAGATACAACTGAAATATAATATACAAGGTATAATGATGGGTAAGATACAATAAACCCACCTACTAGCAAGTCACCCGAAAAGAAACCGTGCCCGCAAAGCCGTAATGAAATCCATACGGCAACACCTGCAAGAAACTGGGGCACAACGGGGGTGAGTTGCCAACTCGTGAGTAGAAAAAGATCTACGAACAGAAAATCGCATGAATAACGCAACCTAGGTCAATGATCATAATATATCCTCAAATATATGAATAACATGCAGCCTATAACAATGGCTAGGGTAATATCTAACCCGAGTGTGATCTCATGTGCCCGTGCCAGTGCCTCAGATAGCAATATATCATATGAATGAGGTATGAATGCATGAAAACAGAATACATGTAAATGAAGAAACTGTTTTCATAAATTAGTGAGATTTCCTTTGTATTTTTAAAATGAGGTATCATAAATGAATTCAGCATCAACAGTGTCTAGCATCGACACAAAACATAAATCTCAATGTCTCAAAACCTCAGGCTCCGGCCATCCGGACTGGCCTGTATCATCAAATCTCAGTACCTCAATATCTCGAAATCTCAATGTCTCAATCTCAATATCTAGGGCGCCGTCAGTCCAGACCGGCCCCTACCATCCATCTCAAGACCACGACGGTATCCTCCGGATATCCGACGCGTCGGGTAAAATCACCGGTAGGTAGTCTCCCCCTGCCAGGCTCATCGTCATCACCACGAGCTTCTTGCCCCGGGGTACCTTACCGGGTCCACCATGTACCCGAAACGGTTCATCCAACTCCTCGAATCGGGTCTCCAAATCTATCAGCAAACTCATGGTGGACGACTCATACATCATGGGAAAAACCGCGCTTTTTATTTAAAAAGAGAAAGAAGAAGTTTGTATATGTTTTGCGGTTTTCCCCAAATCCAGAAAATCTCATGGAAATCCAAATCCAAAACCTCAATAGCACGTAAAAAGTGAATATATGCATGAGAATCCATGAATGCGGCATAACAATGAATAACAGTATGCATGAGGTAGCAGGTAATAACTATAATGTCTAAACTAACATATAAGGCAAGTACACTAATATCATGTCTAAACTATTAGCTAACAGGCTATGTCAAGCAATAATATTTTCTAAGGTGTACGTGACATGGCAATTACCGATGAAGATGTGTGTGAGCCGGCAAGTAAGTGTGCGTGGTACATACGCATCATCGGTAATGGTGCTGGTGTCCTAACCACAAGACATCAACAGTAGAATATGAAGCATAATATAAGCATGTGATGCGGAGCAAACAACAATAATGAGCGGGAGCTGAATACTAGACGCAACGATAATTAATCTGTTTTAACCTAATATAAGTCCTACAATGGTGCCTTTTGAAATAACACGAATCGTGGGGTTTTGAAAATAGGGGCTACGGTGTTTTTAAGAAAAGATACGTTTTTTGAAATATCCGTAGGATCCCTTAGGCTGTCTTTAAAAATACGCACGATTCGTAAGCTTTGAAATAGGTAGGAACCGAATCTAATCTAACAACTAACTAAACTAAAGGGCTACGCTATAAGCTAGACTACAGGTAAGGAAACCGCCTAACATCTGAGTCGATACATATACATACCTGTATATATATTAGTCGGTGATCCCGCCTCAATAATATCATATCCGATAACATATCTATAATCAGACATCCCAAGTCAAGAGTGCGGATCGATCATCAAGATATAGCTCGTACGTAAATCCGTCGTACGGCATCCCCAAATCTGGGTACGGGTCAATATCATATTCCTCACACTATTCCTCTGGTATCCTCTTTATCCAAGATCATAGTCTAGGGTACTGACCTATGTCTAGTACAATACTAATATCCTCAATATACTCATGATCTGACTACTGATCGACAATCTCGTACAAACCGATATCGTCAGCACATATCATCATCAAGGGGTATACATCGCCCGATACGGCCTAATATCAATATCCTAGCATATTATGCCTCATATCACGATCACATGTCGACCATTTATTTATAACACTATTCACCCGTATCGCCGCCGCAAGATCCGCTATAACACCAGGACGTACCTTAAGTACGAATCCTGCCATATCACCGAGATCACAACCACAAACAAATCTCATCGACTCAGCTCAATCCCAAGTATCCTCCTCAAATCCGTATGTGAACACATAGTCCCATACCCATGTGAACATATAAATATATTCCCATACACGCACATATGAAATAAGGAATGTATGCAAGTATGTATATGTGTGTATGTGTAAGTGTAGTGCACCCACTACCTAAGGTTTCGTAACCATGCACCAATCGAACACCAATATCCATCTAAAATCATCAATAATAAATCCTAACAACATATCATAAATTGTTGGTGTGTATACGCATCCGTATACATCACCACGGACTGCGGGGGTGCTATACGCCATCCACCCGACTTCTTCCCGTAGATATAAATCTATTCACCTGGTCCTCGCTAGCCGGTACCGACGTCGCCACGCGCTTGCTTGTCGTCTCGAAGTCCACATGGGGGTACCTACATATCATAACGCACCATATCGCATTAAAACTAAATTCGAAATCGAAACGGCATACGAAAATCAAATCGGCACGCGTATCATGCATAGGTCCAAACCTATCGCCTACGCATGCAAGAATAGTCAAACCAACCCTCGATGTCGATGTACAAACGTCAAACCATCGAGAAAAATCCAATCACACTCATTTGCACATTCACGAACACTAATTTTAATATAAACTAGGTTAAAACTCACAAAAACCTCAATTTTGCTTAAAAAGTCATTTTTCCGAAAATCTAGCAAGCACAATTCGCCGTTTTTGTACAAAACAGGATGTTTAAATGAATGTAGCGGCCAATATATTTATTAAATATCTTAAATAAGTCGTATAAACAAATTTCCGGAATTTAATCTCATTAAATTCCAAAAATCCTAATATTCTAGTTTACAAAATACCCTTTTTAACAATTTCATAGCAAAAATGCACAAACTACAATTTAGGTTGGATTTCCATGAACTAAAGTGTTAAACTACACTTAATAAAGTTAATAATATGATAAAAACCCTAACCATATTTTTAATCTCATATTTCGAATTAAATCAAAAAAACTAGTTTGCAACAAAAAGCTTAATTTGGACATTTTTCAAGTAACAACTTGTAATTAACAACTAGATTAGTTTTCTACAAAACTAAATATATTAATCCACCTCACTAAACCATACACAATCAAACACAACTCATTTCCACAACAAACCCTAACTTAGTAATCAAAACCCTTTCTTTAAATTTCAAAACTTGAAATTTAAAACCCTAATTTAACACCTAATAGCTAGATTCAAGTAATTTAACAACAAATTAAGCATAAGGTTATGATTATACCTCACAAGCTTGAGATCAAACTTGCAAAAATCTTAGCCTCCAACAATGATTTCATGCTCCAAGATCCATGCTTGAATAGCTAAAGAATAATGGGTAAAGCTTGGATTTAGAATTAGCTTTGAATTTTTGAGAAAAAGGGTGGATTTTTGATAGAAATATTTGGGGATTTTGATGGAAAAATGAGATGAAGTATTTGGGGCTGTTTTGGTTCAGGTTTTGGCCAGAAATCTTGGGGGATTGGGTGAGGGAGGAGAGAGAGTGAGGTGGGGAAAGTTAGTTCAAGTCAAAGTCAACTCAAATTATACCATTTTCTACTCTTTTTTTCTTTTCTTTTCTTTCATTTCTTTTCTTTAAAATCCAAGTGGGGACAAAAGAGGGGGCTGCTGAATTCTTCAAGGGGATAAGTGAATGGGGGGGTGTGGGTGTGGGTACGGGTGTGGGGTGATGAAAAATGATAAATACAATACCCCAAACATCCATTTACGCTAAAAAAAGCCTTTTTTCGTCAATAATTTCTAAACCGTTTTGGCAAATGATTTCGTTCCAAAAAATACATGATAAAATTTTATTTAATGTTTTATGATGCACAAAATTTGTTTCAACTCATTCCAATTTGTAATTTTCCCTAATTAAATGTATTAGTGACGGCTTAAAATAATAATAAAATAATATTTTTTTCAGAAAATTTGAAATTTCACCAGCGGCTCAATAAACACCAAATAATAGCAATTACATAGCTAGAATGTGTATATTTAATTTTTATAATAAGATATTTGTATTTTGACTTTTTACAGAAAACCCCCTTATTTTACCGATTTTTTTCGAAATTTCACCGAAACGATTTTCAAAACGTTACAATCTTCCCCCCTTAAAGAAATTCGGTCCCCGAATTTAAATTCAAACTCCCCCAAATACTAAAACATCTAAGAAAAACCATCAAGTCGTCGGGGCTCCGAAATTGTAACTACATAAAACAAATCATAGCGCAGCGCATGCGCTTGAAAAATGAGCATATAACTCAAATCAAAACTCCGTCAAGCATCCCGCAATCATCGGAGTCATGGAGAAGACATCAATGCCAAATACAAATCAAAACCAATATGATATAACTCGAAACTATAAATGTAAATATCGAATCTATATCTGTAAGTATCTGAAGGAAATGCATGCCAAATCTCTTTAAGTCGCTGTGCAACGCGTATAACACTGCACAGTGGCGGACGTCTACCATAAGAAAATAACTATATACATATATACCTTTGTTTGAAATGTACGTTCCGCCATTTTGGAAACAATTTAGAAGGGTCTCCTTGTTTTAAACATTTCGTGTCATATCAGACACGTAGGTAAATACTGAGGCTATAGCTCGCTTTTTGGAAATCCCTTCAATAACTATCAATGCATGCAAAATATATTCAGGTACTGTCCTCTGACTAGTCCTGCTCAGTACGGAAACACATAGCAATATCATAAAAACGTACTGCTCTATAAGAAATCAATCCCAAAATATGCACATGAATACTACGTGCGTCTGGTGCGCACGGAAATCAAAATCCATGAATGTGCCATACATGCGCACAGAAACAACATCTAAGTGCATCAGGTGTGCACGAAACATCTGTCGTAGGCAACATGTGTGCCTGACAGCAAAATCAGGTGCATCTGACATGCACGAAAAATCTCGAATTAGTGCATCTGGTGTGCACCAAATCGCATCTCGTAACAGGCGCCCAACAGGCGCTAAAAATCCAATCCGGTGCATAAAATGCACAAAACAAATGTCGAGCATCACCCTCGAAATCGAAATCCAGTGTATCCAAGTGCACAAAATACATGTCACTGCACTGCCAGCATATATAAACTATACAGAGTGCAGGAACCAAATCGCGTGCGTGCATACGCACAAAATCAACTCAACTGTTTAAAACCGTAAAATCACAAACATGTGAAACTAAAGCACGAAAACGATATCAAGTGCAACACTGTGCAAAGATCGTAAATCCTCAATCATCAAAATCAAATCATACGAATAAATCACCCAAAACATCGAAATCAATAATGGCGGAACAGTACCGCTCAAGTTCATCCTCTAAGAATCTCGGGCCAACTGTCGCGGTCACTAGTGGGACGTCTCGTCGATGATCATGAACTCTGGCCTGCTGGTGTGCGTAACATGACCACTCCTGGGTCCAAGTCTTCTCCGTGGATTACCAATCTCACAATCCATCGGCTCATCGGCCCTGTCAAGGCAGCATATCACTGGCGTCGGCCTCTGGCTCTCTGAATGCACGTGACACATCTGATCCTGGGTGCAAGTATCATCGCAGCAGTATCCTGAAAGGAATCCTGCTCACGGTCTCTTCCATGTCTCGTCTCTGCCAACTGTCCGGAAGTCATTGTCCTTTCCTATATCTGCATCTTGCTCTGGAACGACTGCATACTCATCGCGACTCCTTCTGGAAGGTAAGTCCAAATACCATGCCTCGGCATGCGCATCGCCTCTCTGATGTCGGCGGAGTGGAACGTCATCTCATCTAGATCTGGTGCGAACCTCTTATTCCACTTTTCTCTAATGTCGTCTGCTTTGGACTCGTCTCGTCGCGGCTGCATGGACTGAGCTCCAACGGCTATCCTCGTATCTGGAGTCTCCCAAGAAGGCATCTCACCACCTAGCATCCGAATTAAGTCGAGCCATCCAATCGATTCGTCAAAACCTCATAATCCCCCAAGAGCTCAACATCTTGGGTACAGTTTAATAGTATCGAGTACGTACCACAGCAACGGTGGTCCAGCCGTAGAAGGGCAAACCCAAGCCTCACTAATGGCGCCGCAGAACTGCCGCAAACCCTAAGGTTCAAAGGCTTTCACACGGTCATTAAGTCGAGTTAGGGTTTCATTCTTCTAGAGGGACCATAGAATTGCCTGCATGTCTTTCCGACTATCTTAAACTTGGAATAATAGGTTTCTGACATTCGATCGTCTCTGTCGACTCCCAACATCTCCACGTGAAGTCGTCTCTAGCTGGAATCCATCTATCTGATGACCTCGCATCGGGTTAGGCGAACGATCCACATGTCCTAGTCATTCATCCACGATGACTAGCGACCTTCTATCATCTCTTAGTACAACTCGTTCTGCACTAACTCCAGCATCTGGGGCAATACCTCGTCGTTCTCAGCAATAACTGGCTCGCTCGTCTGCACGCCGAACAGTGCCTCGATCATCATGAATAAGCAACACACCAACGGTCATCAAGATCTGGCTGGCCTCTATCATTAGCTCAATCCTCTAATGTCGATCAGCACATCCGAGTAACCTCATAAAGGCGATCCGCCAAACGCTCGTGGCGCGGAAACACAGTCAAAAGACACTTCTCTATAATCGGGTGTCGCCGGAATCATGCCCTGGTCAGTCCTCGTTCGTGCCGAGCTCATGCTGACCGCAACTCTAGCCGTAGCTCTCCCTGCCCGTAATCGTGGCAGCAAAACCAAACTGGTACCGATGAGGCTAGATCAGGAAAGAATATAATACTGAACAAGGAAATGTACATCCTAAGGCTTCTTAAGTGGAGTGGCGTGTCGTAAATATGCCGCGGAACATACCAACGGTACGTCACTCTACTTTAGTCACCTATTCCATCAACCAAGGGTCATCCTACGCTCCGAAGGTAAAACCTAACGCTCTGATACCAACTTTGTCACGACCCGAAAGTACGGAACATGACCGGCACTTAGACTACGAACGTCTCAAGGAGTACGTATGCTAAGTAAACCGAAACCCAGAAATCCAAACCAAGAGATGTAGTAGAGAATAGGAAGAACCATATCAAATCAACCTGTATGCAACATAATATACAACGCCTAAAGGCGGGGATCACAACAGAAATGGAACTCAACCAGCAAGAAACTCAAGAAATAAAACATGCTACTCTATGGTCGAAAGAATAACATTACTGGTCTCTATCTCAAAAAAAATACAAGTTTGGTTGATGGAACTTCTAGATACAACTGAAATATAATATACAAGGTATAATGATGGGTAAGATACAATAAACCCACCTACTAGCAAGTCACCCGAAAAGAAACCGTGCCCGCAAAGCCGTAATGAAATCCGTACGGCAACACCTGCAAGAAACTGGGGCACAACGGGGGTGAGTTGCCAACTCGTGAGTAGAAAAAGATCTACGAACAGAAAATCGCATGAATAACGCAACCTAGGTCAATGATCATAATATATCCTCAAATATATGAATAACATGCAGCCTATAACAATGGCTAGGGTAATATCTAACCCGAGTGTGATCTCATGTGCCCGTGTCAGTGCCTCAGGTAGCAATATATCATATGAATGAGGTATGAATGCATGAAAACAGAATACATGTAAATGAAGAAACTGTTTTCATAAATTAGTGAGATTTCCTTTGTATTTTTAAAATGAGGTATCATAAATGAAATCAGCATCAACAGTGTCTAGCATCGACACAAAACATAAATCTCAATGTCTCAAAACCTCAGGCTCCAGCCATCCGGACTGGCCTGTAACATCAAATCTCAGTACCTCAATATCTCGAAATCTCAATGTCTTAATCTCAATATCTAGGACGCCGTCAGTCCAGACCGGCCCCTACCATCCATCTCAAGACCACGACGGTATCCTCCGGATATCCGACGCGTCGGGTAAAATCACCGGTAGGTAGTCTCCCCCTGCCAGGCTCATCGTCATCTCCACGAGCTTCTTGCCCCGGGGTATCTTACCGGGTCCACCATGTACCGGAAACGGTTCATCCAAGTCCTCGAATCGGGTCTCTAAATCTATCAGCAAACTCATGGTGGACGACTCATACATCATGGGAAAAACCGCGCTTTTTATTTAAAAAGAGAAAGAAGAAGTTTGTATATGTTTTGCGGTTTTCCCCAAATCCAGAAAATCTCATGGAAATCCAAATCCAAAACCTCAATAGCACGTAAAAAGTGAATATATGCATGAGAATCCATGAATGCGGCATAACAATGAATAACAGTATGCATGAGGTAGCAGGCAATAACTATAATGTCTAAACTAACATATAAGGCAAGTACACTAATATCATGTCTAAACTATTAGCTAACAGGCTATGTCAAGCAATAATATTTTCTAAGATGTACGTGACATGGCAATTACCGATGAAGATGTGTGTGAGCCGGCAAGTAAGTGTGCGTGGTACATACGCATCATCGGTAATGGTGCTGGTGTCCTAACCACAAGACATCAACAGTAGAATATGAAGCATAATATAAGCATGTGATGCGGAGCAAACAACAATAATGAGCGGGAGCTGAATACTAGACGCAACGATAATTAATCTGTTTTAACCTAATATAAGTCCTACAATGGTGCCTTTTGAAATAACACGAATCGTGGGGTTTTGAAAATAGGGGCTACGGTGTTTTTAAGAAAAGATACGTTTTTTGAAATATCCGTAGGATCCCTTAGGCTGTCTTTAAAAATACGCACGATTCGTAAGCTTTGAAATAGGTAGGAACGGAATCTAATCTAACAACTAACTAAACTAAAGGGCTACGCTATAAGCTAGACTACAGGTAAGGAAACCGCCTAACATCTGAGTCGATACATATACATACCTGTGTATATATTAGTCGGTGATCCCGCCTCAATAATATCATATCCGATACCATATCTATAATCAGACATCCCAAGTCAAGAGTGCGGATCGATCATCAAGATATAGCTCGTACGTAAATCCGTCGTACGGCATCCCCAAATCTGGGTACGGGTCAATATCATATTCCTCACACTATTCCTCTGGTATCCTCTTTATCCAAGATCATAGTCTAGGGTACTGACCTATGTCTAGTACAATACTAATATTCTCAATATACTCATGATCTGACTACTGATCGACAATCTCGTACAAACCGATATCGTCAGCACATATCATCATCAAGGGGTATACATCGCCCGATACGGCCTAATATCAATATCCTAGCATATTATGCCTCATATCACGATCACATGTCGACCATTTATTTATAACACTATTCACCCGTATCGCCGCCGCAAGATCCGCTATAACACCAGGACGTACCTTAAGTACGAATCCTGCCATATCACCGAGATCACAACCACAAACAAATCTCATCGACTCAGTGTTAGTGTATATGCCCTAGAGGCCATTACTGTATCATACTAGTATGTATATTACTTAATGGAAGCTTGGGATATTCACCTTGTATATACAATCTTGCTCAAAATAGTAGTATGCTACTTGGTTTATTTCTACTTCAATGTGTACATGTGTTTATCTTTGTATATTGCTTATACACATTAGTGGAGCCCTTAGGATCTTTGCTTGATTACCAGCGATGTGATGGCCGTCACACTAGTGGGGCTGGGTAATCTAGAAGCACATCCTTATGCAGGTCCCTGGTCGCAGGACTATCGAGACAGGGCATCGATACTCCGGAGTAGACCAGCGCATGCGCTTCTCATCCCAGTGTGGGAGACGGTCTGTCCCACAGCCGTCAGTACGTCGTACTTGAGATAGTATGCGGGTGCCCGTTAGGTTACGGGTACACTGGACAGGACTCGTCGGGAACTGACCAGTTGGTATTATACCTATCGTCAGTTATCAGTTCCCAGGTGACATGAGTACAGCTTAGTCCGCTGACTTGACACTGTCACTTCGTCTCGGGTGTGTTCCCACTGTACTTTGATCACTACCCTACCACGGCTCAAAGGAGTCGTGCAAACAGGTGGTGGTTGGGTGCAGTCCCGAAGCACTTGGAGGCAGTGACGGTTAGACAGGATTCGTCTCTCCCGGTATTGGGGGTTGACATCGCGCTGTGTCTAGGAGAGCCATTACACGAGTAGTCCCTGGCCAGGGCAAACGAGATATACTGGTAGGTTTCCAGTGTTATCTCAGGGTGTTTTGGGCTTCGCTCCGGCACGACTTGTACCGCTATTGGGGGACTGACGTTTACCGCCCCCTAGGCCCGCCATGCGATGTATCAGACGAACAGACCGGACTGTACGGAGAATGTCACACTCAGGCTCAGTAGGAGTTCAGATGGGTTTCGCCTCGTCGGTCTTCTTGTCGGCATTACCTGGGGACCGTTACGCACAGCTAGTGCCGCTTGCGGTCTGTGGTTAAACCCACTGCCAGCGTAGTGTCGAGTCTTTAGAGTCCCACACAGAAAGCTTTTCGCCTTTAGGCAAAAGAGTAGAGGTCGCATGGTATTGCGACAGGTCGCATGGTTTTGCGACAGGGTTCGGTCACATCCGTGCACTTGTGCACGTACAGTGTCCGGACAGTTTACACTAGCGGGCTTTGGTTTAAGCCAGATCCTAGTGTACCTTATGGGATTGGATTTATCCAGTTTGCATTCGTGTTCCTCGGAACGCGGATGCGGGTGTGTATGCACAGTTGACAGGGAGGCACAGACAGCGGATTCTCATTAGGGTTGTTGACAGTTGACCGTTGACTTTTTGACTTTTTGCTCAACCCTAATGAGAATATGATATGTGATTAACTATTATATTAATTAAGTATTATGGTGACTTGGTTGTTGACTTTGTTGACTTGTTGACTTTTGCTGACTTGTTGACTTTGTTGACCGGTTGACTAGGCTTGACTAGTTGACCATCATGATAACCATGGCTATCATTTCATGCCAAAGACTTTTTCTTGCTTGTTCATTTAAGTAAAATGAGTGCATGACATGATAAGCTTATGGTTGCTTCTACCATCACATAAGACTTTTGTTAATATGATGAGTTATGATTACTTTGGATTATGAGAGGGTGAGAGACAAAAGAGTTGCTCATTCTTTCTTGCTCATTCTCTCTCTTGTTCTTGAGCTCTCCTCTTGCTCTCACCCTCAACCTCTTGCTCCCTCTCTTGATCTATGATTCTCTTGTCTCATGAGTTGAGAATCAAGAACCATAGATAAAATCCCATTCTAAATCATCTCTACTCATTCTAGTTCACTAGGTTTAGCAAACCAAGTGAACTAGTTTCTTCAAAGAACGAAGAAGGAGCTAAAGGTTGGAGCTTTCAAGTGGATCTATCTTCGGCGTACGGAGACAACGAGAAGGAGCCATCGAACCACCATCGGAGCTTGAAGAGAAGGAGTTCAAGTTTAGGTATAACCATCTTCATCCGAGTAGCTAAATATCTTTAGCTTAGTATGCTAGTTTTAGTTTAGGTAAAGATCCCGACCTAGCTTAGTCCATGTTGCCTCTTGCGTTAAAACTTTGATTTTATACCGTTTCCGCCTCCCCGTAAGAACCGGGGGTCGCAACGTGGACTTACAGTGGTATCAGAGCCTAACTAAACTTAAACTAGCTTGGTAGTGAAGTGTAACGAAGTTCGGAACCGGAAAAATCCAAAAACCAAACTTTTACAAAAACTGAGTTTCTGTTGAAATTTTTTCTGGTCAAAATGAAAAACTTTATACTCCTAAATTCGGCTCAGGGTTTTGTTAGAACACCCATGAAAAACGGCCCACTAATTCGTTCAAACCGCCGCGCTTCCGCCGCACGAGGTAGGCATGTGCCGCGGAAGCGCCGCGGTTTGTCGTCTTCTGTGCGTCATTTTTCGTGCAGTGTGTGTCTGTGTTGGTTTTGGGATTTTTGAGATATATTATATGTGCCCAGATTTTCCAGAAAAGAAATTTCCTTTTGGGGTCCTATAATTCCGTATTTTTCCGAACTTCACTGCACTTTGACTATGATGGTTATATCTGTGTTGTTTGCATGTATTGAACGTCGGCTAATCGCTATAAGTCGATTAGTCGGAGTTATACATGATCTGTAATGTGCTGGAATGTGTATATAAATATGTTGGATTGTCGCGGGTGAATAGCCGGGGGTTGTGAGACGAGAGTTTTCTTTTCTTGCAATTCATGTAAATTTGTAAATTGATGTAATAATTATTTGTATGGCCGCACAACCGGGTCGGGGTTGTAGCCGTCATTGTATAATTTCTTTTTACTGTTTTTGCTCCTAGGATAGACCCATGGAGGGGTGCACAAACTACCGGGTATGCCGAAGTGTCGAGTGGCCTACTCATGGTGATGAGGGAGGTTGCTACGCTTCGGGTACTTGGCGGGTAGTTTGCCGCACCCGTAGGGGTCTTGGGTGGGGTATTGGCTATTCACCGTGACCGTGTAATCTGTTTTTGTTACAGGCTCGTACAAATTACAGATTCCTAGTATATCCAATGTATTTATCTGTGATCTGAAATGTCTATCATTGCTTTCTATTTAGGCGTTGCTTATGTTTTACAGACGCGCTAGCCCAGCCCCCGCTCTGTCGTTAGTTAAGTAACCTAACGGGTAATGACGGGGCCCAGTGGCGAATGCGAATGGCATAAGCGTACGTCATATTTTGGTTGTTTTCTGCAATGGTAGGATTAAATGATGGGACGCATTAAAAGAACTAATGCAAGAATATCACGCATTAAAAGAACTAATGCAAGATAATAAACCAAGTTAAAGTCGTTGGAACACTTTCAAAAACCACTCGGTTCTTTTCAAAACAAACTTTTAAAATACGGAGTTTGAGCCACTCCATTTAAAAGCTATCTCGTTCCATCGACTAAATCAAGTTCACTGCGTTCACGGTTTTGCCAAAACCATTCGTAGCCCTCCGTCGTTTCGTATGAATATTCAATAGTATTCAAGCTGTGTTTGTTGACCTTCGTCAAGGCATAGTGATTGGTAGCTGTTGGGTATTCATATGTAGCATAGATAGATGCGTTGGTTTGGGACATTCGCATTACCTTGTTGACCTTCGTCAAGGGTATATACGGGTGGATTCAAATTGACCTGGATAATGACGGGCAGAACTTGACATGTGACTTATGATTTGTTGACCTTCGTCAAGGTCATAAGAACATGGGGCAAAAATCCACATCGGGAGTTTTATAAGTACTGAAACTTGCTAGATTTGCATACCATTTGGAGTGTGATGATTCTGGTAGGATTCCTTCAGTTTCGTCACGCAATGATATTTGGATCCCGATCCTACTGTGAGTATATGCTACTCCTCGGGAAATTTCTCACTTAACGATCAATGCTATAAACCTAGTAGGTGCCTAGAAAGGTGTTAGCAGGGCTATGCCCCCAGGGAAAAGAGGTTCTTTAATTAAGGAACTTCGCGAAAGCGTTGGAAAACCTCCCTCGAAGTACCGACACCAGCCTGGCCGAACGGTTAAGCAAGTATTGTACGGTGGGATTGATCCTGACTAATTCTTCCTTTATGGTTTGAGGAGGGATTCGAGAAACAGTGGGAGCCATCCTGTTTAGACAAACTAAAAACCACTCTAAACTTGCAAGAGCATCATGCTGAGTGTTTTCCTCTTCTCTCCAAATTGCAGCGACCAATCAACATGACTGGACTTAAGTTACTCCTAGATAAAAACAAACTGACAGGGCCAAACTACAAAGATTGGCTCAGGAATGTCAAGATAGCAATCACTTATGACAAGCTGGGGTATCTTCTTACCACCAAAGCTCCCCCTGTCCCTGGTCCAACTTCCAGTGTCGCGGATAAGGAAATCCGCAAGACTTGGGAGATTGATAGCGCAAAGGCCAAGTGCCTCCTGCTTGCCTCGATGGACAACGAACATCAGAGGAGGCATGAGAATATGGACATGGAATCCATATTGCTCCATACAAAAGAACTGTATGGAGAGCAATCTCGTATCGCAAGATACGAAGCATCGAAAAAGTTATTTTCGACAAGAATGGCCGTCGGATCATCAGTAGCCGAGCACGTGCTAAAGATGATCGGCTTCATTGAGGAGCTCGCTGACCTAGGGATCACATTGGAGAGTGAGCTATATACGGATATAGTTCTCCAGTCCCTTCCTTCCACTTACGCCCAGTTTATACTGAACTTCAACCTACAAGAAAAAGAGGTTGAACTATCAGAGCTCCTCAACATGCTGAGGAGCGCAGAGGGCACCCTACAGAAAGGTAGGGATACATCCACTTTGTTTATAGGAGGATCATCTTCTTCTAGGTCCAAGGCGAAAGCCAAGGGAAAGAAGAAGAAGGCCCCCGCCAAACCAAGGGGCGGTGTAAGTAAAGTGGATACGAAGGGAAAAGGTAAAGCAACAAAAATAGCGGGGAAGCTTGTGGATAAGGAAGAATGCTTCTATTGTCATAAGAAAGGACACTGGAAGAATGATTGCAGGGCCTGGAAGGCCAGAACACAGGAATTGAAGCAGGTTGCAGCTTCAGCTTCAGGTGTGTATGTTATTGAAAACTGTCTTTCAATAAACTCTACTTCCTGGGTATTGGATACCGGATCAGGATCTCATATCTGTAATTCTTTGCAGGCGTTGAGAAACCGTAGGGTTTTGAAGGCAGGTGACATGACCCTCAGAGTTGCGAACGGAGCTAGCATGGATGCTAAAGCCGTGGGGGACTATCACCTGGGAATGTCAGATGGACATGTTTTGGTTTTGCGTAATTGCTTTTTTGTACCCAACGCAACTTGTAATATCATTTCTGTATCTTTAGTTTCTAAAGAAGGTTATGAATTTGCGTTTGTAAGTAATGTTGTGAACATTCACCTTAATCAAGCTTTAATTGGGTCAGGTACTTTGAGTAATGGTATATACGTGTTAAACCAACCACAGATTTTTAATGTTCAGAATACACACAAAAGAAAGTCTCCAGAAATAAATCAGACTTTCTTATGGCATTGTAGACTGGGTCACATCAATGAGAGAAGATTGACTAAGTTACATACAGAAGGGTATTTGAATGCGTTCGAATATCAGTCGTATGCCACTTGTCAATCCTGTCTCAAAGGAAAGATGACAAAGACTCCGTTTACTGGACATGGAGTAAGAGCGAGCGAGCTCTTGGGACTCGTACACAGTGACGTGTGCGGTCCAATGTCTACACATGCCCGAAGCGGACATTCTTACTTCATTACTTTTACGGATGACTTCTCAAGGTACGGTTATGTCTTCTTAATGAAACATAAGTCCGAGGCCTTTGGAAAATTCCAGGAGTATAAGAATGAAGTAGAGAAACAGACCGGCAAAAGTATTAAGATTCTAAGATCGGATCGAGGTGGAGAATACTTAAGTGCCGAATTCCTGAATTACTTAAAAGAGAATGGTATTCTCTCTCAGCTTACTCCTCCATACACTCCGCAACATAATGGTGTATCGGAGAGACGGAACCGAACCCTATTGGATATGGTTCGGTCCATGATGAGTAACGCTGAGTTACCGCGATCATTCTGGGGATATGCAATAGAAGCAGCTGCGTATCTCTTGAACAAGGCTCCCACCAAGACTGTGCCTACCACCCCATATGAGATGTGGACTGGGAAGAAACCCTGTCTTAAGTATCTTAAGGTATGGGGATGTCCAGCTTTTGTAAAAAAGCAGCATGCGGACAAGCTTGAGGCACGTTCAGTACAGTGTAAGTTTGTGGGATACCCAAGGAACTCCAGGGGGTATCTTTTCTATTCCGCTGAGGAACAAAAGGTTTTTGTTTCTCAGCATGCCCGCTTCTTGGAAACTGAGTTTTTGGAAACCCAGATAAGTGGGAGCATAATAGAACTGGAAGAAGTTCCAGAACCACAGACTGTTACTGAAAGCTTAGTGGAACCAGAGGGTTCAACAGGACAGGACATTCCTACGCCGCTCCGCAGGAGTAGTAGGCAGTCTCATCCGCCCGAGAGATACTACGGTTTTCTCATAGACGGGGATAGAGAGGATTGCATCATAGATTATGATGAGCCTACTAGCTTCCAGCAGGCCGTTCAGAGCGTTGACTCAGTGAAATGGCTGGATGCAATGCGGACCGAAATGGAGTCCATGTACACCAACAAGGTATGGACGTTGGACATTGCTCCAGACGGGGTAAAACCCGTAGGATGCAAGTGGATCTTCAAAAGGAAGATTGGTGTAGATGGACAGGTTGAGACCTATAAAGCTAGGCTGGTAGCAAAAGGTTTTCGTCAAAGACCTGGCTTGGACTATGACGAAACCTTCTCTCCAGTAGCCATGCTGAAATCCATTCGGATCCTTCTTGCCATTGCTGCCTTCCACGATTATGAGATTTGGCAAATGGACGTAAAGACAGCTTTTCTAAATGGAAATTTAGAGGAGTGTGTCTATATGGACCAGCCAGAGGGTTTCATTCAGAGTGGGAGCAGCGGAAAGGTGTGCAAGTTGCTTAAGTCTATCTATGGACTAAAGCAGGCATCGCGGAGTTGGAACATCTGCTTTGATGAGACGGTCAAAGAATTTGGCTTTATCAAAAATCCAGATGAACCATGCATCTATAGTAGATTTGTAGCGAGAACTGCAGTATTCCTCGTTTTATACGTGGATGACATTCTCTTAATAGGAAATGACATTCCTATGCTACAATCTGTCAAGGGGTTCTTGTCACACAGGTTCTCCATGAAAGACCTGGGTGATGCCTCATACATTCTGGGTATCCGGATCTACCGTGACAGATCCAAGAGGATATTAGGACTTTCACAGTCCAGGTACATCGACACCATACTGAAGAGATTCAGTATGGAAGATTCCAAGCGCGGTAACCTACCGGCTTGTCACGGGATCACCCTCTCTAAAGAGATGTCTCCCAAGACTGATTTAGAGAGGGATCGCATGTCTATTATACCCTACGCTTCTGCGGTAGGCTCTATAATGTATGCGATGTTGTGTACCAGACCGGACGTAGCTTATGCACTGAGTGTGGTAAGCCGGTATCAGTCAAACCCTGGGGAGAAACATTGGATAGCGGTAAAGAACATTCTCAAGTACCTGAGAAGGACTAAGGAGATGTTCTTGGTGTATGGCGGAAAGGACCTCCAGATCGAGGCCTTTGCTGACTCCAGCTTCCAGAGTGACAAGGATGATTCCAAGTCCATGTCGGGTTTTGTCTTTACCCTCAATGGAGGGGCGGTGTGTTGGAAGAGTTCCAAACAGGAAACCGTTGCAGACTCGACGATGGAAGCGGAATACATCGCTGCATCTGATGCCGCAAAAGAAGCTGTCTGGATAAGGAAGTTCTTGAAAGAACTTCAGGTGGTTCCGTCCATTGTTGATCCAATACCTCTATATTGCGACAACAACGGGGCTATAGCTTTAGCGAAGGAACCCAGGTCCCATCAGAGATCCAGGCACATCTTGAGGCGGTATCACCTGATCAGGGAGATCGTGGATCGCCAGGAGATCGAGGTTCGGAGAGTCGCTTCGGAAGACAACACTGCAGATCCATTCACCAAGGCCCTACCCCAGACTCAGTTCGAGCGGCTGATCGAGATGATAGGTCTTCGATACGCCAGTACATGGCCTTAGTGCAAGTGGGAGATTGTTAGTGTATATGCCCTAGAGGCCATTACTGTATCATACTAGTATGTATATTACTTAATGGAAGCTTGGGATATTCACCTTGTATATACAATCTTGCTCAAAATAGTAGTATGCTACTTGGTTTATTTCTACTTCAATGTGTACATGTGTTTATCTTTGTATATTGCTTATACACATTAGTGGAGCCCTTAGGATCTTTGCTTGATTACCAGCGATGTGATGGCCGTCACACTAGTGGGGCTGGGTAATCTAGAAGCACATCCTTATGCAGGTCCCTGGTCGCAGGACTATCGAGACAGGGCATCGATACTCCGGAGTAGACCAGCGCATGCGCTTCTCATCCCAGTGTGGGAGACGGTCTGTCCCACAGCCGTCAGTACGTCGTACTTGAGATAGTATGCGGGTGCCCGTTAGGTTACGGGTACACTGGACAGGACTCGTCGGGAACTGACCAGTTGGTATTATACCTATCGTCAGTTATCAGTTCCCAGGTGACATGAGTACAGCTTAGTCCGCTGACTTGATACTGTCACTTCGCCTCGGGTGTGTTCCCACTGTACTTTGATCACTACCCTACCACGGCTCAAAGGAGTCGTGCAAACAGGTGGTGGTTGGGTGCAGTCCCGAAGCACTTGGAGGCAGTGACGGTTAGACAGGATTCGTCTCTCCCGGTATTGGGGGTTGACATCGCGCTGTGTCTAGGAGAGCCATTACACGAGTAGTCCCTGGCCAGGGCAAACGAGATATACTGGTAGGTTTCCAGTGTTATCTCAGGGTGTTTTGGGCTTCGCTCCGGCACGACTTGTACCGCTATTGGGGGACTGACGTTTACCGCCCCCTAGGCCCGCCATGCGATGTATCAGACGAACAGACCGGACTGTACGGAGAATGTCACACTCAGGCTCAGTAGGAGTTCAGATGGGTTTCGCCTCGTCGGTCTTCTTGTCGGCATTACCTGGGGACCGTTACGCACAGCTAGTGCCGCTTGCGGTCTGTGGTTAAACCCACTGCCAGCGTAGTGTCGAGTCTTTAGAGTCCCACACAGAAAGCTTTTCGCCTTTAGGCAAAAGAGTAGAGGTCGCATGGTATTGCGACAGGTCGCATGGTTTTGCGACAGGGTTCGGTCACATCCGTGCACTTGTGCACGTACAGTGTCCGGACAGTTTACACTAGCGGGCTTTGGTTTAAGCCAGATCCTAGTGTACCTTATGGGATTGGATTTATCCAGTTTGCATTCGTGTTCCTCGGAACGCGGATGCGGGTGTGTATGCACAGTTGACAGGGAGGCACAGACAGCGGATTCTCATTAGGGTTGTTGACAGTTGACCGTTGACTTTTTGACTTTTTGCTCAACCCTAATGAGAATATGATATGTGATTAACTATTATATTAATTAAGTATTATGGTGACTTGGTTGTTGACTTTGTTGACTTGTTGACTTTTGTTGACTTGTTGACTTTGTTGACCGGTTGACTAGGCTTGACTAGTTGACCATCATGATAACCATGGCTATCATTTCATGCCAAAGACTTTTTCTTGCTTGTTCATTTAAGTAAAATGAGTGCATGACATGATAAGCTTATGGTTGCTTCTACCATCACATAAGACTTTTGTTAATATGATGAGTTATGATTACTTTGGATTATGAGAGGGTGAGAGACAAAAGAGTTGCTCATTCTTTCTTGCTCATTCTCTCTCTTGTTCTTGAGCTCTCCTCTTGCTCTCACCCTCAACCTCTTGCTCCCTCTCTTGATCTATGATTCTCTTGTCTCATGAGTTGAGAATCAAGAACCATAGATATAATCCCATTCTAAATCATCTCTACTCATTCTAGTTCACTAGGTTTAGCAAACCAAGTGAACTAGTTTCTTCAAAGAACGAAGAAGGAGCTAAAGGTTGGAGCTTTCAAGTGGATCTATCTTCGGCGTACGGAGACAACGAGAAGGAGCCATCGAACCACCATCGGAGCTTGAAGAGAAGGAGTTCAAGTTTAGGTATAACCATCTTCATCCGAGTAGCTAAATATCTTTAGCTTAGTATGCTAGTTTTAGTTTAGGTAAAGATCCCGACCTAGCTTAGTCCATGTTGCCTCTTGCGTTAAAACTTTGATTTTATACCGTTTCCGCCTTCCCGTAAGAACCGGGGGTCGCAACGTGGACTTACAGTGGTATCAGAGCCTAACTAAACTTAAACTAGCTTGGTAGTGAAGTGTAACGAAGTTCGGAACCGGAAAAATCCAAAAACCAAACTTTTACAAAAACTGAGTTTCTGTTGAAATTTTTTCTGGTCAAAATGAAAAACTTTATACTCCTAAATTCGGCTCAGGGTTTTGTTAGAACACCCATGAAAAACGGCCCACTAATTCGTTCAAACCGCCGCGCTTCCGCCGCACGAGGTAGGCATGTGCCGCGGAAGCGCCGCGGTTTGTCGTCTTCTGTGCGTCATTTTTCGTGCAGTGTGTGTCTGTGTTGGTTTTGGGATTTTTGAGATATATTATATGTGCCCAGATTTTCCAGAAAAGAAATTTCCTTTTGGGGTCCTATAATTCCGTATTTTTCCGAACTTCACTGCACTTTGACTATGATGGTTATATCTGTGTTGTTTGCATGTATTGAACGTCGGCTAATCGCTATAAGTCGATTAGTCGGAGTTATACATGATCTGTAATGTGCTGGAATGTGTATATAAATATGTTGGATTGTCGCGGGTGAATAGCCGGGGGTTGTGAGACGAGAGTTTTCTTTTCTTGCAATTCATGTAAATTTGTAAATTGATGTAATAATTATTTGTATGGCCGCACAACCGGGTCGGGGTTGTAGCCGTCATTGTATAATTTCTTTTTACTGTTTTTGCTCCTAGGATAGACCCATGGAGGGGTGCACAAACTACCGGGTATGCCGAAGTGTCGAGTGGCCTACTCATGGTGATGAGGGAGGTTGCTACGCTTCGGGTACTTGGCGGGTAGTTTGCCGCACCCGTAGGGGTCTTGGGTGGGGTATTGGCTATTCACCGTGACCGTGTAATCTGTTTTTGTTACAGGCTCGTACAAATTACAGATTCCTAGTATATCCAATGTATTTATCTGTGATCTGAAATGTCTATCATTGCTTTCTATTTAGGCGTTGCTTATGTTTTACAGACGCGCTAGCCCAGCCCCCGCTCTGTCGTTAGTTAAGTAACCTAACGGGTAATGACGGGGCCCAGTGGCGAATGCGAATGGCATAAGCGTACGTCATATTTTGGTTGTTTTCTGCAATGGTAGGATTAAATGATGGGACGCATTAAAAGAACTAATGCAAGAATATCACGCATTAAAAGAACTAATGCAAGATAATAAACCAAGTTAAAGTCGTTGGAACACTTTCAAAAACCACTCGGTTCTTTTCAAAACAAACTTTTAAAATACGGAGTTTGAGCCACTCCATTTAAAAGCTATCTCGTTCCATCGACTAAATCAAGTTCACTGCGTTCACGGTTTTGCCAAAACCATTCGTAGCCCTCCGTCGTTTCGTATGAATATTCAATAGTATTCAAGCTGTGTTTGTTGACCTTCGTCAAGGCATAGTGATTGGTAGCTGTTGGGTATTCATATGTAGCATAGATAGATGCGTTGGTTTGGAACATTCGCATTACCTTGTTGACCTTCGTCAAGGGTATATACGGGTGGATTCAAATTGACCTGGATAATGACGGGCAGAACTTGACATGTGACTTATGATTTGTTGACCTTCGTCAAGGTCATAAGAACATGGGGCAAAAATCCACATCGGGAGTTTTATAAGTACTGAAACTTGCTAGATTTGCATACCATTTGGAGTGTGATGATTCTGGTAGGATTCCTTCAGTTTCGTCACGCAATGATATTTGGATCCCGATCCTACTGTGAGTATATGCTACTCCTCGGGAAATTTCTCACTTAACGATCAATGCTATAAACCTAGTAGGTGCCTAGAAAGGTGTTAGCAGGGCTATGCCCCCAGGGAAAAGAGGTTCTTTAATTAAGGAACTTCGCGAAAGCGTTGGAAAACCTCCCTCGAAGTACCGACACCAGCCTGGCCGAACGGTTAAGCAAGTATTGTACGGTGGGATTGATCCTGACTAATTCTTCCTTTATGGTTTGAGGAGGGATTCGAGAAACAGTGGGAGCCATCCTGTTTAGACAAACTAAAAACCACTCTAAACTTGCAAGAGCATCATGCTGAGTGTTTTCCTCTTCTCTCCAAATTGCAGCGACCAATCAACATGACTGGACTTAAGTTACTCCTAGATAAAAACAAACTGACAGGGCCAAACTACAAAGATTGGCTCAGGAATGTCAAGATAGCAATCACTTATGACAAGCTGGGGTATCTTCTTACCACCAAAGCTCCCCCTGTCCCTGGTCCAACTTCCAGTGTCGCGGATAAGGAAATCCGCAAGACTTGGGAGATTGATAGCGCAAAGGCCAAGTGCCTCCTGCTTGCCTCGATGGACAACGAACATCAGAGGAGGCATGAGAATATGGACATGGAATCCATATTGCTCCATACAAAAGAACTGTATGGAGAGCAATCTCGTATCGCAAGATACGAAGCATCGAAAAAGTTATTTTCGACAAGAATGGCCGTCGGATCATCAGTAGCCGAGCACGTGCTAAAGATGATCGGCTTCATTGAGGAGCTCGCTGACCTAGGGATCACATTGGAGAGTGAGCTATATACGGATATAGTTCTCCAGTCCCTTCCTTCCACTTACGCCCAGTTTATACTGAACTTCAACCTACAAGAAAAAGAGGTTGAACTATCAGAGCTCCTCAACATGCTGAGGAGCGCAGAGGGCACCCTACAGAAAGGTAGGGATACATCCACTTTGTTTGTAGGAGGATCATCTTCTTCTAGGTCCAAGGCGAAAGCCAAGGGAAAGAAGAAGAAGGCCCCCGCCAAACCAAGGGGCGGTGTAAGTAAAGTGGATACGAAGGGAAAAGGTAAAGCAACAAAAATAGCGGGGAAGCTTGTGGATAAGGAAGAATGCTTCTATTGTCATAAGAAAGGACACTGGAAGAATGATTGCAGGGCCTGGAAGGCCAGAACACAGGAATTGAAGCAGGTTGCAGCTTCAGCTTCAGGTGTGTATGTTATTGAAAACTGTCTTTCAATAAACTCTACTTCCTGGGTATTGGATACCGGATCAGGATCTCATATCTGTAATTCTTTGCAGGCGTTGAGAAACCGTAGGGTTTTGAAGGCAGGTGACATGACCCTCAGAGTTGCGAACGGAGCTAGCATGGATGCTAAAGCCGTGGGGGACTATCACCTGGGAATGTCAGATGGACATGTTTTGGTTTTGCGTAATTGCTTTTTTGTACCCAACGCAACTTGTAATATCATTTCTGTATCTTTAGTTTCTAAAGAAGGTTATGAATTTGCGTTTGTAAGTAATGTTGTGAACATTCACCTTAATCAAGCTTTAATTGGGTCAGGTACTTTGAGTAATGGTATATACGTGTTAAACCAACCACAGATTTTTAATGTTCAGAATACACACAAAAGAAAGTCTTCAGAAATAAATCAGACTTTCTTATGGCATTGTAGACTGGGTCACATCAATGAGAGAAGATTGACTAAGTTACATACAGAAGGGTATTTGAATGCGTTCGAATATCAGTCGTATGCCACTTGTCAATCCTGTCTCAAAGGAAAGATGACAAAGACTCCGTTTACTGGACATGGAGTAAGAGCGAGCGAGCTCTTGGGACTCGTACACAGTGACGTGTGCGGTCCAATGTCTACACATGCCCGAAGCGGACATTCTTACTTCATTACTTTTACGGATGACTTCTCAAGGTACGGTTATGTCTTCTTAATGAAACATAAGTCCGAGGCCTTTGGAAAATTCCAGGAGTATAAGAATGAAGTAGAGAAACAGACCGGCAAAAGTATTAAGATTCTAAGATCGGATCGAGGTGGAGAATACTTAAGTGCCGAATTCCTGAATTACTTAAAAGAGAATGGTATTCTCTCTCAGCTTACTCCTCCATACACTCCGCAACATAATGGTGTATCGGAGAGACGGAACCGAACCCTATTGGATATGGTTCGGTCCATGATGAGTAACGCTGAGTTACCGCGATCATTCTGGGGATATGCAATAGAAGCAGCTGCGTATCTCTTGAACAAGGCTCCCACCAAGACTGTGCCTACCACCCCATATGAGATGTGGACTGGGAAGAAACCCTGTCTTAAGTATCTTAAGGTATGGGGATGTCCAGCTTTTGTAAAAAAGCAGCATGCGGATTAGATAAAATAATAACCAATCTGATCTTGCTAGAGCGCACGCAGAGTGTTTTCTTCTTTCTCTCTCCAGGTAGAGACCATGTCACGTCTTAATCAAGATAATAATATGGATGCATTGGACGAACTTTCTTATTATACTGCGCTGGGGAACGTTGGTTCCGTTCTTTCGTATAATTGTTATAAGTCTGAACAGGAAATAGTGGAATATCCGGATTCCCATGCCGCCCAATTGAAGAAAGTGAATGTTGATACATCTTCTTCGGGTGTGTTCATTACCAAGAACTATTTCTCAGTATCCTCTACGTCCTAGGTATGAGATACCGGATTAAAGATCCCAAATATGTAATTTGTTATATGTGCTACAGAAAGGTAGAGAACTGATAAAGGGTGATATGTCTCTAAGTGTTAGAGAATGGTGCAATTGTTGCAGCCAAGTTAGTTAGCAAATATCACCTTGTATTAATACATTGATTCTAAACAAATGTTATTATATACCAAACCTGATATATAACATTACATCCGTTTCTTTATTAAGTTAAATAAGGATATAATTCTGTATTGGAGGATAATATTGTGAACATTTTCCTGAATCAAGAGTTGATTGGATCAGGCACGTTATGTAATGGCATATACGTTCTAAATCAAACCACAGTTCAAAGTATACCGAACACATACAAGAGGAGTAGTTCAGAAATGAACGAATCCTTCTTGCGGCATTGTAGACTAGGGCATATCAATGCGACACGACCAGCTAAGTTACATAAGGATGAATATGAGAATTTGTTCGAATTTTCATCTTATGCTACTTGCCAGTCTTGTCTCAAAGGTGAAATGACCAATACTCCGTTTACTGGAAACAAAGAAAGAGTTATTGAACTCATGGGACGGATACATGATGATGTATACGATCCTATGTCTACAAATGCCAGGATTGGTTCCTGGTACTTCATTATATTCACCGATCTTCTCTCAGAATTCGGGCATATGTTCCTGTTGAAACACAAGTCTGAAACTTTTGAGAAATTCAAGGAATATAAGCTTCAAGTTGAGAACCAGATGGGTAGAAGTATTATAGTCCTTTGATGTGATCGAGGAGGAGAATACTTGGGCATGGAGTTCCTGGATTATTTAAAGGAGAATGTGATTCTATCTCAGCTTACTCTTTCGTATACACCACAACACAATGATGTATCAAGGCGGAGATATCGTACCCTATGAGATATGGCGCACTCTATGATGAGTACTCCTGAGTTACATGTTTCATTTTGGAGTTATGCATTTGAGAAGCTGCATACCTATTGAATGGGGTTCCATCCAAATCAGGGCCTACCACTACATATGAGATATGGAATGAGAAGAGACCATATCTTAAACGAGTTAAGATATGGAGTTGTCCGGCCTATGTTGAAAGGCAGAATCCGAACAAGCTCGAGGCAAGGTCAGTTCTGTAAGTTTGTTAGGATATCCCAAATATTTGCGAGGGTATATCTTCTACCTAATTGAGGAGAAAAAGGTGTTTTGTTTCTCAGTATGCCGCCTTTTTAGAAAAGGAATTTCTTGTGAAGAAATTAGTGGTCATGAGGTAGAACAGGAAGGAGTTCCAGCTAGATAAACTAACAGCTGATGATTTGGTGAAACGAAATGATTCAATAGTCTCCAATAAACTTCAGCCTTTTCGTGAATCTGGTAGGGTTCCTCATCCACTTAAGAGATACTACGATCTTCTCAGTGATAGTGGGAGCGAGGATTACTTCATAAGATGATAGCCCAACTAGGTTCAGGCAGGCCGTCACGAGTGGGGACTCTGTGAAATGGCTGGATGCTATGCGATCAATAATGGAATCCATGTACACCAACAAAGTATGACTTTGAATGTTGCACCTGAAAGGGTAAAACCCATTGAGAGCAGATGGATCTTGAGAAGATTCTTAGTGTAGATGGAAAAGTTGAGACTTTCAAAGCTATGCTTAAGTCCATCAGGATCAATGCGCGCATCGTGGAGTTGGAACATCTGTTTTGATGTTGCAGTCAAAGTGTTTGACTTCATCAAAAAGGTAGATGAACCTTGTATATGCAAGAAGGTTGTAAAGAGTAAGATTGTCTTCCACGTATTGTATGTAGATGACATACTCTTGATAGGAAATGGTTTCCTATACTACACTCGGTCAAGCTCCTCTTATCACGAGAATTCTCCATGGAAGATCTGGATGATACCTACTACATCTTGTGGTTTATGATATATGATGATAGATCTAAGTAGATGTTGGGAGTGTCCCGAATCCAGGTACATTAACACCGTACTAAAGGGGTTTAGTATGGAAGATTCTAAGCGTGGTGCTTCGCCTACTTGCTCAAAGATGACTCTCTCCAAAAAGTTGTCTCCCAAGACTGAATTGGAGAGAGCTCGCGTGCAAGGGATATCCTATACTTTGGCAGTAGGCTCTATCATGTATGCAATGTTATGTACCAGACCAGATGTAAATGACTCACTAGGTGTAGTGATCAGGAATCAATCGGATCTTGGAAGAATCACTGGACAGCTATAGAGGACATTCTTAAGTACTTGAGAAGCACTAAATGAATGTTCTTGGTTCAAACTTCCAGAGTGATGAGGTCGACTGAAAGTCAGTCACAGGCATTATCTTTACCCTCAGTAGAGATACGGTATGTTGGAAGAGATCCAATCTAGATATCGTGACATACTAGAAGATAAAGGCTGAATACATCGCTACCAACGATGCTACCAATGAGGTTGCCTGGATAATTCTTGTTCATGAGATGAACATGGTTCCTACCGTTGAGCGTCCAATAACTGTTATTGTGACAATAATGGAGTTGTGGCTTTAGCCTAGGAACACCGGTCCTATCAGCGATCCAGACATATTCTGAGGACAGTATCACCTGATCAGGGAGATGGTTGATCTCTAACGGATCGAGGTTAGAAGAGTTGACGTGAAGGATAACACGGCGGATCTACTCACAAAGGCCTTACCCTAGAGAGACTTCTATAGGACGTTGAGTATGAGATACTGTAACAAATGGCCTTAGTGCAAGTAGGAGATTGTTAGTTATATGTATGCCCTAGAGGCCATTACTGTATATGCGATGTATATTGTAGTGGATGCTTGGATATATATAGGGAGGACTTTCTTGCTCAACATGATTGTATGCTATCTGGTTGCTCTTTATCTTAACATGTATACTTATTGTCTCTCTATTACATGTTGACAAAGCCCTTAGGATGAGTACTTGACTACCAGGACTATCATGCGGATCATACTAGTGGGGCAGAGGTAGTCGGCAAGTATATCCTTCAAATGTTCCTAGTCGTGAGAGTATCGAAACAGGGCATTGATACTCCAGAATAGACTAGCGTATACGCTTCTCGACTCATATGATGGGCGATGGATGATCCCATATCCATTGGTGTTTGACATCAGAGAAGGTATACGGGTGCTCAGTGGAGACTGGGTACACTGAACGGACTCACCGAGAACTCCTAGATGGTATTATCCCTATCGTCAGATAGCAGTTCTCTGGTGACACTGGTACAGGTTAGTCTGTCGACCCGAGATCGTCATAGAGTCTTGTGTGATTCCCACTGTGCTTTGATTTATAACTTACCACATTCAAGAGATCATACAAAACGGTGGTTTTTGGGTACAGTCTCGAGTCACAAGGAGGCAATGAGCGATTGGAGGGGATTTCGTCTCTCCCGGTATTGAAGGTTGATATTGCGCTATGCTCGATTGGCTATAACAGAAAATCCCTGGCCAGGGTTGCTGAGATTTACTAGTAAGTGTTATCAGTAGTTTCTCGAACCGTTATGAGCCTCACATCAGCATGACTTATCAGGGCTATTGGGGTCTGACGTTTACCACCCCCAGGCTGCGATATGCGACATATCTGACGAAGAGACTGGACTGTATGGTAGTGTTACTTTATTGGATTCGCAGGAGTATGAGCAAGCTTGCTTGTTGATCTTCTGATCGCTCAATACCCGGGTGGCCGTTACGTTTAGCAAACCGCTTGCGGCTTGTGGGTGTTTGATATGATCATCACCTACTGCCGGCGTATTGACGAGTCTTTAGAGTCCTACACAGAGATTTCCTGGTTCATGCGAAATGGAGTAGGAGCACATATGTGATATGTGCGGGACTGAGATTAATGCGCGTATGTGATACCGCATTCTATTTTCGCGATATGTGATATCGGCCGGTTATATGAGATATAGCCGGGTTATCGGATCAAGTGTTGATTCGATAAATTGTAACATTTGATATTAGTCGGTTGTATGTGATATAGCCAGATTATTAAATCACTTGTTGATTTAATAATTTAATGTATAATTATATATGTGATATATTAATTTACATTAACTAAAATTAGCTCACTTAACATTTATTTTTCTCACTAGTGTACACTTAGTATATATGTGATATATATTAATGTACATCTTTTGTGTCATGCTAGATGCCACATGCTACATGGGTGTATGAGACTCACACCATACTAATAATAATGTGAGGTTGTATTCTTCATCAGTGTACACTAGAGTTTGGGTGTTCACTGCTTGGAGCGAACGGACTACTACACGGAGCTTTAGAAGTAAAGAACCGGTCTACAAAGGTTGTATTCCTCATTCACTTTGGATGTAAAGTTGTTTGCATGTTGTAACACCATAGAATGCGATTAGTGGTTAATTATGCTTTAATGTGGGGTTTTTAGTAAAAATTTTACCAAAACGGTTTTCAAATATTTTATCAAAATTAATGAATATTTTACTAGAATTTAATTTGGACTGCACACACATGTGCATGTAAATTAGGGCTAAGTTTAGGGTTAAGCCATGTTTAGGTAGCCATGGTAAACTAAAACATTTCATTAGGATAATGTGAAGTTAATTAAGTGCACAAGTTTAGTTTTTTTTTTAAAATTTAAATATATTTAGTGTTTTGGAGTTGACTTGTGAATTAGAGAGAGGGGGGGAATGATGGCATGAGAAGCATGCTTGCTAGGTAATTATAAGAGAGGGAGAAGGAAAATGGTTGACTTTCATTTTCTTTTGCAAAACACTAACACTCATCACATCTCTCTCCCTCTCATTTCTATTCCCTACACACACACACACACATAACAACAGCAGCAGCACAGCAACAGCAACAGCAGCAGCACACACACACCCTCCCTTCTTTTCTTCTTCTTCTTCTCCTCTTCTTCTTCTTCTCTTTTGCATCCAAGCTCAAACATTCATAAAAAAAAATCCATTTTTGATCACAAATCTCTTGCAAACTCTTCCTTGATGGTTCTTGAAGCAAAGTCCACAAGTTTTAGCCACCACTAACCAACTTTGAGGTATAAAACTCACTTCAACTTCCTTTAGCTAATACGTATAGTTTGTATAGCTTAAAATTTTGTTTAAGTAGTGAAATGGGGCTAACTTTGTGTTTGGGTGGAGTTTTGGTTAAAATGGGATTGTTATGGCTCAACTAACTTATTTAGGTGTTATTTGTGCTGTGTAAACCAAGTAGTATCACTAGATTTTGCTAAAACGCCTTAAAGTCCCGAATTGGAATTTTTATTACGGTTTTGAAACAAGTTATAGGATACTAGTGACCTGCTATATCTGTGATCATTTTCTAGTTTAGCAAACAAATACAGATTAGTGTACAGGGTAGCTGGGGTGTTGTGTTGAATTTCGAGCCCGTTCCCCTCCCAAAAATCCGGCGACATTCCATGTTTTTCCGGCCTCGCCGACCCCTCCTGTGAATTGTGTTGGTGCTTTGCATAGTGGTGTCTGTGTGTATTTTCTAGTGTTTGGTATTGTTTGGTTTTTGGATTTTTGCAGTGGGCGAAATCTGGGACAATTTAGTTAGCTATAGTGTTTTATGGGCTTTGATGATAATTTAATGGTTTAGTTGGAGAATAGGGTAAGTCAGGGTTTTTAAGGTTAGATTAGCTCTAATATGTGCTGTTGGTATCACTAAATTCTTGTAAATTCACCTAATTTCACAAAATACCATAATGTTGCAAAGTAGCGTTTTAAAAACATTTGTTTTAAAAACTAAACTCTATGATACGTAGAATTTGCTGTATCTGGGATTACTTTTTTTGTAAGCAAACATATACGTTAGGCTATACTCTGTGCTAGGAAAATAGTGTTGAAACCTGGACCTTTTTCATCTGGAATTGGCCGATATCATACCTATGGTGGCCGGCCCAATTTTGTGGGAATCTGTTGAATTTTTGCAGGTAGCTGTCTGTGGGTATTGTAAGATGTTTGGTCTTGTTTATTTTTCTTGTTTTTCTCCAGATAAAATCTGGAACCTTTTTCCTATAATTAGCATAGCGGGACTTACGCGACACGTACGATACGAGTTGAGTTGGTGTTGCTGTGTGTCACAGCGTGCCGCGGTGGTTTTTGACGTATGCGCACACGTTACGTTTACACACGCGTTTAGCTTGTGACGCTAGTTTCTCGTATAATCTTGATATCGCGTTTTTGCAGTATTTTGCCTTATGTGTGTTGCTTTGTGTAAATTCTAGGTTCGCAGGCGGGGACCTCGGACGCCGTGAAGAAAGGAAAGCAGGTCGTCGGCTACACCTAGCACCAGATCACCGGTGAGTAGATGTACATATCTACGGGGGAAATCGTATGGATGGCGCGAGGAGCCTGATAGTCTTATAACTTCTAGTAGTACAGGCATTTTGCGTATAGTTCCTAGTTATCTATTTTGCTGCGTTGCTTAAATTTTTATATCCATATATGACTTGCTTAGTTCATCATGTAGAACCATTGAACCATTAAAAATGAGTATGCGGCACAAGTATTAATTAACTTGTTAAATTGAGAATCTAGAATCATATCGCACCATTATCATGAGTTATGCGTCACAAGTACTATTTAACTTGCTAAATTGAGAATGTGAAACTATTGCACCATTATCATGAGTTATGCGACATAAGTTCTATTTAACTTGCTAAATCGAGAATGTGAAACTATTGCACCATTATCATGAGTTATACGGCATAAGTGCAAATCAACTTGCTAAATTCAGAAATTGGAACAATTGCACCATATATGACTTATAAACTTGAGCGGGTATATTCCATTCATCAGGGTATATATGGAGAATTGTGAGTATTTTAAATACCAAATTGTATGACTCGTATATTGGGTAGGTTTATTCTTCAGTGTTGCTGTTACTATAGCACTTTCTGTATATTCTTGATATTTCATCGCATTCCATACTTATACATATGTTATCAGTAATTATTATGAAACCCTGCTGTCAGGACACCAGCACCATTACCGATGATGAGTATATTCCACGTACACCTGCTTGCCGGCTCACACACATCATCATCGGTAATTGCCATGTCATGTACACTTTAGAGAATACTATTTCATTGACATAACTTGCTAGCTGATAGTTGCAATACGTTATCACTTTATATGCTCGTAACTATTGCATTCATTACATGATATCAGATGCATTCATATATTCCTTAGCCATGCGGTATTATGGAGATTTCTGCCGGTATTAATTGTTTATTGATATCGTGATTTTGATGATTTCGGACATTTCTTGAGTTTTTCTGGATTTGGAAACCGCATGTGACATTTTATAAACTAATGAATTATTTTAAAGAGAAAGATGCGGTTTTCCTTGATATGATGAATATTGTCCACCATGATATTTTCTCGGTTCTGAGTTGGTTTTCGAGACCCGATTCGAGGAGTAGGATGAACCGTCTTGGGTACATGGTGGGCCCGGTAAGGTACCCCGGGGCAATAAGCTTGAGTTGTAGATGATGAGCCTGGCAGGGGAAGACTACCTACCGGTGATTGTTGGCACGGCGGATATCCAGAGGATACCGATCGTGGTCGTGGGATATTGAGATATTGATACTTTGAGATGGGCCAGCCGGACGGCTGGGGCCCGAGATATTGTGATACCGATACTTGAGATTTTGAGATAGTCGTTTGAGGTGTGGATGCCGGACACAGATTTCTGTTGATTCCATTGATATTACTTCAGATACTTCATAGAAGCTTTTCTAAGATGAAAATGATGTTTTTCTCATATAAATATACTCAGATCTCGGGTTAAATTGATTCATGTTGCATGCCTGCGATTACATCATGTTAGACTAGTATTGTTAAATTGATTCATGTTGCATACCTGCTAGTACATCATGCTATATCAGTATTGTTGAGTTGTGACTCTTTGCGTACATGTTTACGATAGCCTTTATAGATGTTACTTATTACTCACGAGTTGGCAACTCACCCCCGTTGTACCACAGCCTTTTTGCAGGTTCGATCCATCAATACTGAAGCGGCGGACATACTTCATCCTTTTGCTCCTTTTGCCTGGATCTGAGATTTTGCTCGTAGGTGGGTTGTGATATTATTTTGTTTCCACCTTGTATATTCATTGTATTTAGTGTACTCCATCTACTGTACCTGCTACTTATACTGATGTATATTGACTTAGAGACGAGACAGTGCGATTTGTGTATATTTATGTTGTTTCTCTGGGTCGAGCTCACTTGAGCCGACGTGATGCTTATTACTTGGGTTTTTACATGCTTATTTTTGCACAGTAATGATTTTTATTGAGTATGATGTTGAGACCGCTTTTGGCGAAGAGCTAGCTCCCACTTGGTGATGCCTTATTCATGTTTTATGTATATCCTTGTCTTGTACTCGTTTGGGGCAGTTTTTACAAGGAGACTCTGCCGAAAATTTTGGAAAAAAGTGAAGTTGTTTTTAAAGATTTTGATGTGACTTATTTGGTTTTCTTTCACTCTATTTCTTAATTGGGTTTGATTTCTGGGTTTTGGCTTATTTCGATTACGTACGCCTTGAGACGTTTCGTAATTTAAGTGCCAGTCACGTTCCGTAACTTTTCGGGTCATGACACATGTTGTATTGTTTAAATCTCTAGTTAAGATTCTAGGGTTAGGGTTCTTTAGAACGACAAAAATTTGAAAAGGGCATAGACGATGCCTCCCGAAACCTTGCTGCCGACCTAAGGAACTCTGCAAGTGGGCAAGTAGCTTATGTCTATTTATAGACTAAAGCAAGTACAGCGGAAATAGATCATCTATTTTTTTGATGTGACTATCATTGGCCTTGACCTCATCAGAATATGAGATGGATCTGATAAGAAGGCGGTAGACAATGATGTCCAGGTATTTAGGATGCCATGCGCTTGATAGGAAGAGATATTCCTATATTACAATCGGTTATACTATGGTTATCAGACAGTTGTTTCTCCACATAGGATATAGATATAATATCAGGGTTTCAGGTTATTAGATCTAGATTTGGGAAGTGTCCAAATTTGGTACTTGAAACTATTCTGAAGTGTTTTAGAATGGACGACTCCTGGCATGGTGGTGTACCTGCAGGTGATGGATTCACCCTGTCTAAAAGTGTCTTATAGACTAAAGGGGAAAGGGATCTGCATGATTAGTATATCACTTTCTCAGGCAATTGAGTTAATCATGAAATGTCAAGTACCACAACAGATGTTGTTTTTGCACTAGCAGCAATAAATATATATTAATCCAATCCTGGAGAAATGTAGGGAAGCAGTTTATGAACATAAATGGATGTTCTAGGGATGTGGTAACGGCAGCCTCCTTCAGGAGACGGTTATCATTTTAGGCTTCCAAGATGACCTGGATGACAGAGTGGCTGTCTGAGTTATAGTTTTTCCCTCTTCTGCGGGACAGTATATTGGACAAGTGGTCCAAGAGGATACTGAGGAAGGCATGGCACAGGATACTGATTAAATTCAGTGGATGATACAGTCTAAGATGTTTGCTGGACTTGGAGTTCATTTGTGAACTGGGTCCCATCAGATATCCAGACAAAGTCAAAGACAAGGTATTGCTCATTTCGGGAGATGGTTATTCTCCACGAAGTTGAGATATAAAGAGATAAAGATAGAAACACTGGAGCGGATCTACTCACTAAGGCTATTTCTCGAATGCAATAATTTCACAAACGAGCTTTGCGAAATTTATTACTAGAGAAGTTGGGTGTTCGGTATCACACGGGCTGTGAGTATGCGGCATCGCAATAATTGGCCTTAAGTGCAAGTGGGAGATTGTTGGCTATAGTTCCCTCAAGGCAATTATCGTAATCGCAAGCAGGTGATTATGATGATTGATGGAGGACCTATACTGGTAGAACAGTCTTACTCGAGATGATAGTATGCTATCTGGTTTGTCTTTATCTTCATGTATATATTGATAGAGCCCATAGGATTCTTGCCTGACTACTAGCATTATGATGGCGATCATATACGTAGGAGCTGGGGGTCTATAAGCACATCCTTAAATGTCCCTAGTCATGGGAGTATCAAGACTGGGCATCGATACTCTAGTGTAGACTAGTGTATACTGATCGAGACCCCGACGAGGGGCGGTGGCCAGGTCTCACAAGCCATTGGTGTTAGTTTGTTCATCTAAGATAGTATACAGGTGCTCATTGGGTTATGAGTACACTGGACGGACTCGCCGGGAACCTGCTGGTTGGTATTATACCTATTGTCAGATAGCAGTTCCCAGGTGACATGTATACAGGTTAGTCTGTCGACCTGAGATCATCATTTGTCTCCTGTGAGTTTCCACTGTGCTTTGATTACTACCCTACCACGGCTTAAAGGAGTCATGCAAACAGGTTTTAGTTGGGTACAGTCCCGAGCCACATGGAGGCAATGATCGGATCGTCGGGGATTCGTCTCTTCCGGTATTGGCGGTTGATGTCGCGTTGTGCAAAGGTGGCCATCATCAGAAATCTTGGTCCATGGTGGACGAGAATTACCGATCCAGGATGGATAGTTTCTCAGGTGGTGATGGGTTTCATGCCGACACTAAATGTCGCGTTGTTAGGGGTTTGACTTTATCCACCCCGTAGACTCGATATGCAATACTCTTAGACGAACAGACCAGACTGTACGGATATTGTCACTGTCACGCTCTCTAAAGCTTCAGGATGAGTTTGCTCATCGGCCTCCCTTTCGCTCGATACCTGGGTAGCCATTACGTACAGCTAGTGCCGCTGACGTGCTTGTGGTTAAACCAACTGCCAGCGTATTGACGAGTATTTAGAGTCCCACACATAGGGTTTTCACGGTTCAGGCGATATGGTGTAGATGACGTATGTTGGTACATACAGGTGTCCGATTTAATATGTGCACATGCTGCACAGACTTTAATCGGACGGTTGATAATACTAGCGGCTTAGGATTGAGCCGGGTTATTAAATCAGATTTTGATTTAATAATTTATATATGTATTATAGTATTATTGTTCACTATTCATTTTCTCTCTTGGCTATTCGTATTTTATTACGAGTACGCGTATATGTATTTCGATACATGTTCCGGGTTGTATTCCGTATTTATACGGAATAGTTTCTAGAAGTAGACACCTCATTTGTGTTAGTAATATGTGTGCCCTAGAGGCCATTACTGTACATACGATGTATATTGTAGTGGATGCTTGGACATATATATGGAGGACTTTCTTGCTCGACATGATAGTATTCTATCTGGTTGCTCTTTATCTTAACATGTACACTTATTGTCTCTATATTACATGTTGATAAAGCCCTTGGGATGAGTACTTGACTACCAGGACTATGATATAGATCATACTAGTAGGGACAGTGTGGTCGCTAAGTATATCCTTCAAATGTTCCTAGTCGTAGGTGTATCGAAATAGGGCATCGATGTATCAGAGTAGACTAGTGTATAGCTTCTCGACCCATATAGATGGGCGATGGATGATCCCATATCCATTGGTGTTTGACATCAGATACAGTATACGGGTACTCAGTGGAGACTGGGTACACTGAACGGATTCGCCGAGAACTCCCAGATGGTATTATACCTCACGTCAGATGGCAGTTCTCTGATGACACTGGTACAGGTTAGTCTGTAGACCCGAGATCGTCATAAAGTCTTGTGTGATTCCCACTGTTCTTTGATTTCCACCTTACCACGTTCAAGAGAACGTTCAAAACGGTGGCTTTTTGGTGTAGTCCCGAATCACATGGAGGCAATGAGCGATATGAGGGGTTTCGTCTCTCCCGGTATTGGGAGTTGATTTTGCGCTGTGCTCGATTGGCTATAATAGGAAGTCCCTAGCCAGGGCTACTTCAGAGATATACTGGTAAGTGTTATCAGCAGTTTCTTGACCCGTTATGAGCCTCACCTCGGCACGACTTATCGAGTTACTGGGGTCTGACGTTTACCACCCCTAAACGAGATATGCAGCATATCAGACGAAGAGACTGGACTATACGGTAGTGTTACTGATTAGATTCGCAGGAGTGTGAGCAGGCTTGCTTGTTGATCTTCTGATCACTCAATACCCGGGTGGCCGTTACGTTTAGCAGACCGCTTGCGGCTTGTGGGTGTTTGATATGATCATCACCTACTGCCGGCGTATTGACGAGTCTTTAGAGTCCTACACAGAGGTTTCCTGGCTCAAGAGAAATGGAGTGGGAGTATATATGTGATATGTGCGGGACCGAGATTAATACGATATGAGATACCGTATTATATTCTCGCGATTTATGACATTGGTCGGTTATTTGCGATATAACCGGGTTATCGGATCAAGTGTTGATTCGATAAGTTGTTACATATGATATTAGTCGGTTATATGTAATATAGCCGGATTATTAAATCAAGAGTTGATTTGATAATTTAATTTATAATTATATATTTGATATATTAAATTACATTAACTAATATTAATTCACTTAAAATTTCTTTTCTCACTAGATGTGCACATTGTATATATGTGATATGTATATTTGTGTACATGTATTGTGTCATGCTTGATGATACAAGCAAGATGGGTGTATGAGACTTATACCATGCTAGGATTAAGTTAGGGTTTTATTTATTGCTTAAGTTATCACAAAAGAGAAAAGACTTGGTCAATATTTTCAAGCTTGGAAGAAGCTTGTAGAATATTGACAAAGTCCACTCTTTTGTCATCCTTAGGATATTTGTTAACCCAACTCTTAACCTTAGCCTTTGGTTTATACTCTACATGAGTTAGACATGAGGGCTTAACTCACCCATGGTTGCAATAATTCATTGGGATTAATTCATATGATGAGTTCATTCTTCTTCTTCTTCTTCCTCAAAGCTTTCTAGCTTCAATGGAGATATGAGAAAAAATGTGAGAAAATGAAATCTAAAGTGAGAAAAATTCCTACTTCATCATCATCTACTACTTGCCATTTAGTATAGGGTGTTTGCTTTACTAATTCCACAATTAGTGAAGAGATAGCTTGGGTTAGTGTCTCCTCGACGTAGATCATCTTCGGCCTCGAAAACTTCGAAGCAAGCATGTTATGGGAGCCTTTCTACAGTCCGGAGTTCACGATCACAGCAAAAGGACTACTACACGGAGATATTGAAGTGAAGGACCGGTCTACAAAGGTTGTATTCCTTGCTCTCTTTTACTTGCAAAGTGTTTGCATTTACATTTCCGTAGATTTCTAGTTAACGATTCTTAGTTAGGGTTAGCTAGAACGGCAAATTTTTGAATTTGGTATGGACGATACCTTCTGAAACCTTGCTACCGTCCTAGGGAACCCTGCAATTTGTATGATTTTCCTTTTTTGGAAATTCATTTGTTTCACAAATGAGGTGGAGGAGTGATGTGGCATGAGCATGGGCTTGGGCATATAGAGAGGTATGGTTTGCAATTGTTTATTGCTAATTGTGGAGATATTTTGTGAGTGTGTGCATGAGAGAGAGAGGGGGGGAAAGGGGGCAGCCACTTCTTGGTGAGGTTATGCATTTTGTTTTCATGGCTTACTCATTTTCTTTTCTCCATTTAGATTTCTTCACTTATTCACACTTTTATTCTCACCAAATGACTTAGCATTTTCTTGAGTTGCTCATGCCACATGTTTCCTCACCTCCTTCATCTTCTTGAGTTTCTCTATTGAGCATTGTGATGAGAGAAAATTATAGTGACACATTCCTACGCCTCCACTCTCCATTGCTAGCAACCTTGGAGCGTCGGTTGCCTCGCTCGACGAGGCTGAAACTTGCGCCATTTCCCTCAGGTGGATCATCGTATATGGAGGAAGACTGACAACCAAACTCGATCAAGGAGCCACTAGGAGAATGGGGATGATGGTTGAAGACCGAAAGACATGGATCAACTTGGTATAACCATTCTAACTTCTTTTTATAGCTTGCTAGTATAGGGTTTAGGGTAGATCCGGGCATCAGGTAATGGTAACGCCAGTTTAGAAAATTATTGTTCCGCATTTGGCCACGGTTTGATGGCCGGGGCGTTGCCGTAACCCAACAGCTACAAAATAAGTCGCTTTGCCCAACAACACAAAATAGATTGGAAATATTCCTTTGTTTATAGTCCCCGAGCTAACGGTTTAGCCAAACCTTCTAACAAGACGCTAACCAAGCTTATAAAGAAGACAGTGTCCAAGAATAAAAAAGACTGGCATAAAAGGCTATATGAAGATCTTTGGGCGTATTGAACGACATTCGAAACAACCAGGAAGACAATACCTTATACATTGGTGTTTGGCACCGAAGCGGTGCTCCCTCTGGATAGAGAACTCCCATCACTGCGGATGGCGGTTCAATGTGAACTTACGGATGAAGAGAATACCTATCTCCGGCTCGAAGAACTTGAATCTCTCGATGAGACTGGCCTTATAGCACAACAAAATATGGAAGCTTACAGGGCAAAGATGACACAATCATATGAAAGGATAACTAGATCGAGGACATTCCGCCAAGATGAACACGTGCTAGTTGTTAAAAGGACGATGATCCCTAACTATGCGAAACGTGGGAAGTTCGAGCCGAACTATGAAGGCCCATATGCCATAGATAAGGTCTGCTAAGGTGGAGTTTACCTACTCATGGATATACATGGAGAAAGACCGTTTCGGCCAATAAACAGTCGATTTCTCAAGAAGTACTATGCTTAAAGAGTCGCGACTTAAGTCGATGATAGATGGTCACACCTATGTCCTCTCGCCATTCCCACTAGATGATATACACCCCCGTTATGTTGATGATGGATCACTATATCCCTAAACTGGAATGATAGACCGAAATGTCCCTAAACTAATATGTTGTCGTACGGCATGGATTATAAAACCAGCCGTATACAATCCATGGGCACAAAGGATCTATATCCCACATATCTTCTTCACGGCTCCCTTGGACCGTGATGTCCCTAAACTAATATGTTGCCTTATGGACTCCTTGAGATCCATGTTGCACCCGAAGTCCCACCGGAGAATATTGCAAACTCAATTCCCACTTGTGAGGCTACACCTAAAGTCCCACTAGTTATGAAGCCTCACTGATGATGCAGTCTTCCAAAAGATATTATGGCCTACGGATTATCTCCATATTGACCACCGTAAACAATCCACGGGCATAAACGATCCATATCTCGCCCAACTTTAACCGACAAGCGATATTAGGTCAGCCACAGGGAAGCTATGTCAGAGAGATTTCCATTGCAAAAAAAGTATGTCCATAAGAAAAATGGGCACGGATGAAAACCCGAAAGGGCGTCGTGAATAAAAACAACAGGACTATCGGCGATCTTGTGAAAAGCCAAGAGGGTGGAAACTCGTTGAAAGAAAAGAAGGATGCACTTGCAAAGTCCTCTCGACTATGAAAGGAGAAAATACCTGCGTGGGATCCTTACGACTCACAAAGGAGTAACACACTTAGGAATCCATTTGATTCCTAAGGAGCAAATACACTTACGAGATTCTCTCGACTCGTAAGGAGAAATATCTCTGTAAGATCCTCACGACTTATAGAATTTAAAAACCTTAAGTTACAGGGATCCAAACCTGTTTCTTAAGCCATTATACCCCCCATGATATTGATGCCCTACAAGTAGTTCAATATTGCCTCTTGTTTACAATCCATGGGCGTAAATAAAATATGTTTCAACCAAGTTCCACCGGAGCTAAGTGTTATTCCCAACACGGTAAATGACACTTGTAAGTCATCTCGACTTACAAGGGAAAAATACTCTTGTAAGATCGTTACGATTTTTAAGAGAAAATACCACTTAGGAGTCCCTACAATTCTTAAGTAGAAAATACACCCGCGAGATCCTCTCGACTCGTAGGGAGAAATACCTTTATGAAACCCTTACGGCTCATAAAGTCAAAAAGCTTTAGTTGGTAGGGATCTAAACCTGTATTCTAAGCCACCTTTGTCTAAATAGGCAACGGAAAATGATGATTCGCTCCTGAAAATATTCCATTTATAGCGATATTGATGCCTAATCAGATATCAAACTCCTAGTCCTCTCACGGAAAATGATGAGTCGCTCAACGATGTTCCAGTTGTAGCGATACTGATGCCAAAACTAGTATCAAATGCCAAAGGTGGTATCAGACTCCAAGTCCCCAACTCACAACAAAGATCAGCGAGCAAAAACTCTGCATATGAAATAACTGAAATGATAGGACAACTCGCAATGAAAACCAGCGAGTAAATATAAAAAATCCGAAAGATTGGGCACCGTGAATAAATAGCCGAAATGATTGGGCAATCACGACTTTCGCGATAAGAAAATCTGAAATGATAGAGCATCACGGCGGAAAAAATAAAATAAAAAAAATTCTGCTCTGCAGGTGTTTCGAATTTCGACTTCTATAGACAGTTCATGGGCATAAAGAAAATGAGAGATGTGTTTCCCCATGCTCTATCAATGAATAACTGAGTCTTGATGGCATTTATATAGCACAAAGACTACATGGACTTCCGATTCACTCCAGTGATGTATGATTGCGGCGTCATTAAGGACCCGAGGGTCGAAATGAAGCAAAGTAGTGGCACATTCATAGCTTCAGGTCTTGATGGCAATACATACAAAACCTAAAGAACATTGGATGGTATCCCACCTCGGACGGATGAGGCTCTGATTTCCCTATTACTCCTTAAAGAAAGGAGTCTGATCTTAAGGTAAAATGCCACAGTAGCGCCTAACGTTGAACCATCTGACCGCAATAAGGACATACCGGCATACGAATGTTACTTGAGATGTTGTATCCTGCAGCGGTAGGGTTGGATGATACAGCAAGTACACAGCTACTCGAGCCAGCGGCCTGAGTGGACTTGGATCGAGAAGAAAACTGCTGACGTAACGGTGTAATGGACTAAACCTAACACCACAAACCTAACGGACTCTTATATCGTTAGGGGTTATTTTTATTTGAAGTTTGACCGAGTTTTTCGTTACCTAAGAGAGGGATTAACTAAATGCTTCAAAACGAGTAAATAAACTATGCTAAGCCATTTTAGGGCAATCAGAAGATAGTGAGATGCAAATAAAAAAATATAAAAATATATACATCTTTTATTCATGAATTAGAGTTGTGGAAAGATAAAATCTACAAAAAGAGGTACAACAAAGCAATCAAGAAGGTTAGACTCCCCGCAAATCTCGAGGGGATCCAAGGGTTAAGATTCTGTTGGATATAGTGTCCTCAAGGCAATTATTGTAATTGCAAGCACGCGATTATGATAATTGAGGGATGAACTATACAGGTAGAACAATCTTACTCGAAATGATAGTATGGTATCTGATTTGTCTTTATCATTGATGTGTACATGTTTTACTTGTTATTACATGTTGCTAATACATAATGATGAAGCCCGTAGGATTCTTCCTTGACTACTAGTATTATGATGGCGATCATATACGTGAGAGCTGGGCGGTCTATAAACATATCCTTAAATGTCCCTAGTCATAGGAGTATCGAGACTGGGCATCGATATTCCAGAATAGACTAGTGTATACGTTTCGAGACCCTGACTAGGGGCGGTGGCCGGTCTCACAATCCATTGGTATTATGCCACCTAAGATAGTATATAGGTGCTCACTGGCGGTGAGTATACTGGATGGACTCGCCGAGAACTTCTAGATGGTATTATATCTATCGTCAGATGGAAGTTCTCGAGTGGCATTAGTACAGGTTAGTCTTTTCACCTGAGATCGTCATTTGTCTCGTGTGAGTTCCCATTGTACTTTGATTACTACCCTACCACGGTTCAAAGGAGTTGTGCAAACAGGTTTTAGTTGGGTACAGTCCTGAGCCACATGACGGTAGTGAGCGATTGCCGGGGATTCGTCTCTACTGATATTAAGAGTCGATGTCGTGCTGTATTCGGTTGGCTATCACCCTAAATCCATGGCCACGGTAGATGAGATTTACTGATATGAGTTCAGTAGTTTCTTGGTTGGTGATGAACTTGACTACGACACGACTTTTCAGATTATTAGGGGTCTGACGTTTCCACCCCATAGACCCGGTATGCGATACTCTCAGACGAAGAGACCGAACTGTACAGAGATTGTCACATTCAGGCTCGGTAGGGTTCGGACAAACTTGATTGTCGACCTCCCTTTCGACAGATACCTGGGTAGCCGTTACGTACAGCTAGTGCCACTGACATTCTTTTGGTTTTTGGATTTATCCAGTAAATCACTGTCGGCGTATTTTCGAGTTTTTAGAGTCCCACACAGAGGGTTTTCCCAGTTCAGACGATATGATGTAGATGACGTATGTTGGTGCATACAGGATGTCCGATTAAATACGTGTACAGGCTACACGGACTTTAATCAGACGGTTGATAATACTAGCGGTTTAGGACTAAGCCGGATTATTAAATCAGGTTTTGATTAAATAATTTATATATATATTTTTTTAATATGTATATTTTAGTATTATTGTTCACTATTCATTTTCTCTCTTTTGGATATTCGTATTTTTGTACGAATACGCGTATCTGTATTTATGTATGTATACTGGGTTGTATTCTGTATTCATATGGAATTTGTTCTAGAAGATGGACACTTCATTTCTTGATTTTTCTTTTATAGAAAATCAAAAATAAGGTAGAGGATGAGGTGTAAATAAGTATGGTAGAGAGGTATGGGTTGATTATTATATGATATATTTCATTTGGATACACTATTTTTCCATGGATGCAAAAAAATCAATGCATTCTAGTCTATGCTTGTTAGTTTTTCTTCACACAAAAGACTTAGCCATTTTCCATGGCTTCTTCTTCTTTACCTCCTCCTCCTTATTCTAGGTAGCTCTCTTGATATTAGAAAAGAGAGAAAAGGATAGTGAGAATATTCCTACATCTCCACACTCCATTCGTAGCGATCTTGGAGCGTTGGTCGCTTCACTAGGTGAAACCGGAGCTTGGATCGTGTTCCCTCAGGTGGATCTTCTTCAGCAAGGGAGGTCGCCACTCAAGATCGATCCGAACAGCATACATGGATCTTGAAGGGGTCTTCCACGATTGGGTGGAAAAGTGTCGAAGGTAGTATTCCGTATCATTGCATGCTTGGTTTGCTAGTTTAGGAGTTTGGATCGATTCTAGGTTCGGGGTTCCTTCATGTTTGCTTGAATTTTTTGTTCGCCATCCATGCCTCCGCTGCGTCGCAGGCACCAGGGAACCCTGCAGTGGTATCAGAGCCTTCCAAACCCCTTAAACTAGCTAGTTACGACATTAGAATTTGCGTTTTTTCGAGCATCCAAAACTGTCGAAAAAACAGTCCGGAATTTTTGAGTTTTGAGATGTTTGCACACCCCGCAGGCTCTCGGTTTGAACCGAGAAGTTGCGGGGTGATGCTTGGGCCAGGGAGACCCCGAGGGGACCGAATTGCTGGGTCCACTCCCCAAGACCACTACAAGGTGGTCTTGGGGGTGGGGACCTGAAACTGCCCCTCTATGGGCAGTTTCGGGTTTGCCTCACTCTCTTGCCACCTCATGGTGGCCTCAGGGGTGGAATACCCCCTCTAGGCCCCTCGACTTGAAATTAATTTCATACTCTAACTCCCCATGAAGGTTCGGGCGCATTTCGTTTTGATTCGGACTTTCGAAATGGCTCAAAACTCGACTTTTTTGGATGTTTAGTGCACTTGGTTTTTGATCCTTAGTATATTTGGGATGTACGCTAGTTGTGTTTTGGAATTCTAATGTCGTGACTTCGTTTGCATGAGTGGATGTGTTGTAAGATATAAAATAGAGCAGAACTAACGTTTCCCAGCTCAGTATAATTAGCAGGTTCGGTCAATGCATCCATATTATTATCTTGATTAAGGGTGACATGGTCGCTAACAGGGGAGAGAGAGAGAGAGAGAGAAGAAAACACTCTGCATGTGCTCTAGCAAGATTAGATTGGTTATTATTTTATCTAATCAGGATGGCTCCCACTGTTTTAGTCAAATCTTCCTTCAAACCCAAAAAGGTAAGACTAGCCAGGATTAATTACACCCTACAAGTTCGTCAATCTTTCGGCCAGGCCAGTGTCGGTACTTTGAGGGAGGTTCCCCGTGCTTTCGCAGGGACCTAATTAAAATAATCCTCGTTTTCCCAGGGACGTAACCCTGTTAACACCTTTCTAGACACCTACTTGATCAACTAATTGTAATATGAAAAACTCTCCCAGGAGTAACTCTTACTTCCTATATGCTCAATTAGACGGGTTTACACACTTGTTTCGGTTACTTGTTTCTGGTGATATATATCTTGATTATGGCTTAGTCGGATTGTCGTGTTGGATAGCCCCTTGTGCGTTGCTTGTTTAGTTTTGATTTATTTTGCTGTATTCATTTGTTCAGCACGAGCTCCAACATGTGGCCACCATTTCCATATTATCTATATTCTTTTATTGGGGCTCGACCAGGATGCAGTCGATATCACCATTGTATATATTTCATTTCTGTTCTAGGATTACCCCAAGAGAAGTGCTCGAGTAGCCGGGTTCTAGAATGCAGCAGGTGGCCATCTCATGGAGTTGAGACCGGGCCGCCTTGCTCTAGAATTGGCGGGTTTCTCTCTACACTTGTAGGGGTTTTAGGATTCGACCCATAGAGGGGTGCACAAGTTACCGGATTCTAGAAAGCGGCGGGTGATCGACTCATTTCATTAAGGGCGTGTTACCCAGTTATTAGGATTGGCAAGTGGCTTTCCGCACTCGTAGGGGTCTAGGATCGACTATGTACGGGCTATCCACATGACCAGAGAACGTCGCGTTTCATTTACGGCTCAGATGAAACGCGGGGCTCCAAGTTTATCTGCTATTCCATATTGTTGTTAGCATGCCTGTGATAATTCTTATCTGCCTGTAATGAATGCTATATGCCTGCGATGTGATATATATATATATATATATATATATATATATATATATATATATATATTAGTAGATGCTTCTATATGTTTTGCATCCGCGCTAGCCCAGTCCCCGCCCTACCGTAAGTTAAGTAACCTTACGGTGAAGACCCGTGACTCTGTGACGAATGCGGATGGCATATAAAAGCATGCTATTTTGGTTGTTTCTTTTGTGGCTTAAAAACTAGATTTGATGGGATTGCATTGTATATTTAATGCAAGGAAAACAAACATATTTGATGTTGTCGGAACCAATTTTAAAACTACTTGGTTTTCTTCAAAACAACTGTCATATTCTTTTGCTTTGTATAGAGGTATTCGGTTAGGAATATTCAGCACCTCATTCTATGAGGGAAGAGCCTTGATCCTTTCATAGGGAATTCGCTCTTAAGCAAAAGTTTATGTTACTAGTTTTAAAAATCGGAGCCTAAACCACTCCATTTCAAAACCACTCGAGTTCCTTCAACGATATCAAGTTCATCACGTTAAAGGTTTTTCGCCAAAAAGCAGTTGTAGCCCTCCGTTGTTTCAGATGAGTATCAACTAGTATTCATGCTATGTGTTTTGACCTTCGCCAAGGCATAGTGTTGTTAGTTATATGTATGCCCAATAGGCCATTACTGTACATGCGATGTATATTGTAGTGGATGCTTGGACATATATAGGGAGGACTTTCTTGCTCGACATGATAGTATGCTATCTGGTTGCACTTTATCATAACATGTACACTTATTGTCTCTCTACTACATGTTGATAAAGCCCTTAGGATGAGTACTTGACTACCAGGATTATAATGCAGATCATACTAGTGGGGCAGAAGTAGTCGGTAAGTACATCCTTAAATTGTTCCTAGTCGTAGGAGTATCGAGACAGGGCATCGATGCTCCAGAGTAGACTAGCATATGCGCTTCTCGACCCATGAGATGGGCAATGGATGATGCCATATCCATTGGTGTTTGACATCAGAGAAGGTATACGAGTGCTCAGTGGAGACTGGGTACACTGGACGAACTCGCCGAGAACTCCTAGATGGTATTATACCTATCGTCGGATAGCAGTTCTTTGGTGACACTGGTACAGCTTAGTCTGTAGACCTGAGATTCTCATAGAGTCTTTGTGATTCCCACTGTGCTTTGATTTCCACCATACCACGGTTAAGAGATCGTGCAAAAAGGTGGTTTTTGGGTACAGTCCTGAGTCACATGGAGGCAATGAGCGATAGGAGGGGTTTCGTCTCTCCCGGTATTGGGAGTTGATGTTGCGCTATGCTCGATTGGCCATAACAGGAAATCCCTAGCCAGAGTTGCTGAGATTTACTGGTAAGTGTTACTAATAGTTTCCCGAACCGTTATGGACCTTGCATCGGCATGACTTATCAGGCTATTGGGGTCTAACGTTATACCACCCCCAGGCTGTGATATGCGACATATCAGATGAAGAGACCGAACTGTACGGTAGTGTTACTTATTGGATTCGCAGGAGTACGAGCAAGCTTTCTTGTTGATCTTATGATTGCTCAATACCTGGGTGGCCGTTACGTTTAGCAGACCGCTTGCGGCTTGTAGGTGTATGATATGATCATCACCTACTGCCGGCGTATTAACGAGTCTTTAGAGTTCCACACAGAGGTTTCCTGGTTCATGCGAAACGGAGTAGGAGCACATATATGATATGTGCGGGACCAATATTAATGCGCGTATGTGATACCGCATTCTATTCTTGCGACTTGTGACATTGGTCGGTTATATGTGATATAGCCGGTTATCGGATCAAGTGTTGATTCGATAAGTTGTTGCATTTGATATTAGTCGGTTATATGTGATATAACCGGATTATTAAATCAAGAGTTGATTTGATAATTTAATGTATAATTATATATATTTGATATATTAGTATACATTAACTAATATTTGCTCACTTATGATTTATCTTTTCTCACTTTATGTGTGCATAAAGTATATATGTGATTTATATATTTTAGTGTACATGTTTTTGTGTCATGCATTATTATACACACTATATGGGTGTATGGGAATTACACCATAATCATGATAATTGAGGGTATTTATTTATTTAAGGTAAAACAAATTAGTTGGATTTTTTTCCTCATGGTTGTAGCTTGGAGAAGCTTGGAGAACCAAAGACTAAGTCCACTTGTTTTGTTAACCTAACATATTTATTAACCCAACCATTATCATTTAACCTATGGTTAAGTCTCTACATGAGTTAGCATATGGCACCAACTCACCCATAGTTGTTATTCTCACCTCATGAGTTTTCATTATTCTCATCTTCATTTTTGATCTTCTTCTTCCTCTTGAAAAAGGTTTTCTAGGTTTTTGAGAGGTGATAAAATATTGTGAGAAAAATAAATCTAAAGTGAGCCCACTTCCTACTTCATCATCCTCTACTATTAGCCATTTAGTTTAGGGTATTTGCTTCACTATTCTCACCATTAGTGAAGAGGTAGCATGAGCTCAAGTTTGCTCGACGTAGATCATCTTCGGCCTCAAAGACATTGAGCAAGTTTGTTCGTTTTTTCAAGTGAACCCTCTCTAGAGTCCGGGAGTTCACCATTCGCAGCGAAGGGACTACTACATGGAGCTTTAGAAGTGAAGGACACGTTGATTGATCTCAAAAACTATCTATTACCGCAATCAAGAACGGCGTCGCATGTAGCTAGCCGGTGAGTACGGGTCGGTCCACAAGGATGTTGTGAATCTCCTAATCGCTCAAACGAGTTAATTTCGAAGGGTGTTCGGATTGATTATTAAATCTAAAAAAAACTATATCTATCTATACTAAAATCATCTAGATCTAAATCTTGCTAGGGTTAGGTTTAGGAATGGTTTGGAAATGTAAATAAATCTCAACGCTTTCTATACCCAGATTAAGATCTAAGAGGAGTTATGGTAATTATCAATAAAGGGGATTAGATCCATTCGGGAAGGTGTTCCTTCCTCTAGGTTCTTGTCCTTCCTTTAGTGATCCTTACCCTAACCTCCATGGAAAATGCACGCAACCGGGCCTTTAAACTACGGTATCACTGCTACCTCGAGGGATAGGGTGCCGTAGGGCGCGGTGTATGCGTGTATGCATGGAGTCCTATAGATTCTATGTGATGGGTAAGAAAGGGATGAGAGATCTCATCTCTCAAAATCATTTCCCAAAGCTAACATCTAAGGCAAGGAATTAAAATCTAAACTAGAGCAATTAAATAAAACTACTTACAGATGGCTCTCTCCAAACATCAACACAGGGTTGTTAGATCTGGATTCATGAATTGAAAAGAGGCACCGATGCTCTCCAAAAGAATTCTAAAATTTATTAATGAAGGGAGGCATAAGAAAATACAATGATTTAGGTTCTATTTATAGGACATAGAAACCCTAGGTTACAATTGATTCGCATGTCTACATTTACCAAAATATCCCTAGGAAGACCGGTCAAAGATTCTACACAAATTGGTAAATTTTTCTACCCCTAATTCCTTATACCCACCGCGGAACCGCGGCCCCAGCCAAGCTTTGGTCGCGGTTCCGCGGCCAACCTGATAGCTTGGGTTCTGAAAAACTCTGGTCCGGCTTGTCTTGACCTTTACTTCCTGTTTCTGTATGTCTTTTCTTAATTTGGCTTCTAGGTTCTTCCAGATCTCCCAGTGAACAATTGCAGTGGACTTTTAACCGTTCGCTTTGTAATCTTGGACCTTTCGCTGCCTTGCACTTTGTGAACTTTATCTTTTATGTAGGCTTGATCAAGATCCTTCTCTTTGTTGGTCAAAGTCTCATTTTTGTATCGTCTTTTATCTTTTTCACTGTTTTCGCTCCAAGAACCTGTAAGCTGTAATATGTAGCAGACATACGTCAAAAGCACCTGTTTATTTATAAAAAGAATAAGAATGAGGAATATAATAATACAATATTATGGTATGAACAAATACCGCCAAACTTATCTTTTGCTCGTCCTCGAGCAAACTTATTTTTTTATTCTCTACAAAAAACCTAACCGCACTTTCGCAGGGAAACGCGATTGCACTGAGCTCGTGCAACAAGCCGTTAAACCTCTAGGTGTCTCTAGTAGGAGGAGTGTTGTCACCTGAGGGTTTTCAGTGGATACTTATACTACCCACAAAATCCTATCAATTCGGCTTTTTCGATTTTAATTCTCCAATTAGGTTTTCTAACAAGGAATTCTAATATCTTCGACTCGTAAATTATCCACCCATATTCTTCACGCATCCTTATCATTCAACTTAAGATTATATATGTTCTATAGACTTACTTAGCTTTCGGCATTTCTTAAGTTTTCCTTCTAGGGTTCCATCTCCACTTAGGAATTTTTATCAACTCTACTAAAGATACAAGTTCTATTCTTCATTCCTCTCTCTTATCTAAACTCCAATCACATATCCCCACGTGTGTGTATAAATCACCCCTACACTTGGAAATTCAAATCAAGCAATCGTACTTTTGCCCGTTGTCCAAAGCACTTATTAATTGGTGAATTTTTAAATGAATTTTTGCTTACACATCCTTCATGCGACCATTGATACTTCTTGAGGTACCAACAACCGATTACAAGATATGTTTGCACATTAAAGCGTAATTCCTAGTCTTGCAATACCCAAGGCTTTTTAGCAGTGACTCCCAAACCAGTTGGTCTAAGGCACTAGGTGATGAAGCACCCTCGCTGAATATTTTTTCTATTTTTTTACAGCCTTAAGTAATCACAAAAACCAGTGTTCATTTTTTTTATTCTTTATTCACACATGTATTTTTTATTTCATTTTCTTCATACTAAGGACTTTAGACAAGAGAATTTCAAGGTCTCCTCTACTATTCCAAGTTTCAAGGTGCGTGATTGTGCAATTTGTACGGTAGACATTTTAAGAATCTAGACTTAAGCTAGGAACTATTTTTCAAACTTATACTCTAATAAAAACATCAATACTTTTCCTTCGTTTCGACTTAGCCAAAGAAGTGAACTAAATATTTGCCTATTTCTAAATATACTACAAAGGCATATACTTTCTACCGTTTAATTTTAAGGAAGATTATTTTTAGGGTTTTTAATTTACTACGTCTAAAATCTAGTTGTTCCTAGCTAGTTAACCTATTTGTCAAACTCTAGTCAAATAAACCAAAATTGAATACAATAATTTTTATAATTTTTCAAAATTTTTTAATTTTTTATGGGTTTTCAAATAAGTATGCAAATGCAAAAAATATGTACAAATGAATGCGAAGGAAGAAGACGTACCGAGCATACCCCCAAACTTAAACTTGACAGTGTCCTCACTGTCATGCTACACTAAGAGGGTCAAAATGCCGGCACTCCCCTGTTTATTTATTTTTTTTTCATTTTTTTAATGTTTTGAATTTTTTTTATATTTTATAGAAAAAGAAAACAGAAAAAAATATATGTACATAAATACAACAAGGTTCCCCCCAAACTTAAGCTTGGCCTTACTCAAGCCAAAAGTTAGCACCAACCATTCAAAAATCTTATCATGGTAATGGTAGAGTTGGTGAAAGAATGGAGTGGAAAGAAAGGAAATGAGAAGCACACGAGACCGTGTGGGAAGAAAGGTAGAATATGGTCTCGGCGGAGGAGAAGAATGGCGGAAAAAAGAAAGAAGGGTAGCACGATCTTGAGGGTGTAAATCGAGTGAATAAATTAGCACAATTTGTGATGACCGATGTGTTAAAAGCGATTGTGCTAACCTATCAACCCGTCGAGAAATGGGGTCAAATCCCTCAAGATTCGCAAGAAAGCATGGGTACTCCAAACTTGGTATAGGAGATGAAAGCGTAACGGTCATTTGCACAGTCGGAACAATGGAAGGTAGGTGTCACGACCCGAATGTACGGAACGTGACTGACACTTAGATTACGAGACGTCTAAAGGCGTACCGTAACCTAAGTCAGCCAAAGCCCAGAAAAATCTAAACCAAAATCAAAAGGAAGTGAAGGAAAAACCTTTAATGGAAACGATTTTCAAATCAATTAAGTTGCAAAGAATCCTTTTTTTTATAAAAAAAACATCATAAATTTCTGAAAATTTCGGCAGAGTCTCCCCTGTATTTTCTATCCCCCAAAATGGGTACAACAAGATAATAAACCTGTAATCATAAAATGGCATCCCCAAGCGGGAGCTAGCTCTTCGCCCAAGGCGGATCACAACCACATGCAATATAATAACCATATCAAGAAAAGAGCATAAAAGAAACGCAAAATATCATAAAACACATCGCCGGCTCAAGTGAGCTCGACCCAAAAGAAACCACAAATATACAACCTCTCAGTCTCACCACTAGGTCACATATACAATATAAAGTGGTAGATTGAGAATACTAGATACAATGATAAAGCAAAAGAAATAAAGTGTGCTCGCAACCCACCTACGGGCGATGTCGCGAGTCTGAGCAAAAGGGACTGATGATAAGATAGCCGCTGTACAAGACTGATGAGTCCGACCTGCAAGACACTGTGGCACAACGGGGGTGAGTTGCCAGCTCGTGAGTAAATATAACATCTAATAAGGCAATCGTAAGAATGCACGCAATGCACCACAACATGCATGTCCATATGTGATATAATATCTCTAGTATGCATGCACAGGTATGCAATGTCATTATTAAGTCTTTAAGTGTTTTAAATGCTAAGGGTATTGAATTCTTAACTTTAGAAAATGAATATCTGTATAATAGCTAAGTACCATCAAGAAATCATCTGAAAACCCGTGTCAAGCATCGACACCAAATAGGAATCATATTTGTCTCAATATCGGGCTCCGTCAGTCCGGATCGGCCCATATCATAAATCTCACGAGAACGGTCGGTATCCTCCGGATATCCGCCGCGCCAGACATCACCGGTAGGTAGTCTTCCCCTTCCAGGCTCATCGTCTACAACTCGATCTTCTTGCCCCGGGGTACCATGCCGGGCCTACCATGTACCCGAGACGGTTCATCCACTCCTTGAATCGGGTCTCGAAATCCAACAGAAAACATGAAAACTCATGGTGGACGACACATACATCACGAGAAAACCGCAACTTTGTTTTAAAAATGATAAATACAAGCTTTTGTTAAATTCTTGCGGTTTTCCCCAAAAATCCAGAAATCACAGAAAAACTGAAATCCTCAAGAAAATCATAGTGTCCACATGTTAAATATGATAAATTTCTATGATATCAATGTATATGATGTGAATTTTGGATAGAATCTATGTAAATATGATGATAATGCGAGGTATAAGCAAGCTATGCAATTTCATATATCATGTATGAATGCAAGTGGCGATACTAAGTTAAACAGGTTCTATAGTGCACGTGGCATGGCAATTACCAAAGGCGTGTGTGTCACATGAATAGTGCGCGTGCAGCAGATGCCAATGGTAACAGTGTTCGTGTCCTACGAAGTGTTATCGCATAAGTATAGATGAATGTCCATGCAATCTAATATACTGTTCGCTATAAGGGTATGCAGTGTACAAGAATGGATAAGCTAGCTAACAAAATAAATCTTGCAAAAAGTAGGGTAATCCTAACTAGGGGGGCGCCTCACGCCATTCAGACGATTCCCCCATAGATGAATACATCTACTCACCTGAAATCCCCGCTAATCCGATCCGACCACCGCCTTGCCTTTACGTGCCGTGTCCGATGTTTCCCCGACCGATCCTATATTTGTACAACACCATGCATAAGATTACAAAACCTAAAACGATGCAAGTCACAATATACAATTATCGACGCTCTCGAATTAAACATAGCATACACTCGGTGCGCGGGAAAACGTACGAAAATCGCTAATCTTTAACTAGAATCGTCATTTCGGGGAAATCGACAAAACTACAACCCGACTAGACGAAACCCCGCGTTCGCGCACTCTAATAGTCCTATACGAAGCTAATTATATCGCTAACATAACACAATTTGATCGCATTCTAATTTTTGTAAAAATCTAGTAAGCAAATTCAATACCGATTCGATTCAAACATCGAAATTTAACGATTTAGCGAGCGTATCATTACCCAATTAACCACTCTAATCAATTAGGTAGCCAAAGCCCTAACTTAAGTCTAACAACCATGCTTCAAACCCTAGTTCAACATCAAATCCCATTCTTGATTTTCATGAACAAGAATTTACAACTAAATTAATACTTCAAAATTGAATTTTTAGCACATATAACTACAAGTTAACAAAATAGTTTAGGATTTTACCTCACAAGTGGAACCCTAGCATGATCAAGCCACCAAAGAAGCCTCCTTTCTCCTAGTTTTGAACTAAATTTGGTTGAGGAGAGAGTGGATTAGGGTTTGGCTATGAATTGGAGAAGAAAATGGTGAATTTTTATGGATTTTTCATGATTTTTGAAGCAAGAATTGGGGTGAAAAGAGGGGGGAGCTGCTGCTATTTTTGGCCAGAGGTGAAGAGGAGGAGGGTGTGGGGTTTTTGGAGAAGTTTCTAGGTCAAAAAGATCCCTCACATCTCATTCAATGCATTTCACATCAACTTTTTACAAAAAAACCCCTTTTTACATCATTTTTTTCATAATTTTCACACCATAAAACTAAAATGTTGCAAGTCATGATACAATTTTATTAACACCATATTTTATCTTATAAAGACTCCTAATTATGAAATTTACCTAATTAAATTTGTATTTATCACTAATTTAATGTATTTAAAAAGGCTTAAAATAATAATAAAAAAATAATTAATTACGAAATTTTTTTATTTAACTAGAAAATTATAGGTGACATTTTAGTAACAAAATTATAGTAATATCTTATCTAAATTTTGTATGATTAGGTCTACAATGAAAAATACCTATTTTGACTTTTTACGGAAAAAGCCGAAAAATTAGCCGATTACCGAAAAACTGCCTAAACGATTTTCGAAAGGTTACAATCTTCCCCCCATAAAGAAATTCGGTCCCCGAATTTAGAATTTAACTACGCGTACCTACAAAAAGATGGGGATATCTCTTCCTCATCTCGACCTCGGTCTCCCAGGTGACCTCCTCGCTGTTCGGGCCACGCCAAAGGACCTTGACGGACGGTATAACCTTCGACCTCAATTTCTTCACCTGCCGATCCAAAATGACCACCGGCTGCTCGGTGAATGAAAGATCACACTCAAGCTGGATTGTGTGGTGCTGAATCGCATGGGAAGGATCATGAAGGTACTTGCGGAGTATCGAGACATGGAATACGGGGTGAACATCGGGTAAGCTGGGCGGAAGAGCTAACCGATAAGCGACTGGACCAACACGCTCTAGGATCTCGAAAGGACCAACATATCTAGCACTCAGTTTCCCTTTCCGCCCAAATCTCATCACACCTTTCATCGGAGAGACCTTCAGGAAAACATGATCACCAACAGCGAACTCGAGTCGGCGACGACGCTTGTCAGCATATGACTTCTGCCTGCTCTGTGCCGCTCTCATCCTGTCCCGAATCAGCTGTATCTTCTCGGTCGTCTCCTGTACGATCTGCGGCCCCAAAACACTGCTCTCCCTGAGCTCTGTCCAACATACAGGCGATCGACATCTCCTCCCATATAAAACCTCGAAAGATGCCATCTGAATCGTCTCCTGGAAGCTATTATTGTAGGAAAACTCGATCAAAGGCAAATGACGATCCCAGCTACCATTGAAATCTAAAACACAAGCTCTGAGAATGTCCTCAAGAGTCTGAATAGTACGCTCCGACTGACTGTCAGTCTGCGGATGAAAGGCTGTGCTAAAACTCAATCGGGTGCCCAAAGCTTCCTGGAGTTTCTGCCACAATCGGCTAGTAAACTGGGTGCCCCTGTCGGACACGATGCAAATCGGAACGCCATGCTGTCGCACTATCTCATCAATATAAACCTGGGCGTACTGAGAAAATCCAAAATTGGTCTTCACTGGCAGTAAGTGAGCCGCTTTCGTCAGCCGATCCACAATCACCCAAATAGAGTCATACCCTCGACTGGTCCTGGGTAGACCCACAACGAAGTCCATGGAGACCTGCTCCCACTTCCACTCAGGGATGGGCAAAGGCTGTAACTCGCCGGCTGGCCTCTGTTGCTCGGCCTTGACTTGCTGACAAGTTAGGCATCTCGACACAAAGTCTGTAATATCCTTCTTCATCCCGTCCCACCAGTAAACTTCTCTCAAATCACGGTACATCTTGGTGGAACCTGGATGCACACTGTATACTGATCTATGTGCCTCCTTGAGAATATCATGCCTCAGTCCCTCTGAATCTGGCACGCACAGTCGAGTCCCAAATCGAAGTATCCCCTGATCATCAGTCACGAACTCAGAAACTCTGCCCTGCCGAATCTGCTCAATAATCTCTAATGTACGGGCATCGCCGGACTGTGCCTCGCGGATACGGTCAAGTAACTGTGGGCATGCTCTGAAATGGGCCAGCTGTCCCCCTGTAGGAGTAAACTCAAACTGCACTCTGCTGTCACATAAAACCTGCCAATCCGCCGTCGACTGCATATGTACTGCGCTCAAACAAGATAAGCTACCTCCGGGCCTCCTACTCAAAGCATCTGCCACCATATTCGCCTTGCCCGGATGGTATAAAATCTCGCAGTCATAATCCTTCACCAACTCCATCCATCGGCACTGTCTCAGGTTCAGATCTCGCTGCTGGAAAATATACTTCAAACTCTTGTGGTCAGTGAATATCTGGCACGACTCACCGTATAGGTAATGTCTCCAGATCTTAAGTGCAAATACCACTGCAGCCATCTCTAAATCATGTGTGGGGTAGTTCTGTTCGTGTTTCCTCAGCTGCCGAGAAGCATACGCGATAACTCTGTCGTGCTGCATCAATACACAGCCCAGCCACACTCGAGAAGCATCACAATATACCACGAACCCGCCTGATCCTGAAGGCAATGCTAACACTGGTGCAGTAGTCAGACGAGTCTTCAACTGCTGGAAACTATCCTCACATGCCTGGGTCCAATCAAAAGGAACCCCCTTCCGGGTCAACCCGGTCAACGGTGCGGCAATGCGGGAGAAATCCTGGACAAAACGTCGATAATAGCCGGCCAGACCTAGAAAACTGCGAACCTCTGTAACTGATACTGGTCTAGGCCAACGCTGAACTGCCTCGATCTTCTTCGGGTCCACACAAATACCATCTCTCGTCACCACATGACCCAAGAAGTCGACACTGTCAAGCCAGAATGCGCACTTGGAGAATTTGGTGAACAGCTGATGCTCCCTCAAAGTCTGCAATGTGATACGTAAGTGCTGCTCATTCTCCTCCCGGCTCCGAGAATAAACCAAGATGTCGTCAATGAACACAATAATGAACTGATCGAGATACGGCCTGAATACATGGTTCATCAAATCCATAAATGCTGCCGGGGCATTGGTGAGCCCGAACGACATCACCAGGAACTCATAATGACCATATCGAGTACGGAAAGCGGTCTTCGGAATATCCTCCTTCCGAACCCGCAACTGGTGATAACCTGACCGTAAATCAACCTTCGAGAAAAACCCTGCACCCTGGAGCTGATCGAATAAGTCATCAATGCGGGGTAGGGGATATCTGTTCCGCACAGTAACCCGGTTCAGCTGACGATAATCAATGCATAAACGCATACTTCCGTCCTTCTTCTTAACAAACAAGACGGGAGCACCCCAAGGTGACACACTCGGTCGGATAAGCCCTTTGTCCAGCAAGTACTGTAACTGATCCTTTAGCTCTCTCAGCTCCGCCGGGGCATCCGATAAGGCGGTATAGAGATAGGCCCCGTGCCGGGGATCAAGTCAATACAGAACTCAATCTCGCGCTCTGGTGGCAGACCAGGCAGCTCGTCAGGGAATACATCAGGAAACTCTCTCACAACAGGGACCTGGTCCAACGGAACCTCTGTGGAGCTAGTATCACAGACATAAGCTAAGAATCCCTGACACCCTTTCCTTAAGAGCTGTCCAGCGCGAAGAGATGAAATCAAGCTGGGAAGGGTAGCACTACGATCTCCCTGAATAATAAGAACCGGCTCACCAGGAAAACTGAATCTGACTGCCTTTTCACGGCAGTCCACGGATGCATAACAGGTGGCTAGCCAGTCCATACCAAGAAGAACGTCAAAGTCAAGCATATCGAGGAGAATCAAATCAACTGAAGAATCTCTCTCCCCGATACGAACGGAACACGATCAGTACACAAAACGGGCAACAAAAGACTCACCTACCGGAGTAATAACGACAAGCGGCTGATCTAACGGAGAAGACTCTCGGCCCAACCTCGGTGCAAAATACGTGGATACATAGGAATGTGTGGAGCCTGGATCAAATAATACCCGTGCATTAAAAGAACATACTGGCAGAGTACCTGTCACGACGGCATTGGATGCTTGTGCATCCTTAGGAGTCAACGCGAACACTCGGGCCTGTCCACCACTAATAGCTGGTTGTCCTCTGCCTCTGCCTCGGCCTCTGCCTCTGTCGCCTCGTCCTCTCTGAACCGGACCGCCACGCCCACGGCTTCTAGAAGCATCTGGATGGCGTGGAGCATCATCAGGAGTTGGTAATAGAGCTCTCTGAGGAGATGGTGAGGGTGGTAAGGTCACATGCGGGACTGTCGCCGCGCCCTGACGTCCCATGGTACAGTCTCTGATACGGTGGTACTGACTCCCGCACCGAAAACATCCTGGAGACGACTGCTGGGTCTGTGGATATGAACCAAATAACTGACCCCGTCTCAATCCTCTGCCTCCACCATCTCCCGGAAATAATCTATCACGATGTCTACCCATCTGCCGCTGAGCTGGCGTATCAGTACGGATCCTCTTCGGCCCAGAAACGACCGGAGTCTCAGAAATACGCTCCTCCAAAAGTAAAGCTGCGTCCATCGCGGCTGCGTATGTATCAAAGTGTTGGGTGCCGATGGTAAGGAATAGCTGTGTATCAAGCCCTCGTACAAACCTCTTTATTCTCTTCTCTTCTGTGTCGACTAGGTACGGAGCATATCGAGACAACTGGGTAAACTGTATATCATACTCCGACACTGTCATCCCAGGAGTCTTGCGCAAAGACTCAAAGCTACGGGCTCGAGCATCTCGGACACTCTCCGGAAGAAAACGGGCAAGAAATGCAGATGTAAACTCATCCCAGGTCATAGAAGGCAGACCTACAGCTCGGCCTCTCTCTACTGAATCGTACCATGTCTGGGCAAGACCCTCCAGACGAAAACTCGCAAACTCCACCAATCTATCATCAGAACACCTCAACGAACGGCAAATCCGAGCCATCCTATCAAGAAATGCCTGTGGGTCCTCTGTCGCATCTGTAGTGGTAAAAGCTGGAGGTCTCAATCTCATGAACTCCTGTAGTGAAACAGGGATAGTCTCCGTAGTAGCAGCAGGAGTGACCATCTGTGTAGCAGGTACGATCGTGGTCTGTGCGGTGGAAGGAACGTCCTCGGATCTCTGTGCCCGGCTGGACTCAACTAAAGATCCCATCATCTGCCGCAACTCTTGCATGCCGGCCTCTAATCTGGCAATACGGTCAGCATAAGGCGGATCAGTATGACCCTGAGGGGTAGGCGTATCCTCCCGCTCGATCCTCGCCTCAGACGGGCCCGCCCGAATCTCATCCCTAGCGGCAGCCCGCTGAGCTCTCGTAGTCTTTGGCGGCATCGAAGCTAGAATAAGAAACAGGACTGATAAGGACATTGCAATTGAATCAAGGAATGCAAGGAATCAAGAAAGGAAATACAAGCAATTATGTCTTAAGGTTACTTAGGCGGAGTACCGTATCGTAAGTATGCCGCGGATCATACCCACGCTATGCCACTCTGCTTAAGTCACCTACTCCATCTACCAAGGTCGTCCTACACTCAGAAAGGTAAAACCTAAGCTCTGATACCAACTTTGTCACGACCCGAATGTACGGAACGTGACTGGCACTTAGATTACGAGACGTCTAAAGGCGTACCGTAACCTAAGTCAGCCAAAGCCCAGAAAAATCTAAACCAAAATCAAAAGGAAGTGAAGGAAAAACCTTTAATGAAAACGATTTTCAAATCAATTAAGTTGCAAAGAATCTTTTTTTTTTATAAAAAAAACATCATAAATTTCTGAAAATTTCGGCAGAGTCTCCCCTGTATTTTCTATCCCCCAAAATGAGTACAACAGGATAATAAACCTGTAATCATAAAATGGCATCCCCAAGCGGGAGCTAGCTCTTCGCCCAAGGCGGATCACAACCACATGCAATATAATAACCATATCAAGAAAAGAGCATAAAAGAAACGCAAAATATCAGAAAACACATCGCCGGCTCAAGTGAGCTCGACCCAAAAGAAACCACAAATATACAACCTCTCAGTCTCACCACTAGGTCACATATACAATATAAAGTGGTAGATGGAGAATACTAGATACAATGATAAAGCAAAAGAAATAAAGTGTGCTCGCAACCCACCTACGGGCGATGTCGCGAGTCTGAGCAAAAGGGACTGATGATAAGATAGCCGCTGCTACAAGACTGATGAGTCCGACCTGCAAGACACTGTGGCACAACGGGGGTGAGTTGCCAGCTCGTGAGTAAATATAACATCTAATAAGGCAATCGTAAGAATGCACGCAATGCACCACAACATGCATGTCCATATGTGATATAATATCTCTAGTATGCATGCACAGGTATGCAATGTCATTATTAAGTCTTTAAGTGTTTTAAATGCTAAGGGTATTGAATTCTTAACTTTAGAAAATGAATATCTGTATAATAGCTAAGTACCATCAAGAAATTATCTGAAAACCCGTGTCAAGCATCGACACCAAATAGGAATCATATCTGTCTCAATATCGGGCTCCGTCAGTCCGGATCGGCCCATATCATAAATCTCACGACAACGGTCGGTATCCTCCGGATATCCGCCGCGCCAGACATCACCGGTAGGTAGTCTTCCCCTTCCAGGCTCATCGTCTACAACTCGATCTTCTTGCCCCGGGTACCATACCGGGCCCACCATGTACCCGAGACGGTTCATCCACTTCTCGAATCGGGTCTCGAAATCCAACAGAAAACATGAAAACTCATGGTGGACGACACATACATCACGAGAAAACCGCAACTTTTGTTTAAAAATGATAAATACAAGCTTTTGTTAAATTCTTGCGGTTTTCCCCAAAAATCCAGAAATCACAGAAAAACTGAAATCCTCAAGAAAATCATAGTGTCCACATGTTAAATATGATAAATGTCTAAGATATCAATGTATATGATGTGAATTTTGGATAGAATCTATGTAAATATGATGATAATGCGAGGTATAAGCAAGCTATGCAATTTCATATATCATGTATGAATGCAAGTGGCGATACTAAGTTAAACAGGTTCTATAGTGCACGTGGCATGGCAATTACCAAAGGCGTGTGTGTCACATGAATAGTGCGCGTGCAGCAGATGCCAATGATAACGGTGTTCGTGTCCTACGAAGTGTTATCGCATAAGTATAGATGAATGTCCATGCAATCTAATATACTGTTCGCTATAAGGGTATGCAGTGTACAAGAATGGATAAGCTAGCTAACAAAATAAATCTTGCAAAAAGTAGGGTAATCCTAACTAGGGGGGCGTCTCACGCCATTCAGACGATTCCCCCATAGATGAATACATCTACTCACCTGAAATCCCCGCTAATCCGATCCAACCACCGCCTTGCCTTTACGTGCCGTGTCTGATGTTTCCCCGACCGATCCTATATTTGTACAACACCATGCATAAGATTACAAAACCTAAAACGATGCAAGTCACAATATACAATTATCGACGCTCTCGAATTAAACATAGCATATACTTGGTGCGCGGGAAAACGCACGAAAATCGCTAATCTTTAACTAGAATCGTCATTTCGGGGAAATCGACAAAACTACAACCCGACTAGACGAAACCCCGCGTTCGCGCACTCTAATAGTCCTATACGAAGCTAATTATATCACTAACATAACGCAATTTGATCGCATTCTAATTTTTGTAAAAATCTAGTAAGCAAATTCAATACCGATTCGATTCAAACATCGAAATTTAACGATTTAGCGAGCGTATCATTACCCAATTAACCACTCTAATCAATTAGGTAACCAAAGCCCTAACTTAAGTCTAACAACCATGCTTCAAACCCTAGTTCAACATCAAATCCCATTCTTGATTTTCATGAACAAGAATTTACAACTAAATTAATACTTCAAAATTGAATTTTTAGCACATATAACTACAAGTTAACAAAATAGTTTAGGATTTTACCTCACAAGTGGAACCCTAGCATGATCAAGCAACCAAAGAAGCCTCCTTTCTCCTAGTTTTGAACTAAATTTGGTTGAGGAGAGAGTGGATTAGGGTTTGGCTTTGAATTGGAGAAGAAAATGGTGAATTTTTATGGATTTTTCATGATTTTTCATGACTTTTGAAGCAAGAATTGAGGTGAAAAGAGGGGGGAGATGCTGCTATTTTCGGCCAGAGGTGAAGAGGAGGAGGGTGTGGGGTTTTTGGAGAAGTTTCTAGGTCAAAAAGATCCCTCACATCTCATTCAATGCATTTCACATCAACTTTTTACAAAAAAACCCCTTTTTACATCATTTTTTTCATAATTTTCACACCATAAAACTAAAATGTTGCAAGTCATGATACAATTTTATTAATACCATATTTTATCTTATAAAGACTCCTAATTATGAAATTTACCTAATTAAATTTGTATTTATCACTAATTTAATGTATTTAAAAAGGCTTAAAATAATAATAAAAAAATAATTAATTACGAAATTTTTTTATTTAACTAGAAAATTATAAGTGACATTTTAGTGCAAAATTATAGTAATATCTTATCTAAATTTTGTATGATTAGGTCTACAATGAAAAATACCTATTTTGACTTTTTACGGAAAAAACCGAAAAATTAGCCGATTACCGAAAAACTGCCTAAACGATTTTCGAAGGGTTACAGTTGGGAAGGGAGTGAATTAGGGATAGTCTCATTCTCACCGTAGTAAAATGTCTCGAATTGGAAAGATTCCATCAATGGTTCGAAACGACTGTAAGCAACCGGGTCTGATGGTTCGACTAACTCATCTGAAAATGTAAAGGACTCAAACTCGGGCGGTGAGTCATCAATATCGTCCGAAAAAGTGAAACACTCGTAAGTGTTATAGTCTGTGAGAACTGTGTTAGATTCAAAGAGAAATTTTTCAAACTCACGGTCTTCATGCGTGATATTAGGCGTGGTCGGAACGATGGAAAGGAGGGAGGGTGATTTAGGTAAAGGTTCAAGATGATGAATTGAAAAATCCGACACATCAAACAAAAATGGTTCAACCTCAATATCATCCTCAATACTCTCCTCAATACTATCCTCATAATTCTCCTCAATATTTAACTCATCCATGCCATTATCATCAAAATCAAGACGCATATAAGGTTCGGGAGAAACATCTAATGACTTGGGATGATGAATGGGACATAAAATTTCAATCAAATCGACAGGTTCATCATCCGAAATATTCCCGGCGTCTATATCCTCAATCAAGTGAAAATCAATGTTTTCTGACACCTCATCACAAGCATGGATATTTATCGATTTAGGTTCTAGAGTGGAGGTGTAGATATCAAAAGGATTAGGTGCGGTTTCACTCGAAAGGGGTTCTTCACAATCTGACAAATCAAGCACTACAAAGTCACACAACTCATCATTTTGGACACATGTTTGAAAATTGGAGTTGTTGGATTCAATTGGGTATGGATAGGTTTGATTTGGAAATCCTCTCGCATTCTCTCTTTGTCCAACCGCCTCCTCATACATTGAAAAATTTGAAGCTAGTTGGAAACTAGCTACCGGTTCAGCAGGTTGCATAAGGGCGGCCATGGACGCTTCCACATTCCTCACCATTTTGTTTATTACTGCAATATAAGCCTCCAACGACTCTTCTAAACAAGACTTGGGTGGTGAGGGGGTTTCGGGAAAAGATTCAAAATTGTTTGGATATGTGAAACTCTCTAATGGCTGTGTAGAAACAGTGTCTAGTGAAAGTGGGAAAGTCGGGTAGGACTGGTAGGAATTGGATGCTTGGACAGGAGTAGGGTCAGCATGTGGATAAAAAGGTGAATGGACTTGTTGATCCCTAGAACTAGATGAGTGGAGAGGGGTGAAAGATCGGCTACGAGATTGAGCAATGTTCTCAGCAATAGACATCGGTTTAGGAGTTATAGCAGGACTTGAAAAGGTGGTGTCAATGTACGAAGGTGGTGAAGGTTGACATGGTTGACACAAAGTGGGTTTTGCAAAGTCAAACTGTTTCTCCTAGACGCATCTATTTGATCTTTCAAAGATGTTTTTGGCACGGAGAGATCTTCCTTAAATCGACCGAAGCAATTGACGTACGACGCAAAGTTAGGTTCGGGATACCAAAGTTCGGCAAGAGATTTATGATGTGGGGAACCCATGATAGAAGAAAGAGAAGATGAAGAAGGTTGGGTGGTGCAAGGATTAATTTGCGGCAAAAATTTGCAAGTTGTAAAAAATATTTCCTTTTGCTTTTTTTTTATTTGTTTTGCAAAAATTTTCGATAAAGGGCTTAGACACACTTTCGATCAACCAAAAATGCACAATCAGGCCTAACTCTAGGGTCACCTAGGTCAGCTAGACAGCTCCTAACTGTTCCAAAGGGCTAGAGATAGGACCTCAAACCGCCTCTTCACCGCCAATTGCGGCCAGGTAAGTGCCAGGTAAGTAGGAGGCTTCCCGCTATAAGTAGCGGTCCTAATTAAGTAACCACTTGCCTTGACACACTTGCCTAGACACCGCAAAGTCAGGTTAGGATAAACGGCTGATGCCTATAACTAGTCCTCTGTCCTATTGAGCTCGAAGTCCTTAGGGCTGAGTCTTGTATTTTTTAATTAAGAGTGGTCAATGCAAATGCCTTAAGTGATTTCTGGGATCCTGGGAAGGGTGATGAAATCCCCACCCAATCTGAATTGGTCAAAAGCCCCTTAAAGTCAGTTTTAAAGATATGCAAAACAGTAAATCACTTGCAATCAAATCTTTTTTTATTTTATGCGCGGCGCAAAGAATCCTGCACAAGATTTGTTATTTGGAAAGAGAAAGATTTTTAAAGCGCACAGAATCCTGCAGGAATTTTTCAGAAGATATATTGAAATTTGCAAAGGAGAAATAACAGAAGGCTTACAGTGCAAATTCTAGAGGATGACGTCACCTATACGCAGCGTTTCCGCAGCAAAAAAGGTCTCGGGCGGCGGAACCGTGGTCACACGTGCAGACCACGTCTTCAAATTTTTCTGAGGTCATTGTGTTGCCGCCCTTCCACGGTGGGAGCAGACTAATGCGGCGGAACCGCGGTTTGACCGTTGACTTGGCCCTTCAACTTCCTGCTGTTGTTCTGTTGCCAAAATTCTCTGTTGTTCAGATCGTTTGTTTTCTGTTTTGCTTTCTATATATTTTCAGATCCGAAGTTGTTTGTAGATCCCGCAAAATTCTCGCAAAAAATACCCTTTCCAAAAATAACACATGATATAATTTTATATTTTTTTGTGATTTTTATGATTTTTTTTAATTTTGATTAACCCGAAATTGCAAAAAGGAAATACTACGCCATCCTCGGCAACGGCGCCATTTGATTGATCTCAAAAACTATCTATTACCGCAATCAAGAACGGCGTCACATGTAGCTAGCCGGTGAGTACGGGTCGGTCCATAGGGATGTTGTGAATCTCCTAATCGCTCAAACGAGTTAATTCCGAAGGGTGTTCGGATTGATTATTAAATCTAAAAAAACTATATCTATCTATACTAAAATTATCTAGATCTAAATCTTTCTAGAGTTAGGTTTAGGAATGGTTTGGAAATGTAAATAAATCTCAACGCTTTCTATACCCAGATTAGGATCTAAGAGGAGTTATGGTAATTATCAATAAAGGGGATTAGATCCATTCGGCAAGGTGTTCCTTCCTCTAGATTCTTGTCCTTCCTTTAGAGATCCTTACCCTAACCTCCATGGAAAATGCGCGCAACCGGGCCTTTATACTACGGTATCACCGCTACCTCGAGGGATAGGGTGCCGTAGGGCGCGGTGTGTGCGTGTATGCATGGAGTCCTATAGATTCTATGTGATGGGTAAGAAAGGGATGAGAGATCTCATATCTCAAAAGCCTTTCCCAAAGCTAACATCTAAGGCAAGGAATTAAAATTTAAACTAGAGCAATTAAATAAAACTACTTATAGATGGCTCTCTCCAAACATCAACACAGGGTTGTCAGATCTGGATTCATGAATTGAAAAGAGGCACCGATGCTCTCCAAAAGAATTCTAAAATTTATTAATGAAGGGAGGCATAAGAAAATACAATGATTTGGGTTCTATTTATAGGACATAGAAACCCTAGGTTACAATTGATTCGCATGTCTACATTTACCAAAATATCCCTAGGAAGACCGGTCAAAGATTCTACACAAATTGGTAAAATTTTCTGCCCCTAATTCTTTATACCCACCGCGGAACCGCGGCCCCAGCCAAGGTTTGGTCGCAGTTCCGCGGCCAACCTGATGGCTTGGGTTCTGAAAAACTCTGGTCCGGCTTGTCTTGACCTTTACTTCCTGTTTCTGTATGTCTTTTCTTAATTTGGCTTCTAGGTTCTTCCAGATCTTCCAGTGAACAATTGCAGTGGACTTTTAACCGTTCGCTTTGTAATCTTGGACCTTTCGCTGTCTTGCACTTTGTGAACTTTATCTTTTATGTAGGTTTGATCAAGATCCTTCTCTTTGTTGGTCAAAGTCTCATTTTTGTATCGTCTTTTATCTTTTTCACTGTTTTCGCTCCAAGAACCTGTAAGCTGTAATATGTAGCAGACATGCATCAAAAGCACCTGTTTATTTATAAAAAGAATAAGAAAGGGGAATATAATAATACAATATTATGGTATGAACACCGGTCTACAAAGGTTGTATTCCCTCATTCACTTGTTGTAATGTATGATTACATGTTTTATTGTCTAGTTATTCTAGCTTGATCCTAGTCTAGGATTCCTTAGCATTCTCATAATTTTTGAAATTAGCATGGTAGATACTTAGAAATCCCAGTAGGGTGCTGAGGAATTCCAAAAGTGGTATCAGAGCCTAGTTAGGGTATTAGACGATATTTGTTAGATTACGAAACCGAAACGACTCCGAAACACCCGATATTAAACCCTAGTTTCTGTCGATTTTAAAATGGCTTCTAAATTTTTTTTAAACAAGTGTAGAATATTATATGAGATATAATATGAGCAGGACAGAAAGTTGAAGCCAAGAGCTCGGATTTTGGCCGAGCAAAGCAAGGAAAAATCCGAGGAGGCCGGCCCCATGTAGGATTTTTGGCTTCAAATTTTTGTCATGTTCCAGGCTCTGGGGTTTGGTATTTTAGGTGTTGTTGTTTTTTATAAAATTGCATGTGATGTAGTGTTACTGGATAGGCAACTCGGGGTATTTTGTATTTGTAGTTTAACATGGTTTCGGGTTTTCACATGATATCTAGGCGAAGTTAAAAAGTTCGATCGAATGTTAAAAACCTATTTTTCCACGTTTTGGGTATTCGGAAAATCATGCAAGTCATTCTGTGGACCCTCTAGAAGAATGAAACCCTAAATTGACATAATGACTATGGAACCGCTTTCGAACCTTAGGGTTTGCAGTAGTTCCGTGGTGCCATTAATGAGGCTTGGATCTGCCCTTCTATGGTTGGTGCATAGGTGCTGTGGCATGTTCTGGGTATTATTAAACTATACTCAAGTGTTGAGCTCTCGGGAAATTGTGGGACTTTGATGAATCGATCGAAAAGTTTAACGTCGTCCGGATATTTGTGATGGGATACAATACTTGGAATTCATAATTTGTTATGAGATAACTAGTTTGGATTTTATAAATCTAGCAGTTTAGTCTCAATTGATCAGTTGCCATGGAATTTTGATGTGGATCAAAAGTCCATCACAATTACGTAATGTATGCGGATACTCTCCGGGTAATCTTACTAGATAGCCATACCCCATAGCCCCGACCAAGTGACTGTAGGAGAACCCCGTCGCCAAAAGCATCCGTTAGGGTCCTCGCGGCCGCGGTGTTCCGCCTTAGTGCGCTTTGTTGACGACATCAGGGGGTGCGGCCGTCTGCTAAAGTTTCCGACGAGAATTTGATCAGGTTATCGGGAATCTTGTTGAATTACCCGACAGGTTATTAGAAAGTGTTTTCAATATCGAGACTAAAATGCGGGGTTTATAATTATTGGGCATGTGATATCTAAGGAATTCATTTGGTTAGGCATGAAACCCGACGTATGTGATACATTGGGTTTATGATGCCTAAGGAGGTTACGGATTCCAATTGTTATAGTTTTTCACTTTCTTTTTTACGACCGTAAGTGTAATATGTGGTGTATTGCCGGTTTCGGTGCTATATGTCAACGCCAACTGAGATACGCATATTTACTTACGTTGATGACATGTGATGTTATGTGTTGCTGTGATATGTTATATTGGATCGTCGTGTTTTGAATAGCCGGGGTTTTATGTAAGATAAGAGTTTTTCATTTTCATTCATGTAAAAGCTTGTATGTAATATTCTTTTATTGGGGCACTTCCGGGTTGAGGATGATGTCACCATTGATGTATATTATTTACTTTTCCGCATTAGGATAGACCCAAGACGAGGAGCACAAGTAACCGGGTTCTAGGGTCCAGTGGGAGACCATCTCGAGGAGTCGAGACTGGGTCTCCTAACTCTAGAATTGGTAGTGTTTCTTGCCGCTCTCGTAGGGGTCTAGGGATGTGGGTTTGGGTATTCATCGCGACCGTGCAATCCATGTTTTATACTGGCATAATTTAAAACACGGAATTCCTAGTATATCCAATATTTCATATGTGATTCTTCCTGATATTCTGTAATGTGATCACTTGATATGTTATGAGACGAATGCCTATATTATATATATGAGATATAATAAATATTGCTGCTTTCGTTTCATCTATGATGCTTGGGAAGTATAATAAATGGGACTTCATTAATGAGATTAATGAAATAAAAGAAACCTAAAGATGTTGTAGAAACTTGTTTTAAAAACTGGTAGCTCTAGTTCTTGCTTTGCATAGCGGTATTCCTTATAAAATATTCAGCTCCTTATTCGATAAGGAAAGAGCAGTGATCCCTTCACCGGGAATGACCTCTTTAGTGAAACTAGCAGATACTACAACCCACTCGGTTTGTTTTTTGATTGCTTCTATAGTTTATGCTTTGCATAGTGGTATTTATGAAATATCCTGCACCTTATTCAATAAGGAAATAGCCGAGATCCCTTCACCGGGAGTGACCTCTTTAGCAAAACTAGTAAAAGCCTCAAAAACACTCTTTTTCAAAATCACTCGATTTTACAACGATATCAAGTTCATTACGCAAAGGGTTTTCTTAAAAACCTGTCATAGCTCTCCGTCATTTCAGATAAGTAGTATTTAGTATTCGTTCTGCGTTTGTTGGCTTTTGTCAAGGCGTAGTGTGCGGTAGTTTATTATTGCTTATCTGTTCAAGCATATGATGCGATTGGATTAGGGTAGTCGTGCGACCTTGTTGGCCTTTGTCAAAGGTCGTGCGGGTGGGTTTAATACAATCAGGAAATGACGGGTTGAACTTGACTAGCATCCTATGGTTTGTTGGCCTTTGTCAAGGTCATAGGAGATTAGGGGTAAAATATTATCAGGAATTTTAAGTGTTGAAATTTGTAATGAGATTGCATACCTTCTATGAGACAGTTGGATCCCGATACCCACTGGGAGTAAGAGTTACTCCTGGGAGAATTTTGCACATCACAATTAGCCGATCAAGTAGGTGTCTAGAAAGGTGTTAACAGGGTTACGCCCCCGGAAAAACGAGGTTTATTTTAATTAGGTCCGTGCGAAAGCACGGGGAACCTCCCTCAATGTACCGACACTGGCCTGGCCATAAGATTGGAGAAATTGTAAGGTGTAATTAATCCCGGCTAGTCTTACCTTTTAGGGTTTGAAGGAAGATTTGACTAAAACAGTGGGAGCCATCCTGATTAGATAAAATAATAACCAATCTAATCTTGCAAGAGCGCACGCAGAGTGTTTTCTTCTCTCTCTTTCTCCTGGTAGCGACCATGTCATACCTTAATCAAGATAATAATATGGATACATTGACCGAACCTGCTTATTATACTGAGCTAGGGAATGTTGGTTTTGCTCTATCTTATAACTGTTATAAGTCCGAGCAGGAAATAGGGGAATATCCGGATTCCCATGCTACCCAATCGATGAAAGTACATGTTGATGCATATTCTTCGGGTGTGTTCGATTACCAAAAACTGTTTCTCGGTATTCTCTACGTCCTAGGTATGAGATACCGAATCAGGATCCCGCATATGTAATATGTTACATGGGCTACAGATAGGTAGAGAACTGAGAATGGGTGATATATCTCTAAGGTTAGAGAATGGTGCAAGTGTTGCAGCCAAGTCAGTTGGCAGACATCACCTTGTATTAATACATTGATTCTGAACAAATATTATTAGATACCGAACCTGATATACAACATTACATCAGTTTCTTTATTAAGTTAACGAAGGATATAATTCTGTATTGGAGGATAATGTTGTGAACATTTTCCTGAATCAAGAGTTGATTCGTTCAGGCACGTTATATAATATCATATATGTTCTAAATCAAATCACAGTTCAAAGTATATAACACACATAAGAGAAATAGTTCAGAAATGAATGAATCCTCCTTAAGGCATTGTAGACTAGGTCATATCAATGCAACACGACCAGCTAAGTTACATAAGGATGAATATAAGAATTTGTTCAAATTTTCATCTTATGATACTTTCCAGTCTTGTCTCAAAGGTAAAATGACAAATACCCCATTTACCGGAAACAGAGAAAGAGTTAGTGAACTCTTGGGATGGATACATGATGATGTATACGGTCCTACGTCTACAAATGCCAAGGTTTGTTCTTCATACTTCATTATATTCACTAATCATCTCTCAAGATTCGGACATATGTTTCTGTTGAAACACAAGTCTGAAACTTTTGAGAATTTCAAGGAAAATAAGCTTGAAGTTAGAGAAGCAAACGAGTAGAAGTATTATAGTCCTACGATGTGATCGAGGAGGAGAATACTTGGGCATGAAATTCCTGGGGTTTCTAAACTGAGAATAAGATTCTCTCTCGGCTTACTCCTTCGAGTACACTACAGCACAACGGTGTATCGGGACGGAAGTATCGCGCCCTATGAGATATGGCGCGCTCTATGATGAGTAATACTGAGTTACCTATTTCTTTGGAGTTATGCACTTAAGAAGCTGCATACCTATTGAATGGGGTTCCAACCAAATCAGTGACTACCACTACATATGAGATAAGGAATGGGAAAAAGCCATGTCTTAAACGAGTTAATATGGGGTTATCCGGCCTATGTTGAAAGGCAAAATCCGGACAAGCTCGAGGCAAAGTCAGTTCTGTAAGTTAGTTAAGATATCCCAAACATTTGTGAAGGAATATCTTCTACCACTCTTTGGAGCAAAAAGTGTTTTGTTTCTCAGCATGCCACCTATTTTTTTAGAAAAGGAATTTCTTGTGAAGAAATTAGTAGGCATGAAGTAGAATTGGAAGTTGTTCCAGCTTGACAAACTAACATCTGATGATTTGGTGAAACCAAAGGATTCAATAGTATCCAACGAACCTTTTCCTCTCCGCGAATCTGGTAGGGTTCCTCATCCACTTAAGAGATACTACGGTCTTCTCGGTAACATTGGAAGAGAGGATTGCATCATGGTAGATGATGGCCCAACTAGGTTCAGGCAGGCCATCATGAGTGGCGACTCTGTGAAAAGGCTGGATGCTATGCGATCAAAGATGGAATCCATGTACACCAACAAAGTATGACTTTGCATATTGCACCTAAAGGGGTAAAATCCATTGGGAGCAAATGGATCTTGAGAAGATTCTTGGTGTAGATGGAAAAGTTGAGACTTTCAAAACTATGCTTAAGTCCATCGGGATCAATGCAAGTATCGTGGAGTTGGAACATCTGTTTTGATGTGACAGTCAAAGAGTTTGACTTCAGCAAAAAAGTAGATGAATCTTGTATATATAAGAAGGTTGTAGAGGGTAACGTTGTCTTCCACGTATTGTACATAAATGACATACTCTTGATAGGAAAGTGTTTCATATGCTACACTCGGTCAAGCTCCTCTTATCACAAGGATTTTCCATGGAAGATCTGGATGATAGCTACTACATCTTGTGGATTATGATCTATGATGATAGATTTAAGTGGATGTTGGGAGTGTCCCAAATCCAGGTACATTAACACCATACTAAAGGGGTTTAGTATGGAGGATTCTAAGCATGGTGGTTCGCCCACTTACTCATGGATCACTTTCTCCAAAAAGATGTCTCCCAAGACTGATTTAGAGAGAGCTCGCGTGCAAGGGATACCCTATTCTTCGGCAGTAGGCTCTATTAGAGTATGCGATGTTATACACCAGACAAGATGTAAATGACTCACTAGGTGTAGTGATCAGGAATCAATCGGATCTTGGGAGAATCACTGGATAGCTGTGGAGGACATTTTTAAGTACTTGAGAAGCACTAAAAGAAAGTTCTTGATTCCAGCTCCCAGAGTGATAAGTTCGACTGAGAGTCGGTCATAGGCATTGTCTTTACTCTCAGTGCAAGGACGGCATGTTGGAAGAGTTCCAAGCTAGATGCCGAGACATACTAGACGATAAAGGCTGAATACATTGCTACCAATGATACTGCCAAAGTGGCTGTCTGGGCATTACTTGTTTATAAGATGAACAAGGTTCCTACCATTGAGCGTCTAATAACTGTTATTGTGACAATAATGGAGTTGTGGTTTTGGCCTAGGAACGCAGGTCCCATCAGCGTTCCAGACATATTCTGAGGACAGTATCACCTGATTAGGGAGATGGTTGATTTCCAAGGGATCGAGGTGAGGAGAGTAGACCTGAAGGATAAGATAGAGGATCCACTCACAAAGGCCTTACCCCTAGAGAGACTTCTATGGTATGGTTGAATATGGGATACTACAATCACTGCTATATTGTTGCGTATTGGATACTACAACAGAAGGCCTTAGTGCAAGTGGGAGATTGTTAGTTATATGTATGCCCTAGAGACCATTACTATACATGCGATGTATATTGTAGTGGATGCTTGGACATATATAGGGAGGACTTTCTTGCTCGACATGATAGTATGCTATCTGGTTGCACTTTATCTTAACATGTACACTTATTGTCTCTCTACTACATGTTGATAAAGCCTTTAGGATGAGTACTTGACTACCAGGATTATGATGCAGATCATACTAGTGGGGCAGAGGTAGTCGGTAAGTACATCCTTAGATTGTTCCTAGTCGTGGGAGTATCGAGACAGGGCATCGATGCTCCAGAGTAGACAAGCGTATGGAGCGATAGATGATCCCATATCCATTGGTGTTTGACATCAGAGAAGGAATATGGGTGCTCAGTGGAGATTGGGTACATTGGACGGACTTGCCGAGAACTCCTAGATTGTATTATACCTATCGTTGCATAGCAGTTCTCTGGTGACATTAGTATAACTTAGTCTGTAGACCCGAGATCGTCATAGAGTCTTGTGTGATTCCCACTGTGCTTTGATTTCCACCATACCACGGTCAAGAGATTATGCAAAAAGATGGTTTTTGGGTACAGTCCCGAGTCACATGGAGGCAATGAGCGATAGGAGGGGTTTCGTCTCTCCCGGTATTGGGAGTTGATGTTGCGCTATGCTCGATTGGCCATAACAGGAAATCCCTGGCCAGGGTTGCTGAGATTTACTAGAAAGTGTTACCAGTAGTTTCTTGAACCGTTATGGACCTTGCATCGGCAAGACTTATCAGGCTATTGGGGTCTGATGTTATACCATCCCCAGGCTGTGCTATGCGACATATCAGACGAAGAGACCGGACTATACGGTAGTGTTACTGATTTGATTCGCAGGAGTACGAGCAGGCTTACATGTTGATCTTCTGATCGCTCAATACCCGGGTGGCCGTTACATTTAGAAGACCGCTTGCGGCTTATAGGTGTATGATATGATCATCACCTACTGCCGGCGTATTGACGAATCTTTAGAGTCCTACACAGAGGTTTCCTGGTTCATGTGAAACGGAGTAGGAGCACATATGTGATATGTGCGGGACCGAGATTAATGCGCGTATGTGATACCGCATTCTATTCTCGTGACTTGTGACATTGGTCGGTTATATGTGATATAGCCGGTTATCGGATCAAGTGATGATTTGATAAGTTGTTGCATTTGATATTAGTCGGTTATATATGATATAGCCGGATTATTAAATCAAGAGTTGATTTGATAATTTAATGTATAATTATATATATTTGATATATTAACATACATTAACTAATATTTTCTCACTTATGATTTATCTTTTCTCACTTTATGTGTGCATAAAGTATATATGTGATATATATTTTAGTGTACATGTTTTTGTGTCATGCATGATGATACACACTACATGGGTGTATGAGACTTACACCATAACCATGATAATTGAGGGTATTTATTTATTTAAGGTAAAACAAATTAGTTGGATATTTTTCTCATGGTTGTAGTTTGGAGAAGCTTGTAGAACCAAAGACTAAGTCCACTTGTTTTGTTGACCTAAGATATTTATTAACCCAACCATTATCATTTAACCTATGGTTAAGTCTCTACATGAGTTAATGTATGACACTAACTCACCCATGGTTGTTGTTCTTACCTCATGAGTTTTCATTATTCTCATCTTCATTTTTGATCTTCTTCTTCCTCTTGAAAAAGGTTTTCTAGGGTTTTGAGAGGCGATGAAATATTGTGAGAAAAATAAATCTAAACTGAGCCCACTTTCTACTTCATCATCCTCTACTATTAACCATTTAGTTTAGGATGTTTGCTTCACTATTCTCACCATTAGTGAAGAGGAGCATGAACTCGAATCTCCTCAACGTAGATCATCTTCGGCCTCGAAGACATTAAGCAAGTTTGTTCGTTTCCTCAAGTGAACCCTCTCTAGAGTCCGGGGGTTCACCATTCGCCGCGAAGGGATTACGACATGGAGCTTTAGAAGTGAAGGGCCGGTCTACAAAGGTTGTATTCCCTCATTCACTTGTTGTAATGTATGATTACATGTTTTATTGTCTAGTTATTCTAGCTTGATCCTAGTCTAGGGTTCCTTAGCACTCTCATAATTTTTGAAATTAGCATGGTAGATACTTAGAAAACCCAGTATGGTGCTGAGGAATCCCAACAAGTGTTTGGTAGCTAGGGGATACTTGTCTGTAGTATAGGTAGATGCATTAATTTAAGACAGGCGTACAGTTGTTTTGTCCTTCGCCAAAGGCTTGTACGAATGGGTTTAGATTAATCAGGACAATGACGGGTTGAACTTGACTTGCGACTTATGATGTTTTAACCTTCGTCAAGGTCATAAGCGCTTGGGGCAAAAACCACATTGGGAGTTTCAAATATAAAGGAAACTCGCTAGGCTTGCGCGTACCTTCTGGATTGTGGTGACTTGAGTGTATTCCATCAGATTATCACACGATGATAGTTGGGTCCCGATTCCCACTGATGAGTAGATATTACTTCTCGGGAGATTTTTCACTTCACAATTAGCTAACCTATTAGGTGTCTAGAAAGTGTTAACGAGTTTACGCCTCTGCGGAAACGGGGTTATTAATTGGGTCCGTGCGAAAACGGGGGGACCTCCCACGAAGTACCAATACTGACCTGGCTGAACGATTAGCGAACTTATAAGGTGTATACGATCCCGACTAGTTCTCTTTTCAGGGTTTGAAGGAAAATTCGAGAAAACAATGGGAGCCATCCTGAATAGATAAAGTGATAACCAATCTAATCTTGAATGAGTGTACGCTAAGTGTTTCTTTTCTCTGTCACTGGTACAGCGACCCATGACCTACTTAAAACTCTTTAACCAAGTTAACCGAACCTTCTTACACACGTTGGTTTTGGATTTTCATGATTCATGACAAAGTCGCAAATATCTCTGCTACTCCTACTTTCCCTTTGCATTTCTCCAGAACACTACGTATCACTACGATGATCCATATTGCTTGGAAATGGCCGTCGTATAGTTAAATACTAACTCGAAGAAATTATTTTAGTCGAGGATGGTCACTGGTTCTGGAGAATTTAGATTGTATTATTCGGTTGTCTCTTCTTTTTACCTTCTCTCAGGTTGCGAGAGCTCCTTGTATTAGGAGAGTACACCTATTATGCTTAGGCAGGCGTCGAAAGGTATGGAAAGAACAAAACCAATTAGCGTAAGTGTGGTGTATAGAAGCTAAGATGTAGAGACATATAACGAGATTAAAGTGAGGGCGAAGAAAATTGTGACTACTGTCATGAATCTGAATAGGGAAAGGGCATTACTAGGAATACCCGGCCACCCCCTTGAAATATTTATATTTCAGATTTTCTGTGTACTTGTTACCGAGAACTGATTTCGCAATCAATTCTTACTTCAGTGTATGTATTTACCGGATTTGGATCTCACATCTGTACGGTGTTACAAATGCTGAGAATGAGTAGAATATTAGGAAATGGGTGATCTGATCATCAATATCGGAACTCGTTGTAAGTGGTGATATTGGATTGAATCGTCTGGTTTTGCCTAACTGCAAAATATTTGGTTTTGAATAACCGTTGTTATGCACCATTTTTAAAATGAAATATCTGTATTTTTATTTTATAAAGTGAGATAAAAATTTTGAAAACTGTGCTCCAAACATTTACCTTTATCAGTTGAGAATAAGATAAGGTACATTGAATAACGATGTAAGACATTCTTGACCAAAATATAGTTTTCAAGTTACAACACATGGAATTTGAGTTAGTATACTCATAGGACTTATACATGAAAATGTATGTTGTCCAGTGTCCTTTAAGACAAGGGCTCGGTACTCATATTTTAAACAGGTTTACCTATGAGTTCTCTGGTTTTAGACACACATTCGTTGTAATGAAAGGTTCAAATTTTTTTGAGAAGTTTATATGTATAAGAATAAAGTGGAGAACCATACGTTAGAAGTATCAGGATTCTTTGAAATGATTGAAGATATAGATACTTATACTAGGTATTCCATTATAGTAATATTGAGAACTTGATTCTCTCTCAGGTTATTCATCCGCTGGTTCACTCCTTGATGAGTAGTGTTGTATTGGAATTTTTCCATTTAGGTGATATGCACTAGAAACAGTTGCATGATATTTAAATCCGATTCCATCTAAATTAGTGCCTTTGATTCTATATGGACATTGATTGGTTACATATCTTAAGGTTATAAAGATATGGAGTTATCCGATTCCTATTTAAATGCAGAATCCGGACAAACTCAAGGCACGCTTCGGTATAGCTGTTTGTGGATTATCCCAAGCATTCTCTAGGGTTTTGCTTCTACCATTTTAAGATCAATAGTTACATTGTTCTTGACTTACCACATTTTTATAAAAGAAATCTTTTTGCAAAAGAAACTAGTGAGAGTATGGTAGAACTGGATGTGATTCCAGAACCACAAACGGTAATCGAAAATTTAGTAGAACCCAAGGATTCAATTGGACTTGACAATCCATTAGCCACTCCGCAAATTTTAGTAGGTGGCCTCAGCCACCCGAGAAATACTTCGGTTTTCTTGGTGACGGTGATAAAGAGGTCGGCATCATAGTTATGATGGCCATACTAATTATCTGTAGGTCATAGGAAGTGGTAACTTCCAGGTGACCGGATACTTTATATCCAAATTGGACTCCATGCACTTCAGCAAATATTGGATTTTGGACTTTGTTGGGTGCTCCTGAAGGGGTAAAACCCATTGGGAGCAACTAGATCTTTCGAGATCTGTACAGATGGAAAGGTATTAACCTAATAAGGCTAGACTTGTTGTAAATATTTTCATCAAATACCCATTGTGAATTGTGATGAAACTTTTACTTCAATGTCTATGCTAAAGTCCATACGAATATGACCTGGCACTGCTACTGCTCTAGACTATGATATCTGGCAAGTAGATGACTATAACGTCTTTCCAAATGGGAATTTGGAAGTGTACGTGTATATGAGTCTACTATAGGATTATTGTAGTCAGTGAGAGCAGCAGAAGGTGTGCAAGTTGCATATGTTTATTCATAGACTAAAGCATGTATAGCGGAGACGGATCATCTGTTTTTGATGTGACAGTCAAGGTGATCGACTTCATCAAAACAATAGATGAACCTAGTAAGAAGGGTGTAGGGAGTACTGTCCTGAGATTTGGATGACATACTCCAAATAGAAAGTGATATTTCTATACTATAATCGGTCAAACTTTAATTGTCACATAGTGTTCTCTCCACACTGTATATGGATAATATATCAGGGATTTTGGTGACTAAATCTATGGTTTTAGATCAAGATTTGGGAAGTTTCCCAATCGGGTACTTAGACTGCATTCTAAAAGTATTTTAGAATGGACGAATCATGGCATAGTGGTATACCCACAGGTGATGGAGTCATCTTCTCTGAAGAGATGTTTTCTAGACTGATAAGGAGAGGGACTGGCATGAATGACATATTATTTTCTTAGGCAATTGAGTCAATCGTTCAATATCTTATACAAAACTAGTTATTGCTTATACACTTGCTGTAATAAGCAGATATTAATCCAATCCTGGAGAAACAAAGGGAAGCAATTATGAACATTAGAGGATGTTCCTGGTATTTGGTAACGACAGCTTCCTCCGGGAGGCGGTTATCGGTTTAGACTTCCAAGGTGACCTGGATGACAGTGATGCTATCAAAGTTTTGAGTTTTGCCTTTTCTGAGGATCGGTATATTGGATAGTGTTCCAATAGGGATACTGAGGCAAGCATGTTTCAGGATGCTGGTTATGACTCAACAGAGGATACATCTCAAGAAGTTTGTAGGATAAGGTTGTTCATTTATGAATTTGGTCCCATTTTGTATCCAGATAAAATTCTTAAGGCGGGGTATCGCTCAGTTCGGGAGATTGTTCTTCTCCGCGAAGTTGAGATATAGAGAGAGGAAGCTGAAACATTATAGCGGATCTACTCACTAAGGCTATTTCTCGAACACGGATGTTTCTCAAATGAGATTTGAGAAACTGATTAGTAGAGAAATTGGGTATTCAATAGCACACGGGATGTGGGTATGCGATACCACAATAATTAGCCTTAAGTTCAAGTGGGAGATTGTTAGATATAGTGACCTCAAGGCAATTATTGTAATTGCAGGCACGCGATTATGATAATTGAGGGAGGACCTATACAGGTAGAACAATCTTACTCGAAATGATAGTATGCTATCTGGTTTGTCTTTATCATTGATGTGTACACGTTTTACTTGTTATTACGTGTCGCTAATACATAATGATGAAGCCCGTAGGATTCTTCCTTGACTACCAGCATTATGATGTCGATCATATACGCGAGAGCTGGGTGGTCTATAAGCACATCCTTAAATTTCCTTAGTCGTGGGAGTATCGAGACTGGGAATCGATATTCCGGAGTAGAATAGTGTATACGTTTCGAGCCCATGACAAGGGGTGGTGGCCGGTCTCACAAGCAATTGGTGTTATATCACCTAAGATAGTATACATGTGCTCACTGGAGGTGAGTACACTGGACGGACTCGCCGTGAACTTCTAAATGGTATTATATATATCGTCAGATGGAAGTTCTCGAGTGGCACTAGTACAAGTTAGTCTTTTGATCTAAGATCATCCTTTGTCTCATGTGAGTTCCCACTGTACTTTGATTACTGCCCTACCACGGCTTAAAGGAGTTATGCAAACAGGTTTTAGTTCGGTACAGTCCCGAGCCACATAGAGGTAGTGAGCGATTGTCGGGGATTCTTCTTTCCTGATATTAGGAGTCGATGTCATGCTGTGTTCAGATGGCTATCACCCTAAATCCATGTCCACTATAGATGAGATTTACTGATACGAGTTCAGTAGTTTCTCGGTTGGTGATGAGCTTGACTCCGACAGGACTTATCGGGTTATTAGGGGTCTGGCATTTCCACTCCCTACACTCGGTATGCGATACTCTCAGACGAAGAGACCGGACTGTACGGAGATTGTCACATTCAGGATCAGTAGGGTTCGAACGGACTTGATTGTCGACCTCCCTTTCGACAAATACCTGGGTAGCCGTTACGTATAGCTACTGCCGCTGACATGCTTGTAGTTTTTGGATAATCCGGTAAATCACTGCCAGCGTATTGTCGAGTCTTTAGAGTCTCACACAGAGGGTTTTCCCGGTTCAGACGATATGATGTAGATGACGTATGGTAGTGTATACAGGATGTCCGATTAAATACGTATACAGGCTACACGGACTTTAATCAGATGGTTGATAATACTAGCGGTTTAGGATTAAGCCGGATTATTAAATTAGTTTTTAATTTAATAATTTATATATATATTTTTAATATGTATATTTTAGTATTATTGTTCACTATTCATTTTCTCTCTCTTGGCTATTCGTATTTTTGTACGAATATGTGTATATGTATTTATGTACGTATACTGAGTTGTATTCCGTATTTATACGGAATTTGTTCTAGAAAATGGACACTTCATTTCTTGATTTTTCTTTTATAAAATATAAAAAATGAGGTGGAGGATGAGGTGTAAAGAAGTATAGTAGAAAGGTATGGGTTGATTATTATATGATATATTTCATTTGGATACACTATTTTTCCATGGTTGCAAAATATCAAACCATTCTATTCTATGCTTGCTAGTTTTTCTTCACACAAAAGACTTAGCCATTTTCCATGGCTTCTTCTTCTTCACCTCCTCCTCTTTCTTCTATATAGCTCTCATGAACTTAGAAAAGAGAGAAAAAGATAGTGAGAATATTCCTACATCTCCACACTCCATTCGTAGCGAGCTTGGAACGTTGGTCGCTTCACTAGGTGAAGCCGGAGCTTGGATCGGATTCTCTCAGGTGGATCTTCTTCGGCAAGGGCGGTCGCCACTCAAGCTCGATCCGGACAGCATACACGGAGCTTGGATGGGTCTTCCACGATTGGGTTGACACGCGTCGAAAGTAGTATTCCGTATCTTTGCATGCTTGGTTTTCTAGTTTAGGAGTTTGGATTGATTCTAGCTTTAGGGTTCCTTCGTGTTTGCTTGAATTTTTTGTTCGCCATCTGCGCCTCCGCTGCACGGCGAGAACTAGGGAACCCTACAGATTCTACACTAGAGTCCCCACGTAATATGCACGTGGCATCTCAGGTAGGGGAATTTGTTCCTTACAAAATAATAATAATAATAATTAATATAACCCATGAGATTTAAGTCCATGCGCGAGAAAAATGGGCGTTGCCAAAAGAATGCGTCAATAATTTCTGGCACTGAGCCAATCTTTGAGGCCCTCGCTTCTTTGATAACTTAAGCTATATTTTGAAAAATATTTTTTCTGTCTTTCTCAAACAAAAAGAATAAATCTGGTTAACCAGAAAATCTCTAAATAAAAAAATTAAAATATATAGCTTAAGCTATTTAAAATATTACCTGTCTTTCTAAAAAAGAAAGATAATTTTGTTAATAAGAGATAAAATCTCTTAAAATTTTCTGAACAAAGAAAAATATAAATCTTGTTAACAAGGACCCTCGGATTTATAATCTAACGGTGTCTAAGCACCCAGGCTAATATTAGATCTTTTCATATATTCTTTTAAAACAAAAGAATCAATTTAATATCTTATTTAAATGAGAAAAATATTAATCATATAAATAGATAACCCTTGGATTTATAATCCAACGGTGCTTAAGCACCCGGGCTTGATATTAAGATCAATTAGAAAAATCTCAAAGAGAGATTATCTCTACTGGCCCAACAATATCTATACCCTATATAAAAGACCTTAAAGGTCAAAATTTCATATACGAAATCGATCCCATAAGCTTGATCAGGAACTTAAGTTCTCTGTAATCACAGTTATCGTCTTCTTCCTCATCATCATTATCAATTGCGGTGAGAAAAGGAGAATGATCTCTACGATAGAATATGATTAACCTTCATCTATGAGAAGGTTAACGTTCAGATTCAGAACTTAAGTTCTTTTCGATGATCTTAAGATCTTTAGATCAAATTTCGCATCGAAAAAACTTAAGTTTTCATTAGAAGGATTTCTTTGATTTTAAGATTTAGGGTTTGAGAGAAGAACCGAACCCCTTCATAAAAATATAACGATGATAGACAAGGAAATTTAAATTTCCAAAGAATATATCATATGATCTATATATATGAAAAAGAGACTCCTGACCACAAAAGTTGTGATTTTGATGTTATTAATGGCCAAAATAGTCATTAATAAAAACTTAAGCTTCATGAAACTTAAGTTTCAAAAGAACAGAGATCAATATTTATGAAAATCCCTAAGCGGCCATGCGTCAAAGGCATATACGCCAATGGGCAAGCACCGCATATACTTGCGCCAATGAAGGCCATGCGTTAATAAAGGATATGCGCCAGTGAAGATATGTTCCAATAAAGATATATGCCTATATAGGCATATGCGCCAATGGAGAACCGCTATGTGGCATACACCATAACCTATGGGAGTTAATATTTAACGCACCAGAGACTAAAACGTCACACCCATGCGCCAATATCCATTGTATACATAGCATGCGCCACAACCCTGATGCACCAAAAATTTAATATACCATAGACCCATATACCTTTGTCTGTGTGACACGTGACATGTGCCAGAACTTCTGGGCGCCAATGTATATATATTCCAGAACCAATTCTTAGTCTAAATTGACTAAGTGCTATAAAGCTTAAGCTACCATGATATTCCTTGAGCCTATATGCTCATATATTTTAAGTTGATCTTAATCTAAAACAAGATTAACGACCCATAAATATATTTCCTAAGTTGATATTAGTCTCATATACGACTAATGGTACTTAGTCATATACTCTGAACTGATAGAACATATGGCGTAGGTTCAAACCTAAATCTGAGATTTACGGATTTAGACTAATCCGTGCCTTACGGGAGACGACAATATTAGTCTCCGTATACAATCCAAGGGCAACCCAAAAATAAACAAACTATAACACGACACACGAAGATTTCTAGAGTAGAGAAAGTTGTTATCGCTTGGCGATGACGTAATTAACTGTAGAGGTTTTCTCCTGCAGGAAAAAGCATCCACACAATAAAAAAACCCTCATATATGATGGGGAATCTGAAAAGTTTGCTATAATAGTCGTATCCATCCAAACCTCCGATATACAGTGCCATAAATCAACTTGGTATCTTCGAAGAGGTGGATGGATATATTCCATATAGCATCTGTCCTCGTATTCAGGATGGACATGCTCTCCATGCCTCGGTACAGTTTTTGGTGGTAAACAGTGCTCTTTGAGCACCAAGTTCGGCCGGTTTTTCGAATCTATGGTGTATGGCCGAGACAAGTTATCTTTGGAAGATGTCAAGGCAGGTTTGCATAGTGAGACATTGAGGGATAAGGTGGTCGGTGACAGAATAAGTTCGGGCGACGCGATGTTCGTCAAAGGCCGCTTGATGAAGTGGCCGGATGATAGTTTCAAGGAGTCGAGAAGCCGGGTAAATGACAGGTGCAAACATTGCAAAGAAAGAGGATATTGGAAGATGGATTGTCTGAAGTTAAAAGAGAAGAGCAAGCAAATTTCTTCCAGCACTGCAGTTGCAGAGGAGAATTCAGATCATGGCAATGATTGTTCAGTTCTATCAGTATGTGCGATTTTAGACATATATGATTCTTGGATGGTGAATTCGGGAAGCTCGTTCCATGTAACTTCATATCGGAGTTGTTTTGCTAAGTATCATTCGGTTGTTGGAGGCTCGGTCTTCATAGGGAACGATACGTCGAGCAAATTTGTTGGAGTGGGTATAGTTCGAATTCGCATGCATGATGGGATAGTTCGGACGTTGACAGGTGTCAGAAACATGCCAGATTTGAAGAGGAGCTTGGTCTCTTTTGGGGCTTGGGACATGTTCGGATAAAAGTGCATGGCCGATAGAGATTACATAAGGATTTCCAAAGGTGCTCTGATTGTCATGAAGGCGAAGATGGTGGGGAATCTATATCTTCTTCAGGGACAGACAGTCGTAAGTTATATTGAAGATTCTACCGGTTCAGGCGGTTCAGATTCGATTAGGATGTGGCATCCACGATTCCATGATATCAGTCGTACGAGTTTGGAGGTGCCTTAGAAGAGGCAGATACTTGGAGGTGGAGAGTTCAGCAGGATTTTTCCGTGAAGACCGTGAGAAGAAGATATAGGTGGTTTCAGCACCGGATTGTTCTCGAGGTAGAGTCAGACATAATGTTTTCTTCTTGGATGACTTCTTGAAAAAGTTGTGGGTGTATGTACTCAAACCCAAGGCCGAGAATTTTCAGAAGTTTAGAACAACCGTGTTGGATTTTCAACTCAGGAAGCGTGTAGAGCCTTTTGGTCTGATTTAGGCGGAGGTTCGCTTTGCAGGGATTCACAGAATTGTGCAGGCTGGAGAGAACCGTACATCAGCACACCATGTTAGGAGATCCTCGGTCAGATAGTATTGCAAGACGGATTGTTCGGACAGTTAGGAAGAACATGACTTTTTAACTTACGGCTGGTTTTCTAAAGGAGTTTTGGGCTGGAGCCCTATCTACTGCTGAGTACCTCATTGATTGGTCACCATCAACGGTGGTAGATATGGAAATTCCTATGAAAGTATGGACTGGAGGGGTTGGGAATTACTCAGGGTTTCGTGTAATTCGATGCACCGAGGAGCTGAGGATCGAGAGATGTTCTCTTGTCGGCTTTGGAGGCGGAACAAAAAGGTACAAATCGTGGTGTTCTGGAACCCAAAGTGGAGTAATCAGCCATGTGATATTCGTTGAATCCGTGATACTTCATAAAAGACAGACTTGGTCAGATGGTGAACAGAGAATAGGTATGCCGCCAAGCGAGGTGTATTTCAAAGTCCCAGTCCAAGTAATGAGAGATGAGGTGGTCAGTACTCTGATTTAGGTAGAGAGTCCAGTAAATCCAGTGGTGTAGAAGCCGATAGTTTGGCGCACATGAGTTGCTAAAGACAAGTCTCCAAGGGAAGAGAATTAGGAGTTCGACAGAAAGTCTGCACGTTTGATTTGGCATGGATAATGTCACGGATAAGGAGTTGCGTTGGTTACGGCAACGTATTGAGCAGTTTTTAGCTTGGTATGGGATGGAGGAGATTCGGCCTGTACTTCTCACTTAGAGGCAAACTTTAGCTTTCGGCGATATTATCACTAGGGTCAGATACAGGGAGAGATCATGTGTCTTCAGTTTCATATGCGAGTGCAAAGGTTAGAGTGGGATGCACGCAGCCAAGTATTGCACAGACAGTTGGAATAGTCAGTATATACTTGACTATTCCGAGCAGAGAACATTGACAGGCTGTGGAACGGATCCTAAGATACTTGAGAGACAGTGAAGGGTTTGGCTTGTCATTCAGCAAAGGCAGTGTTGATGGGTGTATCCTGACAGGGTATGGTGATAGGGGCAGATGGAGGTCGACGCCGGGTGACATGTTGGGCACGGATGCAGTGCTAGGTAGATCTACGCTTCAGGTCAGTATCGCACAATCAACAAAAGAGGCAGAGTTGTTAACTGTCTTAGAGACGGTTAGGTGGATCATGTATTTATGGAGGTTGTTCGGTTTGGGAGTTCCACAGGAGATGAGAGTATTCTTCCTGAAGACCGAGAAGAAAGTAATGTCTCTTATGAAAGTTGTGATTGATACGAAAAGGTATTTGTAGTGTAACCGCAATCAGAACGGTGTCGCGTGTAGCTAGACCGAGGTAAGTACGGGTCGTCCTCAGGGAAACGTTGAATCTTTTACTCTTACTTTAGATGTGTTGAAAAAGAGAGGAGGAATAAAGAATTTTGAAAAATGGTTTCTAGATCTACGTTAAGCAAGAATGCAAAAATATAGATCTAGATTATTTTAGGGATGTAGTTAATATAATAAGGGAGCTTGTAGGGTTCATTAGGATTTAGTAGTTATGGATGATTAATTAAAAGTTACCCTTTTATCCTTTAATAGATTTAAAACTAGAACGACGGTGATGCGTGTAGATTAGGGTTTCTGGAGGGAAAAGGAATCCCACTCTTAACCCTTATTTCGACACGGAACTCCGTTCATATCTAGCCTTTACCAAAACAATCATTAATCTAATTTCTAATCACGGTCGGGACTAACAAAGAATTGTTGAAGCGCCCGATTAGGATGTTAATGATTCTTTCGATAAAGTTCATAAACTTTATAGGACTTAAAAAAGGTTTTAGGGATGTTCATCATCCATTAGCCAACCCTAATCCTACGAACCCTAACAAGCGGAGAATTACTCGCGCATGTTGGGAGAAAAAGAGATGGAAAGAAATTGCATAATTAAACTACGAAGAAATAGAATAAGAAAAAGAAAGCTACCTTTATTAATCAACAATATTCATTACACTTGATTCCTTAGAAAATGATTACACAGACTAGTTTGCTTCTCGATCTCTTCCAAGGAGGTAGATGAACAGTTGATGATCCGCCTGGATGCGTGAGCCGTCTTGGACTTCGTGATCTCGTCGGCTTGATAAATTTTCCAAGAGGCTCTCGGTCTCTATTTATAGTCCAAAACCAGAACCTTTGCTTCCAAATATGGAATTTTAACAGCAAAGATTCACCCCAAAAAATTTCATACCCTAACTCCCAAATATAGCCGCGGATCCGCGGCCTAACGTGGGGTATGGCCGCGGATCCGCGGCCATTACATCATATCCCTTCATCAAACTTTAGGGCTTCTGTTCTTGTGATATTTGGCAATCCTTGGAACCTTTGTATCATGGAAATATTCTCGTGGTTGCTCCCAGACTTGGTCTCCAAGTTTTGTTTTCTTAGTTAGGCAAGTCTTCTTCAACAACTTGATTTCCTTGATTCTAGTCTTAAAAAATTCTGTACAACTTGGAAAAATTCTGCACAACAACTCAAATAATATTTAGTAGACTTAGTTTTACTAGGATTTGGTCAATGAAATTATTTGCATACATTTTCCTACCAAATGCTAATTATAATATATCAACACATGGAAAATAGTAATTTTACACATAAACCCTCATATGTATGATATATTATAATAAAGTCCTTTTTAATATGAAAATGGTAGGAAAAATATAATAACATATGTGCAGTTTTATCAACTGAGCAATACCCCCAAACTTATCTTTGATCGTCCCGAGCAAACTAGTTTATTCAAGAGGAGAAAAATAAAGGAGAAAACTAAGCACACTTTCGTAGGCAGACACGATTGCACTGAGCACGTGCAACAAGCCGTTAAAGCTCTAGGTGTCCCTAGTAGGAGGAGTGTTGTCTCCTGAGGGTTTTCAACGGATTACACCCACAAAATCCAATAACAAAAGAGAGATGATGAAATTTACATTTAAAGATAAGAACCATAAAAGAAAGACTTTGAAAATAAGAGTTTCCAACTATACTAGCTTTTCAGTTGTCATGAGCCCTATCTTAATAGTCATGAAAAGATATTAGAAATCACATTATCCCTCAATAAAACATCGTCTTTATTCTTCATTCCTACCTTTCGTCCAAACATTGATCATATACCCCTACGTGTGTGTAAAGGACATCCCTACACTCGGAGAATTCAATTCAAGCTATCATACTCTTGTCCATCTACCTCAGTACTTTTTAATTTGATGAATATTTAGATTTGCTCACACATTTTTATGCGACCGTTAATACTTCTTGAGGTACTAACCGACCGATTACTCATGTGCTTACTGATTCGGTGATAATATTTTCCTCGTCTTGCACCACCTAAGACTTAGCAGTGACTCCCAGACCTGTTGGCCTTAGGACACTAGGTGAAGAGGCACCCTCGCTATATTTTTTTATTGCTGCCTTGGCGATAACAAAACCAGTGTTCATTTTTTTTCTTTTCACCATTTTTATATTTTCTTCATTTTTTTATTTCCTTCATACTTTGGTTTTTAGACAAGAGCATTTCAAGGTATCCTCTACTATCCCGAGTTTCAAGACGTGTGTAAGTGCATATAGTAGGGTATCAACATTCAAATGTTTGGTTTCTAGAATAGAAACTATTTTTCAGACTTATTTTTATCCTCAGATTAGTGACTTCCTTCATCTTACTAACCCTTGGGACAACAGCTCATAACTACTTATTACCAGTTCGTTTAAGAAAACTTCTAATTTTCTTGGTTTTCTTAAACTATTCCTATCTTTTGGATGTAATTTTTCACTTTCTATTCTTTTATTATCAAAAAAAAAATTGCGCTTATATATAGTATAATGCAAAGTATGCGTAAATAAGCACAAACCTCCCCCAAACTTGTTTTCAACAGTGTCCTCACTGTTTCTATCTGCTGGATCACAAAAACCTGTAAACTTGGGAGGACATTATTAATGGGGGCAAGAATATATGAAAGCGAAAATGCTCCCCCAAACTTATTTTTGGCTCACAAATTTGAGGACAAAAGTTATGTTCAAGAGCCAAAAATATACCCCCCCCCCCTCAAAAATGAGTTAAACAATACGAAGCATTTTAAGAGGGGGTGAGTCATTTGGTCAAAGTAAGACTTTACAAAGACCAAAAGTTAACACCAACCATTCAAAGATTTTATCAGTATATCGTATAGGTTGGTGGAAGAATGTGTTGTATCGAGTCAAGAAAAAGTAGGGAAAGGATAAGAGGTGGTCTGGAAAGAATTTGAAATTAGAGAAAAGAAAGAATGAGGATGAATGATTAGGAAGAAGGAATGGTGACGGTTCAACCTCTATAGGTGGAGATTGATTAATCACAAAATCCGTATTGTTTAAAAATTCAAGTTCGTCAGCAAAAAGTTCTTCAAAACTTTTATCAATAGTGTGATTGAACATTTTGCTGTCAAAGAGTTTTGTGCCAGAATTTATCCTACTTGATTCAAAAATTATTGAGGTAGAGAACTCGAAAAACTCATCTACCTCATTTTCAAAAATATCCAAATCAAGTTGAATTTATGGTATTATTGATCTTGAATTAACGGATTGTGATTTATCAAAACTCACTGAAACTATAGGAACAGAAGAATAACCGGAGAAAGTAGAAGGTGAAATGGGTAAACAAATTGGTGTGTCGAGTGTTGCTGAACTAGATGTGGAAGATGGAGGCTGTATTTCGGTTTGATCTTCGGGTATACCATTATCATCAACTTCAAGACATATTTGGGGTTCGGGAAGAATTAAAGGCTCAAGATGATGACCACAAGAAAGTGAAAGGATTTGATGAATTGGTGGGACAAAATCATCCAAAATTTCGGGTTCATCAATCAATATATCCCCAACGTCAATCACCTTTTTCAAGTAAAGGTTAAAATTCTCAAACACCTTATCAAAAGTATGGTTTTCAATCAGTTTTGGTTCAAGAGTGGAGATGTAGAGATCACAAAGGTTGGGTATGGTTTCACTTGAAATGGACCCTTCACAGTCGGGTAAATCAAACACTACAAAGTCACACAACTTATCAGACATTCTATTTGGTGTACTTGATGAATCTATGAAACTGGAGTTGTGGATTTCAGTTTGGAATGGGGAGGTTTGATTAGGAAGAGTGTACAGTTCTGTCTTACTACCCAAATCCTTCCTAATTTGGTTCGACAGTTCCAGAAATTTTTCTAATATCTGCTCCAGTCTAGACTTGGGTTGATAAGGTGTTTCAGTATAAGATTGAAATTCCTGTAGATAATTAAAACTCCCAAATGACTGATTAGAAGAACTGTTTAGAGTAGGTGGAAAAATCGGATTCGATTGATAGGAATAGAATGGTTGCGGAACTTGGGTAGGAGTAGGATCAATATTATGATAACAAGAATATTGATATGGGTTGGTTGGTTGGTTATATTCAACAGACATCTTATATGCCACAAACCGCATATCAAACTCTTCTCCGGACAGTGGTGGTGATGGTTGATATTGGTCCGGGTTGAATCTTTGGCCTCTAGACCTAGCTATGTGCTCGGCAATGGACATTCGTCTAGGAGCTTCCTCACTCTGGGTATCAACTAAAACAGGTGTAGGATTAGGATACGGTTGATAAGACCTGGACTGAGGTGGCCAACTGTTTCTTCCTGCTTGTTCTATATGATCTCTTAAGGACATAGAAGAGCCGGACGGTATACCGAATGGATTACGAAAACAAGAGATATCTGGTTGTGGACAACAAAGCTCGGCAAGAGTTCTTCTGTTTAGGTCACCCATTATAAGAAGAGAAGAAGGGGGAAGGGGTAAAAGGGGGAGAAAATGATTGGTTTGTTTTGAAAAATGGGATTTAGACAAATCACACAAAAATGTACAAACAACCCTAGAACTATGGTTACCTAGGTCCAGTCTCTAGACCGCTCCTAGACTTCCAAAGGACAAGCCGCAGGATCAATCCTCTACCGCCTCCATACTACCCTTGTAGCCAGGTAAGTGCCAGGTAAGTGGGAAGGAACCACAGTAGTGGGCCTAATTAAAAACCACTAGCCTTTGACACACTTGCCTAGGCACTACAAAGTAATGCGGATAAACGATAGATTACTCACGACCTTCCTCTGTCCTTATTGAGCGCAACAGTCCTTAAAGTCTGGTCTAGATATTTTTTAAATTAATGAAGGGTTGATCTAGATGCTCGGTTTGTGATTTGTGGGGCTTAGGAAGGGTGATGAAATCCCCACCTAATCTGGATTTGGTCTTGCCCCTTAAAAATCGGTATTAAAATATGCAAAAACAAACCGTAAAACAAAACTTTGCAAAAAGATTTTTGAGCGGTGATATTTTGCAAAGAATCCTGCAGAAAATAGATTTTATTGGATTTGAGAGGAGAGAGAAGGAGTTAAGAAAGATACCAGAGAGGTGTGAAACCCTAGATCTCCTATTTCCTCAAGTCCGTGACTCCAGATTCCCTCGCAAAATTCACGCACAAATTGTTAAATATGCAATTTGCAGTTTTGTTTTAATAATGATATGAATCGTCTAAGAATTCAACACAAATAATAAGAATAAAAAATTACTCACATATCCCCGGCAATGGCGCCATTTGATTGATATGAAAAAGTATTTGTAGTGTAACCGCAATCAGAACGGTGTCGCGTGTAGCTAGACCGAGGTGAGTACAGGTCGTCCTCAGGGAAACGTTGAATCTTTTACTCTTACTTTAGATGTGTTGAAAAAGAGAGGAGGAATAAAGAATTTTTAAGAATGGTTTCTAGATCTACGTTAAGCAAGAATGCAAAAATATAGATCTAGATTATTTTAGGAATATAGTTAATATAATAAGGGGGCTTGTAGGGTTCATTAGGATTTAGTAGTTATGGATGATTAATTAAAAGTTACCCTTTTTATTCTTTAATAGATTTAAAACTAGAACGACGGTGATGCGTGTAGATTAGGGTTTCTGGAGGGAAAAGAAATCCCACTTTTAACCCTTATCTCGACACGGAACTCCGTTCATATCTAGCCTTTACCAAAACAATCATTAATCTAATCTCTAATCGCGGTCGGGACTAACAAAGAATTGTTAGCGCGCCCGATTAGGATGTTAATGATTCTTTCGATAAAGTTCATAAACTTTATAAGACTTAAAAAAGGTTTTAGGGATATTCATCATCCATTAGCCTACCCTAATCCTACGAACCCTAACAAGCGGGGAATTACTCGCGCATGTTGGAAGAAAAAGAGATGAAAAGAAATTGCATAATTAAACTACGAAGAAATAGAATAAGAAAAAGAAAGCTACCTTTATTAATCAACAATATTCATTACACTTGATTTCTTAGAAAATGATTATAAAGACTAGTCTGCTTCTCGATCTCTTCCAAGGAGGTAGATGAACAGTTGATGATCTGCCTGGATGCGTGAGCCGTCTTGGATTTCGAGATCTCGTCGGCTTGATAAATTTTCCAAGAGACTCTCGGTCTCTATTTATAGTCCAAATCCAGAACCTTTGCTTCCAAATATGGAAGTTTAACAACAAATATTCACCCCAAAAAATTTCATACCCTAACTCCCCAATATAGCCGCGGATCCGCGGCCTAAGGTGGGGTATGGCCGCGGATCCACGGCCATTACATCATATCCCTTCATCAAACTTTAGGGCTTCTGTTCTTGCGACATTTGGCAATCCTTAAAACCTTTGTATTATGAAAATATTCTCGTGGTTGCTGCCAGACTTGGTCTCCAAGTTTTGTTTTCTTAATTAGGCAAGTCTTCTTCAACAACTTGATTTCCTTGATTCTAGTCTTGAAAAATTCTGCACAACTTGGAAAAATTCTGCACAACAATTCAAATAATATTTAGTAGACTTAGTTTTACTTGGATTTGGTCAATGAAATTATTTGCATACATTTTCCTACCAAATGCTAATTATAATATATCAACACATGGAAAATAGTATTTTTACACATAAACCCTCATATGTATGATATATTATAATAAAGTCTTTTTTTAATATGAAAATGGTAGGAAAAATGTAATAACAAATGTGCAGTTTTATCAACTGAACAAGTTGATATCTTAGAGAATCCGGCGGACGCGTTTCTGAGATGGTTATGATCAGAATTCAAGATTTGTCTAGTTGATTGTTAAGAGCAAACCGCGATGAGAACAGGGTTGTAAGGATTGGGCAAGTGGCGAGATTTTGATGCATTTGCATCAAAGTTGTGATTGTTGATTTTGTTGCAAATTAAGACCCAAAGGTCTAATTTTAAATCCATGCACGTGTAAAGCACGGTGGCAATCATTGATTGGCTCGGTTTAGTTGGCGTGCATAGGTGAGGGGAATAATTAGCTAGGCTAATTAATCTCTAAGGGTAAACTTTTTCTTATCTCTTAATTTTAACCCTCTCTGTATATTAGTAGTTAATCCCTAGGCATTGGATTTGTGCACGAAATTAAATCTAATGTAAAACGTGGCTGCGGCTTCTGGGAAAGCCGCTAGAGAAAAAAAAATGAGAGAGGAAAGCGAAAAGGTTGTAGAGAGAGAGAGAAAGAGATTTTATTGTAATGGGCTTGTGGGGCTTATGGTGTATCTCGTGTAATTCTTACTCCAGTGAAAAGTTCTCGTTGGGAAGGCAGGATTAGGTGCAGTTGCGCCGAATTTAGGTATATCGTTCTGTCCTTTGTGCGCTTTTCTATTTATTTGGTATGTTGCGATAGCCGTCGAATACATCTTTTTCATTGGCTTCGTTTGCACGTGATTATGTTTATTTCCGTTGCGCCTCCGTGACAGGCTTGTGCAATCTCTTCGAAATGCACCGCGCCGTGTTAGAGAACACACGGATACAACAGCTCATGCCACTGTACCAAAACCTTGAAATTATAATGATGGTTGAGACCTTGAGGGTTATTATTTTATATTCTAATACTAAGAAGTTGTGAAAGAGAGTGGTATATACTCATGTATATCTTCACTATTTAAAATCATGCACTTATAAATTATATTGTATCGGGTTCGGACTCCATTCCATTCCATAACATCAGGAAAACATAAAATGAAAAAAAAAGTCACATTTTCTTTTTTTCATTTTTAATAATTTTATATATGAAAAAAATTTAGAATTCACCATTAAAAAAAGGCTTTTTTGTATATACAGCCTTGAAATTCTTCATATTTATAGCTACCCCTTCTCTAATCTGTGTGTTTGTATATATCCCCTCGAACCATACCTGTTGTTACAGAAATCCCCTTCTCCTTCAAAGAAAATGTATATAGAGAGAATACTAGGTTGGTTAATGCTAAGTATATTATATTCTTCTTATATTTTTAAATTAAATCCTATATTTTCATTGCTAAACTTTGTTGTTCACGTTTAACAAATTTAACCTTGAAAATTTTCAATCAAACTTTCATAAATGGGATTATATTCAAGTGACATAAATATGATATAGGTAAATAGTTGATAAAAACAACACATTTACTCTCTCTGCTTCACAACATTAAGAGTTTTTTCTTCGCAAATGTCTTTTCCAAACTGATTGTCACTTTAGAATATCAAAAAACATATTTTACGTTTTTCTTCCATTATCAATGTACTTTGATGTTTAGTTCCGAATCTAATCCTAATTAGTGAGGACCATCACATGGTTAAATCTAAGATTTCACATCTACAACTGTCACGTCTCGTTTTCGAAAAGACGAGGAGCGAGAGCTGACAAGCCCGCGATATATTCACACCAAGAAACACTCCTTACCGATAAAAATACACTAAACGTCTGCATAAGCGATGATAAGAAATAATACAAGAATTCAACGCATAATAAAAAGGAAACTTAAACAAATAAAACTAACAATAATTATTATAAAGTTAGTTTAAAAGAACACAAGTCTTTTAAGGATAAAAAAAATAATATGAAAGCTATGAATATCGTTGAACGAAGTATATATACAGGAAACGAACCGAGAATTTGCGTGTGAAATTAACCAAACTACTCCTCCTCACTTGGCTCGATCACGTACCGAGCCTTATCATCTGTATCTCCTACACCTCCTGACAGACATCTCCAAAAATAAAGAAAAACAAACGGAATGCCTTTCAGCGATCTTGCGCCCGTTTAATTCCTCATTATAAAATATTTATTCAAAAAGGTATAATGTAAAACATTTAAGTTACGGTAACAAAGTATATGAAAACCAACAATGCATCAAATTAATAGCAAAATACAAAAAGGTAAGCAATGCTTATAAGAGGAATCATTTAATAATAAAACATGCTATTAGGAATGCATTGAAATCAAGCATATAACATAGACACGATGGTATATGTGAGGGACTTAATATTTGAGTAAGGCAAAGGACATATCACAACGAATAACAATGGCATGGTGATCAATCATACCCAGTACATGTAAATAATGATAATAGAGGTCAGGGATTCCATATACAAGCATGGAGAGAATATGTTAGGAATACATGATATTGGTATGGTCATTGATGTGTAGCTTTCCTATTCTAACGCAAGTTAAATCATGGTGTTCAACCATTTCATAAGATTTTATATAGGATATACCTTTCCGGCTAGTTACCACAGCGAACAATGTAATGTACCGTTTCGGCTCGGTACCAAAACAAACACACAGGTTCAAATAAGGGATTCCGAAGCAGCTGAACGACTCATCCTCAACTGCCAAACACCCCTAGCAATCAATGGTCAAACTATTTATAGATTAATACAGGTTCACGGATACATGTATTCACGAAGTCATGTCGATTTCAAGATGTAATGTAAACACATCTATATACACACAGTATGGAACTCCAATCATCGCTTATTCATGCCAGAAATCAACCATACGTTCGCATGCAGAAAAAAGCAGTTTTTGATTGAAATGTGAAAATATTATAAAAGGAGTAAGTTGTAGTTCAGGGTGTCGTGTAAATAACGAGACCGAATTTAGCTCGATCGGGTTCTTGGTAAGAGAGTTACGTGTGTTTTCTTAACGCTGCGCAGAGCATGCCAGTGCAGATTTCAGAATGCATGCACTGGTAGTAATTTGCATTTTCGACAAATTTATGTTCAGTTTAAGGTTTCAACAATAAAACAAGAAATAAGTGTATGTAAGTTTTGAATGATTCCCCATAAGAATCTCCGGGTCTTGATAAACAGAGAGGGAGTTATGGTTGTTTTACAACAGCTGTGCAGGTAAGTCCTGTTGCTGTCCAGATTCGACATATATTTTTAAAACGTGTTTTAAAACAGTTTCCGTCAGTTTGCAGGAAAATTAACCTAGGAGAAAATTATATCTATTTCTATGTAGATTTTTCAGAAACTTGAGTTTTCTCAATTTGAATATTAGAAGCAGGAGTTATATCTATTTGAAGTAAGATGTAAAATAACTTTCAGTATACAAGAAAAACCGATTTCAATCTCAAGAGGAAACGACATAACAAACCGACTTAACTTGGATTATGGATTTCGTACTGACCACAGGCAGACGTCATGCACTGTAGCTTAGTTTACAACGGCAGAGCTATCGCTGGATCATTACGAAATATAATTTTAGGCCAAGTCTCCCTATAAGAAAATATAAGGTATACCCATGACCTAGGGTATAAACATACCAATAAAAAGGAACCACAAAAATCAATAACGATATTATCGCACCCGTGATATGACGTGGACGATATCCCACAATAAAATTCATAGAAAATGAACAGAACATATAAACATATTCATGTTCAATATAATAATAATAAACCAATTTCTTAACTGTTAATTTCTTAATTTTTGCTAATAATTTAGACATGGTACGAACCTAAATTGACATGAATATAATGAACGTCACTTAAAAATGATTAATGCACGATCCACAAAGGAATTAAACTAAATAATGATGACACAATAGCATAGTTAAAAATTATTTATTATCCTAATTTGAAACTATCAAAAACCCACTAAATTACATTTCAAACACACAACAATTTGAGAATAATGGAGAAAAGATGCCATAGGAGGGAATTCCCTTCTATGGCGTCGAAAAAATACCCCCTCCATCAATTTTTCCGACGATCGGCCCCCATCATCTTCATCGTCATCATTTAAGATGTGGGTACACCAAATTTCATGTGATTCTACAACTTTTTCACCGTTGATTTAGTGGGTTCAAAATTAACGGTTTACCGACAATAGAACTTTTTACATTGCTAAATCAACGGTGAAAAAGTTGTAGAATCACATGAAATTTGGTGTACCCACATCTTAAATGATGACGATGAAGATGATGGGGGCCGATCGTCGGAAAAATTGGTGGAGGGGGTATTTTTTCGACGCCATAGGAGGGAATTCCCTCCTATGGCCTCTTTCCTCCATTAATCTCCAACAATATATTAACATATGTTATAACTATATACTGCTACCTATGAAACACAACAACATTGATAAAATAAATCAATATAATATTACCGACACAGTAACATGATGAGGGTACAAAAAAATTGTAAATCAAACATTACTAACAAATAAATTATATTTGATAAACATGTTGCATTAAATAAGTAAGTAACACAATAACATTTGCACATAAAACATAACTATAAACCACTACAAATGACTTAAACAAATTACGATATAAACCATATATAATATTCAATTATGTAAACTATGAAATTGTAAAAACAAAAGAACACTTTTCTTCCAAAATTACGGTTTTCAAAAAGATCACTTTTTATCAAGATTAGGGTATATTTTTATGGAAATTCCTTTTCTTCAAAATTATAACTTTATCAAAATAGTTCTCTCTTAAAATCTAGGCTTTCATATGTTCAAAAGGTAAAAGAGTTGAGAGAGGAACTTACTATCAAGAGAGGTTCAAGATCTCTCTTGTCGGTCAAAGTTGTCTCGAGTCGATCAAACACTACTAAAATAGGGGATTGCCCCTACGGATAATGAAATCCGTAGGGACGGATTTATTTTGGCCCTACGGATTAGTCCGTAGGGCCAGACGGTTGCCCCTACGGTCCCAGACGTATTAATTTAAAAATATTAAATCGTAATTTGTTGTTTGCCCCTACGGAGCCGCAAACCAATGACCTACGGACTAATCCGTAGGGGCATTTAAATGGGGATTTAATTAAAAAGGCAGAGAAATGCCCTACGCTAATTATCTCTCTCTCTCGCGCGCGAAACTCCGAAATCCCCAAATCTCTCGTTCCCGCCGATCGCCGTTCTCGTCGTCGCCACTGCCCTCCGTTTCGTCGTCGCCACCGCCCTCGTTCTTCCACGTCGCCGATTGCGCGCGTTGTCGACCATCGATCGATCGTCTCCTCCACCTCACAGGTTAGTGTAGGGTTACTAGGCACTGTCACAAGGGTCTATAAGGTATCAACTATGCCCAATTTAAAATTTAGAAATGCCGAATAACCTAAAGCGAGAATCTTTGCTAGATAATTAGGGTTAAACATGCAAGTAAATATCTTTACATCAAGAGAAAGAGATTACAACCTTTGTAGTCCGCTCCTTCGCTTCATAAGCTCCGAGTAGTAGTCCCTTCGCCGCGATCCATGATCTCCCAGACTCAAGAGAGGCTCCACAAGCCGAATGATCCATACTTGCTTGAAGTCTTCCTTTTCGAAAATGATCTACCTTGAAAATTCTTTAACTCAAGCTCTCACTTCTCTAATCAAGTATTAGAGAAGTGAACACCCTAATCTAAGTGGCTAGAGTAGATGAGAATGATGAAGTAGGAATTTAGCTCTCTTTTATTTTCAAATTCTCACACTAATTCATCACTAAATCAAAAGCTAGAAAGCTTTTCATGGAGGAAGAAGAAGATGAAGTCTTTTGTGATGAATAATGAATTGTTATTTTAATTACAAATGCAATCCATGGTAAATAAAGAAAGGGCTAACCATTGTAGAGATTTAACTAGGGTAAAGAGTTTGGGTTGGGTTAGGAAACATCAACACATAATATCTTAGCTTAAAACAAAACAAAAGCTTCTAGAAGCTTCATGAAAAAGCTAACCCAAATCAAACCCTAATCATGTTTAATCTCCACTAATCATGTTGCATTAGTAATCATAACTTGTTACAATATTATATATCACATATATAATATATTTTTGTAACAAAAGAAAATAATACAATTAACATATATCGCATATATATCAATGTATTATCCGGTGAGAAAATGAATCAATAAAGTGAGCCAATATTAGTTAATGTAATATAATATATCACATATATAATTATACATTAAATTATCGAATCAACACTTGATCTGACAATCCGGCTATTTCTCAAATAACCGAGTAATATTAAACTGTATCAGTTCATCGAATCAACACTTGATCCGATGACCCGGCTATATCATATATACCCGGCCGATATCAAATTATCTCGAGAATAGAATACGGTATCTCATATCGTATTATTCTCAGTCCCGCACATATCACATATGTGCACCTACTCCGTTTTTCCTGAGTCAAGAAAACTCTGTGTAGGACTTTAAAGAATCGTCAATATGCCGGCAGTAGGTGATGATCATATCAAACACCCACAAGCTGCAAGCGGTCAGCTAGACGTAACGGCCATCCAGGTATTGAGCGATCCGAAGATCAACAAGCAAGCCTATACATTCTCATGCGAATCCAATCAGTAACACTCCCGTACAGTCCGGTCTCTTCGTCTGATATGTCGCATATGTCGCCTAGGGGTGGTAAACGTCAGACCCCAGTAGCTTGATAAGTCGTGTCGATATGAGGTCCATAACAGTTCGAGAAACTACTGATAACACTTACCAGTAAATCTCAGCAACCCTGGCCAGGGATTTCCAGTTATAACCAATCGAACACAGCGCAATATCAACTCCCTATACCGGGAGAGACGAAACCCCTCCTATCGCTCATTGCCTCCATGTGATTCGGGACTGTACCCAAAAGCCACCGTTTTGCACGCCCTCATGGACGTGGTATGATGGAAATCAAAGCACAGTGGGAATCACACAAGACTCTATGACGATCTCGGGTCTACAGACTAACCTGTACCAGTGTCACCAGAGAACTGCCATCTGACGTGAGGTATAATACCATCTGGGAGTTCTCGGCGAGTCCGTCCAGTGTACCAAGTCTCCACTGAGCACCCGTATACCTTCTCTGATGTCAAATTCCGATGGATATGGGATCATCCATCGCCCATCATATAGGTTAAGAAGCGCATACTGTTTACCCCAATCAGCGCAAAGCTCTGTTCAAATTCCGAGGCGGGAGATGAAGCAACATCTCCCCCCAATCAGAGACAAAGCTTTGCTTTGAAAATTTAAACTTCAATAAAGGAAGCAACGCTTCAGTTGCGCATGCACTGCGCTGCGCGACGCGTGTCAGCGCAGATGCGCTTGCACTGTCGCGCTGCGCTCTGCGCTGCGCGACGCGTGTCAGCGCAGATGCGCTAGCGCAGTCGCGCTGCGCTCTGCGCTGCGCGACGCGTGTCAGCGCAGACGCGCTAGCGCAAACGCGCTGCGCAGCGCGCTGCGCGACGCGTGTCAGCGCAGACGCGCTGCGCTGCGCGACACGTGTCCGCGCAGATGCGCTAGCGCAGAAGAAAGGGTGTAAATAACAAAGGCAATTTATCCATGCATAGTTACGTGCATTTGATAATAATGAATTAAAATCATACGATGCATGAACACAACAGAGAACTAAAATAAAAAGAACCCTTAACAAATAATGAAGTACTTGATTAAAAAGAAAAATACTTGTTCATTATTATTATTATTACATTTAAAAAAGATCACCAAATATGGGATCGGAAAGACAAGGGTTCACAAAAAGAAAAAGAAGATTCTCCAATTCCCTTTCTGTCTTCTCCACCACGTTGAAGCGTCGGTCCTCCCGAGAAGTAGACGCCCAACGATCATCGCCACATTCGTCAGAAAAGGTGGCGATGACAACTCGGCGAGCCCGTATCTGGCTCAACAAGTCGAAAGAACAGTCCCTCAGGGCTTTTGTGATCAAGCGCGCTTCAAAGAAGCACTCGATCTTATCCTCGGTGGCATCAAGCATTGCCGAGGACATCTCTACTGGAGGAGGAGGAAGATCGGCGAGCACCGAGGCAAGAATCATCCGGAGCCAAATGGAGTGCGGAGGAAGAGGAGACCCCACACGAGTCAAAACCTCGTACATTGCAGCATCGCACTGCTCGTCCGTAAGAGAAGGGTCCGCCAGGCGCGCAGCAAAACGGGGAACGATGTCCCGGATCGGCACTTTCCATGGTTGTCGACGAGCATGAGGGCGGTTGCAAGCCATGGTCGAAAAGTTCTCTGAAGATGAGAAAATGAAAGGCTCGGCCTTGAACTATATATAGACCCAACCACAAAAGATTCTGTGCACAATGGAATTATTTCCAAGACCCGGGAAATCAAAATCTTGGAAATACAAGTTCGACCTGGAAAAGGGGAGATGAAAAGATATCTCAGGTGAAGCAACGCTTCAGATCCTCTGCGCTGGGCGCAACTTGCCACGTGTCTGGCGCAACGCGCCGAGCGCAGCGCCCAGAAAGCGCACCCAATCAGAGCAAAGCTCTGTTTAAAAGAAGCAAGGCTTCAGCTGCGCTGCGCTCTGCGCTGCGCGACACGTGTCAGCGCAGATGCGCTAGCGCAGTTGTGCTGCGCTCTGCGCTGCACGACACGTGTCAGCGCAGATGCGCTAGCGCACTTGCGCTGCGCTATGCGCTGCGCGACACGTATCATGCGTTGGGGCATCTGCGCCAAACTAAATTAAGATTTTTATGAAATCTTTTCTGTTCTTTCCAGAACTAGAAGATTTTCTTCTGCCTTTGGATCAAAGATCCAGCGGTGGGAAAATTCCCAAAATCACTCAGGAAAGATCTTGTTAACAAATTCAACAGATTTGTGGTCACTATAAATAGGACCCTAAGCCTCAATTCAAGGAAGGAACAATTTTCTCAAAAAATCAAGAACTCTAAGCAGAGAAAACTCTGAGAAGATCTCAAGAAAAAGGTAAAGAACCTTCATGAAGTAGAAGAAAGGCCTTCTAATAGATCATTGATCTAAAAATAAAATGGATGATCTTTATATAAAAAGAAAACAGTGCTTTGCACTTCTGGTGAACCTTCGGTTCTTTAAAAAAAACAATAAAAAATAATAAAATAATAAAAGAATAGTGCTTTGCACTTTTAAGAACCTCTGGTTCTTCGAATAAAGAAAAATTTATTTTTCTTTGATCTAATTTAGACGAAGAAATTAAACAGTGCTTTGCACTTCCCTTCTTGAATCTAAAAGATTCTTAGTGCTTTGCACTTCCAAGTTGCGCCGTTGCGCTCTTAAGAGAGCGCCACGTGTCGGCTATAAAACGACTTGCGCTAAGCGCCCTTAAGATAGAGCTTTGCTCTCTGGAATTGGCGCAACTCGCTGAGAGCGCGCCACGTGTCAGCAGCGCAACAGCGCAGCGCAACAGCGCAGCGCAACAGCGCAGCGCACTGCGCTAGTGCGCTTGCGCTCATCAGAGCACGACACGTGTCATCACCATATGGACTTGCGCTCATTACTTAGCGCAAAGCGCAGATGCATTAAAAAGGGCCAAGCCCAATTAAGAGAAGGCCTAACAGGCTCAATAAAGCGCAAATGCATTGTTTTAAGGAGCAGAGCCCAAACAAGAACAGATGCTTTGCATCATTTATAAATGGGCAGAGCCCAAACAAAATATTCAGAATGTTATGCATTTTAAAAGGGGCAAAGCCCAAACAAGGTAGATACTTTGCACCATCTACAAAGGGGCAGAGCCCAAAATAAATTGATACTCTGTATCTTTTGTGGGTAAAGCCTAAATAAAAAATGCAATGCAAAAGCAAATAAAATGTTGAACTGGACTTAGCCCAATCGTGGCCATAAGTCCTTAAATTAAATTGACTGAGCAAAATGGCTCTCTTAAATTAATCTACGTCCGGTTCGAGGGTACATCTCCGAACTCCTTTGACATCCATCGTTGTAATTCCTCAACGACGTCAAAGAGGTGACGGGTCCCAACGACCACACATCCATATGGACTGCGGGGTCCTTAAACTCGTGGACCGAGACGTCCTTAAAACTAATATCGGACCGAGACGTCCTTAAAACTAATGTCGGACCGAGACGTCCCTAAACTAATATCGGACCGAAACGTCCCTAAACTAATGTTGGACCGAAACGTCCCTAAACTAATACCGGACCGAGACGTCCCTAAACTAATATCGGACCGAGACGTCCCTAAATTAATATCGGACCACTACGTCCTTAAACTGGCGACGGACCACTACGTCCTTAAACTGGCGATGGACCACTACGTCCTTAAACTGGCGACGGACCGAAACGTCCCTAAACTAATAATGGACCACCACGTCCCTAAAACTGGTGATGGACCGCCATGTCCTTAAACTAGCATAATAGAGTCCGAACGCTCTTTTGCCGGATCTAAACGGTCCCGTCTAAGTTGATCTTAACCCCAAATACGGTTAATGTGTCCTTAGATCTTTAAATAAACAATAAAACTCCAAATCAACTTTGGTTCAAGGGTACATCTCTGAACTCCTCTGACACCTGTCGTTGTAATCCCTCAGCGACGTCAGAGAGGTGACGAGTCCCGACGGCCAGATAATTAAATCAATCACTACGTCAAGTTGATCTTAGTCTAAAACAGGACTAACGTATCCTTGACAAACGTTTAAGTTGATCTTAGCCGCAACGCGACTAATGCATCCTTAAACTAAAAATACCAAACCCAAATCTAACTAAATACGGATTTGGACTAAAATACGTCCTACGGGTGACGGCATCACTAAGTCTCCGTATACAATCCACGGGCAACCACAAATAGAACAAACACACACGACACGAAGTGAAATTCTGGAGAAGGAGAAAGTTGTTACCGCGACGCGGTAGCGTAATTAACTGCAGGGGCTTGCGCCTGCAGGGAAGAGCGTCCCCACAATCAAAAACCCCTCACCCTGAGGGGGAATCTGACGAAGTCTGCTACATCGGCCGCATCCGTCTAAACCTCCGATACAAGGTGCCATAAATCAACCTGGCATCTTCGGAGAGGTGGACGGATCAAACCCAAATAGCATCTGCCCCGAACCTCTGGCACTCCGACGTCCTAACGTCCCGGCCGCCGTTCGGAGGGGAACAGATTCTGGCACGCCCGGTGGGACCTCTTCCTCTTTCCACTCCACACTTCGTGTGTCGTCTTCGCGAACCAATCGCGGTTTGTTAAATGGCTGTCTTCGGATTTCAAGTTGCTAAGATTTGGTCTTTTACCTGGCGCAGAATTCAAGATTCAATGGTCACCAACTGCACCAACTGCTCGAAATGCCACTGCAACGGACGCTCCACCTCACCGAGAGGTGTAACATATGGGCCCTAAGCGGCCTCTTTCCTCGCTCTGCCGGTTGAACAGGTGACCCAGGCCACCACTGGCCTGTTTTTCGGGACCATGGTCCCACCTACAAGCTTCTCTATGCCGACGCCTGCACCGGAAGTGAACAAGAAGTCGGTGTTCGACCGGCTCACTGCTACCACGACCCCTGTCAACGGGTCGCCCGCGACTGAACCGACAGCCTCCGTTTTCACCAGGCTAGGTCAGAACTATAAAGTGGCCATCCCAAAGAGGGCAACGGCCGCTGCTTTGGAAGTCGTTAAAGCGGCTTCTCCCATCAGAGAGTCGGTCTTCACAAGATTGACGGTTCCCACTCCTCCCCCAGCTGGTCAGAAGGCATCAGTCTTCGATAGGCTGACATCAGCAGTTACCCCACGCTCAAACAGGGGGCAGCAAGAAACCATCTCGATTTCCGAGCCAATCCCAACGGCTCGTCGTGCGCGACGTCGCCATTGGCAGCGAGTAAGGAAAGCAGGGGGCAACTCCCCCTCAGGACTAACCCCACCTGCTCCAGTGGCGGAGGTCAATGCTGCTGTTCCAACTGGGAACAGCTTTGAATTGCTGAGGAAGGTGAGAAAGAACTCTCCGATTGCTACATTGAAAAGATCTCCTCCGCCCAAGGAAAAAGCTCCGGAGACAAAGCAGGAACAGCCCCCTCAACGGCTGTCGTCAAAGATTTACAAAGTTTGGCGGAGGGTTCAAGACTCCGTGATTAACTCAGACCACTTCCGTCGGCAGAAAAGGGCAAAGGTGGAAAAGGACAAAAACCACCCCGTTAGACAGCAGGGGGCAACAAATGCTAGGATGCCCACTTCAACGGCTCCTTCAACCTCAATGGTCCACAAAAGGAAAAGGCCGGAGAAAGCTCCCGTGACGCTGACAAAGCTTAAAACCGGTGAACCTAAACGCCCCAAGTCAGGGGGCATAACGGTTCACACGGTCTATATGGCTTCTGGAAAGGAAGAAAGTCGTACTTCTACGGGTCACCGACCGCTCACCCGATCAGTGACCAAGTCTCACGAACAGCAACAAAAGCTCCAGGAGATGATGACTATAATGGCTGCCCTCACGGGGCCAAAAGAGAATCCTGAGACGTCCTTAGATGAACGCCAAGAGGAAGAGACCGATGCTGAGTTCCTCCGCCGAGTACTGGAAAAGAGAGACAAAGAGGCTGCTGAACAAGCAGCCAATATACAGCGTATGGGCCTCCTCTTCCAGAACATGATAGGGATGATGATACAACCAGATCCCCCGACTGAAGAACCCCCGATCGTCCTTGGGGATGATAGGGGAGGAACATCAAACCCTCAGCCCGTTCTATCAACGGCTAAAGAAGACACAATCTCTAAAACTGATCTGGACGAATATATAGCCCAGCAAATAAAGGTTCATCACACGGCCGAAGCAGCCGGCCACGTGGTAAAAACGGGACGACCGTATCCAGGTTGGTATGACCAAATCAAATACCCGCCGGGTTATACAATTCCCAAGTTTCATGTCTACAAAGGGACCGGCAATCCCCATCAACATGTCGCCCAGTTCAGGGCGCTTTGCGGTAACACCGGCGGCGACGACAAGCTTCTGCTTCGCCAGTTCGTTGGAAGCCTATCAGATACGGCGTTCGAGTGGTATTCCGAGCTCCCCAACGACTCTATTAAAACCTTTGTGGAGATGGAGCTGCTCTTCACCCAACGCTTTGCAAGTGCCAGTGAGCGTACTTCGATGACGGCGCTGATTAACGCCAGGGTAAAGCCCGGCGAGACATGGGTCCAGTACGCTATACGCTGGCGTAATCTATGGTCTAAGTGTGAACAGCGCATAGAAGAAGCCCCTGCGGTGGGAATGTTTGTTGGAACCCTTGATCCACAAGCAACCATTTCACAGTTTATGATGTTCTTCAAGCCGACTTCCTTTCAGGCTTTGATCGACAAATTGGCGCAGATGGACCAGATGGGCCATAAACCCCCTCTCCCGAAGCCGGACTCCCGAAACGATAAAGGAAAGGGAAAAGCGATCATAGTCGCTAATTCCCAACAACAACCGAACGACTCGAAGCCGGTTGCTCGTCCAAATAATACGCGCCCATACGTACCCCTTGAGGACAGGATGGGACGTGTTTACTCCTTCCCCCGTGATAAAACGAGGAGGCTATTCGAGCTGGCATTACGCAACAGGCTCATAAATCTGCCAGATTCAAAACGCCCGTCGCAACCAAGTGACGTCAACGAGCCTAATTACTGCCCTTATCATCGAGTGCTGGGACATCCGATCGAAGACTGTTACGTTTTCAAAAATTGGCTTGAAAACCAGTACCGCCAGGGCAAATTTGCGCTATCCGACAAATGGAAGGTAAATCCCCCGCAGCCCCACACCTCTAAGGGGACGAATACGCCGGGGGCAACATGCTCCGTCGTTGAAGAAACTCCCTGGGAAGTCGTATTATCGGCCAAAACGAGGAGAATGCTAAATGATCTTCAGACTTGTCCAGTGGTCAAGTGGAAGAACCCCTTGGAACCGCAGGTTATAGAGGGGATGTTGAAGCCACGTCCGACTCCGAAGACCGATGGTGGTAGTTCAAGCGTTCATAACCAGCCGTAAAAATCTTCGAGAAAGAAGAAGAAGAAATCTAAGAAGCCCGTGAAGCCTGGCGACAAGCGCACGGACTTACAAAAGCAAATCGACGCGCTGGATGAATATAACCAGAAGGCGCGGACTCCCGTTACGCTCCAAGATTTCCTTGATCGCGTCTTCCAAAAAGAAGATGAGGGAGAAAGCTCATCGGATGAATCCGAGGAATATGTGGCGAGCTGTCATATGATCTCCCATTCGATCACGGACGATGAAGGAACTTCTGGCACTGAAACGCTGAAGGCAAATGCCGAATCAAGGGTTCCGGAGTTATCAGTTGAAATGATTGGCGCGTTTCTTAATGAAGCTCGATTGAAAAGCAAAGCTGATCGAGAACGCGAGACGGCTATATTCGAAAGGGCCAAGCGCCAGAGATTTGAGAGAAGAGCTGAGATGATCCCGCTGGAACAAAATGCCTTCACCGCTGACCAAAGCCAATCCAAGATAAAAAAGAAGTTTGCTAAGGCCATATCGATGGGCATGAAGCTACCACCCTCTGAAGAAAAAGTTACTGGCGCAATACAAATACACCCCTCCTATTGCTTATATCATCAGAAGGTCTCGCATCCCACTCAAGAATGCAAGGCTTTCGATAGATGGTGGCAAGGATACGTCGCTAATCAACAACGCTTTAAACGGGAAAAGCGTAAAATTCGTCGGGAGCAAAGAAATACGACCAAAGAGCTTGAGAGAACTGCCGGCAATTGTCATATGGTTAACACTACCGGGTCACAAGTGCCTACATTTGGGAGCGACTCTGATGAGGAACTAGAACTTGCCCCTCTCTTTAAAGAGTCAACTTCAGGAAAAGAAGAGGAACCAGTGGTTTGCGAAAATATCCGGCTGCGGAATCGGACACTGCCTGAAAAGAACCTCGGACCCTCGAATAGAAAAGATAAAGGGAAAGAAAAGGTCTCTGAAGACATCGTTTTAGATGACCAAGTTCTGGAAGAGCTAAACGCCAAAAATCCGCCGAAGAGAAGTAAGGTGGATTACAATGTCTTGGCGCAACTGAGGAAGCTGTCCTCACAACTCAGCATTCTTGATGCCTTGCTACTATCAAAGGAGGCCAGAGACTCTTTGATTAAGGCGCTACAAGATCCGGACCAGTTCCAAGCCTTCTTAGCTGAAGAAAAGATGAAAGACGAATTAGAAGAAGTGCACACAGCCGACGTTGCTTTTGGTGATGAAGACCTTCTCCTCGGGACGTGTGAACACAATCGCCCCCTTTATGTCTCAGGATACTGCCATGACATAAAGATAGGTAAAATCTTGGTCGATAACGGATCGTCTGTCAATTTACTCAATGTGCGAGTATTAAAGGAGATTTGCATGAGTGTCCAACACCTCACCCGAGAAAAAATCACTATCTCCGGTTTCGACTCCCAATCCTCAAAGACTCTTAGATCTGTGATATTGACGCTACGCTTCGGGTTGCTAATCACAGATATTAAATTCTATGTCATAGATGCCAAGACGTGCTACAATGCTCTGCTCGGTCGACCATGGTTGCACGAGTACAATATCATCCCTTCTACACAACATCAGTGTATGAAATATTGTAAGGATGGTCTCGAGTACACTGTGGCAGGAGAATTGAATCCGTTTTCCGTGAATGAAGTTCGCAAGTATGAAGATGCCAAATACTTTTTGCCGAGCTTTGAGGACACGGAAAGGTGTCACAAGCCGGAGAACAAGACTAACGCCACCATCCCTATCTTCGGCAGTGACACCGAGGACGAAGAGGATATAATTTATGCGGGTCCATCCCAATCCGCCAGACCGGGACCATCCGTTCCTTCATTGATCTTTGGTAGTGATTCGGAGGATGAAGTTCATGCTGTATTCCCTGCTCGGCTTTCAATACGGGCTTCTGCCGATGAAGAGCGAAGTCTGCAGATAACCATGGTGCCGTTTGAACATTACAAAGAACTGGATGCACTCGACACCTACAGTGTAGAAGAGTTGCGGACATTCTATATCCCTCCCAGGCGAGAGAGCGAGAAAGCAATTCTGTTTTACCGCTCTGAAGAAAACAAGGTGGAAAAAGAAATTTGGCATGGCGCGGATCCCACGCTCGACAGGCTTCAGCCTATCCGTCTTCCCAGATATTATACCGAAGGTTTGAAGAAACTGCTGAAACGCCAGGGGATGTCCTTCACACAGACCGCTAGAAAAGCCAAATTCTATGACAAGGTCTGGAACGTTCCCGGGACTCAATGCAAACTGCCTAACGGGAGAACGGAAACAAAAGGGCTCGGGTATGTTCGCTCAAGGAAACGGGCGCTAATAAACAGCTGTTATGCCATGTATGACTTCGATGAAGAGGCGGACGCTCAATGGGAAGACGCTAATCCTGAATCAGCGAAAGTTCCTGATGCAAGACCTCCCAACCCATCGTCTGAAGACCAAATGAGCAAACTTACAAGGGATGCCAGTCAAAAAGCCCGGGATGATCACGATCGTGAAATGGTGATCTATGAGAGAGCCAAGACGCAGCGCCTCCTTCAACAGGCGGTGAAGGATGAAAATGCCGCTCCTCGTCAACCCGCTACAAAGAAGGTTCGACGCGAAAGCAAAAACAAGTCGAAGGGCCGAAAAGGTGCTCGACAACCACAAAACAGAGCCAAGAAGCCACGCATCCGAGAGTCGAGCGTTATTGACTTAGCCCTCAGGAAGAAAATGGGTCGAGCATACTCATTTCCTCGGAACAAAACAAGGAAGATATTCGATCTCGCTCTAAAACATCAAATGCTTACGTTGCCAGAGCCCAAGCACCCCGAGCACGCAGGCGAAGTGTTCAACTCAAATTATTGCTTTTACCATCGAGCAATGGGACACCCTCTTGAAGATTGCTTCACCTTCAAGAATTGGGTTGAAGATCAATATCAGCTTGGCAAATTCGCGTTGTCTGATAACTGGAGGGTAGCGCCACCACAGAAGCACGAGCCCGAAGCCGCGAAAGAAAAACCAGTTCCACATTGGGGTTGGCAGAAAATTCACACCTGTCGTATGATAACGACATTGAAAGAAGAGTCCGAGAACCTGGACAGCCTCCCTTGGTGCCTCGAAAACAGCAGTGATGAGGTAATCTCAGAATTTTCCCCAGCACCGAAAGAGCTGGAAGATGGAATACATACCACCGCAGATAACCTCAAGAAAATCGAGTTGGGGACGGTAAATGATCCGCGACCGACGTTCGCCAGCGAGCTGCTGTCTGAAGAGAGGGTGGCTGCGTTAAAAGACGTCCTTGTACAGCATAAAGATTGCTTCGTATGGAACTATTCCGAGATGCCGGGACTAGATCCAGAAGTTGCTGTATATAGACTAGCAATATCCCCGAACATCAAGCCAGTCAAACAGGCGCCGAGAAGGATGCGACTCGAGCTTGAGATGAGCATAAATACTGAAGTCAAAAAGTTAATCGACTCCGGCTTTATCCAGGAGGTTCAATAACCTGAATGGATCGCCAACATCGTCCCAGTAATGAAGAAAAATGGGACAGTACGCATATGCGTAGACTTCCGGGATCTTAATAAAGCTTGCCCGAAGGATGATTTCCCAGTGCCAGTCACTGAACTGATGATAGACAATACATCCACTCACGAGGTTTTCTCCTTCATGGACGGCTCGTCAGGGTATAATCAAATAAAAATGCATCCAGAAGACCAGAAGCATACAGCCTTCAGGACTCCTCTTGGTATATTTTGTTATAAAGTAATGCCCTTCGGTCTGAAGAACGCCGGTGCTACTTACCAGAGGGCCATGACAAAAATCTTCGACGACCTTATACACGAAATCGTTGAATGCTATATCGACGATCTCGTGGTTAAAAGCAAATCATACGAGGAACATCTCGAGCATCTGAAGACTGTATTTCAACGCCTTCGACAATACAACTTGAAGATGAATCCTCTTAAATGTGCGTTTGGGGTCTCCTCGGGCAAATTCCTGGGATTCGTTGTTCGACACCGAGGTATTGAAATAGATCCGTCAAAGATTAAAGCGATCATGGAAATGCCTCCGCCGAGGACTCTCAAACAGTTGCGGTCTCTCCAAGGGAAACTCGCATACATACGGCGATTTATAGCCAACCTTTCAGGAAAGTGCCGTCCTTATAGTCACCTGATGAAGAAGGGAACCCCATTCGTTTGGGATCAACAATGCCAAGGAGCACTGGATGAGATCAAACAATACCTACAGAACCCGCCGGTGTTGGCTGCTCCGGTTAAAGGAAAACCTCTTATTCTTTATACAACCGCCCTCGAAGGTTCCTTAGGCGCATTATGGGCACAAGAGAACGATCAAGGGAAAGAAAGAGCACTCTACTACTTAAGTCGAGTTCTGCTGGGGGCAGAAAGCAATTACTCTCCCATTGAAAAATACTGCCTGGCGTTGATCTTCGCAATAACAAAGCTTAGGCACTATGCGTTGGCGCACGAGGTCCGTCTTATTTCAAAAGTGGACCCTCTCAAATATCTAATGTCAAAAGCCATATTGACAGGGCGACTCGCTAAATGGGCTCTCCTATTGATGGAATTTTCGATAACATATCAGCCTCTCAGGACAGTAAAAGGCCAGGCCATCGCCGACTTCCTTGCTGAGCATCCCATACCTGCCGATTCTCCTTTAAATTGCGATTTGCCAGACAGACATGCGTTTGACGCAATCGACAATGGTGATACCCGTTGGGAGCTTTATTTCGATGGAGCATCTTCCATGAAAAAGCACAAACAAAGTACGCCAATGATCAAATCGGGGGTATGACTCATCTTTGTGACTCCACAAGGAGGAATAATGCGCTTCGCCTTCTCCTTGACAGAGCCGAGAACGAATAATGAAGCTGAATATGAAGCTTTGATAGCAGGCCTCGAGATCGCCATTGATATGGGAATTGAAAGCCTCCTCATATATGGGGACTCCCAACTGGTCGTTAGCCAAGTGAACGGCGATTACCAAACATGCAAACCGGAATTGGTAAAATACGGTGAAAAAGTGCAGCAATTGCTAACCCAAATTCCCTCCTACACGTTGGAAAGTATACCGCGCGCGGAAAACAGCAAAGCGGACGCACTGGCCAAACTTGCTAAAGAATTGGCTGACGAGAACCTCGATGACGTTAGAATCGTGATACAAAGCCGTCGAGTGCTCGCCCCAGCAGAAATACATCCCAAATCATCCGAAGAAAAAGGAGCGAACGAGGAGGCGACCCTGCAAATAACAGACCATGAGAAGACCGAAGACTGGAGAGAAGTCTTCATAGATTACTTCAGGTTCCACCGGATGCCTGACGAAGCGTCCATAAGACATCAGCTCGTGAAACGAGCTCTGTCTTTCACCTTCGTCAATGATACCCTATACAAGAGGTCATTCGATTCTCTGTGGCTGAGATGCCTAGGACCTGACGAAGCGAGAAGGGTCGTCCAAGAAGTTCACGACGGACTCTGCGGTTCCCACCAAGCAGGCCCTAAGATGAAGTTGAAAATAAAACGGATGGGCTACTATTGGCCCACGATGATTCAGGACTGCCTGGAATACGCAAGGTGATGTCATTCATGTCAAATTCATGGGGACTTCATCCATCAGCATCCCAATCCACTGCATCCAACAGTAGCTAGTTGGCCGTTCGAAATGTGGGGAACTGACATAGTCAGCCCCATCGAACCAGCATCGTCAAAGGGACATCGTTTCATCTTGGCGACGACTGATTATTTCTCCAAATGGGCAGAGGCGGTGCCGTTGAGGGAAGTAAAGACGGAGAACATTCTCCATTTCTTCAAAACGCATGTCATATACCGGTTCGGAAATCCGCGACGGATCATCTCCGATAATGGGCCAGCCTACCGAAGTCATAAAATTAGCCGCTTCACACAGCAGCACAATATAGACTGGAGATATTCCTCAGTTTATAATCTGCGAGCTAACGGTCTAGCTGAAGCCTTCAATAAAACATTGACGAAAATCATAAAGAAAACAGTGTCCCGAAATAAGAAAGACTGGCATGAGAGACTGCAAGAAGCTCTTTGGGCGTATCGAACTACATTTAAAACCGCCACAAACACAACGCCGTACGCGTTGGTATTTGGGACAGAAGCAGTACTCCCTCTCGAAATAGAATTACCCTCTTTGCGAGTCGCAATTCACTACGAGCTGACGGATAAAGAAAATGCTCACCTCCGGCTTGAGGAGCTTGATGCCCTTGAAGAAACACGGCTCATAGCGCAACAAAATCTGGAAGCTTATAAAGCAAAGATGACGCGCTCATACGAAAGATTGACCAGATCGAGGACATTCCACCAAGGCGAACTCATGTTAGTGGTCAAAAGGCCTATGATCCCCAATCGCGCCAAGCGAGGAAAATTTGAGCCAAACTATGAAGGCCCGTACATCATAGATAAAGTTTACCAGGGTAGGGCCTATCTACTCATCGACATGCACGGTGAAAGGCCTTTCAGGCCAATAAACGGTCGCTTCCTAAAAAGATACTACGCTTAATAAGCCACGGCCTAGGTCAATGATAGATGACGACGACTATGTCCGCTCGCTATCTGCCTACGCTCAAGCTTTATAAGCAGTAGCCAGTCTCCCAATACCGGACCGAAATGTCCTTAAACTAACAACGGACCGAAATGTCCTTAAACTAACAACGGACCGAAATGTCCTTAAACTAACGATGGACCGAAATGTCCTTAAACTAATAGCAGACCGAAACGTCTTTAAACTACTACCACAACATCCTTAGGCTGACGAGATGAGTAAAAATAAAAAAAATAATAAATATAAAAAAAAATATAAAAAAAACGGTAAGTCCATAAGCAAAATGGGCACGGATGAAAACCCGAAAGGGCTTCGTGAGTAAAAACAGCAGGACTACCGGCGAATGTTTGTGAAAACCCGAAAGGGCGCAACTTCGTTAAAGAACCCTTATGGAGTCCTCTTGACCCTGTAAGGAGAAACCACCCGCGTGAGATCCTTACGACTTACAAGGGAACAACACACTTAGGAATCCCCACGATTCCTAAGGAGAAAATACGCTTGCGAGACCCTCACGACTCGTAAGGAGAACTCTCTTATGGGACCCTCACGGCTCATAGGATTTGAAAGTCTTAATTCACAGAGACCTAAACTTGTGCTTAAGCAAATTCCCACAAACTTCCAATATTGCCCTACAAGTGGCTCAATACTGACCCTTGTATACAATCCACGGGCGCGAATAAGCATTTCCCTAGCCGAATTTCATCCATGACTGGGAATACGTTCGCATGGTAAGCAACCCTTATAAATCCCCTCTATTTATGAGGAGAAAACCTTCTTGTAGGATCCTTACAACTTACAGAAGAACAAGATGCTTAGGAACCCTCACGGTTCCTAAGGAGAAAATACACCTACAAGATCCTCACGACTTGTAGGGAGAAATACTTTCACGAGACCCTTACGGCTCATGAAGCCAAAAGTCTTAGTCGACAGGACCCTAACCCTGATCGCTAAGCCTCCTTTGTTCGACAATGACAGAGGCAAATGATGATTCGCTCCTGGCAATATCCCAGTTGCAGTGGTGCTGATGCCAAAATCGATGTCCAATTTCAGGTTTACGGCGAAAGCCAGTAGGCCGCACATGCATACGAAATAGCCGAAATGATAGGGCAACTTGCAATAAAAAGCAGCAAGTAAAATGTATGCATGAAAAATAGCCGAAATGATTGGGCAACTCGCAATAAAAAGCAGTGAGTGAAAATAAAATAAATAGCCGAAATGATTGGGCACCGCGAAAAATAGCCGAAATGATTGGGCAGTCGCGACCTTCGCGATATAAAAGCTGAAATGATAGAGCATCGCGGAGATAAAATAAAAAAAATGATGATAAAACTTTGGCCCTACAGTTAAGATCACATCGATCCCTGTATACAATCCAAGGGCGTAAACAAAGAGGGAACCATACTTTCCCAACAGGCTCCGCCAAAAGATGAAGCCAAATCTCGACGATTCATTCCAACTCCGAAGAAACCATTATCTTCAGCAGATTCCTCGACTCACGGATACAAACACTCCTTGACGAGAGCCTTCTGATCCGCGTCGACTCGCAGAGCCACCAGCGCCTCCGTGGAATCCTCGACTCGTTTCAAACCCCAAGGACACAAATAATCCTTGGCGCTTGGGAAACAAATAATCCCTCGCAAAACTTCTCGACTCACGGATACAAACACTCCTTGACGAGAGCCTTCTGATCCGCGTCGACTCGCAGAGCCACCAGCGCCTCCGTGGGAACCCTCGACTCGTTTCAAACCCCAAGGACACAAATAATCCTTGGCGCTTGGGAAACAAATAATCCCTCGCAAAACTTCTCAACTCACGGATACAAACACTCCTTGACGAGAGCCTTCTGATCCGCGTCGACACGCAGAGCCACCAGCGCCTCCGTGGGAACCCTCGACTCATTTCAAACCCCAAGGACACAAATAATCCTTGGCGCTTGGGAAACAAATAATCCCTCGCAAAACTTCTCAACTCACGGATACAAACACTCCTTGACGAGAGCCTTCTGATCCGCGTCGACTCGCAGGGCCACCATCGCCTCCGTGGGAACCATCGACTCGTTTCAAACCCCAAGGACACAAATAATCCTTGGCGCTTGTGAAACAAATAATCCCTCGCAAAACTTCTCAACTCACGGATACAAACACTCCTTGACGAGAGCCTTCTGATCCGCGTCGACCCGCAGAGCCACCAGTGCCTCCGTAGGAACCCTCGACTCGTTTCAAACCCCAAGGACACAAATAATCCTTGGCGCTCGGGAAACAAATAATCCCAGCAAACTCCTCGACTCACGGATACAAACACTCCTTGACGAGAGCCTCCTGATCCGCGTCGACCCGCAGAGCCACCAGTGCCTCCGTAGGAACCCTCGACTCGCTTCGAACCCCAAGGAAACAAATAATCCTTGGCGCTTGGGAAACAAATAATCCCTCGCAAAACTTCTCAACTCACGGATACAAACACTCCGTGACGAGAGCTTCTTTGACTCACATCTCGGGCAGTAAGGATTCAAAAACTTGCTTCCCGAACAATGGGACCCTGCAAGTCAATCCTAAATGGTCTCTTGCATACTATTCACGGGTCTCACTCTCTGAAATCGATTCTCGACAATAAGGGAAACAACCACTTACGAATCCTCTCGGCTCGTAAGAGGGAAAATTCTCTTATAGGATCCTTACGACTTAGAAGAGAAAACTACGCTTAGGAATCCTCACGATTCTTAAGGAGAAAATCCACCTGCGAGATCCTCTCGATCCGTAGGGAGAAAAGTCTCCATAAGACCCTCACGGCTCATGGAGTTGAAAAGTCTTAGGCAGCAGATCTGAACCTGCCACCTAAGCCATCGCTGATTCTTAGGGAAGTCAAGATGCATGCCTTACTATCCGTCAACCATGTTCGCTAAGGTGATATGCTGATAGTAAAAGAAAGAAAAGACGGAGAAAATGACAGAAAGAACATCCGATTTACATTTAATCGAGCATTTGAGACACACTCATTCATGCATGGGCAGAAGACTCAGAACGAGAAATAAGACAAGCTGAGATAAAAAGTTTCCATTCATATTGCCAAAAATTCTTACAATCATAAAAAGCAGTGAACGAAAAATATTATTACAACGGTATAACCTCAGATCCGGGGCACGGATTGAGGAATTCAAAAGTAAGGCCATCCAGAGTTCTTCTGGCCTTTCTAATTATTCTTATGCGCAGCCTCTCGCGCTCTTCTGTGTCAATATCATCGGCAAGCCCTCCCGGCCTTCGATAAGCAGCAACTATCGTCGTCTGCTGGAAGATTTGGTGTAGGATGTCAATGAGGCTATCCCGCCGTTTCTTCGAGATCAGCCCCGTCAGGTATACTGAATGCACCTTGTCCTCGGCATCATCCAGCGCATTGAGCGGCAGGGCCTCGTGAAGACCCGGAAGTGCTCTCCATATTGCTCCCAGCACGACTTTCAAAAGAGCCGAACGACGGGGTAGCAGCCAGCCACCGCTTGCGTTCAGACGACCCATGACCTCTGGACATTGAGCGTCTGTAAACTCCTGGTTTTATTGACGACCCTGTGCGCGGATATCGTCATAGGTGATGAACTCGTGCAAACTGTATAGATGCACCGCCATTATGCCTGGAGGAAATACCACAGGAAGATTAGCGATAGAAGAAAAATAATATACATAGAGAGCTAGATTCCTAGAGGGCAAAGCTCTGTTCAAGGATTAAAACCCATGAACAAAAAGCTTAATGAAACCCCAATGGGGATCTCTTTAGATCAAAAGATCTGTGAGAGCAAAGCTCTTTGATTGAATTGAGTTCATTTGATTTACATTAATTTCACCTAAAGTTTCTAACTTTGAAAATGAGCAAAGCTCTGCTAGTGAAACCCCAATGGGGATATCTTTAGATCAAAAGATCTATAAGAGCAAAGCTCTGCTGTTTAAGATTAATTAAAATTAATTTAATCTAAGATTCAATTTTACTTAAAGTTTTTTCTAAAAACTTTGGAAAGAAGAGCAAAGCTCTAGAGTTCTTAAAGGCAAGAGCAAAGCTCTGAAGTTTTTTGAAATAAAATCGGAAAGATGATAAGCATCTGCGGGGGACCAAAGGTCCTATTTATAGGCCTCAAGCGCCTCCTCGACTTCCAAAAGCCGTCGCGGCGGTTGGAATTTCGCCACCGTTGCGCTCACGTTTGGGGCTACGTAAGCGCAACGGTGTGGGGGGCATTTGTTTACCCCAATCAGAGCAAAGCTCTGTTCAAATTCCGAGGCTGGAGATGAAGCAACATCTCCCCCCAATCAGAGACAAAGCTTTGCTTTGAAAATTTAAACTTCAATAAAAGAAGCAACGCTTCAGTTGCGCATGCACTGCGCTGCGCGACGCGTGTCAGCGCAGATGCGCTTGCACTGTTACGCTGCGCTGTGCGCTGTGCGACGCGTGTCAGCGCAGATGCGCTAGCGCAGTCGCGCTAGCGCAGTCGCACTGCGCTCTGCGCTGCGCGACGCGTGTCAGCGCAGATACGCTAGCGCAGTCGCGCTGCGCTGCGCGCTGCGCGCTGCGCGCTGCGCGATACGTGTCCGCGCAGATGCGCTAGCGCAGAAGAAAGGGTGTAAATACCAAAGGCAATTTATCCATGCAAAGTTACGTGCACTTGATAATAATGAATTAAAATCATACGATGCACGAACACAACAGAGAACTAAAATAAAAAGAACCCTTAACAAATAATGAAGTACTTGATTAAAAAGAAAAATACTTGTTCATTATTATTATTATTACATTTAAAAAAGATCACCAAATATGGGATCGGAAAGACAAGGGTTCACAAAAAGAAAAAGAAGATTCTCCAATTCCCTTTCTGTCTTCTCCACCACGTTGAAGCGTCGGTCCTCCCGAGAAGTAGACGCCCAACGATCATCGCCACATTCGTCAGAAAAGGTGGCGATGACAACTCGGCGAGCCCGTATCTGGCTCAACAAGTCGAAAGAACAGTCCCTCAGGGCTTTTGTGATCAAGCGCGCTTCAAAGAAGCACTCGATCTTATCCTCGGCGGCATCAAGCATTGCCGAGGACATCTCTACTGGAGGAGGAGGAAGATCGGCGAGCACCGAGGCAAGAATCATCCGGAGCCAAATGGAGTGCGGAGGAAGAGGAGACCCCACACGAGTCAAAACCTCGTACATTGCAGCATCGCACTGCTCGTCCGTAAGAGAAGGGTCCGCCAGGCGCGCAGCAAAACGGGGAACGATGTCCCGGATCGGCACTTCCCATAGTTGTCGACGAGCATGAGGGCGGTTGCAAGCCATGGTCGAAAAGTTCTCTGAAGATGAGAAAATGAAAGGCTCGGCCTTGAACTATATATAGACCCAAGCACAAAAGATTCTGTGCACAATGGAATTATTTCCAAGACCCGGGAAATCAAAATCTTGGAAATACAAGTTCGACCTGGAAAAGGGGAGATGAAAAGATATCTCAGGTGAAGCAACGCTTCAGATCCTCTGCGCTGGGCGCAACTTGCCACGTGTCTGGCGCAACGCACCGAGCGCAGCGCCCAGAAAGCGCACCCAATCAGAGCAAAGCTCTGTTTAAAAGAAGCAAGGCTTCAGCTGCGCTGCGCTCTGCGCTGCGCGACACGTGTCAGCGCAGATGCGCTAGCGCACTTGCGCTGCGCGACACGTGTCTGCGCAGATGCGCTAGCGCACTTGCGCTGCGCTCTGCGCTGCGCGACACGTGTCATGCGCTGGGGCATCTGCGCCAAACTAAATTAAGATTTTTATGAAATCTTTTCTGTTCTTTCCAGAACTAGAAGATTTTCTTCTGCCTTTGGATCAAAGATCCAGCGGTGGGAAAATTCCAAAATCACTCAGGAAAGATCTTGTTAACAAATTCAACAGATTTGTGGTCACTATAAATAGGACCCTAAGCCTCAATTCAAGGAAGGAACAATTTTCTCAAAAAATCAAGAACTCTAAGCAGAGAAAACTCTGAGAAGATCTCAAGAAAAAGGTAAAGAGCCTTCATGAAGTAGAAGAAAGGCCTTCTAATAGATCATTGATCTAAAAATAAAATGGATGATCTTTATATAAAAAGAAAACAGTGCTTTGCACTTCTGGTGAACCTTCGGTTCTTTAAAAAAAAACAATAAAAAATAATAAAATAATAAAAGAATAGTGCTTTGCACTTTTAAGAACCTCTGGTTCTTCGAATAAAGAAAAATTTATTTTTCTTTGATCTAATTTAGACGAAGAAATTAAACAGTGCTTTGCACTTCCCTTCTTGAATCTAAAAGATTCTTAGTGCTTTGCACTTCCAAGTTGCGCCGTTGCGCTCTTAAGAGAGCGCCACGCGTCGGCTATAAAACCACTTGCGCTAAGCGCCCTTAAGATAGAGCTTTGCTCTCTGGAATTGGCGCAACTCGCTGAGAGCGCGCCACGTGTCAGCAGCGCAATAGCGCAGCGCAACAGCGCAGCGCACTGCGCTAGTGCGCTTGCGCTCATCAGAGCACGACACGAGTCATCACCATATGGACTTGCGCTCATTACTTAGCGCAAAGCGCAGATGCATTAAAAAGGGCCAAGCCCAATTAAGAGAAGGCCTAACAGGCTCAATAAAGCGCAAATGCATTGTTTTAAGGAGCAGAGCCCAAACAAGAACAGATGCTTTGCATCATTTATAAATGGGCAGAGCCCAAACAAAATATTCAGAATGCTATGCATTTTAAAAGGGGCAAAGCCCAAACAAGGTAGATACTTTGCACCATCTACAAAGGGGCAGAGCCCAAAATAAATTGATACTCTGTATCTTTTATGGGTAAAGCCTAAATAAAAAATGCAATGCAAAAGCAAATAAAATGTTGAACTGGACTTAGCCCAATCGTGGCCATAAGTCCTTAAATTAAATTGACTGAGCAAAATGGCTCTCCTAAATCAATCTACGTCCGGTTCGAGGGTACATCTCCGAACTCCTTTGACATCTATCGTTGTAATTCCTCAACGACGTCAAAGAGGTGACGGGTCCCAACGACCACACATCCATATGGACTGCGGGGTCCTTAAACTCGTAGACCGAGACGTCCTTAAAACTAATATCGGACCGAGACGTCCTTAAAACTAATATCGGACCGAGACGTCCCTAAACTAATGTCGGACCGAGACGTCCCTAAACTAATGTCGGACCGAAACGTCCCTAAACTAATGTTGGACCGAAACGTCCCTAAACTAATACCGGACCGAGACGTCCCTAAACTAATATCGGACCGAGACGTCTTTAAAGCTCATATCGGACCGAAACGTCCCTAAACTAATGTTGGACCGAAACGTCCCTAAACTAATACCGGACCGAGACGTCCCTAAACTAATATCGGACCGAGACGTCCCTAAACTAATATTGGACCACTACGTCCTTAAACTGGCGACGGACCACTACGTCCTTAAACTGGCGACGGACCGAAACGTCCCTAAACTAATAATGGACCACCACGTCCCTAAAACTGGTGATGGACCGCCATGTCCTTAAACTAGCATAATAGAGTCCGAACGCTCTTTTGCCGGATCTAAACGGTCCCGTCTAAGTTGATCTTAACCCCAAATACGGTTAATGTGTCCTTAGATCTTTAAATAAACAATAAAACTCCAAATCAACTTTGGTTCAAGGGTACATCTCTGAACTCCTCTGACACCTGTCGTTGTAATCCCTCAGCGACGTCAGAGAGGTGACGAGTCCCGACGGCCAGATAATTAAATCAATCACTACGTCAAGTTGATCTTAGTCTAAAACAGGACTAACGTATCCTTGACGAACGTTTAAGTTGATCTTAGCCGCAACGCGACTAATGCATCCTTAAACTAAAAATACCAAACCCAAATCTAACTAAATACGGATTTGGACTAAAATACGTCCTACGGGTGACGACATCACTAAGTCTCCGTATACAATCCACGGGCAACCACAAATAGAACAAACACACACGACACGAAGTGAAATTCTGGAGAAGGAGAAAGTTGTTACCGCGACGCGGTAGCGTAATTAACTGCAGGGGCTTGCGTCTGCAGGGAAGAGCGTCCCCACAATCAAAAACCCCTCACCCTGAGGGGGAATCTGACGAAGTCTGCTACATCGGCCGCATCCGTCTAAACCTCCGATACAAGGTGCCATAAATCAACCTGGCATCTTCGGAGAGGTGGACGGATCAAACCCAAATAGCATCTGCCCCGAACCTCTGGCACTCCGACGTCCTAGCGTCCCGGCCGCCGTTCGGAGGGGAACACATACGCTAGTCTACTCTGGAGTATCGATGCCCTATCTTGGTACTCCCACGACTAGGAACATTTGAAGGATGTACTTGGCGACTACACTGTCCCCACTAGTATGATCTGCATCATAGTCCTGGTAGTCAAGTACTCATCCTAAGGGCTTTATCAACATGTGACATAGAGACAATCAGAGTACATGTTAAGATAAAGAGTAACCAGATAGCGTACTATCATGTCGAGCAAGAAAATCCTCCCTATATATGTCCAAACATCCACTACAATATACAACGTATGTACAGTAATGGCCTCTAGGGCATACATATAACTAACAATCTCCCACTTACACTAGGATCATCTGTTGTAGTATCTCATACCCAACAATAAGCCGTGGTTGAAGTATCTCATACTCAACCATCCCATAAAAGTCTCTACTGGGAAATAGGCCTTTATGAGTGGATCCGCGCTGTTGTCCTCTGTGTCTACTCTCCTAGCCTTGATCTCCATGGAGATCAACCATCTCCATGATCAGGCGATACTGCCTAAGAATATGTCTGGATCTTTGATGGGACGGGGGTTCCTAGGCCTAAGCCATAATTCCATTGTCATACAATGGCAGGAACGAAGTTCATCTCATGAACTTATATATATATTTAGACTGCCTCTTTGGTAGCATCCTTGGTAACGATATATCTTGCTTTTAATCGTCTAGTATGTCACGGTATCTAACTTGGAACTCTTCCAACATACCGTCCCTCCACTGAGGGTAAAGACAATGCATGTGTCTGACATTCAGTTGTCCTTATCACCCTGGAAACTTTCCAGTGATTCTCCTCAGGATCGATTGATACCATCTCACTACAACTAGTGAGAATCCTAACATCCAATTAGATCTATCCCATAGATCCATAACCCAGGATTTAGGAGGTATCTCCTTGATCCTATATAGAGAATCTTTGTGATAAGAGGAGATTGACCGAGCATAGCATAGGAAACTCCTTCCCTATCAAGAGTATGTCATCTACGTACTATACGAGGATCACCACCATACTCCCTAATACATTTTTTTATATATACAAGGTTCATCTACCATTTGATGAAGTCAAACTCTTTGACTACTACATCAAAACAGACGTTCCAACTCCGCGATGCCTGATTTATCCCATAAAACATCATGCTCACGTTTCCGCTGCTCCCACTGTCTACGAAGCCCTCTGACTGTGTACTTATAGACGCCCTCTTCTAAATCATCATTTAGAAAAGCAGTCATGACACCCAACCGCCAGATATCGTAGTCATGGTATGTAGCCGTGGCAAGTAGGATTTGGATGGACTTAAGCATAGCTTTGAAAGTCTCAACTTTTCCATGTACACCAAGTAATCTTCTCAAGATATACTTGCTCCTGATGGGAATTTAACCCTTCAGATAAAGCAACCAAAGTCCATACTTTGTCGGTGTATAAGGATTCCATCTCAGATCGCTAGGCATCCGGCCATTCTCACAGAGTCCCACTCCTGATGGCCTGCTCGAAACTAGTTGGGTCATCATCTCATGATGCAATCCTCTCTCCCACAGTCATAGAGAAACCGGAGTATCTCTCAGGTGGATGAGGAACCCTACCAGATCGGCGAAGAGGCTGAGATTCGTTGGAAACTATTGAATCCTCCGGATTTACCAAATCATCAGTTGCAGTTTGTATAGCTGGAACTCCTTACAGTTCTACCCCATGACCACTAATTTCTTCACAAGAAATTCCCTTTCCAAAAAGGTGGCATGCTGAGAAAACAAAATATCTTTTGTTCCTCAGTTTGGTAGAAGATATTCCCTTGCTAATACTTGGGATATCCAACAAACTTCCATAGAACTGTCCTTGCCTCGAGCTTGTCCGGATTTTGCTTTTGACATAGGCCGGACAACCCTAAATCTTAACATCCTTAAGAGATGGGCTCTTCCCATACTATATCACATATGGAGTCGTAGGCATCTGATTTGGTTGGAACCCTATTCAATAGGTATGCAACTTCTCAAGTGCATAACCCTAAAAGAAAATAGGTTACTCAGTAGTACTCATCAAAGAGCACTCCATATCACATAGGGTGTGATTGCTCCGCCCCGATACACCGACGTGCTGTAGTGTATTCGGAGGAGTAATTCTGAGAGAGAATCTCTTTCTCCTTTAGAATAGTCCAGGAATTCCGTGCTCAAGTATTCTCTTCTTAATCACATCAAAGGACATAATACTTATACCCATTTTTTTTTGGGTTCTCTACTTCTATCTTATATTATGTGATTATCTCAAAAGTTTTGGACTTGTGTTTTAACAGGAACATATGTCTGAATCTTGAGAGATCATCAGTGAATGTAATGTAGTACAAAGAACCGGTCCTGGAATATGTAGACAGGGGACTTTCATACATCAGCATGTATCAATCCCAATAGTTCACTAACTCTTTCTCTGTTTCTAATAAACAGAGTTGTGGTCATCTTATCTTTGTGACATGACTGGAAAGTTTTACAAGATGTAAATCCAAACTAATTTAAATATGCATCTTTATGTAATTTCAGCTAGTCGGGTCGCATTGATATGGCATAGTCTACAATACCTCAAGAAGGATTCGTTCATTTCTGAACTCTTCCTCTTGTGTGTGTTCTGTACGTTAAGAACCGTGGTTTGATTTAGAACGTCTATACTTTTAGATAACGTGCCTGAACCTATTAACACTTGATATAGGAAATGTTCAAAACATTATCCAACAATACAGAATTATATCCTTCTTTACTAATAAAGAGACTGATATGATGTTGTATATCAGGTTCGGTATCTAATAACATTCGTTCAGAATCAATGTATTCTGATAATACAGAGTGATAACCGCCAACAAACTTGGCTGCAACACTTGCATCATTTCCAACTCTTGAAACTTATCACCCGTTCTCAGTTCTCTACCTCTCCGTAGCCCATGTAACAAATTACATTTGCGGGATCCTGATCCGGTATCTCATACCCAGGACGTAAAGGATACTGAGAAACAGTTCTCGGTAATGAACACACCCGAAAAAGATGCATCAGCATGCACTTTCTTCGTTTGGACATCACGGGAATTCTGGTAATCCCCTATTTCCTGCTCTGTCTTATAACAATTATAAGTTGGAGCGGGACCAACGTTCCCTAGCGCAGTATAACAAGCGGGTTCGGTCAATACATTCGTATTATTATCTTGATTAAGGCGTGACATGGTCGCTACCTGGAGAGATAGAAGAAAACACTCAGCGTATGCTCTTGCAAGATTAGATTGGTTATTAATATATCTAATCAGGATGTCTCCCACTGTTTTAGTCAAATCTTCCTTCAAACCCTAAAAGGAAAGACTAGCCGGGATTAATTACACTCTACAAATTCGCCAATCTTTCAGCCAGGCCAGTGCCGGTACTTTGAGGGAGGTTCCCCGTGCTTTCGCACGGACCTAATTAAAATAAACATCGTTTTCCCAGGGGCGTAACCCCGTTGACACCTTTCTAAACACCACTTGATCGGATAATTGTAATGTGTAAAACTCTCGCAGGAGTAACTCTTACTCGCAGCGGGTATCGGGATCCAACTATCTCATAGAAGGTATGCAATCTCATTGCAAATTTCAACTCTTGAAATTCCCAATAATTCTTCTACCCCTAATGTGCTATGACCTTGACGAATGCCAAACAACCCATAGTCCGCTAGTCAAGTTCAACCCGTACATTTCCTGATTGAATTAAACCCACCCGCACGACCCTTGACGAATGCCAAACAACGCCTTATGAATACCCTAATCCAATCGCATCTCATGCTACAGATAAGTAGTAAATAGCTACCGTACACTACGCCTTGACGAATGCCAAACTACCGTAGCACGAATACTAATTAATACCAATCTGAAATGACGGAGGGCTACGCAGGTTTTTCAGAAAACCATGAGCGTAATGAATTTGATATCGTTGTAGAAACAAGTGATTTTGAATGGAATGTTTTTGAGGCCTTTTCTAGTTTTGCCAAAGAGGTCACTCCCGGTGAAGGGATCTCCGCTCTTTCCTCATCGAATAAGGTGCAGGATATTTCACAAATATCACTATGCAAAGCAAAAAACTATAAAACAATTAAAAGAAAAACCGAGTTTGTAGCATCTGCTAGTTTCGCTAAAGAGGTCACTCCCGGTGAAAGGATCTCGGCTCTTTCCTTATCGAATAAGGTGCTGGATGTTCTACAAGGAACACCGCTATGCAAAGCAAGAACTAGAGCTACCCATTTTTGAGACAAGTTTCTACAACATCTTTAGGTTTCTTTTAGTTTCATTAATCTCATTAATGAAGTCCCATTTTATTATGCTTCACAAGCATCACATTTGAAACGAAATCAACAATATACAATATATATCTCATATATATAATATAAACATTCGTCTCATGCAGTAATATGATCTCATCACAGAACATTGCAGCAGAAGATAACATATGAAATATTGGACATACTAAGATTTCCGTGTTTTATGCGAGCCTGTATAAAACGCGGATTCCACGGTCGCGATGAATAGCCAAACCCACAACCCAAGACCCCTACGAGAGCGGCAAGAAACACTGCCAATTCTAGGGTTAGGAGATCCGGTCTCGACTCCTCGAGATGGTCTCCTACTGGACCCTAGAACCCGGTTACCTGTGCTCCCCGCCTTGGGTCTACCTAATGCGGAAAAGTAAATAATATACAATGGTGACATCATCTTCAGCCCGGAAGTTCCCCAATAAAAGAATATTACATACAATGAATTTTACATGAATGAAAATAGAAACCCACATCTCACATAAAACCCCCGGCTATTCAAACACGGCGATCCAATATAACATATCACAGCAACACATAATATCACATATCATCAACGTAAGCAAGCATGCGTATCCCGATTGTCGTTGATGTATAGCAATGAAGCCGGCGATACACCACATACTACGCTTACGGTCACAGAAAAGAAATTGTAAAACTACAACAGTTGGAATCCGCAACCTCCTCAGACATTTCATGCCTATCCAAATGGATTCCTTAGACATCGCATGCCTAACAATTATAAACCCCGCATTTTAGTCTCGATCTCGAAAACACTTTTCAATATCTAGTCAGCCAATTCAACAAGATTCCCGACATCCTGATTGAATGCTCGTCGGAAACTTTAGTAGACGGCCGCACCCCCGACGCCGTCGACGAAGTGCACTAAGGCGAAACTCCGCTGCCGCGAGCACCCGAACGGATGCTTTTGGAGACGGGATTCTCCTACAGTCACTTGGTCGGGGCTATGAGGCGTGGCTATCTATTAAGTTTACTCGACGAGTATCCGCGTACGTTACGTGATTGCGACGGACTTTTGATCACATCAAAATCCCGTGGCAACCGATCAAATGAGACTAAACTGCTAAGTTTATAACATTCAAATTAGTTATCTCATAACTACTTATGGATTCCAAATATTGTATCACATTCTAGATAAATAGACAATGTTAAAGTTTCCAATCGAATAAACAAACACCCAAAATTTTCCTTTTTTCTCAACACTTGAAATTAGTTTAAGAGCATCCATCACATGCCACAGTACCAATGGTCCAGCCGTAGAAGAGTCAAACCAACGCCTCATATGTGGCAACGCCGTACTCCCACAAACTCTAAGCTTTAGAGGCAGTTCAGATGGTCACATAATCGAGTTAAGGTTTGTGTTCTTCTAGAGGGTCCACAGCGTTACTTGCACGACTTAGAACGTTCTTTAACTAAGGAAAAATCCAACACTTGGAAATTTTCCGACAAGGGAAAAAGTGAGTTATTGATATCCGTTCGAACTTTTTAACACTTTCTAAATTACCCGGAAAAACTTAAACGAAGTCAAACTTTCCGATCGAATCAACGAATTCAAAAGATCTCCAAAAAACTCAACACTTGAGTAATATTAAAAATTCCCAGAAGCATGCAGAAATACCTACGAATGTTACTGTGAAAATACTAACCCTAATACCTAAGTTCTGCCGCGGAACCGCCGCGTAAGGCATGGTATTGCCGCGGTTCCGCGGCGACTTGAGTGGATTAGTGGTTCGTTTTTCACAGTAATCCTTAGAATTCCCTGCTTAATTTTCTGAGTATTATTAATACGGAAAAAGTCATATTTTTAAAAAAAATCCACAGAGGGGGTCAAAATCGACGTTTCGGGGTTCGATCGGACTTTTAACTTCGTATACACGTCGCCTAATGCTTTAGCTAGGCTCTGATACCACTGTAGGGTTACTAGGCACTGTCACAAGGAACTATAAGGCATCAACCATGCCCGATTTAAAATTTAGAAATGCCGAACAACCTAAAGCGAGGATCTTTGCTAGAAAATTAGGGTTAAACATGCAAATAAACATCTTTACATCTAAGAGAGAGGGATTACAACCTTTGTAGTCCGCTCCATCGCTTCATAATGCCATACCCCGCTTCCCATTCTACGGTGAAGGGGACGCGACTGGCCCACTACGTATTTAATCAGAAGCAAATATGCTGAGCGTAACTAGGCAATATAAAAGAAAATACACAAGAGGCAGTGTATAATAAAAACATCAACTTTTATTTATTAATATTCTTTTATACAATGCATGGAAAGGAAATACAACTGAAATAAAGATGATGCCTAAACAATGGCATGACAGGGAATAAAAAGTACTGAATGGAAAATGTACAATGAAACTAGAGCTCTAGTTCTTCAGCAAGCTGATCCAAGTCTTCTGCAGATGGCTCGATCTCTGTCGGGTTCAAACCACCTGACGACATTCAAAGAAGAAAGAAATAGAATGTCGTCAGCGAACAGATCGCTCGGAAAGTCCCAAAGATAAGGGAGAAGTAGAAAAGAAGAAAGAGAGAGAGAGTAGCTTTTAATGTTGTATTATATTGTTGTAATGTTGTATTAACGCTGTTGTTTGTAGCTTGGTACAGAAGAATGCCAGTGTATACGAGAGATGTCTCAGTATGCTAGAGACCAGGGCAAATGGAAGTACAAGGCTCCGTTATACAACCCGGAACAACGGCAATTGGATTCATGTTAGGTGTCTTAATCTTACCGTCTCGTGCCATCTTTAACACCTTCCGTACCAATCTACCCCTTAAACCCCATAGTGTTTTGATTGTATTGTTTGTCTTGTAAATTGTATTGATTGTAAAATTGGTTTACTGACCGAAACCATGATATCAATAAACGGATGTAACTATAGAATCATGTAAATGGAATAACTGGAGAACCATGTAAATGGAATGTATATCAATGGTTTGGTTCAGTCAAGTTGTATGGATTGATAATTGGATTCATGTGTTCATATTGAATTGGAATATTGTAGATTGTAGATTGTACTTGAATCATATTCAAGTCAGATATAATCAGACTCAAACCCAAGTCAGACAATTAGAAACGTAAATCGAAGTCTTGATTATTACTTAAACATATATTTACTAGGGTCCTTAGGATAATTTATAGAACTTGAGGGGTTTTATGTAAAAATAATTTTGTATAGTTTTCAAAATACACCTCAAGTATTTAATTATCGTCTTTATGTACATACAACAATTTAAAAATCAAGATAAATATGTATACATGTTCGAAGAGCATGAAATGAGTCAAGTATATTATTCGAGTAACAATCATAAACAATGCTGTAAAGAAATATTATGTACGACTAATTAATCAAGTCGAACGAATACGGAATATAAACAGAAATATGTCTCTAAGTGTTTTTCATGCGTGAGTTCTATTTTCACCTAAATACGACTACCGGTTTGTGAGATATAGCTGTTTTCGTATCGTCATGCAAAACAGATCAGAATTTATTCGGCACCGTCACATATTTTTAAAATATAGTTTCGGTCAATTTCGATCAGGTTTTTTTGGAGATAGTGCCCTCATAGTCAATTATTGGATCGCAGGTACGTGATTGCAATGATTGCGGAGGACCTATACCGGTATGACAGTCTTACTCGAGATGATAGTATGCTATCTGGATTTCCTTTATCAGTCGTGTATATGTTCAGGTGACTGATTGCATGTTACACTTTGATAGAGCCCTTAGGATCTTGCTTTACTACCAACAGTATGATGGCGATCATATACGTGAGAGTTGGGTAGTTTATACGCATATCCTTAATTGTGGTCCCTAGTCGTGGGAGTTTCGAGACCGGGCATCGATACTCCGGAGTAGACTAGTGTGTACAGTCGAGACCCCGACGAGGGGCGGTGGCCGGTCTCACAAGCCACTGGTGTCAGTTGGATCACCTAAGATGTATACAGGTGCTCATTGGGTTATGAGTACACCGGACAGGACTCGCCGGGAATCTGCTAGTTAGTATTATATCTACCGTCAGATAGCAGTTCCCTGGTGACATGTGTACAGGTTAGTTCATCGACCTGAGGTCGTCATTTGTCTCGTGTGAGTTCCCACTGTGCTTTGATTTCTACCCTACCACGGCTCAAAGGAGTCGTGCAAACAGGTAGCTTTTGGGTACAGTCCCGAGCCACATGGAGGCACGTGAGCGGATCGGCAGGGGATTCGTCTCTCCCGGTATTGGGGGCGAGATCGTGCTGTGTCTAGGAGAGCCATTACACAAATCCATGGACATGGTAGGAGATTTACTGGTAGGTACTCCAGTAGTATCTCAGGGTGTATTGAGGCTTCACTCCGACACGACTTATACTGCTATTGGGGGTCTGACGTTGCTAGCCCCCTAGGCAGATATGCGATACTCATTGACGAACGGACCGGACTGTATATACATTGTCACTGTTAGGCTCAGTAGGGTTTCTGGATGAGTTCGCTCATCGGCCTCCCTTGAGTTCGCTCATCAGCCTCCCTTGAGGTCAGTCCATGGGCAGCCGTTACGCATTGCTAGTGCCGCTGACGGTTTGTGGTTAAACCCACTGCCATGGTGCTGACGAGTCATTAGAGTCCCCCACAGACAGTTTCCCAAGTTCGGGCGAAACGTTGTAGAGGCCGTATGGTTTTATGGTAGGGTTCGGAAAATGCACGTGCGTTTACGCACATGTCGATTTTCGGACAGATGATACTGGTCGGCTTTGGTTTAAGCCGGATCCGAGTATTATATTGAGTAGGTATAATATCTTTGTCTCAGTTGCATTTGTATTCGGTCGTAATACAAATGCGGGTATATTTATACAGTTTCGGGGTTGTCCTGAAATTCGTTTCAGGATCACTTTTGGAAGTTGCCAGTTTCCAGTTTTCTATCAGCCGTCTTTTAACATTCGGTTAAAGACGGATTTATCTTTTCTTCTGATGAGGTGAGTCAGTGTTCTAGAAGGTTCTAGATGAGGTGACTAGGATTAATTGGTGTTGAGTTTTCATTGGATGCATTAAAGGCTTGATGAGGTGTTTAGTGATTCATGCTTTTTCATTAAAGCTTTTTGTTTTCCTTAGGATTTTTAGAAGTGAGAAGCTTTCTCTTGTGGTCACCCCCCTCTCCTACGGTCACCTCCCTCTTGCTATATATGGCCGGCCCTCTCTCTCCTCTCACTCACTCTCACTTGATGTTTCATTTTGGTTAGAAAAGATTATGATAGTATTCGGGGTGTATGGAATTTTACAGTTCATTTCATTCCATCACCCGATTTCCACGGCAACTTCATTAACCGATCGTCCACGGATTTGGACGAAGTGAGACAAAGTCATCTACTCATTCTCTACATCATTCTTGGTCGTCTCTTTTAGCAAACTTGACGATCGAGTTGCCTCAAGTCAGAGGCGGGAGCCCGTTTAAAGAATCGATCATGTGGTGCCACCTCGACGAGGATATCGGAGATCGACGAGATCGAAGCAGCCGCAACGGAACGTGGGATGATGGTTGAAGAACGAAGGACTCGGATCGTTCGGTATAACCTTTCTACACTCTTTACAGTTTGTTAGTTTAGCAATAATGGCAGATCCGGGTTAAAGTATACGATAGCGCCAGTTAAAAGTTTTTGTTCCGCATTTTGGCGTCTGTAGACTGCCGGGGCGCTAGCGTAGACTTACAGTGGTATCAGAGCCTCACCATTTTGCTATACTAACTTGTGCTAACGCGTTTAAAATATCGATCGAACCGGAAATCAAAAATCGCAATTTCTTCACTTGACAGTTTCTGTTAATTTCAAAACTGGTCCAAATGTCATTTTGACCATACCAGAAAATCAAGCAGGCTTTTTTAGGAAAACTGCAGAAATTCGACGAAGTAATCTTACTGTTCCGCCGCGCATCCGCGGCCCAAGCATGGGTTTGGCCGCGGATGCGCCGCAGGAAAGTCAAATCACTCTGCGCAATTTCTACAGTGCATTCTCTATTGCAAATTGGGATTTTTGGTACATATCGTTTGGGCCCAGGTTTTGTTACTGTTCACCAGTAAGTCGTGGGGCCCACTTTTTGATATTTGGTCGATCGAAATTTAAACACGTTAGTTTACATTGCTTACATTATATCTCCGACCGGGAATGTCATTTGATCGGTAAACCGCGTCTGATTGCTATAGTTCTTTTAGACGGGTTTGCGAACGTGACATTCGCGTTGATGTTCTGTGTTGTGCTGTGATGTTGCGGATTTGTCGTGGTGGATAGCAGTGTGCAATGGTAGTACAGTTTGTGTTTATTTGTACATTTGATATTGCGGGACGAGCGTCCAACTTGTGGACTGCCGTCACTGCCTGTTGTATAATATTCTTTTGGGACACGACCAGGTTGCGGTCGATGTACCTTTTGTACTATTTTTCATTACTGTACTAGGTTTTACCCCGCGACGGAGTGCACGGATAGCCGGGTTCGGGAAAGCAACGGGTCCGCATCTCATGGATTTGAGAGGCAGAGGGGCCCCACTTCAGAATTGGCAGACTATTCGCCGCACTCGTAGGGGGTACAGGTTGACCCAAGGAGGGGTGCCCAAGATTACCGGATTCCGTGAAGTGCTGGGTGGTCCATTCACTATGCTGTAGGGGGCTGCCTCGCTTCAGGTTTTGGCGGGTAACTTGCCGCACCCGTAGGGGTCTAGGTTTCATTGCACCGACTATCCACACGACAGGGGGACGTCGAGTTTCAGCAGCGGCTCTGTGAAACTCGGGGATCCCAGATTATCTGTATTGTTCTGTGATGCTTATTACTTTTCTGTAATGTTGCATACTATCACGCCTGTAGCGATTATTGTATATTGGTTTATATACTATTAGATGTTGTATATGTTTTACACCCACGCTAGTCCAGTCCCCGCTCTGTCGTTAGTTAAGTAACCTAACGAGTAATGACGGGACCCAGTGACGAATGCGGATGGCATATACGTACATTTTATTTTCGTTCTTTTCTGGTGTGATTAAATGATGGGACTGCGTTGATTCTGATCAATGCAAAGTTAAAACAAACCTGTTTTCAGTTGTTGGAACAATTTAAAAAGTGTTGTTACAAAGACGTTTCCTCTTGTTATGCATAGCGGTATTCAGTGGAATATCCTGCACCTCATTCGACGGGGCAAGGGTCGATATCCCTTCATCGGGACCGACCCCTTGGGCAAAAGTTTGCGTCAGCGTAATAACTTCACTATAATCGATTACAAGTTGCTTTGCATAGCGGTATTCAGTGGAATATCCTGCACCTCATTCCACGAGGAAAGAGCCGAGATCCCTTTACCGGGAGTGACCTCTTTAGCAAAAGGTTTTCGCCACTATATTTTAAAAAGCTATCAGGTTCCTTCAGCGATATCAAGTTCACTACGCTAAAGGTTTTTCGCCAAAAACCAGCCGTAGCCCTCCGTCACTTCTTTTGGGTATTCAGTAGTATTCAAGCTATGTATTTTGACCTAACGCCAAGGCAAAGTGTTTGGTAGCTGCTGGGTATTCAATTGTTGCATAGATAGATGAGTTGGTTTGGGACAGCCGTTCTGCCATTTTGACCTAACGCCAAGGCCATGTGCGGGTGGGTTCAAATTAACAAGATAGTGATGGGTAGAACTTGGCATGTGACTTATGACATTTTGACCTAACGCCAAGGTTATAAGAGCATGGGGCAAAAACAATATCGGGAGTTTCTAAAGAAACTGAAACTTGCCAAGTATGCGCATACCTTCTGGAGTATGAGTAACGTGGATGCATTCCATCACGTTATCATGCGATGAGAGTTGGATCCCGATTCCCACTGATGAGTTGGTTTACTCTTCGGGTGATCCCGATTGATTCTTCTTTAGGTTTGGAGGAGAATTTGACAGGACAGTGGGAGGTTTCCGGATTAGATAAAATGATGACCATTCTGATCTAGGTTAGAGTGCACGCAGAGTGTTTCTTTTCTCTCTCTCTCTTTGGCAGCGACCTTTGACCGACCCTAGACCATGACTCAGTAACCAGGTTGACCGAACCTTCTTAAAATACTTGCTTTTGGATTGTCTATGTTGCATAAGTCATTGCCACTCCTTCTTTTACCCTTTGAATTTCTCAGAACACCCGTATTACTACAGATATCCACTTCCATTGGATAGATCCATCGTATGGTTATATACGAACTCGAAGGGACTTCTTCGAGGATGGATCCAGGTTCAGGAGAAATAGAATTGGTTTTTTCAGTTGTCTTTTATTATCACCTTCTCTCAGGTTGTGTGAGCTCCTTGGTTTAGGAGAGTACACCTATTACGCTTATTGGATAGTCTTATTCCAAACCATAGGCTGGTGCCGAAAGGTAGGGAATGAAGAAAACCAATTAGCCTAAGTAGGGTGTGCAGAAGGTAATATGTAAAGACAAAATAAAGGGATTAGAAAGAGGGCAAAGTAAATTGCGACTGATATCATTCACGACCAAAACCGCGTACTTCATCGCCACTCCTATTTCACCTTTAAAAGAATAAGGTATTATTCAGTTGTCTTTTATCATCACCTTCTCTCAGTTGCGAGTACTCCTTGGTTTAGGAGGGTACACCTATTATGCTTACTGGATAGTCTTCTTCCAAACCATAGGCTGGTGCCGAACGGTAGGGAAGGAAGAAAACCATTTAGCCTAATAATGGTGTACAGAAGGTAACGACTAAAGACAAATAAAGGAATTTGGAGAGACGGCAATAAAATATACGGTTGAAGTCATGAATTGGATTAAGGAAGAGGCATTGCTATGAATACCAGGATACCCCTACGAAACATTTTCTTGTTTCAGTGCATTGTTAAAGAAAAACTGTTTTCCCGATTAGACACTTACTCCAAGGGTATGTATTTACCAGGTTTCATTCTCATATCTGTATGGTTTTACAGATGATGAGTGGGAGTAAGATATTGGGAATTAGGTGATCATCCTCATTATATCGGAATTCGTTGTAATTGGTGATATTTGAGGAAATCACCAGGGTATAGTTTTCAACCTACGACGCACAGGTTTTGAGTTGTTTAACTCAGCGGACTTATACAGAGTATTGTATGTTGTCCAGTGTCCATCAGGACAAAGGGGTAGGTCCTCGTACTATGTTCTGTTTACTTATAACTTCTCTAGTATTTAGACGAGTGTTTCATAGAAATACAAGGTCTAAGTTTTGAGAAGTTGTGGGTATAAGAATAAAGTAGAGAACCGGGTATCACAAGTATCGGGATTCTTCAAAGAGATCGAAGATGTAGATTCTTGTGATTGGTATTCAGATGATAGTGATGGTTTTGAGAAACGTGTTTCTCTTTCAGGTTACTCATAATTGGATGGATTCCTAAGTTGAGTAATGCTGATTAACCTCTTTCCATTAAGTTGATATGCATTGGAGACAGCTGCATGATTTGAATCTGGTTCCAATTAAATAAGTGCCAAAGTTTCTGTATTGGATATAGAATGGTTCGTACCTTAAAAGATATTAAGGTACGGGGAGTTGTCCAGCTTATGCTTAAAACCAGACACTGGATAACTCAGGGCACGTTTCTGTAGTGGCTGTTTGTGGGTTGACCCTGGCTATGACGAGGGTTGATGTTCTACCATTTGGAAGATCAATAGTGATATTGTTCTTGACTCGCCACAGTTTTAGTAAAAATGGATCTTTTTCAGAAAACAGTAGTGGGAGTATGGTAGAACTGGAAGTTATTCCAGAACCGCGAACGATTACGGAAAATTTAATAGGACCTATATATTCAATCAGGTTTGACATTCCAATAGCCACTCCGCAGGTATGGTAGGTAACCTCAGACACCCGAGAGGTACTTCGGTAAGCTCAAGGACGGTGACAGGGAGGTTCTTATCTACCCAGACTTGACACTACTGTTGTTCCAGGTTATGAGACCCGGTAGGAGGGTTGTCGTAGTCAGTGGGAGCAACGGAAGCATAGTGGGCAAGATGCTTATATCTATTTATAGACTTGAGCAGTTATAGTGGAGATAGATCATCTAATTTTGATGTGACAGTCATGGGTTTGACTTCAATCAGAATAGAGGATGGATCAGTTAAGAAGGTAGTAGGGTGTGATGTCATGGTATCTGGATGACATACACAGAGTAGGAAGTAAAATTCCTATACTACGATCGGTTGTACTGTGGTCGTCACACAGTTATTTCTCCAGACAGGATATGGATATAATATTTGACATTCTGGTTTCTAGATCTATGGTTTTAGATCTGGATTTAGGTAGTTTCCCAATGTGGGTACTTTGACAGATATTCTAATGGTTTTTGGAATAGTTGACTCCTAGCATGGTGGTGTACCTACAGGTGATGGAGTCACCCTCTCTAAAGGTGTCGTATAGACTAAAGGGGAGAGGGATGTGCATGATTGGCAGATCACTTGCTTAGGCAATTGAGTCAATCATGAGATGTCAAGTACCACACCAAATGTTGTTTTTGCACTAGATGCAATAAGTTTGTATTAATCCAATCCTGGAGAAACATAAGGAAGCAGTTTTAGAACATAAGTACATGTTCTACGGAATTGATGACGGCAGCCTCCTTCAGGAGACGGTTATCATTCCAGGCTTCAAAGGTGACATGGTTGACAGAGTGATTGTAAGAGTTATAGTTTTTCCCTCTGACGAAGAGGGACAGTATTATGGACAGGTGGTCCAAGAGGATACTGTGGGTGGCATGGTGCCGGATACTGATTAGGTTCAGTGATCGATACAGTCTAAGATGTTTGGATTTGGAGTTCATTTATGAACTAGGTCCCATCAGATATCCAGACATATTCTAAGACAGGTATTACTCAATTCGGGAGATGGCTTTCTCCGCGAACTTGAGATTAAGAGAGATATAGAAAGATACTTCTAGGCGGATCCACTCACTAAGGCTATTTCTCGAACACAATAGTTTTACAAACGGGCTTTGTGATACTGATTAGTAGAGGAGTTGGATGTTCGGTTTCACACAGGCTGTGAGTAGTCAACATCGCAATAATTAGCCTTGAGTGCAAGTGGGAGATTGTTGGAGATAGTGCCCTCATAGTCAATTATTGGATCGCAGGTACGTGATTGCAATGATTGCGGAGGACCTATACCGGTATGACAGTCTTACTCGAGATGATAGTATGCTATCTGGTTTGCCTTTATCAGTCGTGTACATGTTCAGGTGACTGATTGCATGTTACACTTTGATAGAGCCCTTAGGATCTTGCTTTACTACCAACAGTATGATGGCGATCATATACGTGAGAGTTGGATAGTTTATACGCATATCCTTAATTGTGGTCCCTAGTCGTGGGAGTTTCGAGACAGGGCATCGATACTCCGGAGTAGACTAGTGTGTACAGTCGAGACCCCGACGAGGGGCGGTGGCCGGTCTCACAAGCCACTGGTGTCAGTTGGATCACCTAAGATGTATACAGGTGCTCATTGGGTTATGAGTACACCGGACAGGACTCGCCGGGAATCTGCTAGTTAGTATTATATCTACCGTCAGATAGCAGTTCCCTGGTGACATGTGTACAGGTTAGTTCATCGACCTGAGGTCGTCATTTGTCTCGTGTGAGTTCCCACTGTGCTTTGATTTCTACCCTACCACGGCTCAAAGGAGTCGTGCAAACAGGTAGCTTTTGGGTACAGTCCCGAGCCACATGGAGGCACGTGAGCGGATCGGCAGGGGATTCGTCTCTCCCGGTATTGGGGGCGAGATCGTGCTGTGTCTAGGAGAGCCATTACACAAATCCATGGCCATGGTAGGAGATTTACTGGTAGGTACTCCAGTAGTATCTCAGGGTGTATTGAGGCTTCACTCCGACACGACTTATACTGCTATTGGGGGTCTGACGTTGCTAGCCCCCTAGGCAGATATGCGATACTCATTGACGAACGGACCGGACTGTATATACATTGTCACTGTTAGGCTCAGTAGGGTTTCTGGATGAGTTCGCTCATCGGCCTCCCTTGAGTTCGCTCATCAGCCTCCCTTGAGGTCAGTCCATGGGCAGCCGTTACGCATTGCTAGTGCCGCTGACGGTTTGTGGTTAAACCCACTGCCATGGTGCTGACGAGTCATTAGAGTCCCCCACAGACAGTTTCCCAAGTTCGGGCGAAACGTTGTAGAGGCCGTATGGTTTTATGGCAGGGTTCGGAAAATGCACGTGCGTTTACGCACGTGTCGATTTTCGGACAGATGATACTGGTCGGCTTTGGTTTAAGCCGGATCCGAGTATTATATTGAGTAGGTATAATATCTTTGTCTCAGTTGCATTTGTATTCGGTCGTAATACAAATGCGGGTATATTTATACAGTTTCGGGGTTGTCCTGAAATTCGTTTCAGGATCACTTTTGGAAGTTGCCAGTTTCCAGTTTTCTATCAGCCGTCTTTTAACATTCGGTTAAAGACGGATTTATATTTTCTTCTGATGAGGTGAGTCAGTGTTCTAGAAGGTTCTAGATGAGGTGACTAGGATTAATTGGTGTTGAGTTTTAATTGGATGCATTAAAGGCTTGATGAGGTGTTTAGTGATTCATGCTTTTTCATTAAAGCTTTTTGTTTTCCTTAGGATTTTTAGAAGTGAGAAGCTTTCTCTTGTGGTCACCCCCCTTCTCCTACGGTCACCTTCCTCTTGCTATATATGGCCGGCCCTCTCTCTCCTCTCACTCACTCTCACTTGATGTTTCATTTTGGTTAGAAAAGATTATGATAGTATTCGGGGTGTATGGAATTTTACAGTTCATTTCATTCCATCACCCGATTTCCACGGCAACTTCATTAACCGATCGTCCACGGATTTGGACGAAGTGAGACAAAGTCATCTACTCATTCTCTACATCATTCTTGGTCGTCTCTTTTAGCAAACTTGACGATCGAGTTGCCTCAAGTCAGAGGCGGGAGCCCGTTTAAAGAATCGATCATGTGGTGCCACCTCGATGAGGATATCGGAGATCGACGAGATCGAAGCAGCCGCAACGGAACGTGGGATGATGGTTGAAGAACGAAGGACTCGGATCGTTCGGTATAACCTTTCTACACTCTTTACAGTTTGTTAGTTTAGCAATAATGACAGATCCGGGTTAAAGTATACGATAGCGCCGGTTAAAAGTTTTTGTTCCGCATTTTGGCGTCTGTAGACTGCCGGGGCGCTAGCGTAGACTTACAGTTTTAGGTTAAGAAAATTATTAGAAAATTGTAAGTATTTATATATACTTATCCAAAACACCAAGATTCATGTGATTTGGATTCCCGAAACTCTAGTTATGATCATTTTAACATCAGCGTTTAAAACAGAAATTCAGATTTCTGGACAGCAACTATATGTTATATTTAAAATCCTATATTGGGTTGTTTCATGTGTTTCTGAGTAATATAATATACATAAAATTATATTTCTATCAATTATGCATCTACACATCTAAAGTTTGTCTCAAACGGACATCGGGTGTTCGAGTTATGTCCAATTTAAAAACAGTGTGCGAATCACAACAGATTCTGTCCAGATCCATCACTTAATATTGTAACGCGGTTTTCTATATTTTACGTCGGTTTTCAGTAAAATCGTAAAACTAATAAAATCTATATATTTCGATATAGATATCAAAAACATCTGAGTTTGCTCAATTTGGATAACGTTATACCAAGTTATGTGTCTTAGAAATTGACCGATAACTGCAGTTTTCTATTTTACGATCAGTGAATAAAAATGATGTAATTCCTAAACCGTTATGCGGATCGATCTAAAATTTTTACAGCATGAAAAAAAAATATATTCTATCATATGTAAATTTCATGAAATTTCCAGAAGTAAAAATTAATTTCTAATTTTTTTTTAAAGGTAAAGATATTGATATGTATACTAAAATCGGCAAAAATATTAACTAGTATTTTTATACAAGCTTCATCTTTTCTTTTAATAAGCAAACCGATTCCATGAGATATCGTAAATATATTGTGGCATAAAATCTATGTTCTCACTACTCATAATAAACATTTATAGTCATGAACAAAGAATTGAAAACACTTTAATTTGCATAAGAGGCAATAAGGTATTATTAAACCATATATAACCATATGTATCTAGACTTATATATTTGTATATGTTTATGTTTATTTTTCTCTTAAGGATTACGATATGGAAAAAAAACGGGTTCACGAGATATGAAAAGAGAAGAATAAAGAGATGGAGGGAGGGAGAGAGAAGGGACTTACATGCACTAGCCGGTATTGTCACCGGGCTTGTCTATCCGCCGATAGTCTCGCGTTACCAGCGAGACCTTCTTGAAGACTTCTTCATGTTCTTTTTCTTCGACTCTAGGTGAAGAGGGAGAAGTGAGAGATAGAAAAATGTGAGGAAGGAAAAGATAGAGAAGGACAATAAAGATGGTGTAATGGTAAATTATGTATAATAATATATGAATTCAACATGAGATTTAAAAGAGAAATGAAAGGTCACCATTCATTTTGGAAATGAAAGGTCTCATTTGTAGGTTATGAGAAGAATAAAAAATGATAAAAAATAATTGCAAGAATGGGGATTTGAACATGTAACTTATGGAATAACAATGCAAAGACTTAACCAATGAGCTACAAGGTTGTTCATGCACATATTTAATTAGAATTAAATATATGATGTTGCTTAAAAAGAAAATGGGATTTTTAGATGGGCTGTAGAGAATAAGAATAATAGATTTTGGTTAAATAATTATGAAAGGAAAAATAAGAATGAGAAGTTAAAAACTTAAATATAAGAAAAAGAAATTGTACATAGAAAAATATACATAATAGATTGAGGAATAAAATAATAATAAATTTAGGAGAAAACGGAAAATTCCAAGTACAAATAAATACGGTATATTATTGAAGAGGGATAATACAAATGTATAAAAATTTTGGGGTCCTTACATTCTACCCTCCTTAAAAATAATTTCGTACTCGAAATTACTCAAGAAGGATGACATAACAGAGTAAGGAAACAGGATTAGGATGATGTCATCTTCGAGCTCCGTCGATTGATACTCTAACCAATTGAGCTAATATGCCAACGAGATACAAATAGAAAGGGTGAATAAGAGTTAAGAATTCAAAAGTCTTGAGATAGACTTCAAGGAAGCCGAAGGTGGAGTTCAAGATGGATTCAAGGAATATGTATTGTAAAGAATGTTTTCAGTTGCTGTTTCTTATGCTATATTACTTAGGTTGCTCACGCAGAATAGAACTGCATGGTAGTGTTCCATACAACTCTGACATGCATGGGCCACCAACAAAAGCTGTCACGCCCTGCTTCCTATTCAACGGCGAAGGGGACGCGACTGGCCCGCTACGTATTTACTCAGAAGCAAATACGCTAAGTATAACTAAGCAATATAAAAGAAAATACACAAGAGCCAATGTATAATAAAAACTACAACTTTTATTTATTAACATTCTTTTGTACAATCCATGAAAACGAAATACAACTGAAATAAAAATGATGCCAAAACAATGGCATGACAGGAAATGAAAAGTACTGAATGGAAAATGTACAATGAAACTAGAGCTCTGGTTTTTCAGCAAGCTGATCCAAGTCTTCTGCAGATGGCTCGATCTCTGTCGGGTCCAAACCACCTGACGACGTTCAAAGAAGAAAGAAATAGAATGTCGTCAGCGAATAGATCGCTCGGTAAGTCCCAAAGATAAGGGAGAAGTAGAAAAGAAGAAAGAGAGAGAGAGTACCTTTTAATGTTGTATTATATTGTTGTAATGTTGTATTAACGCTGTTGTTTGTAGTTTGGTACAGAAGAATGCCAGTGTATACGAGAGATGTCTCAGTATGCTAGAGACCAGGGCAAATGGAAGTACAAGGCTCCGTTATACAACCCTGAACAACGGCAATTGGATTCATGTTAGGTGTCTTAATCTTACCGTCTCGTGCCACATTTAACACATTCCGTACCAATCTACCCCTTAAACCCCGTAGTGTTTTGATTGTATTGTTTGTTTTATAAATTGTATTGATTGTATAATTGGTTGACTGACCGAAACCATGATATCAGTAAATGGATGTAACTGTAGAATCATGTAAATGGAATAACTGGAGAACCATGTAAATGGAATGTATATTCATGGTTCGGTTCGGTCAAGTTGTAAGGATTGATAATTTGATTCATGGATTCATGTGTTCATATTGAATTGGAATATTGTAGATTGTAGATTGTAGATTGTACTTGAATCATATTCAAGTCAGATATAATCTGACTCAAACCCAAATCAGACAATTAGAAATGTAAATCGAAGTCTTGATTATTTCTTAAACCTATATTTACTAAGGTCCTTAGGGTAATTTATAGAACTTGAGGGGGTTTTATGTAAAAATAATTTTGTATAGTTTTCAAAATACACCTCAAGTATTTAATTATCGTCTTTATATACATATAACAATTTAAAAATCAAGATAAATATGTATACATGTTCGAAGAGCATGAAATGAGTCAAGTATATTATTCGAGTAACTACCATAAACAAAACTGTAAAGAAATATTATGTACGACTAATTAATCAAGTCGAACGAATACGGAATATAAACAGAAATATGGCTCTAAGTATTTTTCATGCGTGAGCTCTAGTTTCACCTTAATACGACTACCGGTTTGGGAGATATATCTGTTTTCGTATCGTCGCGCAAAACAGATCAGAATTTATTCGGCACCGTCATATATTTTTAAAACATAGTTTCGGTCAATTTCCATCAGGTTTTAGGTTAAGAAAATTATTATAAAATTGTAGGTATTTCGAGATACTTTTCCAAAACACCAAGATTCATGTGATTTGGATTCCTGAAATTCTAGTTATGATCATTTTAATATCAGCGTTTAAAACAGAAATTCAGATTTCTGTACAGCAACTATATGTTATATTGCAAATCCTATATTGGGTTGTTTCATGTGTTTCTAAGTAATGTAATATACATAAAATTATATTTCTATCAATTATGCATCTACACATCTAAAGTTTGTCACAAACGGATCTCGGGTGTTCGAGTTATGTCCAATTTAAAAACAGTGTGCGAATCGGAACAGATTTTGTCCAGATCCGTCACTTAATATTGTAACGCGGTTTCCTATATTTTACGTCGGTTTTCAGTAAAAACGTAAAACAAATAAAATCTATATCTTTTGATGTAGATATCAAAAATATCTGATTTTGCTCAATTTGGATAACGTTATACCAAGTTATGTGTCTTAGAAGTTGACCGATAACTGCAGTTTTCTATTTTACGATCAGTGAATAAAAACGATGTAATTCCTAAACCGTTATGCAGATCGATCTAAAATTTTTACAGCCTGAAAAAAAAAATATATTCTATCATATGTAAATTTTATGAAATTTCCAGAAGTAAAAATTAATTTCTAAAATTTTTTTTAAAGGAAAAGATATTGATATGTATACTAAAATCGGCAAAAAGATTAACTAGTATTTTTATGCAAGCTTCATCTTTTCTTTTAATATGCAAACCGATTCAATGAAATATCGTAAATATATTGTGGCATAAAATCTATGTTCTCACTACTCATAATAAACATTTATAGTCATGAACAAAGAATTGAAAACACTTTAATTTGAACAAGAGGCAATAAGGTATTATTAAACCATATATAACCATATGTATCTTGACTTATATATATGTATATGTTTATGTTTATTTTTCTCTTAAGGATTACGATATGGAAAAAAAATGGGTTCACGAGATATGAAAAGAGAAGAATAAAGAGATGGAGAGAGGGAGGGAGAGAGAAGGGACTTATATGCACAAGCCGGTATTGTCAACGGGCTTGTCTATCCGCCGATAGCCTCGCGTTACTAGCGAGACCTTCTTGAAGACTTCTTCATGTTCTTCTTCTTGGAATCTAGGTGAAGAGGGAGAAGTGAGAGATAGAAAAATGTGAGGAAGGAAAAGATAGAGAAGGACAATAAAGATGGTGTAATGGTAAATTATGTATAATAATATATGCATTCAACATGAGAATTAAAAGAGAAATGAAAGGTCACCATTCATTTTGGAAATGAAAGATCTCATTTGTTGGTTATGAGAAGAATAAAAAATGATAAAAAAATAATTGCAAGAATGGGGGTTTGAACTTGTGACTTATGGAATAACAATGCAAAGACTTAACCAATGAGCTACAAGGTTGTTCATGCACATATTTAATTAAAATTAAATATATGATGTTGCTTAAAAAGAAAATGGGCTTTTTAGATGGGCTGTAGAGAATAAGAATAATAGATTTTGGTTAAATATTTATGAAAGAAAAATAAGAATGAGAAGTTAAAAACTTAAATATAAGAAAAAGAAATTGTACCTAGAAAAATATACATAATAGATTGAGGAATAAAATAATAATAAATTTAGGAGAAAACGGAAAATTCCAAGTACAAATAAATATGGTATATTATTGAAGAGGGATAATACAAATGTATATAGATTTTGGGATCGTTACATTCTACCCTCCTTAAAAATAATTTCGTCATCGAAATTACTCAAGAAGGATGATTTAACAGAGTAAGGAAACATGATTAGGATGATGTCATCTTCGAGCTCCGTCGATTGATACTCTAACCAATTGAGCTAATATGCCAACGAGATACAAATAGAAAGGGTGAATAAGAGTTAAGAATTCAAAAGTCTTGAGATAGACTTCAAGGAAGCCGAAAGTGGAGTTCAAGATGGATTCAAGGAATATGTACTGTAAAGAATGTTTTCAGTTGCTGTTTCTTATGCTATATTACTTAGGTTGTTCACGCAGAACAGAACTACATGGTAGTGTTCCATACAACTCTGACATGCATGGGCCACCAACAATACCTGTCACGCCCTGCTTCCCATTCAACGGCGAAGGGGACGCGACTGGCCCGCTACGTATTTACTCAGAAGCAAATACGCTAAGCATAACTAAGCAATATAAATGAAAATACACAAGAGCCAATGTATAATAAAAACAACTTTTTTTATTTATTAACATTCTTTTGTACAATGCATGAAAAGGAAATACAACTGAAATAAAAATGATGCCTAAACAATGGCATGACAGGAAATGAAAAGTACTGAATGGAAAATATACAATGAAACTAGAGCTCTGGTTCTTCAGTAAGCTGATCCAAGTCTTCTGCAGATGGCTCGATCTCTGTCGGGTCCAAACGACCTAACGACATTCAAAGAAGAAAGAAATAGAATGTCGTCAGCGAACAGATCGCTCGGTAAGTCCCAAAGATAAGGGAGAAGTAGAAAAGAAGAAAGAGAGAGTGAGTAACTTTTAATGTTGTATTATATTTTTGTAATGTTGTATTAACGCTGTTGTTTGTAGCTTGGTACAGAAGAATGCCAGTGTATACGAGAGATGTCTCAGTATGCTAGATACCAGGGCAAATGGAACTACAAGGCTCCGTTATACAACCCGGAACAACGGCAATTGGATTCATGTTAGGTGTCTTAATCTTACCGTCTCGTGCCACCTTTAACACCTTCCGTACCAATATACCCCTTAAACCCCGTAGTGTTTTGATTGTATTGTTTGTCTTATAAATTGTATTGATTGAATAATTGGTTGACTGACCGAAACCATGATATCAGTAAACGGATGTAACTGTAGATTCATGTAAATGAAATAATTGGATAACCATGTAAATGGAATGTATATCCATGGTTCGGTTCGGTCAAGTTGTATGGATTGATAATTGGATTCATGGATTCATGTGTTCATATTGAATTGGAATATTGTAGATTGTAGATTGTACTTGAATCATATTCAAGTCAGATATAATCAGACTCAAACCCGAGTCAGACAATTAGAAATGTAAATTGAAGTCTTGATTATTTCTTAAATCTATATTTACTAGGGTCCTTAGGGTAATTTATAGAACTTGAGGAGGTTTTATGTAAAAATAATTTTGTATAGTTTTCAAAATACACCTCAAGTATTTAATTATTGTCTTTATGTATATACAACAATTTAAAAATCAAGATAAATATGTATACATGTTCGAAGATCATGAAATGAGTCAAGTATATTATTCGAGTAACTACCATAAACAATGCTGTAAAGAAATATTATGTACGACTAATTAATCAACTCGAACGAATGCGGAATATAAACAGCAATATGTCTCTAAGTGTTTTTCATGCGTGAGTTCTATTTTCACCTAAATACGACTACCGGTTTGGGAGATATATCTGTTTTCGTATCGTCACGCAAAACAGATCAGAATTTATTCGGCACCGTCACATATTTTTAAAACATAGTTTCGGTCAATTTCCATCAGGTTTTAGGTTAATAAAATTATTAGAAAATTGTAAGTATTTCGATATACTTATCCAAAACACCAAGATTCATGTGATTTGGATTCCCGAAACTCTAGTTATGATCATTTTAACATCAGCGTTTAAAACAGAAATTCAGATTTCTGGACAGCAACTATATGTTATATTGCAAATCATATATTGGGTTTTTTCATGTGTTTCTATGTAATATAATATACATAAAATTATATTTCTATCAATTATGCATCTACACATCTAAAGTTTGTCACAAACGGACATCGGGTGTTCGAGTTATGTCCAATTTAAAAACAGTGTGCGAATCGCAACAGATTCTGTCGAGATCCGTCTCTTAATATTGTAACGCGGTTTTCTATATTTTACGTCGGTTTTTATTATAAACTTAAAACTAGTAAAATCTAAATATTTCGATGTAGATATCAAAAACATCTGAGTTTTCTCAATTTGGATAACTTTATACCAAGTTATGTGTCTTAGAAGTTGACCGATAACTGCAGTTTTCTATTTTACGATCAGTGAATAAAAACGATGTAATTCCTAAACCGTTATGCGGATCGAACTAAAATTTTTACAGCATGAAAAAAAAATATTCTATCATATGTAAATATCATGAAATTTCCAGAAGTAAAAATTAATTTCTAAAAATTATTTTTAAGATAAAGAAATTGATATGTATACTAAAATCGGCAAAAAGATTAACTAGTATTTTTATGCAAGCTTCATCTTTTATTTTTAATAACCAAACCGATTTCATGAGATATCTTAAATATATTGTGGCATAAAAGCTATGTTCTCACTACTCATAATAAACATTTATAGTCATGAACAAAGAATTGAAAACAATTTAATTTGAACAAGAGGCAATAAGGTATTATTAAACCATATATAACCATATGTATCTTGACTTATATATATGTATATGTTTATGTTTATTTTTCTCTTAACAATTACGATATGGAAAAAAAATGGGTTCACGAGATATGAAAAGAGAAGAATAAAGAGATGGAGGGAGGGAAAGAGAAGGGACTTACATGCACAAGCCGGTATTATCACCGGACTTGTCTATCCGCCGATAGCTTCGCGTTACTAGCGAAACCTTCTTGAAGACTTATTCTTGTTTTTCTTCTTGGACTCTAGGTGAAGAGGGAGAAGTGAGAGATAGAAAAATGTGAGGAAGGAAAAGATAGAGGAGGACGATAAAGATGGTGTAATGGTAAATTATGTATAATAATATATGCATTCAACATGAGAATTAAAAGAGAAATGAAAGATCACCATTCATTTTGGAAATGAATGATCTCATTTGTAGGTTATGAAAAGAATAAAAAATGATAAAAAAAAAATAGTTGCAAGAATGGTGATTTGAACATGTGACTTATGGAATAACAATGCAAAGACTTAACCAATGAGCTACAAAGTTGTTCATGCACATATTTAATTAGAATTAAATATATGATGTTGTTTAAAAAGAAAATGGGCTTTTTAGAAGGGCTGTAGAGAATAAGAATAATAGATTTGGGTTAAATATTTATGAAAGGAAAAATAAGAATGAGAAATTAAAAACTTAAATATAAGAAAAAGAAATTGTACCTAGAAAAATATACATAATAGATTGAGAAATAAATTAATAACAAATTTAGGAGAAAACGGAAAATACCAAGTACAAGTAAATACGGTATATTATTGAAGAGGGATAATACAAATGTATAAAGATTTTGGGGTCGTTACATTCTACCCTCCTTAAAAATAATTTCGTCCTCGAAATTACTCAAGAAGGATGATGTAACAGAGTAAGGAAACAGGATTAGAATGATGTCATCTTCGAGCTCCGTCGATTGATACTCTAACTAATTGAGCTAATATGCCAACGAGATACAAATAGAAAGGGTGAATAAGGGTTAAGAATTCAAAATTCTTGAGATATACTTCAAGGAAGCCGAAGGTAGAGTTCAAGATGGATTCAAGGAATATGTACTGTAAGGAATGTTTTCAGTTGCCGTTTCTTGTGCTATATTGCTTAGGTTGTTCACGCAGAACAGAACTGCATGGTAGTGTTCCATACAACTCTGACCTGCATGGGCCAACAACAAAACCTGTCACGCCCTGCTTCCCATTTTACGGCGAAGGCGGGGCGACTGGCCTGCTACGTATTTACTCAGAAGCAAATACGCTAAGCGTAACTAAGCAATATAAAAGAAAATACACAAGAGCCAATGTATAATAAAAATAGCAACTTTTATTTATTAACATTCTTTTGTACAATGCATGAAAAGGAAATACAACTGAAATAAAAATGACGCCTAAACAATGGCATGACAGGATATGAAAAGTATTGAATGGAAAATATACAATGAAACTAGAGTCTGGTTCTTCAGCAAGCTGATCCAAGTCTTCTGCAGATGGCTCGATCTCTGTCGGGTCCAAACTACCTGACGACATTGAAAGAAGAAAGAAATAGAATGTTGTCAGCGAACAGATCGCTCAGTAAGTCCCAAAGATAAGGGAGAAGTAGAAAAGAAGAAAGAGAGAGAGTGGCTTTTAATGTTGTATTATATTGTTTTAATGTTGTATCAACACTGTTGTTTGTAGCTTTGTACAGAAGAATGCCAGTGTATACGAGAGATGTCTCAGTATGCTAGAGACCAGGGCAAATGGAAATACAAGGCTCCGTTATACAACCTGGAACAACGGAAATTGGATTCATGTTAGGTGTCTTAATCTTACCGTCTCATGCCACCTTTAACACCTTCCGTACCAATCTACCCCTTAAACCCCGTAGTGTTTTGATTGTATTGTTTGTCTTGTAAATTGTATTGATTGTATAATTGGTTGACTGACCGAAACCATGATATCAGTAAACGGATGTAACTGTAGAATCATGTAAATGGAATAACTGGAGAACCATGTAAATGGAATGTATATCCATGGTTCGGTTCGGTCAAGTTGTATGGATTGATAATTGGATTCATGGATTCATGTGTTCGTATTGAATTGGAATATTATAGATTGTAGATTGTACTTGAATCATATTCAAGTCAGATATAATCAGACTCAAACCCGAGTCAGACAGTTAGAAACGTAAATCGAAGTCTTGATTATTTCTTAAACCTATATTTACTAGGGCCCTTAGGGTAATTTATAGAACTTGAAGGGGTTTTATGTAAAAAATAATTTTGTATAGTTTTCAAAATACACCTCAAGTATTTAATTATCGTTTTTATGTACATACAACAATTTAAAAATCAAGATAAATATGTATACATGTTCGAAGAGCATGAAATGAGTCAAGTATATTATTCGAGTAACTACCATAAACAATGCTGTTAAGAAATATTATGTACGACTAATTAATCAAGTCGAACGAATGCGGAATATAAACAGAAATATGTCTCTAAGTGTTTTTCTTGTGTGAGTTCCAGTTTCACCTAAATACGACTACCGGTTTGGGAGATATATCTGTTTTCATATCGTCGCGCAAAACATATCAGAATTTATTCGGCACCGTCACATATTTTTAAAATATAGTTCCGGTCAATTTCCATCAGCTTTTAGGTTAAGAAAATTATCATATAATTGTATTTATTTCGATATACTTATCCAAAACACCAAGATTCATGTGATTTGGATTCCTGAAACTCTAGTTATGATCATTTTAACATCAGCATTTAAAACATAAATTCAGATTTCTGGACAGCAACTATATGTTATATTGCAAATCCTATATTGGGTTGTTTCATGTGTTTCTAAGTAATATAATATACATAAAATTATAGTTCTATCAATTATGCATCTACACATCTAAAGTTTGTCAAAAAACGGACATTGGGTGTTCGAATTATGTCCAATTTAAAAACAGTGTGCGAATCGCAACAGATTCTGCCCAGATCCGTCACTTAATATTGTAACGCGGTTTTCTATATTTTACGTCGGTGTTCAGTAAAAAATTAAAACTAAGAAAATCTATATCTTTCGATGTAGATATCAAAAACAGCTGAGTTTGCTCAATTTGGATAACTTTATACTAAGTTATGTGTCATAGAAATTGACCGATAATTGCAGTTTTCTATTTTACGATTAGTGAATAAAAACGATGTAATTCCAAAACCGTTATGCGGATCGATCTAAAATTTTTACAGCATGAAATAAAAATAATATATTCTATCATATGTAAATTTCATGAAATTTCCAGAAGTAAAAATTAATTTCTAAAAATTATTTTAAAAGTAAAGATATTGATATGTATACTAAAATCGACAAAAAGATTAACTAGTATTTTTATGCAAGCTTCATCTTTTCTTTTAATAACCAAACCGATTCCATAAGATATCGTAAATATACTGTGGCATGAAATCTTTGTTCTCACTACTCATAATAAACATTTATAGTCATGAACAAAGAATTGAAAACACTTTAATTTGAACAAGAGGCAATAAGGTATTATTAAACCATATATAACCATATGTATCTAGACTTATATATATGTATATGTTTATGTTTATTTTTCTCTTAAGGATTACGATATGGAAAAAACGGGTTCACGAGATATGAAAAGAGAAGAATAAAGAGACGGAGGGAGGGAGGGAGAAGGGACTTACATGCACAAGCCGGTATTGTCACCGGGCTTGTCTTTCCGCCGATAGTCTCGCGTTACTAGCGAGACCTTCTTGAAGACTTCTTCATGTTCTTCTTCTTGGACTCTAGGTGAAGAGGGAGAAGTGAGAGATAGAAAAATGTGAGGAAGGAAAAGATAGAGGATGACAATAAAGATGGTGTAATGGTAAATTATGTATAATAATATATGCATTCAACATGAGAATTAAAAGAGAAATGAAAGGTCACCATTCATTTTGGAAATGAAAGGTCTCATTTGTAGGTTATGAGAAAAATTAAAACCGATAAAAAAATAATTGCAAGAATGGGGATTTGAACATGTGACTTATGGAATAACAATGCAAAAACTTAACCAATGAGCAACAAGGTTGTTCATTCACATATTTAATTAGAATTAAATATATGATGTTGCTTAAAAAGAAAATGAGCTTTTTAAATGGGCTGTAGAGAATAAGAATAATAGATTTGGGTTAAATATTTATGAAAGGAAAAATAAAAATGAGAAGTTAAAAACATAAATATAAGAAAAAGAAATTGTACCTAGAAAAATATACATAATAGATTGAGGAATAAAATAATAATAAATTTAGGTGAAAACGGAAAATACCAAGTACAAATAAATACGATATATTATTGAAGGGGGATAATACAAATGTATAAAGACTTTGGGGTCGTTACACATAAGTTCCGAGTAGTAGTCCTTTCGCCGTGATCCATGATCTCCCGGACTCAAGAGAGGCTCCACAAGCCGAATGATCCATGCTTGCTTGAAGTCTTCCTTTTCGAAGATGATCTACCTTGAAGATTCTTTAACTCAAGCTCTCACTTCTCTAATCAAGTATTAGAGAAGTGAACACCCTAATCTAAGTGGCTAGAATAGATGAGGATGATGAAGTAGGAATTTAGCTCTCTTTTATTTTCAAATTCTCACACTAATTCATCACTAAATCAAAAGCTAGATAGCTTTTCATGGAGGAAGAAGAAGATGAAGTGTTTTCTGATGAATAATGAATTATTATTTTAATTACAAATGCAACCCATGGTTAATAAAGAAAGTGCTGACCATTGTAGAGATTTAATTAGGGTAAAAAGTTTGGGTTGGGTTAGGAAATATCTCCACAAATATCAACACATAATATCTTAGCTTAAAACAAAACAAAAGCTTCTAGAAGCTTCATGAAAAAGCTAATCCAAATCAAACCCTAATCATGTTTAATCTCCACTAATCATGTTGCATTAGTAATTATAACTTGTTACAATATTATATATCACATATATAATATATTTTTGTATCAAAAGAAAATAATACAATTAACATATATCGCATATATATCAATGTATTATCCGGTGAGAAAATGAATCAATAAAGCGAGCCAATATTAGTTAATGTAGTGTAATATATCACATATATAATTATACATTAAATTATCGAATCAACACTTGATCCGACAATCCGGCTATTTCTCAAATAACCGACTAATATTAAACTGTATCAGTTCATCAAATCAACACTTGATCCGATGACCCGGCTATATCACATATACCCGGCCGATATCAAATTATCTCGAGAATAGAATACGGTATCTCATATCGTATTATTCTCGGTCCCGCACATATCACATATGTGCACCTACTCCGTTTTGCCTGAGTCAAGAAACCTCTGTGTAGGACTCTAAAGAATCGTCAATATGCCGGCAGTAGGTGATGATCATATCAAACACCCACAAGCTGCAAGCGGTCAGCTAAACGTAATAGTCACCCAGGTATTGAGCGATCAGAAGATCAACAGGCAAGCCTGTACATTCTCCTGCGAATCCAATCAGTAACACTCCAGTACAGTCCGGTCTCTTCGTCTGATATGTCGCATATCTCGCCTAAGGGTGGTAAACGTCAGACCCCAGTAGCTTGATAAGTCGTGTCGATATGAGGTCCATAACAGTTCGAGAAACTACTGATAACACTTACCAGTAAATCTCAGCAACCCTGGCCAGGGATTTCCAGTTATAACCAATCGAACACAGCGCAACATCAACTCCCTATACCGGGAGAGACGAAACCCCTCCTATCGCTCATTGCCTCCATGTGATTCGGGACTGTACCCAAAAGCCACCATTTTGCACGTCCTCTTGGACGTGGTATGATGGAAATCAAAGCACAGTGGGAATCACACAAGACTCTATGACGATCTCGGGTCTAGAGACTAACCTGTACCAGTGTCACCAGAGAACTGCCATCTGACGTGAGGTATAATACCATCTTGGAGTTCTCGGCGAGTCCGTCCAGTTTACCTAGTCTCCACTGAGCACCCGTATACTTCTCTGATGTCAAACACCAATGGATATGGGATCATACATCACCCATCATATGGGTCAAGAAGCGCATACGCTAGTCTACTCTGGAGTATCGATGCCCTATCTTGGTACTCCCATGACTAGGAACATTTGAAGGATGTACTTGGCGACTACACTGTCCCCACTAGTATGATCTGCATCATAGTCCTGGTAGTCAAGTACTCATCCTAAGGGCTTTATAAACATGTGACATAGAGACAATCGGAGTGCATGTTAAGATAAAAAGTAACCAGATAGCATACTATCATGTCGAGCAAGAAAGTCCTCCCTATATATGTCCAAGCATCCACTACAATATACATCGTATGTACAGTAATGGCCTCTAGGGCATACATATTGGATATAGTGCCCTCAAAGTTAATTATTGGATCGCAGGTATGTGATTGCAATGATTGAGGGAGGACCTATACCGGTAGGACAGTCTTACTCAAGATGATAGTATGCTATCTGGTTTGCCTTTATCAGTCGTGTACAGTTTTAGGTGACATGATCACTATTACACGTTGATAGAGCCCTTAGGATCCTGCTTGACTACCAACAGTATGATGGCGATCATATACGTGAGAGTTGGGTAGTCTATAAGCACATCCTTAATTGTGGTCCCTAGTCGTGGGAGTTTCGAGACAGGGCATCGATACTCCGGAGTAGACTAGTGTATACAGTTGAGACCCCGACGAGGGGCAGTGGCCGGTCTCACAAGCCACTGGTGTCAGTTGGATCACCTAAGATGTATACAGGTGCCCATTGGGTTATGAATACACCGGACAGGACTCGCCGGGAACCTGCTAGTTGGTATTTATACCTAGCATCAGATAGCAGTTCCCTGGTGACATGTATACAGGTTAGTTCATCGACCTGAGGTCGTTATTTGTCTCGTGTGAGTTCCCACTGTGCTTTGATTACTACCCTACCACGGCTCAAAGGAGTCGTGCAAACAGGTTTTAGTTGGGTACAGTCCCGAGCCACATGGAGGCAAGTGAGCGGATCGGCAGGGGATTCGTCTCTCCCGGTATTGGGGGTGAGATCGTGCTGTGTCTAGGAGAGCCATTACACCAAGTCCTTGGCCAAGGCAGGTGAGAATTACTGGTAAGTATTCCAGTAGTTTCTCAGGGTGTTCAGGGCTACTCTTCGACACGACTTATACCGCTATTAGGGGTCTGACGTTACCATCCCCTTGGATCCGATATGCGATGCTCATAGACGAACGGACCGGACTGTATGTATATTGCCACTGATAGGCTCAGTAGGGTTCCAGGATGAGTTCGCTCATCAAGCTTCCCTTTCGATCAGTATATGGGCAGCCGTTATGCACAGCTTGTGCCGCTGACGTGCTTGTGGTTAAACCCACTGCCAGGGTACTGACGAGTCTTTAGAGTCCCCCACAGATAGTTTCCCAAGTTCGGGCGAAACGTTGTAGAGGCCGTATGGTTTTATGGCAGGGTTCGAAAATGCACGTGCACTTGTGCACGTGTCATATTTCGGACAGATAATACTGGTAGGCTTTGGTTTAAGCCGGATCCATGTATTATATTGAGTCGGAATATTTTTGTCTCTCGTATTCGTATTCGGTCGGAATACGGATACAGGTATGTATATACAGGTGAGGGGTATTCTCGTAATACGTTACGAGAATATTTTAGAAGATGCATTTCTTTTTGGATTAATCATTTTGGTTTAAATGATTATTAGTTTTGGAAAGTGTGACTCATTGATTCTAGAATGTTCACTAATGACTCATGTAATGAGTCATCTAGTGAGTCATTAGAGAATTAATTGAGTTTGTTTTGTTAGTGTATATGCCCTATGGGCCATTATTGTATCATACTAGATTGTATATTACTTAATGGAAGCTTGGAATATTCACAGTTATATATACAGTCTTGCTAAAAATGGTAGTATGCTACTTGGTTTGTGTCTACTTTAATATGTGCATATGTTTCTTGTAACATATCACTTATACATATTAGTAGAGCCCATAGGATCTTTGCTTGATTACCAGCGTCGTGATGGCAGTCACATTAGTGGGGGTTGGGTAGTCTGTAAGCAACATCCTATACAGGTCCCTGGTCGTTGGATTATCGAGATAGGGCATCGATATTCCGGAGTAGACTAAGTGTGTACGCTTCTCATCCCAGTTGGGGAGATGGTCTATCCCACAGCCATCAATACGTCGTACTGGAGATAGTATACAGGTGCTCGTTAGGTTACGGGTACATCGGACAGGACTCGCAGGGGAACTGATTGGTTGATATTATACCCGTCGTCAGTTGACAGTTCCCAGATGACATGAGTACATCATAGTCCGCAGACTTGACACTGCTACTTCGCCTCGAGTGTGTCCCACTATTCTTAGATTGCTACCCTACCACGGTTCAAAGGAGTCGTGCAAACAGGTAGCAGTTGGGTGCAGTCCCGAGCACTTGGAGGCAGTAGTGGTTAGATAGGATTCGTCTCTCCCGGTATTGGGAGATGATATCGCGCTGTGTCAGAGAGTCATTACGCAAAGTCCCTGGCCAGGGCAAGCGAGATATACTGGTAGGTTCCGGTAGCTTCTCAGGGTGTAATGGGCTTCGCTCTGACACGACTTATACAGCTATTAGGGGACTAACGCTTGCCGCCCCCTAGGCTTGATATGCGATAGTCTTAGACGAACAGACCGGACTGTACGGAGATTGTCACATCAGGCTCAGTAGGGGTTCAGATGGTTTTCCTCATCGTTCTTCTTATCGACATCTACCTGGGGACCGTTACGTACAGCTAGTGCCGCTTGCGGTCTGTGGTTAAACTTACTGCCTGCGTAGTGTCGAGTCTTTAGAGTCCCACACAGAGAGTTTCCCTGCTCCAGGCGAAACGATATAGAGGTCGTATGGTTTTACGACAAGGGTTCGGATGCGTATGTGTGTTTACGTACGTACGACATTTCAGACAGTTTTTACTAGTCGGCTTTGGTTTAAGCCAGATTCTAGTATCGGGTTACTGGATTTATACAGTCTAAAGTTTTTCCGTATTTTCACGGATTGGAGGGGCGTTCTCGTAATTTTTCGGGAAGCTTCTAGAAGAGTGGTGACTAAGGGGTTAAGGTGGCATTGCATTAAATGATACTAGTGACTCATTTGTGTGATTCATCCAAGTCATTAATGGATCATAAATGCTTAATGACTCATGAAGATGAATCACTCATAGATATTTGTGAAGCATGGTTGTTAATTCTATTATTTGATTTTTGGATAAATAATAATGCTTCATATATATCATGATAAGATCATTATCTCATTTCATTATTATTCTCACCTTCTCTCTCCTCAAGCTCACTCTGTTCAAACCCTAACCCTAACCTCTCATGAGTTGAGATCAAGGGTTAGCTAGACTAATACATCCATAACCTCACTCTATATCCCCTAGGTAGCTTAGATTAGCACTTTAAGCAACCTAGTTATCTCAAGTTTGAGATTAAGCTTGGCGTAGGAGCATTCGGGTGGATCGTCTTTGATTCGAGGAGGTCGTTGAGGTGCCGATGTTCCAAGGAGCCTACGAGGAGTGGAGGACTGCGATGAAGACCCGAAGGACAAGTAACGTGAGGTATAACTTCGTATCCGAGTAGTTAAACCTCTAGTAGATAGTTAGCAATGGTTTAGATAACGATTCATGCGCTCAAGTCCATGTTACGAAGCTTTGATAATCGTTTTTCATATATTCCGCCTCCCCGCAAGTTCGTGGGGTGCGTGACATGGACTTACATGTTTTGGGTGATATATTTTAGGGTTGTGTTGGAGATATTTTTATAAGATATTTTCTTTATTTCTCCAAAAGAAAACCATATATATATCACACCCAAAAGTTTTGGGCAGCCAAGGGTTATATTTTTGTATGCTTGGTTTTTGCTCTCTTGAGATAGTTTCTTGAGTTCACAATTTCCATCTCTTTGCATCTTCTTCAACCTCCACCCTATCCCTCTCATATGATGAGAACCCTAGGGTGTTTGAGACAAAGTATTCTACTCATTCTCCACTTTATCTTGGACATGTCGGTTGATATACTTCATGTCCGAGTTGCCTCGGTATAGAGGCGGGAGCCCGTTTAAAGATCCGTTGACGCGGTGCCACCTCAATGAGGAGACAAGAGATCGGAGTTGCCGCGAGGAGCGTGGGATGATGGCTAAAGACCGAAGGACTCGGATCGATCGGTATAGCCTTTCTACCTCTTTACAGTTTGTTAGTTTAGCGTTAATGGCAAGATCCGGGTTTTAGTATGCGATAGCGCCAGTTATAAAAGTTTTTGTTCCGCGTTTGACGTCAGAATGACGGCCGGGGCGCTACCGTAGACTTACAATACATATAACTAACAGTTAGTAAAGCTTCAATTAAACCAATTTTTGATTATTTTAGGGCTAGGGTTCATGGTTTGGGTACCGATGGGGGTTTGGGGTTAGCGTTAGGGTTAGGGTTGCGGTTGCGGTTGGGGCTGGGGCTGGGGTTGCGGTTGGGGTTGGGTTCAGCTGGGGTTGGGGTTGGGGTTGGGGTTGGGCTGGGGCTGGGGCTGTGGTTAGGGTTAGGGTTGGGGTTGGGGTTCGGCTGGGGTTAGGGTTGGGGCTAGGGTTAGGGTTGGGTTGTGATTTTTAGGAAAATTTAACTCGATAAAGCCAAAAATTACCATTTTTAGTATCAGATACGGAACGGAATAGGTGTTATCATTTTCGTATACGGATATGGATGGTCGTCAAAAATGAAAATTGTAAGTGCACGGCGGCGCCCCGGCCGTCAATCCGAGGCCAAAATACGGAAACGATAATTTACTTTAACTTTTGAACTGGCACCACCGCGCACGAAAATCCCGGATCGGGACATTAATCTAATCCTAGCTAACTAGAGAAGGGGTAGAGAGATATACCGAGCGATCCGTGTCCTTCGGTCTTATCGTCGTCGTCCCGATCTCCCCGCGGAATCTCCGGTCTTCGTCTCCTCGTCGGAAGGGCACCACATCGCCGGCTTCTTTTACGGGCTCCCACCTCTGGACCGAGGCAACTCGGGCACGAAGTTGGCAAGCCGACATGCCCAAGAATTGCTGTAGAATAAGTGTAGGATGGTTTGTCTCTTAGGGTTACTAGAAGTTGCCCTTTTATGAAGTGGAGGAGGAGATGTGTTTTTGTGATGAACAAGGGAATTTTTAGCAAGCAAATGAGAGAAAAACTCATGCCCAAAAATTTTGTACAGCCCCCTCCCTCTTTGGCCGGCCAAAACATCAAGGAGAGAATGAGAAGAGAGTGTATGTGGCTAAGTGAAAATGAGTGAGCCAAATAATCAAGAGAGAGAAATGGTTATCATGAGAAGAAATGATCACCAACTAAAACCCACACTCCATCAACCATCATGACTCCAAAGGTCAAGCCATGATGAAGTCAAGAAGTCAAATAATGGTGCAACTATCATGACACTACAACTTGCAAAAACAATCCTCCAAATTGCTAATTTGCACATTTGCAAATTAGCCCTCCTCCACCAATTTTCAGCCAAGGAAAGAAACAAAGAAAAATGGCCGAAACGGAAAACAAACTGGCAACTTTAGAAAACTGATCCCGTAATAAATTACAGGAAACCCCGCTAGTGTATATACATACCCGCATTTGATTTCCGACCGAATGCAATGAGACAAAATCTACACTGTACAATACTAGGATCCGGCTTAAACCAAAGCCTGCTAGTATTATCCGTCCGATCATGATCCGTGCAATACCGCACGTATCTGATCGAACCCTGCCATATCTCCATACGGCATCTACAGCGATTCGCCTAAAACTTGAGCAACTGTCTGTGGGGGACTCTAAAGACTCGTCAATACTTTGGCTGTGGATTTAACCACTAGCACGTCAGAGGTATTTGCCATACGTAACGGGCTACCAGCTATTGACCAAAAGAGACGTCTATGAGCGAACTCATCCTAACACCCTACTGAGCCTGTCAGTGACAATATCCGTACAGTCCGGTCCGTTCGTCTATGAGCATCGCATGGCGGGCCTAGGGGGTTGGTAAAAGTCAGATCCCCAAAGGCGGTACAAGTCTTGTCGAAGTGTAGCCCAGAACACCCTGAGATACTACTGGAATACCTACCAGTAAATCTCCTGCCTTGGCCAAGGACTTCTTGTAATGGCTCTCCTAGACACAATGCGACCTCACCCCCAATACCGGAAGAGACGAACCCCTGCAGATCCGCTCACTGCCTCCATGTGGCTCGGGACTGTACCCAACTAAAACCTGTTTGCACGTCTCTGTTTAGACCATAATATTGCATCTTTCATTCCCCTATTCTTATCATTTTTATAAATAAACAGGTACTCTTGACGCACGTTTGTTGCATATTACAGGATACAGGTTTCTGGAGCAAATACAGTGAAAAAGACACAAAACAACAGAAAAAGGGACTTTTGACCAACAATTAGACGGATCCTAGTCAAGCCTAGACGAAGAACAGTGCAAGGTCCAAAATGTCAAAGTGAACGGTCAAAAAATACGAACAAGTTTTCACTGAAGATCTGGAGAAGACCCAGAAGCCAAACAGAGAAAAGTTATGAAGAACTAAGAAGCCCTAACAACCAAGATGCAGCACAGGAATTTTGGTGAGCCAAGCCCACCAAAGGGCCGCGGATCCGCGGCCCAAGCCAACATTCGCCGCGGATCCGCGGCCATATAAGGCCCGTGTCGGTGCAGTTTTTCTGTGCTGTTGCGTCGGTGCGGGTGTTGGGATTTTTCGTGGGCAAATCTGTAATTGCGCATGTGCGAGAGTCTGTAACCCTAGGTTTCCTATTTTCCTATAAATTGTAATTTTAGATCTGTAAAATGCTATGCCTCTTTTCAATCAATAAAATTCAGAATTTCTGGGAGTTATTTTCAGATATGTTCTTCTTGTTTGGAGGGAGCCATCGAATTAGTAAGTATTTTATTTCTGTTCTTTTAATTATAATGTTTTCTCATCCCCTAATGAGCGAGTAGTCTCCTCGCTTGTTAGGGTTAGCCTTAGGGAAAGGGTTGAGAGATGAGATCTCTCACCCCTTTCAATGTCACTTTAACCTAATGAATTAGAACTCCACGCATACGAGCACAACCGCTCCCTGCGGCATCCTACCCATCGAGGTAACTATGAACCGTAGTATAAAGGGCCGGTTGCACGCGTTTTCCGTGGGGGTTAGGGTGATTATCAACAAAGGAAGGATACGAATCTAGAGGAAGAAACATCTTCCCAAAAGATTCGTATCCACTTTATTGATAATTAACTGAACATCTAATAGATCTAAAAAAGTAGGCAATGAAAGCGGTGATGAAAAACGTTAATCTCCAAAACTTCCCCTAAGCCTAACCCTAGCAAGACTTTTAATTAGATTAATTAGATCTAGTTTTCATAGATTGTTATAAACCAACCAAAACGACAAATTGAATCAACTCGTTAAAACACATAAAAGGAATTTACCCGTCTCTGTGGATCGACCCGTACTCACCGGCTAGCTGCGAAGCGACGCCGTTTCTGATTGCGGTAAACTTATGTTTTTGACAACTAATCAAATGGCGCCGTTGCCGGGGACGGCGTAATTTTTCTTTTTGTGAATTTTCGGGTTGATATAAATTTTAAAAGTTATAAAAATCTGAAAATATAAAAAATACAAAAATTATCAACTTTGATCTGTTTGAAGGGTTTGCTATTTGAATCTTGCAGGAACAGCAAAGACTTTTGGATCTGGAGTTTTACAGAAGGTCAAAATAGAAAAGGGAGCATAAGAACAGAGAGGAATCACAAGTACAAAGCTACACAAATTTTTCCAGAGCTTGATCTCCTCATCAGACCGCGGAACCGCGGCAAAGGAGCACCCCAGACCGCGGAACCACGGCGGTTAGGGCTCTTCTCTGCATAAAATTTTTCTGGTTTGATTTCTCCTTCTCCCCTCTTTCAACCTCCATATATCTTTCTGTAAAAATTTTCTGCAGGAATTCTTTGCGCTAAAAATCTTTCTCCCCCTTCTAGATAACAGATTTTCTGCAGGTTTCTTTGCGCCGCGCTAAAAAATTTTGAATGCAAGTGAAATTTTATTTGTTTTGCATAATTTAACCGGACTCTAAGGGGCTAATTGACCAATCTCAAATTGGATGGGGATTTCATCACCCTTCCCAGGACCCCAGAAAACACCTAAAGCATTTTGCATCGACCACAATTAATTAAAAAAAAGATTAGACTCAGACCTAAGGACATCGAGCTCAATAGGAAAAGGACTAGTATAGGCATCGGCCGTTTATCCTAACCGACTTTGCGGTGTCTAGGCTAGTGGTTATTAATTAGGCCCACTGTAGTGGTGGTTCCTTCCCACTTACCTGGTCGTATTTGTCCATGAAAAGGCGGTTTGAGGTCCTATTTCTAGTCCTAGTTAGGAGCTGTCTAGCAGACCTAGGCAACCCTAGATCTAGGCCTGACTGTGCATGTGTGGTTGATACATTTGTGTCACGAGTCCCATTTTCTAAAACCGTCTTGCAAAACTCTCTAATAAAAAAAAATAAAGAAAAATCTTTTCAAAACTTGCAACTTGCCGCTAAGAAAACTTGCACCTCACTTCCACCATTTCTCCTTCGTTGATGTTATCTTACCCCCACATTCTGTTTTTCTATTTTTTTCTGACTGCACTACCCTTTAGTGTATGTCATCTTGGACTAGGGATACTAACACCCGATTAGTCCGTGTTTCGTTGGTACCGACCAACGAACCCTTCGTCGACATTCCGTCCATTTCCTTACCTCCAACCTCAAATTCTTCTTTCGAAGGTATGTCGGGACACAACCCCAACAATACCTTACCGACAGGAATGATTCCACCTCCGTTAGGTGCGAATAACACGAATCTTCCACCTGTTGTAGCGCCCGCACGAGTTGCGCTCCAGGATCTCTTCTACCCCGTCCGCACTTCCTTACCTACATGTCTTTCACCCCCACCGGCGAATGGGGATAATTTTGAAATAAAACCACACTTCATCAATATGCTGCCTAAGTTTCATGGTTTGGAATCCGAAGATGCATATATTTTCATTAATAAATTCCAAAACGTTTGTGCCATGATGAAGACAACCCAATTAAGTGATGACGCAATAAGGCTAAGGGTCATTCCTTTTACCTTATGTGACCTAGCCGAGAAGTGGCTATACAGCACCGCATCACATTCCATTAGAAATTGGGACGAGATTGTGAGAGCTTTTCTGAAAAAGTTCTATCCTCATCATAAAACTGCTAGAATCCGAAACGAGATTATACAATTTTCACAGCTTCCTTCCGAACCATTTTGGAAGTGCTTCGAGAGATTTAAAGACCTACTTGTTCAATGCCCTCATCATGGGATAGAAAGTTGGCAACTTTGCCAAACATTATACGAGGGATTGAACGCAGCAACGCAGCAGTTGCTAGAAACAATATGTCAAGGTCATTTTCTCTCCAAGTCTAGCGACGAAGCTTGGCAGTTTCTTGAGGACCTAAGTGAGCAAACAATTCAGTGGGTGAGTACCAAGACCACATCATCTTCTTCAGTTGGTCAATCTAGAGCAGGCATACATCAAATAGATATGTCGATTGCTATGAAGACCGAGATGGCCTCACTTATGAAAAAACTAGAAGCCATTGAGACAAAAATCTCATCGTCTTCTCCTGCCCCTACTCTACCCACACGAACTGTTTGTGCTTGTTGTTCTAATCCATCACATCTAACCGAAGAGTGTCCTTATAATGCACCTATTCAAGGACAGGATCAAGTCAATGCTGCATTTCAGCAACGACAAAGAAACGATCCGTACTCTTCGACATACAATCAGGGGTGGAGGAGTCACCCAAATTTCGCTTGGAACCAAAATCAACAAGTCTAAGGAAATAACAATTTTCAAAGACCTCCTCCTCTACAACAACAACAAGCATCTTCACAAACTCAAAACCAGCAACCTTTCCAACAACAACCTTATACAAATCAAATGAACAATTTGGTTCAACCAAATGATGATAAGGTTATCTCGCTTGAAAAAAGTCTAGATGCATTTCTTAAGCAATCTACAGAATCCGCAGCAAGATTTGAAAGTTATGTTCAATCTATAATGAATAACAATGCCTCACACGATCAAAGTATCAAATCTATTGAGGCACAAATTGCACAATTAACTGCTGCGTTGAGCGAGAGAGAAAAGGGAAAGCTTCCATCTCAACCATTGCCCAATCCCGGTCACGCACAAAACGCATATCACAATCACAATGTAAATGCGGTGACCACGTTGAGATCCGGAAGAGAGTTGCAAAATAATGTGGGAACTAGTGATGACATCCCCGCCGGTGATTCTTCTTCCCCTTCTTCATTTTCTTCACTTCCTTCTTCACCTTTTTCTTTAGAGCATATTCTCCACCCTTCACACGGCTCTACTTCTTCTGACCCGAACGGACCCATTTCTCACAACACGAACACATCCACACTGGGATCCGTTCCTACTCCACATTCTACTCCACAGACTTTTGACTCAACAAATTTTCAGAACGCTCCATTCCCAAACAGGTTGAGTCCTAATAAACCAAATACACAAGTGGAGAAGATTGTGGAGATATTTAAGCAGGTTAGCATAAATATACCTCTCTTGGATGCTATCCAACAAGTCCCTTCATACGCGAAAATCTTAAAGGGCTTATGCACCTCGAAGAGAAAGGCATCTCAAGTACCCAAGAAAGTGCTAGTGGCTAGTGCAGTGAGCAATGCTATTAACCACCATCAAAGCTTACCCCAAAAACGAAAGGACCCCGGCTGTCCTACTATTTCAATCACAATTGGGGATAAGAAAATTAATCGAGCACTTTTAGATCTTGGGTCTAGTGTTAACCTGATTCCTTACTCCGTGTAGGAACAATTAGGGGTTGGAGAGTTGAAACCCACTCGTTGCACTCTCCAAATGGCTGATCAATCAATCACCTATCTAAGGGGTCAACTAGAGGATGTGTTGATCAAAGTCGGGGAATTCATATTCCCCGTTGATTTTATCGTTATGGATACACAACCTGTTGCTAACCCAAGAAACCAAATTCCGGTGATTCTTGGTCGACCATTTTTGGCCACTTCAAATGCCGTAATAAATTGTCGCAATGGCTCCATGACTCTATCCTTCGGAAAGAGGTCTAGTGAGTTCAATATTTATAAGATGGGAAGTCTGCCCCCCATACCTAAAACTAGTACACGAGAAGTTTGCTCTATTCACGAAATCACGTAGGAGGACTGCGAGCTTGAAAGATTTCTATTTGATGAAAACAGTTTTGACACCACTAGTGCGTCCCTCCTTGAGCCTACTACCGTTGACACAACCGATGTTGATTATGAATGTTTCACTTTTTCGGATGACGACGACTCACAGCCCGAATATGAGTCTTTTGAATTTTTGGATGAGTTAGTCGAACCATCCGAATCGGTTGTTTGCAGTGATTTCGAATCTGTGTTGGAGTCCTTTAAGTTCGAGGTAGATTCCGCAATGATTCTTACGCCTCCGAAACTCGAACTAATGTCCTTACCGCCTCACCTTAAATATGCTTACATAGGTGAGAATGAGACTTTTCCCATTATCATATCAGCCTCTCTAGCCTTCGAGTAAGAGAACGCTATTTTAAAAGTCTTACAAGATAGGCGGCAAGTTTTCAGTTGGACTATGGCGGACATCGAGGAGATCAGTTCCTTCATAATTGAATATCATACACAATTGATGGATGATGCCAGGTCACTAGAGGACCCACAGGAACATCTTGGGGGTATTGTGGTGAGTCAACCTCCTCCTTTAGAAGTTGAAATACCCCCATTTCTTTTAATAAGGTACGAGAATGCCAACACTCCACTGATTGCTGATCATTTACATTCTCGTTTCGATGCATCACCATCACCTGTATATTTACCTCCACACCTCCTATACCACTACTTCTATCTTCCCCAATTCTTTGCGGACCACCACAACTTATTCTTCCACCAACCAATACGCTTTACTGATAAATTTTTCAAATGGTTGGTGTTGACTTTTGGTCGATGCAAAGTTTGGCAGTAATGTCTAACATAGTTTAAATGAAGTTTGGGGGAGGGTCTTTTTGTATATATTTTTGTTTTTCTTAACAATAAAAAAAACTATAAATAAATAAACAGGGGAGTATCGGTATTTTGACCCTCTTGGTTTAGCATGACAGTAAGGACACTGTCAAGTTCAAGTTTGGGGGTATGCTCGGTACGTCTTCTTCCTTCGCATTCATTTGTACATATTTTTGCATTTGCATACTTATTTGAAAACCCATAAAAATTTGAAAAAATTTGAAAAATTATAAAATTATTGTATTCAATTTTGGCTTATTTGACTTGAGTTTGACAAATAGGTTAACTGGTTAGGAACAACTAGATCTTAGACTTAGTAAATTAAAAACCCTAAAAATAATCTCCCTTAAAGTTTAACGGTAGAAAGTATATGCCTTGTAGTTTATTTAGAAATAGGCAAAGCTTGGGTTGACTTCTTGGGCTAAGTCGAAACAAGGGAAGAGTATTGATGTTCTTATTAGAGTATAAGTTTGAAAAATAGTTCCTAGCTTAAGTCTAGATTCTGAAAACGTATACCCTACAATTTGCACAATCACGCGCCTTGAAACTTGGAATAGTAGAAGAGACCTTGAAATGCTCTTGTCTAAAGTCCTTAGTACGAAGAAAAAAAAAAGTGTGAATAAAGAATAAAAAAAATGGACACTGGTTTTTATGATTACTTAAGGCTGCAAAAATAGAAAAATATTTAGCAAGGGTGCTTCATCACCTAGTGCCTTAGACCAACTGGTTTGGGAGTCACTGCTAAAAGCCTTGGGTGTTGCAAGACTAGGAATTACGCTTTAAAGTGCAAACATATCTTGTAATCGGTTGTTGGTACCTCAAGAAGTATTAACGGTCGCATGAAGGATGTGTAAGCAAAAATTCAATTAAAAATTCACTTACTAATAAGTACTTTGGACAACGGACAAGGGTATGATTGCTTGATTTGAATTTCCAAGTGTAGGGGTGATCTATACACACACGTAGGGGATATGTAATTGGAGTTTAGATGAGAGAAAGGAGTGAAGAATAGAACTTATATCTTTAATAGAGTTGATAGAAATTCCTAAGTTGAGATGAAACCCTAGAAGGAAGACTTAAGAAATGCCGAAAGCTAAATAAGTCTATAGAACATATATAATCTTAAGTTAAATGATGAGGAAGCGTGAAAATATGGGTGGATAATTTGCGAGTTAAAAGATAATAGAATTCCTTGTTAGAAAACCTAATTGGAGAACAAAAATCAATGGGCCGAGTTGATAGGATTTTGTGGGTGTAATCCGCTGAAAACCCTCAGGAGACAACACTCCTCCTACTAGGGACACCTAGAGGTTTAACGGCTTGTTGCACGTGCTCAGTGCAATCGCGTTTCCCTGCGAAAGTGTGGTTAGGATTTTAGAGAATAAAATAATAAGTTTGCTCGAGGACGAGCAAAAGGTAAGTTTGGGGGTATTTGTTTAGACCATAATATTGCATCTTTCATTCCCCTATTCTTATCCTTTTTATAAATAAACAGGTACTCTTGACGCACGTTTGTTGCATATTACAGGATACAGGTTTCTGGAGCAAATACAGTGAAAAAGACACAAAACAACAGAAAAAGGGACTTTTGACCAACAATTAGACGGATCCTAGTCAAGCCTAGACGAAGAACAGTGCAAGGTCCAAAATGTCAAAGTGAACGGTCAAAAGATACGAACAAGTTTTCACTGAAGATCTGGAGAAGACCCAGAAGCCAAACAGAGAAAAGTTATGAAGAACTAAGAAGCCCTAACAACCAAGATGCAGCACAAGAATTTTGGTGAGCCAAGCCCACCAAAGGGCCGCGGATCCGCGGCCCAAGCCAACATTTGCCGCGGATCCGCGGCCATATAAGGCCCGTGTCGGTGCAGTTTTTCTGTGCTGTTGCGTCGGTGCGGGTGTTGGGATTTTTCATGGGCAAATCTGTAATTGCGCATGTGCGAGAGTCTGTAACCCTAGGTTTCCTATTTTCCTATAAATTGTAATTTTAGATCTGTAAAATGCTATGCCTTTTTTCAATCAATAAAATTCAGAATTTCTGGGAGTTATTTTCAGATCTGTTCTTCTTGTTTGGAAGGAGCCATCGAATTAGTAAGTATTTTATTTCTTTTCTTTTAATTATAATGTTTTCTCATCCCCTAATGAGCGAGTAGTCTCCTCGCTTGTTAGGGTTAGCCTTAGGGAAAGGGTTAAGAGATGAGATCTCTCACCCCTTTCAATGCCACTTTAACCTAATGAATTAGAACTCCACGCATACGAGCACAACCGCTCCCTGCGGCATCCTACCCATCGAGGTAACGATGAACCGTAGTATAAAGGGCCGGTTGCGCGCGTTTTCCGTGGGGGTTAGGGTGATTATCAACAAAGGAAGGATACGAATTTAGAGGAAGAAACATCTTCCCAAAAGATTCGTATCCACTTTATTGATAATTAACTTAACATCTAATAGATCTAAAAAAGTAGGCATTGAAAGCGGTGATGAAAAACGTTAATCTCCAAAACTTCCCCTAAGCCTAACCCTAGCAAGACTTTTAATTAGATTAATTAGATCTAGTTTTCATAGATTGTTATAAACCAACCAAAACGACAAATTGAATCAACTCGTTAAAACACATAAAAGGAATTTACCCGTCTCTGTGGATCGACCCGTACTCACCGGCTAGCTGCGAAGCGACGCCGTTTCTGATTGCGGTAAACTTATGTTTTTGACAACTAATCAGTCTCCTTTGAGCGTGGTAGGGTAGTAATCAAAGCACAGTGGGAACTCACACGAGACAAATGACGATCTCAAGTTGATGAACTGACCTGTACACATGTCACTAGGGAACTGCTATCTGACGTCTGGTATAAGACCAACTGACATGTTCCCGGCGAGTCCTGTCCGGTGTACTCATAACCCAATGAGCACCTGTATACATCTTAGGTGAACCAACTGACACCGGTGGATTATGAGACCGACCACCGCCCCTCATCGGGGTCTTGACTGTATACACTAGTCTACTCTGGAGTATCGATGCCCTGTCTCGAAACTCCCACGACTAGGGACCTTTTAAGGATGTGCTTATAGACTACCAACTCCCACGTATATGATCGCCCTCATACTGCTGGCAGTTAAGCAAGAATCCTAGGGGCTCCATCAATGCGCAATAGTGACCTATAAAGTCACCTAAAGCAGTACACGATGATAAAGATAAACCAGATAGCATACTATCATCTTGAGTAAGACTGTCCTATCGGGATAGGTCCTCCATCAATCATTGCAATCACGTACCTGTGATCCAATAATTGACTCTGAGGGCACTATCTCCAACAATCTCCCACTTGCACTCAAGATTAATTATTGCGATGTCGCATACTCACAGCCCGTGTGATACCGAACACCCAACTCCTCTACTGATCAGTCTCACAAAACAGGTTTGCGAAACTAATGTGTTCGAGGAATAGCCTCAGTGAGTGGATCCGCCTTGATGTTTCTTTCTATGTCTCTCTATATCTCAAGTTCACGGAGAAAACCATCTCCCGAAATGAGCAATACCTATCTTAGAATATGACAGGATATCTGATGGGACCTAGCTCATAAATGAACTCCAAATCCAAACTTCTTAGACTGTATCGTCAACTGAACTTAATCAGTATCCTGCGTCATGCCTCCCTCAGTATCCCCTTGGACCACCTGTCCAAAGTACTGCCCCTCGTCAGAAGGAAAACTATAACTCTGACAACTAATCTGTCATCCAGGTCACCTTGGAAGCTAGGAATGACAACTGTCTCCTAAAAGAGGTTGTTGTTATCATATCCCTAGAACATTCACTTATGTTCTAACACTGCTTCCGAATGTTTCTCCAGAATTGGATCAATATCAACTTACTGCATCTCGTGCAAAAACAATATCTGGTGTGGTACCTGACATCTCATGATTGACTCAATTGCCTAAGCAAGTGATTTGCCAATCATGCACATCCCTCTCCCCTTTAGTCTGTAAGACACCTTTAGAGAGGGCGACTCCATCACCTGCAGGTATACTACCATGCCAGGAGTCGTCCATTCTAAAAACTCTTAGAATGCTGTCTAAGTACCCTGATTGGGAAACCACCCAAATCTAGATCTACAGATCTAGTAACCAGAATGTCTTGATATTATACCCAATTCGTATGTGGAGAAACCACTGTGTGACAACCAAAATATAACAGATCGTAGTATAGGAACATCACTTCCTACTCTGTGTATGTCATCCAAATACCAGGACATTACACCCTACTATCTTCTTAACAGATCCATCTCCTATTCTGATGAAGTCAAACCTATGATTGTCATATTAGAAATAGATGATCTATCTCCACTATATCTGCTTTAGTCTATAAATAGACATAAGCCACTTGTCCACCAATGCTTCCGCTGCTCCCACTGACTACGACAACTCTCTAGCAGAGTCATATACACGTACACTTCTAAAGCTAGTTTAGAACGACGCTATACTTATCCCCTTGCCGGGTCTCGCAGCCTGGAACAACAGCAATGGCAAGTCTGGGTAAACAAGAACCTCCCTGCTGCCGTCCTTGAGGCTACCGGAGTACCTCTCGGGTGCCTGAGGTTACCCACCGTATCTGCGGAGTGGCCAATGGAATGTCAAACCAGATTGAATCTTTAGGTTCTTATCAAATTTTCAGTAATCGTCTGCGGTTCTGGAATCACTTCCAGTTCTACCATACTCCCACTACTGTTTTCTGAAAAAATCCATTTTTGTTAAAACTGTGGCGAGTCAAGAACAATATCACTATTAATTTCCAGATGGTAGACAGTCAACTCTCGTCATAGCCTGGGTCAACCCACAAACAGCCATTACAGAAACGTGCCTTGAGTTATCCAGAGTCTGGTTTTAAGCATAAGCCGGACAACTCCCTGTACCTTAACATCGTTAAGATATGAACTGTTCTATATCCAATAAAGAACCAGAGGCGCTGATTTAATTGAACCAGATTCAAATCATGCAGCTGTCTCCAGTGCATGTCGACTAAATGGAAGGAGGCCGATCAGCGTTACTCAACTTATGAGTGCTTCCAATTATGAGTAACCTGAAAGAGAAGCAAGTTCTCTTAATCATTACTATCAACTGAATACCATACACAAGTATCTACATCTTCGATCACCTTGAAGAATCCTGATACTTGCAACACCTAGTTCTCTACTTTATTCTTACACCTATAACTTCTCAAAATTCGGACCTTGCGTTTCTACGAAACACTTGTCTAAAAACTAGAGAAGTCATAAGTAAACCGAATATAGTACGAGGACCAACCCCTCTGTCCTAATGGACACTGGACAACATACAATACTCTGTATAAGTCCCCTGAGTTGACTAACTCAATCCCTGTGTGTCGTAGGTTGAAAACTGTACTTATGGTTAAGAAGAATTACACTGCTATTTAATGCTCCTTACCTAACCATCCACTGATATAGGTAAATATCATAGACATAATTTCAAAAAGGTATATCTCACTCTATAAAAATAGACGTACGGATATATCAATTTGAAATTGGTGCATAACAGCGGATATTCAAAACCAAATATTTGTCGTCCGGCAAACAACCCAGGCGATTTCCTCAAATATCACCAATTACAACGAATTCCGATATAATGAGGATGATCACCTAATTCCCAATAACTTACTCCCACTCATCATCTGTAAAACCATACAGATGTGAGAATCATACCTGGTAAATACATATCCTGGAGCAAGTGTCTAATTGGGAAATCAGTTTTCTTTTAACAGTACACAGTGAAACTGAAACATTGAAATGTTTCGATGGGGTATCCTGGTATTCCTAGTAATGCCTCTTCCATTATCCAGATTCACAACTGTAACCATATATTTCTTTGTCATCTTTCCAAATTCCTTCATAATTCTTTAGTCATTACCTTATGTACACCCTCTTAGGCTAAATGGTTTTCTTCCTTCCCTACCGTTCGGCACCAGCCTATGGTTTGGAAGAAGACTATCCAATAAGCATAATGGGTGTACTGTCCTAATCCTAGGAGCACTCGCAATGCGAGAGAAGATGAAGATAAAAGACAACCGAATAATCTTATTCCTATTTCTCCTGAACCAGAATCCATCCCCGAACTGGAACAAGTTCCTTTCGAGTTCGTATATAACCATACGATGGAGTATCCAATAAACTGTGGATTTTCGTAGTGATACGGAGTGTCCTGGAGAAATACAAAGGTGATTGAGGATTGGCGAAGAAATACTTGGTTTGGTCGTGAATAGCAGTCGCAATTTACTTTGCCCTCTTATTAATCCCTTTATATGTCTTTACTTAATACCTTCTGTACACCATCGTTATGCTAATTAGTTTTCTTCATTCCCCACCGTTCGGCACCAGCCTAAGGTTTGGAAGAAGACTATCCAATTTGCGTAATAGGTGTACTATCTCCTAAACCAAGGAGTACTCGCAACCTGAGAGAAGGTAAAAGGAAAAGACAACTGAATAGTCCTATTCGTTTTCTCCAGAACCGGAAACCATCCTCGAATAAATTCCTTCGAGTTCGTATATAACCATACGATGGTTTTGTCCAATGGAAGTGGACGTTTGTAGTAATACGGGGTGTCCTAGAGAAAAGGGTAAAAGTAGGAGTGGCAATGAGGTATGTAACTCTGACAATCCAAAAGCCAGTGTTTAAGAAGGTTCGGTCAACTTGGTCACTGAGTCATAGTCTAGGGTCGGGTCAATGGTCGCTGCCAAAGAGAGAGAGAAAAGAAACACTCAGCGTGCACTCTAACCTAGATCAGAATGGTTACCAATTTATCTAATCTGGAAACCTCCCACTGTACCATCAAATTCTCCTCCAAACCTGAAAGAAGAATTGGTCGGGATCACCCGAGGAGTAAACCAACTCATCAGTGGGAATCGGGATCCCACTATCATCCCATGATAACATGACGGAATGCGCTCACATTATCACACTCCAGAAGGTATGTGCATATCTGGCAAGTTTCAGTTTCTTTAGAAACTCCCGATGTGATTTTTACCCCATGCACTTATGACCTTGACTTTGGCCAACAAATCATAAGTCACATGTCATGTTCTACCCGTCATTCTCCAGGTTGATATGAACCCACCCGTACCTACCCTTGACTTTGGCCAACAAGGCAGTATGACTGTCCCAAACCAACGCATCTATCTATGCTGCATATGAATACCCAACAGCTACCAAACACTGTACCTTGACTTTGGCCAACAAACACAGCTTGAATACTATTGACTACCCATATGAAACGACGGAGGGCTACGAATGGTTTCTGGCGAAAACCTTTAACGTAATGAACTTGATATCGTTGAAGGAACCGGATAGCTTTTATAAAAATATAGTGGCGAAAACCTTTGCTAAAGAGGTCACTACCGGTGAAGGGATCTCGGCTTTTTCCCCGTAGAATGAGGTGCAGGATATTCTAACTGAATACCACGATGCAAAGAAAAAGCAAACGACTATAGTGAAGTTATTGCCCTGACGCAAACTTCTGTCCAAGGGGTCACTCCCGGTGAAGGGATCTCGGCCCTTGCCTCGTCGACTGAGGTGCAGGATATTCCAACTGAATATCACTGTGCAAAACAAAAGAGAACGCCCTTGCAATAACAGCTTTTTGAAAATTGTTCCAACAACATCAGAATAGGTTTTTTAACTTGCATTGATCCGAATCAATGCAGTCCCATCAATTGATCACACCAATAAAGAACGAAAATAATGATGTACGTATATGCCATCCGCATTCGCCACTGGGTCCCGTCATTACCCGTTAGGTTATTTAACTAACGACAGAGCGGGGACTGGACTAGCGCAGATGCAAAACATATACAACATCTACTAGTATATATATAAATATATAATATTCGCTCAAGTCGTGATAAAATGCAACATCACAGAAATGTAATAAGCATCACAGAACAATACAGATATCTGGGATCCCTGGGTTTCATAGAGCCGCTACTGAAACCCGACGTTCCCCTGGTCGTGTGGATAGCCTGTGCAATGAAATCCTAGACCCCTATGGGCGCGGCAAGTTACCCGCCAAAACCTGAAGCGAGCCAGCCCCTTTCAGCAACGTGAATGGACCACCCAGCACTTCACGGAATCCGGTAACTTGGGCACCCCTCCTGGGTCAACCTGTACCCCCTACGAGTGCGGCGAATAGCCCGCCAATTCTATAGTGAAGCTCCCTCTGTCTCAACGCCATGAGATGCGGGCCCGTTGCCCTCTAGAACCCGGCTATCCGTTCACCCCACCTTGGGGTAATCCTAGTACAGAAAGTAAAATATACATACAACGGGTACATCGACCTCACCCCGGTCGTGCCCTAAAAGAATAATATACAAACAGGCAGTGACGGCAGTCCACATGTCGGACGCTCGCCCTGCAATATCAAATGTACATAAACAACCAAACTGTACTAACATTGCATCCAGGCTATCCCCCACGACCAATCCGCAACATCACAGCACAACATAGAACATCAACGTGAATGTCACATTCGCAAATCCGTCTAAAAGGGCTATAGCAGTTAGACAGGATTTACCGATCAAGTGACATTCATGGTCGCAGATATAATGTAAATACTGTGAACTAACATGTTTAAAATATTCGATCGATTAAATTTTCCCAAGTGGGCCCCAAGCACTACTGTAGCACATAAAGAAATTCTGGGCCAAAACAGAATATACCAATAACCCCAATTCCAAATTTAAAGAGCTCTGTAAAAAATTGGTACAGTGAATCCACTGTGTCGCGGCGGAAGCGCGGCCGGAACAGGGCTTTGGCCGCGGTTCCGCGGTCGGGCTACAGTATCATCTTACCAATTTTTTACAGAATCCTTAAAATTGCCTGCACTAATTTCTGCAACACACTGAAAAATTTTTCGAGCCAAATAAATTTCGACAGAGAACTGATGCATTGAAATCGCGGGTTTTGGAATTTTATTCGATCGAAAATGTAAACACGTTAGACCAAGCTAGACCAGATTAAAGGCGTGGCTCTGATACCAGTGTAAGTGCACGGCGGCGCCCCCGCCGTCAATCCGAGGCCAAAATGCGGAAACGATAATTTACTTTAACTTTTGAACCGGCACCACCGCGCATAAAAATCCCGGATCCGGCCATTAATCTAATCCTAGCTAACTAGAGAAGGGGTAGAGAGATATACCGAGCGATCCATGTCCTTCGGTCTTCTCGTCGTCGTCCCGATCTCCCCGCGGAATCTCCGGTCTTCGTCTCCTCGTTGGAAGGGCACCACATCGCCGGCTTCTTTTACGGGCTCCCACCTCTGGACCGAGGCAACTCGGGCACGAAGTTGGCGAGCCGACGTGCCCAAGAATTGCTGTAGAATAAGTGTAGGATGGTTTGTCTCTTGGAGTTACTAGAAGTTGCCCTTTTATGAAGTGGAGGAAGAGATGTGTTTTTGTGATGAACAAAGGAATTTTTAGAAAGCAAATGAGAGCAAAACTCATGCCCAAAAATTTTGGACAGCCCCCTCCCTCTTTGGCCGGCCAAAACATCAAGGAGAGAATGAGAGGAGAGTGTATGTGGCCAAGTGAAAATGAGTGAGCCAAATAATCAAGAGAGAGAAAGGGTTATCATGAGAAGAAATGATCACCAACTAAAACCCACACTCCATCAACCATCATGACTCCAAAGGTCAAGCCATGATAAAGTCAAGAAGTCAAATGATGGTGCAACTATCATGACACTACAACTTGCAAAAACAACCCTCCAAATTGCTAATTTGCACATTTGCAAATTAGCCCTCCTCCACTAATTTTCACCCAAGGAAAGAAACAAAGAAAAATGGCCGAAACGGAAAACAAACTGGCAACTTCACAAAACCGATCCCGTAATAAATTACAGGAAACCCCGCTAGTGTATATATATACCCGCATTTGTATTCCGACCGAATGCAATGATACAAAATCTGCACTGTACAATACTAGGATCCGGCTTAAACCAAAGCCCACCAGTATTATCCGTTCGATCATGATCCGTGCAATACCGCACGTATCTGATCGAACCCTGCCATATCTCCATACGGCCTCTACAGCGTTTCGCCCGAAACTTGAGCAACTGTCTGTGGGGGACTCTAAAGACTCGTCAATACTTTGGCTGTGGATTTAACTACTAGCACGTCAGAGGTATTAGCCATACGTTACGGGCTACCAGCTATTGACCAAAAGGGACGTCTGTGAGCGAACTCATCCTGACACCCTACTGAGCCTGTCAGTGACAATATCCGTACAGTCCGGTCCGTTCGTCTATGAGCATCGCATGGCGGGCCTAGGGGGTTGGTAAAAGTCAGACCCCCAAAAGCGGTACAAGTCGTGTCGGAGTATAGCCCAGAACACCCTGAGATACTACTGGAATACCTACCAGTAAATCTCCTGTCTTGGCTAAGGACTTCATGTAATGGCTCTCCTAGACACAGCTCGACCTCACCCCCAATACCGGGAGAGACGGACCCCTGCAGATCCGCTCACTGCCTCCATGTGGCTCAGGACTGTACCCAACTAAAACCTGTTTGCACGTATCCTTTGAGCGTAGTAGGGTAGTAATCAAAGTACAGTGGAAACTCACACGAGACAAATGACGATCTCAGGTCGATGAACTAACCTGTACACATGTCACCAGGGAACTGCTATCTGACGTCAGGTATAAGACCAACTAGCATGTTCCCGGCGAGTCCTGTCCGGTGTACTCATAACCCAATGAGCACCTGTATACATCTTAGGTGAACCAACTGACACTAGTGGCTTGTGAGACCGGCCACCGCCCCTCGTCGGGGTCTCGACTGTATACACTAGTCTACTCTGGAGTATCGATGCCCTGTCTCAAAACTCCCACGACTAGGGACCTTTTAAGGATGTGCTTATAGACTACCAGATCCCACGTATATGATCGCCCTCATACTGCTGGCAGTCAAGAAAGAATCCTAGGGGCTCTATCAACGCACAATAGTGACCTGTAAGGTCACCTAAAGCAGTACACGATGATAAAGATAAACCAGATAGCATACTATCATCTTGAGTAAGACTGTCCTATCGGGATAGGTCCTCCATCAATCATTGCAATCACGTGCATGTGATCCAATAATTAACTCTGAGGGCACTATCTCCAACAAAAATATAGGGTCATCGTCGGAGGATGATATGTCGACATCCGAGTCGGAAAATGAGGAAGACGAGAATGAATATTATTTTTAGATTTATGTTTTGATTGATGACTTTTATGCGTATGGTTATTGTTATAGTTAATGGCGTAGTTAGGATATGAACTTGGTTTGTTTATCGGTCACTTTTTAGTATGTTAGAATCGTAGGTTTTTTATGATGATAAATTGTCTTATGGTTTGATTTAGTTTTTGACATTATATTTATATTTTTATGTTTTAACTTTGAATGCATCTAGGCATGTATTATTTAGTTAACTTATTTTCTTTTACCAATGTTTGTTGTGAATCGTGATACTTCATATTTATATTTTTCCAATTCTGTTTAATCTTCGTTAGTTTATTTGATATATATTCTTTCAACTTAAATTTATATTATATTCATCTTGTTTATTGATTTCTTTTCTATGTTGAAGGTATGTATCTCAATCTCAAGTCTAATGCATTTTAGTTCTTTAATGCTCAATTCTTCATATATCTTATTCTCAAGTTGCAACTTGCAAATAACTAAGCAAGTAATATTTCATAAGTTTAAAATCATGTTATATCAGTTACTTTATATTTTATTTAAATACTTCGTATAGTCTATATGACGAGAAGATTCAATCGTATGATAATCTATAGAAGCCTTACCCCCGACAGCCGAAACACACACATACAACAAGAATACACAACAAACGCATCATTAGAGAGTGATTCAAGATGTTCAAGTTAAAACCAATATATGATACTCGATGATAATATGAAATTTTCATATTCTCATCGATACTCATATATGAAACTCAAAGCGCCACTTAGTCCCCGTCTATCGGTTAACATACATTCGATGTTCGTCGTGACATAGAACTATACGAAGGTTGTTAAATATCGGACGGTATAGCTCGATACTAACAGTCGTCATATAGTCTATGTGACGAGAAGATTCAATCGTATGACAACCGATAGATTTGCCCCGTGTGGACAAGTTAGGAATGTATAAAGACAACATTTAGAAGAGCTCCTTCTTCGTCCTACGATGATGAGTTCCTTAAGCTAGGATTTTGAAGACAATTTATAAAAAAAATAAATAGGAGAGAGAAAGGAACAAAAGAGAAGAGAGATGAAGGGACTAGGGTTTCTTTATATGAGTAGAAATTAGTGTTTCGAGAGATGAAAGGCCAAGATAACACAAGAGTAGATTTAAGGACTTATAAAGAGATAGATAAAAAAGTTTTAAATTAATGACAAATAAAATCTATTCCTTTATTTGTTAAAAAAAAATTTAAAATAAAACAATAACAAATAAAATATGTTTTAAGAATAGTTTAAACAAGTTTTTAAATAATATAAGATCTAATAAAAATCTTTTTCTTCAAACATTTATAAATAATTTTATATTGAAAAATAAATTCTAGAAAATTTTAAAATATTATTTTTTTAATTAGAAATTAATTTAAATATATTTTTTCTTTTTATAAAAATTATTTAATATATATTTAAAATCCAAAAAAATATGGAAAAATCATAGAAAATTCTAATTTATTTATTTTCTCGCTTTGTAACAATATTTCTAAAAAATAATTCTTTCTATAAATATTTCTCTTCAGATAAATTTTAGAATTTTTTTTAAAATCATATTTAAATCCCTTTGGTGATTTAAAAGTTATGCTAACCATTTAAAAATTCCAAGCAATCTCTTTGCATGATTTTTCATCCAAAAATAAAAAAACAAAAATTAAACAATATATTGCAAATACCATGAATCGAACTCGTGACCTATGAGATAGCAATGCAAGCAAGTAATCAATATGTATTATGGATAATCATGCACATTAATCACAAGAATATTCATATATACCTACTAGATTCAAAGAAAATATTTTATTAAAGAAAGAAAATTTAAAAGGAAATTATATGAAATTTGTGGTTGTTACAATTTACGCTCCTTAAAAGAAATTTCGTTCTCAAAATTCAGAAGGGTTGTGTCTCTACTGAACGAGTTAATGATGATATGATCGTATGCCATTCTTGCACCCCATCAGTGGATACGCCAACTAACCAGAGAGGTAAGACCGAAAAGAACACAATATTAAGAGATATTTTCGAATCACAGAAATCGAAAGTCGAGACAAGAATATTAGAATGAAAAGTTTAATGATGTAAACAAGGAACCCAATTAGGAGTCGAGGAATCAAGAAAGAACCGTGCAAATTATTAGAAAGGATTAAGACGTAGATGAAAGGCCCGTACATCCGCTTCCTTCGCATTGAGACGGTATCGCCATAGAAAGTAAGAAAGATTCAAGACGGATTCAGAAAGGAAATTTTAAAAGAGCATAATAAATACAAGGAGCTAAAGATCGACTTACGTTCTTAAAGAAGAACGCGAGATGAACCGAGATGTCGAATCCTACCTTTCTTCGACGGCAGTCGGGATGGAATAGATAGCGCCACCATGAACTAGGAAGACATGTAATCAGGAGATACTTCCTTCTAGAAAAGTTCGAAATCCAGAACGGAAAGGAGTGTTAGGAATTAAAAAATTATAGAAGCGATCTTTAAGAAAATATAACGAAGGAATCGAGATGGAGTTGGAGCGTTCGCACTTCTGTTTCCTTTTTGACAAGACATATTTGTTAGGAAAAAGAAAAGATTTAAGGGATTAGGATACAAGCCTGACAGTGTAGTGCAGTTATTACAAAGACAATTTTGATTTTAGAAAGTTTTAGTCTTCTAAAAAAGTTTGTAAGAGGAAAAAACGACTATTATTAAAACCGGATGGCCGGGTTGGACAGATTATTGATAAATTTTATATCTACCCGAAAATTTAAACCTAAATTTAAAATCCTCCCGATCCTGACGGGTTTATAATGTGTTAAATCTGAACTCACAACTTTGGATTTCGGGCTTAGACGGGTGGGTCCGTTGTGAAGGTTTTAGGTTTTACCTATACTACTTAAGTGAGTTATATATATATATATATATATATATATATATGAAAAATGTATACTTTAACAAAATTATATAATTATATGTGATAGATTTATAGATTACGCTATTAACTAGATGTCATACAATAAATTATGATATGTAGATCATGATATTTATAATTAAATGTCAATGCAATATATTGAATAGGATCATATATAAAAAAAACTGGTTTGGTGCGGACTGGGTCTAGGGTTCGGACGGACAGGTTTAATACTATTACGTATTTGATCCGGAATTTCTTTATTTAATATTCAACCCGTCTAATCGGTTCGAACAGGTAAAGGATGTGTAATGATTGTAATTATTTCTTATTAAGTAAAATTCTATTTTTATATTTATTCTTGAGCTAATTGTTTTCAGAACAGAATTGTGTTATTTTAAGATTTATAAGATTTCTGAATAAGAGAATTTTTGTAAAAGAAAAGGAAAAAAAATTGTCAAGCGTAGCCCCGGCTCGGCTCGTCGACATGGCCCCACATGGTGTCGCCACGTAGGCAGTCCACATGCTGGCATGAGCCAGTGCGTGCTCGGCGTGCGCCTGCACGGGCACTGCGGATCTGACTATGATGCCTGATTTTGCACGAACAACGCAAGATCTGTGGCCGAGATTGTCACACCCGCTTCCTAAACTACGGAAACAGAGACGGGACTTGGTCCATGATGATACTATAACGAGAAACACACCTTCTCGATATTACCATGCTAAGAGTCTGGCAAATAATATAAATATAACAAGAAATAAAATCATAATATAAGTCCAAGAACAACATTATTATAACTCAGAGTTCAACGAGATTACAAGAATTCATAGACATAATAACAATCAAAAGCCTTGGAAACAACAAGGCATACCAAAGAGTCAAATACTGAAAGTTACAAAAGGAAGAACTAGAATCCCGGTTGTGCGGCGAAGTGCGAGTAATCTGTCGAGGTAGGCTCCTGGTCGACTGTCGCTATCTGGTCTAACTCTAGATCTGACAGACAATTTAAAAGGAAACATCCGTCAATGAGTTTGGCTCGAGTAAGTCTCTCAAGGTTACATTTAATATAACCATAAATAAAGCATGAACCATATGATAAAAATGAAGCAGTAATACAGGAATAAAATATATTAAATTCTAATATAAGCATGGCAATAGCATTCTCATATCAACGTATGCCATGCCTAACGAGAGTAATGTATGTCGATTTCGGAGGACCACTATGTCTGTGATTGTTAGCATCCCACATGCCTGGGACCGACAACTGTTCAGCTATGATTGTTAGCATCTCATACACCTGACTCCGGCAACTATGATAAGTGACTCCCAAAATCTGACTCACTACCTTCATTATTCTACCATACCCCCACGTTATACTATACGTGTATTGATAGGTGCAATTTATTGCATATTTTTCTAATCCATTTATCATTTTATTGTCATATATTATACTGTTCCGGATATCTTTTGTGAATTATTACTGATAACAGGGCTTGGATGTATAAAGGCGGATAATTGTGCTAAAATGAGAATTACGTGCGTATAATGGAGAGTTAAGGGAGTTATTCAGAAAATCAAAAGAATAATTTGCAAATTTGGAAAAAATTTAGGAATATCATTGCAAATCAGTAAAGGTTGCAACAAATAGAGGTGAATCAATCATCACAACAACAAATCAGTTGGAGAAACCAAATCAAATCAAAAGTAACAAATTAACCAGCCTAATTATATACCAAATTTGGGAACAATTTGGAGATTCATGCAACTACAGAAAGACATCGAGATATTCAAAATATCATATGCTCAAAATACCTCTAAATCAGCAAAGAAAACACGCAAAAAAACCGGAGACACGAAGTTATAAAATGGCGGTAGATCAACGGCGAATATAGTCAAATGGCGGCGGATCAGCGACCGATTTTTGGTCGTTCGATGAAATTTTTTATGGGCACGATCTTCTTTCCACATAAATTAATATGAGATATATGTTTTATCTTTCAAAACTTCTAAATATAGCAGATCAGCACCCAACAGAGGTATCTAGATTTCCATGTTTAGAATTTTAGATTTTTAGGAAAAAGTTAATTCTCTTGTATCTTTTATTACTTGTTCTCCAAATTTTCTTAGTCCTATATAAGCACCTATATAGCTCTAAGGTTTGATATCTCTTCCATAGGCTTCAAAAATTAAGGTTTGCAAAAGTATGGGAGATCAAGAGTAATTATAAGTTTTATTTCATAATGAATAAAATTTATAATTTCCTTTCTATAAGTAACCAATTATTTTTCTTGGGTTTTATATTGTCTTTCATTCTATGGTTGGATGTGTTTTATGATTTTCTTTTCTTTTACTTCATTAATATTTTCTTTTGATATAATTCTTTTCTTATAGTTTTCATTATATAAACTAAATCTTATAGGAATAATTGACGCATTAAATTAGATCTAGTAATTGATGATACGCTTAAAAACTAATTAGGATAATGAAGGTTTGACAAACTAGAACTCTAATTAAGAATGGTAAAAGATACGATTTTTATTAAAATAAATTCAACCAAGATAGTTAAAGAGTCCTAGGTTAATCAACATGATACTTTAGATTAGCTACTTATTACTATTAATCAAAGCTTCAACTTAGGTCATTCTTAATTATCAATAACTAAGTTTTTAATATAGTTTATAAATGTTCTTTTATAATTGAGGCTATTTTTAATTAATTTAATATAACCTATGCTTTTATATTAAGTAATAGAAAACATATTAGAAATAGATAAAGAAAAGAAGTAGTATCTTTTAAACCAACTATAAAAAGATAAGCAATACAAAAACCTAGAACTTTCTCTCTCAAAAGAAACCCACTTTTATTTGCACTTTTAAAAAATCTAACTGTTTAACTTAATTTAAAAGTAGTTAACATACCTCTCTGTGGGAACGATTTTCAAGTATAACTGCGATAAACTGTATACTTACGATTAAATTTAGAGACTAATAAAATCCACATCAAGTTTTTGGCGTTGTTGCCGGAGAGGTATAGTTTAATTACTTTTAAATTCAAGTTCTAGTTTTTTATTTAGATTAAATTAGATTTCTTTTAGTACATTTGATTCTGCAAAATTTCAGGAATCGAGACGAACTTACTGAAAGAGAAGATCGAGACGAACATAAAGAAAATCTAGGTAAAATCTCGTTCTTCCCAAAATCTCGATTTGATTCCAACTAACAGATTTTTGCAGGATTCTTTGCGCGATAAAAAAAATTAGTTTAGATTTAGATTTTAGATTGTTTTAGATTGCATTGTATATTTTAAAAGGTTCTTAGGGGGAACACCCCAAAACCAAATTAAGTGAGGATTTCATCACCCTTCCTAGGCCCCACAAATCATAACTAAGTATCCACATTAATCTACAGTGATTTAAAAATATATAAACTTCACCCCCTAAGGACTTATCGTGCTCAATAGGACAAGAGGAGGTTGTAAATAATCTAACGGTTATCTGATTCAAAGTTGTGTCTAGTGATGTTTGAATGGTTGTTATTTAATTAAGACTCGCTATTTCTGCGATTCGTATAGCGGAACCTTCCCACTTAACTGATATTGATCTGGCTTCAAGGTGGTTAAAGAGCTGTCAGAGGATCTATCCCGTAATTTGTTAGTTATATGTATGCCCTAGAGGCCATTGTTGTACATGATTGTATATTACAATGGATACTTGGACATATATAGGGAGGACTTTCTTGCTCGACATAGTATGCTATCCAGTTATTCTTTATCTTAACATGTTGACTAGTATTGTTATACTGTCTCTCTGTTACATGTTGATAAAGCTCTTAGGATGTGCACTTGACTACTAGGACTATGATGGAGATCATACTAGTGGGGCTTGGATAGTCCATAAGTACATCCTTTAATTGTTCCTAGTCGATGGTGTATCGAGACAGGGAATCGATATTCCAGAGTAGACTAGTGTATACACTTCTTGACCCATTTGATGGGCGATGGATGATCCCATATCTATTGGTGTTTGACATCAAAGATGGTATACGGGTGCTCATTGGAGAATGGGTACACTGAACAGGACTCGCCGAGAACTCCTAGATGATATTATACCTATCGTCAAATAGGAGTTCTCTGGTGACACTGATACAGGTTTGTCTATAGATCCGAGATCATCATAGAGTCAAGTGTGTCTCCCACTGTGCTTTGATTTCCACCCTACCACGGCTCTTCTAAGTCGTGCAAACAGGTGGTTTTTGGGTACAGTCCCGAGTCACATGGTGGCAATGAGCGATAGGAGGGGTTTCGTCTCTCCCGGTATTGGGGGTTGATATTGCGCTGTGCTCGATTGGCCATAACAGGAAATCCCTACCCAGGGTTGCTGTGATTTATTGGTAAGTGTTATCAGTAGTTTCTCGAACCGTTATGAGCCTCACATCGGCATGACTTATCAGGCTATTGGGGTCTGACGTATACCACCCCCAGGCTGGATATGCAACATGTCAGACGAAGAGACTGGACTGTACGGTAGTGTTACTTATTGAATTCACGGGAGTATGAGCAAGCTTGCTTGTTGATCTTCTGATCGCTCAATACCTGGGAAGCGTTACGTACAGCTAGTGCCGCTGACAGTTTGTAGGTATGTGATTTGATCACTGCCTACTGCTAGCGTATTGAAGAGTCTTTAGAGTCCTATACAGAGGCTTCCTGGCTTAGGCGAAACAAAGTAGGAGCACCTATATGATATGTGCGGGACCGAGATTAATACGTGTATATGATACCTTATTATAATCTCGCGAGATATGATATCGATCGGTTATATGTGATATATCCGGGATATCGAATCAAGTGTTGATACGATATATTGATATAAATGATATTAGTCGGTTATATATGATATAGCCGAATTATTAAATCAAGTGTTGATTTAATAATTTTATGTATAATTATATATTTGATATATTAATATACATTAACTAATATTAGCTCACTTAAGCATTTCTTTTTCTCACTTCTATATTTGACATATATGTGATATATGTTAATTGCATTTATTTTATTGTATCATGCTTAATGATACATAGTACATGGGTGTATGAGACTCACACCATTTCATAGATAATTAAGAGTTTATTTTATTTAAGGAAAATCAAAATTAGTTGGATTTAAGCATGGTTGTTGGAAGCTTGGAGAAGCTTGTGGTAACCTTGATTTAGTCCACTAATTTTGTCTCACCTTAGATATTTATTAACCCAACCATTATTTATAGCCATGGTTAATTCTCTACATAGATAATATGAGATATTATCTCACTCATGGTTGCAATTTTCATTTCATTCATTCTACACTTCTTCTTCTTCATCTCAAGGAAAGCTCTCTAGGTTTTCTTGAGGTGAAGAAAATTAATTCTAAAGTGAGCAAAAATCCTACTTCATCAACCTACACTAGACTAACTATTTAGTTTAGGTTATTTGCTTCACCAATTCCCAATTAGTGAAGAGATAGCTTGAGATAGAGTCTCATCGACGAAGATCATCTTCGGCCTTGAAGACTTCAAGAAAAATTGTTCATTTCTCCTATTGGAGCCTAACTAGAGTCCAGGAGACCACTACTTGGAGCGAAGGGACTACTACACGGAGCTATTGAAGTGAAGGACCGGTCTACAAACGTTGTATTCCTCATTCACTTAGTGTAAAGTAGTTTACATATTAGTTTAACCTTAATTCTCTAGTTAGATCCTAGGTTGGGGGTTTTAGCACCCGAGATTTTTTAAAATTGCATACTAGATGCCTCCTAAAACCTAGTGAGGGTGCTAAGGAATCCCAACATGGTATCAGAGCAAAGCTAGAGAATTAGACGATGTTAGTAAATTACGAAACCGAAACTTACGACCTAAAAACCCCAGTTTCTGTTGTTTTTAAAAAGTCGTTTAAAATTTTTTTAAACAGGTGCAGAATGTTACATGAGATGTAATATGAACACCAGAGAAAAACGAGCACAAACCACCAGTTTTTGGCCGGCGAAACATTGCTAAAACCGGTATGGCCGGTTTTTCAGGGGATTTTGGGCTTCGATTTTCTTTGGTGTTCCAGTCTCTGGGGTTTGGTGTTTCAGGTATTATTTGTTTTTACTAAGATTACATGTGATGTTATGTTTCTGTAACGACAATTCAGAGTGTTTCGTATTCGTAATTTTAAAATCATTTTGGGTTTGATATTGATATGTGATACAATATTTGGAATCCACAATAATTAGTTTTGTGAACACTAGTTAGTGCTTTGTGAATCTAGCAAGTTAGTCTCTTTTGATCGGTTGCCACGGGGTTTTGATTTGGATCAAAACTCCGTCGCAATCACGTTTAGTACGCAAACGTTCGCCGGGTAATACTACTAGATAGCCAAGCCCCATCGCCCCAACCAAGTGACTGTAGGAGAACCCCGTTGCCAAAAGCATCCTCCCGGGTGCTCCGCCTAAATGCACTTCGTCGACGGCACCGGGGATGCGGCCGTCTACTAAAGTATCCGACGAGTATTCGATCAGGTTGTTGGGAATTTTGTTGAATTACTCGACTAGTTATTGAAAAGTGTTTTCAATATTAAGACTAAAATGCGGGGTTTATAAGGTTAGGCATGAAATTCGGAATATGAGATATTCCGGGTTTATGATGTCTAAAGAATTCATATGGTTAGTTATGAAATTTGAAATATGTGATATTTCGGGTTTATGATGTCTAAGGTGGTTGCGGGTTCCAATTGTGGTAGTTTTCACTTTCTTTTCTGCTACCGTAAGTGTAATATGTAGTGTATCGCCGGTTTCGTTGCTATAGATCAACGACAATTGGGATACGCATATTTACTTACGTTGATGACATGTGATGTTATGTGTTGCTGTGATATGTTATATTGGATTATCGTGTTTGAATAGCCGGGGGTTTTATGTGAGATGCGAGTTTTTCATTTTTATTCATGTAAAATTCATTGTATGTAATATTCTTTTATTGGGACACTTCCGGGTTGAGAATGATGTCACCATTGATGTATATTATTTACTTTTCCGCATTAGGATATATCTAAGGTGGGGAGCACAAGTAACCGAGTTCTAGGGTCCAGTGGGAGACCATCTCGAGGATTCAAGACCGGGTCTCCTAACTCTAAAATTGGTAGGGCTGCTTGCCACTCTTGTAGGGGTCTAGAGATGTGGGTTTGGATATTTGTCACGGCCGTGGAATTCGTGTTTTTTACTGGCTTAATTTAAAACACGGACCTCCTAATATATCCAATATTTCATATATTGACTTCTGCTGCAATGTTCTGTGATGTGATCACTTTATATGATGAGACGAATATTATTATTATATATATGATATATAATAAACGTTGCTTATGTTTTGCATCCGCGCTTGTCATGCCCCCGCTTTGCCGTTAGTTAACTAACCTAACGGTGCATGATGGGACCCCGTGGCGAATGCGGATGGCATAAACGTACGTTATATTTTCGTTTCTTTATCTGTGATGCTTAGGAAGCATAAATGATGGGACTTCATTAATGAGATTAATGAAAAGGAAAATAAACCTAAAGATGTTGTAGAATCGAATTTGAAACTCACTCGGCCTTTTTATGAAAAAGCAAGTTTCAAAATGCAGAGCTTAAGCCACTCCTTTTGAAATTATTTGATTCTACAACGAGATCAAGTTCAATGCGTTATAGGTTTTCTTAAAAACCATCCGCAACTCTCTGTCATTTTAGGAAGTAGAGTACTTAGTATTCGTGCTGCATATGTTGATCATTGTCAAGGCGTAGTGTACGGTAGCTAAGTGATGTCTTTCTACACAGCATATGATGCGATTAGTTAGGACAATCATATGATTATGTTGACTATAGTTAAGAGTCTTATGAGTGGGTATAATTAATCGCGAAATGACGGATAGAACTTGACTAGTGCTTATGATATGTTGATCAAAGTTAAGGTCATAAGTGCTAGGAGTAAAAACCATATCGGGAGTTTCAAGAGTTGAAATTTGCAATGAGATTGCATACCTTCTATGTGATTGTTGAATCCCGATACCAACTGTGAATAAGAGTTACTCATGGGAGAGTTTTGCACTTTACAATTAGCCAATCAAGTAGGTGACTAGAAAGGTGTCAATGTGGTTATTCGTCTGGGAAAACGAGGTTTATTTTAATCAGGTCCGTGCGAAATCACGGGGAACCCGCTCAAAGTACTGACACTGGCCTGACGGAAAGATTGGCGAACTTGTAGGGTGTAATTAATCCCAGCTAGTCTTATCTTTTAGGGTTTGAAGGAAGATTTGATAAAAACAGTAGGAACCATCCTGATTAGATAAAATAATAACCAATCTAATCTTGTAAGAGCGTACGCAGAGTGTTTTCTTCTCTCTCTCTCCTGGTAATGACCATGACATGCCTTAATCAAGATAATAATATGGATGTATAGACCGAACCCGCTTGTTATACTGTGCTGGGGAACGTTGGTTCTGCTCTATCTTATAATTGTTATAAGTCCGAGCAGGAAATAGGGGAATATCTGGATTCCCACACGACCCAAACGAGAAATGAGTATGTTGATGCATCTTCTTCGGGTGTGTTTTACCGAGAACTGTTTCTCAGTACACTCTACGTACTAAGTATTGAAGGATTGCCTAGCACGACAGCAAGGTTTCGGGAGACATCTTTCATGCCATATTAAAATTTTTGTTGTTCTAGCTAACCCTAACATAGAATCGTATAATAGAAATCCGACGAATCGAAATGCAAACAACTTTACAAGTAAAGTGAATAACGAATACAACCTTTATAGACCGGTCCTTCACTTCATTATCTCCGTATAGTATTCCCTTCGCTGTGATCATGAACTCCCGGACTCTAGAGAGGCTCCCATGAAGAAATGAACATGCTTGCATCGAAGTCTTCGAGGCCGAAGATGATCTATGTCGAGGAGACACTAACCCAAACTATCTCTTCACTAATTGTAGAATTAGTGAAGCAAACACCTTATACTAAATGATAAGTAGTAGAGGATGATGAAGTAGGGATTTTGCTCACATTAGAAATGATTTTCTCAAATATTTTCTCCATTTTCCATTGAAGCTAGAAATCTTGAGAGGAAGAAGAAGAAGAAGAAAACTCTCATGATCATTATCCAAAAGATAATTGCAACCATGGGTGAGTTAAGCATCATATGCTAACCCTTATAGAGACATAACTATGGTTAGGATAATTGGTTGGGTTAATAAATATCTTAGGCAAAACAAAAGAGTGGACTTGGTCAATGATCACTACAAGCTATCATCCATGACAAAATGCCACCATTTTGTAATTACCAAAATGAATAAAAACCCTAATAATTATCATAAGCATGTGTATGTCTCATACACCCATCTTGCATGTATCATCAAACATAACACAATCATGTACACAAATATACATATCACATATATATAATATGCACATCAAGTGAGAAAAGAAATCTTAAGTGAGCTAATACTTGTTAATGTAAATTAATATATCAAATATATAATTATACATTAGATTATCAAATCAACTTTTGATTTAATAATCCAGCTATATCATATATAACCGACTAATATCTTATGTAACAACTTATCGAATCAACACTTGATCCGATAACCCGGCTATATCACATATAACCGACCTATGTCACATATCGCGAGAATAGAATACGGTATCACATATCGTACTAATCTCGGTCCTGCATATATCCTATATGTGCTCCTACTCCATTTCGCTTGAGCCAGGAAACCTCTGTGTAGGACTCTAAAGACTCGTTAATACGCCGGCGGTAGGTGATGATCATATCAAACACCCACAAGCCGCAAGGGGTCTGCTAAATGTAACGGTCACCCGGATATTGAGCGATCAGAAGATCAACAAGCAAGCCTGCTCACACCCATAAGCCTTCTCGATTGGCTATAATAAGAATTCCCTGGTCAGGGCTGATGAGATTTACTGATAGGTGTTATCAGTAGTTTCTCGATCTGTTATAGGCCATATACCAGCATGACTTATTGAGTTATTGGGGTCAACGATACCATCCCTAGACTTGATATGCAACATATCTGATAAAGAGACCGGACTGTATGTAAGTGTTGCCAGTTGGCTCGACGGGAGTTTTGACAGGTTCGCTTGTTTTTCTTCTGATCGCTCAATACCTGGGAGCTGTTACGTACAGCTAGTGCCGCTGACGGTTTGTGGGTATGTGATATGATCACTGCCTACTGCTAGCATATTAGCGAGTCTTAGAGTCCCACAGAGGGGCTTCCTTGCTCAGGTGAAACGATGTGGGGGTGCATATGGGGATATGTGTGGGAGCTTGATTAAATGCGAGTATATGATATCGCATTTTAATCTAGTGTTTTCTATTGGTCGGGTCGTATGTGATATGACCGGATTATTAAATCAAGTGTTGATTTAATATTAATGACCATTAGCTCATTTATTATTAAACCCTTTTCTTTTATATGTATGCATGAATGTACGTATGTATATATTGATATGAATGCACACATGCATGCATACTTGTGTCATGGTTGATGATACATCAGAGATGACAATGCAAGACTCATATGGAGAAATATTTATATATTTTGATTATTGAGAAAAAGAAAAATGGGAATAAAATCATGGTTAGGTTTCTACACTCTTCTTATGTTGACCTAAACCTAAACCTAAACCATGGTTTCATTTTCCATTTGTTCTTTAGCTCAACATCAAAATATCTAGATATTTATAAACCATGGTTTTGGGCGAGTGTGACTCTCTCATTTATATTTTCTTTTCTCATTATTATTGTGGGATTATCACAAAAGAGCTCAAGCTTAGCCATTTCCTTCTTCTTCTTCGTCCAAGCTCTCTACCTCTTCAAAAGTGAGTGAAGAAAAATAAAAAGAAAGGTTTTTAAGTAAGATAACAACCCACATCACCAATCTATGTTAGTTTACCCCACTAGTGTAAATTGTTTGCTTCATTTCCATCTTGATCAAGTGAAGCTAGGAGCTGGAGCCAAAGGACTCCGTGGTGGATCGTCGTGGAATTCGAAGGTTTCAAGCGAACCCGTTCAAACACCAAGTTGATCCAAGAAGTCACAAAGAGGGAGGTCTACAAAGGTTGTAATTCTTCCCTCTTAGTGTTAGACACTTGATAGTATATGATACTTGCCTTTGTTACCCTAGATTTCTAGTTCGATTCATGGTTGGTTTTGCTTAGCACTCCTAAATTTTTTATTGTAGAATGTTTGATGCAAGACAAACCCTAGGCATGGTGCTAGGCAAACCCTACAGTGCAAATGTTGCAGCCAACATAGTTGATGAATATCACCTTGTATTACCAACTCATAATACATTGATTCTGAACGAATGTTATTACATGCCGAACCTGATATGCAATATTATATCATTTTTTATTATATAAAGAAGAATATAATTTTGTATTGTAAGATAATGTTGTAAACATTTTCCTAAATCAAAAGTTGATTAGATCAGGCCCGTTATATAATAACATATATGTTCTAAATCAAACTACAGTTCTCAACGTACATAACACACAAGAGGAAAAGTTCAGAAATAAACGAATTCTTCTTGTTACATTGTAGACCAGGTCATATCAATGCGACACGACTAGCTAAGTTACATAAGGATGGATATTTGAATATGTTCGAACTTACATCTTATGAAACTTGCCAGTCATGTCTCAAAGGTAAAATGACTAAAACTCCGTTTACTGGATACGGAGAAAAAGTTACTGAACTCTTAGGACTGATACATAGTGATGTATGCGGTTCCTCATACTTTATTATATATTCACTGATACATATGCCAGGAATGGTTCCTCATACTTTATTATATATTCACTGATGATTGTTCTCCACCGAAAGACGCGACCGGGACGTTGGGACGTCTGGCCTGAATTTTGGGGCAGATGCTATTTGGTTTTATCCGTCCACCTCTCCAAAGATTCTAAGTTGATTTATGGCAACGTGTATCGGAGGTTTAGATGGATGCGGCCGTTGTAGCAGACTTCGTCATATTCCCCCTCGTTGTGAGGGGTTTTTGATTGTGGGGACGCTCTTCCCTGCAGGCGTAAGCCCCTGCAGTTAATTACGTTACCGCATAGCGGTAACCACTTTCTCCTGCTCCAGAAGTCCACTTCGTGTCGTGTGTGTTTGTTTTGTTGTTGGTTGCCCGTGGATTGTATACGGAGACTAATTTAAGCTGTTGTCCGTAGGGCGTGGATTAGTCCAAATCCGTATTTTCTTAGATTTGGGTTTGGGTTGGTTTAAGAATCGTTAATCTTATTTTAGATTAAGATCAACTTAAACGTTTGTTGATGATACGTCAGTCTAATTTTAGACTAAGATCTACTCAACAGGATTTTCTTTAGTTTATAAGGACATTGCGGTCCACAATTTAGTTTTTAGGGACGTTGCGGTCCGCAATTTTGTTTTAAGGACATTGCGGTCCATTGGGTTTAAGGACATCATAGTCCATGAGTTTAAGGACCTCATAGTTTATAGTTTAAAGACGTCATAGTCTATAGAGCTTAGTTTAGGGACGTTACGGTCTATTGGGTTTAAGGACATCATAGTCCATGAGTTTAAAGACCACATAGTCCATAAGGTTTAGAGACATCATAGTCTGTACGATTTAAAGACATCATAGTCTGTAAGGTTTAAAGACATCATAGTCTGGTTTAAAGACATCATAGTCCATGAGTTTAAGGACCTCATAGTCTATAAGGTTTAGATACATCATAGTCTGTACGGTTTAAAGACATCATAGTCTGTAAGGTTTTGGTTTAACCGTTTGGGGATGCGCCAAAAGTTATTGGTTATTGGGACCCTCCATCTCTCTGAAGACGTGAAGAATTACAACGACATGTATCAGAAGTATGAAGAGATGTACCCTTAAACCAATGTCCCGACTGAGGGGGAATGGGACGAACATCATTTTAAATGCCATCTGTTGGGAGCTCATTAGCTATCTCTAGGACCGAGTTCGGATTTGGAGACCCTGAGCATGAGGAGCTCAATTAACGCTTCTCGGGAAATTTGGTCTGAGTTTGGCTAACATTGGCCTTTCGTAGTGTTAAATACTAGTATATGCTTAATGCTCATGTGCTCCCACGTGAGGTGCTTGAAATAGTGTTAAACACTAAAAATTGGAGGCACTCGCGTGGGGTCACGTGAGGCGCTTGAAGTAGTGTTAAACACTAAAAATTTGAGGCGCTGTTTCCTTGGGTTTATAACCTTGGTCTTTTCCGAACGCTAAACGCTATTGGGTCGCGTGGGGTCACGTGAGGCGCCCCAAGTGGAAACTGCCTTTTGATTTACTCCCTTTCTATAAGTACTAAGCACTACTTGGGGGGGTCACGTGGGATCACGTGAGCCAGTCTCAGTTGTTCTCTTTTGTTCATCAAGGGTGTTCACGTGGGAGGACGTAATCGGTCGTTATCATGTTGGATGCTGTGCTTGGAGATCCTTAGTTTCGAGACTTTCAAACCCGCTGTTTTGTAAGAATTTAATTCTTAGGACTTAGTTTTTCTCTTAGGTTTGGGATCTGTATGGCAGAATCTCCTCGATGAGAATTAAATTCTCAATTTGTGAGAAGATCTGCTTCTGCAGATCTTTCACCATAAGAAAGAACTAAATTCTTATATGAAGGGTTAAACCCTTGTTTTATCAGAGGAATTAAATTCCTATATACGTTTTGGGAGAATTAAATTCTCTGAACTTAGATCTTCCCCTAGGTTTTGGATCTGTATGGCAGGATCTTCCCGATGAGAATTAAATTCTCAAATTGTGGGGAGATCTGCTTCTGCAAATTTCAGCCAAAGGAAGAACTAAGTTCTTTTTAGAAGAGTTAAACTCTTATGGGGGTGAAAAGGAGATGAGATCTTCTCTGTGTTTCGTTCCTTCTCTTACCTAGAATTTCTTTTTTCTCCTTTTCTCTCTGGAGAATTAAATTCTCTTTGTTTTTAAGCTTACGAGGGGGGTTTTTCTCTTCTTTTTTTTTGTTTGTCTCTTTGCTCCTATTTATAGGAGAAAGAAAAGAATCGATTTGTTCAGAAAATCTCTTATTGAGAGATTTTGATTGATTTATAATCAACCAAAATGATCTTTTAGATCAATCGGTGAATTTTATTCACCGTTAGATTTTTAATCCAAGGACTTCTGTTTTACAGAAGATATTTCTCATAAGATTACGAAAATATTTCCGTATACAGAATCTTCTTCTGTAAATTGGTGATTTTTAATCACCATTGGATTTTTAATCCAACAGTGCTATACTTTACAGAGCGCAATATTTCTTGTTTAGAAAGATCTAAGGAAATATGTTCCAAATAGAGTTTTGATTCCTTTTATTTAGAAGTTAATTCTATTGGTTCAGAAAGCATATGAGCCCATCACGTATAGCACGTGACCCCACAAAGTTAAGCCCATCAAAGAGCATCACATGCTACCACGTGACCTTTTCTGGCCAATTGTTTGTTTTAAAAAGGCGCCTATATACTTTGTATATAGAGGCCACGTGTCTGCACGTGAGGCTCAGTTTCAGCCTCATTTTCAGCCTTGTTTTGTCAAGCGCAGTGCTTATCACGTGTGGGCACGTGATGCTCCATTTGGGGACTTTTCCCATTGCTTTTTATATTTATTATTTTATTTTTCATAAGGGAACAATGATCTCTCAAGATTCGGACATGTGTTCCTGTTGAAACACAAGTCTGAAGCTTTTAAGATATTCAAGGAATATAAGTACGAAGTGGAGAACCAAACGGGTAAAAGTATTAAAATCCTTCAATCTGATCGGGGAGGAGAATATTTAAGCACGGAGTTTCTGGATTATTTAAAAGAGAATGGGATTCTCTCTCAGCTTACTCCTCCGTATACACCACCACATAACGGTTATCGGGACGGAGGTATCGCACCCTATTAGATATGGTGCGCTCTATGATGAGTACTGCTGAGTTACCTGTTTCCTTTTGGTGTTATGCGCTTGAGAAGCCGCATACCTATTGAATAGAGTTCCATCCAAATAATTGCCCACCACTCCATATAAGATATGGAATGGGAAGAGGCTATCTCTTAAATGAGTTAAGATATGGGGTTGTCCGGCTTATGTTGAAAAGTATAATCCGGACAAGCTCGAGACAAGGTCAGTATTGTATAAGTTTATTGGATATCCCGAATATTCGCGAGGGAATATCTTCTACCATACCGAGGAGAAAAAAGTGTTTTGTTTCTCAGCATGCCACCATTTTAGAAAAGGAATTTCTTATGGAAGGAATTAGTAGTCATGAGGTAGAACTGGAAGGAGTTCCAGCTTGACAAACTAACAGCTGATGATTTGGTAGAACCGGAGGATTCAATAGTTCCCGACGAACCTCACCCTCCCCACCGATCTGGTAGGGTTCCTCATCAGCCCGAGAGATACTACGGTTTTCTCAATGACAGCAAGAGCGAGGATTGCATCATGGGATATTATGACCCAACTATTTTCGAGCAGGCCATTACGAGTGGGGACTTTGTGAAATGGCTGGATGCTATGCGATCTGAGATGGAATCCATGTACACCAACTAAGTATGACTTTGGTAGTTGCACCTGAAGGGGTAAAACCCATCAAGAGCAAGTGGATCTTGAGAAGATTCTTGGCGTAGATGGAAAAGTTGAGACTTTCGAAGCTAGAATTATAGCAAAAGGTTTTCGTTAATGACCAGGTGTGGATTTTGATGAAACCTTTTCTCTAGTGGCTATGCTTAAGTCCATTCGGATCCTACTTGCTATTGTTGCATACCATAACTACGAAATCTGGCAGATCGACATCAAGACCGCTTTTTTAAATGGTGATTTAGAAGAGGGCGTGTACATGACACTACCAGAGGACTTCGTAGACAGTGGGAGCAGTGGATACGTGTGCAAGTTGCTTAAATCAATATACGGATTAAAGCGGGTATCGCGGAGTTGGAACATCTGTTTTGATGTGGCAGTCAAAGAGTTTGACTTCATCAAAAAGGTATATGAACCTTGTATATACAAGAAGGTTGCAGAGAGTAAGGTCATCTTCATCGTATTGTACGTGGATGACATACTCTTGATAGGAAATGATGTTCCTATGCTGCACTCGATCAAGCTCCTCTTATCACAAAGATTCTCTATCAAGCATCTGGGTGATGCCTCCTACATCCTGGGGATTAAGATCTATAAAGATAGATCTAAATTGGATGTTGGGATTGTCCCAATCCAAGGTACATTGACACCATACTAAAGAGGTTTAGTATGGAAGATTCCAAGCGTAGGAATTTGCCCACGATCTCAGAAATCACTCTCTCCAAAGAGATATCCCCCAAGACTGATTTGGAGAGGGCTCGCATGCAAGGGATACCCTATGCTTCGGTAGAAGGGTCTATCATGTATGCGATGTTATGTACCCGACCGGATGTAGCGTACGAACTTAGTGTTGTAAGAAGGTATCAATCGAATTCTGGGGAGAATCACTGGACAGCAGTGAAAAACATTCTTAAGTACTTGAGAAGGACTAAAGAAATGTTCTTGGTGTATAGTAACAGTGAACTCCAAGTGGAGTCCTTTACTGATTCGAGCTTCCAGAGTGATAAGGTCGACTGTAAGACAGTCTCGGGTTTTGTCTTTACCCTCAATGGATGGACGGTATATGGGAAGAGTTCCAAGCTAGATACTGTGGCAGATTCAACGATAAAGGGTGAATACAACGCTACCAACGATGCTACCAAAGATGTTGTCTGGGTATAGATGTTCATGAGACGAACTTCGTTCCTACTATTGTGGTGACAATGGAGTTGTGGCTTTTTCCTGGAAACCCTGGTCCTATCAGTGATCCAGACATATTCTTAGGCAGTATCACTTGATCAGCGATATAGTCGATCCCCGGGCGATCGAGGTCATGAGAGTTGAGACAAAGAATGACACAGAGGATCCACTCACCGAGGCCAAAACCCCAGATATAGTTTGAGAGATTTTAGGACGTTGAGTATGAGATACTGCAACAACTAGCCTTAGTGCAAGTGGGAGATTGTTAGTTGTATGTATGCCCTAGAGGCCATTGTTGTACATGATTGTATATTATAATGGATGTTTGGATATATATAGGAAGGACTTTCTTGCTCGGCATAATAGTATGCTATCTGATTATTTTTTATCTTAACATGTTGACTAGTATTATATCGCCTCTCTATTACATATTGATAAAGCCCTTAGGATGTGTACTTGACTACCAGGACTATGATGGAGATCATACTAGTGGGGACAGAATAGTCCATAAGTACATCCTTTAATTGTTCCTAGTCGAGGGTGTATCGAGACAGGGTATCGATATTCCATAGTAGACTAGCGTATACGCTTTTTGACCCATTTGATGGGCGATGGATGATCTCATATCCATTGGTGTTTGACATCAAAGATGGTATACGAGTGCTCATTGGAGAATGGGTACACTGAACATGACTCGCCGAGAACTCCTAGATGGTATTATACCTATCGTCAGATAGTATTTCTCTGGTGACACTGGTACAGGTTTGTCTGTAGACCCGAGATCGTCATAGAGTCTTGTGTGTATCCCGATGTGCTTTGATTTCCACCCTACCACGGCTCTACTGAGTCATGTAAACTGGTGGTTTTTGGGTACAGTCCCGAGTCACATGGAGGCAATGAGCGATAGGAGGGGTTTCGTCTCTCCCGGTATTGAGGGTTGATGTTGCGCTGTGCTCGATTGGCCATAACAGGAAATCTCGGATCAGGGTTGCTAATATTTACCGGTAAGTGTTATCAGTGGTTTCACGAACCGTTATGAGCCTCACATTGGCATGACTTATCAAGTTATTGGGGTCTGGCGTATACCACCCCCAGGCTGGATATGCGACTTATCAGACGAAGAGACCAGACTGTACGATAGTGTTACTTATTGGATTTACGGGAGTATCAGCAAGCTTGCTTGTTGATCTTCTGATCGCTCAATACCTAGGAGCCATTATGTACAGCTAGTGCCGCTGACGGTTTGTAGGTATGTGATATGATCAATGCCTACTGCTAGCGTATTGAAGAGTCTTTAGAGTCTTACACAGAGATTTTCTGGCTCAGGCGAAACGAAATAGGAGCACCTATGTGATATGTGCGGGACCGAGATTAATACGTGTATGTGATATCTTATTCTAATCTCATGATATATGATGTCGATCGGTTATATTTGATATAGTCGGGTTATCGAATCAAGTGTTGATTCTCACTTCTATATTTGACATATATGTGATATATATTAATTGCATTTGTTTCATTGTATCATGCTTGATGATACATAGTACATGGGTGTATGAGACTCACACCATTCCATAGATAATTAAGGGTTTATTTTATTTAAGGAAAATCAAAATTAGTTAGAAGTAAGCATGGTTGTTGGAAGCTTGGAGAAGCTTTAGAAACCTTGTCTTAGTCCAATAATTTTGTCTCACCTTAGATATTTATTAACCTAACCATTATCTATAGCTATGGTTAATTCTCTACATAAATAATATGAGATATTATCTCACCCAAGATTGCAATTTTCATTTCATTCATTCTACACTTCATCTTCTTCTTCATCTCATGGAAAACTCTCTAGGTTTTCTTGAAGTGAAGAAAATTAGTGAGAAAATTAATTCTAAAGTGAGCAAAAATCCTATTTCATTAACCTATACTTGACTAGCCATTTAGTTTAGCTTGTTTGCTTCACCAATTCCCAATTAGTAAAGAGGTAGCTTGAGCTAGAGTCTCCTCGACGTAGATCATCTTCGGCCTCGAAGACTTCAAGCAAGATTGTTCATTTCGCCTAGTAGAGCCTAACTAGAGTCCGGGAGACCACTACTTGGAGTGAAGGGACTATTACACGGAGCTATTGAAGTGAAGGACCAGTCTACAAAGGTTGTATTCCTCATTCACTTAGTGTAAAGTAGTTTACATATTAGTTTAACCCTAATTCTCTAGTTAGATCCTAGGTTAGGGTTTTTTAGCATCCTAGATTTTTTTAAATTGCATACTAGATGCCTCCTAAAACCTAGTGGGGGTGCTAAGGAATCCCAACAAATTTGACTCTTGGCAGTTAGGAGCGGGTATAGTAACTTGACCTAGGTAACCCTAGATCTTGGTTGTTTGTGTATCTGTAATTGTGATTTTTAGAATTCGCAGTCATCTTAGTTTTTGCATTAAAAAAAAACTTTTGCGTACGTTGTATGCACATGTAGGGTCAGCGTACCTCTTTTGACATGATTGACCAAGTTCTTTCGTATGCAAAATAACTCAAAGATTTATGCATGGAGAAAAGACAAACTAAGGTGCCTTAGAAGGTCTTTTTAGCAGGCAATATTTGTAACGTGCTAAGTAATGCCATGCCCATTAAGTATAAGGACTCCGGTGGCCTTATTATATTTTGCATTATAGGCGAACAAGTCAAAAATAGAGTTTTATTAGACTTGGACGCTAGTGTTAATCTTTTTCCATATTTTGTATATGTGCAATTAGGGCTGGGTGAGGTTAAGCCCACCAAGATCACTTTGCAATTAGCCGACCAGTCCGTTAAGACTCCTATGGGTGAGATAAATGACGTGTTGATTAAAGTTGGGGAATTTATATTCCCCATATATTTTATAGTTATAGAAATACAACCCGTCACTAACCTTAGGAATCAAATTCCTGTCATACTATGTTAGCCCTTCCTAACCATTTCGAATATATTGATCAATTGTCACAATGGTTCTATAAAACTATCATTTGGGAATATGACAATTGATCTAATATTTTTAATATAGAAAATCAGCCAAGTGATCCCTATAAGCCTTTCAATGTCAACTCAATTAATGAAATTCCTACTGATGACGATGTTGACTCTGATAACTTCTATATGGAGGAGTGTATAGAAGAGGAGCTATGCAAGGAAGAGGAAATCAATTTTTATGACTCACCACTGATAGAAAATGTGAGCCCACTTGAGCCAATGGCTTATCCTGTTGAAGTATTTTCCCTTGAAAATTTCTATGATAGTAGGTCGAAAGATATTTTAGATCCCAACGATTTAGATATCGAGGCTATATCTTTTGAGATAGAGTCCTTAGAAGAAAATAAAACTTCGGATAACTCACATTTTGATTTCTCAGCATCCATAGCAACCGAAGTATTCAATCCTTGGGGTTCAGAACAAGAACCACTAAACTTTGAATCTTTCTTCTATTCTGATGATACGGATTTTGAGAATTATTCCTATCTCTCCGATGAACTTTTAAACTCAAGTGGCATGGATTTCTATACTGAAACATTCAACGTGATACCCGGGGATGAACTCATATTTTTCGAAGAATTAGAGGCAATAATAAATCAAGCACCTCCGATCAATCAAGCGTCACCGATATTTAAAGCACTTCCCTTGCCAGCTGAAGAGGCACAAAATACAACATTTTGTCCTCATATCATAATTCTTCCTTCATCTCATTGCTCACTCGCTCTCGTTTTCACCCTCCACCGTTTCTTCCGCTTACAACAACCTCGGCGGAAAACCAATTGGCATATTTCTTTCTTATCACACGATGCTTATGACAATGCCAAGATTTTCAAAGAAAAAATGAAGATTTTCCATATTTTAAGAAAAGATTTTCAAATGGGCCAAAAAATTGTACTATATGATTCGCGATTGTATCTATTTCCTGAAAAATTAAAATCGCGAAGGGTTTTTATTGTTAAAAATGCTTTTTTGCATTGAGCTATGGAAATAGAAAATTCTAAAAATGGTGAGATGTTCAAAGTTAATGGTCAAAAATTGAAACCGTTTTGAGAATTTTCTGTGTATAATAAGGCAGAGCTCATGGATCTCCATGAGCCGGAATACACTTGAAAATATTTTAAAACCCCTCATTTGTAATATGTATATCATTAGTTTCTTAGTCATATTCGTTGTCAAGGGAGGGGTCGCGGTAGACAGTGAGGGCACTGTCAAGTTTAAGTGTGTGGGAGGGTGGTTGGTTTTGTACATAGTAATTAAAAAAATTTAGAAAATTTAGAAAATAGATATAAAAACGTGAAAATGTATATAAAAGAAAGAAAGATTTTTAGAAAAATAAGAAAAAGTGATAGTTAAATGATTTTAGTAATAATTTGTCATGGGCTCGTTCCCAAAAGGCTAGTAACATGAAAGAGTTATTAGGTTTGAGAAGATGTAAGTGGAACCTATTTTTGAGTCCAAACATTAGAATGTTGATACTCTACTATACGCACATGCACCCATCTTAAAGCTTGGGATTGTAGAAGAGACATGTCATACTCTTGTTTGTAATGCACTAGTACGAAAAAATAAATTTAATATTACTAAAAAAACGAACACTGTATTGCAATTATCAAGGTAGCATATAAAAAATTCAGCGAGGATGCTTTATCACTTAGTGATTTAGACCAACTGGTTTGCGATCATTTGTTGTGCCTTAGGTGTTGTAAGAGTAGAATATTGCTAATTACGTCAAATAAGTGACCACATTCGGTAATCGGTTGGTTAGTGCCACATGAAGTGTTAATGGTCACATGAAAAATGTGGAAACAAATCCATCAATTTGATTCACCAATTAAAAAGTAATAGGGAGCTAAGAGCAAGAGTATGGGAGCTTGAATTGAATTCTCTGAGTGTAGGGATTATTTTACACACACGCAGGGTATATGATTGTGTTTGGAAGCAAGATAGGTAGGAAAGATTTGAAGAATGATGAGAGTAATTTTCGGCATAGATCAAAGTCTATTAAGGTGTGGTTCATGATGACTGAAAATCTAGTAAGGTTTAAACTCTTATTTTTCGTATTTTCCTTATCTATTTCTATCTTTATATATAGTTTTCATTTTCTTATTTTTTTTTCCTTTATAGATTTGAAGTATGTGTTTTATGATCTTCTTTTCTTTTACTTTATCATGAATTACTTTTGATATAATTCTTTTCTTGTAGTTTTCATCATATAAACTAGATCTTATAGAGATAATTGACTCTTTGAATTAGATTTAGGGATTGATGATAAGCTTAAAAACTTGTTAGGATAATGAAGGTTTGACAAACTAGAACCCTAATTAAGGATGGTAAAAGATATGTTTTTTATTAAAATAAATGCAACCTAAATAGTTAAAGAGTTCTAGGTTAATCAACATGATAGTTTAGATTAGCTACCTATTACTATTAATCAAGTATTTAATCTAGGTCATTCTTAATTATCTAGAACTAAGTTTTTAAATTATCTTTTATAATTGATAGGCTATTTTTAATTTATTTAATATAACCTATGTTTTTATATTAAGTAATAGAAAACATGTTAGAAATACATAGAGAAAAGAAGTATTTTTTAAACCAGCCATAGAAAGATAAGCAATACAAAAACCCTAGAACTTTCTCAAAAAAAAACCCATTTTTATTTGCACTTTTAAAAAATATATAAGTCTTTAAATTATTTTAAAAGTAGTTAACACAACTTTTTGTGAGAACGATTCTCAAGTACAACTGCGATAAACTATATACTTGCATCTATTTAGAGACTAATAAAATCCCCATCATGTATATAATGATCATAGTCTATAGCAAGCAGCAACATGATACATGACTTGACTGTGCATTATGATATCTCTCAGCATGATCTCAAATTCATGACATATACCAATCCATTTCTTGCCTAAATAACCGTTATATATAGTATCTTATGTAGACATGCAAGGCAAGGCAAAATCTACACGCGATCAAATCATCAATATGTGAGAGCATGAAAATTCATATACATAAGTAAATCTTGAGTTTGAGAATATGAAAAATTGTAGCAGATGTGTATGTGAGTAATGGATGATGTAAAATGCAGGGTAGAGCTTAGGTAGTAACAGTTACAATTTTAGTGCACCGTTCAGCCCGAAGAAGTTTCTGAAAACAGTTTCTCAAGGTTGCGGAGCAGTTTTGAAAAGGCTTTGGTCATTTTATGCAAATGATTTTTGAATAAGAAATGTTCATCCACCATATTAGAAAAATGTACAAAAAATTTTAAGGCATTCCGCCAAGTACAGAGAAACATATGGGTGTTTTACGATGGCTAAGCAAAAATTTTCGGCCTCTGTCCTGGTTTGATGTGGCATCATATTTTACCTATAGAATTAGTTTCCGTCGGTTTCCTGGAATGGATATCTAAACCGAAGTCGAAGGGATCCCTATTTAGATAAGAATGAAACCCGAGTTTTCCTAGTTTGCGTCCCAAAAGTGAGACTATGTATTTTCTCGTGTCACTGCGTTGTATTTCCAGCGAAGCAAAGTCCACTTTCATGCTACGGTAAATTCAATTTATTGTCGGATTCAATTGTCAGGGTCTCGGAGAAAAGATGGCACTTTCTTTGTAGCTACAGTTACAATCAAACTTGGTGTCATTCGGGTAACATGTGTGTGAGAAAACAGATAATTACTGTAGTGACTACTGATTTCCAGAACTGACCACTTCCAATTCTGGTCACTACGTCGTGACCCAGATGATGGTATCTTGCCATGTAAAAATTACAGAGAGCTCCTAACACAATAATCTTACTATTGAAGAAAATAGTTCATGGAAAGGATGTCGCAATAAAATATGAAAAATAGTACACCGGTTCAGCCGGTATTTTTTAGCAAAGGCGTGTGCTGCATGCAGTGAACCATTTCATCAATTCAAGGGTTTTATAGGTGAAATCAGAGAGAGGTGTCAACACGGAATTTGTAGAACTTTTCATTGCGGATAATTGTTGTTTTAAAGGTTTTGTCATTCGATAAGCACAGTAACAGATACAACTAATTCTATGTCTGCTGGTTGTAAAATCCATTAACTATACCGGTTACGTTTTAACGATTTTGCTATGATCATTATTCGGTCATCGGATTATAATACAATGAATCTATCTCCCAGTGGAGGTCCAACATATAAGTTAAGCATGGCCACAGTATCAAATAGAGGAAAACTAACAAAGATAGTTCAAATTAGTTCGAAGAAATAGTATCGTAAAATAGTCACAACTATCCGATCTCAAGCATAAATATTGATCGGTCATTTTTCTTTTTCCTTTATAGATTAGTCATGCAGGGGTAATAGTCAAGATGGTGATCATGGAAAGCACGAAACAACGAGATTCAAGAGGAAAAGAAGATAGACTTACCGTGCGCGTTGTGTAAAGGATGCCTCAATAATCGAGGCTTGTGCAGTGATAGGGTTCTTCAAAGTTTTGATGAAAAAAGAAATATGGAGAAAGGAAGATGGAAGGGAGAGAGGGGCTATAGGGTTTATTTATAAGAGTAGAGATTAGGGTTTCGAGATCAATGGCTAGGATTAAATTACATTAGATCAAACGGCTTATAGAGGAGTTTCCCCAAAAAATAGGTTTTAAATGAAAACTAATTATCTCTAAAAAAAATATATCAAAATTATTTTCCTTTCTTTTCAATATAAAATCTCCTCTTTAAAATAATATTCCAAAATCTTTTTTCTTTTTGTAAAAATAATTATAATTATTCTCATACTTTTTTTCTTAAAAACTTCTTTTCTAAAATCCAATTAAATCTTACAAATAAAAATGCGTTCCTACTTATTTTAGAATAAATAATTTTTTCTTTACAACACTTTATTTTCTCTAACAAAAATATTTTAAATAAAAATCATCTTATAACAATGTTTTATATTTTCTTTAAAAAAATTCCTTTTTAAAAATCTAACAAAATCATTTTTGTTTAAAATAAAAACATATTTTTTCTTTTCTTTTCTAAAATCAAAAAATTATTTTCTTTAACTAAAATAGTTTTCTCTTTCCTTTTCTGAAAACAATATTCTCCTTTATAATTTATGGAACAAAACAAGCAAGAATAAATTCAAACAAAATTTTATTTACTTTAAAACCGACAGGGCCGTTAGAGAGATCGCGAGCACGAAAATGAGCCGTCGGGGTTTTCTGCAGGCTTGGGCTTGTTTTATTAGGTTTTAACCGATTCTCTAGCTCGGGTTATATATAGTTTTCGATTAATTTCGGCCGTCAAACAAATTCCTAAAATTCCGGGAAAAAATAACCGAGAGTTCTGGACTCCTTTCTCCAGGTCTCGATTAAATTTCAGAGCATTTGAAGCTCGGTGTTTAAGAGATAAAAATTCGGAAAGACAAAGGTGTTAGATACAGGTGCCCTAGAGACAATTATTGTAATTTTAGTTGGACCTATATGTATAGAATATTCTTGCTCAAAATGATAGCATGCTATATGGTTTACTTTATCTTTCATGTGTATATTTCTTATTTACTATTACGTATTGCTAATACATGTTGATAAAACCCTTAGGATCTTTACTTGACTATCAGGATTATGATGAGATCATACTAGTGATGTTTGGGTAGTCCATAAGCACTTTCTTAAATGTGTCTAGTCATGGGAGTATCGAGACAGGGCATCGGTACTCTAGAGTAGACTGGTGTATACATTTCTTGATCTCGACCGGGGTGATAGTTAGTCTCACAGTCATTGGTGTTTGACACCAAAGATTGTATACAGGTGCTCATTGGAGAATGAGAAAAATGAACGGACTCGTCGAGAACTCCTAAACGGTATTATACCTATTGCCAGATAGCAGTTCTCTAATGACAATGGTACATGGTAGTCCTTTGACCTGAGATCTGTAAGTCGATGTACAACACCCCACGACTTGCGGGGAGGCGGAAAATTGAAAAACGATCTTGTTCTTTGCATAAACATCGACTAACCGAGAATCTTTGCTAAACTATAACTAACAAGAATCATAGAAGTTATCAACTACTATGAAAAGTGATTATACCTAATGAACCGTGTCCTTCGTCTTTTCGTTCTCCACGTCCTCTCCGGCCTTCTCTATGTAGTAGATGATCCACCCGAGAGCTTTACTTCAAGCTTCACCTCTAACTTGAGGTAACTAGGTTTCTTAAAGTGCTAATCTAAGTAACCTAGGTGATATAGAGAAGGGTTATGGATTAAGTAGTCTATTCTAATCCTTGGTCTCAACACATGAGATGAGAGGATTAGGGTTTGAAGAGAGAGAGAGACTGAGGAGAGAGAAGGTGAGCATTAGAATTAGAGTGAGATAATGATCTCTCATGATATATATGAAGCATTATATTTATCAAATAAATAAAATAAAGGATTTAACAACCATGCTTCATAAATACAAATGAGTGATTCATCTACATGAGTCATTAAGCATTTATGATGCATTAATGATAAGGATGAATCACACAAATGAGTCACTAATCTCATTTAATACTTATGCCACCTAAACCCCAAAGTCACCATCCTTCTAGAAGCTTCTCGTGAAATTACGAGAACGCCCCTCCTATCCGTGAAAACACGGAAAAACTTTAGACTGTATAAATCCAATAACCGAATATTAGAAACTGGCTTAAACCAAAGCCGGCTAGTAAAAACTGTCCGGATGTCGTACGTGCGTAAACACACGTATGCGTCCGAACTCTTGTCGTAAAACCATACGACCTCTATATCGTTTCTCCTGGAGTAGGGAAACTCTCTGTGTGGGACTCTAAAGACTCGACTACAACGCTGGCAGTGGGTTTAACTACAGACCGCAAGCGGCACTAGCTGTACGTAACGGTCCCCAGGTAGATGTCGATAAGAAGGCCGATGAGGAAACCCATCCGAACTCATACTGAGTCTGATGTGACAATCCCCGTATAGTCCGGTCTGTTCGTCTAAGACTATCGCATATCGGGCCTAGGGGGCGGCAAGCGTCAGTCCCCTAAAAGCGGTATAAGTCGTGTCGGAGCGTAGCCCATTACACCCTGAGAAACTACTGGAACCTACCAGCAAATCTCGCTTGCCCTGGCCAGGGACTTTGCGTAATGGCTCTCTGACACAGCGCGATATCAACTCCCAATACCGGGAGAGACGAATCCTGTCTAACTGCCACTGCCTCCAAGTGCTCGGGACTGCACCCAACTGCTACCTGTTTGCACGACTCCTTTGAGCCGTGGTAGGGTAGCAATCTAAGAAGAGTGGGACACACTCGAGGCGAAGTAGCAGTGTCAAGTGTGCGGACTATGCTGTACTCATGTCACCTGGGAACTGTTAACTGACGACTGGTATAAAACCAACCTACAGTTCCCTGCGAGTCCTGTCCGGTGTACCCGTAACCCAACGAGCACCTGTATACTATCTCCAGTACGACGTACTGGCGGCTGTGGGACAGACCATCTCCCCAACTGGGATGAGAAGCATACACACTAGTCTACTCCGGAGTATCGATGCCCTGTCTCGATAATCGTACGACTAGGGACCTGAATAAGGATGTGCTTGTAGAGTACCCAGCCCCCACTAGTGTGACTGCCATCACAACGCTGGTAGTCAAGCAAGATCCTAAGAGCTCTATCAATACATATACTCACATATTAAGATAGAAAAACCAAGTAGCATACTACCATGTTTAGCAAGACTGTTATATACATGTGAATATCCCAAGCTTCCATTAAGTAATATACAAACTAGTATGATACAATAATGGCCCTTAGGGCATATACACTAACAATCTCCCACTTGCACTAGGGCCATGTACTGGCATATCGAAGACCGATGATCTCGAGTAGCATCTCGAACTGAATCTGAGGTAGGGCCTTCGTGAATGGATCAGCAATGTTCTCTTCAGTAGCAACTCTACGAACCTCGATCTCCCGACGATCAATGATCTCCCTGATCAGGTGATACCACCTTAAGATGTGTCTGGACTTCTGATGGGACCTTGGTTCCTTCGCTAAAGCTATAGCTCCGTTGTTGTCGCAATACAGAGGTATTGGATCAACAATGATAGGAACCACCTGAAGTTCTGTTAGGAACTTCTTCATCCAGACTGCTTCTTTTGTGGCATCGCAAGCAGCAATATACTCCGCTTCCATCGTCGAGTCAGCAACGGTGTCCTGCTTGGAACTCTTCCAGCACACCGCCCCTCCATTAAGGGTAAAGACATAACCTGACATGGACTTGGAATCGTCCTTATCACTCTGGACGCCGGAATCAGCAAAGGCCTCTATCTTGAGGTCTTTTCCGGCGTAATCCAAGAACATCTCCTTAGTCCTCCTCAGGTACTTGAGAATGTTCTTTACTGCTATCCAGTGCTTCTCCCCTGGGTCTGACTGATACCGGCTTACCACGCTCAGTGCGTAAGCTACATCTGGTCTAGTGCACAACATCACATACATTATAGAGCCTACCGCAGAAGCGTAGGGTATAATAGACACGCGTTCCCTTTCCAAATCAGTCTTGGAAGACATCTCTTTGGATATGGTGATTCTGTGACTAGCCGGTAGATTACCGCGCTTAGAATCTTCCATACTGAATCTTTTCAGTATAGTGTTGATATACCTGGACTGCGAAAGTCCCAACATCCTCTTGGATCTATCACGATAGATCCGGATCCCCAGAATGTAAGAGGCATCACCTAGGTCTTTCATGAAGAACCTGTGTGACAAGAATATTTTGACAGATTGTAGCATAGGAATGTCATTTCCTATCAATAGAATGCCATCCACGTACAAGACGAGGAATACGACAGTTCGTGCTACAACTTTACTATATATGCATGGTTCATCAGGATTTTTGATAAAGTCATATTCTTTGACCGTTTCATCAAAACAGATGTTCCAACTCCGCGATGCCTGCTTCAGTCCATAAATGGATTTAAGCAACTTGCATACTTTCCCGCTGCTCCCACTCTGATTGAAACCCTCTGGCTGATCCATATAGACGCACTCTTCTAAATTTCCATTCAGAAAAGCCGTCTTTACGTCCATCTGCCAGATTTCATAATCATGGAAGGCAGCAATAGCAAGAAGTACCCGAATGGATTTGAGCATAGCCACTGGAGAAAAAGTTTCGTCATAGTCCAAACCAGGTCTTTGACGAAAACCCTTTGCAACAAGTCTAGCCTTATAGGTTTCCACCTGTCCATCTACACCAATCTTTTTCTTGAAGATCCATTTGCATCCTATGGGTTTTACCCCATCTGGAACAAAGTCCAAAGTCCATACTTTGTTGGTGTACATGGACTCCAGTTCGGTCCGCATTGCATCTAGCCATCGTACCGAGTCGCCACTCTGGATGGCCTGCTGGAAGCTAGTAGGTTCATCATCATCTATGATGCAATCCTCTCTATCCCCATCTATGAGAAAACCGTAGCATCTCTCAGGCGGATGAGATGGCCTACTACTCCGGCGGAGGGGTGCGGGAATGTCCTGTTCTTCTTGGTTCTACCAAACTTTCATTAGTAGTTTGTGGTTCTGGAATTTCTTCCAGTTCTATTTCGCTCCCACTTGTTTCCTTTTCTAAAAACTGATGTTCTAGAAAATGGGCATTACGAGAAACAAATACCTTTTGTTCCTCTACGTAATAGAATAGATACCCCCTGGAGTTCTTTGGATATCCCACAAACTTACACTTTATTGATCGTGTCTCGAGCTTGTCCACATGCTGCTTTTTAACAAAAGCTGGACATCCCCAAATTTTCAGATACTGAAGATAGGGTTTCTTCCTGTTTATCCCAATCAGTGCAAAGCTCTGTTCAAATTCCAAGGCGGGAGATGAAGCAACGCTTCATCTTCCCCCAATCAGAGCAAAGCTCTACTTTGAAAATCTAAATGCTAATAAATGAAGCAACGCTTCAGTTGCGCAAGATCTGCGCTGCGCGACACGTGTCTGCGCAGTTGCGCAGGCATAACCGCGCAAGCGCTGCGCTGCGCGACGCGTGTCTGCGCAGTTGCGCAAGCACAGCTGCGCAAGCACAGCCGCGCAAGCGCTGCGCTGCACGACGCGTGTCTGCGCAGTTGCGCAAGCACAGCCGCGCAAGCGCTGCGCTGCACGACACGTGTCTGCGCAGTTGCGCAAGCACAACTGCGCAAGCACTGCGCTGCGCAACACGTGTCACGCGCTGAGGCGTTTGCGCAAAACAGAATTGAGATTTTAAAGAAATCTTTTCTGTTCTTGTTAAAACAAGAAGATTTTCTTCTGTAAAACAGAGGCCTTTGGATCAAAGATCCAACGGTGGGGAAAATTCCCCAAATCACTCAGAGAAAGATCTCTCTAACAAATTTAACTAATTTATGGACACTATAAAAAGACCCCTAGACCTCAATTCAAAATCATCAACACTTTTGAGAAATCAAGAGCTTCAAACAGAGGGAGCTCTGAAAAAGTTTCAAGAAAAAGGTAAAGACCTTCACAAAAAAGAAGAAATTTCTTCTAATAGATCATTGATCTAAAAACCAGATCAATGATCTTCACATAATAAACGGTGCTTTGCACTTCTTATGAACCACTGGTTCTTTAAAAAGCAAAAAAATAAATAAATAATAAAGAACAGTGCTTTGCACTTTTATGAACCTTTGGTTCCTGAAATAAAAAGAAAAACATATTTTTCTTTGATCTAAATTAGATCAAGGAAGCAAATAGTGCTTTGCACTTTTTTTATGAACCATTGGTTCTTGAATCTAAAAGATTCTTAAATCATAGTGCCTTGCACTTGCAAACTGCGCTGTTGCGCTTCTGGATTGGCACAAGCCACCAGAGCGCGCCACGTGTCAGCAGCGCAGGCGCAGCGCATTAGCGCAGTGCACTGCGCTTGCGCGACACGTGTCAACACTACAAGCGCTTGCGCTCTCTGATTGGCGCAAAACGCCTGATAAATGCAAGACATTTCTTAAAGGGCCAGGCCCAAATCAAAAAGACCAAGCAGGCCTAATTAAATTGATGCTCTGCATCATTTATAAATGGGCAGAGCCCAAACAAAATAATAAAAATGCTATACATTTTAAAAGGGGCAGAGCCCAAACAAAGTAGATGTCTTGCATCATTCATAAATGAGCAGAGCCCAGAATAAATTGATGCTCTGCATCTTTTATGGGTAGAGCTCAAACAAAAAAATAGAAAATAATGCAATGCGTTATTTAAAAATGGGCCAAGCCCTAGCACAGGTCTAACAGACCAAAAACAAATAAAAGCGTTGAATATTTTTCAACTGGACTTAGCCTAATCATGGCCGTAAGTTCTCAAACTAAATTGACTAAGCGAGATTGCTCTCCTAAATCAATTTATATCCGGTTTGAGGGTACATCTCCGAGCTCCTTTGACTCCTATCGTTGTAATCCTTCAACGACGTCAGAGAGGTGACGGGTCCCGACGACCACACATCAACATGGACTGCGGGATCCTTAAACTCGTGGACCGAAACGTCCTTAAACTAATGTTGGACCGAAACGTCCTTAAACTAATGTTGGACCGACCGAAACGTCCTTAAACTAATGTTGGACCGAAACGTCAAACTAATATTGGACCGAAATGTCCTTAAACTAATGTCGGACCACCACGTCCTTTAACTGGAACATAGACCACCACGTCCCTAAACTGGAAAATAGACCACCACGTCCCTAAACTGGAATACGGACCATCACGTCCCTAAACTGGAACATGGACCACCATGTCTCTAAATTGGAATATGGACCACCACGTCCCTAAACTGGAATATGGACCGCAATGTCCTTAAACTACCTATGGACCACTACGTCCCTAAACTGGAACAATAGAGCCCCCAAATGCTCTTCGTCGGATCTAAACGATCCCGTTTAAGTTGATCTTAGCTCCAAACACGGCTAACGTATCCTTAAACATCCAAATGGACTATAAAACTCCCAATCAACTTTGGTTCAAGGGTACATCTCCGAACTCCTCTGACACCTGTCGTTGTAATCCTTCAACGTCGTCAGAGAGGTGACGAGTCCCGACGGCCATATATTAAATGGATCACTATGTTAAGTCGATCTTAGTCTCAAACAGGACTAACGTATCCTTAACCAACGTTTAAGTTGATCTTAGCCTCAACACGGCTAATGTATCCTTAAACTAAAAACACCAAACCCAAATCTAAGTAAATACGGATTTGGACTAATCCACGTCCTACGAGCGACGGCATTACTCAGTCTCCGTATACAATCTACGGGCAACCACAAACAAAACAAACACCCACGACACGAAGTGAAATTCTGGAGAAGGAGAAAGTTGTTACCGCGATGCGGTAGCGTAATTAACTGCAGGGGCTTGCACCTGCAGGGAAGAGCGTCCCCACAATCAAAAACCCCTCAAGCGAGGGGGAATCTGACGAAGTCTGCTACATCGGCCGCATCCGTCTAAACCTCCGATACACGGTGTCATAAATCAACTTGGCATCTTCAGAGAGGTAGAAGGATAAAACCATATAGCATCTGCCCCGAATCTCAGGCAAGACGCCCTAACGTCGTCGGCCGCCGTTCGGAGGGGAACAGATTCTGGCACGCCCGGTGGGACCTTTTCCTCTTTCCACTCTACACTTCGTGTGTCGTCCTCGCGAACCAATCGCGGTTTGTTAAATGGTTGCCTTTGGATTTCAAGTTACTAAGATTTGGTCTTTTGCCTGGCGCAGAACTCAAGCATCAATGGCCTCTAACTGCACCAACTGCTCGAAGTGCCACTGCAACGGACGCTCCACCTCTCCCGGAGGTGTAGCATATGGGCCCCAAGCGGCTTCCTTCCTCGCTCTGCCAATAGACCAGGTGACCCAGGCCACCACCGGCCTGTTTTTCAGGACCATGATCCCGCCTATAAGCTTCTCTATGCCAATACCTGCACCGGAAGTGAACAAGAAGTCGATCTTCGACCGGCTCACCGCTACGACGGCCCCTGTCAACGGGTCGCCCACTGCCAAACCAACAGCCTCTGTTTTCGCCAGGATGGATCAGAACTCTAAATTGGCTGTCCCAAGGAAGGCAATAACTGCTGCTCCAGAAGTCATCAAGGCGGCTTCCCCTGTCAAAGAGTCAGTCTTTTCAAGACTGACGATTCCTGCTCCTGCCCCTGCTCAAGGATCTGTCTTCGACAGGTTGAATATCATCCCTCGAAAGACAACTTCAGTCTTTAAGAGGTTAACACCGGCGGCGCCTCATTCAGACTGGGGGCAAAAAGAAGCTATCTCTATCTCCGAGCCAGTCCTAACGGCTCGTCATGCTCGACGTCGCCATTGGCGACGAGTGAGGAAGGCAGGGGGCAACTCCTCCTCAGGGCTAACTCCACCGGCTCCGGTGGTGGAACTCAACGCTGCTGTTCCAACTGGGAACAGCTTTGAACTGCTGAGGAGGGTACGTAAGAATTCTCCAACCGCTACACTGAAAAGATCTCCTCCACCCGCGGAGAGAGTTCCGGAAACAAAGCAAGAACAGCCCCCCTCAACGGCTGTCCTCAAAAATATACAAGGTTTGGCGAAGGGTTCAAGACTCCGTGATCGACCCAGATCACTCTCGTCAACAAAAGAAGACTAAGGTGCAAAAAGGAAAGGTCCGTCATATTGAACAGCAGAGGACAACAATCGCTAGGATGCCCACTGCAACGGCACCTTCAACAGCCCACAAAAGAAGGAGGCCGGAGAAAACCCCCGCACCGGCGACAAATATCAGAGGTGGTGAACCCAAACGCCCTAAGTCAGGGGGCATTGTAGTTCATACCGTCTATGTGGCGTCTGGTAAAGAGGACAGTCGCATATCTACGGGCCATCGACCGCTTACGCGATCAGTGACCAAGGCGCAGGAGCAGCAACAGAAGCTCCAAGAGATGATGAACGCTATGGCCGCACTTACTAGGCCAAAAGAAAACCCTGAAACGTCTTCGGATGAACGCCAAGAGGAAGAAACCGACGCCGAATTCCTTCGTCGAATATTGGAGAAGAAGGACAAAGAGGCTGCTGAACAAGCAGCCAACATACAGCGTATGGGCCTCCTCTTCCAAGACATGGTAGGGATGATGATACAACAAGATCCTCCGGCTGAAGATCCCCCGATCGTCCTTGGTGACGATAGGGGGGAGACATCAAATCCTCCGCCAGCTCTGTCGACGGCTAAGGAAGATACAATCTCCAAAGCTGATTTGGACGAGTACATAGCCCAACAAATACGGGTTCATCATGCGGCCGAAGTAGTTGGCCAGGTCGTAAAAACAGGACGGCCGTATCCAAGTTGGTACGACCAAATCAAGTACCCGCCCGGTTACACAATTCCCAAGTTCCATGTTTACAAGGGGACGGGCAATCCTCACCAGCATGTGGCCCAGTTCAGGGCACTCTGCGGCAACACCGGCGGTGACAACAAGCTGTTGCTTCGCCAGTTTGTTGGTAGTTTATCAGATACGGCGTTCGAGTGGTACTCTGAGCTCCCGAACGACTCTATCAAAACCTTCGCGGAGATGGAGCTGTTGTTTACTCAGCGTTTTGCAAGTGCCAGTGAACGCACCCCAATGACGGCACTGATTAACGCCAGGGTAAAACCAGGCGAGACATAGGTTCAATATGCTATACGGTGGCGGAACTTATGGTCGAAGTGCGAGCAGCGCATTGAAGAAGCTCCTGCAGTGGGTATGTTTGTGGGAACCCTTGATCCGCAAGCAACCATCTCACAATTTATGATGTTTTTCAAGCCGACTACCTTCCAGGCCTTGATTGACAAGCTAGCACAAATGGACCAGATGAGCCATAAACCCCCTCTTCCAAAGCCGGAATCCCGAAATGACAAAGGGAAGGGAAAAGCGATCGTGGTCGCTAATGCTCAACAACAACCGAGCGACTCGAAACCGGTTGTTCGTCAAAATAATATGCGTCCGTACGTAGCCCTTGAGGAGAGGCTAGGACGTTCTTACTCTTTTCCCCGCGATAAAACGAGAAGGTTATTCGAGCTGGCGTTGCGCAACTGACTCATAAATCTGCCAGATCCGAAACGTCCGTTGCAACCAAGTGATGTCAACGGGCCCAACTACTATCCTTATCATCGAGTACTGGGCCACCCGATCGAAGATTGCTACGTTTTCAAAAATTGGCTTGAAAACCAGTACCGACAGGGCAAATTCGCGTTATCTGACAAATGGAAGGTGAATCCCCCGCAGCCCCACACCTCTAAGGGGACGAATACGCCGGGCGCAACATGCTCCGTCGTTAAAGAAGCTCCTTGGAAGGTTGTATTATCAGCCAAGACAAAGAGGATGCTAAACGATCTTCAGACATGTCCAGCGATTAGTTGGAAGAACCCGTTGGAACCGCAGGTCATTGAAGGGATGCTGAAGCCACGTCTAACTCCAAAGACCGATGGTGGTGGCTCAAGCACTCGCAACCAGCCGTCAAAATCTTCGAAGAAGAAGAAAAAGAAATCAAAGAAGCCCGTGAAGCCTGGCGACAAGCGCACGGACTTGCAAAAATAAATTGATGCGCTGGAGGAATACAACCGAAAGGCACGGACTCCCATTACATTCCAAGAGTTCCCCAATCACGTTTTTCAAGAGAAAGATGAGGGAGAAAGTTCATCTGATGAATCTGAAGAATACGTGGCGAGCTGTCATGTGATTTCCCATTCGTTCATGGACGATGAGGAGACTTCTTGTACCGAAACGCTAGGGGCAGATCCTGAATCAAAAATTCTGGGGCCATCAGATGAAGTAATTGACGCATTCCTTAATGAAGCTCGGTTGAAAAGTAAAGCTGATCGAGAACGCGAGGCGGTCATATTTGAAAGGGCCAAACGCCAGCGACTTGATGAAAGAGCTGAGACAATCCCGCTGGAGCAAAATACTTCCACTACCGACAAAAGAAAATTCAAGATGAGGAAAAGGTTTGCTACGGCCATGTCAATGGGCATGAAGCTACCACCCTCTGAAGGAAAAATTACTGGTGAAATTGAAATGCACCCCTCCTATTGCTTATATCATCAGAAGGTTTCGCACCCCACTCAAGAGTGCAAAGCTTTCGATAGATGGTGGCAAGGATACGTTGCTCATCGGCAACGCTTTAAGCGGGAAAAGCGTAAAACTCGTCGGGAGCAAAGAAATACGACCGAAGAGATTAAAAGAACTACCGGCGATTGTCGCATGGTTAGCACCGGCGGGTCACAAGTGCCTACATTCGGGAGCGATTCTGATGAGGAGCTGGAACTTGCCCCTCTCTTTAAAGAATCCACTTTGGGAAAAGAAGAAGAGCCGAAGGTCTGCGAAAATATCCGGCTACGTAATCGCACGCTGCCCGAAAAGAACCTCAGATCCTCAAATAGAAAAGATAAAGGGAAAGAAAAGGTCTCTGAAGATATCGTCTTAGACGACCAAGTGGTGGAGGAGCTAAGTGCCAAGGACCCGCCGAAGAAAAATAACGTGGATTACAACGTCTTAGCGCATCTGAAGAAGCTACCCTCACAGCTCAGCATTCTTGACGCCCTTTTGCTATCGAAGGAGGCGAGAGATTCGTTAATCAAGGCATTACAAGATCCAGAACAATTCCAAGCTTTCTTGGCTGAAGAAAAGATGAAGGATGAATTGGACGAAGTGCACACAGCCGATGTCGCTTTTGGTGATAAAGACCTTCTCCTCGGGACGTGCGAACACAATCGCCCCCTTTATGTCTCAGGATACTGCCACGATATAAAGATAGGCAAAATCCTGATCGATAATGGATCCTCCGTTAACCTCCTCAATGTGCGGGTGTTAAAAGAAATCTGCATGAGCGTCCAACACCATGCTCGGGACAAGATTACCATTTCCGGGTTTGACTCCCAGTCATCAAGAACTCTTGGGTCTGTAATACTGACGCTATACTTCGGGCTACTATTCACGGACATTAAGTTCCACGTCATAGACGCCAAGACATGCTACAACGCTTTTCTCGGCCGACCATGGTTACACGAGTACAACATCATCCCTTCTACGCAACATCAGTGTATGAAGTATTTTAAGGATGGTTTCGAGTATACCGTGACGGGAGAACTGAACCCGTTCTCTATGAACGAGGTCCGCAAATATGAAGATGCCAAATACTTCTTACCGGATTTCGAAGACACAGAGAAGTGTCACAAGCCGAAGAACAAGGCTAATGCCACCATCCCTATCTTCGGCAGTGATACTGAGGAGGAAGAGGAGATAGTTTATTCGGGTCCATCCCAACACAACAAGCCAGGACCATCTGCTCCTACGTTGATCTTTGGTAGTGACTCGGAAGACGAGGTCCATGCTATATTCTCTGTTCGGCCTTCAATACGAATGTCCGCTAATGAGGAACAAAGTCTACAAGTCGCCATGGTGCCGCTTAAACACCATAAAGAACTGGATGCACTTAATATTTATAATGTAGAAGAGCTGCAAACGTTCTATATCCCTCCCAGACGAGAAAGTGAAAAAGCAATTCTATTCTACCGCTCTGAAGAAACCAAAGTGGAAAAAGAAATCTGGCATGGCGCGGATCCTACGCTCGACAGGCTTCAGCCTATCCGTCCTCCCAGATATTATACGGAAGGTTTGAAAGAGCTGCTGAAACGCCAAGGGATATCCTTCAGGCAGACCGTTCGAAAAGCCAAGTTCTATGACAAAGTTTGGAACGTTCCCGGGACTCAACGCAAGCTGCCTAACGGGAGAATGGAAACAAAAGGGCTTGGATACATCCGGTCAAAGAAACGAGAGTTACTACACGGCTGTTACGTCGTGTATGACTTCGATGAAGAAGCCGATGCTCAATGGGAGGACGTTAATCCTGAACCAGTGAAAATTCCAGATACAAAAGAGCCCAGTCCGTCGTTCGAAGAACAAATGGACAAGCTTATAAGGGAAGCGGGTCAAAAAGTCCGGGACGACCATAACCGCGAAATGGTCATCTACGAGAAAGCCAAAACACAACGCCTCCTCCAACGGGCCATAAAAGATGAAAATGCCGCTCCTTGTCAACCTGTTATAAAGAAGGCCCGACGCAGAGGCAGAAACAAGTCGAAACGCGAAAAAGGCGCTCAATAGCAACGAAGCGGGGCTAAAAGGCCACGCAAGCGGGAACCAAGCGGTTCCGATCTATCCCTCATGAGAAAAATGGGTCGAGCATACTCTTTTCCTCGGGACAAGACGAAGAAAATACTTGACCTCGCTTTAAAACATCAGATGCTTACACTGCCGGAGTCTAAACACCCCGAACAAGCAGGCGAGGTCTCACACCCGGACTATTGCTTTTATCACCGAGTGATAGGGCACCCTCTCGAGGACTGCTTCACCTTCAAGAATTGGGTCGAAGATCAGTATCAGCTTGGCAAGTTCGCTCTGTCCGACAACTGGAGGGTAGCGCCGCCACAGAAGCACGAACCCAAGGCCATGAAAGAAGAACCAGTTCCACATTGGGATTGGAAGCGAATTCGTACTTGTCACGTGATAACGATATTAAAAGAAGAGCCCGAGAACATGGATGACCTTCCCTGGTGCTTCGAAAACAACAACGATGAGATAATCTCAGAATTTCCACCAGCGCCAAAAGAGCTGGAAGATGGAATCCATACCACTGCAGATAACCTCAAGAAAATTGAGTTGGGGACGGCAAACGATCCACGACCGACATTCATCAGCGAGCTACTATCTGAAGAAAGGGTGTCTGCGTTAAAGGACGTGCTCCTACAGCATAAAGATTGTTTCGCATGGAACTACTCCGAAATGCCGGGATTAGATCCAGAAATTGTTGTGCACAGATTGACGATATCTCCGGACGTCAAGCCAGTCAAAAAAGCGCCGAGAAGAATGCGGCTCGAGCTTGAGATGAGCATCAACGCCGAGGTCAAAAAGTTAATTGACTTTGGCTTCATCCAGGAAGTTCAATACCCTGAATGGATCGCCAACATCGTCCCGGTGATGAAGAAAAATGGGACAGTGCGCATATGCGTGGATTTCCGGGATCTCAATAAAGACTGCCCAAAGGACGATTTCCCAGTGTCAGTCACCGAACTAATGATAGACAATACGTCCACTTACGAGGTTTTCTCCTTCATGGACGGCTCGTCAGGATATAATCAGATAAAAATGCATCCCGAAGACCAGAAGCACACCGCCTTCAGGACTCCTTTGGGTATATTCTGTTACAAGGTGATGCCCTTCGGTCTAAAGAACGCCGGCGCCACCTATCAGAGGGCCATGACGAAGATCTTCGATGACCTTATACATGAAATCGTCGAATGTTATATCGGCGATCTCGTGGTTAAAATCAAATCATACGAGGAACATCTCGAGCATTTGAAGACCGTATTTCAACGCCTTCGACAATACAACTTGAAGATGAACCCTCTTAAGTGCGCGTTCGGAGTTTCCTCGGGCAAATTCCTAGGATTCATCGTCCGACACCGGGGTATCGAAATAGATCCGTCAAAAATCAAGGCGATCATGGAAATGCCTCCGCCAAGAACTCTCAAACAATTGCGGTCTCTCCAAGGGAAGCTCGCGTATATACGGCGATTTATAGCCAACCTTTCAGGAAAGTGCCGTCCTTACAGCCACCTGATGAAGAAGGGAACGCCGTTCGTCTGGGACCAAAGATGCCAAAGTGCGCTAGACGAGATCAAGCAATACCTGCAGAACCCGCCGGTGTTGGCTGCTCCGATCAAGGGAAAGCCCCTCATTCTTTATACAACCGCCCTCGAAGGTTCCTTAGGCGCACTATGGGCACAAGAGAACGATCAAGGGAAGGAAAGAGCACTCTACTACTTGAGTCGAGTTCTGCTGGGGGCAGAAAGCAACTACTCCCCCATTGAAAAACACTGCCTGGCGTTGATCTTCGCGATAACAAAGCTTAGACACTATGCGTTAGCACATGAAGTCCGTCTCATTTCGAAGGTAGACCCCCTTAAATATTTAATGTCAAAGTCCATATTAACGGGACGACTTGCTAAATGGGCACTGCTCTTGATGGAGTTCTCGATAACCTATCAGCCTCTCAAGGAAATGAAAGGCCAGGCCATCGCCGACTTCCTCGCTGAGCATCCGATACCCGCTGATTCTCCTCTGAATTGCGATCTTCCAAACGAACATGCGTTTGACGCGATCGACGGTGGTGATACCCAATGGGAGCTTTATTTCGATGGAGCATCTTCCATGAAGAAACGCAAACAAAGTACCCCTATAATCAAATCGGTGGTAGGACTCATCTTCGTAACTCCACCAGGAGGGATAATGCGTTTTGCTTTCTCCCTGACAGAGCCGAGGACAAACAATGAAGCCGAATATGAAGCTTTGATTGCAGGCCTCAAGATCGCCATCGACATGGGAATTGAAAACCTCCTCATATACGGAGATTCTCAACTGGTAGTTAGTCAAGTAAACGGCGACTACCTGACATGCAAACCAGAATTGGTGAAGTACGGTGAAAAGGTGCAACAACTGTTGACCCAAATTCCCTCCTATACTTTGGAGAACATACCGCGCGCGGAAAACAGTAAAGCAGACGCGTTGGCCAAACTTGCTAAAGAACTGGCTGACGAGAACCTCGATGACGTTAGAATCGTGGTACAAAGCCGTCGGGTGCTTGCCCCAGCAAAAATATCTCCGGAATCATCTGAAGAAAAAGGAGCGAGTGAACAGACGACCCTGCAAGTAAAAAATTGGGAAAATACCGAGGATTGGAGGGAAGTCTTCATAGATTACTTTAAATCCCACCGAATGCCTGAAGAAGCGTCCACAAGACATCAGCTCATGAAACGAGCTCTGTCTTTTACCTTCGTCAATGATACTCTGTACAAGAGGTCATTTGATTCTCTGTAGCTGAGATGCTTAGGACCTGACGAAGCAGAAAGAGTCGTTCAGGAAGTTCATGACGGACTCTGTGGTTCTCACCAAGCGGGCCCAAAGATGAAGTTGAAGATAAAACGGATGGGCTACTACTGGCCCACGATGATCCAGGACTGCCTCGAATATGCGAAGCAATGCCACTCATGCCAAATCCATGGGGACTTCATCCACCAACATCCAAATCCATTACATCCAACGGTGGCTAGCTGGCCGTTCGAAATGTGGGGAACTGACATAGTCGGACCCATCGAACCAGCATCGTCTAGAGGACATCGTTTCATCCTGGCGACGACTGACTACTTCTCCAAATGGGCAGAAGCAATACCGCTGAGGGAAGTGAAGACGGAGAATATCCTCCATTTCTTCAAGACGCACGTCCTATATCGGTTTGTAACTCCACGACGGATCATCTCTGATAACGGGCCAGCTTACAGAAGCCACAAGATCAGTCGCTTCGCACAGCAACACAATATAGACTGGAGATATTCCTCGGTTTATAATCCACGAGCTAATGGTCTGGCTGAAGCATTCAACAAAACCTTGACAAAGATCATGAAGAAAACGATGTCCCGAAATAAGAAGGACTGGCACGAGAAGCTGCAAGAAGCTCTTTGGGCGTATCGAACTACGTTCAAGACAGCCACAAACACAACGCCATATGCGCTGGTATTTGGTACAGAAGCAGTACTCCCCCTCGAGATAGAGTTACCCTCTCTATGAGTGGCAGTCCATTACGAGCTAACAGATGAAGAAAATGCTCACCTTCGGCTTGAGGAGCTTGATGCCCTCGATAAGCCCCGGCTCATGGCGCAGCAAAATCTGGAAGCTTATAAAGCAAAGATGATGCGCTCATATGAAAGATTGACCCGACCGAGGACATTCCGCCAAGGCGAACTCGTGCCAGTTGTCAAAAAGCCCATGATCCTCAATCGCGCCAAGCGGGGAAAATTAGAGCCAAACTATGAAGGCCCGTACATCATAGATAAGGTCTATCAGGGTGGGGCCTATCTACTCATGGACATGCACGGTGAAAGGCCTTTCAGGCCAATAAACGGTCGCTTCCTAAAGAAATACTACGCTTAATGAGCCACAACCTAGGTCAATGATAGATGACGACGGCTATGCCCGCTCGCTATCTTCCTCACCTCAAGCTTTATAAGCAGTAGCCAACTTTCTCAATGCCGGACCGAAACGTCCTTAAACTAATACCGCAGCATCCGTAGGCTGACAAAAAAAAATAATAATAAAAAATATAAATAAATAAAGACGGTATGTCCATAAGCAAAAAAGGGCACGGATGAAAACCCGAAAGGGCTCCGTGAGTAAAAACAGCAGGGCTACCGGCGAGTGTTTGTGAAAACCCGAAAGGGCGCGACCTCGTAAAAATAAAAGAGAAGAAGAAAATAAATAAATAAATAAATAAAATAAAAACGGTATGTCCATAAGAAAAATGGGCACGGATGAAAACCCGAAAGGGCTCCGTGAGTAAAAACAGCAGGACTACCGGCGAGTGTTTGTGAAAACCCGAAAGGGCGCAACCTCATTAAAAGACACTTATAAGGTCCTCTCGACCTTGTAAGGAGAAACCACCCGCGTGAGATCCTTACGACTCACAAGGGAGCAACACACTTAGGGATCCCCACGATTCCTAAGGAGAAAATACACTTGCGAGATCCTCACGACTCGTAAGAAGAAATCTCTTATGGGACCCTCACGGCTCATAAGAGTTGAACGTCTTAAGTTACAGAGACCTAAACCTGTGCTTAAGCAACCCCCACAACTTCCGATATTGCTCTACAAGTGGCTCAATACTGACTCTTGTATACAATCCACGGGCGCGAATAAACGTTTCCCTAACCAAGATCCATCCGTGACTGGGGATATGTTCGCATGACCCTTGTAAGTCCTCTCGATTTACAAGGAGAAAACCCTCCTGTAGGATCCTTACGACTAACAGAGAAACAAACACTTAGGAATCCTCACGATTCCTAAGGAGAAAATACACCTACAAGATCCTCACGACTTGTAGGGAGAAATACCTTTGTGAGACCCTTACGGCTCATGAAGTTAAAAGCCTTAGTCGACAGGACCTTAACCCTGTTCGCTAAGCCACCTTTGTTCGACATCGACAGAGGCAAATGATGATTCGCTCCTGGCAATATCCCAGTTGTAGCGGTGCTGATTCCGAAATCGGTGTCTAATTCCAGGTTGCAATAAAAAGCAGCAAGTAAAAATGTATGCTTGTAAAATAGCCGAAATGATTGGACAACTCGCAATAAAAAAGCAGCGAGTGAAAGCAAAATAAACAGCCGAAATGATTGGGCACCGCGAAAAATAGCCGAAATGATTGGGCAATCGCGACCATCGCGATATAAAAGCTGAAATGATAGAGCATCGCGGAAATAAAACAAAAAAAAAAGAAATGATAAAACTTTGGCCCTACAGTTAAGATCACATCGATTCCTGTATACAATCCAAGGGCGCAAATAAAGAGGGAACCATACTTTCCCAACAGGCTCCGCCAGAAAACGAAGCCAAATCTCGACGGTTCATCTCAACCCCGAAGAAACCAGGGTCTTCGGCAAAATACCTCAATTCAGGGAAACCAGCGTCCTTGATGAGAGCCTCCTGATTCGCGTCGACTCGCAGAGAAACCAGTGCCTCCGTGGGAAATTCTCGATCCGTTTCAACACCAAGGAAACAAATAATCCTTGGCGCTAGGGAACAAATAATCCTTAGCAAATACCTCAACTCAAGGAAACAAACAATCCTTGACGAGAGCCTCCTAATTCGCGTCGACTCGCAGAGCAACCAGTGCCTCCGTGGGAAATTCTCGATCCATTTCAACACCAAGGAAACAAATAATCCTTGGCGCTAGGGAAACAAATAATCCTTAGCAAATACCTCAACTCAAGGAAACAAAAAATCCTTGACGAGAGCCTCCTGATTCGCGTCGACTCGCAGAGCAACCAGTGCCTCCGTGGGAAATTCTCGATCCGTTTCAACACCAAGGAAAAAAATAATCCTTGGCGCTAGGGAAACAAATAATCCTTAGCAAATACCTCAACTCAAGGAAACAAACAATCCTTGACGAGAGCCTCCTGATTCGCGTCGACTCGCAAAGCAACCAGTACCTCCGTGGGAAATTCTCGATCCGTTTCAACACCAAGGAAACAAATAATCCTTGGCGCTAGGGAAACAAATAATCCTTAGCAAATACCTCAACTCAAGGAAACAAACAATCCTTAACGAGAGCCTCCTGATTCGCGTCGACTCGCAGAGCAACCAGTGCCTCCGTGGGAAATTCTCGATTCGTTTCAACACCAGGGAAACAAATAATCCTTGGCGCTAGGGAAACAAATAATCCTTAGCAAATACCTCAACTCAAGGAAACAAACAATCCTTGACGAGAGCCTCCTGATTCGCGTCGACTCGCAGAGCAACCAGTGCCTCCGTGGGAAATTCTCGATCCGTTTCAACACCAAGGAAACAAATAATCCTTGGCGCTAGGGAAACAAATAATCCTTAGCAAATACCTCAACTCAAGGAAACAAACAATCCTTGACGAGAGCCTCCTGATTCGCGTCGGCTCGCAGAGAAACCAGTGTCTCCGCGGAAAAATTCCCGATTCGTCTCAACTTGCAAGATGAAGCCTCAGGTAGCGGGGACTAAAATACTTGCTTCCTGAACAATGGGACCCTGCAAGTCGATCTAAAACTGTCTCTTGCATACTATCCACGGGTCTCACTCTCTGAAGTCGAGTTTCAACAAGGAGGGAAACAACCGCTTACGAGTCCTCTCGACTCATAAGAGGGAAAAATTCTCTTACAGGATCCTTACGACCTGTAAGAGAAAACACACTTAGGAATCCTCACGACTCCTAAGGAGAAAAACCCACCTACGAGATCCTCTCGATTCGTAGGGAGAAAAGTCTCTATGGGACCCTCACGGCTCATAGAGTTGAAAAGTCTTAGGCAGCAGATCTGAACCTGCGGTCTAAGCCATCGCTATCTCTTGGAGAAATTAAGTTATCTGCCGATTATGTTTATCAAGATAGCATGCTGATAATGAGAGAAAGAAGAAAGCAACAGAAAGAGCACCCGATTTACATTTGATCAAGCATTTAAGACACATTCATTCATGCATAGGCAAAAGACTCAGAACAAAAAATAAAGACAAGCTGGGATAAAATTTTTCCATTAACATTGCCAGAAGTTCTTACAATCATAAAAGCAATAAACGAAAAACATTATTACAAGGGAATAACCTCGAACCCAGGACATGGATTGAGGAATTCAAAAGCGACCCTATCTATGACTTTCCAAGCCTCGCGGACCATCCTAGTGTGCTTTCTTTCGCGAGCATAAGCGTCAGGGTCCCCCCTAATGTCTTCCACCCTCCGATAAGCAGCGAGTATGGCAGACTGTTGAAAGACCTCATGCAAGAGATCGATAAGACTGTCTCGCCGTCTCTTCGAGATAAAGTTCAACAGGTACACCGAGTGCACCTTGTCCTCAGCGGCATCCAACGCCCTAAGCGGCACGCCGGAACAGAATAGAGGAAGCGCTTCCCAGATGGCTCCCACGATAAGCTTAAGAAGGGAGGAACGTCGGGGAAGCAGTGGACCATTGTATGCGTCGAAGCGGCTCATTATTTCAGCACACTCCGCGTTTGTGAACTCTCGATTTTGAGAGCGGCCAAGTCGGCGGATGTCCCCGTAAGAGATGATCTCGTTAAGAGCATACATATGGGCGTCCATTGTTCCTGTGAAAGAGGATCAACAGAATTAGCAGACCGACTGATTAAGCGAATTCTTGTTAAAAAACGAGCACGAAGAGTTAAACTCCTTGAGAGCAATGCTCTACGAACAGGAGTGACTATCAAAATCCTAATAGGGGAAATTTAAAGAAGTCCCCCAAGATTCTGAGATCATTATTATTAAAAGATGATATAATACATTAAAATACAAAACTCCATTTTTTAATTTTCATTATCCATACTCAAACTCTTAGGAGTTCATCTTTTTTAGATCAAGGGATCTATGTTTTTCCAAAGATGCAAGGTTCTATTCATGGGTTGAGAAACCCTAAAACAGATTCCTGAGAGTAAGGCTCTATTTGGTGAAACCCCAAAAGGATTTTCTTTAGATCGAAGATCTATGAGAGCAAAGCTCTATTAATTAAAATTAATTTAATTCAAGGTTAATTTTACTTAAAAAGTTTCCTTTGAGAAAAATTTAACTCTGAGAGTTCCTAAAGGCAAAAGCAGAGCTCTGAGTTCTGAAAGTAAAATTCTTAAAAGATTATAATCATCTGTTGAGGACCAAATGTCCTATTTATAGGCATCAAATGCCCTTTCAACTTCCAAAAGCTGCCGCGACGGTTGAGATTCTGCCACCGTTGCGCTTGCGTTTGGAGGCCACGTAAGCGCAACGGTGGGGGGGCATTTGTTTACCCCAATCAGAGCAAAGCTCTGTTCAAATTCCAAGGCGGGAGATGAAGCAACGCTTCATCTTCCCCCAATCAGAGCAAAGCTCTACTTTGAAAATCTAAATGCTAATAAATGAAGCAACGCTTCAGTTGCGCAAGAGCTGCGCTGCGCGACACGTGTCTGTGCAGTTACGCAAGCACAACTGCGCAAGCGCTGCGCTGCGCGACACGTGTCTGCGCAGTAGCGCAAGCACAGCCGCGCAAGCACTGCGCTGCACGACGCGTGTCTGCGCAGTTGCGCAAGCACAGCTGCGCAAGCACAGCCGCGCAAGCACAGCGCTGCACGACACGTGTCTGCGCAGCTGCGCAAGCACAGCTGCGCAAGCGCTGTGCTGCGCCACACGTGTCATGCGCTGAGGCGTTTGCGCAAAACAGAATTGAGATTTGAAAGAAATCTTTTCTGTTCTTGTTAAAACAAGAAGATTTTCTTCTGCAAAACAGAGGCCTTTGGATCAAAGATCCAACGGTGGGGAAAATTCCCCAAATCACTCAGAGAAAGATCTCTCTAACAAATTTAACTAATTTATAGGCACTATAAAAAGACCCCTAGACCTCAATTCAAAATCATCAACACTTTTGAGAAATCAAGAGCTTCAAACAGAGAGAGCTCTGAAAAAGTTTCAAGAAAAAGGTAAAGACCTTTACAAAAGAGAAGAAATTTCTTCTAATAGATCATTGATCTAAAAACCAGTTCAATGATCTTCACATAATAAACAGTGCTTTGCACTTCTTATGAACCACTGGTTTTTTAAAAAGCAAAAAAATAAATAAATAATAAAGAACAGTGCTTTGCACTTTTATGAACCTTTGGTTCCTGAAATAAAAAGAAAAACTTGTTTTTCTTTGATCTAAATTAGATCAAGGAAGCGAATAGTGCTTTGCACTTCTTTTATGAACTATTGGTTCTTGAATCTAAAACATTTTTAAATCATAGTGCCTTGCACTTGCAAACTGCGATGTTGCGCTCCTGGATTGGCACAAGCCACCAGAGCGCGTCACGTGTCAGCAGCGCAGGCGCAGGGCATTAGCGCAGTGCACTGCGCTTGCGCGACACGTGTCAACACTACAAGCGCTTGCGCTCTCTGATTGGCGCAAAGCGTCTGATAAATGCAAGACATTTCTTAAAGGGCCAGGCCCAAATCAAAAAGACCAAGCAGGCCTAATTAAATTGATGCTCTGCATCATTTATAAATGGGCAGAGCCCAAACAAAATAATAAAAATGCTATGCATTTTAAAAGGGGCAGAGCCCAAACAAAGTAGATGCCTTGCATCATTCATAAATGAGCAGAGCCCAGAATAAATTGATGCTCTGCATCTTTTATGGATAAAGCCCAAACAAAAAAATAGAAAATAATGCAATGCGTTATTTAAAAATGGGCCAAGCCCTAACACAGGTCTGACAGACCAAAAACAAATAAAAGCGTTGAATATTTTTCAACTGGACTTAGCCCAATCATGGCCGTAAGTCCTCAAACTAAATTGACTAAGCGAGATTGCTCTCCTAAATCAATTTATATCCGGTTCGAGGGTACATCTCCGAGCTCCTCTGACTCCTATCGTTGTAATCCTTCAACGACGTCAGAGAGGTGACGGGTCCCGAAGACCACACATCAACATGGACTGCGGGGTCCTTAAACTCGTGGACCGAAACGTCCTTAAACTAATGTTGGACCGAAACGTCCTTAAACTAATGTTGGACCGAAACGTCCTTAAACTAATGTCGGACCACCACGTCCTTAAACTGGAACATAGACCACCATGACCCTAAACTGGAAAATAGACCACCACGTCCCTAAACTGGAATACGAACCATCACGTCCCTAAACTGGAACATGGACCACCATGTCTCTAAACTGGAATATGGACCACCACGTCCCTAAACTGGAATATGGACCGCAATGTCCTTAAACTACCTATGGACCACTACGTCCCTAAACTGGAACAATAGAGCCCCCAAATGCTCTTCGTCGGATCTAAACGATCCCGTTTAAGTTGATCTTAGCCCCAAACACGGCTAACGTATCCTTAAACATTCAAATGGACTATAAAACTCCCAATCAACTTTGGTTCAAGGGTATATCTCCGAACTCCTCTGACACCTGTCGTTGTAATCCTTCAACGTCGTCAGAGAGGTGACGTGTCCCGACGGCCATATATTAAATGGATCACTACGTTAAGTCGATCTTAGTCTCAAACAGGACTAACGTATCCTTAACGAACGTTTAAGTTGATCTTAGCCTCAACACGGCTAATGTATCCTTAAACTAAAAAAACCAAACCCAAATCTAAGTAAATACGGATTTGGACTAATCCACGTCCTACGGGCGACGACATTACTCAGTCTCCGTATACAATCCACAGGCAACCACAAACAAAACAAACACCCATGACACGAAGTGAAATTCTGGAGTAGGAGAAAGTTGTTACCGTGATGCGGTAGCGTAATTAACTACAGGGGCTTGCGCCTGCAGGGAAGAGCGTCCCCACAATCAAAACCCCCTCAAGCGAGGGGGAATCTGACGAAGTCTGCTACATCGGTCGCATCCGTCTAAACCTCCGATACACGGTGTCATAAATCAACTTGGCATCTTCAGAGAGGTAGACGGATAAAAGCATATAGCATCTGCCCCGAATCTCAGGCAAGACGCCCTAACGTCGTCGGCCGCCGTTCGGAGGGGAACCCTTCCCACTCCACATCTGATATGGCGTGGTAGGCACAGTCTTGGTAGGAACTATGTTCAAAAGATATGCCACTGATTCTAGCTCATAACCCCAGAAAGATCGCGGTAACTCAGCATTACTCATCATGGAACGTACCATATGTAATAGGGTTCGATTCCGTCTCTCCGATACACCGTTATGCTGTGGAGTGTATGGAGGAGTATGCTGAAAGAGAATTCCTTTCTCTTTTAGGTAACCTAGGAACTCGGCACTCAAGTATTCACCACCTCGATCAGATCTTAGTGTCTTGATACTTTTGCCGGTTTGGTTTTCTACTTCATTCTTGTACTCTTGGAATTTCTCAAAAGTCTCGGATTTATGTTTCATCAGATAAATGAATCCGTACCTTGAGTAATCATCCGTAAAAGTAATGAAATAGGAAAAACCACCTCTTGCATGTGTAGACATTGGACCACATACATCGCTGTGTATGAGTCCTAAGAGCTCGCTCGCTCTTACTCCATGTCCAGTAAATGGAGTCTTTGTCATCTTTCCTTTGAGACAAGATTGACAAGTGGCATAAGTTTGATATTCGAACGAGTCCAAATATCCTTCTCTATGTAACTTAGTCAACATTCTCTCATTGATGTGACCCAGTCTACAATGCCATAAGAAAGCTTTATTTAAATCTGGAGACTTTCTTTTTAGTGTGTTCTGGACATTGAAAATTTGGAGTTGGTTTAAGACATATATATCGTTATCCAGTGTACCAGACCCAATCAAACTATGATTAAGGTGGATGTTAACAACATCACTTACAAACATGAAATCATAACCTTTATTTGATAACAAGGAAACAGATATGATATTACACGTTAAGCTGGGTACACAAAAACAGTTATGTAAAACCAAAATGTGTCCACTCGTCAATCCCAGGTGATAATCCCCTACGGACACAGCTCCCACGCTAGCTCCGTTAGCAACCATCAGGGTCATATCACCATCCTTCAGCACTCTACGGTTTCTCAGTGCCTACAATGAATTGCATATATGAGATCCTGATCCAGTATCCAATACCCAGGAAGTAGAGTTGATTGACATACAATTCTCAATTACAAACACACCTGAAGTCGAAGCCACAGCTTGCTTCGGTTCCTGGTTCTTGGCTTTCCACGCCTTGCAATCTTTCTTCCAGTGCCCTTTCCTATGACAATGGAAACACTCATCCTGGGCCACTACTGGTACCGCAAACTTTTTCTTTCCCTTCGCTCCCACCTTACTAACACCTCCTCTAGGTTTGGTGGCGGCCTTCTTTTTCCTACCTTTGGCCCTAGCCTTGCACCCGGAAGAAGAAGCACCGCTAACAAACATAGCGGGTGTTTCCCTTGCCTTCTGCAAGGTGCCCTCTGCACTCCTCAACATGTTAAGGAGTTCCGGAAGTTCAACTTCTTTTCTTTGAATGTTGAAGTTCAGAATAAACTGGGCGTAGGTGGAAGGAAGGGACTGGAGAATAAGGTCTGTATAGAGCTCATTATCCAAAGTCGTCCCAAGGTCTGCGAGCTCTTCTATATAGCCAATCATCTTTAGGACATGTTCTCCTACCGATGATCCGACGGCCAACCTCGCTCGAAACAAGTTCTTAGAGGTCTCGTATCTTGCTATACGAGATTGCTCTCCATAAAGTTCTTTTGTATGGAGAAATATGGCATCAAGATCCATATCCTCGTGCCTCCTCTGATGTTCATTGTTCATCGAGGCAAGCATGATGCACTTGGCCTTCGCGCAATCATACTCCCAGGTTTTGCGGATTTCCTTATCCGCGTTACTGGATTTGGGACCTGGGACTGCAGGTGCCTTAGCGGTGAGGACGTACCCCAATTTTTCATAGGTCAAAGCCATTTTGACATTCCGCGGCCAATCTTTATAGTTTGGCCATGTCAGTATATTTTTCTCTAAAAGTAACTTAAGTCCAGTCATTTTCAGGGTCGCTGCAAGTAGGAGAGAGAGAAGAAATACTTTAGCTTGATGCTCTTTCAAGTTTAGAGTGGTTTTTAATTTATCTAAACTGGATGGCTCCCACTGTTTCTCGAATCCTTCCTCAAACCATAAAAGAAGAATTAGCCAGGACTATTCTCACTGTACAATACTTGCTTAACCGTTCAGCCAGGCTGGTGTCGGTACTTCGAGGGAGGTTTTCCAACGCTTTCGCGAAGTTCCTTAATTAAATAACCTCTTTTCTCTGGGGGCGTAACCCCGCTGACACCTTTCTTGACACCTACTTGGTTTATAGCATTGATCGTTAAGTGACGAATCTCCTGATGAGTAGCATATACTCACAGTAGGATCGGGATCCAAATATCATCGTATGATAATGTTGAAGGAATCCTACCAACATTCATCAAACTCCAAATGGTATGCATCTCTTTGCAAATTTCAGTTTCTTTAGAAATTCCCGATATATATTTTTGCCCCATGCTCTTATGACCTTGGCGTTAGGTCAAAATGTCATAAGTCACATGTCAAGTTCTACCCATCATTATCTTGTTAATTTGAACCCATCCGTACATATCCTTGACGTTCGGCCAAAATGATAATACGACTGTCCCAAACTAACTCATCTATCTATGCAACAAATGAATACCCAGCAGCTACCAAACACCATGCCTTGGCGTTAGGTCAAAATACATAGCTTGAATACTATTGAATACCCAAATGAAATGACGGAGGGCTACGAATGGTTTTGGCGAAACCGTGAACGTAGTGAACTTGATATGACCGAAGGAACCTGATAGCTTTTAAAAGAAGTGGTTAAAGCTCCGCAATTTAAAAATATCATCTGTTTTAAAATAACCGAGTGGTTTCTTTTAAATTATTCCAATGATTCATCTTTTGGTTTATTTTCTTTGCATTATAAATAATGCGTCCCATCATTAACTTATCATTGCAGAAAACAACGAAAATACAGCGTCCTCTTATGCTATCTGCATTCCCCACTGGGTCCCGTCATCACCCGTTAGGTTACTTAACTAATGGCAGAGCGGGGGCTGGGCTAGCGCGGGTGTAAAACATAAGTGACGTCTAAATAGCTATCATATATAGATATTGTATATTCGTCAGACGCAATAATAGGCATTCCAGATCTCATATGAACATTATTGGATTTGCAAGCAATCCGCGTTTGTTTAGAGCCTGCAACAAAAGACGGATTACACAGTTGTGATGAACAGCCATTACCCCACCCTAGACCCCTATGGGTACGGCAAACTACCCGCCAAATACCCGAAGTGAAGCGGTCTCCCTCAACAACGTGAGTAGGCCACTAAACACTTCAAAGTACCCGGTAGTTTGTGCACCCCACCTTGGGTCTATCCTAGGAGCAAAAACAGTAAAATGAAATAATACAACGGTGGCTACAACCGCAACCTGGATGTGCCCCGCAAAATAATATTACAACATATTACAATTTCTTTGAATGAATAAATATAACAACCCATCACAAACCCCGGCTAATCATCACAACAGTCCAATACAGTTCACAACCACAAACAGTAAAAACCATTACAGAAATATGCAACCCCCTGCCAACCGACATACTAGCAGTTAGGGGAGGTTTACGAACACATTATACAATCACAGATATAATCAAATTAGCAAACATCGTAAGATTTCGATCATACAAACACTTTAGATTCTACTCCAATACTTCTCTGTGCACCTGAGACTTGAGCAGAAAAATAAACATCCCAGAAAACACAAAAATATCACAGAAGAGTTACTGGAGCAAACTGGGTTGAATTAGCTTCAACTCGGCCGCGGATCCGCGGCGGATCGGTGGGATCGGCCGCGGTTCCGCGGTCGTTTGGCCGATTCAAGAACCCATTTTTCTCCAGTAGCCTTATAATTTTCTGCATGTTATTCTGCAGCTCCCTGAAAAAATTTTAGAGCCTGTTTTAAATTCGACAGAAACTTAGTGATATCGATGTCTTTTTCGGTTCGTTTTGCGTTCGAAATTCATACGACTTTGCTAATGAGTTAATTATTGTTTAGCGAGGCTCTGATACCACTATAAGTCGATGTACAACACCCCACGACTTGCGGGGAGGCGGAAAATTGAAAAACGATCTTGTTCTTTGCAGAAACATCGACTAACCGAGAATCTTTACTAAACTATAACTAACAAGAATCATAGAAGTTATCAACTACTATGAAAAGTGATTATACCTAATGAACCGTGTCCTTCATCTTTTCGTTCTCCACGTCCTCTCCAGCCTTCTCTATGTAGTAGATGATCCACCCGAGAGCTTTACTTCAAGCTTCACCTCTAACTTGAGGTAACTAGGTTTCTTAAAGTGCTAATCTAAGTAACCTAGGTGATATAGAGAAGGGTTATGGATTAAGTAGTCTATTCCAATTCTTGGACTCAACACATGAGAGGGGAGGATTAAGGTTTGAAGAGAGAGAGCTTGAGGAGAGAGAAGGTGAGCATTAGAATTAGAGTGAGATAATGATCTCTCATGATATATATAAAGCATTATATTTATCAAATAAATAAAATAAAGGATTTAACAACCATGCTTCATAAATACAAATGAGTGATTCATCTACATGAGTCATTAAGCATTTATGATGCATTAATGACAAGGATGAATCATACAAATGAGTCACTAATCTCATTTAATACTTATGCCACCTAAACCCCCAAGTCACCATCCTTCTAGAAGCTTCTCGCGAAATTACGAGAACGCCCCTCCTATCCGTGAAAACACGGAAAAACTTTAGACTGTATAAATCCAATAACCGGATACTAGAAACTGGCTTAGACCAAAGCCGGCTAGTAAAAACTGTCCGGATGTCGTACGTGCGTAAAAACACGTATGCGTCCGAACCCTTGTCGTAGACCTCTATATCGATTCGCCTGGAGTAGGGAAACTCTCTGTATGGGACTCTAAAGACTCGACTACTACGCTGGCAGTGGATTTAACCACAGACCGCAAGCGGCACTAGCTGTACGTAACGGTCCCCAGGTAGATGTCGATAAGAAGGCCGATGAGAAAACCCATCTGAACTCCTACTGAGTCTGATGTGACAATCCCCGTACAGTCCGGTCTGTTCGTCTAAGACTATCGCAAATCGGGCCTAGGGGGGCGGAAAGCATCAGTCCCCTAATAGCGGCATAAGTCGTGTCGGAGCGTAGCCCATTACACCATGAGAAACTACTAGAACCTACCAGCAAATCTCGCTTTCCCTTGCCAGGGACTTGGCGTAATGGCTCTCTGACACAGCGCGATAACAACTCCCAATACCGGGAGAGACGAATCCTGTCTAACTGCCACTGCCTCCAAGTGCTCGGGACTGCACCCAACTGCTACCGGTTTGCACGACTCCTTTGAGCCGTGGTAGGGTAGCAATATAAGAACAGTGGGACACACTCGAGGCGAAGTAGCATTGTCAAGTCCGCGGACTATGCTGTACTCATGTCACCTGGGAACTGTTAACTGACGACTGGTATAAAACCAACCTACAGTTCCCTGCAAGTCCTTTCCGGTGTACCCGTAACCCAACGAGCACCTGTAAACTATCTCCAGTATGACGTACTGACGGCTGTGGGACAGACCATCTCCCCAACTGGGATGAGAAGCGTACACACTAGTCTACTCCGGAGTATCGATGCCCTGTCTCGATAATCCTACGACTAGGGACCTGAATAAGGATGTGCTTGTAGACTACCCAGCCCCCACTAGTGTGACTGCCATCACAACGCTGGTAGTCAAGCAAGATCCTAAGAGCTCTATCAATACGTATACTCACATATTAAGATAGAAAAACCAAGTAGTATACTACCATGTTTAGCAAGACTGTTATATACATGTGAATATCCCAAGCTTCCATTAAGTAATATACAAACTAGTATGATACAATAATGGCCCGTAGGGCATATACACTAACAAGATCTGTAAGTGCACGGCGGCGCCCCGGCCGTCAATCCGAGGCCAAAATGCGGAAACGATACTTTTACGAAACTTGTAAACCGGCACCACCGTGCACTATAAACCCGGATCGGGCCATTAACTTAATCCTAGCTAACAAGAGAAGGGGTAGAGAGATATACCGAGCGATCCATGTCCTTCGGTCTTCTCGTCGTCGTCCCGATCTTCCCGCGGAATCTCCGGTCTTCAACTCCTCGTCGGAAGGGCACCACATCGCCGGGTTCTTTTACGGGCTCCCACCTCTGGACCGAGGCAACTCGGGCATGAAGTTGGGGAGTCGACGTGTCCAAGAATGCTGTAGGCTAGTGTAGTGTGGTTTGTCTCTAGGGGTTGTTGAAGTTGCCCTTTTAGATATCAAGGTGGAGGAATGAACTTGGGAGATGAGGTAAGTGTTTTGTGCAAGCCAAACGAACAATTTTCCCTCTCCAAAAATTTGGGACATCCCCCACCTCTTGTGGCCGGCCATGCATCAAGGAGAAAATGAGAGGAGAGAGTGAGTGGATCAAAAAAATGAGTGAGCCCAAATAATGCATGAAAGAGAAAAGGCTTATTATGATGAATAATGATCACCAACAAAGTCCAACACTCCATCAACCATCATATCTCCAAAAGTCAAGCAATCATGAAGAAAGAAGTCAAATGATGGTTGAACCATCATGAAGCAACAATTTACAAAGACCACCCTCCACAATGCTAATTTTCACATTTGCAAATAAGCCCTCCTCCACCAATTTTCAGCCAAGAAAAGAACAAAGGAAAATGGCCGAAACGGAAAGCAAACTGGCAACTTCAGAAAACTGATCCCGTAATAAAATACAGGAAAACCCCGTGACTGTATATACATACCCGCATTTGTATTGCGACCGAATACAAATGCAATGAGACAAAATCTACACTGTACAATACTAGGATCCGCCTTAAACCAAAGCCCGCTAGTATTATCCGTCCGATCATGATCCGTGTAATACCGCATGTATGATTGAACCCTGCCATATCTCCATACGGCCTCTACAAGGTTTCGCCCGAAACTTGAGAAAACGGTCTGTGAGGGACTCTAAAGACTCGTTAATACTTTGGTTGTGGATTTAACCACCAGCACGTCAGAGGTATTAGCCATACGTAACGGGCTACCAGGTATTGACCAAAAGGGACGTCGATGAGCGAACTCATCCTGACACCCTACTGAGCCTGTCAGTGACAATATCCGTACAGTCCAGTCCGTTCGTCTATGAGCATCGCATGGCGGGCCTAGGGGGTTGGTAAAAGTCAGACCCCCAAAAGCGGTACAAGTCGTGTCGGAGTGTAGCCCAGAACACCCTGAGATACTATTGGAATACCTACCAGTAAATCTCCTGCCTTGGCCAAGGACTTCGTGTAATGGCTCTCCTAGACACAGCGCGACCTCACCCCCAATACCGGGAGAGACGAACCCTTGCAGATCCGCTCACTGCCTCCATATGGCTCGGGACTGTACCCAACTAAAACATGTTTGCACGTCTCCTTTGAGCGTGGTAGGGTAGTAATCAAAGTACAGTGGGAACTCACACGAGAAAAATGACGATCTCGGGTCGATGAACTAACCTGTACACATGTCACCAGGGAACTGCTATCTGACGTCCGGTATAAGACCAACTAGCATGTTCCCGGCGAGTCCTGTCCGGTGTACTCATAACCCAATGAGCACCTGTATACATCTTAGGTGAACCAACTGACACCAGTGGCTTGTGAGACCGGCCACCGCCCCTCGTCGGGGTCTCGACTGTATACACCAGTCTACTCTGGAGTATCGATGCCCTGTCTCGAAACTCCCACGACTAGGGACCTTTTAAGGATGTGCTTATAGACCCCAGCTCCCACGTATATGATCGCCATCATACTGCTGGTCGTCAAGCAAGAATCCTAAGGGCTTTATCAACGTGTAATAGTGACCTGTAAGGTCACCTGAAGCAGTACACATGATAAATGTAAACTAGATAGCATACTATCATCTTGAGTAAGACTGTCCTACCGGCATAGGTCCTCAATCAATCATTGCAATCACATGCCTGTGATCCAATAATTGAATCTGAGGGCACTATCTCCAACAATCTCCCACTTGCACTTAAGGCTAATTATTGCGATGTCGCATACTCACAGCCCGTGTGATACCGAACACCCAACTCCTCTACTAATCAGTCTCACAAAACCAGTTTGCGAAACTAATGTGTTCGAGGAATAGCCTCAGTGAGTGGATCCGCCTTGATGTTTCTTTCTATGTCTCCCTTTATCTCAAGTTCGCGGAGAAAGCCATCTCCCGAAATGAGCAATACCTGTCTTAGAATATGTCTGGATATCTGATGGGACCTAGCTCATAAATGAACTCCAAATCCAAACTTCTTAGACTGTATCATCAACCGAACTTAATCAGTATCCTGCGTCATGCCTCCCTCAGTATCCCCTTGGGCCACCTATCCAAAATACTGCCCCTCGTCAGAAGGAAAACTATAACTCTGACAACCTCTATGTCATCCATGTCACCTTAGAAGCCTGGAATGATTACTGTCTCCTAAAAGAGGCTGTTGTTATCATATCCCTAGAACATCCACTTATGTTCTAAAACTGCTTCCGTTCGTTTCTCCAGGATTGGATCAATATCAACATATTGCATATACTGCAAAAAACAACATCTGGTGTGGTGCTTGACATCTCATGATTGACTCAATTGCCTAAGCAAGTGATCTTCCAATCATGCACATCCCTCTCCACTTTAGTCTGTAAGACACCTTTAGAGAGGGTGACTCCATCATCTGCAGGTACACTACCGTGCCTGGAGTCGTCCATTCTAAAACACCTTCAGAATGCTGTCTAATGTTAGTGTTTATACCCTAGAAGGCCATTACTGTATCATACTAGCTTGTATATTACTTAATGGAAGCTTGGGATATTCACATGTATATAACAGTCTTGCTAAACATGGTAGTATGCTACTTGGTTTATCTATCTTAATATGTGAGTGTACGTATTGATAGAGCTCTTAGGATCTTGCTTGTCTACCAGCGTTGTGATGGCAGTCACACTAGTGGGGGCTGGGTAGTCTACAAGCACATCCTTATTCAGGTCCCCGGTCGTTGGATTATCGAGACAGAGCATCGATACTCCGGAGTAGACTGGTGTGTACGCTTCTCATCCCAGTTGGGGAGATGGTCTGTCCCACAGCCGTCAGTACGTCGTACTGGAGATAGTATACAGGTGCTCGTTAGGTTACGGGTACACCGGACAGGACTCACAGGGAACTGTTGGTTGGTTTGATACCAGTCGTCAGTGAACAGTTCCCAGGTGACATGAGTACAGCGTAGTCCGCAGACTTGACACTGCTACTTCGCCTCGAGTGTGTCCCACTGTTCTTAGATTGCTACCCTACCACGGCTCAAAGGAGTCGTGCAAACAGGTGGCAGTTGGGTGCAGTCCCGAGCACTTGGAGGCAGTGGCGGTTAGACAGGATTCGTCCCTCCCGGTATTGGGAGTAGATATCGTGCTGTGTCAGAGAGCCATTACGCAAAGTCCCTGGCCAGGGCAAGCGAGATTTGCTGGTAGGTTCCAGTAGTTTCTCAGGGTGTAATGGGCTTTACTCCGACACGACTTATACCACTATTAGGGGACTGACGCTTGCCGCCCCCCTAGGCCCGATATGCGATAGTCTTGGACGAACGGACTGGACTGTATGGAGATTGTCACATCAGACTCAGTAGGAGTTCGGATGGGTTTACTCATCGGCCTTCTTATCGACAACTACCTGGGGACCGTTACGTACAGCTAGTGCCGCTTGCGGTCTGTGGTTAAACCCACTGCCAGCGTAGTAGTCGAGTCTCTAGAGTCCCACACAGAGAGTTTCCTACTCCAGGCGAAACGATATAGAGGTTGCATGGTTTTGCGACAAAGGGTTCGGACGCATACGTGCGTTTACGCGCGTACGACTTTCGGACAGTTTTTACCAGTCGGCTTTGGTTTAAGCCAGTTACTGGTATCCGGTTATTGGATTTATACAGTCTAAAGTTTTTCCGTATTTTTACAGATCGGAGGGGCGTTCTCGTAATTGTACGAGAAGCTTCTAGAAGATGTGACTAAGGAGGTTTCTTTTGGAAAGAAAGTGAGTCATGGTAGTGATTCATTCATTTCATTAATGCACATTTATTGCTTAATGACTCATGCTAATGAATCACCACTAGATATTTTATGAAGCATGATTATTCATTTCCATTATTCATTATTCTTAAAAAGAAATGCTTCATAATATATTATGATACACTCTCTCTCCTCTCATTATCTCATCTCACATTCTCTCTCCTCAAGCTCTCATCTTCAAACCCTAATCCTTAATCCTCATGTGTTGAGATCAAAGGATTAGTTAGACTAAACAATCCATAACCCTCACTCTACATCATCCTTTCATCTTTGATTAGCAATCAAAGTTGATTAGTTACCTCAAGTTAGAGGTTTAGCTTGGAGTTTCGCTCTCGGGTGGATCGTCTACTACCTAGAGAAGGTCGAGGAGAACAAAGGAGGACGTAAAGACGAAGGACCGGTTTCATTAGGTATAATCCCTAATCACTAATGAAAAGAAACTCATTGGATACGGTTATTTATAGTTTAGCTTCGATTCAAGCGGTTAGTCGATGTTCGTTGTTTAAACTTGATAGTTTTTGAAAATTCCGCCTCCCCACAAGTACTGGGGTGAAGTACATCGACTTACAGTGGTATCAGAGCCTCGCTAAACACTAAATAACTTAATCGCAAATTTGTACGAATTTCGAACGGAAAAACGAAACCGGAAAACCCTAAAAATACTAGTTTCTGTCGAATTTAAAACGATGTCAGAAAATTTTTCAGGTGTGTTCAGAGAGCTAGAAAGGAGTCCAGGAGAACACCCAAGAAATTCGAGCCCATGAATCGGCAACTCGGCCGCGAAAGCGCGGCGGATCGGTGGGATCCGCCGCCCTTCCGCGGCGCTTTGGCCGAGTCATGGACTCGTCTTTCTTGTGTGGGTCCCCTGTGACATTTGGGGTTTTCTGGAATATTTAATTATTGCTCAGGTTACTGTTTAACAGAGCAGATTTTGGAGCAATATTGATGTTGTTTATTCGATCGAATTGTACAGTATTTGCGTATTGGATTATATCTGTGATTGTTTAATGTGTTCGTAAACCTCCCCTAACTGCTAGTATGTCGGTTGGCAGGGGGTTGCACATTTCTGAAATGGTTATATCTGTTTGTGCATATAAACTGTATTGGACTGTTGTGGTGTATAGCCGGGGTTAGCAATGGGTTATTGTTTAATTCATTTGTTGTAAATGTAATTTGTTGTAATATTATTTTCGCGGGGCACTTCCAGGTTGCGGTCGTAGCCACCGTTGTATTATCTCTTTTTACTGTTTTTTGCTCCTAGGACTGGCCCAAGGTGGGGTACACAGACTACCGGGTGGGTAGTTTGCCGTACCCGTAGGGGTCGAGGGTGGGGTAAACGGCTATTCATCACAACTGTGTAATCTGTCTTTTCTTGCAGGCTCAAAAGAAATACAGATTGCTTGCAAATCCAATATTGTTTATCTGTGTTCTGGAATGAATATCATTGCGTCAGACGAATGTAAAATATCTATATTATGATAGCTATTTAGACGCCACTTATGTTTTACACCCGCGCTAGCCCAGCCCCCGCTCTGTCGTTAGTTAAGTAACCTAACGGGTGATGACGGGACCCCGTGGCGAATGCGGATGGCATAAGAGGACGTTGTATTTTCGTTGTTTTCTGCAATGATAGGTTAATGATGGGACGCATTATCTATAATGCAAAGTAAAACAAACCAAAGTTTAAATCGTTGGAACAATTTAAAAGAAACCACTCGGTTATTTTTAAAACAGATATTTTTAAATGCGGAGATTTAACCACTCCTTTTAAAAGCTATCAGGTTCCTTCGGTTATATCAAGTTCACTACGTTCACGGTTTCGCCAAAACCATTCGTAGCCCTCCGTCATTTCATCTGGGTATTCAGTAGTATTCAAGCTATGTATTTTGACCTAACGCCAAGGCATAGTGTTTGGTAGCTGCTGGATATTCATTTATTGCATAGATAGATGAGTTAGTTTGGGACAGTCGTATTATCATTTTGGCCGAACGTCAAGGATATATACGGATGGGTTCAAATTGACAAGATAATGATGGGTAGAACTTGACATGTGACTTATGACATTTTGACCTAACGCCAAGGTCATAAGAGCATGGGGCAAAAACTAATATCGGGAATTTCTAAAGAAACTGAAATTTGCAAAGAGATGCATACCATTTTGAGTTTGATGAATGTTGGTAGCATTCCTACAACATTATCAGACGATGATATTTGGATCCCGATCCTACTGTGAGTATATGCTACTTATCAGGATATTCGTCACTTAACGATCAATGCTATAAACCTAGTAGGTGTCCAGAAAAGTGTCAGCGGGGTTATGCCCCCAGAGAAAAGAGGTTACTTAATTAAGGAACTTCGCGAAAGCGTTGGAAAACCTCCCTCGAAGTATCGACACCGGCCTGGCTGAACGGTTAAGCAAGTATTGTACGGTGAGAATAGTCTTGGCTAATTCTTCTTTTATGGTTTGAGGAAGGATTCGAGAAACAGTGGGAGCCATCCAGTTTAGATAAACTAAAAACCACTCTAAACTTGCAAGAACATCATGCTAAAGAGTTTTCTTCTCTCTCTCCTAATTGCAGCGACCCTGAAAATGACTGGACTTAAGTTACTTTTAGAGAAAAATATACTGACGGGGCCAAACTATAAAGATTGGCTGCGGAATGTCAAGATGGCTTTGACCTATGACAAACTGGGGTACGTCCTCACCGCTACGGCATCTGCTGTCCCTGGTCCCAAATCCAGCAATGCGGATAAGGAAATCCGCAAAACCTGGGATTTAGATTGCGCGAGAGCCAAGTGCATCGTGCTTGCCTCGATGAATAATGAACATCAGAGGAGGCACGAGGATATGTCCCTAGATGGCATATTTCTCCATACAAAGGAACTTTATGGAGAGCAATCTCGTATAGCAAGATACGAGACCTCTAAGAAATTGTTTCGAGCGAGGTTGGCTGTCGGGTCATCGGTAGGTGAACATGTCCTACAGATGATTGGCTATATAGAAGAGCTCGCAGACCTTGGGACGACTTTGGATAATGAGCTCTATACAGACCTTGTTCTCCAGTCCCTTCCTCCCACCTACGCCCAGTTTATCCTCAACTTCAATCTTCAAGGAAAAGAAGTTGAACTTGCGGAACTCCTGAACATGTTAAGGAGTGCAGAGGGCACCTTGCAGAAGGCAAGGGAAACACCCGCTATGTTTGTTGGCGGTTCATCTTCTTCCGGGTCCAAGGCTAGGGCCAAAGGAAGGAAGAAGAAGGCCGCACCCAGACCTAGAGGAGGTGTTAGTAAGGTGGGAGGGAAGGGAAAGAAAAAGAAAGCAGTACCGATAGTTGGTCAGGATGAGTGCTTCCATTGTCACAGGAAAGGGCACTGGAAGAAGGATTGCAAGGCGTGGAACGCCAAGAACCAGGAACCGAAGCAAGCTGTGGCTTCGACTTCAGGTGTGTTTGTAATTGAGAATTGTCTGTCGATCAACTCTACTTCCTGGGTATTGGATACCGGATCAGGATCTCATATTTGCAATTCATTGCAGGCACTGAGAAACCGTAGAGTGCTGAAGGAAGGTGATATGATCCTCAGGGTTGCTAACGGAGCTAGCGTGGGAGCTGCGTCCGTCGGGGATTATCACCTAGGATTGACGAGTGGACACATTTTGGTTTTACATAACTGTTATTTTGTACCCAGCTTAACGTGTAATATCATATCAGTTTCCTTGTTATCAAATAAAGGTTATGATTTCACGTTTGTAAGAGATGTTGTCAACATCCACCTTAATCATGGTTTGATTGGGTCCGGTACTCTAAATAACGGCATATATGTGTTAAACCAACTCCAAATTTTCAATGTCCAGAACACACTAAAAAGAAAGTCTCCAGATTTAAATAAAGCTTTCTTATGGCATTGTAGACTGGGTCACATCAATGAGAGAAGGTTGACTAAGTTGCATAGAGAAGGATATTTGGACACGTTCGAATATCAAACTTATGACACTTGTCAATCTTGTCTCAAAGGAAAGATGACAAAGACTCCATTCACTGGACAAGGAGTAAGAGCGAGCGAGCTCTTAGGACTCATACACAGTGATGTATGCGGTCCAATGTCTACACATGCGAGAGGTGGTTTTTCCTATTTCATTACTTTCACGGATGATTACTCAAGATACGGATTCATTTATCTGATGAAACATAAATCCGAGGCTTTTGAGAAATTCCAGGAGTATAAGAATGAAGTAGAAAACCAAACCGGCAAAAGTATAAAGACACTTAGATCTGATCGAGGTGGTGAATACTTGAGTGCCGAGTTCCTAGGTTACCTAAAAGAGAAAGGAATTCTCTCTCAGCTTACTCCTCCGTACACTCCACAGCATAATGGTGTATCGGAGAGACGGAATCGAACCCTATTGGATATGGTACGATCCATGATGAGTAATGCTGAGTTACCGCGATCTTTCTGGGGACATGCGCTAGAATCAGCGGCATATCTTTTGAACATAGTACCTACCAAGACTGTGCCTACCACTCCATATCAGATGTGGAGTGGGAAGAAACCCCATCTACAGTATATAAAGATTTGGGGATGTCCAGCTTTTGTTAAAAAGCAGCATGTGGACAAGCTCGAGGCACGATCAGTAAAGTGTTTGTTTGTGGGATATCCAAAACACTCCAGGGGATATCTATTCTATTACGCAGAGGAACAGAAGGTATTTGTTTCTCGTAATGCCCATTTTCTAGAACATCAGTTTTTAGAAAAGGAATCAAGTGGGAGCGAAATAGAACTGGAAGAAATTCCAGAACCACAAACTGCTACTGAAAGTTTGGTAGAACCAGAGGTTCAAGAAGAACAGAACATTCCCGCACCCCTCCGCAGGAGTAGTAGGCCGTCTCGTCCGCCTGAGAGATACTACGGTTTTCTCATAGACGGGGATAGAGAGGATTGCATCATAGATGATGATGAACCTACTGACTTCCAGCAGGACATCCAGAGCGGCGACTCGGTACGATGGCTAGATGCAATGCGGACCGAGATGGAGTCCATGTACACCAACAAAGTATGGACTTTGGACTTTGCTCCAGATGGGGTAAAACCCATAGGATGCAAATGGATCTTCAAGAAAAAGATTGGTGTAGATGGACAGGTGGAAACCTATAAGGCTAGACTTGTTGCAAAGGGTTTTCGTCAAAGACCTGGTTTGGACTATGACGAAACTTTTTCTCCAGTGGCTATGCTCAAATCCATTCGGGTCCTTCTTGCTATTGCTGCCTTCCATGATTATGAAATCTGGCAGATGGACGTAAAGACGGCTTTTCTGAATGGAAATTTAGAAGAGAGCGTCTATATGGATCAGCCAGAGGGTTTCAATCAGAGTGGGAGCAGCGGGAAAGTATGCAAGCTGCTTAAGTCCATTTACGGACTAAAGCAGGCATCGCGGAGTTGGAACATCTGTTTTGATGAGACAGTCAAAGAATATGACTTTATCAAAAATCCAGATGAACCGTGCATATATAGTAAAGTTGTGGCCAGAAGTGTCGTATTCCTCGTCTTGTACGTGGATGACATTCTATTGATAGGAAATGACATTCCTATGCTACAATCTGTCAAAGGATTCTTGTCACACAGGTTCTCCATGAAAGACCTGGGTGATGCCTCTTACATTCTGGGGATCCGGATCTATCGTGATAGATCCAAGAGGATGTTGGGACTTTCGCAGTCCAGGTATATCGACACTGTACTGAAAAGATTCAGTATGGAAGATTCTAAGCGCGGTAATCTACCGGCTTGTCACGGAATCACCCTCTCCAAAGAGATGTCTCCCAAGACTGATTTGGAAAGGGAACGCATGTCTATTATACCCTACGCTTCTGCGGTAGGCTCTATAATGTATGTGATGTTGTGTACCAGACCAGATGTAGCTTACGCACTAAGCGTGGTAAGCCGGTATCAGTCAGACCCAGGGGAGAAACACTGGATAGCAGTAAAGAACATTCTCAAGTACCTGAGGAGGACTAAGGAGATGTTCTTGGTTTACGGCGGAAAAGACCTCAGGTTGGAGGCCTTTGCTGATTCCGGCTTCCAGAGTGATAAGGACGATTCCAAGTCCATGTCGGGTTATGTCTTTACCCTCAATGGAGGGGCGGTGTGCTGGAAGAGCTCCAAGCAGGACACCGTTGCTGACTCGACTATGGAAGCGGAGTATATAGCTGCTTGCGATGCCGCAAAAGAAGCAGTCTGGATGAAGAAGTTCCTGACAGAACTTCAGGTGGTTCCTACCATAGTTGATCCAATACCTCTGTATTGCGACAACAACGGAGCTATAGCTTTAGCGAAGGAACCAAGGTCCCATCAGAAGTCCAGACACATCTTGAGGCGGTATCACCTGATCAGGGAGATCATTGATCGTCAGGAGATCGAGGTTCGGAGAGTTGCTTCAGAAGAGAACATTGCTGATCCATTCACGAAGGCCCTTCCTCAGATTCAGTTCGAGAGGCTGCTCGAGATCATTGGTCTGCGATATGCCAGTACATGGCCCTAGTGCAAGTGGGAGATTGTTAGTGTTTATACCCTAGAAGGCCATTACTGTATCATACTAGCTTGTATATTACTTAATGGAAGCTTGGGATATTCACATGTATATAATAGTCTTGCTAAACATGGTAGTATGCTACTTGGTTTATCTATCTTAATATGTGAGTGTACGTATTGATAGAGCTCTTAGGATCTTGCTTGTCTACCAGCGTTGTGATGGCAGTCACACTAGTGGGGGCTGGGTAGTCTACAAGCACATCCTTATTCAGGTCCCCGGTCGTTGGATTATCGAGACAGAGCATCGATACTCCGGAGTAGACTGGTGTGTACGCTTCTCATCCCAGTTGGGGAGATGGTCTGTCCCACAGCCGTCAGTACGTCATACTGGAGATAGTATACAGGTGCTCGTTAGGTTACGGGTACACCGGACAGGACTCACAGGGAACTGTTGGTTGGTTTGATACCAGTCGTCAGTGAACAGTTCCCAGGTGACATGAGTACAGCGTAGTCCGCAGACTTGACACTGCTACTTCGCCTCGAGTGTGTCCCACTGTTCTTAGATTGCTACCCTACCACGGCTCAAAGGAGTCGTGCAAACAGGTGGCAGTTGGGTGCAGTCCCGAGCACTTGGAGGCAGTGGCGGTTAGACAGGATTCGTCCCTCCCGGTATTGGGAGTAGATATCGTGCTGTGTCAGAGAGCCATTACGCAAAGTCCCTGGCCAGGGCAAGCGAGATTTGCTGGTAGGTTCCAGTAGTTTCTCAGGGTGTAATGGGCTTTACTCCGACACGACTTATACCGCTATTAGGGGACTGACGCTTGCCGCCCCCCTAGGCCCGATATGCGATAGTCTTGGACGAACGGACTGGACTGTATGGAGATTGTCACATCAGACTCTGTAGGAGTTCGGATGGGTTTACTCATCGGCCTTCTTATCGACAACTACCTGGGGACCGTTACGTACAGCTAGTGCCGCTTGCGGTCTGTGGTTAAACCCACTGCCAGCGTAGTAGTCGAGTCTCTAGAGTCCCACACAGAGAGTTTCCTACTCCAGGCGAAACGATATAGAGGTTGCATGGTTTTGCGACAAAGGGTTCGGACGCATACGTGCGTTTACGCGCGTACGACTTTCGGACAGTTTTTACCAGTCGGCTTTGGTTTAAGCCAGTTACTGGTATCCGGTTATTGGATTTATACAGTCTAAAGTTTTTCCGTATTTTTACGGATCGGAGGGGCGTTCTCGTAATTGTACGAGAAGCTTCTAGAAGATGTGACTAAGGAGGTTTCTTTTGGAAAGAAAGTGAGTCATGGTAGTGATTCATTCATTTCATTAATGCACATTTATTGCTTAATGACTCATGCTAATGAATCACCACTAGATATTTTATGAAGCATGATTATTCATTTCCATTATTCATTATTCTTAAAAAGAAATGCTTCATAATATATTATGATACACTCTCTCTCCTCTCATTATCTCATCTCACATTCTCTCTCCTCAAGCTCTCATCTTCAAACCCTAATCCTTAATCCTCATGTGTTGAGATCAAAGGATTAGTTAGACTAAACAATCCATAACCCTCACTCTACATCATCCTTTCATCTTTGATTAGCAATCAAAGTTGATTAGTTACCTCAAGTTAGAGGTTTAGCTTGGAGTTTCGCTCTCGGGTGGATCGTCTACTACCTAGAGAAGGTCGAGGAGAACAAAGGAGGACGTAAAGACGAAGGACCGGTTTCATTAGGTATAATCCCTAATCACTAATGAAAAGAAACTCATTGGATACGGTTATTTATAGTTTAGCTTCGATTCAAGCGGTTAGTCGATGTTCGTTGTTTAAACTTGATAGTTTTTGAAAATTCCGCCTCCCCACAAGTACTGGGGTGAAGTACATCGACTTACATCTAAGTACCCTGATTGGGTACCTAAATCTAGATCTAAAACCATAGATCCAGTAACCAGAATGTCTTGATATTATATCCAAGTCCCATGTGGAGAAACCACTGTGTGACAACCAAAGTATAACCGATCGTAGTATAGGAACATCACTTCCTACTCTGTGTATGTCATCCAAATACCAGGACATCACACCCTACTAACTTCTTAACAGATCCATCCTCTATTCTGATGAAGTCAAACATATGACTGTCATATCAGAAATAGATGATCTATCTCCGCTACATCTGCTTTAGTCTATAAATAGACATAATCCACTTGTCCACCAATGCTTCCGCTGCTCCCACTGACTACGACAACCCTCTGGCAGAGTCATATACACGTACACTTCTAAAGCTAGTTTAGAACGACGCTATACTCATCCTCCTGCCGGGTCTCGCAGCCTGGAACAACAACAATGGCAAGTCTGGGTAAACAAGAACCTCTCTGTCACCGTCCTTGAGGCTACCGAAGTACCTCTCGGGTGCCTGAGGTTACCCACCGTATCTGCGGAGTGGCCAATGGAATGTCAAACCAAATTGAATCTTTAGGTTCTTATCAAATTTTCAGTAATCATCTGCGGTTCTAGAATCACTTCCAGTTCTACCATACTTCCACTACTGTTTTCTGAAAAAATCCATTTTTGTTAAAACTGTGGCGAGTCAAGAACAATATCACTATTGATCTTCCAGATGGTAGAAAATCAACCCTCGTCATAGCCTGGGTCAACCCACAAACAGTCATTACAGAAACGTGCCTTGAGTTATCCAGAGTCTGGTTTTAAGCATAAGCCGGACAACTCCCCGTACCTTATCATCGTTAAGATACGAACCGTTCTATATCCAATATAGAAACGGAGGCACTGATTTAATTGAACCAGATTCAAATCATGCAGCTATCTCCAGTGCATGTCAACTAAATGGAAGGAGGCCGATCAGCGTTACTCAACTTAGGAATACTTCCAATTATGAGTAACCTGAAAGAAAAGCAAGTTCTTTTAATCATTACTATCAACTGAATACCATACACAAGTATCTACATCTTCGATCACCTTGAAGAATCCCGATACTTGCAATACCTGGTTCACTACTTTACTCTTATACCTATGACTTCTCAAAACTCAGACCTTGTGTTTCCACGAAACACATGTCTAAGAACTAGAGATGTCACAAGTAAACAGAATATAGTGCGAGGACCAACCCCTCTGTCCTAATGGACACTGGACAACATACAATACTTTGTATAAGTCCTTTGAGTCTAATAACTCATTCCCTGTATGTCGTAGGTTGAAAACTGTACTTATGGTTAAGAAGAATTACACCGCTGTTCAATGCTCCTTACCTAACCATCCACTGATATAGGTAAATTTCATAGACATAATTTCAAAAAGTTATATCTCACTCTATAAAAATAGACGTACAGATATATCAATTTGAAATTGGTGCATAGCAACGGATATTCAAAACCAAATATTTGCCGACAGGCAAACAACCCAGGCGATTTCCTCAAATATCATCAATTACAACGAATTCCGATATAATGATGATGATCACCTAATTCCCAATAACTTACTCCCACTAATCATCTGTAAAACAATACAGATGTGAGAATCATACCTGGTAAATACATACCCTGGAGCAAAGGCTAATTGGGAAATCAGTTTTCTTTTAACAATATACAGTGAAACTGAAACATGTAAATGTTTCGTAGGGGTATCCGGGTATTCCTAGTAATGCCTCTTCCATTATCCAGATTCACAACTGTAACCGTATATTTCTATGCCATCTCTCCACATCCCTTCATATGTCTTTAGTCATTACCTTCTGGACACCCTCTTAGGCTAAATGGTTTTCTTCCTTCCCTACCGTTCGGCACCAGCCTATGGTTTGGAAGAAGACTATCCAAAAAGCATAATGGGTGTACTGTCCTAATCCTAAGAGCACTCGCAACGCGAGAGAAGGTGAAGATAAAAGACACCTGAATAAACCTTATTCCTATTTCTCCTGAACCAGAATCCATCCCCGAACCGGAACAAGTTCCTTTCGAGTTCGTATATAACCATACGATTGAGTATCCAATAAACTGTGGATCTTCGTAGTGATACGGAGTGTCCTGGAGAAATACAAAGGTGAAGTGGGAGTGGTAATGAAATACTTGGTTTGGTCGTGAATAGTAGTCGCAATTTACTTTGCCCTCCTTCTAATCCCTTTATTTGTCTTTACATAATACCTTCTGTACACCATCGTTAGGCTAATTGGTTTTCTTCATTCCCTACCGGTCGGCACCTGCCTATGGTTTGAAAGAAAACTATCCAATTTACGTAATAGGTGTACTATCCCCTAATCTAAGAGGCACTCGCAACCTGAGAGAAGGTAAAAGGAAAAGACAGCTGAATAGTCCTATCCGTTTTCTCCAGAACCGGAAACCATCCTCGAATAAATTCCTTCAAGTTCGTATATAACCATACGATGGTTTTATCCAATGGAAGTGGACGTTCGTAGTAATACGGGGTGTTCTGGACAAAAAGGGTAAAAGCAGGAGTGGCAATGAGGTATGCAACTCTGACAATCCAAAAGTCAGTGTTTTAAGAAGGTTCGGTTAATCTTGGTCACTGAGTCATAGTCAAAGGTCGGGTCATGGTCGCTGCCAAAGAGAGAGAGAAAAGAAACACTCAGCGTGCACTCTAACCTAGATCAGAATGGTTACCAATTTATCTAATCTGGAAACCTCCCACTGTAACGTCAAATACTCCTTCAAACCTGAAAAAAGAATTAGTCGGGATCACCCGAGGATTAAACCAACTCATCAGTGGGAATCGGGATCCAACTATCATCGCATGATAACGTGACGGAATCCGCTCACATTATCACACTCTAGAAGGTATGCGCATATCTGGCAAGTTCCAGTTTCTTTAGAAACTCCCTATGTGATTTTTACCCCATGCTCTTATGACCTTGACTTTGGCAAACAAATCATAAGTCACATGTCAAGTTCTACCCGTCATTCTCCAGGTTAATTTGAACCCACCCGTACCAACTCTTGACTTTGGCCAACAAGACAGTACGACTGTCCCAAACCAACACATCTATCTATGCTGCATATGAATATCCAATAGCTACCAATCACTGTGCCTTGACTTTGGCCAACAAACACAGCTTGAATACTATTGACTATCCATATGAAACGACGAAGGGCTACGAATGGTTTTTGGCGAAAAACCTTTAACGTAATGAACTTGATATCGTTGAAGGAACCGGATAGCTTTATAAAAATATAGTGACGAAAACCTTTGCTAAAGAGGTCACTCCCGGTGAAGGGATCTCGGCTCTTTCCCCGTAGAATGAGGTGCAGGATATTCCAACTGAATACCACGATGCAAAGCAAAAGTAAACGACTATAGTGAAGTTATTGCCCTGACGCAAACTTCTGTCCAAGGGGTCACTCCCGGTGAAGGGATCTCGGCCCTTGCCTCGTCGACTGAGGTGCAGGATATTCCAACTGAATATCACTGTGCAAAACAAAAGAGAACGCCCTTGCAATAACAGCTTTTTGAAAAATGTTCCAACAACATCAAAATAGGTTTGTTTAGCTTGCATTGATCCGAATCAACGCAGTCCCATCAATTGATCACACCAATAAAGAACGAAAATAATGATGTACGTATATGCTATCCGCATTCGCCACTGGGTCCCGTCATTACCCGTTAGGTTACTTAACTAACGACAGAGCGGGGACTGGACTAGCGCGGATGCAAAACATATACAACATCTACTAGTATATATATCAATATATAATATTCGCTCAAGGCGTGATAAAATGCAACATCACAGAAATATAATAAGCATCACAGAACAATACAGATATTTGGGATCCCCGGGTTTCATAGAGCCGCTACTGAAACCAGACGTTCCCCTGGTCGTGTGGATAGCCTGTGCAATGAAATCCTAGACCCCTATGGGCGCGGAAAGTTACCCGCCAAAACCTGAAGCGAGGCAGCCCCCTTCAGCAATGTGAATGGACCATCCAGCACTTCACGGAATCCGGTAACTTGGGCACCCCTCCTTGGGTCAACCTGTACCCCCTACGAGTGCGGCGAATAGCCTGCCAATTCTAGAGTGAAGCCCCCTCCGTCTCAAAGCCATGAGATGCGGGCTCGTTGCCCTCTAGAACCCGGCTATCCGTGCACCCCTCTGTGGGGTAATCCTAGTACAGAAAGTAAATTATACATACAACGGGTACATCGACCTCAGCCCGGTCATGCCCCAAAAGAATAATACACAAACAGGCAGTGACGACAGTCCACATGTCGGACGCTTGCCCCGCAATATCAAATGTACATAAATAACCAAACTGTACTAACATTGCATCCAGGCTATCCACCACGACAATCCGCAACATCACAGCACAACACAGAACATCAACGTGAATATCACGTTTGCAAATCCGTCTAAAAGGGCTATAGCAGTTAGACAGGATTTACCGATCAAGTGACATTCACGGTCGCAGATATAATGTAAATACTGTGAACTAACATGTTTATAATTTTCGATCGACTAAATATACCGAAGTGGGCCCCAAGCACAACTGTAGCACTCAAAGAAAATCTGGGCCCAAACAGAGCATACCAAAAACCATATTTCCATGTCAGAAGCTCACTGTAAAAATTTGGAGCAGTTTGGACACAAAACAGCGGCGGATCCGCGGCCCAAACATGGTTTTGGCGGCTAATCCGCCGCGCTACAGTAATATCAGCCGACTAAATTTTCACAGAATTCTCAAAACACCCTGTACGTAATTTTTCAATGTACCAAATAATTTTTTGACGACTGGAAAAATTCGACAGAAACTGATGCATGGAAAATGTGATTTTTGGAAATTCGTTCGATCGAACTTGTAAACACGTAAGAGCAAGATAGACTAGGTTAATGGCGTGGCTCTGATACCAGTGTAAGTGCACGGCGGCGCCCCGGCCGTCAATCCGAGGCCAAAATGCGGAAACGATACTTTTACGAAACTTGTAAACCGGCACCACCGCGCACTATAAACCCGGATCGGGCCATTAACTTAATCCTAGCTAACAAGAGAATGGGTAGAGAGATATACCGAGCGATCCATGTCCTTCGGTCTTCTCGTCGTCGTCCCGATCTCCCCGCGGAATCTCCGGTCTTCAACTCCTCGTCTGAAGGGCACCACATCGCCGGGTTCTTTTACGGGCTCCCACCTCTGGACCGAGGCAACTCGGGCACGAAGTTGGCGAGTCGACGTGTCCAAGAATGCTGTAGGCTAGTGTAGTGTGGTTTGTCTCTAGGGGTTGTTGAAGTTGCCCTTTTAGATATCAAGGTGGAGGAATGAACTTGGGAGATGAGGTAAGTGTTTTGTGCAAGCCAAAAGAACAATTTTCCCACTACAAAAATTTGGGACAGCCCCCACCTCTTGTAGCCGGCCATGCATCAAGGAGAAAATGAGAGGAGAGAGTGAGTGGATCAAAAAATTTAGTGAGCCCAAATAATGCATGAAAGAGAAAATGCTTATGATGATGAATAATGATCACCAACAAAGTCCAACACTCCATCAACCATCATATCTCCAAAAGTCAAGCAATCATGAAGAAAGAAGTCAAATGATGGTTGAACCATCATGAAGCAACAATTTACAAAGACCACCCTCCACAATGCTAATTTGCACATTTGCAAATAAGCCCTCCTCCACCAATTTTCAGCCAAGAAAAGAACAAAGGAAAATGGCCGAAACGGAAAGCAAACTGGCAACTTCAGAAAACTGATCCCGTAATAAAATACAGGAAAACCCCGTGACTGTATATACATACCCGCATTTGTATTGCGACCGAATACAAATGCAATGAGACAAAATCTACACTGTACAATACTAGGATCCGGCTTAAACCAAAGCCCGCTAGTATTATCCGTCCGATCATGATCCATGCAATACCGTACGTATATGATTGAACTCTGCCATATCTCCATACGGTCTCTACAGCGTTTCGCCCGAAACTTGAGAAAACGGTCTGTGGGGGACTCTAAAGACTCGTCAATACTTTGGTTGTGGATTTAACCACCAGCACGTCAGAGGTATTAGCCATACGTAACGGGCTACCAGGTATTGACCAAAAGGGACGTCGATGAGCGAACTCATCCTGACACCCTACTGAGCCTGTCAGTGACAATATCCGTACAGTCCGGTCCGTTCGTCTATGAGCATCGCATGGCGGGCCTAGGGATTGGTAAAAGTCAGACCCCCAAAAGCGGTACAAGTCGTGTCGGAGTGTAGCCCAGAACACCCTGAGATACTACTGGAATACCTACCAGTAAATCTCCTGCCTTGGCCAAGGACTTCGTGTAATAGCTCTCCTAGACACAGCGCGACCTCACCCCCAATACTGGGAGAGACGAACCCCTGCAGATCCGCTCACTGCCTCCATGTGGCTCTGGACTGTACCCAACTAAAACCTGTTTGCACGTCTCCTTTGAGCGTGGTAGGGTAGTAATCAAAGTACAGTGGGAACTCACATGAGACAAATGACGATCTCAGGTCGATGAACTAACCTGTACACATGTCACCAGGGAACTGCTATCTGACGTCAGGTATAAAACCAACTAGCATGTTCCCGACGAGTCCTGTTCGGTGTACTCATAACCCAATGACCACCTGTATACATCTTAGGCGAACCAACTGACACCAGTGGCTTGTGAGACCGGCCACCGCCCCTCGTCGGGGTCTCGACTGTATACACTAGTCTACTCTGGAGTATCGATGCCCTGTCTCGAAACTCCCACGACTAGGGACCTTTTAAGGATGTGCTTATAGACCCCAGCTCCCACGTATATGATCGCCATCATACTGCTGGTCGTCAAGCAAGAATCCTAAAGGCTCTATCAACGTATAATAGTGACCTGTAAGGTCACCTGAAGCAGTACACGATGATAAAGGTAAACCAGATAGCATACTATCATCTTGAGTAAGACTGTCCTACCGGCATAGGTCCTCTATCAATCATTGCAATCACGTGCCTGTGATCCAATAATTGAATCTGAGGGCACTATCTCCAATAAGATCATCACAGTGCCTTGTGTGTGTTTCCATTATACTTTGACTTCTACCCAACTACGGTTTTTAAGAGCCGTGCATACAGGTTTTCATTGGGTATAGTTCCGAAGCACATGGAGGTAATGAGCGATCAAGAGTGGATTTGTCTCTCCCGGTATAGGGAGTTGTTGTCATGTTGTGCATGATATGACTATAACCTGAATTCATTGGCCAGGACGGTTGAGATCAACTGATACGAATTATCAGTTATATCTCAAACGGTTATGGGTTTGATATTGTCAGGACTTATTTAGTTATTGGGGGTCTGACAATTTCTACCCCCCAGACCCGGTATACGACACTCTTTGACGAAGAGACCGGATTGTAAGGTAATTGCCACTGATAGGCTTTGTTGGGTTCGAATGAGTTTGCTTATCAACCTACCTTTTGACAAATACATGGGTGGCCGTTACCTTCAGCTAGTGTCATTGACATGCTTGTGAGTTATACTGGATATGATGTTGTTACTCACTGCCAGCGTATTGTTTAGTCTTTATAGTCCCATACAGAAAGTACACCCACTCAGGCGAAACAATGTAGATGTGCGTATAGTTGATACGTGCGGTAGTTCGGTTAAATACGTGAATGAGATACGTGTATATTATTCGGACGCCCGATAATACTAGCCGGTTAATTTCGAGCTAGATTATTAAATCAAGTGTTGACTTAATAATCATATATGATATGGATACTAGTATTATACTCTCCCTCACACTCAAGTTTTTAGTATATGTATATGATATATATACTAACATTTGTCATTTAGTGACAAAGAGGCATGCGAAGGAATGTGGGGACTACTTGAGGAGATATTTCTCATCCCCTCTCTCTAATATATGGTAGAAGAGAGAGAAAATGAGTAGAGATCCATCTCATTTTCCAATCTTATTTTCTCTCTCATGAGTTGAGAATCAAAAAGGTTGAACTAGATATATAAAAGAGAGGGCTTGACTTCTACATCTTCTTCCTCTCTCATTCTAGTAATTTGTGAGAGCAAGTTGCTTCACAAAAAAGTGTTTTTTTGTGAAGTTGAAACTTGGGTTGGGGTGCTTTCGAAGTGGATCATCTTCGGCGAGGAGGTCGGTGATAAAGCTCGATCCTTGCTTTAGGAGACAAAGCATGTGTCTTTTTCTCTAGTAGAGAACATGCAACAAAAGTTGTTGCCTCTGAAACCCTAGAATAGCTTAGTTTTGCTCTCTTGATGTTTTACAATTACTAGTTCTTGGATGATCTTGGTTTTGAGTTTGTGGTGCTATATTTAGAAATTTTTGTTCTACGTTTCCGTCGTAGTCCGCAAGTGTTGTGACCCTACCACCATATACTAACATATTATCAGAGCCGTTCCATCTACTAGTAGTTGTATTTTTGGCTTAATGAACTAAAAAACCTATTTTTCATAAAATCGGTTTATAAATATTGCAAAAACCTCCCATTTTAGTAGTACCCGAGCCTCGGGGGTTCTTGGTTCGGACCAAGAACCTCGTGAAGGCTCGAGGGTGACCCCGAGAATCCTCTGGGGTTTGGGTGGGTTCCCAAACTCGAGACCACCACTTGGTGGTCTTAGTTTGGGGAAACCAAACCCGAGAGCACCCATTTGGGTTCTCTCGGGTTGGGCCTTCCAACCCAAGACCACCAAGTGGTGGTCTCGGATTAGGGGTCCTTCCAAAACCCCCTGGAGAGCTTGAGGGTTGAGCCCGTGTGCCCCGTCGAACTCTTAGGCTCTATTTAGGGCTCAAATCTGTGCAAAAATAAGGGATTTTATTGTTGTCACGGTGCACTTGAACTTCGGTTCTTTGAATTTCAAGTGTGCGACCTTATGGGTTGGAATTATTTAGTCACAGATTCAAATCAACTCAATCAAAGTATTTGATCTAATTGGTTTGAACATGTATAAAGATATGTGTCGGTAAATGTAGCCTAATTGATATGTGATCAATCAGACTAGGTTGCACATCTATAATGTGATGATTGTGTTTTTGGTTTGGTATGGATTGTCGTGTTTGAATAGCATCTCGTGTGAATGTTATGTATACAAATATTGAATTTTTAATTCATGTATTCTGTAGCTTGCCGGAATATATTAGTCTTTTATTTGGACCTACGAGTCCTATTCGTAATGTATATAATACAGGTTGCCCTGCGAAGAAGTGCCCGAGCTGCCGGATTCTAGAATTAGATGGTTGCCCTCTCAAAGGCGTTGAGACCTGGTCACCTAGTTTTAAGATTGGCGGTGGCTTGCCGCACTTGTAGGGATTCTTGGTTTGGTTATGTAAAGGTTATTTACACGACTATGGAATATCGCGTTTCATTTGTGGTTCAAGTAAAACGCGAGATTCCTGATATATCCAAATATTCCATTTTGATTACCGTATGCCTGTGATGTGATTACTTACCCATGATGAATTTATATGCCTGTAATGTTTCTATACGCTTTTCAATTGCAAAAGTCCTATGTCTGCTTTGATGTTAGTTACCTAACCTAACAGTGAAGACGACGCCCCGTGGCAATTGCAATTGGCATATAAATACTTTACATTTCTTGTATATGGTGTGACACATAGGTTAATTGACAAAAAATGATTTTATCAAAATGATGAAACTACATTAATATGATTAATGTAAAGAAAATAAACCTAATTTGATGTTGTAGGAACCAATACGTTTTTTTCAAAACAACTTCGTTTTCAAACCCCTCGGTTCCTTCAACAATATCAAGTTCATTACGTTAAACGTTTTCTTCAAAACTAGTCGTAACCCTCCGTCATATCAGATAAGTAGAGTAATTAATATTTGTGCTGCGTTTGTTGGCCTCCGTCAAGACGTAATGTACGATAGCTAAGTGATGCTTGTCTGCTTCATACGATGAGATTGGTTATGACAGTCACATGGCTTTGTTGGCCTTTGTCAAGGCTAGGTGCGGATGAGTCTAAATTAATCACGAAATGATGTGTTGAACTTGACTAGCGACTTATGGTTTGTTGGCCTCCATCAGGGTCATAAATCGTTTGGGGTAAAAACCATATCAGAAGTTTCAATTGTTGAAATTTACAATGAGATTGCATACCATCTATGGTGTGTGGTGATTTGTTGGCCTCCGTCATGGTTGCTGCATGATCAGTCATATTTATTGCACATTTGTATGGATATTTTCCTTACTATTATTAATTACTAAAAGGTGTTATTTGTAAATTAAGAACATATGTGGGTTTATTTGTAAAAAGACTATTTTCATATATTTCTTAATTTATAATTAATATAATTAGAAAATATATGCATATCATATTTAAATAAAATACCCATGAGATTATTTATTATTAAAATATGCATACCATATCAAATATTCTTAACCAATATTCTTAACATATCATATCATTTAATTGGTTGGAATATTATCTCAAATAAAACAAATTCTACTAACAATGATTTGAGATATTGTGCAGGTATTATAATAGATCAGCTCAGGTTTGAAATATAAGTAGGAGATCAACATCAAATCGAAGTACCAAACCAAATCTGCCGAATATTAGGAGCAAATTAAAAAATCTCGCAATGACAGAGATTAAGAGATATATTTTCAGAATATTTTTATCAGAAAAATCTCCAAATATCGAGAGAAGAAGGCGCGAAGAATATGGATACTCAAACTCACTAAGGGGCGGTGGATCCACGGCCAGTAGGGCTATTGGGCGGTGGTTGCGCGGTCGTTTGGTGGCCGTAGGATGTAAAACTTCAGGGGCTTGATTATGTTTACACATACTTCAATATGACGTCTAGGGATTCTAGTTCCACGGCTTATATAAAGGACAGAGAGCTATCTATTCATTAATAATCAATCATCTATCCATCGATCGATTGAGATCTATCGAGCAATTTAGAGAAAGATAGGGTTTTGTAATTTACTTTTTTAGCGAGCAACTTTTGTAATACAATAGTTATTCAATAAAATGTAGTTCTTTTAATTTTTGTCGCATTTACTTTCCGCATTTACTTTCTGCAATTTTAATTTTGTTGTTTCTTATGGGTTCCGTATTCATCTTCAACCTTTCTTTTACTTTGTTTATCCTAATGAGCAAGTAAATTCTCGCTAGTTAGGGTTTGTAGGATAGGGTAGTATGATTGATAAACAATATATCTTCAATTCTTTTTAAAATTTTAATTTTTATAAATTTTAGCAAAATGAATATTAGCCGTCTTATCGGGTGTGCTATTAATTCATGATAGTCACGACCACGATTTGAGAATGTTTAATAATCGTTTTGTTAAGTGCTTGAAATAAATAGAGATTAATGGAAGGACAAGGGTCAGTAGTGGGAAACCCTAATTCTCTCCAAGAACCCTAATCCACATGCATCACTATTTCTCTAGTAATAAATAATTAAAAGATAAAAAGAATTATTTTTAAAACTCCATCCATTAACTACTAAATCCTATAAACCCTACAAGCATTTATCTTATAAATTTTCAAACCTTCTTAGTATAAAACGACAAAAATCTCACTTTTCTTCTATCAACTCGTCTAAACAAAGATAAGTAATTCACCATTTCCCTGTGGATGACCCGTACTCACTATCGGCTAGTGATTGCGACACCATTATTGATTGCGGTATTTAGAACATATATAGACACACTTTTCCGAAACCAATCACCACACCATGATAGCTGGATCCCAATTCTCACTTTGAAAAAAATTTATTCTCGAGAGAATGTCGCCTTCGCAATAAATTGGCTCAGTCGATGTCTAGAAAAGTATTTACAGGGTTACGCTTCTAAGGAATACGGGTTATTTAATTAGGTCTGTGCGATAGCACATGGAGCCTCCCTCTTAGTACTTACTCTGACCTGGCCGACCGGTTAGTGAAATTATGGGGTGTTGATGATTTTGGCTAATTCTCCTTTTACTTTGTTTGAAGGAAAATTTGACAAAACAGTGGGAACCATCCTAATTAGATAAACTAATAAACCATTATAATCTTTCAAGAGCGCATGCTTAGTGTTTCTTTTCTCTCTCTCTCTCTCTCCAAGAAGCAACCATGACTGGCCTTAAGTTAACACTAGATAAGAACAAATTAATCGGACCACACTATAAAGACAAGCTGTAGAATGACTGTTAGTTATATGTATGCCCTAGAGGCCATTACTGTACATGTGATGTAAATTGTAGTGGATTCTTGGACATATATAGGGAGGACTTTCTTGCTCGACATGATAGTATGTTATCTGGTTGCACTTTATCTTAACATGTACACTTATTGTCTCTCTATTACATGTTGATAAAGCTTTTAGGATGAGTACTTGACTACCAGTATTATGATGCAAATCATACTAGTGGGGACAGGGTAGTCGATAAGTACATCCTTCAAATGTTCCTAGTCGTAGGAGTATCAAGACAGAGCATCGATACTCCAGAGTAGACTAGCGTATGCGTTTCTTAACCCATATGATGGGCGATAGATGATCCCACATCCATTGGTGTTTGAAATCAGAGAAGGTATACGGGTGCTCAGTAGAGACTGGGTACACTGAACGGACTCGTCGAGAACTCCTAGATGGTATTATACCTATCGTCGAATAGCAGTTCTCTGGTGACACTGGTACAAGTTAGTCTGTGGACCCGAGATCGTCATAGAGTCTTGCGTGATTCCCACTGTGCTTTGATTTCCACCATACCACGGTCAAGAGATCGTGCAAAAAGGTGGTTTTTAGGTACAGTCCCGAGTCATATGGAGGCAATGAGTGATAGGAGGGGTTTCATCTCTCCCGATATTGGGAGTTGATGTAGTGCTATGCTCGATTGACCATAACAGGAAATCCCTGGCCAGGGTTACTGAGATTTACTGGTAAGTGTTACCAGTAGTTTCTCGAACCGTTATGGACATTGTATCGGCATGACTTATCAGGCTATTGGGGTCTGACGTTAAACCAACCCCACGCTATGATATGCGACATATCAGACGAAGAGACCGGACAATACTGTAGTGTTACTGATTAGATTCGCAGGAGTACGAGCAGATGTTGATCTTCTGACCGCTCAATACCCGGGTGGCCGTTACGTTTAGCAGACCGCTTGCGGCTTGTATGTGTTTGATATGATCATCACCTACTGCCGGCGTATTGACGAGTCTTTACAGTCCTACACAGAGGTTTCCTGGCTCAAGCAAAACGGAGTAGGAACATATATGTGATATGTGCGGGACCGAGATTAATGCGTGTATATGATACCGCATTCTATTCTCGTGATGTGTGACATGATTGGTTATATGTGATATAGCCGGGTTATCGGATCAAGTGTTGATTCGATAAGATGTTACATTTGATATTAGTCGGTTATATATGATATAGCCGGATTATTAAATCAAGTGTTGATTTGATAATTTAATGTATAATTATATATTTGATATATCACATTACATTAACTAGTATTAGCTCACTTAAGATTTCTTTTCTCACATTTGATACACTTTGTATATATGTGATATATGTATTGTTTTCTATTTGCACACAAAATATATATGTGATATATATTGTTGTGTCTGCTAGGTTACACTTGCAACATGAATGTATGAGACTTATACCATGCTAGGGTTAAAGCCAGGGTTTGATATTTATCACTTAAGTTATCACAAAATAGAGAAGACTTAGTCAATGTTTCAAGCTTGGATGAAGTTTGCAGAACATTGACCAAGTCCACTCTTTTGTCATTCCTTATGATATTTGTTAACCCAACCTTAACCCTTGACCTTGGTTTATTCTCTACATGAGTTAGGCATGATACTTACTCATCCATGGTTGCAATTCTAACCTTACTCTCTCATGAGTTTTATTTCTTCTTCTTCTTCAACAAAAGAAAAAGCTTGCTAAGGTTTTTTCTAAGTGAAGATTTAGTGTGAGAAAAATAAATTTAAAGTAAGCCCACTTCCTACTTCATCATCCTCTACTACTTGCCATTTAGTATACGGTGTTTGCTTCACTAATCTCACCATTAGTGAAGAGATAGCTTGGGTTTGTGTCTCCTCAACGTAGATCATCTTCGGCCTCGAAGACTTCGATACAAACTTGTTCGTTTCTTCATGGGAGCCTCTCTAGAGTCCGGGTGTTCGTGATCGCAGCGAAGGGACTACTACACGGAGCTATTGAAGTGAAGGACCAGTCTACAAAGGTTGTATTCCTTGTTCACTTTATATGTAAAGTGTTTACATTATGTTTCGTCGGATTTTCTAGTAGCGATTCTAGGGTTAGGGTTTACTAGAATGACAAATTTTTAAAATTGGGATGGACGATACCTCCCGAAAACTTGCTGCCGTGCTAGGCAACCCAACAGTGGTATCAGAGCCATGCCAGAAAATTAGACGATGTTTGCTAGGATTACGAAACCGAAACTACTCCGAAACACCCGATACGATAACTTAGTTTCTGTCGATTTTAAAAAGTCTTCAAAATTTTTTTTAAACAACTGCAGAATGTTGTATGTGATATGACATGAACACACAAGAAATTCGATGCAATTTGGAAAAAAATTTTCCGGCCACAATAGGCTAAAATCCAAGCTGCTCGGTTTTTTAGTGGAGTCTGGATCTCAAAATTTTTGTGTGTTCCAGTCTCTGGCTTTTGGTGTTTCAGGTGTTGTTTGATTTTGCTAAATTTTCATGTGATGTTAACTTTCTGCAAAACCAACTCGGAGTGTTTCGTAATCGTAATTCTAACATGTATTCGGGTTATTTAGACGATATTAAAAAGTTCGAACGGATATCAATAACCCAATTTTTCCCCCGCTGGAAATTTTTCAAGAGTTGGATTTTTTCCGAGTTTAAAATTTTCAGAAAACCTTGCAAGAGATTCAGTAGACCCTCTAGAAGAACGAAACCCTAACTCGATTATGTGACCGTCAGAACCACCATTAAACCCTAGGGTTTGTGTTAGTTCAACGGTGCCATATATGAGGCATTGGTTGACCCTTCTACGGCTGGTTCATAGGAGATGAGGCATGTTCTGGGTACTTTTTGAACTCCGCTCAAGTGTTGAGCTTGTTGGGAAATTTTGGGTGTTTGATTATTCGATCGAAAAGTTAAACTTCGTCTAGATATCTATGATTGTGATACAATATTTGGAATCCACAAATGGTTATGTGATAAGCAGTTTTAATTTTATAAATCTAGCAGTTTAGTCTCATTTGATCGGTTGCCACGGAATTTTGATGTAGATCAAAAGTCCGTCGCAATTATGTAGTGTACGCGGATACTCGCCGGGTAACCTTAATAGATAGCCACGCCCCATAGCCCCGACCAAGTGACTTAGGAGAACCCCGTCGCCAAAAGCATCCATTCGGGTGCTCGCGGTTGCGGTGTTCCGCCTTAATGCACTTCGTCGACGGCACCGGGGGGTGCGGACGTCTACTAAAGTTTTCGACGAGCATTCGATCAGGTTATCGGGAATCTTGTTGAATTACCCGACAGGTTATTGGAAAGTGTTTTCAATATCAAGACTAAAATGCGGGGTTTATAATTGTTAGGCATGTGATGTCTAAGGAATTCATTTGGTTGAGTATGAAATCCAAAATATGTGATACATTAGGTTTATGATGTCTAAGGTGGTTGCGGATTCCAGTTGTTGTAGTTTTTCACTTTCTTTTCTGCGACCGTAAATGTAATATGTGGTGTATCGTCGGTTTTGGTGCTATATGTCAACGACAACTGGGATACGCATATTTACTTACGTTGATGACATATGATGTTATGTGTTGCTGTGATATGTTATATTGGATCGTCGTGTTTTGAATAGCCGGGTTTTTTTTATATGAAATAAGGGTTTTTATTTTCATTCATGTAAAATTCATTGTATGTAATATTCTTTTATTGGGGCACTTCTGGAATGAGGATGATGTCACAATTGATGTATATTATTTACTTTTCCGCATTAGGATAGACCCAAGGCAGGGAGCATAAGTAACCGGGTTCTGGGGTCCAGTGGGAGACCATCTCGAGGAGTCGAGACCGGGTCTCCTAACTCTAGAATTGGCAGGGTTGCTTGCCGCTCTCGTAGGGGTCTAGGGATGTGGGTTTGGTTATTCATCGCGACCGTGGAATCCGTGTTTTATACCGTCTTAATTTAAAACACAGAAATCCTAGTATATCCAATATTTCATATGTTATCTTCTGCTGCTGATATTCTGTGATGTGATCACTTGATATGTTCTGAGACGAATGCCTATATTATATATATGAGATATAATTAATATTGATACTTTCGTTTCATATGTGATGCTTGGGAAGCATAATAAATGGGACTTCATTAATGAGATTAATGAGATAAAAGAAAGCTAAAGATGTTGTAGAAACTTGTTTAAAAACTAGTAGCTCTAGTTCTTGCTTTGCATAGTGGTATTCCTTGTAGAATATCCAGCACCTTATTCGATAAGAAAAGAGCCGAGATCTCTTCACCGGGAGTGACCTCTTTAGCGAAACTAGCAGATACTATAACCCACTCGGTTTGTCTTTTGATTGCTTCTATAGTTTTTGCTTTGCATATTGGTATTTGTGAAATATCTTGCACCTTATTCGATAAGGAAAGAGCCGAGATCCCTTCACCGGGAGTGACCACTGTAGCGAAACTAGTAAAATCCTCAGAAACACTCCTTTTTCAAAATCACTCAATTCTACGACAATATCAAGTTCATTACGCAAAAGGTTTTCATAAAAACCTGTCGTAGCCCTCCGTCATTTCAGATAAGTACTATTTAGTATTCGTGCTACCTTTGTTGGCCTTCGTCAAGGCGTAGTGTGCGGTAGCTAACTAGTGCTTATCTGCAGCATTAGATGAGATTGGATTAGGGTAGTCGTGCGACTTTGTTGGCCTCCGTCAAGGATCGTGCGGGTGGATTTAATTCAATCATGAAATGTACGGGTTGAACTTGACTAGCAGCCTATGATTTGTTGGCCTCCGTCAAGGTCATAGGAGGCCATGGGCAAAATATTATCGGGAATTTCAAGTGTTGAAATTTGCAATGAGATTGCATACCTTCTATGAGATAGTTAGATCCCGATACCCATTGCGAGTAAGAGTTACTCCTGGGAGAGTTTTACACATTACAAATTAGCCGATCAAGTAGGTGTCTAGAAAGGTGTTAACGGGGTTACGCCCCTGGGAAAACGAGTTTATTTTAATTAGGTTCGTGCGAAAGCACGGGGAACCTCCCTCAAAGTACCGACACTGGCCTGGCCGAAAGATTGGCGAACTTGTAGGGTGTAATTAATCCCGGCTAGTCTTACCTTTTAGGGTTTGATGGTAGATTTGATTAAAACAGTGGGAGCCATCCTGATTAGATAAACTAATAAACAATCTAATCTTGAAAGAGCGCACACAGAATGTTTTCTTCTCTCTCTCTACTGGTAGGGACCATGTCACGCCTTAATCAAGATAATAATATGGATGCATTGACCGAACCTGCTTATTATACCGAGCTAGGGAACGTTGGTTCCGTTCTTTCTTATAATTGTTATAAGTCTGAGCAGGAAATAGGGGAATATCCAGATTCTCATGCCACCCAATCGAAGAAAGTACATGTTGATGCATCTTCTTCGGGTGTGTTCGTTACCGAGAACTGTTTCTCAGTACCCTCTACGTTCTAGGTATGTGATACCGGATCAGGATCCCGCGTATGTAATTTGTTACATGGGCTACAGAAAGGTAGAGAACTGAGAATGGGTGATATGTCTCTAAGTGTTAGAGAATGGTGCAATTGTTGCAGCCAAGTCTGTTGGCAGATATCACCTTGTATTAATACATTGATTCTGAACAAATGTTATTACATACCGAACCTGATATACAACATTGCATCATGTTCTTTACTGAGTTAAAGAAGGATATAATTCTGTATTAGAGGATAATGTAGTGAACATTTTCCTGAATCAAGAGTTGATTCGATCGGGCACGTTATATAATAGCATATACGTTCTAAATCAAACCACGGTTCAAAGTATATAGAACACACAAAAGATGAGTAGTTCAGAAATGAACGAATCCTTCTTGTGGCATTGTAGACTCGGTCATATCAATGCGACACGACCAGCTTAGTTACATAAGGATGAACATGAGAATCTGTTCAAATTTTCATCTTATGATATTTGCCAGTCTTGTCTCAAAGTAAAATGACCAATACTCCGTTTACTGGAAACAACTCTTGGGACGGATACATGATGATGTATTCGGTCCTATGTCTACAAATGCCAAGGTATGTTCTTCGCACTTCGTTATATTCACTGATCATCTCTCAAGATTCGGACATATGTTCCTGTTGAAACACAAGTCTGAAACTTTTGAGAAATTCAAGAAATATAAGCTTGAAGTTAAAGAATCAGATGGGTAGAAGTATTAGGTCCTTCGATGTGTTCGAGGAGGAGAATACTTGCGCATGGAGTTCCTAGATTTTCTTAAAGGAGAATATAATTCTCTCTCAGCTTACTCCTTCAAGTACACCATAGCACAACGGTGTATAGGGGCGGAGGTATCGCACCCTATGAGATATGGCGCGCTCTATGATGAGTACTGCTGAGTTACCTATTTCCTTTTGGTGTTATGCACTTGAGAAGCTGCATACCTATTGAATGGTGTTCCGTCCAAATCAGGGCCTACCACTACATATGAGATATGGTGTGGGAAGATACCATGTCTTAAACGAGTTAAGATATGGGGTTGTCCGGCCTATGTTGAAAGGCAGAATCCGGACAAGCTCGAAGCAAGGTTAGTTCTGTACAAGTTTGTTAGGATATCCCGAACATTCGCAAGGGAATATCTTCTACCACTCTGAGGAGCAAAAGGTGTTTTGTTTCTCAGCATGCCATCTTTTTTAGAAAAGGAATTTCTTGTAAAGAAATTTATGGTCATGAGGTAGAACTGGAAGCTGTTCCAGCTAGACAAACTAACCGTTGATGATTTGGTACAACCAAAGGATTCAATAGTCTCCAACGAACCTCAGGCTCTCGCGATCTGGTAGGGTTTCTCATCCACTTGAGAGATACTACGATATTCTTGGTGACAGTGGGAGCGAGGATTGCATCATGGTAGATGATGACCCAACTAGGTTCAGGCAGGCCATCACGAGTAGGGACTCAGTGAAATGGCTGGATGCTATGCGATCAAAGATGGAATCCATGTACACCAACAAAGTATGACTTTGAATGTTGCACCTGAAGGGGTAAAACCCATTGGGAGCAAATGGATCTTGAGAAGATTCTTGGTGTAGATAGAAAAGTTGAGACTTTCAAAGCTATGCTTAAGTCCATCAGGATCAATGCGCGCATCGCGGAGTTGGAACATCTATTTTGATGTGACAGTCAAAGAGTTTGACTTCATCAAAATGGTAGATGAACCCTGTATATACAAGAAGGTTGTATAGAGTGAGGTTGTCTTACACGTATTGTATGTAGATGACATACTGTTGATAGAAAATGGTTTCCTATGCTACACTCGGTCAAGCTCCTCTTATCACGGGGATTCTCAATAAAAGATTTGGATGATACCTGCTACATCTTGTGGATAATGATCTATGGTGATAGATTTATATGGATGTTGGGAGTGTCCCAAATCCAGGTACATTAACACCATACTAAAGGGGTTTAGTATGGAGGATTCTAAGCGTGGTGGTTCGCCCACTTACTCATGAATCACTCTCTCCAAAAAGATGTCTTCCAAAACTGATTTGGAGAGAGCTCGCGTGCAAGGGATACCCTATGGTTCGGCAGTAGGCTCTATCAGAGTATGCGATGTTATGTACCAGACTAGATGTAGATGACTCACTAGGTGTAGTGATCAGGAATCAATCGGATCTTGGGAGAATCACTGGAAAGCTTTGGAGGACATTCTTAAGTACTTGAGAAGCACTAAAAGAAAGTTCTTGGTTCCAGCTTCCAGAGTGATAAGTTTGACTGAGAGTCAGTCACAGGCATTGCCTTTATCCTCATTGTAGGGACGGTATGTTGGAAGAGTTCCAAGCCAGATACCATGACATACTAGACGATAAAGGCTGAATACATTGCTACCAACGATGCTGCCAAAGTGGCCGTCTGGACATTTCTTGTTCATGAGATGAACAAGGTTCCTACCATTGAGTGTCCAATAACTGTTATTGTGACAACAATGGAGTTGTGGTTTTGGCCTAGGAACGAAGGTCCCATCAGCGTTCCAGACATATTCTGAGGCAAGTATCACCTGATCAAGGAGATGGTTGATCTCCAAGGGATCGAGGTCAGGAGAGTAGACACGAAGGATAACACAGCGGATCCACTAACAAAAGCCTTACCCCTAGAGAGACTTCTATGGGATGGTTGAGTATGGGATACTACAACCACTGCTATATTGTTGGGTATTGGATACTACAACAGATGACCTTAGTGCAAGTGGGAGATTGTTAGTTATATGTATGCCCTAGAGGCCATTATTGTACATGTGATGTATATTGTAGTGGATGCTTGGACATATATAGGGAGGACTTTCTTGCTCGACATGATAGTATGCTATCTGGTTGCACTTTATCTTAATATGTACACTTATTGTCTCTCTATTACATGTTGATAAAGCCCTTAGGATGAGTACTTGACTACCTGGATTATGATGCAGATCATACTAGTGGGGACAAGGTAGTCGATAAGTACATCCTTCAAATGTTCCTAGTCGTGGGAGTATCGAGACAGGGCATCGATACTCCAGAGTAGACTAGCGTATGCGCTTCTTGACCTATATGATGGGCGATGGATGATCCCACATCCATTGGTGTTTGACATCAAAGAAGGTATACGGGTGCTCAGTGGAGACTGGGTACACTGAACGGACTCGCCGAGAACTCCTAGATGGTATTATACCTATCGTCGGATAGCAGTTCTCTGGTGACACTGGTACAGGTTAGTCTGTAAACCAGAGATCCTCATAAAGTCTTGTGTGATTCCCACCGTGCTTTGATTTCCACCATACCACGGTCAAGAGATCGTGAAAAAATGTGGTTTTTAGGTACAGTCCCGAGTCACATGGAGGCAATGAGCGATAGGAAGGGTTTCGTCTCTCCCGGTATTGGGAGTTGATGTTGCGCTATGCTCGATTGGCCATAACAGAAAATTCCCGGCCAGGGTTGCTGAGATTTACTGGTAATTGTTAGCAGTAGTTTCTTAAACCGTTATGGATCTTGTATCGGCATGACTTATCAGGCTATTGGGGTCTGACGTTAAACCACCCCCAGGCTGTGATATGCGACATATCAGACGAAGAGACCGGCCTGTACGGTAGTGTTACTGATTGGATTCGCAGGAGTACGAGCAGGCTTGCTTGTTGATCTTTTGATCGCTCAATACCCGGGTGGCCGTTACGTTTAGCAGACCGCTTGCGTCTTGTGGGTGTTTGATATGATCATCACCTACTGTCGGCGTATTGACGAGTCTTTAGAGTCCTACACAGAGGTTTCCTGGCTCAAGCGAAACAGAGTAGGAGCACATATATGATATTTGCGGGACCGAGATTAATGCGTGTATGTGATACCGCATTCTATTCTCACAGTGTGTGACATGATTGGTTATATATGATATAGCCGGGTTATCGTATCAAGTGTTGATTCGATAAGATGTTACATTTGATATTAGTCGGTTATATGTGATATAGCCGGATTATTAAATCAGGTGTTGATTTGGTAATTTAATGTATAATTATATATTTGATATATCACATTACATTAACCAGTATTAGCTCACTTAAGATTTCTTTTCTCACATTTGATACACTTTGCATATATGTGATATATGTATTGTTTTCTATTTGCACACAAAATATATATGTGATATATATTGTTGTGTCATGCTAGGTTACACTTGCAACATGAATGTATGAGACTTATACCATGCTAGGGTTAAAGCTAGGGTTTGATATTTATCACTTAAGTTATCACAAAATAGTGAAGACTTAGTCAATGTTTCAAGCTTGGATGAAGCTTGCAGAACATTGACCAAGTCCACTATTTTGTCATTCCTTAAGATATTTGTTAACCCAACCTTAACCCTTGACTTTGGTTTATTCTCTACATGAGTTAGGCATGATACTTACTCACCCATTGTTGCAATTCTAACCTTACTCTCTCATTAGTTTCATTTCTTCTTCTTCTTCAACAAAAGAAAAAGCTTGCTTGGGTTTTTTCTAAGTGAAGATTTAGTGTGAGAAAAATAAATCTAAAGTGAGCCCACTTTCTATTTCATCATCCTCTACTACTTACCATTTAATATACGGTGTTTGCTTCACTAATCTCACTATTAGTGAAGAGATAGCTTGGGTTTGTGTCTGCTCGACGTAGATCATCTTCGGCCTCGAAGACTTCGATGCAAGCTTGTTCGTTTCTTCATGGGAGCCTCTCTAGAGTCCGGGTGTTCATGATCGCAGTGAAGGGACTATTACACGGAGCTATTGAAGTGAAGGACCGGTCTACAAAGGTTGTATTCCTTGTTCACTTTAGATGTAAAGTGTTTACATTATGTTTCGTCGGATTTTCTAGTAGCGATTCTAGGGTTAGGGTTTACTAGAACGGCATATTTTTAAAATTGGCATGGACGATACCTCCCGAAAACTTGCTGTCGTGCTAGGCATCCCAACAATGACAACATTGCCCTTACATATGATAAATTTGCATATGTCCTCACCGATACTGCTCCCGAAACACCCGGTCCAAATTCCTCGGTTGTGGATACAGAGATCTACAAGACTTGGGATCAACATTGCGCAATGGCCAAATGCCTCGTGTTGGCCTCTGTAAGCAATGAGTTGCAAAGGAAGCATAAGAAGATGGATGTTCAATGTATCTTTCTCTACTGTAAAGATTTGTATGGAAAGAAAACTCACATAGAAAGATATGAGACCTCAAAGAAACTGTTTCAATCGAGAATAACTGCCGGATCATCTGTTGGGGACCACGTCCTGAAGATGATCAGTCTTATAAAAGAACTCGCAGAATTGGGATGCATGCTGAACAATGAATTATATATTGATTTAATTCTACAATCCCTTCCCCCACCTTCGTTCAATTCGTATTGAACTTCAATATGAATAAACTGGAATGTGGACTTTCAGAGCTCCTCAGCATGTCGAGAATAGCGAAGAGCACCTTAAAGAAGGAGAAGGCACCCGTTATGCTTGTTGGGCAATCTTCTTCTTCTATGTCCAAAACTAAGGCTAAGGGAAAGGCGAAGAAGAACCCCACCAAGCCTAAGGGCGGTGTCAAAAAGTTGAAGGGGGGAGGCAAGACTGGGGATGCAGTGGAGAGAAAGGCGAATGCCACCACTGTCACAAGACAAGGCATTGAAAGAGGAATTGCAGAGCTTTTCTTGCTACCCTCAAGGACAAGAAGCATGGTGATGTTTCAACCTGAAGATGTTTGTAATCGAATTTTTTTTTTCAATCAACTTTACTTCCTGGGTATAAGATACCGGATCAGAATCTCATATCTGTAATTTTGTGCAAACGTTGAGAAGTAACAGATTGCTGAAGAAAGAAGATATGACCCTGAGAGTTGGAAACGGCGCAAATGTTGACGATGTTGTTGTTGGGGAATATCACCTTGGATTACCAAGCAGCAAAATTTTGATTTTGCAAAACCGTTATTTTGTACGATCCATGCTGTGTAATATTGTATCTATTTCTTTATTAGATAATGGAGGATACAATTTTGTGTTGGAAAGTAATGTTATGAAAATTTACCTTAATCAAGAGTTGATTGGGTCTGATACACTAAATAACAGTATATACATTCGTAATCAGCATACAGTTTTTAATGTACAAAACACCTATAAGAGGAAAGCTTCAAAAATGAATGAAACCTTCTTATGACATTGTAGACTTAGTCATATTAATGAGACTAGACTTGGCAAGCTACATAAAGATAGTTTGTAGATCCATTCTTATTTGAATCTTATAAAACCTGCCAATCTTGTCTTAAAGGAAAAATAAACAAAACTCCGTTTATTGGACACGGAGAGAGAGTTAATGAACTCTTGTGACTTATACATAATGATGTATATGGTCCAATATCTACACATGCAAGAAATGGGGACTCTTACTTCATAACTTTTACCGATGATTTCTCAAGGTTCGGACAAGTTTTCTTGATGAAGCATAAGTCCAAATATTTTGAGAAGTTCTTAGAGTATAAAAATGAAGTGGAGAACCAAACAGACAAAAGTATCAAAGTTTCTCAATCAGATCGAGGAAGTGAATACTTAAGCACTGAGTTCCTTGAGTACTTAAAAAAGAATGAGATTCTCTCTCAACTTACTCCCTTATATACACCACAACACAACGGTGTATCGGGAAGAAGAAATCGCACCCTATTAGATATGGTGTGTTCTATGATGAGTAATACTGAGTTATGTCTTTCATTCTGGGGCTACGCTCTAAATTCAACAGCATACATATTGAATAGGGTTCCGACCAAGTCCGTGCCTACCACTCCATATGAGATATAAATGGAAAAAGACCATGTCTTAAGTTTCTTAAGATATGGGGTTGTCCTGCTTTTGTAAAGAAGCAGAATCCAAACAAGCTTGAGGTACGGTCAGTTCTGTGCAAGTATGTGGGATATCCCAAGTACTTACGAGGGTATTTATTCTACCAGCTCGAGGAACAAAAAGTGTTTTTTCTCGATATACCGCCTTTTTAGAAAAGGAATTTATTACAAAAGAAATTAGTGGGAGAATGGTTGATTGATCTCAAAAACTATCTATTACCGCAATCAAGAACGGCGTCGCTTTGCAGCTAGCCGGTGAGTACGGGTCGGTCCACAGGGATGTTGTGAATTTCCTAATCGCTCTTACGAGTTAATTCCAAACGGTGTGAATGGATTAATTAAATCTAAAAACTAAATTAATCTAGGGCAATTGAATTAAAGATCTAACTAGGACAAGGAATTAAATTTAATCTAGGGCAGAGAATGAAAAATTACCTAGGGCAAGAATTGAAATTACCTACTTACTTTACAGATGGCTCTCTCCAAACATCAACACAAGACTTGTCAGATCTGAATTTCTGAAATGAAAAGAGGCATCGATGCTCTCCAAAAGAAATCTAAATTTTATTTATAAAAAGAGGCATAGGGAGGCATAGCCTTTACAATGATTTAGAGTTCCTATTTATAGAGGATTGGAAACCCTAGGTTACAATTGATTCGCACGTCTACATTTACCAAAATATCCTTAGGAAGACCTAGTCAAAGTAGACTCCAAGCTTTGGTAAAATTTTATGTCTCTGTCTCTTTAAAAGGAAGTATTGGGCCTTGAAATTTCCTTTGTGGGCTCTTCTGTCTTTGGGCTTCCTTATTATTTGGTTCTTTTATTAAAATAGCTTCTATGTATCTTCCAGATCTCCAGTGAATAATTACGGTGGACTTTTAACCGTTCGCTTTGTAATCTTGGACCTTGCATTGCCTTGTACTTTGTGAATTTTATCTTTAATGTAGGCTTGATCAAGAGTCTTTTGTTTGTTGGTCAAAGTCCACTTTTGCATCGTCTTTTCATCGTTTTCACTGTTTTCTGTCCAAGAACCTGTAACCTGTAATATCAGACAAGCGTCAAAAGAACCTGTTTATTTGTAAAATATATAAGAATGGGGAATATAATAATGCAATATTATGATATGAACAAATACCCCCAAACTTATCTTTTGCTCGTCCTCGAGCAAACTTAGTTTTATTCTCGACAAAAAACCTAACCGCACTTTCGCAGGGAAACGCGATTGCACTGAGCACGTGCAACAAGCCGTTAAACCTCTAGGTGTCCCTAGTAGGAGGAGTGTTGTCTCCTGAGGGTTTTCAGCGGATACTACCCACAAAATCCTATCAATTTGGCTTTTTCGACTTTAATTCTCCAATTAGGGTTTCTAACAAGGAACTCTATTATCTTCGACTTGCAAATTCTCCACCCATATTCTTCACACTTCCTCATCATTTAACTTAAGATTATACATGTTCTTGTGAATTTACTTAGCTTTCGGCATTTCTTAAGTTTTCCTTCTAGGGTTCCATCTCCACTTAGGAATTTTTATCAACTCTACTAAAGATACAAGTTCATTCATTTCTCTCATCTAAACTCCAATCACATATCCCTACGTGTGTGTATAGATCACCCCTATACTTGGAAATTCAAATCAAGCAATCATACTCTCGTCCGTTGTCCAAAGTACTTATTAACAGGTGAATTTTTAAATGAATTTTTCTTACACATCCTTCATGCGACTGTTAATACTTCTTGAGCTACCAACAACCGATTACAAGATGTGTTTGCACATTAAAGCGTAATTCCTAGTCTTGTAACACCCAAGGCTTTTTAGCAGTGACTCCCAAACCAGTTGGTCTAAGGTACTAGATTATGAAGCACCCTCGCTAAATATTTTTTTCTATTTTTGCAGCCTTAAGTAATCACAAAAACCAGTGTTCATTTTTTTTCTTTCTTTATTCACACTTGTATTTTTTTATTTTCTTTTCATTGTACTAAGGACTTTAGACAAGAGCATTTCAAGGTCTCTTCTACTATTCCAAGTTTCAAGGTGCGTGATTGTGCAAATTGTAGGGTATACATTTTCAGAATCTAGACTTAAGCTAGGAATTATTTTTCAAACTTATACTCTAATAAAAGATATCAATACTTTTCCCTTGTTTTAACTTAGCCCAAGAAGTGGACTCAAAATCTGCCTATTTCTAAATAAACTACAAAGACATATACTTTCTACCGTTAAACTTTAAGGAAGGTTATTTTTAGGGTTTTTAATTTACTAAGTCTAAGATCTAGTTGTTTCTAGCTAGTTAACCTATCTGTCAAACTCGAATCAAATAAGCCAAAATTGAATACAATAATTTTTATAATTTTTGAAAATTTTTAATTTTGTATGGGTTTTTATAATAAGTATGCAAATGCAAAAAATATGTACAAATGAATGCGAAGGAAGAAGACATACCGAGCATACCCCCAAACTTAAACTTGACAGTGTCCTCACTGTCATGCTGCACCAAGAGGGTCAAAATTGTCGGCACTCCCCTGTTTATTTATTTACAAAATATTTTTTTAAATATTTTTTTATGTTTTGAATTTATTTTTTTTATAGAAAAAGAAAACAAAATATATATACATATATACAACAAGGTTCCCCCCAAACTTAAGCTTGGCCTTACACAAGCCAAAGGTTAGCACTAACCATTCAAAAATCCCATCGTGGTAATGGTAGAGTTGGTGAAAGAATGGAGTGGAAAGAAGAGAAATGAGAAGCACACGAGACCGTATGAGAAGAAGAATGGAATAAGGTCTCGGTGGAGGAGAAGAATGGCGAAAGAGGGAAAGAAGTGTAGCACGAACTTGAGGGTGTAAATTTAGTGAATAAATTAGCACAAGTTGTGATGACCGATGTGTTAAAAGCGATTGTGCCAATCTATCAACCCGTCGAGAAATGGGGTCAAATCCCTCAAGATTCGCAAGAAAGCATGGGCACGTCGAACTTGGTATAGGAGATAAGAGCGTAACGGTCTCTTGTACGGTCGGAATCATAGGAAGGACGAAAGGAAGTGAATTAGGGATAGTCTCATTCTCACCGTAGTAAACTGTCTCGAACTGGAAAGATTCCATCAATGGTTCGAAACGACTGTAAGCAACCGAGTCTGATGGATCAACGAACTCATATGAAAATTCAAAGGACTCAAACTCGGGCGGTGAGACATCAACATCGTCCGAAAAAGTGAAACACTCGTAAGTGTTATCGGCTGTGAGAACTGTGTCAGATTCAAAGGGAAAGTTTTCAAACTCACAGTCTTCAAGCGTGATCTTTTGCGTGGTCGGAACGATGGAAAGGAGGGAGGGTGATATAATTAAAGGTTCAAGAGGATGAATTGGAAAATCCGACACATCAAACAAGAATGGTTTAACCTCAATATTATCCTCAATACTCTCCTCAATACTATCCTCATAATTCTCCTCAATATTTAACTCATCCATGCTATTATCATCAAAATCAAGACGCATATGAAGTTCGGGAGAAACATCTAATGACTCGGGATAATGAATTGGACATAAAATTTCAATCAAATCGACAGGTTCATCATCCGAAATATTCCCGGCGTCTATATCCTCAATCAAGTGAAAATCAATTTTTTCTGACACCTCATCAAAAGCATGGATATTTATCAATTCAAGTTCTAGATTGGAGGTGTAAAGATCGAAAGGGTTAAGTGTGGTTTCACTCGAAAGAGGTTCTTCACAATCTGGAAAATCAAGAACTACAAAGTCACACAACTCGTTTTTATTTGTTCTATTTTCAACTTGTGAATCTTTTGGGACAATCGATGGAAAACAAGAGTTGTGGGTTTCAATTGGATAAGGGTAGGTTTGATTTTGAAATGTGTAGAACTCACTTGCAACTCTCAAATTCTCACTCTGTCCCATCGCCACATCATACATTGAAGAATTTGTAGCAAGTTGGAAACTAGCTACCGGTTCACTAGGTTGTATAAGGGCGGCTACGGACACATCCACGGTCCTAATCATTTTGTTTGTTGCTAAGATATAAGCCTCCAACGACTGTTCCAAACTAGACATGGGTGGTGAGGGGGTTTCGGTAAAAGATTCGAAATTGTTTGGATATGTGAAACTCCCAAAAGGCTGTGTAGAAATAGTGTCTAGTGACGGTGGGAAAGTCGGGTAGGACTGGTTGGAAGTGGATGGTTGGACAGGAGTAGGGTCAACGTGTGGATAAAAAGGTGAATGGACTTGTTGATCCCTAGAACTAGATGAGTGGAGAGGGGTGAAAGATCTGCTACGAGATTGAGCAATATGCTCAGCAATGGACATCGGTTTAGGAGTTACAGCAGGACTTGGAAAAGTGGTGTCAACGTACGAAGGTGGTGAAGGTTGACAAGGTTGACACAAAGTGGGTTGTAAAGTCGAACCATTTCTCCTAGACGCTTCTATTTGATCTTTCAAAGAAATTTTAGGCACGGAGGGATCTTCCTTAAATCGACCGAAACAATTGACGTATGAGGCAAAGTTAGGTTCGGGATACCAAAGTTCGGCAAGAGATTTATGATGTGGGGTACCCATGATAGAAGAAAGAGAAGAGAAAGAAGGTTGGGTGGTGCAAGGATTTCTTAGCGACAAAAATTTGCAAGTTGTTTATAAAAGATTTTTCCTTTTTCCTCTTTTTTTTATTTGGAACTGTTTGCAAAAAAAAAAAAAATTTTTTTTTGATAAAGGGCTAAGACACACTTTCGATCAACCAAAAATGCACAATCAGACCTAGATCTAGGGTCACCAAGGTCAGCTAGACAGCTCCTAACTATTTCAAAGGGCTAGAAATAGGACCTCAAACCGCCTCTTCACCGCCAATTGCGGCCAGGTAAGTGTCAGGTAAGTGGGAGGCTCCCCGCTACAAGTAGCGGTCCTAATTAAGTAACCACTTGCCTTAGACACACTTGCATAGACACCGCAAAGTCAGGTTAGGATAAACGGCTAATGCCTATAACTAGTCCTCTGTCCTATTGAGCTCAAAGTCCTTAGGGCTGAATCTAGTATTTTTTAATTAAGAATGGTCAATGCAAATGCCTTATGTGATTTCTGGGGTCCTGGGAAGGGTGATGAAATCCCCACCCAATCTGAATTGGTCAAAAGCCCCTTAAAATCCGATTAAAAATATGCAAAATAGTAAATCACTTGCAATCAAAGATTTTTGTGAATTTCAAAGTTTGCAAGCTTTCTAATTAAAATTTTCCTTTTTCCGCTTGCTCTTTATTTTGAAATTTTGCAAAAAGATTTTCGATAAAAGATATGCAGAACAAAAAATATTACTTGCAATCAATTTCTATTTTAAGCGAGGCGCAAAATTCCTGCACAAGATTTGTTATTTGGAAAGGAAAAGATATTTTAAGCGCAAAGAATCCTGCAGGAGATTTTACAGAAGATATATCGAGATTTGCAGAGGAGGAGATCAGAAGACTTACAGAGTTTTTTTTTTCAAGCCCTGAATCGACCAGGCCGCGGCGGTTCCGCGGCCAAAAGGGGGTTCGCGCGGCGGTTCCGCGGCCTGTTGGACGGTTCAGCAGTTTTTTTTTTGTCACCAGATCTCCGCGGTTGACTTGTAGACTCGGCCCTCCAAATTTCCTTTGTTCCTCGGTTGTTGTGATCTTTTGTTTGTTCGGATTTGATATTTGTTGTTTTGTTCTCTGTAGATTTCCAGATCCGAATTTGTTCGTAGATCCTGCAAAATTCAGACAAAAATACCCTTCCCAAAAATAACAGATGATATATTTTTATATTTTTTTTTATTTTTCAGAGTTTTATGATTTTTTTAATTTTGATTAACCCGAAATTGCAAAAAGGAAATAACACGCCATCCCCAGTAACGGCGCCATTTGATTGATCTCAAAAACTATCTATTACGGCAATCAAGAACGGCGTCACTTTGTAGCTAGCCGGTGAGTACGGGTCGGTCCACAGGGAGGATGTGAATTTCTTAATCGCTCTTACGAGTTAATTCCAAACGGTGTGAATGGATTAATTAAATCTAAAAACTAAATTAATCTAGGGCAATTGAATTAAAGATCTAACTATCTAACTAGGGCAAGGAATTAAATTTAATCTAGGGCAGAGAATGAAAAATTACCTAGGGCAAGAATTGAAATTACCTACTTACTTTACAGATGGCTCTCTCCAAATATCAACACAAGACTTGTCAGATCTGAATTTCTGAAATGAAAAGAGGCATCGATGCTCTCCAAAAGAAATCTAAATTTTATTTATAAAAAGAGGCATAGGGAGGCATAGCCTTTACAATGATTTAGAGTTCCTATTTATAGAGGATTGGAAACCCTAGGTTACAACTGATTCGCACGTCTACATTTACCAAAATACCCTTAGGAAGACCTAGTCAAAGTAGACTCCAAGCTTTGGTAAAATTTTATGTCTCTGTCTCTTTAAAAGGAAGTATTGGGCCTTGAAATTTCCTTTGTGGGCTCTTCTGTCTTTGGGCTTCCTTATTATTTGGTTCTTTTATTAAAATAGCTTCTATGTTTCTTTCAGATCTCCAGTGAATAATTACGGTGGACTTTTAACCGTTCGCTTTGTAATCTTGGACCTTGCATTGCCTTGTACTTTGTGAATTTTATCTTTGATGTAGGCTTGATCAAGAGTCTTCTGTTTGTTGGTCAAAGTCCACTTTTGCATCGTCTTTTCATCGTTTTCACTGTTTTCTATCCAAGAACCTGTAACCTGTAATATGTAGCAGACATGCGTCAAAAGAACCTGTTTATTTGTGAAATATATAAGAATGAGGAATATAATAATGCAATATTATGATATGAACAATGGTAGAACTGGAAAAGCTTCCAGAACAACGAACTACCACTGAAGATTTGGTCGAAACTGAGGATTCGATAGTATCCGACGAGACACAGCCGCTCCGCAAATTTAGTAGGCGACCTCACCCACCCGAGAGATACTACGGTTTTCTCATAGACAGTGACAGGAAAGATTGCATCCTAGAAGATGATGACCCTACTAGTTTCCAACAAGCCATCATAAATGGAGACTCTGTGAAATGGCTGGATACTATCCGATCCGAGATAGAATCCATGTACACCAACAAAATATGGACTTTGGAGGTCGCTCTTGAAGGGGTAAAACCTATTGGGTGCAAATAGATCTTCAAAAAAAGATCGATGTCGATAGAAAGGTTGAGACCTTCAAAACTATACTTGTAACAAAAGAATTTTATCAAAGACCAGGTGTAGACTATGATGAAATCTTTTCTCCAATGGCTATGCTTATGTCTATCGGGATCATACTTGCCATTGCTGCCTTCCATGACTATGAAATCTAGAAAATAGATGCCAAAACCATATTTTTAAATGGTGATTTAGAAAAAAGCGTGTATATGACTCAGCCATAGGGCTTCGTAGACAATAGGAGCAACAGAAAGGTGTGCAAGCTGCTTAAATCCATTTACGGATTAAAGCAGGCGTCACGGAGTTGGAACATCTATTTTGATGAGACAGTCAAAGAGTTTCACTTTATCAAAAATATAGATGAATCTTGTATTTATAACAAAGTTGTAGAGAATGTTGTCACATTTCTCATATTGTATATGGATGACATTCTCCTGATAGGAAATCATGTTCCCATATTACAATCAGTCAAACTTTTCTTGTCACAAAAGTATTCCATGAAAGATCTGGGTGATACTTTATACATTCTGAGGATTAAGATCTATAACGATAGATCTAAAAGGATGTTGGGATTGTCCCAGTCTAGATACATTGACACTATACTAAAGATCTTTAGTATAGAAGATTCCAAGCGTGGTAATTTATCCACTTGTCACGGAGTCACCCTCTTCAAAGAGATGTCTCTCCTGACTGATGAGGAGAGGGCTCACATGAGTGTGTTGGATATAGTGCCCTCAAGGTAATTATTGTAATTATAGGTAGGCGATTATGATAATTGAAGAAGGACTTATATAGGTAGAACAGTCTTACTCGAGATGATAGTATACTACCTGGTTTGTCTTTATCATTGATGTGTATACATTTTATTTTTTATTACGTATCGTTAATACATAATGATGAAATCTGTAGGATTCTTGCTTGGCCACTAGAATTATGATGGCGATCATATATGTGAGAGCTGGGTAGTCCATAAGCACATCCTTAAATGTCCCTAGTCATGGGAGTATCGAGACTGGACATCGATATTCCGGAGTAGACTAGTGTATACGTTTCGAGACCCCAATGAGGGGCGATGGCCGGTTTCACAAGCCATTGGTGTTGTGCCACCTAAGATAGTATACAGGTGCTCACTAGAGGTGAGTACACCGGACGAACTCACCGAGAACTTCAAGATGATATTATATCTATCGTCGAATAGAAGTTCTTTAGTAGCATGAGTACATGTTTGTATTTTAACCTGAGATCATCATTTTTCTCATGCGAGTTCCCACTCTACTTAGATTACTACTCTACCACGGCTCAAGAGGAGTCGTGCAAACAAGTTTTAGTTGGGTACAGTCCCGAGCTACATGGAGGCAGTGAGCGATTGTCAGGGATTTTTCTCTCCTGGTATTAAGAGTCGATATCGCGCTGTGTTCGGTTGGCCATAACCCTAAATCCGTGACCACGGTGGATGAGATTTACTGATATGAGTTCAGTAGTTTCTCGGTTGGTGATGAGCTTGACTCCGACACGACTTATCTAGTTATTAGGGGTCTGACGTTATCCACCCCTTAGACCCGGTATGTGATACTCTTAGATGAAAAGTCCGGACTGTACGGTTATTATCACATTCAAGCTCAGTAGGATACGAACGGACTTAATTGTCGACTTCCTTTCAGATATACCTGAGTAGCCGTTACGTACAGCTAGTGCCGCTGACGTTCTTATGGTTATGGATTTATCCAATAATCACTTCCATAGTATTGTCGAGTATTTAGAGTCCCACACAAAAGGTTTTTCCGGTTCAGAAAATATGATGTAGATGACGTATGTTGGTACATATATGTGTCCGATTAAATATGTGTACAGACTACACGGATTTTAATCGGACGGTTGATAATACTGGCCGGCTTAGGATTAAGCCGGATTATTAAATCAAGTTTTGATTTAATAATTTATATATATATATTCTAGTATTATTGTTCACTATTCATTTTCTTTCTCTTGTCTTTTTGTATTTTTATACGAATATGCGTATATGTATTTTGATACGTATACCAAGAAGTATTCCATATTTATAGAGAAATACTTTTAGAAGAAGGACACCTCATTTGTGAATATTCATAGAAATGAGGTGGAGGGTGAGGTGGCTTGAGCATGGTTGTAGATATGTAGAGAGGAATGAGCTTCAATTGTTTATTGGAAAAATGTTGTGATATTTTTTTGTTGGCTGAAAAAAGATATGAAGCCATTCTCTTCTCTCATTCACATATGCTAACACTTAGCTCATTCTTGTTATGAAAACTTCTTCATCACCTCCTCTTTCTTCTTTAATAACTCTCTTGAGCTTAGTTTTTGAGAGAAAAGGATAGTGGAAAATTCATACATCCCCACTCTCTATTCCTAGCGAGCTTGGAGCGTCGGTTGTTTCAATAGGTAAAATCGGAGCTTGGATCGGTTCCCTCGAGTAGATCATCTTTGGCATGGGCGTTCGTCATTCAAGCTTGTTCCTGACGGTTTATGAGGAGCTTGGAAGGGTCTTCCACGATTGGGTGGACACGCGTTAAAGGTTGTATTCCCTAAACCTTGTATGCTAGTTTGCTAGTTTTGATGTTTGGAAAGATTGCTAGGGATAAGCTTCTAGTGCTCTCTTGTAATTTTTTGTTTTTCGGTTTTGCATCGGCCACGGCCTCCGTGGAAAGGGCACTAGGAACTTTCAGAGTGTTATATCCTACTCTTCGGCGGTTGGGTCTATCTGTATGCGATGTTATGTACTATACCAGATGTATCTTACGTACTTAGTATGGTAAGTATGTATCAATCAAACCGAGGTGAGAAACATTGGACAGTTGTGAACAATAGTCTTAAGTATTTGAGAAGGACTAGAGATATGCTCTTTGTATATGGTAATAGCGACCTCCAAATGAAGTGCTTTACTGATTCTATCTTCCAAAGTAACATCGATGACTGCAAGTCTGTCTCAGTGTTACAACCGCAAAATCTATGTACCTTTCTAGTAATTTCCTTCTTAAATAAAACCTCTTTTATTTGAATTAAGTGTATATAAATTTATTTCCTTTCTATTTATACGCATGGTTATTACTTGTATCCTTTGGTTGAGACACTGCATAACTGATCCACATGTCTCAAGTTGAAACCCCAGCTTCCCCAAATTATTTATTTCTTTATTTTAATTATTTTGTATTATAAAATCTTGTTTCTAAAGAGAAGGGAAAAAATTGTATTTTTAGATTTATTATATTTTTTAAAATAGAAATAATTTGTGTTTAATTTAAAATCTATATTATTATAAAACTTTCCTAAGCCGTTTGATCTAACCTAGTTTGATCTTAGCCCTTGATCTCAAAACCCTAACCTCTAATCCTATAAGTAAACCCTAGCCTCAAACCCTAATTTTTCTTTCATCTTTTTCTCTGCCTCTTTCTTCCTCTCCTGTATTTTTTGTATATCATATTTTTAAAACGCTAGCCTAAGGAACTAAGCGAAGGTGAAAGAACCACCAACCCATCGTCGGAAGCCTCAAAATCAATTCGAGGCTAACTCTACGCGTTTTTAGCAACTTGATATTGAGAACAAGTTGTTATTTGTAAGTCCCCTCTTCCTTGTTCCTCTAATTATTCCTCCTCTTCATACCATTTCTCTGCTCATACCATGCTTGTGTTTTTATGCCGACTTTCCCATATTAAAATAATAACTAAATTAGATTAATTAGCCTAATACACCTACATGTTTTAATTTATGTTCAAGATTTTCTTGTACCTATTTTCAATAGATGGGTATCGTTATTTTAATCATCTCATGATATATATACTCTTGCATGACTTCTCAAGGAATCTGATCGTTTATAAATGAAGTTTTTTTATAAGATATTAGAAATCCTTCATGTCGATTCAATGTGTATTGCCTAACCAATTTACTTACTTGTATTGTATGCTTCATCTCACATAATTTCTTGCTGCTGTGTTTTTTTATGCCTAACTTTTTGGAGAAAGCAAAGCTATAAGTAAATACTTTCCTTTTCGACCTTTCTCAAAATATGACCATATCAACACCTTAACCTTCGAAGTAATTTTTAGAAATTAATTTAGACTTATGAAAATTTCAGGTAAATTTATTTAAATTATAATATTATTTTCTAATTGCGTTGAAAAAAATTTCAAAATTCGATATCTAATTTAAGTTTTACGGCTCTCGCGGTCGCGTTATGGACAGTTCTGAAAAAAGATTTCAACGCCTATATTCAAAAATTCATAACTATGTTTTCAGAGACCCAAATTGAGTGAAATCGAATTGTTTTGACAACTAGATTGAAAGATCTAATTTTTCTTAATTCAACCCGATTACTGAAAACCGACGGAAACATATTTTTTTTAAACTAATATGTTGAATTTGGACAGATTATGTCCTGATATGCGCACTGCTTTCCAAAATGTCATAACTCGGACTATAGAACTTGTTTTTCGATAAACCTAAGATGTATAGATACCAAATTGACAGCCCTAAAACTTTACTATGGAACCCGAGATCCATAAATGTATATATCGATACGATATATACTCTGCAAGTCACCGCTTCTTTGCTGTCCTAAAAAATAAAAACTGTTTTAAACCCTTAGATTAAATTAATCATAACATAGTTTCTGATATCCAAATTGCGCAAACTAAAGTTTTTTAGATAACTAGATTGAAACACTTTTCTTTTCCTAGTTCAACATGAGACCTGAAAACCGACAGAAAATATCACAAACTGTGTTTTTATAACATATGTCAGTGCTGGACAGATTCTGATCTTTTCTGCGTTGCGATACCAAAATGTGTTTATCTCCCAAACTAGTAGTCAGAATTAGGAAATACTTGAACCCATATCTGCATAACATCTGGGGCTACATTTCTTGTTTTATTTTTGAGTTCATATAAATTGAGTAATCCGTAGTTTCCACCACTTTTTTAGGATATTGTTTCTTTCACTTTGTATCATTCATGCCTTGTTAATTTGTGATATATACAGAAATGAGCTTGAACTATGTTTTCATTGATGTATTATTATTACCATGCGTTTATCATGAATTTCATGAATTACAAAGCTTGAATCTCGCGAACATGGCATGACTTATGTATGTAATTGAAACTCGTGTTACTAGATATATATATCTATATGGATATATATCGGTACTTTAATATCAAAAATATCATGGGGATGGGGTTGCCCGAAGAATAGGGGTGTTTATGTGTAACAAGGGATCATATTTGTTTCTCATGGTCCCGGAGAATATGGTACATTGCACTACATATAAATCTTGAATCCCGTGTTGCTGTTGTTCCGTTGGAATAACGTAATATCCTAGTTATATGTAAAACACTCACAATTCTTGTTATATTTTTCTTGATAGATATACATATGCTTGACTTTATTGATCCACACTCTATTGATCTTCCGCTTTTATCTTCATATTTGTGTTATTGTTTCAAGCCATATTTAGTTTATTTTAAAAGTTCTATTCTTTTTTTAACTGGGGATTTATCGAACTTTAGTTCGCTGACGGCATTCTACTTTTTTTGTTTTTCTTGGGAATGTCGTTAGACGACTTTGGGGTAGGCGACGAGGTTAGGTACGAGACAGAACCGTCAGAGGAGGACTTTGATCAATTTTCTACCCAAGCAGAGTTCTAGGTCGTTCTTCAGTTTTCTATATTCCTTCCCGTTCAAGACCAATAATCATTAACTGCTTATCCGCTTGATGACTATTTATTTTCTTAAGTTGGACTCTTACTTTATTGGACTTGTAATAAATGGATGCTGGATTTGAATTTATGTGTTTTAGAGTGTTGTATGATGATATTTATATTCTGCTTATACAGACGTTTAGCGTATTCATGTTGGGAAAGAGTGCTTCTCAGTGTGAATATATTGCGGGCCTAGTCCATTCTCATTTTTCGTCTTTTAGGAAGTGGGGCATGACACCCGGGTTATGTGTTTACCCTCTACGGAGGGACGGTATATTGGAAGAGTACTAAACAGGATACCGTCGTAGAATAGACGATGGAAGCTGAGTACATCGCCGCCAACGATGCTGCCAAAGAAACTGTCTGGATGCGGAAGTTCATTTCAGAGCTTGGTGCGGTCCTAACTATTGTTGATCCAATACCCTTGTTTTGTGATAACAATGGTGCTATGGCGTTAGCGACGGAACTGTTGGATATAGCTGCCCTCAAGGCAATTATTATAAATGAAGGAAGGCCTATATTAAAGAACAATCTTACTCGAGATGATAGTATGCTATCTGAATTGTCTTTAGCTTTCATGTGATGCATTTTATTTACTATCGCGTATCGTTTAGACATGAGATAAAGCCCTAGGATTTTACTTGACTACCAGGACGATGATGGATATCATACTAGTGGGGCCTGAGTAGTCAATAAGTACATCCTTAAATGTCCTTAGTCGTAGGAGTATCGAGACTGGGCATCGATACTCCAGTTTAGACTAGTGTGTATATTTTCTGACCCAGTTGGAAGGCGATAGGTAATCCTACAGCTATTGGTGTTTGACATCGAGCATTGTATACATGTGCTCATTGGATGATTTACACTGGACAGACTCGCCGTGAACTCCTAGTTGGTAATATACCAATGTAAGGTAGCAGTTCTCTTATGACATATGTACAGAGTAGTCTCTAAGACCTGAGATCGTCATAGTGTCTTATGGGTGTTCCCACTATACTTATACTTCTATCCTACCGCAGCTCAAAGTAGTCGTGCAAACAGGTTTTTGTTTGGTATAGTCCTGAAGCACGTGGAGGAAGTGAGCGGTCGAAGAGATTCGTCTCTTCCGGTATAGGGAGTTGATGTCGCGCTATACATTACATGATTACAACCACAAGTCGATGGCCATAACAGTGGAGATAAACTGATAAGTGTTATCAGTTGTATCTCCGGTTGGTTATGAGTCCTTTGTCGCACGACTTATCGAGTTATTGGGGTCTGACAAATTCCAAACCATAGACCCGATATACGATACTCTTAGATGAAGAGACCGGACTGTATGGTAATGTTACTGATAGACTTTGCAGGGTTCTGATGAGCTTGCTCATTGACCTTCTTTCGATCAATACCTGGGTAGTCGTTACGTGCAGTTAGTACCGCTGACGTGCTTATGGGCTATGAATATGATCTTAACCTACTGCCAATGTATTGTCAATTCTTTAGATTCCCACACATATAAGGATACATGCAGGAATTCGATTAAACACGTGTATTTGATACATGTATTTTAATCGGGTGCTTATTGATATTAGCCGGTATATATATGATATAGCTGGATTATTAAATCAAGTGTTGATTTAATAATTAATTGTATATTTATATATTGATATATTAACTAATATCATGCTTAATTATTTTATTCTCATTAATTAATATTTATATTTGATATAAATAATGAGACATGTATGTTGATACATGTATGATGGGAGTATAAGAATTATATGAAAGAAATGAGAATGAGTCATGGTTGTAGAAGTCATGAGATGATTCTTTTTATGACTCATTTGTGTGAGTCATTATTTGTAATGACTCACTTTGTTTCTAGTTTATATGCTTTTCAATCTTATCTTCTTCAAAACTCTTATCTCCTCCATGCTTCTTCCTCCTCTTGATTTTTCTTCAAGTGAGGAATGGAAAAAAAAAGAGAGAAATTAAGTGAGCTAATTATTCTACATCTCCTACAAATTATTCTTAGCAATTTTAATTAGTGGGTTACTTCTTTTTGATGAGATCAATTTGAAGCTAGAGCTTGTGTTGGAGTTATCTCAAGGTGGATCATCTTTGGCGAGGAGATCATCCAGCAAGTTTGTTCCGGGCTTCATGGAGACTAGCCAGAGTCCAAGAAGAGGTGGCTAACGCACTACAAAAGTTGTAGCCTTCTAAACATTAGTTTTAGCTTACTAGTTTAGATGCAAGTTTACATTTTTGGTTTGATTCTTGGTTTGGGTTTGCTATAGCTCTCTAGATTTTTAAAATTACCGCTTCCGACACACTTTAAACCCGCTAGAGGTGCTTAGCAACCCAACTATGGTATCAAAGCTATACCAAAAGACTAAAACTTTTTTTTTGCCAATTTGAAATCCAAAACCTTTGAATCGAAGTGAAGTGTTCACTTGTTTTCAAACTTGAACTTGAACAGTTTATTTTCGGCTTAATTTTTTGTGCCTGGGCTTCTGAGAATTGTTATAAATAGATTTAAAGACGATGATACGGGAGTCGTAGGTGACCAAACCTACCCGGGAGCACCAAAGATTGCTCTCGGGGGAGGTTGGTGACCTGAGAGCACCCCAAGGGTGCTCTCGGGTTTGGGGGGCCTCTAGGCCACCCTAAAGGTGGCCTAGGGTCTCCCTACCCCCTATTATATTCTCATGCGACATTAATTTTTTCCCCGAGGTTCACGTGAAGTTTGGCCGCGTTTCAAGTTCGTTTTGACGCGTTTCCGAGCCAAAAAGTGCCTTTTTAGTTTCGAGGTGAATAATATTTTCAATTTTCGAAATCTTCACTTCGACTTAGAAAATTGTATGATTCATTAGTCATTTATGATAGTATGAACTAGATTAAAGTGTTTAATTTATTTGTATCGCCGGTGTATGTGATACGCGCGAATTAACAGTTTTCTATGTCGGAGTGAATAGTGTTTTTTCAAGTGTTGAATTAACGATTTTGCCTTGATGATTTTTGTGATTTGTTGGCCATGGGTGATGAGTTAAGAGGATTAAATTGTTTAATTGGTTTAACTCATCGGCGTATGTGATATGCAGTGCTTAACGCTGACGAATTGAAGTTTTCAAATCGATGGGGTTGCACAAGTGCGTTTGAGATGTTCTATGCGATTGATATATGTTGATATACAACATTGTTGGAATGTGTTGGATTGTCGCGAAATGAATAGCCCCCGTGCGGAAGTGTGATGTGGTGATAAGTGTTATTTCCTTTCATACTTGTAGCCATCTTGTATATTCATTTGTTCGGGACGAGCTCCAACTTGTGGCCGCCTTTTTTGTTTAATGTATATTCTTTGTTTCGTGACTTAGCGGTTCACATATGGCCGTAGTCATCGTATGATCTATTATTATTTGTCGGGACACGATCAGATTGTTATCGTTGTCGCCATTGTATAATACAGCTTTAGGATTACCCCACGGAGAACCGCATATGCAACTGAATTATAGATTGCAGCGGGGGACATCTCAAGGAGTTAAGATCGGGTCACTCGAGTCTTGAATTGGAGGGTTGCTTGTCGCGCTTGTAGGGGGTATAAGATAGACCCGCGGAGGAGTGCTCAAGTCACCGGATTCGAGAAAGTGTTGGGTGGCCCCCTCATGATGATGATGTTTGGGTTGTCTTGTATCTTGGGTTGCCTGATAGCTTGCTGCACTCGTAGGGGTCTGTTTTTAGTTGCGCATGGGCCGTTCACACGACTGGGGAATCTCACATTTCGTTTGTGGCTTGAAAGAAAAGAGGGATTCCCAGGTGATTCGACCACTCCTATTCTTTGATGTCCATTACTTGCTTGTGATGTGATTACCTGCCTGTGATGATATTTATCGCTTTCCTGTAATACTGATTATCTGTTTATGATGATATATATAGTGATATATATATATATATGATATATAAATAAATGCTATATACGTTTTGCACCCGCGCTAGCCCTGCTCCCACCTTGCCGTAAGTTAAGTAACCTTACGGCGAAGACCCGGGGTTCTGTGGTGAATGCGGATGGCGTATATATGCATTCTATTTTCTTTTCATGCTTTTCTGTGATTGTACGAGAAGATGCTGGGTAATGTGAATAACTTTTTTATAGGATTGCATTGATTCGGATTAATACAAAGATAATAAACCAAAAAAACGTTGTAGAAACCAAATATCAGATATTATGGTGTTATAGTCAAATTTTTTGCTTTGCACAAAGTTATTCGGTTAGGAATATCCTGCACCTCATTCGATGAGGAAAGAGCCTTGATCCCTTCACCGGGAGTTCACTCTTAAGCAAAAGTTTATATTACTATAAATTTGCAAATTGTATAGCCGTAGTCTTTTGCATTGCATTGAAATATTCTGTTAGGAATATCCTGCACCTCATTCAATGAGGTAAGAGTCTTGATCCCTTCACGAGGAATTCATACTTAAGCAATAGTCTACGTAACTATAAATTTGCAAAACCACTCGATTTCTACGATGAGATCAAGTTTATTACGTTAAAGGTTTTCTTCAAAACCAGCCGTAGCCCTCTGTCATTTCAGGAATTAGAGTACATAGTATTCGTGCTACGTTTGTCGACCTTTGCCGAGACGTAGAGTACGGTAGCAAAGTGATGTCTTCCTGCATGCTGATTGATTCTGTATTTTGAAGAAGTGTGTCGTAAGTAAAGTAACCGCAATCAATAACGGTGTCACTTGTAGCAACCGAGATGAGTATGGTTCGTTCTCAGGGAAACGTCGAACCTTTATCTTGGTTTAGACGAGTTGATTGAAATATGGATGGTTTGTTCTAGATCTACGATATACGGATGTAGATTTTATGAAGAACAGGCTTGTAGGGTTCATAGAATTTAGTAGTAATGGATGATTAATTAAAAATGACTCCTTTTTATCTTTTACTAGATTTAAAACTAGATCGATAGTGATGAATGAAGATTAGGGCTTTTGGAGGGAATAGGGTTCCCACTCTTAACGCTTATCTTTTCATTGACCTCTATTCATGTCTAGCCTTTACCAAAACAAGTGTTAATCTAATCTTAAATCGCGGTCGAGACTATCAATAAATTGGTAGCGCGCCCGATAAGGATGTTAACAATTGTTTTTCTAAAGTTTATAAACTTTAAAAGATGCAAAAGAATTTAAGAGATTTTATCATCTATTGATCTACCATAATCCTACGAACCCTATCAAGCGTAGAATTACTCACGCATGGTTGAGATAGAAGAGAAGACGAAAAAGAAGATCATAATGTAAATGCAGAAAGTAAAATGCAAAGAACTAAACAAATGATCTACTTTTTATTAATCAACTATCATTTACAAATCCATCGAATTTAGAGTACAAGAACCCTAGTTTATGCTCCCGATCTCTATTCTCGTTGGAACTAGATGAACAGCTGATGATCAATCTGGATGCGTGGATCGTCTTGGACCTCTTGATCTCTTCGGTTTTTTATCATCTTTCGTATGAAGCTCTCGGTTCTTTAAATAGTCATACAAGCAGAAAACCCTAGATCCCATGTGTTAGAATTTGTTGATACGATCATACCCATAAAATCCAGAATCCTACGGCCATGATATTGCTGCGGATCTACTACATATACATGGATTTGGCCGCGGTTGGGCGGCGGTATGGTAGGATCTCGTTTTGAAATTTCTTCTGCTTCTAGGTGTTGACATGTGAAGATTGTTTCAATGTCTGGATTCTTCAAATCTTCTTCTGAGTGTCTGCCATTCATGATTTTACGATTTGGTTGAACTTTATCGGCAGATTTTATTCCCGACATCTCGGATCTCCTGATCACCACATCTGAGCTTATATCTGCACAATATCTCAATTCATATTGTTAGTAGCATTTGTAATTATTTTGAGATATTATCCTAACCATTTTATATGATACAATATTTTAAGAATATTGATTAGGGATATTTGATATGATATGCATATTTTAATTATTAATATTTTATATAAATATTTTATGCATATATTTTCCTTCATAATTTTAATTATAATGTAGAAACACATGATAAAGAATATTTTACAGTTAAACCCACATATGTTCCATATTTACGATAAACATCTTTAAGTACTTAACAAAAGTAAGGAAAATGTTCCATCAAATGTGCAATATTTTCGACTGAACATATACCCCAAACTTAACTTTGATCGTCCCGAGCAAACTAGTTATTCAAGAGAGGGAGAAAAAAGGAAAAGAAAAACCTAGCACACTTTCGTAGGCAACACGATTACACTTAGCACGTGCAATTAAGCCGTTAAACCTCTAGGTGTCCATAGTTGGAGGAGTGTTGTCTTCTGAGGGTTTTCAGCGGATTACACCCATAAAATCCCATAATAAAAGAAAGAAGATGAAAGTTACATACAAAGATAAGGATCATATAAAAGAAAGAACTTGAAAAGAAGAGTTTCCAACTACACTATCTTTTCAGTTGCCATGAGCCCTATCTTAATGGTCATGGAAAGATGTCAGAAATCAAATCATCCCTCAATAAAACATCGCCTTTAGTCTTCCTCCCTATCTTTCTTCCAAACATCGATCATATACCCTTATGTGTATGTAAAAGACATCCCTACACTTAGAGAATTCAATTCAAGCTATCATACTCTTGTCCATCTTCCTTAGTACATTTTAGTCGGTGAATATTTTAGATGGAATTGCTCACGCATTCTTCATGCCACCGTTAATACTTCTTAAGGTACTGACTGACAGATTACCAAATGTGCTCACTCAATTAGGCGTAATTACCAATATCCTAGTCTTGCAACACCTAAGACTTAGCAGTGGCTCCCAAACCAGTTGGTCTAAGGCACCAGGTGATAAAGCACCCATGCTATGATTTTTTTATGCTGCCTTAAGTAATTACAAAACCAGTGTTCATTTTTCTTCACCATTTGTCATTTATATTTTTGTTTGTATATTTATTTTCCTTCATACTAAGGCTTTTAGACAAGAGCATTTCAAGGTATTCTCTACTATCTCATGTTTCAAGACGTATGCAAGCGCGTATAGTAGGGTATCAACGTTCAAAAGTTTGGACTCAAGAATAAGGACTATTTTTCAGACTCAATTCTACTCTCAGATTAGTGATTCCCTTCGTCTTACTAACCCTTAGGACAACAGCTCATGACTACCTATTACTAGCTTCATTATAAAATATCTAATTTTCTTGCTTTTCTTAAACTTTTCCTTCCTATCATATGTATTTTTCACTTTCTAACTTTCATTATCAAATTTTTTTTGTGCTTTTATTTAGTATAATGCAAAAAATGATGCGTGAATAAGCACAAATCTCCCCCAAATCTATTTGCAGCAGTGTCCTCACTGATGTCATCTGTTAAGCTTAAACCCTGTAGACTAGGAAGGAAAATTTAGTAACGGGGACAAGAATTAATGACAGTGAAATTCTCCCCCAAACTTATTTTTGGCTCACAATTTTGTAAAACTTTTGTTTTCTTTCAAGAGCCAAAATATTTTCTCCCCCCCCCAAACTTGAGTAAAATAATATTAAGTATTTAAAATTATGAGGGGGTAAAGTTATTGGTCTATGAAAAGCTCTACAGAGACCAAAAGTCAACACCAACCATTCGAATATTTTATCAATATAACACCATAGTTTGTGGAAGATCATAGAGGTGCAGAAGTGGGAAGATAGGAGCCTGAATCGATCGGGTTTACGTCTCGGTTGGTAGAGACGAAACGGTGATGGTGCAACTACTCGCATTCTCGTTCTTGATAAGAAAAAGGGGTGGCGGTTCGACTTCTTTGGGTGGTTGATTTACCACAACTCCCATGTCTTCTAGGAATTTGAGTTCTTCAGAAAAAATATCTTCAAAACTTTCATCAAGATTCCGAATGATAATCTTATCGGAAAGGGAGTTATGAAACTTGGATAGCTCGACTAAATCATTCGACAAGTCAAAGGGTTCGGAATTAGGTGTGGACTTGTCGACAGAAAGGTCTTCACGTGTATAATAAACAGTAGGATCAAACCCTAACACACTAGTGGCGTCAAGATCAGAATCGTGAAGCTTCTCAAATTCGCTATTGTCGGAAGCTATCTTTTCGACAGAACAAACATGAGCATAGGGTTCGGATGGTTGACTTCCTAGCTTGTAGATGTTAAGATCAATTGTTATCTTCTCAAAGGACAGGTTCATTGAACTGTTACGACAATTGATTATCGTGTTTGAAGTTGTTAGGAAGGTTGACCTAGAATCACCGGAATTTGGTTCCATGGGTTCGCTACAGGCTGTGTATCTATAACTATAATGTCCACAGGGAATATAAACTCCCGACTTTGATTAACACATCCTCTAGCTCACCCCAAGGTTGGGTGATAGATAGATCGACCATCTGGAGAGTACAATGCGTAGGTTTCAACTCTCCTATCCCTAATTGCTCATAAACAGAATATGGAAACAAGTTAACATAAGCACCTAAATCGAGTAGAGCACGATTAAAATTTTTACCCCCAATAGTTATAGATATTGTAGGACATCCAGGGTCCTTACGTTTCGTGGGCACCAATTGGGTAAGAGAATTGCTCATATTACTCGCTAAGAAAACATTTTTAGGTACTTGGGTTTTCCTCTTCCTAATGCATAAGTCCTTTAAAATTTTCGCATAGGACGGAACTTGTTTGATAGCATCTAGGAGAGGGATATTTATGTTAACTTGCTTTAAAATGTCCTCAATCTTCTCTATTTGGGGACTTGGTTTGTTGGCCCTCAACCTATGAGGAAAATGAGCTTTATCAATAAGGGTTGGGTCCAACTTTTGAGGAGAAGTTTGTGGGGATGGAATGAATCCCAGAATTGGAGTTGGAATCATTTTAGGTTGACTCAAGGGAGCGGGCGGAGGGTTTGAGCCTAGTGGAAAACGAAGAATAGGCTCAGAAGAAGATGGTGGGCTAGACGAATTAGGGTTAGAAGAAGAAGCCCAGGTTTTATCTGATTCAACATCATCAACCTGTTCACCGACTTGATTGTTCAGCACTCTTCCCAATCTCAACGTGGTTACGGCACTCACATTATGACTTTGTGAGTGTCCAGGATTCGGTAGAGGTTGAGATGGAAGTTTCCCTTTCTCTCTCTTTCATCGCGGCATTTAACTGTGCAAGTTGTGCTTCTATCGATTTTATGCTTTCACCATGGAAAGCGGTGTGATATACTAACGTTTGCATAGAAGATATTAAATTAGCCGTTGGTTGCGTGGAATGTTTAATAAACGTTTCCAAGCTCGTTCGAGTGCATATGATTTTTCGGTACTGGCCGTTGGGAAAGAATTATTATAAGATGTAGAGTTATTGGCCGGATTTTGAAAAGTTTGCGGTTGAAAGGGGTGCTAACTCTGTTGTGGTGGTTGTTGTTACTGTGGATGAGGCCTTTGATAGTTATTTTGGCTTGAGAACGGATTTTGATTTTGAGTTTGGTTTTGGTTCCAAGCAAAATTTGGATGATTACTCCATCCCTGATTGTATGTGGAAGAATAAGGATCGTTTCTAGGTCGCTGCTGAAAAGCAGCATTAGTTTTTTCTTGACCTTGAAACCGAGGATTCAAAGGACATTCTTCCATCAAATGTGATGGGTCGGAACAGCATCCACACACGATTTTGGGAAGCGTAACTTAGTTTAGGGAGGCTGAAGAGGCTTTGGTTTCTATAGCTTCGAGTTTCCTTTGTATCGCGACCATTTCGGCTTTTACTACGATGGAAATATCAAGCTGATGGATACCTCCCCTAGACGATATTGGTCTAACGCTTTCCCACTGTAAGGTTTGTTCGGCGAGATCTTCCAGGAATTGCCAAGTTTCGCCATCGTCTTTTGACATGAAATGGCATTGACAAATGGTTTCAAGCATCTATTTCGTGGTAGGATTAACACACTCATATATAATTCGGCAAAGTTGCCATATATCAATTACGTGCTGGGGGCATTGTAGAAGAAGATCCTTAAACCGCTCAAAGCATTTCCAGAATGGTTCGTTGGGAAGTTGGGTAAACTGGTTAATCTCGCTTCGAATATGGGCGGTTATGTGATTGGGATAAAATTTCTTAAGGAATACTATAACGAATTTATCCCATTTGGCGATAAAATGTGCGGCAGTGTTATAAAGCCATTTTTCTGCTAGGTCGCACAAGGTAAAAGGGAGAAGACGCAATCTCATAGCATCCATAGAAAGTTGTGCAGTACTCATCATTGCACATACGTTTTCGACTTTGGTTATGAAAACGTATGCGTCTTCGGATTCAAGCCCGTGAAATTTGGGCAACAGGTTGATGAAGTGGGGTTTAATTTCGAAATTATCCCCATTGGCCGGTAGAATAGATAGACAAGTAGGAAGAGGACCGCGTATCGGGTAGTATCTTTCTTGAAGAGAGATGCGCGGTGTATTTTGCGCACCTACGGGTGGTGGCAGGGGTGTGTTGGTAAAATCTGATGGAGAATCGTCCATCTCGGTCGATGTGGTGGATGGAGAGGAAATAGAAGATGAAAAAGTACCGACTTCGGAGTCGATAGCAGAAACGCGGACAAGACGGGCACTAAAATTCCGTGTCCAGCCGATCATGCACTAAACGGGTTTAGTGCAAGTGGCAGCATATGTGAGAACGAATTTAAAAAGATTTGTTTTGAGAAAGTCAAACTTAAGGCTTGACTCAACAAATCACAAACATGCACAATCAACCCTAGAACTAAGGTCACCTAGGTAAAGCACTAGACCGCTCCTAGACTTCTAAAGGACAAGCCGCAGGATCAATACTCTACCATATCTTTATAACTCTTGTGGCAAGGTAATTTCCAGGTAAGTGGGAGGTATCTGCTATACGAATCACCGAAAATAGCAGGCCTAATTAAATAACCACTTTCCTTAGTCACACTTTCCTAAACACCACAAGAGAGATGCGGATAAGCGATAGATTACCCACAACCCTCCTCTGTCCTAATTGAGCATGACGGTCCTTAGAGTCTTCGTCTAGATATTGTTCCCGCCAAAAATTTCTGCGCAAAAGAGTCCAAGATATCAAATGGCAGCGATACGCTTAAGAAAATGCGAACCAGTATCTTCCGGCCTGTATTTTGATAAACTCCCCAATGAGAAACTGTTAAAATATGATGGTATTGAAAGCCTCTCGAAAAAACCTTCGATTTAATATATTATGGGCCTCATAATTCATCCGGGATCAAAAGTTATGAGCAAATGTGTTATGCACATGTGATCTAAGAAAGAAAATGCGAACCAGTATTTTCCGACCTGTATTTTGACAAACTCCGGAATGAGAAACAGCTAAATTCTGATGGTATTGAAAGAATCTTGAAAAGACCTTCGATTTGATATATTATGGGCCTCATAATTCATCCGGGATAAAAAGTTATGAGCAAATATCTATGCACATGTGATCTAAGGAAGAAGATGCGAACCAGTATTTTTCGAGCTGTATTTTGACAAACTTCGGAATGAGAAATGGCTGAATTCTGATGATATTGAAAGCAACTCGAAAAGACCTTCAATTTGATATATTATGAGACTCATAATTCATCCGAGATCAAAAGTTATGAGCAAATGTGTTATGCACGTGTAATCTAAAGTAATGCTCTACTACATGGGGAATACATTTTTTAGTCCCACATAGGGAAAAGGAGAGATGTCTTCTCTACAACTCCCATATAAATAAGAGGGGATACCTCTTAGAAAGGATAGAGTTCAATTCTCAAAGGATTCAATACTCAAAGGAGCTTAGTTCTCCAAAGGAGCTTAGTTCTCCAAGATAGGAGCATGCTCCTCCTCATAATGCGCATATGCGCAAGCGCTATGTGCGCTACGTGCAACGCATGTGTGCCCGCCAGGCAGCACCACGTGCAACGCACGTGCGCACCACATGAGAACATTTAATAATATTAAAAGGAGCCTAGTTCTCCATATATAGAAGCCCTGCTTCTCCTCATAATGCGCATGTGCGCTAAGTGCAACGCACGTGTGCTCGCCACGCGCGCACCATGTGCAACGCACGTGTGCACCACATGAGAACATTTAATAATATTAAAAGGAGCCTAGTTCTCCATATATAGATGCCCTTCTTCTCCTCATAATGCTCATGTGCGCTACGTGCAACGCACGTGTGCCTGCCACACGCGCACCACATGCAACGCACGTGCGCACCACTTGTAACGCACGTGCGCACCACATGAGAATATTCAATTAAAAGGAGACTCGTTCTCCATAGGAGCTTTCTCCCCCCCATAATGCGCATATGCGCAAGATCCATGTGCGCTACGTGCAAATATGAGTGCCTAACACTTGCGACGCACGTGCGCCCAACACGTGCGACGCACGTGTGCGAACGCAAAGAAGCCTTTTTCAGCAGCGAGAAGCTTAAGCTCCAGCCTGTTCTTCCCCCCAAATGAGTGAGACATGGTTCAAAGGGTACATCCCTCCACACCTTCGATATATGGCACTGTAATCTCTCAGTGTCGTCGGAGAGGTGGTGGGTCCCAACGACCAATGATCCTTCTTTCTAAAATAAAAAAAAAGAGAAGAAGAGAGAACATTGACAGAGAAACAGAGAAAGAATTCAGAGAACTCCTAAAAAGAAAGTTTGAGAAGAAATCAGAAAGAAAAGAAGGTAAATCTTTGAAAAGAAGAATTTCTTCTGAAAAGATCAATGATCTAAGAAAAGATCAAGATCTTAAAATAAAAAGAAAAGATCAAATAATAAGAATAAAATAAGAAGTAATATACTTCTTTATTAGATCAGTTGATCTACACAAAGGCATTGCCTTTTGATGAACCACTGGTTCTGGAATCTTAAAAAGATTCTTTTCTTGAATCCAAAATTGGATCAAGATATTAAAACAGTGCCTTGCACTTGTAAATCTGTACTGTTGTGCTCTTGGGTTGGTGCAAGCCACCAGAGAGCGCCACGTGTTAGCTCCAGAACAACTTGTGCTATGTGCTTTTAAAATAGAGCGTTGCTATCTGAAATTGGTGCAACTCATCAGAGCGCGCTACGTGTCAGCAGCGCAGCGCACTGGCACAGCGCACTGCGCTAACTGCGCTTGCGCTCACCAGAGCGTGACACGTGTCACCTCCACATGCGCTTGCGCTCATTAATTAGCGCAAAGCGCCTGACAGGCCACATGACCACTGTCAGACAATTAATGCGCTGCATTATTTACAGAAGGGCCAAGCCCAATTAAAAAAGGCCTAACAGGCCAAATTAAATGCAATGCATTATTTTAAAGAAGGGCAGAGTCCAAACAGATGCTCTGCATCATTTATAAAGGGACAGAGCCCAAATCAGAAAGGCCTAGCAGGCCAAAATAAAATGCAGTGCATTATTAAACAGGGGCAAAGCCCTAGCACAGTCCTAATAGGCCAAAGATAAAAACGTTGAATATTCTCAACTGGACCTAGCCCAATCATGGCCGTAAGTCCTCAAATTAAATTGACTGAGCAAGACTGCTCTCCTAAATCAATTTACATCCGGTTCAAGGGTACATCTCCGAACTCCTCTGACACCTATCGTTATAATCCTTCAACGACGTCAGAGAGGCGACGGGTCCCGGCAACCACACATTAATACGGACTGTGGGGTCCTTAAACTCATGGACTAATGCGTCCTTAAACACACCCATACGGACTATGGAGTCCTTAAACTCATGGACTTACGCGTCCTTAAACTAATGGACTAATGCGTCCTTAAACACATTCATATGGACTGTGGGGTCCTTAAGCCCATGGACTAATGCGTCCTTAAACCAATGGACCGCAACGTTCTTAAACTATGGACCACCATGTCCCTAAACTGGAATATGGACCCCCATGTCCCTAAACTGGCAATGGACCGCAATGTCCTTAAACTACCTATGGACCACTATGTCCCTAAACTGGAACAATAGAGCCCCCAAATGCTCTTTTGTCGGATCTAAACGATCCCGTTTAAGTTGATCTTAGCCTCAAATATGGCTAACGTATCCTTAAACCTTCAAACAAACTTCAGTCCCAAATTGGACTATAGATCCTCCAATCAACTCTGGTTCAAGGATACATCTCTGATCTCCTCTGACATCTGTCGTTGTAATCCTTCAACGTCGTCAGAGAGGTGACGGGTCCCGACGGCCATACATGCAATGGACCACAATGTCCCTAAACTGGAAATGGATCTAGACGATCCCGTTAAGTAGATCTTAGTATGGAAATTAGACTAACGTATCCTTAACAAACGTTTAAGTTGATCTTAGCCTCAAATATGGCTAACGTATCCTTAAACCAAAACCCAAAACCCAAATCTAAGAAAATACGGATTTGGACTAATCCACGTCCTACGGGAGACGAAATAAATAGTCTCCGTATACAATCCACGGGCAACCACAAACAAAACAAACACACACGACACGAAGTGAACTTCTAGAGCAGGAGAAAGTGGCTACCGCGATGCAGTAGCATAATTAACTGCAGGGGCTTGCGCCTGCAGGGAAGAGCGTCCCCACAATCAAAAACCCCTCAAGCGAGGGGGAATCTGACGAAGTCTGCTACATCGGCCGCATCCGTCTAAACCTCCGATACACGGTGCCATAAATCAACTTGGCATCTTCGGAGAGGTGGACGGATAAAACCAAATAGCATCTGCCCCGAATCACAGGCAAGACGTCCCTGTCTTGGCCACCGTTCGGAGAGGAACAGATTCTGGCACGCCCGGTGGGACCTTTTCCTCTTTCCACTCCACACTTCGTGTGTCGTGTTTTTCCCGCGATCAAATAATCGCGTTGTGTATGTTTTTGGTTGCCCTTAAGGGAGTGGATATTGAAGCCGGCATTTCGTCTCTATGAAGAATGGCATTTGCTCCCACCCTAGCAACTCAGGCTCTGTCATACCCGGCGGAGTCAAGTATGGGTCACTTGCAGCCTCAAATCTCTGCAATCCGGCTTTTCAAGAAATTAACGGGCTTCTTTTTGGGTCGATGCTCCCACCTCCCACCCTCGGTGCCTCAACGCCGATGGAGGAAGCCCAGAAGATGTCTGTCGCCCACAGGCAGGCTCCCCAAGCAGCAGCCTTGCCGACGGAATCGGTCCTCAAACAGCTGGCACATGCCAAAGACCAAGGTCGACGCAGGGGGCAGAATAATCAAGCTATTCAAGAAATCAATGGCTTCAAATTGCACTAACTGCAACAGCAACTCTCGCTCTGTCCCATCTGGAGGAGTAACCTACGGGCCCCAAGCGGCCTCCCTTTTCACTATGCCAGTGGAGCAGGTAACTCAAGCCACCACTGGGCTCTTCTTCGGGACCATGCTCCCGCCAACGAGCTTCAGCGCTCCTGTACCATCGCAAGAAGCTCCCAAGAAGTCGTTTTTCAGCGCTCCTGTGCTTATTTACGCCTTACTTTGCATTATACTGTATATAAGCACAAAAAAAAAATTGTGATAATAAAAGAGTAGAAAGTGAAAAATTATATTTAAAAGATAGGAATAGTTTAAGAAAAACAAGAAAGTTAGATGTTTTCTTAAATGAAACTAGTAATAAGTGGTTATAAGTTGTTGTCCCAAAGGTTAGTAAGATGAAGGAAATTACTAATCTGAGGATAAAAATAAGCCTGAAAAATAGTTCCTATTCTGGAAGCCAAACATTTGAACGTTGAAACCCTACTATACGCACGTACACATATCTTGAAACTCGGGATAGTAGAGGATACCTTGAAATGCTCTTGTCTAGAAGCCAAAGTATGAAGAAAATAAAAGTGGAGAATAAAAGATAAAATGGTGAAAAGAAAAATGAACACTGGTTTTGTTATCACCGAGGCAGCAATAAAAAAATATAGCGAGGGTGCTTTATCACCTAGTGCCTTAGACCAACTGGTTTGGGAGCCACTGCTAAACCTTAGGTGTTGCAAGACGAGGGAAAACACCTAATTAGCAAGCACATGAGTAATCGATCGGTTAGTACCTCATGAAGTATTAACGGTCGCATGAAGAATGTGTGAGCAAATTCCATCTAAATATCTATTAAAAAGTACTGAGGTAGATGGACAAGAGTATGATTGCTTGAATTGAATTCTCTGAGTGTAAGGATGTCTAGTTCACACACGTAGGGGTATATGATCAATGTTTAGAAGAAAGGTAGGAATGAAAACTAAATGCGATATTTTATTGAGGGATGATGTGATTTCTAACATCTTTTCATGACTATTAAGATATGGCACATAGCAACTGAAAAGCTGGTAGAGTTGAAAGCTCTTATTTTCAAGTTCTTTCTTTTATAGTTCTTATCTTTATATAACTTTCACCATCTCTCTTTTATTATACGATTTTGTGGGTGTAATCCGCTGAAAACCCTCAGGAGACAACACCCCTCCTACTAGGGATATACTACTGGCACCGAGTAAGGAAGACCGGGGGCAACTCTCCTTCTGGACTGACTCCGCCGACTCCAACGGCGGAAATTGATGCTGCTGTTCCAACTGGAAACGGCTTTGAACCACTTAGGAAGGTCCACAAGAACTCTCCGACCGCTGTGCTGAAAAGATCTCCTCCACCTATAGAGAGCGCTACAAAGGTGAAGCCGGAAAAGCCCCCTCAACGGCTGTCCTCTAAAATCTACAAGGTCTGGCGTCAAGTCCAAGACTCGGTAATTGATCAAGATTATCCCCGCCGACAGAAAAAGGTGAAAGTTCAGCGGGAAGAGGACCATCCTATCAAGCCATAAAAGGCGATAGCTACTTGGGTGCCCGCTGCAACGGCTCCTTCAACCTCGACCGCCCACGAAAGAGGAGAAGGCCGGAGAAAATCCCTGGGTCTGCGACGAACTGCAAGACTACTGAACCCAAACACCCCAAGTCTGGGGGCATGATGGTACATACCGTCTATATGGCATCTGGAAAAGAGGATAGCCATGTCTTCACAGGTCATAGACCGCTTACGCGATCAATGACTAAGGCTCAGGGGCAACAAAAACAAAAGCTCCAAGAAATGCTGACAGCCATGGCCGCACTTACGGGACCGAAAGCAAGCCCGGAGACATCCTCGGAGCAGCGCCGTGAGCAAGAAACTGATGCCGAGTTTTTTCAGAGAATCCTCGAAAAGAAGGACAAAGAGGTAGCGGAACAAGCTGCCAACATAAAACAAATTCAAGACGAGGAAAAGGTTTGCTAAAGCCATATCAATAGGAATGAAGATACCACCCTCTGAAGAAAACACTTTCGGTGGAGTAGAGATGCATCCTAATTACTGCCTATATCATCAGAAGATCGCACATCCCACTAAAGACTGCGACTCTTTTAAGTGTTGGTGGCAAGGGTATGTCGCTCACAGGCAACACTTCAACAGGACAAAGCGTGAAGCTCATAGACAGCGAAAAATACGACAGATGAGCATAAAAGGGTTGCCGGCAATTGTCATAAGGTTGACCTCGGGGGATCACGAGTTCTCACATTCGGGAGCGATTCCGACGAAAAAGCAGCCCTCGGCCCTCTCTTCAAGGAGTCCATCTCTAAAGGATTGAGGAGTTGCGAGAACATTCAGCTGTGCAATTACACGATACTCGGAGAGAATCTCGGGCCCACAAACAACGGAGCGAACAAAAAGGATAAAGGAAAAGGAAAAACGGTCTTCGTCGCCAGCGCTCAACAACAATCAAGTGACCCTAGACCGGTTTTTCGCCAAAGCAACAAGCGGCAACCTCTCTATGAGAAGTTGAAACGACCTTACTCTTTTCCCCGGGATGAAACAAAGAGGCTGTTCGAACTAGCAGTGTACAACAGGCTTATCACTCTACCAGAGCCGAAACACCAGCTACAACTGAATGATGTCAACAATCCTGATTACTGCCCTTACCACCAAGTATTGGGCCATCCGATCGAAAACTGCTACGTTTTCAAAAACTGGGTTGAAGACCAATACCAACAGGGCGAGTTCGCGTCGTCCGAAAACTGGAATGTGAGCCCGCCACAACCACATGCTCCAAGAAAGATGGATATGCCGGGGGCATCATGCTCATTCATAGGGAAAGCCCCATTGAACCAGCATCGTCCAGGGGACATCGATTCATCTTGGCGACGACTGATTATTTCTCCAAATGGGCAGAAGCAGTACCGCTGAGGGAAGTAAAGACGGAGAATATCCTCCATTTCTTCAAGACGCACGTCATCTATCGGTTTGGAACTCCGAGACGGATTATCTCCGATAACGGGCCAGCCTACAGAAGCCACAAAATCAGTCGCTTCGCGCAACAGCATAATATAGACTGGAGATATTCCTCAGTTTATAATCCGCGAGCTAACGGTCTAGCTGAAGCCTTCAACAAGACCATGACAAAGATCATGAAGAAAATGGCGTCCCGAAATAAGAAGGACTGGCACGAGAGACTGCAAGAGCTCTCTGGGCGTATCGAACTACGTTCAAGACGGCCACGAACACAACGCCGTACGCGTTGGTATTCGGTACAGAAGCAGTACTCCCCCTCGAGATAGAGTTACCCTCTCTACGAGTGGCAGTCCACTACGAGCTGACGGACGAAGAAAATGCTCACCTTCGGCTTGAGGAGCTTGATGCCCTTGATAAAACCCGGCTCATAGCGCAACAAAATCTAGAAGCTTATAAAGCAAAGATGACGCGCTCATATGAAAGATTGACCCGACCGAGGACATTCCGCCAAGGCGAACTCGTGCTAGTGATCAAAAGACCTATGATCCCCAATCGCGCCAAGCGGGGAAAATTCGAGCCGAACTATGAAGGCCCGTACATCATAGACAAGGTCTACCAGGGTGGAGCCTATCTACTCATGGATATGCACGGTGAAAGGCCTTACAGGCCAATAAATGGTCGATTCCTAAAGAAATACTACGCTTAGCGAGTTACTGCCTAGGTCAATGATAGATGACGACGACTATGTCCGCTCGCTATCTTCCTAAGCTCAAACTTTATAAGCAGTAGCCAGCCTTCTCCTGGATGGACCGAAACGTCCTTAAACTAATGGCGGACCGAAACGTCCTTAAACTAATGAAGGACCGAAACGTCTTTAAACTACTACCGCAGCATCCTTAGGCTGACGAGATATATATAAAAAATATATAATAATAAAATATAATAAACGGTATGTCCATAAGCAAAATGGGCACGGATGAAAACCCGAAAGGGCTCCGTGAGTAAAAACAGCAGGGCTACCGGCGAGTGTTCGTGAAAACCCGAAAGGGCGGGACCTCGTAAAAAAAAAGAATAAAAGAATAAAAAAACGGTATGTCCATAAGCAAAATGGGCACGGATGAAAACCCGAAAGGGCTCCGTGAGTAAAAACAGCAGGACTACCGACGAGTGTTTATGAAAACCTGAGAGGGCGCAACCTCATTAAAGGACACTTACAGGGTCCTCTCGACCTTGTAAGGAGAAACCACCCGCGTGAGATCCTTACGACTCACAAGGGAGCAATACACTTAGGGATCCTTACGATTCCTAAGGAGAAAATACACTTGCGAGATCCTCACGACTCGTAAGGAGAACTCTCTTATGGGACCCTCACGGCTCATAAGATTTGAAAGTCTTAAGTTACAGAGACCTAAACCTGTGCTTAAGCAAACCCCACAACTTTCAATATTACCCTACAAGTGGCTCAATACTGACCCTTGTATACAATCCACGGGCGCGAATAAACATTTCCCTAACCAAGTCTCATCCGTGACTGGGGATATGTACGCATGATGAACAACCCTTATAAGTCCTCTCGACCTACAAGGAGAAAACCCTCTTGTAGGATCCTTACGACTTACAGAAGAACATACACTTAGGAATCCTCACGGTGCCTAAGGAGAAAACACACCTACGAGATCCTCACAACTTGTAAGGAGAAATACCTTTGTGAGACCCTTACGACTCATGAAGTTAAAAGCCTTAGTCGACAGGACCTTAACCCTGTTCGCTAAGCCACCTTTGTTCGACAACGACAGAGGCAAATGATGATTCGCTCCAGGCAACATCCCAGTTGTAGCGGTGCTGATGCCGAAATCGGTGTCTACCATCTATTGGCCATACTTGCTAAAACTACATGCCACTGAAAAGGAGAAGTTACTCATGAGCATAAAAACTACTTCACACCAAAGTAAAACATAAAGAAATAGAAGGGTGCGGCTCATGGAATTGAGAGTTTGGAACTATATCTTTTAAGAGTCGAGATTTGAGTCAATGATAAATAACGACGCTTGTGTCCGCTCGTTATCTTCTCAGATCAAGATTCTTAAAGTTATATACCAACCCGAAACCGGTCATACGCTATGCATTACTCTGCACTACTTCACCCACATATATACTTACGTGGGCAAAGTAGTGGGGGGCATTTGTTCCCGCCAAAAATTTCTGCGCAAAAGAGTCCAAGGTATCAAATGACAACGATACGCTTAAGAAAATGCGAACCAGTATCTTCCGGCCTGTATTTTGATAAACTCCCCAATGAGAAACTGTTAAATTATGATTGTATTGAAAGCATCTCGAAAAAATCTTCGATTTGATATATTATGGGCCTCATAATTCATCCGGGATCAAAAGTTATGAGCAAATGTCTTATGCACATGTGATCTAAGAAAGAAGATGCGAACCAGTATTTTCCGAGCTGTATTTTGACAAACTCCGGAATGAGAAACAGCTAAATTCTGATTGTTTTGAAAGCATCTCGAAAAGACCTTCGATTTGATATATTATGGGCCTCATAATTCATCCGGGATCAAAAGTTATGAGCAAATGTCTATGCACATGTGATCTAAGGAAGAAGATGCGAACCAGTATTTTCCGAACTGTATTTTGACAAACTCCGGAACGAGAAATGGCAAAATTCTGATAATACTGAAAGCATCTCGAAAAGACCTTCGATTTGATATATTATGGGCCTCATAATTCATCCGAGATCAAAAGTTATGAGCAAATGTGTTATGCACGTGTAATCTAAAGTAATGCTCTGCTACATGGGGAATGCATTTTTTAGTCCCACATCGGGAAAAAGGAGAGATGGCTTCTCTACCACTCCCATAAAAATAAGAGGGGATACCTCTTAGAAATGGTAGAGTTCAATCCTCAAAGGATTCAATACTCAAAGGAGCTTGGTTCTCCAAAGGAGCTTGGTTCTCCAAGATAGGAGCATGCTCCTCCCCATAATGCGCATATGCGCAAGCGCCATGTGCGCTACGTGCAACGCACGTGTGCCCGCCATGCGGCACCACGTGCAACGCACGTGCGCACCACTTGAGAACATTTAATAATATTAAAAGGAGCCTAGTTCTCCATATATAGAAGCCCTGCTTCTCCTCATAATGCGCATATGCGCTACGTGCAACGCACGTGTGCTCGCCACGCGCGCATCACGTGCAACGCACGTGCGCACCATATGAGAACATTTAATAATATTAAAAGAAGCCTATTTCTCCATATATAGAAGCCATGCTTCTCCTCATAATGTGCATGTGCGCTACGTGCAACGCACGTGTGCCTGCCACGCACGCACCACGTGCAACGAATGTGCGCACCACGTGCAGCGCACATGAGAATATTCAATTAAAAGGAGACTCGTTCTCCATAGGAGCTTGCTCCCCCCCCATAATGCGCATATGCGTAAGATTCATGTACGCTACGTGCAAATATGAGCACCCAACACGTGCGACGCACGTGCGCCCAACACGTGCGACGCACGTGCGCGAACGCAAAGAAGCCTTTTTCAGCAGCGAGAAGCTTAAGCTCCAGCCTGTTCTTCCCCCCCAAATGAGTGAGACATGGTTCAAAGGGTACATCCCTCCACACCTTCGATATATGGCACTGTAATCTCTCAGTGTCGTCGGAGAGGTGGTGGGTCCCAACGACCAATGATCCTTCTTTCTAAAATAAAAAAAAGAAGAAGTGAGAACATTGACAGAGAAATAGAGAAAGAATTCAGAGAACTCCTAAAAAGAAAGTTTGAGAAGAAATCAGAAAAAAAAGAAGTTAAACCTTTGAAAAGAAGAATTTCTTCTGAAAAGATCAATGATCTAAGAAAAGATCAAGATCTTAAAATAAAAAGAAAAGATCAAATAATAAGAATAAAATAAAAAGTAATATACTTCTTTATTAGACCATTTGATCTACACAAAGGCATTGCCTTTTGATGAACCACTAGTTCTGGAATCTTAAAAAGATTCTTTTCTTGAATCCAAAATTGGATCAAGATATTAAAACAGTGCCTTGCACTTGTAAATTTATACTGTTGCGCTCTGGGGTTGGCGCAAGCCACCAGAGAGCGCCACGTGTCAGCTCCAGAACAACTTGCGCTGTGCGCTTTTAAAATAGAGCGTTGCTCTCTGAAATTGGTGCAACTCACCAGAGCGCGTCACGTGTCACTGGCGCAGCGCACTGCGCTAATTGCGCTTGCGCTCACCAGAGCATGACACGTGTCACCTCCACATGCGCTTGCGTTCATTAATTAGCGCAAAGCGCCTGACAGGCCACATGACCACCGTCACACAATTAATGCGCTGCATTATTTACAGAAGGGCCAAGCCCAATTAAAAAAGACCTAACAGGCCAAATTAAATGCAATGCATTATTTTAAAGAAGGGCAGAGTCCAAACAGATGCTCTGCATCATTTATAAAGGGACAAAGCCCAAATCAGAAAGGCCTAGCAGGCCAAAATAAAATGCAGTGCATTATTAAACAGGGGCAAAGCCCTAGCACAGGTCTAATAGGCCAAAGATAAAAACGTTGAATATTCTCAACTGGACTTAGCCCAATCATGGCCGTAAGTCCTCAAATTAAATTGACTGAGCAAGACTGCTCTCCTAAATCAATTTACATCCGGTTCAAGGGTACATCTCCGAACTCCTCTGACACCTATCGTTGTAATCCTTCAACGACGTCAGAGAGGCGACGGGTCCCGACAACCACACATTAATACGGACTGTGGGGTCCTTAAACTCATGGACTAATGCGTCCTTAAACACACCCATACGGACTGTGGGGTCCTTAAACTCATAGAGTTACGCATCCTTAAACTAATGGACTAATGCGTCCTTAAACACATTCATATGGACTGTGGGGTCCTTAAGCCCATGGACCAATGCGTCCTTAAACCAATGGACCGCAACGTCCTTAAACTACCTATGGACCACCATGTCCCTAAACTGGAATATGGACCCCCATGTCCCTAAACTGGCAATGGACCGCAATGTCCTTAAACTACCTATGGACCACTATGTCCCTAAACTGGAACAATATAGCCCCCAAATGCTCTTTTGTCGGATCTAAACGATCCCGTTTAAGTTGATCTTAGCCTCAAATATGGCTAACGTATCCTTAAACCTTCAAACAAACTTCAGTCCCAAATTGGACTATAGATCCTCCAATCAACTCTGGTTCAAGGATACATCTCTGATCTCCTCTGACATCTGTCGTTGTAATCCTTCAACGTCTTCAGAGAGGTGACGGGTCCCGACGGCCATACATGCAATGGACCACAATGTCCCTAAACTGGAAATGGATCTAGACGATCCCGTTAAGTAGATCTTAGTATGGAAATTAGACTAACGTATCCTTAACAAACGTTTGAGTTGATCTTAGCATCAAATATGGCTAACATATCCTTAAACCAAAACCCAAAACCCAAATCTAAGAAAATACGGATTTGGACTAATCCACGTCCTACGGGCGACAAAATAAATAGTCTCCGTATACAATCCACGGGCAACCACAAACAAAACAAACACACACGACACGAAGTGAACTTCTAGAGCAGGAGAAAGTGGCTACCGCGATGCAGTAGCGTAATTAACTGCAGGGGCTTGCGCCTGCAGGGAAGAGCGTCCCCACAATCAAAAACCCCTCAAGCGAGGGGGAATCTGACGAAGTCTGCTACATCGGCCGCATCCGTCTAAACCTCCGATACACGGTGCCATAAATTAACTTGGCATCTTCGGAGAGGTGGACGGATAAAACCAAATAGCATCTGCCCCGAATCACAGGCAAGACGTCCCTGTCTTGGCCGCCGTTCGGAGGGGAACAGATATTTTTTTAATTAATGTAGAGTTATGCGGATGCTTGTTTTGTGATTTGTGGGGCCTAGGAAGGGTGATAAAATCCCCACCTAATCTGAATTTTGGTTTTCCCCCTTAAAGTCCGTTTTAAAAATATGCACAAACAAACCAATATCAAAACACGCAAAAAGATTTTTGAGCGGCGCTAATTTTTGCAAAGAATCCTGCAGAAAGTTATATTATTGGATTTGAGAGGAGAGATAAAAATCAGAGAAAGATACCTGAAGATTTTGGGGGCACAAATCCACAAAGAAGCCGCTCAATCACGGCCAATTGCTTGCAAATGTTGCGGTTCCGCCGCACTTTAAGGTGATCTTTTGTCAATTTTTCGTCAGTGCACCCCTTTTCTCCTCTGGCCTTTGATGAAAATTTCTGAATCTCTAATTTCTCATTCTAGTGACTCCAGATACCCTTGCAAAATTCACATAATAATCGTTAAATATGCAAGTTGCGGTTTTGGTTCTCTTTTATAATATGTTTTCTGGATTTTATAAAAATTCAACCCGAATAGCAAGAAAACAATTACAGCCGTTTCTCCGGCAACGTCGCCATTTGATTGTTCTTTTTAAAGAAAGTAGTGTTTTGTAAAGTAACCGCAATCAATAACGGTGTCGCTTGTAGCTAGCCGAAATGAGTACGGCTTGTCCTCAGGGAAACGTCGAATCTTTATCTTGCTTTAGACGAGTTAATTGAAATATGGATGGTTTGCTCTAGATCTACGATATACGGATGTAGATTTTATGAAAAACAGGCTTGTAGGGTTCATAGAATTTAGTAGTAATGGATGATTAATTAAAAATGGCTCCTTTTTATTTTTTACTAGATTTAACACTAGATCGATAGTGATGAATGAAGATTAGGGTTTTTGGAGGGAATAGGGTTCCCACTCTTAACGCTTATCTTTTCATTGACCTCTATTCATATCTAGCCATTATCAAAACAAGTGTTAATCTAATCTCAAATCGCGGTCGAGACTATCAATAAATTGGTAGGGCGCCCGATAAGGATGTTAATAATTGTTTTGCTAAAGTTTATAAACTTTAAAAGATGCAAAAGAATTTAATAGATTTTATCATCCATTGATCTACCATAATCCTACGAACCCTATCAAGCGTAGAATTACTCACGCACGGTTGAGATAGAAGAGAAGATGAAAAAGGAGATCATAATGTAAAATGCAGAAAGTAATGCAGAAAGTAAATACGGAAAGTAAAATGCAAATAACTAAACTAAAGATCTACCTTTTTATTAATCAACTATCATTTACAAATCCGTCGAATTTAGAGTACAAGAACCCTAGTTTTTGCTCCCGATCTCTGTTCTCGTTGGAAGTAGATGAATAGATAATGATTAACCTGGATGCGTGGATCGTCTTGGACCTCTTGACCTCTTCGGTTTTTTATCATCTTTCGTATGAAGCTCTCGGTCCTTTAAATAGTCATGCAAGAAGAAAATCCTAGATCCCATGTGTTAGGATTTGTTGATACGATCATACCCACAAAATCCAAAATCCTACGGCCATGATATTGCCGTGGATCCGCCGCATATACATCGATTTGACCGCGGTTGGGCAGCGGTATGGTGGGATCTCGTTTTGAAATTTCTTCTGCTTCTAGGTGTTGACACGTGGAGATTGTTTCAATTTCTGGATTCTTCAAATCTTTTTCTGAGTCTCTGCCATTCATGATTTTACGATTTGGTTCAACTTTATCGACAGATTTTATTCCCGACATCTCGGATCTCCTGATCTCCACATCTGAGCTCATATCTGCACAATATCTCAATTCATATTGTTAGTAGCATTTGTTATTATTTTGAGATATTATCCTAGCCATTTTATATGATATAATATTTTAAGAATATTTATTAGGGATATTTGATATGATATGCATATTTTAATTATTAATATTTTATATAAATATTTTATGCATATATTTTCTTACATAATGTTAATTATAATGTAGAAACATATGATAAAAAATATTTTACAGATAAACCTACATATGTTCCATATTTACGATAAACACCTTTAAGTACTTAACAAAAGTAAGAAAAATGTTCCATCAAATGTGCATTATTTTCGACTGAACACATGCATACGATGCGATCGGTTAGGACAGCCATGCGGGTGGATTTAATTTGATTAAGAAACGACGGGTTGAACTTGACTTGCGACTTATGATCTGTTGACCTTTGCCAAGTTCATAAGCCGTTTGGGGGTAAAAATCGATATCGAGAGTTTCAAGTGTTGAAACTTGCAATGAGATTGCATACCTTCTATGGAGTGGGGTGACTTGTTGACCTCTGTCAAGGTTATCACGCCATGATAATTTGGATCCCGATTCCCACTGTGAGTAATAGTTACTCTCGGGATAAGATCCCGGCTAGTTCTCCTTTTAGGATTTGAAGGAGGATTTGACGGAACAGTGGGAGCCATCCTGATTAGATAAATATACCAATCTAATCTTGATAGAGTACCCGACGAGTATTTCTTTTCTCTTTCTCTGGCAGCGACCTAGGACTGACCTTAAACTAAAAACTCGTAAACCAAGTTAACCGAACCTTTTTACAATCAATTGTTTTGGAATGTCATGATTGCTCTATTTCACGACATAGTCGCACATGTCCTTATCCTTCCCACTTCCCCTTTTGCTTCCTCCAGAACACTCTTTATGTGATACAGAGATCCATAATACTTGGAAGGCCATCGTATAGTTAGATATGAATTCGAAGAAATTGTTTCAGTCGAGAATAACAGCAGGTTCTGGAGAAAGTGAATTGTATATGATACAATTCATTTGTCTCTCCTCTCCACCTTATCCCAAGTTTGAGAGCTCCTTAAATAAGGAGAATATACCAGTTGCGCTTGTTGGATAGTCTCCTTCCAAATCCCGATACTGGAGCTGAAAGGAAAAGTAAGAAGAAAATCAACTAGCATAAGTTAGGTATACATAAGGTAAGACAGAGAAATAACAATAGGGGACGAAGTGAGCCGTAAGAAAAATACAACTACTATTATGACCCTGGGCAATGAAAGAGGCATTACTTAGAATACCCGGCCACCCCTTGAAACATTTTGATGTTTCATAGATTTTATGTGATTGTAATCGAAAACCGTTTTCCAATTAATTCTAAATCCTGGGTATAAAGATACCGGATTAACATCCCACCTCTGTAAGTTGTTACAGATGCCGAGAAGGATTAGATTATTGGAAAAATGTGATTTGATTCTCAATGTCGGATATTAGAGCAATTGTTGCTATTGGGAAAATCACCTGGTTTTTCCTTTCGGCAAACTTTTAGTTTTGAATATCTGTTATTATGCACCAACTTTTAAAAACTGATATATCCGTATCTTTTTTTGATAAAGTGGGATATAAATTTTCAAAAATTATGTTATGAACATTTTCCTTTATCATTTGATAATTGGGTAAGGTGCATTGAAAAACAGGATGTACATTCTTAAACAAAATACAGTGTTCATATTATAACACACAGAGTATGAGTTAGTGAACTCATAGGACTTATACATAATGATGTATGTTGTCCAATGTCTATATGGACAAGGGGTTGGTACTCATACTTCGTTCCATTTTACTGTGAGTTCTCTGGTTTTAGACACGCATTCTTGTTGAAATGCAAAGTCCAAAGATTTTGAGAAGATCATAAGATATAGGAATAAAGTAGAGAACCAATTGCTGGAAGTACCATGATTCTTCGAAGTGTTCGAAAATGTGGATACTATGCTGTATTCCATAGTAATCGAGAATTTAATTCTTTCTCAGATTGATCATCCATGGGTGCGCTCCATGATGAGTAATACTTAATCGCCTTTTTCGATTAAGCGATGCACTAGAAATAGATGCATATCAATTGATATAGGTTCTACCTAAATCAGTGCTTCATATTCTATATCTGATATAGATTGGGTTATCATCTTAAGATTGTTAATATGATAAGTTTTCTTGATTATACTTAAAACCAGAATCCGGATTAACTCTAAGCACGTTTCAGTAAGTTTGTGGGTTATCCCAGGCATTGACGAGAGTTTAACTTTCTACCATTTTCGGTATCAAAAGTTGTTTTGTTCTCGACACGCCACTTTTTTAGAAAAGGAATTTCTTGCAAAAGAAATTAGTGGAAGTATGGTAGAACTGGAAGTGATTCCAGAACCACAAACGGTTATTGAGGATTTAGTAAAACCTGGGGATTCAATTGACCATGACAAATTTTAACCTACTCCGCAGATTTGGTAGGTGACCTTAGCCACCTGAAAGGTACTATAGTTTCCTCATTGAAGGTGATAGGGAGACTTGCATCATGTGATGATGACCCATTAGTTATCAGCAGTTCCTGTGAAGTGGTGACTTCCGACTGATGGCTGGATGTCGAGTTATCCTAGTTAGACTCCATACACTGCAATAAAGTGTTAACTTTGTTGGGTGCTCCTGAAGGGGTAAAACCCATAAAAAGAAAGTAGATCTTTCGAGATCGGTGCAAATGGAAAGGTACTGACCTAATAAAGCTAGACTTGTAGTAATTTTTTTTCATCAATACCCATTGTGGATTGTGATGAAACTATTACTTCAGTGTCCATGCTGAAATCCATACAGATAAAACTTGACAATGTTGTCTTTCATGACTATGATATCTGGCATGTGGATGACTATAATGTCTTTATAAATTGGAGTTAGAAGTGAGTGTATATATGACTCTGCCAGAGAGTTATCTTAGTCAGTAGGAGCAGCCGTAAGTGTGAAAGTTGCTTAAGTTTATCTTTAAACTAAAGCAGGCATAGCGGAGAAAGATCATATGTTTTGATGATACGGTCAAAGCGTTTGACTTTATCAAAATGAGAGATGAACCTAATATTTATAAGAAGGTAGTAGGGAGTGTTGTCAGATTCCTTATATGGTATGTGGATGACATACTCATGATAGGAAGTGATGTTCCTATACTGCAAATCGATAAAACAATGGTGATCACATGTGTTTCTCCATATAAGATATGGATATCAGTCCAATTCTCGAGAAACATAGGTAGCAGTGAAGAGCATTTGATGTCCTTGGAATATGGTAATGGCAGCTTCCAGAAGGAAGTCCCAATTCAAGATTCCCAGGAAATATGGGAGACAGAGCGTCTGTCGCGAGTTATAAGTTTACCCTCATATGAGGAGAAGTATATTGGAAAGAGTTCTAAGTGGGATACTGAGGTAGTCGTGGTGCTAGATACTGATTGTGATCAGCAAAAGTATACCGCCTGAGAATTCGCTGGATAAAATTGTTCATTTATGGACATGATCCTATCGTATGTCCAAGAAAATACTAAGACATGTATCGCTCAGTTCAGGAGATATTTGATCTCCGTGAAATTGAGATTCAGGGAGAAACAGAGAGAAGCGTTGTGTTGCGTCCACTCATTGACGCTAGTTCTCGAACACAATTTTCGAAACTGTTGATACAGAAGTTGGGTATGAGATACCGCAATAATTGGCTTTAAGTGCAAGTGGGAGATTGTTGGATATAGGTGCCCTCATGTCAATTATTGATATTGAAGAAAGACCTATATGAGAGAACAGTCTTACTTTAGATGATAATATGTTATCTGATTTGTTTTTATCTTTCATGTGATGCCTTTTATTTACTATCACGTATCGTTTAGAAATGAGATAAAGCCCTAAGATTTTTCTTGACTACTAGGAAGATGATGGATATCATAATAGTAGGGCCTGAGTAGTCGATAAGTACATCCTTAAATGTGCCTAATCGTTGGAATATCGAGACTGGGCATCAGTACTCTAGTTTAGACTAGTGTGTACGTTTTTTGACCTGGTAGGAGGGCGATAGCTAATCCTACAGCTATTAGTGTTTGACATCGATGATTGTATACATGTGCTCATTGGATGAGTTACACTGGACGAACTCACCGAGAACTCCTAGTCGGTAATATACCAATTGTTGGATATAGTGCCCTCAGAGTCAATTATTGGATCACAGGCACGTGATTGCAATGATTGAGGGAGGACCTATGCCGGTAGGACAGTCTTACTCGAGTTGATAGTATGCTATCTGGTTTGTCTTTATCATCGTATACAGCTTTAGGTGACCTTACAGGTCACTATTGCACGTTGATAGAGCCCTTAGGATTCTTTCTTGACGGCCAGCAGTATGATGGCGATCATATACGTGGGAGCTGGGGTCTATAAGCACATCCTTAAAGTGTCCCTAGTCGTGGGAGTTTCGAGACTGGGCATCGATACTCCATTAGTAGACTAGTGTATACAGTCGAGACCCCGACGAGGGGCGGTGGCCGGTCTCACAAGCCATTGGTGTCACTTGGTTCACCTAAGTTGTATACAGGTGCTCATTGGGTTATGAGTACACCGGACAGGACTCGCCGGGAATATGCTAGTTGGGATTATACCAGACGTCGGATAGCAGTTCCCTGGTGACATGTGTATAGGTTAGTTCATCGACCTGAGATCGTCATTTGTCTCGTGTGAGTTCCTACTGTGCTTTGATTACTACCCTACCACGGCTCAAAGGAGTCGTGCAAACAGGTTTTAGTTGGGTACAGTCCCGAGCCACATGGAGGTAGTGAGCGGATCGGCAGGGGTTTCGTCTCTCCCGGTATTGGGGGTGAGATCGCGCTATGTTTTGGAGAGCCATTACATAAAGCCCTCGGCCGAGGCAGGAGATTTACCGGTAGGTATTCCAGTAGTATCTCAGGGTGTTCTGGACTACACTCCGACACGACTTGTACCGCTTTTGGGGGTCTGACTTTTACCAACCCCCTAGGCCCGCCATGCGATGCTCATAGACGAATGGACCGGACTGTATGGATATTGTCACTGACAGGCTCAGTAGGGTGTCAGGATGAGTTCACTCATCGACCTCCCTTTTGGTCAATACTTGGTAGCCCGTTACGTACGGCTAATACCTCTGACGTGCTAGTGGTTAAATCCACAGCCAAAGTATTGACGAGTCTTTAGAGTCCCCCACAGACAGTTTCTCAAGTTTCGGGCGAAACGTTGTAGAGGCCGTATGATATATGGCAGGGTTCGATCATATACGTGCGATATTGCACGGATCATGATCGGACGGATCATACTAGTAGGCTTTGGTTTAAGCCGGATCCTAGTATTAGATTTGTTGGATTACTTTAGTCTCATCGCATTCGCATTCAGTCGGAATGCGGATGCATGTATGTATATACAGGTGAGGTGAGGGGTATCCTTGTGATCCGTCACGAGTTTACTTTAGATGTTGCCGGATCTTTTTGTTGGACCAAACATTTGGATTAATGTTTGGATAATGGAATTAGTGAGCTAGAAATCATCATTAGATGCATTAATGTGACATAGACATATACTATGAGTCATGGTCTCTTTTTTAGCAAATGTGTCACATTAATGGATTGATTTGAGTCATGAAATGAGAAGGAGAGAGAGAGGGGCTGCCATGAATAGGTAGTGAGCTCTCATATTATTCTACTCTCTCACTCTCATTTTTTATGATAGCATCACAAGAAAAGAAAAGAGAGAGAAAGCCTTCTCTTCTTCTTCTTCTTCCTCTAGCTTACATTCTCCATCAATAGCAACACCTTCAACCTCCATCCATCTTATGGATGCAAGAGGCAAAGTGATCACAAACATTCTCTACAACACCTTGGACGTGTCGGCTAGCACACTTCGCGTCTGAGTTGCTTCGGATGAAGCAGGAGCCCGTAAAAAGACTTCTCGATGTGGTTCCCTTTCCGACGAGGAGATGAAGACCCGAGATGCCGTGAGGAGCTTGGGATGGTGGCCGAAAACCGAAGGACACGGATCGATCGGTATAGCCCTCTATCCCTTCTCTAGATAGCTAGTTGTAGGTTAATGGTTCGATCCGGGTTTTAAGCATACAATGGCGCCGGTTTTCAAGTTAAGAAAAATTTTTGTTTCCGCATTTTGGCCTCGGAAAGACGGCCGGGGCCCTACCGTAGTCTTACACCAATGTCAGGTAGCAGTTCTCTTATGATATGTACAGGAAAGTCCTTAGGATATGAGATCACCATAGTGTCACATGTGTGTTCCCACTATAATTAGACTTCTATCCTACCACGGCTCAAAGTAGTCGTGCAAACATGTTTTTGTTGGGTATAGTCCTGAAGCACGTGGAGGCAGTGAGCGGTCGAAGGGATTCGTCTCTCCCGGTATAAGGAGTTGATGTCACGCTATGCAGAACACGAATACAACCATAAGTCGATGGCCATCGCAGTGGAGATAAACTGATAAGTGTTATGAGTTGTATCTCCAGTTGGTTATGAGTCCTTTGTCGCACGACTTATCGAGTTATTGGAGTCTGACAGATTTCAAACCCTAGACCCGATATGCTATATTCTTAGATGAAGAGATCGGACTATATAGTAATGTCACTGATAGACTTTGCAGGGTTCTGATGAGCTTGCTCGTTGATCTTCTTTCGATCAATACCTGGGTAGCTGTTACGTACAGTTAGTACCGCTGACATGCTTGTGGGCTATGGATATGATCCTAACCTACTGCCAGCGTATTATCGAGTCTTAAAAGTCCCACACAGAGATTTCCCAGCACATGCGAAACGATGTAGGGCACTTATAGGAATACATGCAGAAATTTGATTAAAAACGTGTATTTGATACACATATTTTAATCGGATGCTTATTGATATTAGCCGGTATATATATGATATAACCGGATTATTATATCAAGTGTTGATTTAATAATTAAATATATATTTATATATTGATATATTGATATATTAACTAATATCGTGCTCACTTAATTATTTTCTTCTCTTTAATTAATATTTATATCTGATATAAATAATGAGACATGTATATTGATACATGTATGATGGGAGTATAAGAATTATATGAAAGAAATAAGAATGAGTCATGGTTGTAGAAGTCGTGAGATGACACTTTTTATGACTCATTTGTGTGAGCCATTATTTATAATGACTCATTTTTGTTTCTAGTTCATATTCTTTTCAACCTTATCTTCTTCAAAACTTTTATCTCCTCCATGCTTTTTCTTCCTCCTTTTGATTTTTCTTCAAGTGAGGAATGGAAAAGAAAAGAGAGAGATTAAGTGAGCTAATTATTTTACATCTCTTACTTATCATTCTTAGCAAGTTTAATTAGTGGGTTGCTTCATTTTGATGAGATCAATTTGAAGGTAGAGCTTGTGTTGGAGTTATGTCAAGGTGGATCATCTTCTGCGAGGATATCATCGAGCAAGTTTGTTCCGGGCTTCGTGAAGACTAGCCGGAGTCCAAGGAGAGCTAGCTAACGCGCTACAAAGCTTGTAGCCCTCTAAACTTTAGTTTTTAGCTTACTAGTTTAGATGCAAGTTTAGCTTTTTAGTTTGATTCTTGGTTTGGATTTGCTATAGCTCTCTAGATTTTTAAAATTACCGCTTCCGCTGCGCTTTAAACTCTACTAGAGGTGCCAAGAAACCCAATAGGAAGCCCGGTCCCATCAGCGATCCACACACATATTGAGGCGCTATAACCCGATCCGGGAGATAGTAGATCATCGTGAGATCGAAATTCGAAGAGTAGACAGAAAAGACAACGCAGCGGATCCATTCACCAAGGTCATATCTCAGGCACAGTTTGAGCAACTATTCGAGATATTGGGTATGAGAACTGCAATAATTGTCCTTAATGCAAGTGGGAGATTGTTAGATATAGGTTCCTTAGAGACAATTATTTTACTTGGACCTATATGTACAGAATATTCTTGCTCGAGATGATAGTATGCTATCTAGTTTTCTTTATCTTTCATGTGTATGTGTTTTACTTGCTATTACGTATCGCTAATACATGCTGATAAAGCCCTTAGGATCTTTTCTTGACTACCAATATTATGATGAGATAAAACTAGTGGGGCCTGGGTAGTCCATAAGCACATCCTTAAATGTTCCTAGTCGTGGGGGTATCACGACAGGGCATCGGTACTCAAGAGTAGACTGGTGTAAACGTTTCTTGATCCCGACTGGGGCGATGGTTGGTCCCGCAGCCATTGGTGTTTGACACCGAAGATTGTATACAGGTGCTAATTGGAGAATGAGTACACTGAACAGACTCGCCGAGAACTCCTAGATAGTATTATACCTATTGTCAGATAGCAGTTCTCTGATGATAATGGTACATGATAGTCTTTTTACCTGAGATCATCATAGCATCTTGTGTGTGTTCCCACTATATTTTGACTTCTACCTAACCACGGTTTTAAAGAGCCGTGCATACAGGTTTTAGTTGGGTATAGTCATGTTCATCACGAAAAACTGCATTTTAATATCGCTCATTCGTTATCATTTTTGTGAATATCGGTACCATTAACCAGTGTCTGCCCAATAAGTATAGGATACAGGTATTCGGAACAAAATACTGGAAACACACTCAAAATATATGAAATGAAATTTGTGAGCCGACAGTGCAACCGGAATGGAAAACCGATCATTATTCAAGAAGATTTTGTAACACACAACATTTTTATATAAATGGTCCAACATGTTGTGCAAAGATTTTCACAAGTGTGAACACACATTTTAGATGCATGAACCAGCCATGGAACATTTGAGCAAGTGATGCAAGTGGATGAGCAAGTGGACATGTAATGAGTGTGTTAAAAAGAGTTGATGTGATAGATTCAAAACTTAACATTTTCCCTCCAAATCTTCTGAGAAAAATCCAAATTGTTTTAAAAGAAACAAACAGATCCAGAGAGATGGTGAAGAGGTCATTAGATCACCACACAAAGACGGACCCCACCACTCAAAGAAAAACCGTAAGAATATTCCCAAAAACCGACTTGGCGGCCCAAGTTGCACCAAATTGTCTCATTTTTCTTCTGGGCACTCCTCATTGTCATATCACTTCATTTTTATTGTTTATTTTTTTTATTTTGAAGTGCCTATAAATACTAGAACAGAGAGCAAGCTTGGAAGCCATAGTTTAGCACACTTCATACCATTTTCATTCTATATTTTGTAATTTTGTTCTAGTTCTTTGTACATAGTAGTTAGTTAACTTTCAGTTCCTTACCATCCCTTGATCTTGCAACCTCTTCATTGAGTTTGCAAGTTTAGGTTTTGATTATTGAACTCATACCTTGTACCTTCATTTGAACTTAATGAAGCTTTCATTCTTTGCACCTTGGTTCCTAGTATTTTCTTGCCTTTAATAACTTGCAATGTTTCTTTGATGTTCTTTATTTACTTGCAATACTTAATTTGATGTATCTTCTCTCTTATGTTTTTTTTTTCACTTTTATAATGGTTTGTGAGTAATTTTCCTTCTTATTAGGGAATGAGAAGGTGATGTTTAAGTTACGATTCTCTTTATGTTATCCTTTGCCCAATTACTTGTCAATTGAACTCCGTTCAAAGTTCACGCAAGCGCTCCATTAGACACCTGATAGCGGTGATTCCTAACCGTGACCGGTAGCGTTTGGTTTGGACGGAGACGAGGGTAAGAGACAAGAATGGAAGGACAAGGGTCAATAAGTCGTATTTCGCGCACAATCGCAAATAGCATACTTAAGCACCCTAATCCACGCTGTTGCCGATTATCATAGCATCAATAGTTAAGTGAGGCACAAAGCAAAGCATATGGATTCTCCTAACCTAACTCTATCCCTAACAAGCTGTATCTTGCATATACAAAACACTTACGTTAGAAACAAACTTTTCTGACTTATGACTTAACTCATGAAAACAATAACCAAAAACGTATCATCTCCCTTCGGACGATCCATACTCATCATAGCTAGCTACACGCAACCCCGTTTTGATTGCAGTAACTTAAAACTTAATACGACATAGCAAATCTCTACCAATCAAGTCCCGAAGCACATGGAGGTAGTGAGCGATCAATAGGGTATTCTTCTCTCCCGGTATAGAGAGTTGATGTCGTATTGTGCATAATATGACTATAACCTGAAGTTCTTGATCAGGACGGTTGAGATAAACTGATAAAAGTTATCAATTATATCTCAGAAAGTTATAAGTTTGTTATTGGCATGACTTATTCGGTTATTGGGGGTCTGACAGGTTCCATCTCCAGACCCGGTATGCGACACTTTTTGACCAAGAGACCAAACTGTACGATAATTGTCACTAGTAGACTTTATTGGGTTCGGATGAGTTTGGTTATCGACTAACCTTTTGATAAATACCTGGGTAGCCGTTACATGCAGCTAGCGTTGTGAGTTATACCGGATATGATCATGTTACTCATTGCCAGCGTACTGTTGAGTCTTTGGAGTCCCACACAAAAAGTACCCTCGCTCAGGTGAAACGATGTAGATGTGTGTATAGTTGATACGTGCGGTAGTTCGGTTAAAAATGTGTATGAGATACACATATTATCCGGACGCCCGATAATACTAGCCGGTTAATTTCGAGTCAGATTATTAAATTAAGTGTTGACTTAATTAACCATATATGATATGGATACTGGTATTATACTCTCTCTCTCTCTCTTAAGTTTTTTTTATATGTATATGATACATATACTAATCTTTGTTATTTAGTGACAAAGATACATGTGAAGGCATGTGGGAAAGTGGGCACCACTTGAAGAGAAATTTCTCATCCCCTCTCTCTAATATATGATAGAAAAGAGAAAAAATGAGTAAAGATCTATTTCATTTTCCAACCTCATCTTCTCTCCCATGAGTTGAGAATCAAAAGAGAAGACCAAGAAAGATAAAAAAGAGAGCTTGATTTCTACATCTTCTTGCTTTCTCACTCTAAGAATTTGTGAGAGCAAGTTACTTCACAAAGAAGTGTTTTTTAGTGGAGTTGAAGCTTGGATTGGGGTGCTTTCGAAGTGGATCATGTTTGGTGAGGAGGTCGGTGATCAAGCTCCTTGCTCCCGGAGACAAAGCTTGGGTATTTTTATAGGGTTACGTAGCGCGGCAGCAAGGTTTCGGGAGGCATCATTCATTCCAATTTCAAATTTTTGCCATGCTAAACAACCCTAACCCTAGAATCTTAACTAAAGATTTAGATAATACAACATGCAATCAACTTTGCATACAAAGTGAATGAGAAATACAACCTTTGTAGACCGGTCCTTCACTTCTAAAGCTCCGTGTAGTAGTCCATTCTCTCCAAGTGGTGAACACCCGAACTCTAGTAAGGGTTCACATGAAGAAATGAATAAGCTTGCTCGATATCTTCGAGGCCGAAGATGATCTACGTTGAGAAGACTCAAGCTCATGCTACCTCTTCACTAATGGTAGATTAGTGAAGTAAACACCCTAAACTAAATGGCTAATATAGTAAATGATGATAAAATAGGAATTGGGCTCACTTTAGATTTAATTTTCTCACAATATTTTCTCACTTAGAAAAAAGCTAGCAAGCTTTTTCTAATGAAGAAGAAGATGAAGTGAAGATGAGAATGAACTCATGAGGTGAGAATATCAATCATGGATGAGTTAGTGTCATAAACTAACCCATGCAGAGAATGAACCATGGCTAAAGTTAATGATTAGGTTAATAAATATCTACAACTGAAACAAAATTGGTGGACTTGGTCAATGGTTCCACAAGCTTCTACAAGCTTGTAGCCATGACAAATATCCATCCAATTTTGAATTACTTAGATAAATGTAAACCCTACATTATATCAAGCATGGTGTAAGTCTCATACACCCATGAAGCATGTGGCACCAAGCATGACACAAATAAAATGTACATTAATATATATCACATATATACTATATGCACATAAGTGAGAAAAAGAATACTGAGTGAGCAAATATTAGTTAATGTAAGTTAATATATCAAATATATAATTATACATTAAATTATCAAATCAACACTTAATTTAATAATCCGGCTATATCACATACAACCGACTAATATCATATGAATCAACTTATCGAATCAACACTTGATCCCATAACCCGGCTATATCATATATAACCGTCTGATATCACATATCGCGAGATTAGAATGTTGTATCACATACACGCATTAATCTCAGTCTCTCACATATCACATATGTGCTCCTACTTCGTTTCGCATGAACCAGGAAACCTTTGTGTAGGACTCTAAAGACCCGTCAATACACCGGCAGTAGGTGATGATCATATCAAGCACCCATAAGCCGCAAGCGGTCTGATAAACGTAACGGCCACCCGGGTATTGAGCGATCAGAAGATCAACAAGCAAGCCTACTCATACTCCTGCGAATCCAATCAGTAATACTACCGTATAGTCCGGTTTCTTCGTCAGATATGTCGCATATCACAGCCTGGGGTGGTAATCGTCAGACCCCAATAGTCTGATAAGTCATGCCGATGTGAGGCTCAAAACGGTTTGAGAAACTACTAATAACACTTACCAGTAGATCTCAGCAAGCCTGGCCAGGGATTTCCTGTTATGGCCAATCAAGTATAGCGCAATATCAACTCCCAATACCGTGAGAGACGAATCCCCTCCTATCGCTCATTGCCTCCATGTGACTCGGGACTGTACCCAAAAACCACCTTTTTGCACGATCTCTTGACCGTGGTATGGTGGAAATCAAAGCACAGTGGGAATCACACAAGACTCTATGACGATCTCGGGTTGACAGACTAACATGTACCAGTGTCACCAGAGAACTGCTATCTGACGATAGGTATAATACCATTTAGGATTTCTCGGCGTGTCTGTCCAGTGTACCCAGTCTCCACTGAGCACTCGTATACCATCTCTAATGTCAAACACTAATGGATATGGGATCATCCATCGCCCATCCTATGGGTCGAGAAGTATATACGCTAGTCTACTCTGGAGTATCGATACCCTGTCTCGATACTCTCACGACTAGAAACATTTGAAGGATGTACTTACTGACTACCCTGTCCCCATTAGTATGATCTGCATCATAATCCTGGTACTCAAGTACTCATCCCAATGGCTTTATCAACATGTAATAGAGAGACAATAAGTGTACATATTAAGATAAAGTGCAACCAGATAGCATACTATCATGTCGAGCAAGAAAGTCCTCCCTATATACGTCCAAGCATCCACTACAATATACATCACATGTACAGTAATGGCCTCTAGGGTATACATATAACTAACATTTTTTTCTCTAGTAGAGAACATGCATCAAAGTTGTTGCTTTTAAAACCCTAGTATAGCTTATTTTTGCTCTCTTGATGTTTTACAATTACTAGTTCTTGGATGATCTTGGTTTTGAGTTTATGGTGCTGTGTTTAGAAATTTTTGTTCTGTATTTCCGCCGCGGTCCCTAAATGTTGCGACCCTAGCACCATATACTGAGAAAAAGACCGACAACCAAAATCCGTCCCTCAAGTAAGTCTTCCTTATGCTCACATCTCTCGATGTTGTGAACCCTTGCAATGTTTTCCCTACTCTAAATGAAGTGCCCCTGCATGTTTTCCATCACCCCAAATCATCCAAGTTTTTTTTGTTCGTTTTTATGATTAAGAGGTGAATAACCTCGGTGTCATGTTAAAATGTGTAAGCCTTCTCTTCTTCCCTTCCACCTCATCTTGTCATTGAATTCTCCTGCCATGTCTACTATTGTAATCTAGGCCTCTACACGTTTATACCACTTAAAAAATTTATTCATATTATTATTGCTTTGGTATAAGTTTTAAATATCAAATGATGTTGGTTCCTATTTAAAAAAACATGAATACGCTCTAGATTTCGTTTCTCATGGTCACAAGACCCTTGCCATTCTTAGTCACTACTACAAATAAGGGTTGCCCCTACGGATTTATCCGTAGGGGCAAACCACTGCCCCTATGGATATATCCGTAGGGACAATAAAATACCCTGTAGGTACAAACGCCATAGGTGCAAGTTGAAGCCCTGAACTTGCCCCTACGGACAAAAACTTGCCCCTACGGAGTTCTGTCTAGGTCCCATTTCCCCTACGGAGTAGGCCGTAGGGGCAAAAAAATTATTTTATTTACGATTTTTTAAAATATATTACTTGTACCCACGGATGAATCCGTAGGGCCAAGTAATATCCCCTACGGTTACATGCGTAGGGGCAAAATATCAGAAATCCTGATATTTTGCCCCTACGGATAACTCCGTAGGGGAATTTGTTTGCCCCTACGGATATATCCGTAGGGCAATCCCAACCCCATGATACTGAGATCAGGAGGGAAAATATCAGTTATTCTGATATTTTGCCCCTACGGATACCTACGGTTTAATCCGTAGGTACATATTATCTGGTTTTTTTAAAAAGGGCTGCCTGATTTTTTCTCGCCCTGTGCACAATAATATATACATCAATCAAATATAAAATTAATCATCACACAATATATATCGCAGTATTCATAATCACATCTCACGCATATAATATACAAAAGAAACCAAAAAACTGAATATGATATAAATATAAACCAATATCAATATCGTCCAAAATGTTTCAAAATGTAGTACAATATGTATCATATAAATAAATACATGTTTCAAAAAATAAGAATAAAAAAACTACCCTAGCTCGGTCCATCTCCACCTCTGATAAACGCTAGAATCTGGCGCGCCTGCTCCTCGGTCAATAAACCATGCAATTCGGCGCGTGCGGGAGTCTGAGCGGGCTGTGGAGCTGGCGATGTGGTCTGCACAGCTGCCGTCGAGGTAGTGGCTTGCGGAGCAGTGGCTGCGGGAGTCTGAGCGGGCGGTGGATCTATAGGAGCTGTCTGCGGAACCGCAGCCGATGTAGTGGCTTGCGGAGCCGCAGCCGAAGGAGATGCATGTGAAGGCTCGGCCGATGTACCATGTCGCGTCTGGACCTAACGTGTGTAATAAGCGTGTAAGAACTATGTATTATTCGAATTTGTATCATTATCAAGTTATTTCGAAACCCCATTTGGATATCTAGTTTGGAAAACCGTAGTTTATTTTAATTAGATATGTATGTATGATTAATCAAACCTAAGTCTACAACCAAATAAGCTCAGGCTACGTACTAATTATGGATATGTTGATATCTATAATATGACATGATATTTTACTATAAAGTAGTATACATACCAGCATCTCCTTCAACTCCTGAACGGTGGCCCTCAAGCTCTCCAGTTCCTGCTGGACACGTCGCTCACCGGAGACGGAGGAAGTAACAGCCGGGGTGGAGTCCAACCTCATATGGGCCCTGCTAGGGCCCAGTCCCCAGCCTCTCTCCCAACCTCCGTGGTGCCCTCCGTGTGCGGCGTCCAGGACTGGGGTCAACAGCCTCGGATCGCTTTGTCCGGTAAAATCGATCCCCGAGGCCTTGGCCTGCTCAACCACCCGCTCCTACACCCACATTAAGCAGTAAAGTATAAGTATAAAATTTAAATTTGAACCTTCCAAAACTAAAATTTCAAATATGGGTAGAATAAATATTAACACTTACGCAATACTCCTGGGTAGCGACGTCGGGACATCGAAGCTCACCCGTAGTGGGATCTGTCGAGGTGCCGTGGACGGCAAGATATGCGGACAGCACGCTCGTTGTGCCACCTTGCGCCACGGTCTGAGCTGTCTGCAATATTAGAAAATAACTCTTAATATTAGATATATTAGAAAATAACTCTTAATATTGCAGAATATCACAAAGGTCGGTCTATTGTAATTTACCGATAACTCCATGGTTCGAGTAATATTCCTCGAGCCACCTGTGTAAGTGGGGCGACCCCTCTTCGCCGACTTCCTGTTCTCTGTATTCTGAGCGGCCTATTTCTGTACAACGTATTAACATTTAGTTTTCTAATTAAGGAACACAAAAAAATAAATTATATCATAAACAATGAATTACATTTAAAATACAAACCTGTTTGCGTTGGGAGTCGAAATATTCGCACAATATAGGCCATGTCTCTACGTCGACTCTCGTAAACGCCGGAGTAGATAGGAGGGCCGCTCTCTCTGCCTCGAGGGTCTCCATCCACAGGGAGTAGCAGTCGGCCTTCAGCTCATTCCTGTTGTATCGGACCTTGGTCTGCATGTTCTTCATCAGGCCATTGTATAGAGCATGAAGGTCGAGCACCCTCCTAGGGTGATCAGGGTCGGGTACAGGCTGAAAATCGTAATCCGACTGAAAATACAAAAAAAACATTGTTATTAGATTGCAAGTGTTAATAATAAATATATTGGATAAATCAAATGAAAATATATATTAATACGTACCCGAGCCTGATCAAAGAAGAGGGCGAATGAGCATCGGTGCTGCTCGCCCCACTCAACGTGAAGTGAATAGTTCTTCACGAGCCGGCTCTCGTCCCCATATACCGGCCGGACCTCTCGGCATGAGGACCGGTATAGCGATAGTCAAGGGTAAAAAAGAGGGGGAATGTTGCCTCCCCCAGCTCTGTCAGGCCTCAGTTTATAGGACTGATTCGGGCCTCGAGTCCCCCTTTGGGGATGGAGAGGCCCTGCGTCTGCAAGAAATATCAAGACAATCAATATTAAGACAAAGTTGTATTAAGAAATCAAGGTTAAACGAAAATTGAAGTGTGATATATACCTTTTGTGACTAAAGCACGAGCCTGGGCCCAGGCAGCAGCACGAGCGGGACGATAGTTCCTCCGGTGATGAACAGCCGAGGTCCCGGATGCGGACGCATCCCCTCCAACTAGAAAATAAACATTGACGCTAAATTTCCATGAAGTTCATATTTATTCTATAGAGCATATGTAAAATGAATAAATATTTTATATTTATTCATACTAACCTGCAGACGATGCGGAGGGTATGGAAGTGGCAGGAGTGGCCCATGCGTCAGATATGGACGCACCACCTATAATTAGAAAATTAAAAATAGATTATTTAAGTAATTGCAAAAAGAATGTGTAGATCAATAATATAACGTTCTAAATCAATATGCATGCACTATAGGATATATAAACATACCCGCAGGTGCGGTGGTGTCACCACCTACAGCTAGACAATAATAAAAATTGCTAAGTAAGAGCAAAGGGAATGTGTGTATATTTATGATATAGCATTCTAAATCAATATACATGCACTATATGATATATAAACATACCTGGAGGAGCGGGAGTGGCCTCTGTTCCAGATGTGGACGCATCACCAACAACTAGACAATCAAACATTGACAATATAAGTAATTTTGACATAAACAGGTATGAATATCTGTAATATTACATTCAAAATGGATATGCGTGCAGTATACCTGGATGTGTGGCAAAATCCACACGGAAGGAGGCATCCGAAGGGGTCTCCGATCTGGGTGCAAGACCGGCCCTCTGAAGCTCCCTACGGAGCTCTCCGGGCGGCAGAACCGCTCTGCCTCTGCCTCTGCCCCTGCCGCGGCTGGAGCTCCTGCCGCCCCTCGCTGCTCCCGACATCGTCATCAAATCTAGATAAATGGTTCGTGGACGTATTAGACAATTATTAAAAGTATTGACTATATATGTATAGATCGTAAAATGTGAACTAATAATATAACATTACTGATAACCTTTTTCGTTTCGTGGGCGCATTATATATATCTACTTGGATTTCATCGTCGATGTCATTTCTAACCCACGTAACTTCATGATCGGCCGAAGACAACCCGTCCTTCGAAACAGACGGTCGGAGCACTCTAAGCCTTCTCTCTTCTTCGTCCTCATCGCTGTTCTCGAATTCTGGGACATCGTAGACATCTCTGGGTTTCCATCGGCATACAACACTCCATCCCGGATGCTTCAAACACTGTGAGTATTATACTTGGAATGCTTGGTTCGGAAAGATAAACGGATCTTGCTGATCGTAAAATCGAAGTGTGTTCACACTGGTCAATACATATTCATCTTTCCAAGTCCCAAGATTGCTTCTCCACTTGATAGCATTCCATGCGCAGGAAAGTCATTAATTGTCTATATTAAAGTCGCACGCAGTATGAACGTTGTATTTGTGTTTGTGATCAGTCGAAAATATTGTATATTTTAGCCGGCAATTTCCCCATCTTTTGCATACATTTAGAAGTGTTCGGTATTCATATTTCACATATTAGCAAATCAGTCGTAAAATATCAGATTTCATGTATTAGACTTTTAAACCGACACTTTAAGGGAAATTAACCGCATTTCATGGCATCGCATCATTTCTGTATTTGCGCAACACTTGTCTTGAGTCTGTGCAGGAAATACGGAAGAAAAGCAAAAGAGCTGATCAAAAATACGCCAATTCAATCATTTCAGATCTGGTAGCAATTCAGAAGGAATTATACAATTATATATATCACATAAAGGCCCATAAAACAGCCCAAGACCACACCAGAGAGCCCAAGCCCCAACTCACCAAAGGAGCCGTGGATCCGCGGCTGGAACTGGCTTGAGCCGCGGATCCGCCGCGCTTCTGCCACGTCAGCATTGCAATTTTTGGGCATAATTCCTTTCTCATGGCCTACACCTCATTTTGACACGTCAAATTCTATAATTCTCCAGAGTCTTCTGCCAGATCAGCAAAGAAGATTAAGCAAGGCTAATCCTAATTAAGCTCCTAATTAATCCTCTTCTAGAAGCTCCCTCCTAACTAATCACATCTAGAAGCTTCTCCCCTAACTAACTTTTGGAGGGAAATTTGAATTTCCTCAACAAACTTTAGGAGGGAAACTTAGAATTTGAAATCCTAGATCTAGGGTTTAGATGTCTATAAATAGGAACCTAGACCTAGGGTTAAAGGCTAATCAATCTTAAATCAATAATCAATAATCAATAATCATTGGTTCATTCTACATCATTTTCTTCCACAAGTCTCGTGACAAGGCTTGTGCGAAACCCTAACCCTAATTCCACTCCAAATCCAAGGTCTTGAGTACCAAATCAAGTGAGAAGCCTTCAACCTTTTAGGAGCCGAGCCGATCTTCAATCGGGCAAGTGATCCAAGCCGATCCGCGATCCACGGAGACGAGCGAAGCCAAATCGACGATCAAGTTCTTCCTCTTGTAGTTCTTGAGCGAATGTAACTAAATTGTTGATATAAATAAAAGGTGAAATTCTTTAATCTTGCTTTCTTTTAATTCTTGCATCATGATTAGATCTCAATTTATAATTGTTGCTCTTGTTGTGATGTGTGAGTGAAACTCCGCTCGTAAAAGAGTCGAGACGATTGTAGAATGATGATGTAACAAATCTTAATACGATTTTTAAGTCCTACGAGTTTTGTAAACCCTAGCAAGTTCAAGAATCGATGACCTAGTTTCGTAGCGATGCTTCCTTGATTGTGATCGCTTGAAATTAGGGATCTACGATCGTTTCTTGAATTTACTAGAGGCTAGAATATGAATGATATCGATGAAAGAACAAGGGATGAGATGAAACCCTAGTTTCACAAGAAATCCCTAATTCTTGTCGATCATCATCGATCTAGTATCAATTCATCGAAGGATAAGAATACGTCATCGTAAGATTACATCACATCTATAGATCCGATCGATTCCTACGAGCCTCATTTCGATTCTTGATATTTGGTTTGGAAAAATCATCAAACGATCAATTCTTGATTCTATCTTTTAATGCTTTCTTAGATCTAGTTTTTTTTTAATTCTTGAACTTCAAATATAAATCATGAATTGTTTGTTTTCTTTTCTTTAATGTTTCAACTCATCTAATTCAAAAGACGAACGATTACACTTTCCCTGAGGACGATCCGCACTCACTTACAATCTACAATCCGACACCGTAGTTGATTGCGGTCAAATAATTTTGGTTGTGATTTCTTTACATTTTCATACTACACATCAAGAATTCTTTTCAATCAAATGGCGCCGTTGCCGGGGACTATTTGATTCGATACTTTTACATCCAATCAAGAAAAACATTCAATCAAAATGGCGCCGTTGCCGGGGATAGTGCGCTAATAGTTCGTATTTTGAAATTTGAGTTGAACAATTTATTTCATCATAATTTTTAGTTCAAAATTCGTGCAAACACTAATACGTGTGTTGTGATTTGATTGCGAGAAAATCTGGAATCATTGGAGCTTGGATAAAAATTTTCTGAGCTTTCCAGAGAGCTAAGGGGAGTAACAGAAGCATTTTCATAAAAACAGTTTGCAGAGATCTCCTCACTTGACCGCGTTTCCGCGGTGGGAGCCACCAATTGCGGCGGTTCCGCGGCCCCCTTGTTGCTTCACTGCACCAAATTTTCTCTGTGAGTCCCTAACTTTCTTATCTCTTACCTCATCTACTCCAATTAACACTTTGCTGCAGGTTTCTTTGCAAATAAATCGCAGCGCCGCAAAAAGCAAAATAATTTGTGCGTGTTTTGATTCTTTTGGTTGTTTGCATATTAATACGGAAATTTAAGGGGCACGACCAAATTCAAATTAGGTGGGGAGTTCATTACCCTTCCTAGGCCCCGAAAATCGCAAAACTTGCATCCGCATTGACCCATATTAACTAAAAAATATCTAGAGATGACTCTAAGGACCGTCGCGCTCAATTAGGACAGAAGAAGGCCGTAGGTAATTCATTGCTTATCCGCGTTTTCTTGTGGTGTCTAAGGCGAGTGTGTCTAAGGCTAGTGGTTTTTAATTAGGCCCACTACTTACGTAGTGGAGTACCTTCCCACTTACCTGGCACTTATCCGGCCACAGGGGAACAAAGAGGCAGTGGAGGATTCTATCCTGCGACTTGTCTTTTGGCAGTTAGGAGCGGTCTAGAGTTTGACCTAGGTGACCACTAGATTTTAGGGTTTTGTGTGTTGCATTTGTTTTGTTGCATCATTTTTTTCAAAAATCCGTATCAATTTTCAAAACAAACACCGCATTCATTCTTTCCCCTAATTATAAATTCACGCTGCCACTTGTACTAACCCTTTTTAGTGCAAGATAGGCTGGACAACAGGTTTCTAGTGCCCGTTAGTCCGCGTTTCCCTCATCGACCCAAAAGTCGGTATTTCTACACTTACCCTTTCTTTACCCACCCCCACACCCACATCGATGGATCCACCTCCATCGAACTTCTTTTCCACTACTCTGCCGCCGTCCGTTGGTGCGCAGAATCCACCTCACATTTCTCTCCAAGAGAGATGCTATCCTACACGAAGCCCACTTTCCACCTGTCTTTCCATTCCACCAGCCAACGGGGAAAATTTTCAAATAAAACCCCAATACATCAACCTTTTACCAAAATTTCACGGTCTCGAGTCTGAGGACGCATACGTGTTTATCACGAAATTTGAAAATGTATGCGCAATGATGGGTACTTCACAGCTTTCTGTGGATGCTTTACGTCTTCGTCTTCTCCCATTCACTTTGTGCGATTTAGCCGAGAAGTGGCTATATAACACTACCGCACATTCCATTTCAAATTGGGACGAATTCGTCAAAGCATTCCTTAAGAAATTCTACCCACATCAAAAGACAGCTCGAGTCCGTAGCGAAATCTATCAATTCACCCAGCTTCCAAATGAAACATTTTCAAAATGTCTTGAACGTTTCAAGGATCTGTTAGTCCAATGTCCACATCACGGCATCCCGAGATGGGAACTGTGCCGAATCATTTATGAGGGCATTACTCCTTACACAAGACAAACCCTTGAATCCATGTATCAAGGCAACTTTATGACCAAAGATGATGGGGAAGCCTGGAACTTTCTAGAAAATTTCGCTGAAAAATCTTTACAGTGGGAGGGTGCGAGTCAATCATCTAGGGATGGCAATGATATTTTCATAGAAGTTAGAGCTGACATTGCAGCTATCAATAAGAAACTCGAGAATATGGAAAACAAATTTTTAGCTGCCGCCCTAAGTCAAATATCACTCTCCAAAACTGTATGTGGTTGTTGTTCTGATCCGTCTCACTTGACGGAAGAATGTACGTTTCAAGGTCATGAGCATACCAATGCATTATTTCAAAGACCTAGAAACGATCCATCTTCCTTCACATATGATCAGGGTTGGAGGAATCACCCTAACTTTGCTTGGAACCAATCACAATTTCAAAACACGGTTCCTACCCAAAACAATTTCCAAGGGGTCCCTCCGCCACAACAGCAACCACCACTTCAATTGAGTCAGCACCCCTTCCAAGCACAAAACTTTAAAAATCCGGCCAACACTTTTGCACCGTCTAGTCCTTTACAATTGACCGGTACAGATAATACCTCTGCACTAGCACAAACCTTGGATACTTTCATGAAACAATCCATCCAAGGGACAACAAGTTTGCAATCTTCCGTCGAGAATATAATGAAGATCATTATCTCTCAAAATGAGAACATCAAATCGATGGAAGAACAAATTGCACAACTAAAAGCCGAAATGAGTGCACGAGAGAAAGGGAAACTTCCGGCTCAACCTTTACCCAATCCTGGCTATTCACATCATGTGGATGCACTCACGTTGAGATCTGGAAGAGTGCTTGACCATCACCATGGGGAAGAGTTTGATGACACAGATAAATCAATCAATAGAACCCCGGCTGAGACCTTTCCTCACACACACACTTCTGACCCCAGTTATTCTACCCCATCACCTTCTTCCGAGCCTATTCTTCATTTCCCAAAAGGCTCGCCACTACAGCCCACCTCTTTTACCCCTCCTCGGACGATCCCCACTTCTATTCCGGGATCGGTTCCACACACACTTTCTTCTCCTATGATGGACCCAGCGCTTATTGCTAAAGCACCTTATCCTAATCGGTTAAGGGCTAACACACCGAGTCCACATATGGAGAAGATTATGAACATTTTTAAGCAAGTAAACACCAACATCCCTCTCCTAGATGCCATCCAACAAGTTCCGTCCTATGTGAAAACTCTTAAGAACTTGTGCACTAGGAAGAGGAAGAATCAAGCGCCCAAGAAGATTTTCATGGAAAAAACAATAGACACGGATTTCCCCCAGCAATTACCGAGGAAACGTAAGGATCCAGGATATCCTACTATTTCCGTTTCTATTGGGGAAAAACACATCAACCGTGCTCTATTAGACCTTGGCGCTAGTGTTAACTTGCTTCCATACTCAGTCTATGAGCAATTAGGGATCGGAGAGTTGAAACCAACCAATTGCACTCTCCAGATGGCTGACCGATCAATCACCAAACCTAAGGGTGAACTGGAGGATGTGTTAATAAAAATCGGAGAATTTATATTCCCGGTAGATTTTATTGTAATTGATACACAGCCTGTAGCGAACCCACGGAATCAAATTCCGGTGATTTTAGGTCGCCCCTTTTTGGCCACTTCCAATGCTATCATCAACTGTAGAAATGGTTCTATGACCCTATCTTTCGGGAATAGGTCAATAGAGCTGAACATTTACAAGTTGGGAAGTGTACCCTCCGAACCTACTGCTCAGGTCTGTTCTGTCGACTTAATGGATGTCGACAGCAGCGAATTTGATGATCCTCTTTATATTGATCTTGACTCTTTTCATACGTTATTGTTTGACCCAACTATGTATCATACACATACGGACTCTTCCACCGAGATGTCCGGGTCAACAATTAACATGGATTATGAACTGTTCTTAGAGTCTGAAGATCACCCCGTGCTTTGTGATGACATTATTCATCGGGGTATAGATGGAACTTTTGAGGAAATCTTCGCTGATGAACTCGCATTTTTGAATGACACGGGTGTTGAGATGAATCATGTCTCAATCAATGAAATTGAACCTCCACCCCTTTTTCTGAACTGTAAAAAGAATGCGAGTAATCCATCACATACACTGCATCGTCTCTCCAAAATGAGACGCACACACATTCTTTTCCACCACTTAACCTTTCCCCACTTCTTCTTCCACCAACCAGAGCACTGCATTGATAAAAATTTTGAATGGTTGGTGTTAATATTTGGTCTTTGCAAAGCTTGGCATCGACCAATGATTTTTGACCCCCACTTGTGATTTTCAAAGATTAACATTGCATAACTCAAGTTTGGGGGGGTATATTTTTTCTGGCTCCTGAAAAGAAAATTTTTTACAAAATGTGGAGCCAAAAATAAGTTTGAGGGAGAATCTTCACTTAAATATTTTGCCCCCACTAATAAATTCCTCCCAACCTGACAGGTTTTTTCGAGATTTAGTGGATGGCAACAGTGAGGACACTGTTGAAAACAAGTTTGGGGGAGGTTTGTGCTTATTTTCGCATCATTTGCATATCATTTGCATAAGCACAAAACATTTTTTAAAACCTATAAAAATTTAAAAAATTTCAAAATTATAAAAATATTTTTGTACATAAATAAGATAATAAAAGTTTAGATAGTGAACAATTACATCCATGAGATTAGAAAAATTTAAGAAAACTAAGAAAATTAGAAGTTTTCTTATACGAACTAGTAATAAGTAGTTATGAGCCGTTGTCCCAAGGGTTAGTAAGATGAAAGACGTCACTAATCTGAGGATAAAAATAAGTCTGAAAAATAGTTTCTATTCTGGAAGCCAAACATTTTGAACGTTGCTACCCTGCTATTCGCACTTACACACGTCTTAAAGCCTGGGATAGTAGAGGATACCTTGAAATGCTCTTGTCTTAAAGCCAAAAGTATGAAGGAAATATGAAATAAAAAAATGAAGAAAATATAAAATGGTGAGAAAAATGGACACTGGTTTTGTTATCACCGAGGGCAATAAAAAATATATAGCGAGGGTGCTTCTTCACCTAGTGCCCTAAGGCCAACTGGTCTGGGAGTCACTGTTATGCTTGAGGTGGTGCAAGACGAGGAAAATACACCAAATAAGAAAGCACATGAGTAATCGGTCGGTTAGTACCTCAAGAAGTATTAACGGTCGTATGAAAGTGTGTGAGCAATCTTATCTAAATATTCATTAATTAAAAAGTACTGAGGCTGATGGGCAAGAGTATGATAGCTTGAATTGAATTCTCCGGGTGTAGGGATGTCTTTACACACACGCAGGGTTATATGATCGATGTTTGGAAGAAAGATAGGAATGAAGAATAAGACGATGTTTTATTGAGAGAGGACGTGATTTCTAATATCTTTTCATGACCATTAAGATAGGGCTCATGACAACCGAAAAGCTAGCTTAGTTGGAAACCCTAATTTTCAAAGTCTTTCTTTTACAATTCTTGTCTTTAAATGTAATATTCATGATCTTCCTTTTATTATTGGATTTTGTGGGTGCCATCCGCTGAAAACCCTCAGGAGACAACACTCCTCCTACTAGGGACACCTAGAGGTTTAAAGGCTTGTTGCACGTGCTCAGTGCAATCGTGTTGTCTACGAAAGTGTGCTAGTTAGTTTTTCTCTTTCTTTATTTTCTCCTTCTCTTTTTAATAAAACATTCGCTCGAGACGATCGAAATTAAGTTTGGGGGTATTTGATCAGTCGAAAATATTGTATATTTTAGCCGGCAATTTCCCCATCTTTTGCATACATTTAGAAGTGTTCGGTATTCATATTTCACATATTAGCAAATCAGTCGTAAAATATCAGATTTCATGTATTAGACTTTTAAACCGACACTTTAAGGGAAATTAACCGCATTTCATGGCATCGCATCATTTCTGTATTTGCGCAACACTTGTCTTGAGTCTGTGCAGGAAATACGGAAGAAAAGCAAAAGAGCTGATCAAAAATACGCCAATTCAATCATTTCAGATCTGGTAGCAATTCAGAAGGAATTATACAATTATATATATCACATAAAGGCCCATACAACAGCCCAAGACCACACCAGAGAGCCCAAGCCCCAACTCACCAAAGGAGCCGCGGATCCGCGGCTGGAACTGGCTTGAGTCGCGGATCCGCCGCGCTTCTGCCACGTCAGCATTGCAATTTTTGGGCATAATTCCTTTCTCATGGCCTACACCTCATTTTGACACGTCAAATTCCATAATTCTCCAGAGTCTTCTGCCAGATCAGCAAAGAAGATTAAGCAAGGCTGATCCTAATTAAGCTCCTAATTAATCCTCTTCTAGAAGCTCCCTCCTAACTAATCACATCTAGAAGCTTCTCCCCTAACTAACTTTTGGAGGGAAATTTGAATTTCCTCAACAAACTTTAGGAGGGAAACTTAGAATTTGAAATCCTAGATCTAGGGTTTAGATGTCTATAAATAGGAACCTAGACCTAGGGTTAAAGGCTAATCAATCTTAAATCAATAATCAATAATCAATAATCATTGGTTCATTCTACACCATTTTCTTCCACAAGTCTCGTGACAAGGCTTGTGCGAAACCCTAACCCTAATTCCACTCTAAATCCAAGATCTTGAGTACCAAATCAAGTGAGAAGCCTTCAACCTTTTAGGAGCCGAGCCGATCTTCAATCGGGCAAGTGATCCAAGCTGATCCGTGATCCACGGAGACGAGCGAAGCCAAATCGACGATCAAGTTCTTCCTCTTGTAGTTCTTGAGCGAATGTAACTAAATTGTTGATATAAATAAAAGGTGAAATTCTTTAATCTTGCTTTCTTTTAATTCTTGCATCATGATTAGATCTCAATTTATAATTGTTGCTCTTGTTGTGATGTGTGTGTGAAACTCCGCTCGTAAAGGAGTCGAGACGATTGTAGAATGATGATGTAACAAATCTTAATACGATTTTTAAGTCCTACGAGTTTTGTAAACCCTAGCAAGTTCAAGAATCGATGACCTAGTTTCGTAGCGATGCTTCCTTGATTGTGATCGCTCGAAATTAGGGATCTACGATCGTTTCTTGAATTTACTAGAGGCTAGAATATGAATGATATCGATGAAAGAACAAGGGATGAGATGAAACCCTAGTTTCACAAGAAATCCCTAATTCTTGTCGATCATCATAGATCTAGTATCAATTCATCGAAGGATAAGAATACATCATCGTAAGATTACATCACATCTATAGATCCGATCGATTCCTACGAGCCTCATTTCGATTCTTGATATTTGGTTTGGAAAAATCATCAAACGATCAATTCTTGATTCTATCTTTTAATGCTTTCTTAGATCTAGTTTTTTTTTAATTCTTGAACTTCAAATATAAATCATGAATTGTTTGTTTACTTTTCTTTAATGTTTCAACTCATCTAATTCAAAAGACGAACGATTACACTTTCCCTGAGGACGATCCGCACTCACTTACAATCTACAATCCGACACCGTAGTTGATTGCGGTCAAATAATTTTTGGTTGTGATTTCTTTACATTTTCATACTACACATCAAGAATTCTTTTCAATCAAATGGCGCCGTTGCCGGGGACTATTTGATTCGATACTTTTACATCCAATCAAGAAAAACATTCAATCAGTTTGCATCATATGTCTCTACACCATCAATGAACAAAGATTTCAACTCCTCGATCAGAGGTCGGAGATAGACGTCGATATTGTTCCTCGGTGAGTTTGGTCCGTCAATAAGAAGAGGCATCATAAAGTATGATTGGTCCATAGCCAACCAAGACGACAGATTATAAATTATCATTACAACGGGCCATGTGCTGTGACTTCCAGCCATATAGTTGAATGGGCAGAAGCCATCAGTAGCCAGTCCGAGCCGGACATTGCGAGGATCGCTACTGAATATTGCGTGCTTCCTATCGAAATCCTTCCATACCGGTGAATCTCTTGGATGGCTCATTTTTCCATCTTCACTTGGAGGAGCACGGTGATGCCAAATCATTGCCTCGGCTGTTTTCTTGCACCTGAATAGCCTCTGTAGCCTCTGTGTTATGGGAAAGTATCGTGCTATCTTGACAGGTATATCAGGCTTCTTATCAGAATCTTTCGGCTTATACCTGGTCTCTCCGCATGTTGGACACTCTTTCAAATCTGAATTCTCTTTCCGGTACAACACGCAATTTTTAGGACATACTTGAATCTTCTCGCACTTTAGACCCAAATCAGACATCATCTTCTAGGCTCCGTACCAGCTGTCGGGCACGTTATTTCCCTGGTGCATAGAATCTTTCAAGAACGAAAGAAGCATTGTGAATGACTTGTTGCTCCATCCATTTAGGCACTTAATCTGGAAAAGTTGGACGAACCATGAGAGCATGGAATACATCGCATTCTCATAAATTGGTTTTCTAGCATCATTCATGAAATTTTCATATTTATCCGCACGCGGTCCTTGACCGGAAGGAATGCCATCTTCGGTACGAATAGATTCACCTAGGGCAGCCTCTACCATATCCTCCATTTCTTCTGATGGAAATAAATTACCGTCTTCTCCTTCTGCTGCATTACCGAATTCTTCTTCTTCTCCTGCCGCATTATCGTATTCTCCTTCTGCTTCTGCCGCAGTACTGCATTCTTCTCCTTCCCCGTGATATTTCTGTTGGAGATAGTGCCCTCAAAGTCAATTATTGGATCGCAGGTACGTGATTGCAATGATTGAGGCAGGACCTATACCGATATGACAATCTTACTCGAGATGATAGTTTGCTATCTGGTTTGTCTTTATCATCGTATACATGCTTTAGTTCACTATTGCATGATGATAGAGCCCATAGGATTCTTGCTTGACTACCAGCAGTATGATGGCCATCATATACGTGGGAGCTGGGGTCTGTAAGCACATCCTTAAAGTGTCCCTAGTCATGGGAGTTTCGAGACAGGGCATCGATACTCCAGAGTAGACTAGTGTATACAGTCGAGACCCCGACGAGGGGCGGTAGCCGGGCTCACAAGCCACTGGTGTCAGTTTGATCACATAAGATGTATACATGTGCTCATTGGGTTATGAGTACACCGGACATGACTCGCCGGGAACCTGCTAATTGGTATTATACATATCGTCAGATAGCAGTTCCCTGGTGACATGTATACAGGTTATTTCATCTACCTGAGGTCGTCATTTGTCTCGTGTGAGTTCCCACTGTGCTTTGATTTCTACCCTACCACGGCTCAAAGGAGTCGTGCAAACAGGTCTTTTTTGGGTACAGTCCCGAGCCACATGGAGGCAAGTGAGCGGATCGGCAGGGGATTCGTCTCTCCCGGTATTGGGGGTGAGATCGCGCGGTGTCTAGGAGAGCCATTACACATAGCCCTCGGCCGAGGCAGGAGATTTACTGGTAGGTACTCCAGTAGTATCTCAGGGTGTTTTGGGCCACTCTCTGACATGACTTATACTGCTATTGGGGGTCTGACGTTACCAGCCCCTAGGCAGATATGCGATACTCATAGACGAACGGACCGGACTGTATGTATATTGTCACTGTTAGGCTCAGTAGTGTTTATGGATGAGTTCGCTCGTCAACTTCCCTTCCAATCAATACATAGGCAAACTGTTACGTACATCTTGTACCTCTGACGTGCTAGAGGTTATACCCAGTGCCAGTGTGTTGATGAGTCATTAGAGTCCCCCACAGACACTTTCCCAAGTTCGGGAGAAACGTTGTAGAGGCCGTATGGTTTTATGGCAGGGTTCAGAAAATGCACGTGCGTTTTCGCACGTGTCATTTTTCGGGCAGATAATACTGGTAGGCTTTGGTTTAAACCGGAACCCAGTATTATACTGTGTAGATATAATATCTTTGTCTCAATTGCATTTGTATTCAGTCGTAATACAAATGCGGGTATGTTTATACTGATACGGGGTTATCCTGAAGTTCGTTTCAGGATCACTTTTGGAAGTTGCCAGTTTCCAGTTTTCTATCAGCCGTATTTAAAATTCGGTTAAATACGGATTTATCTTTTCTTGAGATGAATGTGGAAGCTTCTAGATGATGACTAGGATGATGAGGTGGCTTGTGACTCATTTGTTCATTAAATGGTGCATTAATGAAAGGGTGACTAAGGTTAATGAGTCATTCTTTACATTAATGTGTTCATACTAGGTGTTTAAGTGAGTCATTGATAAGCTTTATCTTTATGGTCACCATCCCTCCTCCTACACTCCCCCTTGCCTATTTAGTGGCCGGCCACCCCTTGGTGGAAGTTCGTGGTTGTTACTCTCACTTGGGAAAAGATTATGATAGATTTGTGTATGGAAATTTCATATAGCTCAAATTCTTATCACCCGATTCCAAAAGGCAACTTCATTAACCGTTCGTCCATAGTTTTGGACGTAACGAGACAAAGTGTTCTACTCATTCTCTACATCATCTTGGTCGTCTCTTCTAGCAAACTTGACGATCGAGTTGCCTCGGTTCAGAGGCGGGAGCCCGTTTAAAGATCTATCGACGTGGTGCCACCTGGACGAGAAGACTGGAGATTCAGGAGATCGGAGCACCCGCAACAAAGCGTGGGATGATGGTTGATGACCGAAGGACTCGGATCGTTCGGTATAACATTCCTACCCACTTTGTAATTTGTTAGTTTAGCTTTAATGGCAGATCCGGGTTATAGTACGCAATAGCGCCAGTTGTAAAAAGTTTTTGTTCCGCATTTGGCGTGAGTTAGACGGACGGGGCGCTACCGTGGACTTACAGTGGTATCAGAGCCTCACCATTAAGCTATACTAACTTGTGCTAACACGTTCAAAATATCGATCGAACGGAATTTCGAAAATCACATTTTTCAGTGCAAAACTTTCTGTCGATTTTTAAAAGGGTCTAAAAATTATTTTGCATATCACAGAAAAGAGAGCAGGCTTTTTTAAGAATTCTGGTGAAATTTGGTCAACTGAAGCTTCCAAAGAGCCGCGGAACCGCCGCGCAAACCTTAGTTTGGCCGCGGTTCCGCCGCCGTTTTGGAGCTACAGACCATTTTTCTACAGTAGGTTCTTCTTGTAAAATTGTAGTTTCTGGAATATTTCTTTTGGGCCCATATTTTGTTACTGTACAGCAGATGTTTGTGGGGCCCACTTTGGGAAATTTTGTCGATCGAAATTTAAACGTGTTATTTTACAGTACTTACTTTATATCTCCAACCGGGAATGTCATTTGAGCGATAAACCGCGTCTAATTGCTATAGTTCTTTTAGACGGGTTTGCGAACGTGACATTCACGTTGATGTTCTGTGTTGTGCTGTGATGTTGCGGATTTTTCGTGGTGGATAGCAGGGTGCAATGATAGTGCAGTTTGGATTTATTTGTACATTTGATATTGCGGGGCGAGCGTCCAACATGTGGACTGCCGTCACTGCCTGTTGTATAATATTCTTTTGGGGCACGAACGGGTTGAGGTCGATGTACCCGTTGTACATATTTTTATTTCTGTACTAGGTTTATCCCGCGACGGAGTGCACGGATAGCCGGGTTCTGGAGGGAAACGGGTCCGTATCTCATTGATTTGAGAGGCAAAGGGACCTCACTCTAAAATTGGCAGACTATTCGCCGCACTCGTAGGGGGTACAGGTTGACCCAAGGAGGGGTGCTCAATTTACCGGATTCTGTGAAGTGCCGGGTGTTCCATTCACTATGTTGTGGGGACTACCTCGCTTCAGGTTTTGGCGGGTAACTTGCCACACCCGTAGGGGTCTAGGTTTCATTGCACAGGCTATCCACACGACCAGGGGAACGTCGGGTTTCAGCAGCGGCTCTGTGAAACCCGGGGATCCCAGATTATCTGTATTGTTCTGTGATACTTATTACTTTTCTGTAATGTTGCATATTATCACGCCTGGAGCGATTATTGTATATTGGTATATATGTTGCGCCACGGCAGCGCCCCGGCCGTCTATCCGAGGCCAAAATGCGGAATCAAAATTTTCTTAACTTTTAAACTGGCGCTACCGCGGACAATATACCCGGATCGTAACCATTAACCGATACTAGCTAACAAGAGAAAGGGTGAGAGATATACCGAGTGATCCGAGTCCTCCGGTCTTCTCGTCGTCGTCCCGATCTCCCGCGGAAACTCCGGTCGTCGCATCCTTGCCGGAAGGGCACCACATCGTCTGCATCTTTTACGGGCTCCCACCTCAATACCGAGGCAACTCGGGCGCGAAGTTGGCTAGCCGACGCGCCCAAGATTTGCTGTAGAAGTAGTGTAGAGTCTATGTCTCTTTGGAGTAGTGAAGTTGCCATTGGTGATGGAGGAATAAGGCTAAGGAAAAATGGTACTTTCATTTTTCCCAAAACTAGAAGAATGAGATGAAGAAATTTGTGCTACACCAAAAATGGAAATTTCTCTCATTTTCTCTCCTCTCCAAAAGTTGTGGCCGGCCTATGCATTTGGAAAATGGTGGAGGGAAATAATCAACATCAAGAGGGAGGTGAGTGTAGGAGAAAGTGAATGGTGACCATATCAAAAGCAAAGCTCACATCAACCATTCTTATCAATTCTAATCACATAAAGCAAATGATAAGAAGGAAAAAGAATCTCATCATGAAAAGCTATCATGATGCCACCAATATGCAAGATACCCCCTCCACAAATGTTATTTGCAAACTTGCAAATAACACCCTCCATCAAAAGGTCCGGCCGGGAAAGAACAAAGGAAAACCGGCCGGAACGGAATGCAAACTGGAAACTCCAGAAAACTGGTCCCGTAATAAATTACTGGAAAACCCCGACACTGTGCATACACACCCGCATCTGTATTCCTACCGGATACAAATGCAATGAGACAAAATCTACACTGTACTATACTAGGATCCGGCTTAAACCAAAGCCGGCTAGTATTATCCGTCTGATCCTGATCCGTGCAATACCGCACGTATCAGATCGAACCCTGCCATATAACTATACGGCCACTAGTACAAAACTGTCCGATCCTGATCCGTGCAATACCGCACGTATCTGATCGGACCCTGCCATATCTTCATACGGCCTCTACAGCGTTTCGCCCGAAAGCTTGAGTAACTGAAAGTGTGGTGGACTCTAAAAACTCGTCAATACTATGGCTGTGGATTTAACCACTAGCACGTCAGAGGTATTAGCCAATACATGACGGGCCACCAGCTATTGACCAAAAGGGACGTCGATGAGCGAACTCAACCTGACACCCTACTGAGCCTGTCAGTGACAATATCCGTACAGTCCGGTCCGTTCGTCTATGAGCATCGCATGTCGGGCCTAGGGGGTTGGTAAAAGTCAGACCCCCAAAAGCGGTACAAGTCGTGTCGGAGTGTAGCCCAGAACGCCCTGAGATACTACTGGAATACCTACCAGTAAATCTCCTGCCTCAGCCGAGGGCTTTGCGTAATGGCTCTCCTAGACACAGCGTGACCTCACCCCCAATACCGGGAGAGACGAACCCCTGAAGATCCGCTCACTGCCTCCATGTAGCTCGGGACTGTACCCAACTAAAACCTGTTTGCACGACTCCTTTGAGCCGTGGTAGGGTAGTAATCAAAGTACAGTGGGAACTCACACGAGACAAATGACGATCCCCAGGTCGATGAACTAACCTGTACACATGTCACCAGGGAACTGCTATCTGACGTTAGGTATAAGACCAACTAGCATGTTCCCGGCGAGTCCTGTCCGGTGTACTCATAACCCAATGAGCACCTGTATACATCTTAGGTGAACCAACTGACACCAGTGGCTTGTGAGACCGGCCACCGTCCCTCGTCGGGGTCTCGACTGTATACACTAGTCTACTCTGGAGAATCGATGCCCTGTCTCGAAACTCCCACCACTAGGGACCTTTTAAGGATGTGCTTATAGACCACCAGCTCTCGCGTATATGATCGCCATCATACTGCCGGCAGTCAAGCAAGAATCCTAGGGGCTCTATCAGCGTGTAATAGCGACATGTCAGGTCACCTAAAGCAGTACACGATGATAGAGGTAAACCAGATAGCATACTATCATTTCGAGTAAGACTGTCCTAGCGGGATAGGTCCTCCCTCAATCATTGCAATCACGTGCCTGTAATCCAATAATTGACTCTGTGGGCACTATCTCCAACAATCTCCCACTTGCACTCAAGGCTAATTATTGCGATGCCGCATACTCACAGCCCGTGTGATACCGAACACCCAACTCCTCTACTAGTCAGTATCACAAAGCTCGTTTGCGAAACTGTTGCGTTCGAGGAATAGCCTCAGTGAGTGGATCCGCTGTGAAGTTTCTTTCTATGTCTCTCTATATCTCAAGTTCGCGGAGAAAGCCATCTTCCGAAATGAGCAATACCTGTCTTGGAACGTCTGGATGTCTGATGGGACCTAGTTCATAAATGAACTCCAAATCCAGACTTCTTAGACTGTATCGTCAACTGAACTTAATCAGTATCCTGCGCCATGCCTTTCCCTCAGTATCCACCTAGACCACATGTCCAATATACTGCCCCTCGTCAGAGGGAAAAACTATAACTCTGACAGCCACTCTGCCATTCATGTCACCTTGGAAGCCTGGAGTGATAACCGTCTCCTAAAAGAGGCTGTCGTTATCACATCCCTAGAACACGCACTTATGTCCTAAAACTGCTTCCGATTGTTTCTCCAGGATTGGATTAATATCAACTTATTGCATCTACTGCAAGAATAACATCTGGTGTGGTACTTGACATCTCATGATTGACTCAATTGCCTAAGCTAGTGATCTGTCAATCATGCGTATCCCTCTCCCCTTTAGTCTGTAAGACACCTTTAGAGAGGGTGACTCCATTACCTGCAGGTGTACTACCGTGCCAGGAGTCGTCCATTCTAAATACTCATAGAATGCTGTCAAGGTACCCAGATTGGGAAACTACCCAAATCTAGATCTAAAACTATAGATCTAGTAACCAGAATGTCTGATATAATATCCAAGTCCTGTGTGGAGAAACTACTGTGTGACAACCAAAGTATAACCGATCGTAGTATAGGAGTTTCTTTTCCTACTCTGTGTATGTCATCCAAATACCAGGATATCACACCCTACTACCTTCTCAACAGATCCATCCCCTATTCTGATGACGTCAAACCTATGACTGTCATGTCAGAAATAGATGATCTATCTCCGCTATATTTGCTTTAGTCTATAAATAGACATAAGCCTGATGTCCACCAATGCTTCTGCTGCTCCCACTGAATACGACAACCCTCTGGCAGAGTCATATAGACGTGCACTTCTAAAGCTAGTTTAGAACGACGCTATACTCATCCTCCTGCCGGGTCTCGCAGCCTGGAACAACAACAATGGCAAGTGTGGGTAAACAAGAACTTCCCTGTCACCGTCCTTGAGGCTACCGGAGTACCTCTCGGGTGCCTGAAGTTACCCACCATATCTGCGGAGTGGCCAATGGAATGTCAAACCAGATTGAATCTTTAGGTTCTTATCAAATCTTCAGTAATCATTTGCGGTTCTGGAATCACTTCCAGTTCTACCATACTCCCACTACTGTTTTCTGAAAAAATCCATTTTTATTAAAACTGTGGCGAGTCTAGAACAATATTACTATTGATCTCCCAGATGGTAGAAAGTCAACCCTCGTCATAGCCTGGGTCAACCCACAAACAGCCATTACAGAAACGTGCCTTGAGTTGTCCAGTGTCTGGTTTTAAGCATAAGCCGGACAACTCCCCGTACCTTAACAATGTCAAGATATGAACTGTTCTATATCCAATATAGAAACAGAGGCACTGATTTAATTGAACCAGATTCAAATCATGCAGCTGTCTCCAGTGCATGTCAACTAAATGGAAGGAGGCCGATCAGCGTTACTCAACTTAGGAATGCTTCCAATTATGAGTAACCTGAAAGAGAAGCAATTTCTCTTAATCATTACTATCAACTGAACACCATACACAAGTATCTACATCTTCGATCACTTTGAAGAATCCCGATACTTGCTACACCTGGTTCTCCACTCTATTCAAATACCTATAACTCCTCAAAACTTAGACCCTGTGTTTCTACGAAACACATGTCTAAGAACTAGAGAAGTTAAAAGTAAACAGAATATAGTATGAGGACCAACCCCTCTGTCCCAATGGACACTGGACAACATACAATACTCTGTATAAGTCCGCTGAGTCTAACAACTCTTTCACTGTGCGTCGTAGGTTGAAAACTGTACTTATGGCTAAGAAGAATTACACCGCTGTTTAATGCTCCTTACCTAACCATCCACTGATATAGGTAAATGTCATCGACATACTATCAAAAGGTATATCTCACTCTATGAAAATAGACGTACAGATATATCAATTTGAAATTGGTGCACAACAGCGGATATTCAAAACCAAATATTTGCCGACCGGCAAACAACCCAGGTGGCTTCCTCAAATATCACCAATTACAACGAATCCCGATATAATGAGGATGGTCACCTAATTCCCAATAACTTACTCCCACTCATCATCTGTAAAACCATACAGATGTGAGAATCCAACCTGGTAAATACATACCCTGGAGCAAGTGTCTAATCGGGAAATCAGTTTTCTTTTAACAGTACACAGCTGAACTGAAACATTGAAATGTTTCTATGGGGTATCCTGGTATTCCTAGTAATGCCTCTACCATTATCCAGATTCACAACTATAACCGTATAATTCTTTGCCACCTCTCCAAATCCCTTTATATGTCTTTAGTCATTACCTTCTGCACACCCCTTAGGCCAAATGGTTTTCTTCCTTCCCTACTGTTCGGCACCAGCCTATGGTTTGGAAGAAGACTATCCAATATGCATAATGGGTGTACTGTCCTAGTCCTAGGAGCACTCGCAATGCGAGAGAAGGTGAAGATAAAAGACAACCGAATAAACCTTATTCCTATTTCTCCTGGACCAGAGTCCATCCCCGAACTGGAACAAGTTCCTTTCGAGTTCGTATATAACCATACGATGGAGCATCCAATAAACTTGGGATCTTCGTAGTGATACGGAGTGTCCTGGAGAAATACAAAGGTAATTTAGGATTGGCGAAGAAGTACTTGGTTTGGTCATGAATATCAGTCGCAATTTACTTTGCCCTCTTACTAATCCCTTGCATTGTCTTAATCTTAATACCTTCTGCACACCTTTTAGGCTAATTGGTTTTCTTCATTCCCTACCGGTCGGCACCAGCCTAAGGTTTGGAAGAAGACTATCCAATTTGCGTAATAGGTGTACTATCTCCTAAACCAAGGAGTACTCACAACTTGAGAGAAGGTAAAAGGGAAAAGACAACTGAATAATCCTATCCATTTTCTCCAGAACCGGAAACCATCCTCGAATTCCTTCGAGTTCGTATCTAACCATACGATGGTTTTGTCCAATGGAAGTGGACGTTCGTAATAATACGGGGTGTCCTGGAGAAAAGGGTAAAAGCAGGAGTGGCAATGAGGTTTGCAACTCTGACAATCCAAAAGCCAGTGTTAAGAAGGTTCGGTCAACTTGGTCACTGAGTCATAGTCTTAGGGTCAGGTCAAAGGTCGCTGCCAAAGAGAGAGAGAAAAGAAACACTCAGCGTGCACTCTAACCTAGATCAGAATGGTTATCACTTTATCTAATCAGGAAACCTCCCACTGTAACCTCAAATTCTCCTCCAAACCTGAAAGAAGAATTAGTCGGGATCACCCGAGGAGTAAACCAACTCATCAGTGGGAATCGGGATCCAACTATCATCGCATGATAACTTGACGGAATCCACTCAAGTCACCACACTCCAGAAGGTATGCGCATGCCTGGCAAGTTTCAGTTCTTTTGAAACTCCCGATGTGTGTTTTTACCCCTAGGACTCAAGTGACCTTGACGGAGTCAACAAATCAAAGAGTCCTAGTCAAGTTCAACCCGTCATTATCTGGATTGCATTAAACCCACCCGTACGAGCCCTTGACGGAGTCAACGAGACCGCACGACTGTCCTAACCAATCCCATTTATGCAACAAACAAGCACCACTTAGCTACCGTACACTACGCCTTGACGGAGTCAACAAACGCAGCACGAATACTAAATAATACCCATAAGAAATGACGGAGGGCTACGAATGGTTTTTGGCGAAAAACCTTTAACGTAAAGAACTTGGTATCGTTGAAGGAACTGCATAGCCTTTTATAAAAATATAGTGACGAAAACCTTTGCTAAAGAGGTCACTCCCGGTGAAGGGATCTCGGCTCTTTCCCCGTAGAATGAGGTGCAGGATATTCCAACTGAATACCACGATGCAAAGCAAAAGTAATCGGCTATAGTGAAGTTAATGCCCTGACGCAAACTTCTGTCCAAGGGGTCACTCCCGGTGAAGGGATCTCGGCCCTTGCCTCGTCGACTGAGGAGCAGGATATTCCAAATGAATACCACGATGCAAAACAAAAGTGAACGTCCTTGCAATAACAGCTTTTTGAAAAAGTGTTCCAACAACATCAGAATAGGTTTGTTTATCTTGCATTGATCCGAATCAACGCAGTCCCATCAATTGATCACACCACAAAGAACGAAAATATACTGATGTACGTATATGCCATCCGCATTCGCCACTGGGTCCCGTCATCACCCGTTAGGTTACTTAACTAACGACAGAGCGGGGACTGGACTAGCGCGGATGCAAAACATATACAACATCTACTAATATATATACCAATATATTATATTCGCTCAAGGCGTGATAAAAAGCAACATCACAGAAATGTACAGCATCACAGAACAATACAGATATCTGGGATCCCCGGGTTTCACAGAGCCGCTGCTGAAACCCGACGTTCCCCTGGTCGTGTGGATAGCCTGTGCAATGAAATCCTAGACCCCTACGGGCGCGGCAAGTCACCCGCCAAATCCTGAAGCGAGGCAGCCCCCTTCAGCACCGTGAATGGACCACCCAGCACTTCATGGAATCCGGTAACTTGGGCACCCCTCCTGGGTCAACCTGTACCCCCTACGAGTGCGGCGAATAGCCCGCCAATCCTAGAGTGAAGCCCCCTCCGTCTCAATGCCATGAGATGCGGGCCCGTTGCCCTCTAGAACCCGGCTATCCGTGCACCCCTCCGCGGGGTAATCCTAGTACAGAAAGTAAAATATACATACAACGGGTACATCGACCGCAACCAGGTCGTGCCCCAAAAGAATAATACAAACAGGCAGTGACGGCAGTCCACATGTCGGACGCTCGCCCCGCAATATCAAATGTACATATAAAACAAAAATGTACTAATATTGCATCCAGGCTATCCCCACCGACCGATCCGCAACATCACAGCATAAACATAGAACATCAACGTGAAAGTCACGTTCGCAAATCCGTCTAACCGGGCTATAGCAGTTAGACGGGATTTACCGATCAAGTGACATTCACGGTCGCAGATATAATGTAAATACTGTGAAATAATGTGTTTAAAATATCCGATCGATCAAATTTTACCAAGTGGGCCCCAAAGCATTACTGTAGCACTTGCAGAAAATCTGGGCCCAAACAGAATATTCCAAAACCCCTATTTTCATGTCAGTAAACCACTGTTGAAATTTGGTACGGTTTGGCCACAAAACGGCGGCGGTTCCGCGGCCAAAACGTGGTTTTGGCCGCTAAACCGCCGCGCTACAGTAACATCAGCGTACCAAATTTTCACAGAATTCATAAAAAACCCTGCACGTAATTTTCCAATGTACCAAACAATTTTTAGAGCAAGGAAAAAAACGACAGAAAACTGATGCATGCAAAACGCGGATTTTGGAATTTTGGTCGATCGGATAAGTAAAACACATTAGAACAAGCTAGGCAAGGTTAATTGCGTGGCTCTGATACCATGTTGCGCCACGGCAGCGCCCCGGCCGTCTATCCGAGGCCAAAATGCGGAATCAAAATTTTCTTAACTTTTAAACTGGCGCTACCACGGACAATATACCCGGATCGTAACCATTAACCGATACTAGCTAACAAGAGAAAGGGTGAGAGATATACCGAGTGATCCGAGTCCTCCGGTCTTCTCGTCGTCGTCCCGATCTCCCGCGGAAACTCCGGTCGTCGCATCCTTGCCGGAAGGGCACCACATCGTCTGCATCTTTTACGGGCTCCCACCTCAATACCGAGGCAACTCGGGCGCGAAGTTGGCTAGCCGACGCGCCCAAGATTTGCTGTAGAAGTAGTGTAGAGTCTATGTCTCTTTGGAGTAGTGAAGTTGCCATTGGTGATGGAGGAATAAGGCTAAGGAAAAATGGTGCTTTCATTTTTCCCAAAACTAGAAGAATGAGATGAAGAAATTTGTGCTACACCAAAAATGGAAATTTCTCTCATTTTCTCTCCTCTCCAAAAGTTGTGGCCGGCCTATGCATTTGGAAAATGGTGGAGGGAAATAATCAACATCAAGAGGGAGGTGAGTGTAGGAGAAAGTGAATGGTGACCATATCAAAAGCAAAGCTCACATCAACCATTCTTATCAATTCTAATCACATAAAGCAAATGATAAGAAGGAAAAAGAATCTCATCATGAAAAGCTATCATGATGCCACCAATATGCAAGATACCCCCTCCACAAATGTTATTTGCAAACTTGCAAATAACACCCTCCATCAAAAGGTCCGGCCGGGAAAGAACAAAGGAAAACCGGCCGGAACGGAATGCAAACTGGCAACTCCAGAAAACTGGTCCCGTAATAAATTACAGGAAAACCCCGACACTGTGCATACACACCCGCATCTGTATTCCTACCGGATACAAATGCAATGAGACAAAATCTACACTGTACTATACTAGGATCCGGCTTAAACCAAAGCCGGCTAGTATTATCCGTCTGATCCTGATCCGTGCAATACCGCACGTATCAGATCGAACCCTGCCATATAACTATACGGCCACTAGTACAAAACTGTCCGATCCTGATCCGTGCAATACCGCACGTATCTGATCGGACCCTGCCATATCTCCATACGGCCTCTACAGCGTTTCGCCCGAAAGCTTGAGTAACTGAAAGTGTGGTGGACTCTAAAAACTCGTCAATACTATGGCTGTGGATTTAACCACTAGCACGTCAGAGGTATTAGCCAATACATGACGGGCCACCAGCTATTGACCAAAAGGGACGTCGATGAGCGAACTCATCCTGACACCCTACTGAGCCTGTCAGTGACAATATCCGTACAGTCCGGTCCGTTCGTCTATGAGCATCGCATGTCGGGCCTAGGGGGTTGGTAAAAGTCAGACCCCCAAAAGCGGTACAAGTCGTGTCGGAGTGTAGCCCAGAACGCCCTGAGATACTACTGGAATACCTACCAGTAAATCTCCTGCCTCGGCCGAGGGCTTTGCGTAATGGCTCTCCTAGACACAGCGCGACCTCACCCCCAATACCGGGAGAGACGAACCCCTGAAGATCCGCTCACTGCCTCCATGTGGCTCGGGACTGTACCCAACTAAAACCTGTTTGCACGACTCCTTTGAGCCGTGGTAGGGTAGTAATCAAAGTACAGTGGGAACTCACACGAGACAAATGACGATCCCCAAGTCGATGAACTAACCTGTACACATGTCACCAGGGAACTGCTATCTGACGTCAGGTATAAGACCAACTAGCATGTTCCCGGCGAGTCCTGTCCGGTGTACTCATAACCCAATGAGCACCTGTATACATCTTAGGTGAACCAACTGACACCAGTGGCTTGTGAGACCGGCCACCGCCCCTCGTCGGGGTCTCGACTGTATACACTAGTCTACTCTGGAGAATCGATGCCCTGTCTCGAAACTCCCATGACTAGGGACCTTTTAAGGATGTGCTTATAGACCACCAGCTCTCACGTATATGATCGCCATCATACTGCCGGCAGTCAAGCAAGAATCCTAGGGGCTCTATCAGCGTGTAATAGCGACATGTCAGGTCACCTAAAGCAGTACACGATGATAGAGGTAAACCAGATAGCATACTATCATTTCGAGTAAGACTGTCCTACCGGGATAGGTCCTCCCTCAATCATTGCAATCACGTGCCTGTGATCCAATAATTGACTCTGAGGGCACTATCTCCAACAATATATACTATTAGATGTTGTATATGTTTTACTTCCGCGCTAGTCCAGCCCCCGCTCTGTCGTTAGTTAAGTAACCTAACGGGTGATGACGGGACCCAGTGACGAATGCGGATGGCATATACGTACATTTTATTTTCGTTCTTTTCTGGTGTGATTGATTGATGGGACTGGATTGATTCTTATCAATACAAGGATAAAACAAACCTATATTTGATGTTGTTGGAACAAATTTTAAAAGATGTTATTACAAAGATGTTTCCTTTTGTTTTGCATAGCGGTATTCAGTTAGAATATCCTGCACCTCATTCCACGAGGCAAAGGCCGAGATCCCTTTACCGGGAGTGACCCCTTGGGCAGAAGTTTACGTCAGGGTAATAACTTTAATATAGTCGATTACAAGTTGCTTTGCATCGTGGTATTCAGTTGGAATATCCTGCACCTCATTCCACGAGGAAAGAGCCGAGATCCCTTCACCGGGAGCGACCTCTTTAGCAAAAGGTTTTCGCCACTGTATTTTTATAAAAAGCTATCAATTTCCTTCAACGAGATCAAGTTCATTACGTTAAAGGTTTTTCGCCAAAGACCAGCCGTAGCCCTCTGTCATTTCTTATGGATGGTCAGTAGTATTCAAGCTATGTTTGTTTGGCCAAAGTCAAGGCATAGTGTTTGGTAGTTGCTGGGTATTCATCTGTTGCGTAGATAGATGCGTTGGTTTGGGACAGTCGTATTACCTTGTTGGCCAAAGTCAAGGGTATGTACGGGTGGGTTCAAATTAACCTGGATAATGACGGGTAGAACTTGGCATGTGACTTATGATGGGTTGGCCAAAGTCACGATCATAAGAGCATGGGGCAAAAATCATATCGGGAGTTTCAAACATACAGGAAACTTGACAGGCATGCGCATACCTTCTGGAGTGTGATAACTTGAGTGACTTCCATCAAGTTATCATGCGATGATAGTTGGATCCCGATTCTCACTAATGAGTTGGTATACTCTTCGGGTGATCCCGACTAATTCTTCTTTCAGGTTTGGAGGAGAATTTGAGATTACAGTAGGAGGTTTCCTGATTAGATAAAATGATAACCATTCTGATCTAGGTTAGAGTGCACGTAGAGTGTTTCTTTTCTCTCTCTCTCTTTGGCAGCAACCATTGACCGACCCTAGACTATGACTCAGTGACCAAGTTGACCGAACCTTCTTAATATACCGGCCTTTGGATTGTCTTAGTTGCATAAGTCATTGACGCTCCTTCTTTTACCCTTTGTATTTCTCAGAACACCCCGTATTACTATGGATATCCACTTCCATTGGATAGATCCATCGTATGGTTATATACGAACTCGAAGGGACTTCTTCGTGGATGGATCCAGGTTCAGGAGAAATAGAATTAGTTTATTCAGTTGTCTTTTATTATCACCTTCTCTCAGGTTGCGAGGGCTCCTTAGTCTAGGAGAGTACACCTATTACGCTTATTGGATAGTCTTATTCCAAACCATAGGCAGGTGCCGAAAGGTAGGGAATGAAGAAAACCAATTATCCTAAGTAGGGTGTGCATAAGGTAATATGTAAAGACAAAAATAAAGGGATTAGAAAGAGGGCAAAGTAAATTGCGACTGTTATCATTCATGACCAAACCACGTACTTCATCGTCACTCCTATTTCACCTTTGCTTTTTCCCAGTTCGGGAGAAATAGAATAAGGTATTATTCAGTTGTCTTTTATCATCACCTTCTCTCAAGTTGCGAGTACTCCTAGGATTAGGAGAGTACACCTATTATGCTTACTGGATAGTCTTCTTCCAAACCATAAGCTGGTGCCGAACGGTAAGGAAAGAAGAAAACCATTAAGCCTAACGAAGGTGTACAGAAGGTAACGACTAAAGACAAATAAAGGGATTTGGAGAGATGGCAAAGATATATACGGTTAAAGTCATGAATAGGATTTTGGAAGAGGCATTACTAGGAATACCAGGATACCCCTACGAAACATTTTCATGTTTCAGTTTCACTGTGCATTGTTAAAAGGAAAACTGATTTCCCGATTAGATACTTACCCCAAGGGTATGTATTTACCAGGTTTCATTCTCATATCTGTATGGTTTTACAGATGATGAGTGGGAGTAAGTTATTGGGAATAAGGTGATCATCCTCATTATATCGGAATTCGTTGTAATTGGTGATATTTGAGGAAGTCGCCTGGGTTATTGCCGGCAAGCATGTATTTGGTTTTGAGTATCCGTTGTTGTGCACCAATTTCAAAATGATATATCTGTACGTTTATTTTTATAAAGTGAGATATAACTTTTTGATATTATGTCAATGACATTTACCCATATCAGTTGACGATTGGGTAAGGAGCATTGAACAGCGGAGTAGTTCTTAACCATAAGTACAGTTTTCAACCTACGATGCACAGGTTTAGAGTTATTCAAACTCAGCGGACTTATACAGAGTATTGTATGTTGTCCAGTGTCCGTCAGGACAAAGGGGTAGGTCCTCGTACTCTGTTCTGTTTACTTGTAACTTCTCTAGTTTTTAGACAAGTGTTTCGTAGAAATACAATGTCTAAGTTTTGAGAAGTTGTGGGTATAAGAATAAAGTAGAGAACCAGGTATCGCAAGTATCGGGATTCTTCAAAGAGATCGAAGATGTAGATTCTTGTGATTGGTATTCAGATGATAGTTGTGGTTTTTGAGAAACTTGTTTCTCTTACAGGTTACTCATAATTGGATGGATTCCTAAGTTGAGTAATGCTGAGTAGCCTCTCTCCATTAAGTTGATATGCACTGGAGACAGCTGCATGATTAGAATCTGGTTCCAATTAAATTAGCGCCTCTATTTCTATATTGTATATAGAATGGTTCATATCTTAACGATGTTAAGATATGGGGAGTTGTCCATCTTATGCTTAAAACCAGACACTGGATAACTCAAGGCACGTTTCTGTAATGGCTGTTTGTGGGTTGACCCTGGCTTTGATGAGGGTTGACATTTCTACAATCTGGAAGATCAATAGTGATATTGTTCTTGACTGGCCACAGTTTTAGTAAAATGGATTTTTTCAGAAAACAGTAGTGGAAGTATGGTAGAACTGAAAGTGATTCCAGAACCGCAAACGATTACGGAAAATTTAATAGGACATATATATTCAATCAGGTTTGACATTCAAATAGCCACTCTGCAGACATAGTGGGTAACCTCAGACACCCGAGAGGTACTCCGGTAGCCTCAAGGACGGTGACAGGGAGGTTCTTGTTTACCCAGACTTGACACTACTGTTGTTCCAGACTATGAGACCCGGCAAGAGGATAAGTATAACGTCGTTCTAAACTAGCTTTAGAAGTGTACGTAGATATTATTCTACCAGAGGGTTGTCATAGTCAGTGGGAGCAGCGGAAGCATAGTGGGCAAGTAGCTTATGTCTATTTATAGACTTCAGCAGTTATAGTGGAGATAGATCATCTAATTTTGATGAGACAGTCATGGCTTTGACTTCATCAGAATAGGGGATGGATATGTTGAGAAGGTAGTAGGGTGTGATCTCCTGGTATTTGGATGACATACACAGAGTATGAAGTAAAATTCCTATACTACGATCGGTTGTACTGTGGTCGTCACACAGTTGTTTCTCCAGACAGGACATGGATATAATATCAGACATTCTGGTTTCTAGATCTATGGTTTTAGATCTGGATTTGGATAGTTTCCCAATGTGGGTACTGTGACAGTATTCTAATAGTTTTTAAAATAGATGACTCCTGGCATGGTGGTGTACCTGCAGGTGATGGAGTCACCCTCTCTAAAGGTGTCTTACAGACTAAAGGAGAGAGGGATGTGCATGATTGGCAGATCACTTGCTTAGGCAATTGAGTCAATCATGAGATGTCAAGTACGACACCAGATGTTGTTTTTGCATTAGATGCAATAAGTTTATATTAATCCAATCCTGAAGAAACATAAGGAAGCGGTTTTAGAACATAAGTGCATGTTCTACGGATTTGATAATGGCAGCCTCTTTCGGAAGACGGTTATCATTCCAGGCTTCAAAGATAACATGGATGACAAAGTGATTGTCAGAGTTATAGTTTTCCCTCTGACGAGGGACAGTATTATGGACAGATGGTCCAAGAGGATACTGTGGGAGGCATGGTGCTGGATACTGATTAGGTTCAGTTATCGATACAGTCTAAGAAGTTTGGATTTGGAGTTCATTTATGAACTAGGTCCCATCAGATATCCAGACATATTCTAAGACAGGTATTGCACAATTCGGGAGATGGTTTTCTCTGCGAACTTGAGATTTAGAGAGATATAGAAAGAAACATCATGGCGGATCCACTCACTGAGGCTATTTCTCGAACACAAGAGTTTTACAAACTAGCTTTGTGAAACTGATTAGTAGAGGAGTTGGATGTTCGGTATCACACGGGCTGTGAGTATGCGACATCGCAATAATTAGCTTTAAGTGCAAGTGGGAGATTGTTGGAGATAGTGCCCTCAAAGTCAATTATTGGATCGCAGGTACTTGATTGCAATGATTGAGGCAGGACCTATACCGATATGACAATCTTACTCGAGTTGATAGTTTGCTATCTGGTTTGTCTTTATCATCGTATACATGCTTTAGTTCACTATTGCATGATGATAGAGCCCATAGGATTCTTGCTTGACTACCAGCAGTATGATGGCGATCATATACGTGGGAGCTGGGGTCTGTAAGCACATCCTTAAAGTGTTCCTAGTCATGGGAGTTTCGAGACAGGGCATCGATACTCCAGAGTAGACTAGTGTATACAGTCGAGACCCCGACGAGGGGCGGTGGCCGGTCTCACAAGCCACTGGTGTCAGTTTGATCACCTAAGATGTATACAGGTGCTCATTGGGTTATGAGTACACCGGACAGGACTCGCCGGGAACATGCTAATTGGTATTATACATATCGTCAGATAGCAGTTCCCTAGTGACATGTGTACAGGTTAGTTCATCTACCTGAGGTCGTCATTTTTCTCGTGTGAGTTCCCACTGTGCTTTGATTTCTACCCTACCACAGCTCAAAGGAGTCGTGCAAACAGGTCTTTTTTGGGTACAGTCCCGAGCCACATGGAGGCAAGTGAGCGGATCGGCAGGGGATTCGTCTCTCTCGGTATTGGGGGTGAGATCGCGCTGTGTCTAGGAGAGCCATTACACATAGCCCTCGGCCGAGGCAGGAGATTTACTGGTAGGTACTCCAGTAGTATCTCAGGGTGTTCTGGGCCACTCTCTGACACGACTTATACTGCTATTGGGGGTCTGACGTTACCAGCCCCTAGGCAGATATGCGATACTCATAGACGAACGGACCGGACTGTATGTATATTGTCACTGTTAGGCTCAGTAGGGTTTATGGATGAGTTCGCTCGTCAGCTTCTCTTCCAATCAATACATAGGCAAACCGTTACGTACAGCTTGTACATCTGACGTGCTAGTGGTTACACCCAGTGCCAGTGTGTTGATGAGTCATTAGAGTCCCCCACAGACACTTTCCCAAGTTCGGGCGAAACGTTGTAGAGGCCGTATGGTTTTATGGCAGGGTTCGGAAAATGCACGTGCGTTTTCGCACGTGTCATTTTTCGGGCAGATAATACTGGTAGGCTTTGGTTTAAACCGGAACCCAGTATTATACTATGTAGATATAATATCTTTGTTTCAGTTGCATTTGTATTCAGTCGTAATACAAATGCTGGTATGTTTATACTGATACGGGGTTATCCTGAAGTTCGTTTCAGGATCACTTTTGGAAGTTGCCAGTTTTCAGTTTTCTATCAGCCGTATTTAACATTCGGTTAAATACGGATTTATCTTTTCTTGAGACGAGTGTGGAAGCTTCTAGATGATGACTAGGATGATGAGGTGGCTTTTGACTCATTTGTTCATTAATGGTGCATTAATGAAAGGGTGACTAAGGTTAATGAGTCATTCTTTACATTAATGTGTTCATACTAGGTGTTTAAGTGAGTCATTGATAAGCTTTATCTTTATGGTCACCATCCCTCCTCCTACACTCACCCCCCTTGCCTATTTAGTGGCCGGCCACCCCTTGGTGGAAGTTCATGGTTGTTACTCTCACTTGGGAAAAGATTATGATAGATTTGTGTATGGAAATTTCATATAGCTCAAATTCTTATCACCCGATTCCAAAAGGCAACTTCATTAACCGTTCGTCCATAGTTTTGGACGTAACGAGACAAAGTGTTCTACTCATTCTCTACATCATCTTGGTCGTCTCTTCTAGCAAACTTGACGATCGAGTTGCCTCGATTCAGAGGCGGGAGCCCGTTTAAAGATCTATCGACGTGGTGCCACCTGGACGAGAAGACTGGAGATTCAGGAGATCGGAGCACCCGCAACAAAGCGTGGGATGATGGTTGATGACCGAATGACTCGGATCGTTCGGTATAACATTCCTACCCACTTTGTAATTTGTTAGTTTAGCTTTAATGGCAGATCCGGGTTATAGTACGCGATAGCGCCAGTTGTAAAAAGTTTTTGTTCCGCATTTGGCGTCTGTTAGACGGCCGGGGCGCTACCATGGACTTACAATTTCCAAGTTGTATAAAGTCTAGTAAACCCATGTTTTACAATATGAAGCTCTGCCAATTCTACCTTCTGCCAGTACTTATTGCCACATCTATCGTACGGACTGAGAATCTTCTCTATTATGATCTTATTATGTGCGTGTGCAAATTCAATGAAAGCAGCAACTCCTGCGACAAACTTAGGTTGCATACGTTGTTGCCAATCCACATACATCTAGTCCTTAACTCTGACGTACTCATGGGCCATGTTAGACTGTATAACATATAAATTGTAGATTATGGTGACTATATTGAGAAATATAAGAACGGGATAGTTACTGACAAAGCAGAAAATCCATGTATATGCTTTGTGTGTGCGTTTGTCGTTGAAAAGAATAAATTATCGAACGTATGTTAACCGATAAACGGGGACTAAGTGGCGCTTTTAGTTTCATATATGAGTATCGATGAGAATATGAAGGTTTCATATTATCATCGAGTATCATATATTGGTTTTAACTTGAACATCTCGAATGACTCTCTAATTATGCGTTTTTTGTGTATTCTTGTTGTATGTGTGTGTTCCGGCTGTCGAGGTAGGCTTCTATCCCATTAAGAATGTATAGAGCGAGCACCCATCTCTTGTGCTTTCAACCGTTTCGAGTAAATTTCGGCAGCACCTCCCTGCTGTTCTCCGAGTACACTGTAATAGAATAGATAATCATTTCAAAGCTGTGAAACAACGTTGAAATGAATATCTAATCTATCTTTGTACACGGAGAACCAGCGGAAAGGTACCGACGAAATATCTCGAAACGGATGAAAACACAAGTGAATGAAGTCGTTTGCTTTATACATTCTTAACTTGTCCACACGGGACAAATCTATGGGTTACCATACGATTGAATTTTCTCGTCGCGTAAACTATACGACAGTTGTTAGTATCGAGCTATACCGTCCGATATTTAACAACCTTCGTATAGTTCTATGTCACAACGAACATCGCACGTATGTTAACCGATAGATGGGGACTAAGTGGCGCTTTTAGTTTCATATATGAGTATCGATGAGAATATGAAGGTTTCATATTATCATCGAGTATCATATATTGGTTTTAACTTGAACATCTTGAATCACTCTCTAATTATGCGTTTGTTGTGCATTCGTGTTGTATGTGTAACATGATTTTAAACCATTGAGATCAAGATTTGAGAAATTTTATAAGTGGCCGTTAACATGATAACAATCATCTCTTCTTATCAGTCCATATCTGAATTCTAAAGGGCAGTATATTTGCTATTAAAAGATCATGTTCAACTCTAAAGCAAGGGAAAAACAGAGGAATATAGATCTATTAAAGTCAATCCATAAAGCTAATCACATATTTACAACATTGCAGATACATTAACGCAAAACATAGTTATGATACTTTAAAAGAATCAATTATCAAGGATCTGGGAGTGGAGATGAACATACAGCTTCCCGTCAATAAGATCAACAGGACAGAGACAGATAAAATATAAGATTAGAATGATGAACAAGATAATATGCTTGAAAGATGCTATATTTGCTGATTGAATATAAATGAATCCACCAATAAGATTATATACATGATAATATATGTAGAGGAATTCAGGCCATGAACACAAACCACCAACTATTTCATATGCTGACTGAAAGAAACGGGCGAAAAGATTCATAATTTTCCATAAACTACAAGCAGATTCTGTCATTACTAAGTACAAAGCAAAATGGATTATAATTTAAAGGAGAAAGAAGAGCTTGAAGCAAAATCAGATCAAATTATATTGTCCCACATGGGTTGCTCGCCCAGACATTCGATAGCATACATGTCACAAGAAAAATAACAGAAAAACAATTTCTTAAGCTTAAATACCCTCTAAATATGCCAAACAGCTTGCTTGCAGTTCTACTGATACATTATTAAATATAAAGTCTCTGCAGACGCCAAATCTGGAACAACTATCACCTTATCATCGAATGTTACGTCCACAAAAGTGAAGGTAACAGAATAAATGCACCAGTACAAACTCGACCTCGAATTAGCCTAAAGTTTTGCCGGGATGGAACTGAATCAACAAGCAAAGCATATTTACACTACAAGCTTACACCTACTGCAAGGGATAAATATGGCACTCTACAGTTCACATCTCACAGCCCAACCGAACCCTAGCCCCAGCCCCAGCCCAGCCGAGCCCTAGCCCCAACCCCAGCCCAGCCCCAACCCTAACCCTAACCAAACCCTAGCCCTAGCCCCAGCCCCGCCCCAACCCCAACCCCAATCGAACCCCACAACCTAACCCTAACCCTAACCCTAACCCTAACCGAACCCAATACCGACGCCGACGCTGATGCCCTCACCCCTACCCGAATCTGGCCTGAACCCTAGACTACAACGTCAAAATTAAAAATTATTTGAGATTTACTTACAAACCGTGCGCGCGGTGGAGGAGACGGTAGAAATTGGTGGTCGACGTCGATCGACGAAGGTGGAGACGAGGCGCGGGAAGTCGACGAAGGTGTGGGGAAGACCGACGAAGCTGGCGACGAGGCGCGAGCGCGGTGGCGGCGAAGCGCGGGAACAGGCGACGAGAGGCGCGGGAGTGAGAGAGAGAAATTTTGGGAACGATGAATATAATTTTTCTGTGCTTTTTTTTTATTAATAACATATTTAGATGCCCCTACGGACATAACCGTAGGTCCACGACTTGCGGCTCCGTAGGGCCAAACAAAAAATTAGAACGTAAGGCACCGTAGGGACAACGATTTGGCCCTATGGATAAATCCGTAGGGGCACGAAATATTTGCCCCTACGGATTTCTGAGTCCGTAGGGGCAACCCCATATTGTAGTAGCGTATGATGCTTGTGCATGCCGCTATAAATTGTAGTTGATTTTAGGTAATATAGATGGCCACTGAATACTTGATAGGAATTTATAAAACCATTAAATGTAATTTAAGCGTATACCGATTTTCTGGAAATTTCAGTACATCAGTAATGTAACCTCTGTATCTTTCATACGAAAACTCGATGATTAAACTTTATATTGAATGGCATCTTGTCGAAAATATCTAAGTTTTTCATGTTGGTGACATTTTCAGAAAACAATCTTATAATGTGTTTATCTACATCCCCATTTACTGCTCGCATTTTTGTTGGCTGTTGAAAATCATTATCTTATCACAGTAAAAGAATTTTGCATTCCTGATTTCAAATTTTTTTTCAAAACCGTCCTTTGGATTGAAATGAAGACAGAGTAATATACCTTCAGAAAAAATTATGAAAATTAATTGTTTTTCAAAAGGAAGTGCTTCGCGGAAAAATACTACGATCAAGTATCAGGAACTTATAAGAAAGCAGCAATAAAACCCCTGAACTTTCACATGAGAACTCTGCTTAGAACCAACTTTATACCAACCAGTAACTACTCGAAAAGAGCTAGGTTTTATCATTGGAAAAAATGACATATAAAACTGTTTAACAAAATATCATTTGATGTATGCGTTATTCTACCAATTGTAGGCATCCCGATATGTGTTCTAATATATATAACACGAGTCGTGATCACGTGTTATTTATCCCTACTATATCGTATGTGCTTGTTTACTGTTCGCCATGCAACCACATCGATCTTAAATGGTTACGGCTTGCATGAATAAGAGATACATGTCTTGTTTCTGATCAGTGATTATGATATTTTTTGAGTTATTGCTTGGTTCAGATATCTTGAAAGATCATGTCAGAACTTGTAACTAAACCCTAGAAAAACATAATTGACATAGGGTTAGAGGGGTAGTTTGGAAAATGGAAGTGACATGGGTTTTAGGAGTCCCCTACCATTACCGTGATTCCGGGCATAGACAAATGCTAACTTACATGTTAGACCGTTGTCGTGGTTCCGGGCATAAATGAGATGGCTCATGTATTTCTAAGCCGGTTCAATTTGAGATTTGCATCATGTGTAGTTTGCTTTGATTTATACCGATATTTGATAAGGTTTCCTTACTTATTTATGATTACCATTGGTTATAGAATCGAGTGCGGGTTATCCCGAGACAACGAGGAGAGACGCGATAGTCATGGGATTCGACTAGCTAGTGCCGCAGTCGGTAAGTAGAATTATATCTACAGGGGGAAGTCGGGTGGATGGTACATAGCACCGTGAAGCAAATTACTTAGTTTATATTGTTTTGTTCAATCACTCATTATTCATTCTAATTCGTAACTCATATACTTAGCTTATAATGTCATGTTAGAACACTTATACTCGCACTTCATATATTTAGTCTATAACCATATATTTAATCTATGATTTATAACCCGTATGCTTTATATATGTATATATGATTAGGTTATGTGTGTGCACGCGACTAGATGTCAGTACTATTTGAGTTATGTATATGCGTACGTGACTAGAGCTTTGTACCGACTATTGTTGGATATTAGGTTGACATCGTACGAGGTGAGATTCCGTACCGGATGAGATGAGAATGGTTTGCCAAATAAGACTTTTTATTATTTGACTCGTGGAGTCTTACTATTTATCCCGATTGGGATATTACGAAAATGCAAAGATTATACTCATTTTAAAAGTAACTATTTGTTTCCTATTTTAAAACCATAATGCAAGGATGCGCTGCAAATTTCAATGAATATATATTTTAAAAATATCATTCTAAACAACGTTTTGTTCTATTTTAAACTATAATTATATTATTCGTCAGTAATTATCCATTTACAACGCTTGTTCACGCTATGTTTACTTTACTTGTTATTTGTTCGAGCTTTAATTCTTTCATTAGTTACGCTACATTTATACTATTCGTTCTTATTTGCTTCGTATATTTAGTTTACAATACCCTGTTTGTACGCTTCTTAGTCATTATAATTCATGCCTCGTATGCTAGTTTCAAAGCCATGGTTAATGTTTGTCTTGCTATTATTTTACGAACACACTTTATAGAACACTTGTACAACTACCAATGATTGCTATATGGCACAATCACATACTCGCAACCTACACGTAAATATCATTAGTACTGCCATGACATTGTAGAAATTGCCATACATATTCATGTTTTAATTATCTCCATGCTAGTATTAAATGTTGCCTACCATGATTTTGTTATGCAAATACCATTGTTTGATATATTCATGTATGTTAATTACCAATCGTGGAAAAATGAATTGTGCATCATTGTGGTCTTATGAACTTGATGTTTTTTATGAATTTAAGAAAGCTTGGGTATAATTTACAAAACTTTCTTATGTTTACAAATTACGGTTTTCTCTTAAAATGATGATGCGTCCACCATGAGTTTTCTATATATTTATGGTTTGATGTTATCCGGATATCAAGGTAGGGGAGAGACCGATACAGATACATACATTGTGGACTGTTTTTGGTGTTCTCTAGATATCAAGATAGGGGAGAGACCGATACGGATACACGATGGACTAGTTTGAGGGTATCCAGATATCGAGGTGGGGAGAGAGACCGAAACAGAAACGTGGTGATTCATGGCGGATATCCGGAGGATACCGACCGGAGTTATATGACGAGATATAAAAGAGGGCTGATCTGAGAGATAGTGCCTCAGGATTTGAGATTTTAGTGTCGATAATTGACTTGGGATTTATGATGATTTTATGGTGTAAGTCCACGTTACCTCTCCCGGTTCTTTCGGGCTTGCGGAAATGATGAAAAACGATTTTTCTTTTGGTGGTAACATGGACTCAAAATACAGATCTTTGTTAAACAACTATCTAACAACCTAACTAGGAGTTTTACCTACTCGGTTAGGGGTTATACCTTAACTTGAACTCCTTCTCTTGGACTCCTTGTGGTGGTCGGATGGTTCTCTCCTCGTCGTCTCTTTGTGCCGAAGATGGATCCACCTGAAAACTTCTACCTTTGGCTTCAACCTTAATCTTGAGGAAACTAGAACACTTGGTTTGCTAAACCTTATATACTAGGATGAGTAGAGAAGTGTGTTGGGCTTTATCTCTATGGTTCTTGCTTCTCAACACATGAGACAATAGAACCATGAACTAGAGAGAGAGCAAGAGGAAGAGGGAGAGCTTGAGGATGAGAGAGAATGAGAATGATAGAATGAGCAAGACTTTTCTCACCCTTGCTCTCATAATCCAAAATAATCATAACTCATAATAATAATTGAGTATTATGTGATGGTTGTTATCATATCAAATGGCCATATCATTTCATGCATTAAATGCAATTGGTGAACAAACAAGCAAGCCAAGGTCAATGCCAAGAAATGATAGCCATTGTCATGATAATGGTCAACAAGTCCAACCTAATCAACCGGTCAACTAAGTCAACAAGTCAACAAAGTCAACCTTTCAACCCAACCATGGCACAATAATACTTAATTAATATTATGATTAATCATATTTCTTATTCTCATTAGGGTTTAGCAAAAGTCAACAGTCAACAACCCTAATGAGAATCCTCTGCCTCTGTCTCTGTCAACCGTGCATACACACCCGCATCTGCGTTCCGAGGAACACGAATACAAACGAGATAAAACCAATCCCAAAACGTACACTAGGATCTGGCTTAAACCAAAGCCCGCTAGTGATAACTTCCCGGACATTAAACGTGCACAAGTGCACGGATGTGACCGAACCCTGTCGCAAAACCATGCGACCTCTACTCTTTTGCCTAAAGGCGAATAGCTCTCTGTGTGGGACTCTAAAGACTCGACACTGTGCTGGCAGTGGGTTTAACCACAGACCGCAAGCGGTACTAGCTGTGCGTAACGGCCCCCAGGTAGATGCCGATAAGAAGACGGACGAGGTGAAACCCATCTGAACTCCTACTGAGCCTGAATGTGACAATCTGCGTACAGTCCGATCTGTTCGTCTGAGAATATCGCATGGCGGGCCTAGGGGGCGGTAAACGTCAGTCCCCTAATAGCGGTACAAGTCGTGTCGGAGTGTAGCCCAGAACACCCTGAGATAACACTAGAAACCTACCAGTATATCTCGCTTGCCCTGGCCAGGGACTTTGTGTAATGGCTCTCCTAGACACAGCGTGGTATCAACCCCTAATACCGGGAGAGACGAATTCTGTCTAACCGTCACTGCCTCCAAGTGCTTCGGGACTGCACTCAACTACTACCTATTTGCACGACTCCTTTGAGCCGTGGTAGGGTAGTAATCTAAGTACAGTGGGAACACACTCGAGGCGAAGTGACAGTGTCAACTCAGCGGACTAAGCTGTACTCATGTCACCTGGGAACTGATAACTGACGATAGGTATAGTACCAACCAACAGTTCCCGACGAGTCTTGTCCAGTGTACTCGTAACCTAACGAGCACCCACATACTATCTTAAGTACGACGTACTGACGGCTGTGGGACAGACCGTCTCCCCTGCTGGGATGAGAAGCGCATACGCTAGTCTACTCCGGAGTATCGATGCACTGTCTCGATAGTCCTACGACTAGGGACCTGCATAAGGATGTGCTTGTGGATTACCCAGACCCTACGAGTGTGACTGCCATCACAACGCTGGTAATCAAGCAAAGATCCTAAGGGCTCCACTAATATGTATAGGTGATATACTAAAATTAACACATGTACACATTAAAGTAGAAACAAACCAAGTAGTATATACTATTTTGAGCAAGATTGTCTATACAACTGTGAATATCCCAAGCTTCCATTAAGTAATATACAAACTAGTATGATACAGTAATGGCCTCTAGGGCATATACACTAACAATCTCCCACTTGCACTAAGGCCATGTACTGGCGTATCGAAGACCTATCATCTCGATCAGCCGCTTGAACTGAGTCTGGGGTAAGGCCTTCGTGAATGGATCAGCAGTGTTATCTTCCGTAGCAACTCTCCGAACCTCGATCTCCTGGCGACCCACGATCTCCCTGATCAGGTGATACCGCCTCAAGATGTGTCTGGACTTCTGATGGGACCTGGGTTCCTTCGCAAAAGCTATATCCCCGTTATTGTCGCAATACAGAGGTATTGGATCAACAATGGACGGAACCACCTGAAGTTTTGTCAAGAACTTCCTTATCCAGACGGCTTCTTTTGCGGCATCTGTAACAGCGATAAATTCCGCTTCCATCGTCGAGTCAGCAATGGTTTCCTGTTTGGAACTCTTTCAACACACCGCACCTCCATTGAGGGTAAAGACATAACCCGACATGGACTTGGAATCATCCTTGTCACCCTGGAAGCTGGAGTCAGCAAAGGCCTCGATCTGGAGGACTTTTCCGCCATACACCAAGAACATCTCCTTAGTCCTTCTCAGGTACCTGAGAATGTTCTTTACCGCTATCCAGTGCTTCTCCCCAGGGTTTGACTGATACCGGCTTACCACACTCAGTGCATAAGCTACATCTGGTCTGGTACACAATATCGCATACATTATAGACCCTACCGCAGAAGCGTAGGGCATAATAGACATGCGATACCTTTCCAAATCAGTCTTGGGAGACATCTCCTTGGAGAGGGTGATCCCGTGACAAGCCGGTAGATTATCGCGCTTGGAATCTTCCATACTGAATCTTCTCAGTATGGTGTCGATGTACCTGGACTGTGAAAGTCCTAATATCCTCTTGGATCTGTCACGATAGATCCGGATCCCCAGAATGTAAGAGGCATCACCCAGGTCTTTCATGGAGAACCTGTGTGACAAGAACCCTTTGACAAATTGTAGCATAGGAATGTCATTTCCTATCAAAAGAATGTCATCCACGTATAAAACGAGGAATACAACAGTTCTTGCTACAAATCTACTATAGATGCATGGTTCATCTGGATTTTTGATAAAGCCAAATTCTTTGACCGTCTCATCAAAACAGATGTTCCAACTCCGCGATGCCTGCTTTAGTCCATAGATGGACTTAAGCAACTTGCACACCTTTCCGCTGCTCCCACTCTGAATGAAACCCTCTGGCTGGTCCGTATAGACACACTCATATAAATTTCCATTTAGAAAAGCGGTCTTTACGTCCATCTGCCAAATCTCATAATCGTGGAAGGCAGCAATGGCAAGAAGGATCCGAATGGATTTCAGTATAGCCACTGGAGAAAAGGTTTCGTCATAGTCCAAACCAGGTCTTTGACGAAAACCCTTTGCAACAAGTCTAGCCTTATAGGTCTCAACCTGTCCATCTACACCAATCTTCCTTTTGAAGATCCACTTGCATCCTACGGGTTTTGCCCCATCTAGAGCAACGTCCAACGTCCATACTTTGTTGGTGTACATGGACTCCATTTCGGTCCGCATTGCATCCAGCCATTTTACCGAGTCGACGCTCTGAATGGCCTGCTGGAAGCTAGTCGGCTCATCACTATCAATGATGCAATCCTCTCTATCCCCGTCTATGAGAAAACCGTAGTATCTCTCAGGCGGATGAGACTGCTTACTACTCCTGCGGAGCGGCGCATGAATGTCCTGATCTTTCGAACCCTCTGGTTCTACTAAGCTTTCAGTAATAGCTCGTGGTTCTGAAATTTCTTCCAGTTCTATTGCGCTCCCACTTATCTGATTTTCCAAAAACTCAGTTTCCAAGAAGTGGGCATGACGAGAAACAAAAACCTTTTGTTCCTCTTCGCAATAGAAGAAATATCCCTTGGAGTTCTTTGAATATCCCACAAACTTGCACTGTACTGAGCGTGCCTTGAGTTTGTCCGCATGCTGCTTTTTGACAAAAGTTGGACATCCCCATGTCTTAATGTGCTTAAGATAGGGTTTCTTCCCACACCACATCTGATATGGTGTGGTAGGCACGGTCTTAGTTGGAACTCGGTTCAAAAGGTATGCAGCTGATTCTAGTGCATATCCCCAGAATGATCGCGGTAACTCAGAGGTACTCATCATGGAACGTACCATATCCAATAGGGTCCGGTTCCGTCTCTCCGATACACCGTTATGTTGCGGAGTGTACGGAGGAGTAAGCTGAGAGAGTATTCCATTCTCTTTTAAGTAATCCAGGAACTCGGCACTCAAGTATTCACCACCTCGATCAGATCTCAGTGTCTTGATACTTTTGCCTGTTTGTTTTTCTACTTCATTCTTATATTCCTGAAATTTTCCAAGGGCTTCGGATTTATGTTTCATTAAGAAGACATATCCGTACCTTGAAAAGTCATCCGTAAAAGTAATGAAGTAAGAATAACCGCTTCGCGCATGCGTAGACATTGGACCGCACACATCGCTGTGTACGAGTCCCAAGAGCTCTCTCGCTCTTACTCTGTGTCCAGTGAACGGAGTCTTTGTCATCTTTCCTTTGAGACAGGATTGACAAGTTGCATATGATTGATATTCGAACGGATCCAAATATCTTTCTGTATGTAACTTCGTCAACCTTCTCTCATTGATGTGACCCAGTCTACAATACCATAAGAAAGCCTGATTTGTTTCCGGAGACTTTCTTTTGTGTGTATTCTGGACATTGAAAATCTGTGGTTGGTTTAATACGTATATACTATTGCTTAATGTACCTGACCCAATCAAAACTTGATTAAGGTGAATGTTCACAACATTACTTACAAATGCAAATTCATAATCTTCTTTAGATAATAAAGATACAGATATGATATTACAGGTTGCATTGGGTACAAAATAACAATCACGCAAAACCAAAACGTGTCCATCTGACAACCCCAGGTGATAGTCTCCCACGGACTCAGCATCTATGCCAGCTCCGTTTGCAACTCTGAGGGTCATATCACCTGCCTTCAAAACCCTACGCATTCTCAGTGCCTGTAAAGAATTACAGATATCAGATCCTGATCCGGTATCCAATACCCAGGATGTAGAGTTTATTGATAGACAGTTTTCAATAACATACACACCTGAAGCTGAAGCCGCAACTTGCTTCAGATCCTTGTTTATGGCCTTCCAAGCCATGCAATCCTTTTTCCAGTGTCCACTCTTGTGACAGTAAAATCATTCTTCCTTTCCCACAAGCTTTCCCGCTACCTTTGTTGCCTTTGTCTTTCCTTTCGTATCCACTTTACTAACACCGTCCCTTGGTTTGGCGGGGGCTTTCTTCTTCTTTCCCTTGGCTTTCGCCTTGGACCTAGAAGAGGAAGATCCTCCTACAAACAAAGTGGATGTTTCCCTACCTTTTTGTAGGGTGCCCTCTGCACTCCTCAGCATGTTGAGGAGTTCTGAAAGTTCAACTTCTTTTTCTTGCAAGTTGAAGTTCAGGATAAACTGGGCGTAAGTGGAAGGAAGGGACTGGAGAATCAAGTCCGTGTAAAGCTCGTTCTCTAACGTGGTCCCAAGGTCCGCGAGCTCCTCAATGAAGCCAATCATCTTAAGCACGTGTTCCGCTACCGATGATCCGACGGCCAATCTCGCCGAAAACAACTTTTTCGAGACTTCGTATCTGGCGATACGGGATTGCTCTCCATACAGTTCTTTTGTATGGGGAAATATGGATTCAAGGTCCATATTCTCGTGCCTCCTCGGATGTTCATTGTCCATAGAGGCAAGCACGAGGCACTTAGCCTTCGCGCAGTCGATTTCCCAGGTCTTACGGATTTCCCTATCCGCGACGCTGGTTTTGGGACCTGGGACAGGGGAGCTTTGGTGGTGAGGAGATATCCCAACTTGTCATAAGTGATTGCCATTTTGACATTCCTGAGCCAATCTTTGTAGTTTGGCCCTGTCAGTATGTTTTTATCTAGTAGTAACTTAAGTCCAGTCATGATGTTTGGTCGCTGCAATTAGGAGAAAGAGAAGAAACGCTTTAGCATGATGCTCTTGCAAGTTTAGAGTGGTTTTTAATTTGTCTAAACATGATGGCTCCCACTGTCTCTCGAATCCCTCCTCAAACCAAAAAGGAAGAATTAGTCGGGATCAATCTCACCGTACAATACTTGCTTAACCGTTCAGCCAGGCCAGTGTTGGTACTTCGAGGGAGGTTTTCCAACGCTTTCGCGAAGTTCCTTAATTAAATAACCTCTTTTCCCTGTGGGCGTAGCCCCGCTAACACCTTTCTAGACACCTACTTGGTTTATAGCATTGATCGTTAAGTGAGAAAGTTCAGCATATACTCACAGTAGGATCGGGATCCAAATATCATCGCGTGACAAAACTGAAGGAATCCTACCAGAATCATCACACTCCAAAAGGTATGCAGCGCTAGCAAGTTTCAGTTTCTTTTGAAACTCCCGATGTGGATTTTTTGCCCCATGCTCTTATGACCTTGACTTTGGCCAACAAATCATAAGTCACACGTCAAGTTCTACCCGTCATTCTCCAGGTTAATTTGAACCCACCCGTACCTACCCTTGACTTTGGCCAACAAGGAAGTACGACTGTCCTAAACCAACACATCTATCTATGCTGCACATGAATACTCAATAGCTACCAATCACTATGCCTTGACTTTGGCCAACAAACATAGCTTGAATACTATTGACTATCCATGTGAAACGACGGAGGGCTACGAATGGTTTTGGCGAAACCGTGAACGTAGTGAACTTGATATAATCGATGGAACGAGATAGCTTTTAAAAGGAGTGGCTTAAGCTTCACGTTTAAAAGTTGTTTTTGAAAAGAAACCGAGTGGTTTTGAAAGTGTTCCAACGACTCAACTTTGGTTTATTTTCTTGCATTAATTTAATACGTCCCATCATTTAATCCTACTATTGCAGAAAACAACGAAAATATGACGTACGCTTATGCCATCCGCATTCGCCACGGGGCCCCGTCATTACCCGTTAGGTTACTTAACTAACGACAGAGCGGGGGCTGGACTAGCGCGGATGCAAAACATAAGCAACGCCTAAATAGATATCATATATAGATATACACATTCGTCACATGCAATGATAGCCATTCCAGATCACAGATGAACACATTGGATATACTAGGAATCCGCATTCCGTACGAGCCTGTAACGAAGAGCGGATTACACGGTGGCGATGAATAGCCAAGATCCCACCCTAGATCCCTACGGGTGTGGCAAACTACCCGCCAAGTACCCGAAGCGAAGCAACCTCTCTCAACACCGTGAGTAGGCCACTCGGCACTTCGAGATACCCGGTAGTTTGTGCACTCCACCTTGAGTCTATCCTAAGAGCAAAAACCGTAAAAGAAATTATACAATGACGGCTACAACCCTATCCCGGTTGTGCGGCCATATAAATAATATTACATCAATTACAAATTACATGAATTGAAAGAAAAAGAAAACTCTCATCTCACAACCCCCGGCTATTCATCCGCGACAATCCAATGAATTCATATACACATACCATCAACATTACAGATCACAGATATGTATAACCCCCACTAATCGGCGTATAGTGATTAGCAGACGTTCAATACATATATCACATCACAGATATAACCCATTAGCTTAACTCTTTAGAAGTTCGATCAAAATACGGATTTTTAAACCCCAAAAATAAATTTTGCTTTCTGGAAAATCTGGGCGGAAAAATCATATTCCAAAAATCCCAAAACACCCCCAAAAATAACTGCAGCAAAACCGATCCACGGCCGAGTCAACTCGGCCGCGGTTCCGCGGCAAGAAGCTCTTCTTGCCACGTTTCCGCGGTGAGTTGGTCGGTTCAGTGGATCGTTTTTCTGCACTGTTCACTAAAAACCCTGAGCCAATTTTTGGTATATGTCAAATAATTTTTACAGCGGTTTAAAAATCGACAGAAAGTTCATGTTCCGGGCATGTTTCGTGACTTTTTCTCCGATCGATCTTCTAGTTGCTTTGCTAACATGTTAGATAGTGTTTAACTAGGCTCTGATACCACTGTAAGTCCACGTTACCTCTCCCGGTTCTTTCGGGCTTGCGGAAATGATGAAAAACGATTTTTCTTTTGGAGGTAACATGGACTCAAAATACGGATCTTTGTTAAACAACTATCTAACAACCTAACTAGGAGTTTTACCTACTCGGTTAGGGGTTATACCTTAACTTGAACTCCTTCTCTTGGACTCCTTGTGGTGGTCGGATGGTTCTCTCCTCGTCGTCTCTTTGTGCCGAAAATGGATCCACCTGAAAGCTTCTACCTTTGGCTTCAACCTCAATCTTGAGGAAACTAGAACACTTGGTTTGCTAAACCTTGTATACTAGGATGAGTAGAGAAGTGTGTTGGGCTTTATCTCTATGGTTCTTGCTTCTCAACACATGAGACAATAGAACCATAAACTAGAGAGAGAGCAAGAGGAAGAGGGAGAGCTTGAGGATGAGAGAGAATGAGAATGATAGAATGAGCAAGACTTTTCTCACCCTTGCTCTCATAATCCAAAATAAGCATAACTCATAATAATAATTGAGTATTATGTGATGGTTGTTATCATATCAAATGGCCATATCATTTCATGCATTAAATGCAATTGGTGAACAAACAAGCAAACCAAGGTCAATGCCAAGAAATGATATCCATTGTCATGATGATGGTCAACAAGTCCAACCTAGTCAACCGGTCAATTAAGTCAACAAAGTAAACCTTTCAATCCAACCATGGCACAATAATACTTAATTAATATTATCATTAATCATATTTCTTATTCTCATTAGGGTTTAGCAAAAGTCAACAGTCAACAACCCTAATGAGAATCCTCTGCCTCTGTCTCTGTCAACCGTGCATACACACCCGCATCCGCGTTCCGAGGAACACGAATACAAACGAGATAAAACCAATCCCAAAACATACACTAGGATCTGGCTTAAACCAAAGCCCGCTAGTGATAACTGCCCGGACACTAAACGTGCACAAGTGCACGGATGTGACCGAACCCTATCGCAAAACCATGCGACCTCTACTCTTTTGCCTAAAGGCGAACAGCTCTCTGTGTGGGACTCTAAAGACTCGACACTGCGCTGGCAGTGGGTTTAACCACAGACCGCAAGCGGCACTAGCTGTGCGTAACGCCCCCCAGGTAAATGCCGATAAGAAGACGGACGAGGTGAAACCCATCTGAACTCCTACTGAGCCTGAATGTGACAATTTTCGTACAGTCTGGTCTGTTCGTCTGAGAATATCGCATGGCGGGCCTAGGGGGGCGGTAAACGTCCGTCCCCTAATAGCGGTACAAGTCGTGTCGGAGTGTAGCCCAGAACACCCTGAGATAACACTGGAAACCTACCAGTATATCTCGCTTGCCCTGGCCAGGGACTTTGTGTAATGGCTCTCCTAGACACAGCGCGATATCAACCCCCAATACCGGGAGAGACGAATCCTGTCTAACCGTCACTGCCTCCAAGTGCTTCGGGACTGCACCCAACTACTACATGTTTGCACGACTCTTTTGATCCGTGGTAGGGTAGTAATCTAAGTACAGTGGGAACACACTCGAAGCGAAGTGACAGTGTCAAGTCAGCGGACTAAGCTGTACTCATGTTACCTGGGAACTGATAACTGACGATAAGTATAGTACCAACCAACAGTTCCCGACGAGTCCTGTCCAGTGTACTCGTAACCTAACGAGCATTCGTATACTATCTCAAGTACGACGTACTGACGGCTGTGGGACAGACCGTCTCCCCTGCTGGGATGAGAAGCGCATACGCTAGTTTACTCCGGAATATCGATGCCCTGTCTCGATAGTCCTATGACTAGGGACCTGCATAAGGATGTGCTTGTGGATTATCCAGCCCCTACGAGTGTGACTGCCATCACAACGTTGGTAATCAAGCAAAGATCCTAAGGACTCCACTAATGTGTATAGGTGATATACTAAAATAAACACATGTATACATTAAAGTAGAAACAAACCAAGTAGCATACTACTATTTTGAGCAAGATTGTCTATACAACTGTGAATATCCCAAGCTTCTATTAAGTAATATACAAACTAGTATGATATAGTAATGGCCTCTAGGGCATATACACTAACATATGGATGTTGTTTTTCCATGTTTGCACGATCCGTTATGATGCCCTGATGTTTACTTATGCTGTGTGTGTATGTTATTACATATTATGTTAGCATTATATCTTATGATTAGTTTATAGATCGTTATACATTCAATTTCCACTTTAAGATATCTTTCTATTCACGAATTGGCAACTCACTCTCGTTGTGCCATAGTTTCTTGCAGGACCGACCGCTCGGATCATTGCAGTTTCATCGGCACACATTTCCTTTCTTGAGGTGATCACATTTTTCAAGATGGGTTGTGATATGTATCGTAACCGCCCCTTGTATATATATTTCCTTTTGTTTCTAGTTAAAACTCTATCTACCACTTGTAACTTCTGTGACTTAGAGACGAGATTTAGATGTTTATTGTTTTGGGTGTCATACTCGTGTGGAGTTGACTTGATATTGTTTATATATATATATATATATATATATATATATTGTTTGAGGTTTGTCACGACCCAAAGTTTGGCCCGTGACCGGCACTTAACCACGTAACGCCTACGGGCGTAACACGACTAAGTAAGCCGAAAACCCAGAAATCCAAAACCCTTTTTAAGAATAAGTAAAGAACTACATGTTTAAAATCAAGGTTTTTAAATAACTAAGCCGAATGTGCATTTTAAAAACAGTACAATCTTTTCTAAAAATTTCGGCAAAGTTTCCTTTGTAAAACTGGCCCCGAATGGGGTACAACAAGAATGACAATATATATGCAATGATAAAGGCATCCCCAAGCGGGAGCTAGCTCTTCGTCAATAGACGGTCACAACCACACATGCAACAATAATATACAACGCCAAGTGGCGAGGATCAAACCCAAAAGAAAGCTCAAGCAACAAGAAACCGCAATACTGCTAAGCGCGACTCTAAGGTCGAATAATACAACACTGTCTCTAAGTCTGAAAGAATATACAAGTTTTGGTTGATGGACAATTTCTAGATACAATGAAATAAATAAATACAAGGGTGGTTCTTGATGCAAAAGAATCCACCTACCAAAAGCAAACCACCCGCAAGAAAGTAGTGTACCAGAAATGCCGCAATAGAACCTGTACGGCAGAACCTGCAAGAACTGTGGCACAACGGGGGTGAGTTGCCAACTCGTGAATAGAAATATCTACAAGCAGAAACCGAATGCAAGACATAACCTAAGTCAACAATCAGTAATATAATCCACAAGAGTACATCTGAGTGTGATAAGGTGGCAAGGTAACATCTAAATATGTATGTGGTGCCAAGTACTCAGGTAATAACATGTCATCAGTATAAGGTATGTCTGCAAGAAGTAAATATGATGCAGTATCAATGATATCAATACACATATATTAGCGTCCCATACCACTAATATTGGTGTAAGGGTATATATAACAGCGCCTTCATACCCTGTTATATATACAAATGAAGTATGATAAGTGTAAATCCAGTCTGTATATATATGATCCATGTCTGTATATGATCCATGTCTGTATATGATCCATATCTGTATATGATCTATGTCTGTATATGATCCATATCTGTATATGATCTATGTCTGTATATGATCAATATCTGTATATGATCTATGTCTGTATATGCGTGGAACCCGTCCACCCGTCACCCAATGACAATAAACATCATGTATGCAATATGAGGATATAAACAACATCATGGTAAAACATCATGAAACCCGTGCCAAGCATCGACACGTAAATCCTCATCCATATGGGGCTCCGTCTGCGGTATCGGCCCTCGGCCCCGGCAGTACGAGTCAACCCATGTCCATCTCTGGGCTCCGTCTGCGGTATCGGCCCTCGGCCCCGGCAGTACGGGTCAGCCCATATCCATCTCGGGGCTCCGGTCGGAATCCTCCAGATATCCGCCGAGCTCAAGTACAATCACCGGTAGGTAGTAGTCCCTCTGCCGGGCTCACCGTCTATCACACAGCGAAACCGTTCTCGCCCCGGGGTACCATACCGGGTCCACCATGTACCCGTAATCGGCCTCAACCGCCTCCTCGATTCTGGTTTTTATATATATCACTCTAGCACCGAGAAAACACATGGTGGACGCACCGAAATATCATATCAAGGGAACCGGGTTTTAAATGATTACATATTTGAAATAGCCACGGTTCCCAAATCCAGAAATCATATATAATCCAACCAAAATGTAAGTCACTAATCTGATATGATATGTGCGTCAAACATAAATATCATGTCATGTCACATAGAAATGAGCTACAATATAATGATCAGGTGTGATATAAGCATCAATGTGAGTATCAAGTCATGTCACGTATAAATGAGCTACAATATGATGATCAGATGTGATATAAGTATCAATGTGAGTATCAAGTCATGTCACATATAAATGAGCTACAATATGATGATCAGATGTGATATAAGCATCAATGTGAGTATCAAGTCATGTCACATATAAATGAGCTACAATATGATGATCAGATGTGATATAAGCATCAATGTGAGTATCAAGTCATGTCACATATAAATGAGCTACAATATGATGATCAGATGTGATATAAGCATCAATGTGAGTATCAAGTCATATCACATATAAATGAGCTACAATATGATGATCAGATGTGACATATGTATCAGGTATGAATATCAAGTCAAATCGTATATATCTGTGTACAGGTCTATGTGTACAATATGCTATGCGGAAATCATACCATGAATGCAGCAGTACTACAGTGTAGTGGCATAGCAATTATCGATGATGAAGTGTGTGAGTCGGCAATCAGTGTACGTGGAACATACGCATCATCGATAATGGTGCTGGTGTTCTAACAGCATGATGGCAATATAACAATAAGCACAAGTAATGCCATGCAAATAGTATAAACAGGTGCAATCGAAATAATCAACGCAACAGTGAAGAATCTAACTCAAAAGCTATATCATGCAACCTTGCCTTTTGAAATAAGACGAATCGGGTCTTTGGTAAAACAAGGGCTACGGTGTTTAGAAAATAGACTCTATACATTTGAAAATATCCGTAGAATCCCCTTTTTTCCTATCTTGCAATATTCCCGGTTCGTTAGTTTTGAAATAGGTATGACTCTGGTCTAATCTAACATCTACTATGCAACTACTAATCTAAGTATCATGCAAGTCTAGAGGGGTATGGAAACCGCCTAAATCTGAGTCGATACATATATAAAGGTATATAGTCGGTGATCTCGCCTCAATGTCATATCATGAGATATTCTCGAGTTATGAGTGCAGATCTATCATCAATATCGGCTCGTACGGTAATCGTCGTACGGCATCCCAATAGCTGGGTACGGGTCAACATCTCACTATCTCATCACATAACAGGTATCATTATCATCAGATCACATAGCCTGGGGTACTACTCTATGTCTAGCACCAAACGATACCATCAGTGAAGTATGCATGCGGGGGTAAACACATATCCCAAGCCCGCAAGAAATCCCAAGTCATATCCCACATATGAATCGTATCTAATCACCGATCTCACGTCATCAAGCCCACATCATCGACTCATCTCCAACGTCATCCCATATCATCAAACACCGTGTAAGTACAAGTAATATGCAAGGGTGTGTGTGTAGGTGTAATTCTATCCTAGGGTTCGCGACTATGAACTACACTAGTCACTTCTACCCTACACTATCCATAATACACCTATCACAAAGCTACAACACACTATAACTATCACACATCTACTATATATATAGTATACTAACTACGGACTGCGGGGGTGCTATACGCCATCCACCCGACTTCCCCCTGTAGATATAATCTACTCACCTGCATCATCATTTGCGGACGTCACCACGTATTCGCTTGTCGTCCGAGGTCTTCATGGGTACCAAGACATCAAATATCGCATATGCGCATTAAAACCAAATCCAAGCTAAAACGGCGCATGAAATCCAAAACGATACGATAAGGGGGCCTATAGGTGAGAACCTATGGCACGCCTTCAAAACCACATATAAATCCTCTACATCGTCATATAAACGCCAAATAGTCGAGGTAAAACGAAACACACCAATGCAGAAATGAAAATACGGAATACGGAAACTAAAGTCCAAAACAGCAACTCATGAAATATGTCCCAGATTTTACCCCAGGTCACTTTATACAAATCTATATATACCAGGGGTCTAAACTAACAATGTAGGAGTTACAGAACCAAAACTGTTAGTGTTTATGCCCTAGAAGGCCATTACTGTATCATACTAGCTTGTATATTACTTAATGGAAGCTTGGGATATTCACATGTATATAACAGTCTTGCTAAACATGGTAGTATGCTACTTGGTTTTTCTATCTTAATATGTGAGTGTACGTATTGATAGAGCTCTTAGGATCTTGCTTGTCTACCAGCGTTGTGATGGCAGTCACACTAGTGGGGGCTGGGTAGTCTACAAGCACATCCTTATTCAGGTCCCCGGTCGTTGGATTATCGAGACAGAGCATCGATACTCCGGAGTAGACTGGTGTGTACGCTTCTCATCCCAGTTGGGGAGATGGTCTGTCCCACAGCCGTCAGTACGTCGTACTGGAGATAGTATACAGGTGTTCGTTAGGTTACGGGTACACCGGACAGGATTCACAGGGAACTGTTGGTTGGTTTGATACCAGTCGTCAGTGAACAGTTCCCAGGTGACATGAGTACAGCGTAGTCCGCAGACTTGACACTGCTACTTCGCCTCGAGTGTGTCCCACTGTTCTTAGATTGCTACCCTACCACGGCTCAAAGGAGTCGTGCAAACAGGTAGCAGTTGGGTGCAGTCCCGAGCACTTGGAGGCAGTGGCGGTTAGACAGGATTCGTCCCTCCCGGTATTGGGAGTAGATATCGTGCTGTGTCAGAGAGCCATTACGCAAAGTCCCTGGCCAGGGCAAGCGAGATTTACTGGTAGGTTCCAGTAGTTTCTCAGGGTGTAATGGGCTTCACTCCGACACGACTTATACCGCTATTAGGGGAGTGACGCTTGCCGCCCCCCTAGGCCCGATATGCGATAGTCTTGGACGAACGGACCGGACTGTATGGAGATTGTCACATCAGACTCAGTAGGAGTTCGGATGGGTTTTCTCATCGGCCTTCTTATCGACAACTACCTGGGGACCGTTACGTACAGCTAGTGCCGCTTGCGGTCTGTGGTTAAACGCACTGCCAGCGTAGTAGTCGAGTCTCTAGAGTCCCACACAGAGAGTTTCCTACTCCAGGCGAAACGATATAGAGGTTGCATGGTTTTGCGACAAAGGGTTCGGACGCATACGTGCGTTTACGCACGTACGACTTTCGGACAGTTTTTACCAGTCGGCTTTGGTTTAAGCCAGTTACTGGTATCCGGTTATTGGATTTTTACAGTCTAAAGTTTTTCCGTATTTTTGCGGATTGGAGGGGCGTTCTCGTAATTGTACGAGAAGCTTCTAGAAGATGTGACTAAGGAGGTTACTTTGGATGAGGTTGTGAGTCATGGTGGTGATTCATTCATTTCATTAATGCACATTTATTGCTTAATGACTCATGCTAATGAATCACCACTAGATATTTTATGAAGCATGCTTATTCATTTCTTTTATTCATTATTCTTAAATAAGAATGCTTCATAATATATTATGATACACTCTCTCTCTTCTCATTATCTTATCTCATATTCTCTCTCCTCAAGCTCTCATCTTCAAGATACTAATCCTTAATCCTCATGTGTTGAGATTAAAGGTTTAGTTAGACTTAAGCATCCATAACCATCACTCTATCTCATTCTAACTTCTTTGATTAGCAATCCAAGAAGGTTAGTTACCTCAAGTTAGAGGTTTAGCTTGGTGTTTTGCTCTCGGGTGGATCGTCTACTACCTAGAGAAGGTCGAGGAGAACAAAGGAGGACACAAAGACGAAGGACCGGTTTCATTAGGTATAATCCCTAATCACAAGTGAAAAGAAACTCATTGAATACGGTTATTTATAGTTTAGCTTCGATCTAAGCGGTTAGTCGATGTTCGTTCTTTAAACTTGATCGTTTTTGAAAATTCCGCCTCCCCATAAGTACTGGGGTGTACTACATCGACTTACAGTGGTATCAGAGCCTCGCTAAACACTAAATAACTTAATCGCAAATTTGTACGAATTTCGAACGGAAAAACGAAGCCGGAAAACCCTAAGAATTGCATGTTTCTGTCGAACTTAAAATGAAGTCCTAAAATTTTTCAGGTGTGTTCAGAAAGCTAGAAAGGAGTCCAGGAGAACACCCAAGAAATTCGAGCCCATGAATCGGCAACTCGGCCGCGGAAGCGCGGCGGATCGGTGGGATCCGCCGCCCTTCCGCGGCGCTTTGGCCGAGTCATGGACTCATCTTTCTTGTGTGGGTCCCCTGTTAGATTTGAATATTTAATAATTGCTCAGGTTACTGTTTAACAGAGCAGATTTTGGAGCAATATTGATGTTGTTTAATCGATCGAAATTGTACAGTATTTGCGTATTGGATTATATCTGTGATTGTTTAATGTGTTCGTAAACCTCCCCCAACTGCTAGTATGTCGGTTGGCAGGAGGTTGCACATTTCTGAAATGGTTATATCTGTTTGTGCATATAAACTGTATTGGACTGTTGTGGTGTATAGCCGGGGTTAGCAATGGGTTATTGTTTAATTCATTTGTTGTAAATGTAATTTGTTGTAATATTATTTTCGCGGGGCACTTCCAGGTTGCGGTTGTAGCCACCGTTGTATTATTTCATTTTACTGTTTTTGCTCCTAGGACTGACCCAAGGTGGGGTACACAAACTGCCGGGCGGGTAGTTTGCCGTACCCGTAGGGGTCGAGGGTGGGGTAACGGCTATTCATCACAACTGTGTAATCTGTCTTTTCTTGCAGGCTCAAAAGAAATACAGATTGCTTGCAAATCCAATATTGTTTATCTGTGTTCTGGAATGAATATCATTGCGTCAGACGAATGTAAAATATCTATATTTATGATAGCTATTTAGACGCCACTTATGTTTTACACCCGCGCTAGCCCAGCCCCCGCTCTGTCGTTAGTTAAGTAACCTAACGGGTGATGACGGGACCCCGTGGCGAATGCGGATGGCATAAGAGGACGTTGTATTTTCGTTGTTTTCTGCAATGATAGGTTAATGATGGGACGCATTATCTATAATGCAAAGTAAAACAAACCAAAGTTTAAATCGTTGGAACAATTTAAAAGAAACCACTCGGTTATTTTTAAAACAGATATTTTTAAATACGGAGCCTTAACCACTCCTTTTAAAAGCTATCAGGTTCCTTCGGTTATATCAAGTTCACTACGTTCACGGTTTTGCCAAAACCAGTCGTAGCCCTCCGTCATTTCTTATGGATGGTCAGTAGTATTCAAGCTATGCTTGTTGGCATACGTCAAGGCATAGTGTTTGGTAGCTGCTGAGGTATTCATTTGTTGCATAGATAGATGTGTTGGTTTGGGACAGTCGCATTACCTTGTTGGCATACGTCAAGGGTATATACGGGTGGGTTCAAATTAACAAGATAATGATGGGCAGAACTTGACATGTGACTTATGATTTGTTGGCATACGTCAAGGTCATAAGAGCATGGGGCAAAAACTTATATCGGGAATTTCTAAAGAAACTGAAATTTGCAAAGAGATGCATACCATTTGGAGTTTGATGAATGTTGGTAGGATTCCTTCAACATTATCATACGATGATATTTGGATCCCGATCCTACTGTGAGTATATGCTACTTATCAGGATATTCGTCACTTAACGATCAATGCTATAAACCTAGTAGGTGTCCAGAAAAGTGTCAGCGGGGTTACGCCCCCAGAGAAAAGAGGTTATTTAATTAAGGAACTTCGCGAAAGCGTTGGAAAACCTCCCTCGAAGTATCGACACCGGCCTGGCTGAACGGTTAAGCAAGTATTGTACGGTGAGAATAGTCTTGGCTAATTCTTCTTTTATGGTTTGAGGAAGGATTCGAAAAACAGTGGGAGCCATCCAGTTTAGATAAACTAAAAACCACTCTAAACTTGCAAGAGCATCATGCTAAAGAGTTTTCTTCTCTCTCTCCTAATTGCAGCGACCCTGAAAATGACTGGACTTAAGTTACTTTTAGAGAAAAATATACTGACGGGGCCAAACTATAAAGATTGGCTGCGGAATGTCAAGATGGCTTTGACCTATGACAAACTGGGGTACGTCCTCACCGCTACGGCACCTGCTGTCCCTGGTCCCAAATCCAGTAATGCGGATAAGGAAATCCGCAAAACCTGGGATTTAGATTGCGCGAGAGCCAAGTGCATCGTGCTTGCCTCGATGAACAATGAACATCAGAGGAGGCACGAGGATATGTCCCTTGATGGCATATTTCTCCATACAAAGGAACTTTATGGAGAGCAATCTCGTATAGCAAGATACGAGACCTCTAAGAAATTGTTTCGAGCGAGGTTGGCTGTCGGATCATCGGTAGGTGAACATGTCCTACAGATGATTGGCTATATAGAAGAGCTCGCAGACCTTGGGACGACTTTGGATAATGAGCTCTATACAGACCTTGTTCTCCAGTCCCTTCCTCCCACCTACGCCCAGTTTATCCTCAACTTCAATCTTCAAGGAAAAGAAGTTGAACTTGCGGAACTCCTGAACATGTTAAGGAGTGCGGAGGGCACCTTGCAGAAGGCAAGGGAAACACCCGCTATGTTTGTTGGCGGTTCATCTTCTTCCGGGTCCAAGGCTAGGGCCAAAGGAAGGAAGAAGAAGGCCGCACCCAGACCTAGAGGAGGTGTTAGTAAGGTGGGAGGGAAGGGAAAGAAAAAGAAAGCAGCACCGGTAGTTGGCCTGGATGAGTGCTTCCATTGTCACAGGAAAGGGCACTGGAAGAAGGATTGCAAGGCGTGGAACGCCAAGAACCAGGAACCGAAGCAGGCTGTGGCTTCGACTTCAGGTGTGTTTGTAATTGAGAATTGTCTGTCGATCAACTCTACTTCCTGGGTATTGGATACCGGGTCAGGATCTCATATTTGCAATTCATTGCAGGCACTGAGAAACCGTAGAGTGCTGAAGGAAGGTGATATGATCCTCAGGGTTGCTAACGGAGCTAGCGTGGGAGCTGCGTCCGTCGGGGATTATCACCTAGGATTGACGAGTGGACACATTTTGGTTTTACATAACTGTTATTTTGTACCCAGCTTAACGTGTAATATCATATCAGTTTCCTTGTTATCAAATAAAGGTTATGATTTCACGTTTGTAAGAGATGTTGTCAACATCCACCTTAATCATGGTTTGATTGGGTCCGGTACTCTAAATAACGGCATATATGTTTTAAACCAACTCCAAATTTTCAATGTCCAGAACACACTAAAAAGAAAGTCTCCAGATTTGAATAAAGCTTTCTTATGGCATTGTAGACTGGGTCACATCAATGAGAGAAGGTTGACTAAGTTGCATAGAGAAGGATATTTGGACTCGTTCGAATATCAATCTTATGACACTTGTCAATCTTGTCTCAAAGGAAAGATGACAAAGACTCCATTTACTGGACAAGGAGTAAGAGCGAGCGAGCTCTTAAGACTCATACACAGCGATGTATGCGGTCCAATGTCTACACATGCGAGAGGTGGTTATTCCTACTTCATTACTTTTACAGATGATTTCTCTAGGTTTGGACATGTCTTCTTGATGAAGCATAAATCCGAAGCCTTTGAGAAATTCCTGGAATACAAGAGTGAAGCGGAAAACCAAACAGGCAAAAGTATTAAGACACTGAGATCTGATCGAGGTGGAGAATACTTAAGTGCCGAGTTCCTAGGTTACCTAAAAGAGAAAGGAATTCTCTCTCAGCTTACTCCTCCATACACTCCACAGCACAACGGTGTATCGGAGAGACGGAATCGAACCCTATTGGATATGGTACGATCCATGATGAGTAATGCTGAGTTACCGCGATCTTTCTGGGGGTATGCGCTAGAATCAGCGATACATCTTTTGAACAGAGTTCCAACCAAAACTGTGCCTACCACACCATATCAGATGTGGAGTGGGAAGAAACCCTATCTTCAGTACCTGAAGACGTGGGGATGTCCAGCTTTTGTAAAAAAGCAGCATCCGGACAAGCTCGAGGCACGCTCAGTAGAGTGTAAGTTTGTGGGATATCCAAAGAATTCTCATGGATATTGCTTCTATTACGCAGAGGAACAAAAGGTTTTTGTTTCTCGTCATGCCCGCTTCTTAGAAACTGAATTTTTGGAAAATCAGAAGAGTGGGAGCGAAATAGAACTGGAAGAAATTCCAGAACCACAAACTGCTACTGAAAGTTTGGTAGAACCAGAGGTTCAAGAAGAACAGAACATTCCCGCACCCCTCCGCAGGAGTAGTAGGCCGTCTCATCCGCCTGAGAGATACTACGGTTTTCTCATAGACGGGGATAGAGAGGATTGCATCATAGATGATGATGAACCTACTGACTTCCAGCAGGCCATCCAGAGCGGCGACTCGGTACGATGGCTAGATGCAATGCGGACCGAGATGGAGTCCATGTACACCAACAAAGTATGGACTTTGGACTTTGCTCCAGATGGGGTAAAACCCATAGGATGCAAATGGATCTTCAAGAAAAAGATTGGTGTAGATGGACAGGTGGAAACCTATAAGGCTAGACTTGTTGCAAAGGGTTTTCGTCAAAGACCTGGTTTGGACTATGACGAAACCTTTTCTCCAGTGGCTATGCTCAAATCCATTCGGGTCCTTCTTGCTATTGCTGCCTTCCATGATTATGAAATCTGGCAGATGGACGTAAAGACGGCTTTTCTGAATGGAAATTTAGAAGAGAGCGTCTATATGGATCAGCCAGAGGGTTTCAATCAGAGTGGGAGCAGCGGGAAAGTATGCAAGCTGCTTAAGTCTATTTATGGACTAAAGCAGGCATCGCGGAGTTGGAACATCTGTTTTGATGAGACAGTCAAAGAATATGACTTTATCAAAAATCCAGATGAACCGTGCATATATAGTAAAGTTGTGGCCAGAAGTGTCGTATTCCTCGTCTTGTACGTGGATGACATTCTATTGATAGGAAATGACATTCATATGCTACAATCTGTCAAAGGATTCTTGTCACACAGGTTCTCCATGAAAGACCTGGGTGATGCCTCTTACATTCTGGGGATCCGGATCTATCGTGATAGATCCAAAAGGATGTTGGGACTTTCGCAGTCCAGGTATATCGACACTATACTGAAAAGATTCAGTATGGAAGATTCTAAGCGCGGTAATCTACCGGCTTGTCACGGAATCACCCTCTCCAAAGAGATGTCTCCCAAGACTGATTTGGAAAGGGAACGCATGTCTATTATACCCTACGCTTCTGCGGTAGGCTCTATAATGTATGCGATGTTGTGTACCAGACCAGATGTAGCTTACGCACTGAGCGTGGTAAGCCGGTATCAGTTAGACCCAGGGGAGAAACACTGGATAGCAGTAAAGAACATTCTCAAGTACCTGAGGAGGACTAAGGAGATGTTCTTGGTTTACGGCGGAAAAGACCTCAGGTTGGAGGCCTTTGCTGATTCCGGCTTCCAGAGTGATAAGGACGATTCCAAGTCCATGTCGGGTTATGTCTTTACCCTCAATGGAGGGGCGGTGTGCTGGAAGAGCTCCAAGCAGGACACCGTTGCTGACTCGACGATGGAAGCGGAGTATATAGCTGCTTGCGATGCCGCAAAAGAAGCAGTCTGGATGAAGAAGTTCCTAACAGAACTTCAGGTTGTTCCTACCATAGTTGATCCAATACCTCTGTATTGCGACAACAACGGAGCTATAGCTTTAGCGAAGGAACCAAGGTCCCATCAGAAGTCCAGACACATCTTGAGGCGGTATCACCTGATCAGGGAGATCATTGATCGTCAGGAGATCGAGGTTCGGAGAGTTGCTTCAGAAGAGAACATTGCTGATCCATTCACGAAGGCCCTTCCTCAGATTTAGTTCGAGAGGCTACTCGAGATCATTGGTCTACGATATGCCAGTACATGGCCCTAGTGCAAGTGGGAGATTGTTAGTGTTTATGCCCTAGAAGGCCATTACTGTATCATACTAGCTTGTATATTACTTAATGGAAGCTTGGGATATTCACATGTATATAACAGTCTTGCTAAACATGGTAGTATGCTACTTGGTTTTTCTATCTTAATATGTGAGTGTACGTATTGATAGAGCTCTTAGGATCTTGCTTGTCTACCAGCGTTGTGATGGCAGTCACACTAGTGGGGGCTGGGTAGTCTACAAGCACATCCTTATTCAGGTCCCCGGTCGTTGGATTATCGAGACAGAGCATCGATACTCCGGAGTAGACTGGTGTGTACGCTTCTCATCCCAGTTGGGGAGATGGTCTGTCCCACAGCCGTCAGTACGTCGTACTGGAGATAGTATACAGGTGTTCGTTAGGTTACGGGTACACCGGACAGGACTCACAGGGAACTGTTGGTTGGTTTGATACCAGTCGTCAGTGAACAGTTCCCAGGTGACATGAGTACAGCGTAGTCCGCAGACTTGACACTGCTACTTCGCCTCGAGTGTGTCCCACTGTTCTTAGATTGCTACCCTACCACGGCTCAAAGGAGTCGTGCAAACAGGTAGCAGTTGGGTGCAGTCCCGAGCACTTGGAGGCAGTGGCGGTTAGACAGGATTCGTCCCTCCCGGTATTGGGAGTAGATATCGTGCTGTGTCAGAGAGCCATTACGCAAAGTCCCTGGCCAGGGCAAGCGAGATTTACTGGTAGGTTCCAGTAGTTTCTCAGGGTGTAATGGGCTTCACTCCGACACGACTTATACCGCTATTAGGGGACTGACGCTTGCCGCCCCCCTAGGCCCGATATGCGATAGTCTTGGACGAACGGACCGGACTGTATGGAGATTGTCACATCAGACTCAGTAGGAGTTCGGATGGGTTTTCTCATCGGCCTTCTTATCGACAACTACCTGGGGACCGTTACGTACAGCTAGTGCCGCTTGCGGTCTGTGGTTAAACCCACTGCCAGCGTAGTAGTCGAGTCTCTAGAGTCCCACACAGAGAGTTTCCTACTCCAGGCGAAACGATATAGAGGTTGCATGGTTTTGCGACAAAGGGTTCGGACGCATACGTGCGTTTACGCACGTACGACTTTCGGACAGTTTTTACCAGTCGGCTTTGGTTTAAGCCAGTTACTGGTATCCGGTTATTGGATTTTTACAGTCTAAAGTTTTTCCGTATTTTTGCGGATTGGAGGAGCGTTCTCGTAATTGTACGAGAAGCTTCTAGAAGATGTGACTAAGGAGGTTACTTTGGATGAGGTTGTGAGTCATGGTGGTGATTCATTCATTTCATTAATGCACATTTATTGCTTAATGACTCATGCTAATGAATCACCGCTAGATATTTTATGAAGCATGCTTATTCATTTCTTTTATTCATTATTCTTAAATAAGAATGCTTCATAATATATTATGATACACTCTCTCTCTTCTCATTATCTTATCTCATATTCTCTCTCCTCAAGCTCTCATCTTCAAGATACTAATCCTTAATCCTCATGTGTTGAGATTAAAGGTTTAGTTAGACTTAAGCATCCATAACCATCACTCTATCTCATTCTAACTTCTTTGATTAGCAATCCAAGAAGGTTAGTTACCTCAAGTTAGAGGTTTAGCTTGGTGTTTTGCTCTCGGGTGGATCGTCTACTACCTAGAGAAGGTCGAGGAGAACAAAGGAGGACACAAAGACGAAGGAACGGTTTCATTAGGTATAATCCCTAATCACAAGTGAAAAGAAACTCATTGAATACGGTTATTTATAGTTTAGCTTCGATCTAAGCGGTTAGTCGATGTTCGTTCTTTAAACTTGATCGTTTTTGAAAATTCCGCCTCCCCATAAGTACTGGGGTGTACTACATCGACTTACAAAAACGAGCCAAGGAGGTGGGACCCAGGCCGCAATTGGCGGCCAAAAGAGGGAATTTGGCGGCCGGGATAGGGAGTTGGGGGCTAGGGTTTGGGGTGTTGGTTCTATGGTGCCTGCACGTCTCAATTTCCACTCAATATCATTTTAAGAGTCTCGGGGTGTTAGCAGATTCAAATTAACCTTCCCAGATTTCACATTTTCCCCGATATCGGTTTCTAAAATCCGTATTTCTGGTTCTAACTTCAGGTTTTGGGTTCCAATTCATGCACTAAGGTGTTTACAAGTTCTCTACTGAGCTCAATTTCACATTACAACTCAAGTTTCTCTCAAACCCTAACTAGGTTTTCACCAAGTCCATAATATCACACAATATCGATATAATCTTAACATGGGGTTATAGGAAATGCTACAATTAAGCTAATGGTTCAGAAATTAGCTCAATTGGCAACTCAAGAATTTTCTTGAGTTGCCCCTAGTGGCCAAAATCCATGCTTTCTTAGTCCATCTTGTAGATCTCGAGCTTGTGCACATTTTTAATGAAACCGATATATGGTTTTGGGGTTGTTTTTGAGTTGATTTGAGGGATTGAAGGTGGAGGAAGGGGGGGGGGGTAAAGGAGCAGCAGCAGCAAGAGCACAAGATGAGGGAGCAAACAAATGAGGAGAAATGGCTAAGTGTTGGTCAAATGTGCCCATACCCTCTTCTCACCAAACCTCCATTTCTTTATTCTTTTTCTTTTTCTTTTCCTTTTCCTTTTAAATCCCTAACCTTCTTACAAGAATAGTAAACCCAAATGATAGATCATGAAAGAAAATGCATAAGTGTGAGAAAATGTGATATGTACAAGTTTTGCACAAAATTGCCAAAAAAACCCGATTAGCGATTTTAATCGCGATTAGCACTAAATTAGTGTCAAATTAATCACAAAAACTTAAAAATGTCATAATTCACTAATTTACCCTATTTTAGAATTTTCCATAATTTTTCATAATTTTTCTAACATTTTTCCTATTTATTTGCATTTAATATTAAAATAATCAATAAAATAATATTAAATAATAAAAATTCCCAAAATTAATATTTTATATTTTTGAAAATGTTACAGGTTAATGGAGGAAATATGCCATAGAAGAGAATTTCCTCCTATGGCGTCGGAAAAAAACATCGTACATGATTTTTTCGACGATCGGCATATACTACCTCCATCTTTATCATCTAAGATGTGGATACATCAAATTTCATGTGATTATACCATTTTTTCACCGTTAATTTATTTGGTGTAAAATTAATGGTTTACCGACAATATAATTTTAATTTTTACATTGCTAATTCAACGGTGAAAAAAATGGCGGAATCATATAAAATTTGGTGTATGCACATCTTAGATGATAACGATGATGATGATGTATGCCGATCGTCGGAAAAAATGGTGAAGCTTGTATTTTTTCGACGCCATAGAAGGAAATCCCCTCCTATGGCCTCTTTCCTCCATTATTCTTATATTGTTTTCCGCTTGTAATTCTTCGTCTTAGGTGCCGTATATTATTGAGTGGATTGTATCCCCGCCGTGCGGGCGTCAAGCTTGCTCCCGTGTGAGGATGCTTATTTATGATTATCATTGTACATGGTTTTATTTAAAAATTACAAAAGAGATGCTGCCGGATTTTTAAACGACAGAAAATGTTTTCTAATGTTTTTAAACAGCTTTACTTACATCTTTCAAAACAACTTGATTTCTTCTCATAAACCTCTTTTAAAAACTTCACCTATATTATTGTTTTATGAATGGTTTAGATTCTTAGTTTTTACATTACTTGGATTACGGTGGGGTCCATTAGACCGTGCGTGACTTAAATACCGGTCAAGTGCCATTTCCGGATCGTGACAATAAACGAAATGCCGACTTACTTACCCGTGTTGTTGTTCCATGGCAATTACGGAATACTGTCAATACTCTGTGCACATTCGTCACCCAAACCCTTGAACTAAAATGCTGCAAACTTAATTTGTTACTTTATAGACATGTTTTGTTAGACTGGCATGCTACAGTTTTACTGTGTTTATTTCAGTAGTGTTACTTAATACATTTCATGTTTTGAGTTTAAAGTAACTTCTTGTATTACTGTTTACCTTGAGAGACTTACCGAACAAATGCTTGCTGATGGATATTTCCTTGTTTGAAATGTCCTTCAGATCTAGACTTAGACAGGAGCGAGACTATGCCTTGTGAGATGGACTCGACTGCAGAAAATCTATCCCGTCTTGAGACACATTCAGAGTACTAGCCGATACCGCTATCATTTTCTTTCGTTTGTTTTCAATAGGATGCAAGTTTTAAGGCATTATTCTGTATATATCATTGAGACTTGTCCTCCTTATGTTTTGAACACCTTGTTATTCTTTAAAATAAGTTGTCGGACTTGAAACTATGTATTTTTTTCTGATGTTTCACCGTGTGTTCGACGTTTAGCATATCTATATCGGAAAGGTGTGTTTCTCGTTATAGATAGATCGCGGATCTCGTCACGTCTTCGCCACGGTCTTTTGGGAAACGGGACGTCTAAAGATCCAAGAAAATTCGGGTCGGGTCGGGTCAGATCGGATAAGGTTCGGATCAAATCCAACTTGACTTCCGCCTCTAGCAGTACATGTGAACAGGGGTAAGGCAAGCTAAGACAATGTGGGGAAAACAAAACTTTGAATGACGGGAGAAACTCCAAATAATTTATTTCAATATCCACCATTCACCATGTAAATTTATTGTGCATAAAATAAGTTAAGCTTTTTAGCAATTATGATGACTAGTCATGCTCATAAATGTTGGTCATTCCACGAATCACTCCAATAGTTTTCTTTTTCTTCATTTCAGTGATTTATGGCCAACAATGTTTTGACAAGTTGGCTAAATTGCACCACACACGTAGGCATATTTTTCACCCAATGCCAAAACAATATATACAATGATCTTCGCTAGAATCAAAAAAATATGAGGAAAATATCTCGTTAGTTAGCTAGCCCAATACCATCGTCATAAACTTCTTGTGCCCTACGGATGGGCCCATGTGGGACCCAATGTCAGTGAAATGAATGTTTATGGTTGGGTTTATTTGTATCAATACTTGGCCTATTGTGGGACCCAATGTCAGCATCACGAGCAAAACGAATGAGGAATGAATTTCTAGCTTTAGATCCAAGAAATTCTAGAGAGAGAGAGAGAGAGAGTGAGAGAGAGCTTGTGGTGGAAGAGTGAGAGGTGGATGGGGACAAGATACCAAGAGAATATGTAAATGGATGATTGGCCTTGCAAGGCAAAAAATAGAAATACTAAAATAGACTTCACCCTTCACTCTAAGCAAACAAAAAAAAACCCCTTTGCATCTCCTTATTTCATTCATCTCCACCCTCATCTCCATTTCACCAAATGGGTTGGTTCAAATCTCTCTTCTCGCCATTAAAGAAGCTTTCGCTTCGTCTCCATCGCGCGCAAAACAAGAGTATGCTCTCTTCTCCTTTCTTCTCTTTGTGGTTTTTCTGAGGCCTATTTTTTTTTAATAAAGCAATTGAAGTCTTTTATTGTTGCTCGTGTTGTCAATGTTGAAGGAAGAGGGATATACATTCTATACGATGATGTGAAGTCTTGCCAATGTGAAGATGTTCAAGTGCTTTGGTCCATCCTCGTCGAGACTCAACATCCTCCATTGCCACCAAAAGGAGGAGCAATGGAAATTGGTAGATAAATCAAATCATTAATTAATGCGTACGGTTAATTTGGTGTCTATAGGCTGAGGCATTAAGTGGATGTGCTTCTTTCTCCCTTTGCCTCTTTAGATTTTATCATCATCATTTTGAAAAAATTTCTCCTCTATACTTGCCATGGCTCATGTTTAATGACTGAGGGTTATCTTTTATTTTTGGTTTCTGGCTTTTTGGTTTCTTGTGTATAGATAGATACCATATATAGTTGATAGAAGAATGCAAAGAAGAGAAAAAAAATATTATGTATGAATGAGATGTTTTCCTTCTCTATTTGCGGCTTGTCTAAGATTGTAGCTGAGCTTTGGAAAAATACAAATAGCATTGTTGACAATCATTTCGATGCAATTAATTTATGTATATTTTAATGCATTTTTTAGAACAAAAAAATTAAGGTGACTAATTAATGCAACTTTTACAACTTCAAGATTTTCTGTGAAAACTAGAAAAGCTCAATCGGTAACTTCCTTGAGTTATGCTCTTTCTTTTTTTTTTGCATCCGGCCGTAGGCTTTGGGGAAAGCAGGTAAGGCCTATAGGTTCTTCAAGTGATTGATTGAAGATCTCTCTCATCACTACAAATGAAGTGTTTTGAACCCAAAACCTCCCACCACAGTGAGGCCGTGGTGGAGTGTTGTTACCACTCGAGTAAAGGCTCTTTGGCTTCCATAATCTATGCTAAAAACAATTCTTCTATCCATCCAACCTGTGCATAACATATGCTTTTCCTCTACATTTTTACCAAAGAGATAGACAAAGTTCTTGGTAACCAGTGCAACCATCAATGCATAGTCAGATCATCTTTCGAATGAAAGAGCAATGCTTTACCTGCCCAATTGAAACCCTACCAAAATCTACCCAAAGGATAAAATGGTGGTATTCACAACATTTATATATGAGTGACTAACAAGTGGGTCCCGTAGTGTGTGTCTCTTAGATAGATTTTGATAGAAATTTCAAACGTGCGCAAGTTAAGTATTTTTCCCAATAAAATACGAGCCAATGAAAATGTAATGATAAAGTTTCTTTCTTTTTGTTCATAAGTAACAAACAGTGCCCCAAAAAAATAAGTAACAAAGGATTGAAGAAAGAATATTTTTTCAGAAGAATTTATTTAAAGGGTGCCCAAAATTATTTTGATAATTTTCAAAATTATGATATTGATAAGGTCCAGCCCCTTTAATTCCACATTATACAAAAAGCCCAATATTCTTCCTTTACTAAAATAGTCCAATAAGTGCATTAGGTGCTCAAGTATTCTTTTATAGTTGATGTTTCATCCAAGATTAAAAATCAAGAAACAAACCATAGAATGACATTACAAAATTCTATAGCTGTGACTTGCTTACGTTGTTTTGATTGTCTGTTTGTTTGCCGAGAATTGCCAAAAGAAATGGGAATTTGGGAGACAAGATACTATTCACAAAAGTGAAAATTGATGGAATTATCATTTCACCATTTGTTTGTAAAGAATGGAAATCTCTACTTTTTAGAATTGACATAAGCATTTTGGCAATTGAGGTCAGTATTGTGGCAATTCAAATTCCAAGCCTTATGGTAAGGAATTGGTTATTCCCGAAAACACCCGTAGCATTTAATTTTATATTTTATTGTAAAAGGTTATAATTACCTTCATTTTTTTGTCACCTTTTGCTTTTTGCTTTTAATTTATTAACTCTATGATCCGAGAGTTTCTTAAACCCATCTCATATACCTTTATATTAAATCCAAAAATTCAATTCCTAATGATGATGCTCAATATCGGCGATCTCCCACATCGTGACACGTGGTAGATGACGTGTCCCAGAGCTCAGAAGAAAGGGCCTACAGGGACCGACCAGGCCACCCCTGTGCCCGACCCCCATGCACAAATTGGCTTCCTCGGCCTTCCAGCTCGCCTCTGAGCTACCACAGGACCAAGATGCCTCGGCTCTCCCGCTCGTCCCTGAGCTCTCCCGCCGAGGCCATTTTCCTCGGTCTCATCGACCGACCAACGGCACCACTTACAGGCGTAACCGCCGCTCCGCGAATCTCGCCATGCGCGCCAACTCCGCCGGCCACATCCCACGTTCCACGCCATTACGATCCCCATTAACGAGCCTGTCCCGCCATTAATGGGAAGATCCGCTTATCACGCGGGCGTGACGTTGGAAGCGCAACGGCCGGCGTGATTCTCGCGCCTGCCCCTGCATGCTACCGCCGCTATATAAACCCCTCTCCCAGGGGGATCAAGTAAGCATTTTCTGCTCCACTTAAGCTATTACTCTGCTCGGATCTTGTAACTGACTTGATCGTCGGAGGGTCCTCGGTGGTACCAAACCATCCCGGGACTTTCTTGCAGGTGCTCGGCGCAAATCTCATCAAACCCATTGAGATCCATACATCGCAGGAGATCACACTCCAGATCAAATCCCAGCCACCCATCGCAGCCGTCGGCAGATTAACGGAAGACAACATCTGAAGGAGACCGAAAAGGGCTCTCCATCAGCTGTCGCCGTCTGTGAAAACCTAACTCCACAAAAACAAAAGTTCTTCTTCCGATCTCTAACCACATGGCGAGCGATCACCCTGAAGATCTAAGCACCAGCCGCCGCCTCCCCCTCAACGGAGGCGTGGATGAACCTTTCCCGGCGGTTGTCATCAACGCCCCTGCCGGCCGAATAGACCGACTAGCGTCCATCGTGGAGGCGCTTGTCCGCGTCCAAACGGCAGTGCCTGAACCCCAGATCGTCGCTCCTCCACCTTGAGAAGACTCCGCCCGTGTCGGCACGGTCGACCACCGACAAGCTACCTCCTACGGCCTCAGATCTCCTGGACCGGTACTCTCTGCGGCCCGCTGGGAGCCCCACAACTCCACACCAAGATCCTCCGCCAGAGCGCCTCGCCTCAAGCCTCCTCGCGACCTTTACCACCTCCCCTGAGGAGATGTCGGTCAGCTCGCCTGTTCCCAGGCATGGCCAACACCCTCTCCCTTGACAGGGTCGCAAGGACGGGGCTCGCCGTGGTGGCTCGAGGGCTACCTCGCCCGGGAATCTGAGGAACCTCATTGAGAGGAACCGGGGCCACGCACAGACGCAGGTCTCCCACAGCAGAGGCCAAGGATCGGGGGTGCTGAATCCTCGGGGTACCACGGCCGACTCGACGCCCTCGAGAAGAAGATCGAGGGCATATGTCGGGAAGGTCACCTCTCGGGCGACGGGGCAAAGTACGCCGCCGACTCGCTCACCAAGCCATTCACCGAGGAGCTGCTTGTCGTCCATGTCTCCTCGCACAACAAGCCCCCAAAGGTCTATCTCTTTGATGGGAAAACCGACCTGAAGGACCATTTGGATGCTTTCATCGCGGGGATGAGTTTCCAAGACCACACTGACGCCGCCCAGTGCCGAGCATTCCCGGCCACCCTCATCCGCTCCGGGCGGGACTGGTTCCGAGGACTCGAGTCTCGATCGATCTCAACCTTCGACGAGCTGGCCACTCAGTTCCTCGGCCACTTCGTCAGGAACCGTCGGCAAAAGCGCACGGTCGACTACCTCTTTACAATATGAAGGGTTGCGGCATCGCCCCGGCCATCGAAACGCGGCCAATACGCGGAACAAAAATTTCTAAACTGGCGCTACCGTTACCCGAATCCCGGATCGACCTTAAACCCTAAACTAGCAAACTAACTAAGAGTTGGAATCGTTATACCGAGTTGATCCGTGTCTTTCAGTCTTCATTCCAAGCTCCTAGCGGCTCCTTAATGTGGTTTGGTTGCCGGTCTCCCTCCATCTCCGATGATCCACCCGAGGGAAACGGCGCAAACTCCAGCCTCGTCGAACGAGACAACCGACGCTCCAAAGTTTCTAGCGATGGAGAGTGGGGGTGTATGAATGTGTCACTATAATTTTCTCTCAACCCAAAACTCAAATGAGCAATGCAAGAAGAAGATGAAAGAGGTGATCTTTGGTATGAGCAAAATGGCTAAGTGTTTTTCTTGAGAGCATGAGAGAGTGAGAGAGAGAGCTAGTGTATATCCAACCAAATGAAAATGAACCCCCACCAAAAGTGGCCGGCCCCCCATCTCTCTCAATCACAAAAAAAATATCATTTCCTATTAATCAAATAAACAAATCACACCATACTTTGAACCATGTCCAAAGTCACATCACCTTTTCCACCTCATTAATAAAACAAATGAATTTCCATAAATGGAAAATTATATAAATGAGGTGGCATCTTCTAGAAGCTATCCGTATAAAATACGGAATACTTTCCGGTACATGTATCGAAATACATATACGCGTATTCGTACAAAAATACGAATAGCCAAGAGAGAAAATAAATAGCGAACAATAATACTAGAATACATATATCAATACATATGTAAATTATTAAATCAAAACCTGATTTAATAATCTGGCTTAATCCTAAGCCTCTAGTATTATCAACCGTCCGATTAAAGTCTGTGCAACATTTGCACATATTTAATCGGACACCTGTATGTACCAACATACGCCATGTACACCATATCGCCTGAACCGTGAAAACCCTCTGTGTGGGACTCTAAAGACTCGTTAATACGCTGGCAGTGGGTTTAACCACAAGCACGTCAGCGGCACTAGCTGTACGTAACGGCTACCCAGGTAGTGAGCGAAAGGGAGGCCGACGAGTAAACTCATCCTGAACCCCTACTGAGCCTGTCAGTGACAATATCCGTATAGTCCGGTCTGTTCGTCTAAGAGTATCGCATATCGAGTCTAGGGGGTGGATAAAGTCAGACCCCCCAACAACGCGATATTTAGTGTCGATATGAAACCCATCACCACCTGAGAAACTATCGATCCTGGATCGATAGTTCTCGTCCACCATGACCACGGATTTTTGGTGATGGCCATCCGTACACAACGCGACATCAACCCCCAATACCGGGAGAGACGAATCCCCGACGATCCGATCACTGCCTCCATGTGGCTTGGGACTGTACCCAACTAAAACCTGTTTGCACGACTCCTTTGAGCCGTGGTAGGGTAGTAATCAAAGCACAGTGGGAACTCACACGAGACAAATGACGATCTCAGGTCGAGAGACTAACCTGTACACATGTCACCAGGGAACTGCTATCTGACAATAGGTATAATACCAACTAGCAGGTTCCCAGCGAGTCCATCCAGTGTACTTATAACCCATTGAGCACCTGTATACTATCTTAGGTGAACAAACTAACACCAATGGCTTGTGAGACCTGGACACCGCTGTCACGCCCCGCTTTCCAGAGTACGCAAGATGAGGCACGTGACATAGCCAACCATGCTACCTGTGGGTAGGAATTATCCATCCACAGTCACATTACGGTTGTGGAGATATCAAGAACAAAATAATAAATTAATCTAATACATGTCCAAATCCATAATAACAAGAATCAATAAACAATAAGTGCGGAAGCAAATGATCCAATACAATGAATAAACAGTACGTCCCATAATGCGGGCTCACATCTAGAAATGAAATGAAATAAATAAACTAGACCCTAAGAAACTCACAGTTCAGCCTGCTGACTGAAGTACTCCTGCTCGGTCGTCGACAGTGGTACGGAATCTGGGCCATGCAAAACCCAGACGTCAGCGCGTCATGACATCAAGTATATAATGTAAACATGGGAATAAGCAATGCAGGTATGAACATGAATAAAGCAGTACTAAGAAATAACAGAGCAGGGTAATGTGCAATGGTGACTAAACTGTCCTATCAGGTTTCTATTCTATAGTCTTTGAAATCAATTGATGAATCGTCGATGTAACTCAATAGTATCCCGTGCGTGCCCGGGACCACGGTCAAGGTCCTCGGGGCTGAATCCGAGACGTGCCACTAAGCAGTAATAGGTAGTAGGATGGATGAGTGATGTCAGCATCATCACTCCCGGACTGGCCAAGCCCGTAAGACTGATCAGAACAAGTATCGAACTGTTGAGTTACAAGTCGGTTTCACCTTTGATTTCCCCATACCCCCAAGTTATGTATGTCAGGTCAGGTATTCAGTAGTCAAGGACTAATGCCAACACAAAATCAGGTAAAGTAGGTCTGTCTGGATAGACAGCAGGAATGGTCAGGTTTGTCGGCATTAGGCATGAAATCGGGTAACAGGTCAGGTCACGTTTCAACAGGTTGAGTCGATATGTACAGGGTGTCATGTCCGGTGTATCAGTACATGTGTCAGGTGTATCAAGATCGGTCAATATGTAATGCAATCAAATGTATGCCGATAACAGGTATAATAACGAATAAGGAACAACAGCAGGAACATCAAATAACAATATTATACCATGTAAACACAGTGATGCTTTGTATTCTCTCATTAACAGGTTCAGGCACCCTTGGGGTGCAATAATCACAGGGTAAAACAATATTAATAACACGAAGCAATGAAGCTATTAAAACTACAGCATAGATAATAGTCACATGGATGATTTAGCAAGTTAAGCAAGGACGTTCTAATTGGTTTAATTAGTTAAAGTATGGATTGATAGCAGACCGATTAATTACAAGGAACTACTATAATGATTCAATGCGAGATTAAGTCTCAAGTTTGAAAACATATGGGTACAGCGGAGCCTGATACGGTTAATGGGAGCTCTACTTTTATCACTTCTATGTGGGGATTTAACAGGAAAACAGTTAATCTGGCATGCTACTAAGGTTGAACAGGAAGCAATATATGTAATGTGATTTACTGAATAATACCTTATTATATCATGGGTAAATATTACGGCAACTTAAAGTTTGCATTAAGGGAAGTTTTAAGCTTCACTAGCATGTAAGCAAGTATCAAATACTTGCCTCGGGAACCGAACGGCAATGCAACCATGAAGCACAAAACTGCTGATGCACGATCGCGGCTAGACTTTCGCTCGACACGACGATCGCGACCACGATGGATACGACAAGGCGGAGATGTGAACACGACCTAAGCAAGGTCTTGGCTTGGATGTCGGCTCTGGTGAGGTCCCGGCCCAGGAAGAAGACTGCAGCGATGCGGCACTTGAATCGACGGCGACGATGGATGAACCGACGGCGGCTATGGTGGTCGAATGGTGAAGGAAGTGCTGCAGTGGTAGTAAGGGGTGCGGGTTCTGGAGTTTTGAAGGAGACGACAACAGCGACGCGCCGACTGCGGCCTCGAAGACAAAGGCGACGAGGTCGGGTGATGGGTTCTCGGACGTTGCGACGACGGCAAGAGGTGCTCGGCGAACGGGCGTGGGTTCTGTTGCCGTGGCAACTCCGGTGAGGGAAGGAGGAGGAAGATGAGGAGGTCGGGACGAGGGTGAAGGAGATCGGGGTTGAGGCTAGAGGAGTGGCCGGCGGTGGGGTTTGCGGGAACTGCAGGTGGGTGATGCAGGGTGAAGGTTGCAGGCGTCGTAGACGGGAAGATGATGATGGTGGTGTGAAAGAGGGTGAGGAGGTGGAGGCGACGTCGAAGTTGAGGGTCGACGACGAGGGCAGGCGAGGTCTTCCGGCGAGGCAAGGTGTGTGCAGGGTTAGGATGCAGGCGCGGAAAGAGGCGGAGGAAGGAGGTAGGAGGGTGCGGCTATGGTTGAGGAGGTGTTGACGGCGACGGCGAGGTCGCGGGGAGGTCGGCGGCGCGAGCACGAGGAGCTAGGGTTAGGGTTGCGAGATGTTTCTCGTGGTGGAGGAGGCGGCTGCGTAAGGGAAGTATATATATAGGAAGAGAGAGAGAGAGAGATAGAGAGGATTATTAGAGATAGAGAGAGAAGGAGGTTTGAGAAAATGGAGGGGCCCACGGGGGTGATAAGGCCATGTGATTGGCTGGGGAGGTTAAGAATAATGTTTAAAAGATTGTTAAAAGATTTTAACGTTTAGAATCTAACAGAAATGAATATTAAGTGCATAATATAGTTTAAAAAATATTTAATCAAACGGGCATCTTTGGCGCTAAATAAAACATTTCCAAATCGCGCCCGGGTTGCGCCCAAACGTTCCAAATTCAAATTATAGGATTTTAAGCGAGTTCCAAATTTTGAAAAGAGATGTTTAATGATTAAAATGTATGCCCCCAAGTCGGACACTTGTACGCGCGCGTAGTCGTCCAAACTTGCCCGTTTAGCCGAACGGGGCGGAATCTCGACGTGCGGACGTTACCACGCGACTAGTGGCGACGAGTAGGCCAACATGGATATTTTAAATTTCATTTTAGGAGTTAAAATTTGTTATGTTCCAAAATGACTTAACCGGTTAAAACTTAGCAATAAACACCAGACAAACAGGATAATTGAAAAGAGCAAGATATAACCCTCAACTAGTAATATAAATAGTATTATTGGGCTCGGGTGTTACATCATACCCAACTACAAAAAGAATTTCGTCCTCGAAATTCCAAGAGTACAAGATAGCTAACTACGGGAAAAGGTGAGGAAATTTCTGCCGGATCTCGTCTTCTCGCTCCCAAGTGGATTCTCCATGCGATCGATTACCCCAAGAAACTAGCACAAGAGGGATAACCTTGTTCTTAAGAACCTTTTCTCTTCGATCCTTGATTTCAACTGGTCGCTCCTCAAAGGTTAGGTCCTCCCGTACAGTCAACTCCGAATGATCCAAGACATGAGTCTCATCACGAACATACCTCCGTAGTTGAGACACATGAAACACATCGTGCACTCCAGCCAATGACTGTGATAACGCCAAACGGTATGCTACCTCTCCAACACGCTCCAATATCTCGAAGGGTCCAACGAATCGAGGACTAAGCTTTCCCCGACTCCCAAAGCGAATCACCCCTCTAGTCGGTGATATCTTCAGGAATACCAAATCACCCACGGCGAACTCAAGAGGTCTTCTTGACGTGTCGGCCCAACTCTTCTGTCTGTCTTGAGCTGCCTTCATATGCTTTCTGATTGTATTCACCTTCTCGACTGTCTGTACCACCAAATCTGGTCCTAGTAACCTTCGTTCACCAACATCATCCCAACAAACAGGTGAACGGCACTTACGACCATACAGTGCCTCAAACGGAGCCATCTGAATAGTTGCTTGGAAGCTATTGTTGTACGAAAACTCCACCAGGTGTAGATGATCCTCCCAAGAACCTTTGAAGTCCAACATGCAAGCTCTCAACGTATCTTCAAGGGTCTGGATCGTTCTCTCCGATTGTCCATCAGTTTGAGGATGATAAGCTGTGCTAAACTTCAATCGAGTCCCCAAACTTTCTTGTAAACTCCTCCAGAAGTGCGACAAGAACCGAGTGTCCCGATCGGACACGATGCTTACCGGTACTCCATGCAACCTGACAATCTCCTGCATGTACCGCTCTGCCAAAGTCTCCGTCGATTGACCAACCCGAAAAGGAATAAAGTGAGCTGCTTTGGTCAACCGATCGACAATCACCCATACTGCATTGTTGCCCTTTAGACTCCGCGGTAAAGCCGTCACGAAATCCGTGGTCATATGTTCCCACTTCCACTGAGGAATCAGAAGTGGTTGCAACAAACCGGCAACCCTTTGGTGTTCAGCCTTGACTTGCTGACACACCAAGCACTTAGCCACGAAGCGAGCAATCTCTCGTTTCATACCTTCCCACCAGAAGTGCTGTCGAATATCTCGGTACATCTTTGTCCCTCCTGGATGTACAGAGTAAGCTGAACTGTGTTCCTCCTTCATAAGCTCTTCACGCACATCTCCTTTTGGCACACACACACGGCTACCATATCTCAACGAACCGTCTTCGTGGACCAGTAAATCGGTTCGTAGTCCGGCTTCAACCATCTGCGTTGCCTCATGTTCAACTCCTTCTGAGTGAACACATACTTTAAACTCTTGTGATCTGTAAAGGCTTCGACTCTCTCGCCTACAAGGTAGTGTCTCCAAATCTTCAGGGCAAAGATCACGGCTGCAAGCTCTAGGTCATGAGTCGGATAGTTCTTCTCATGAGTCTCCAGTTGTCTCGATGCGTAAGCGACGACCTTCCCGTTCTGCATCAAAACACATCCCAATCCTTTTCCGGATGCGTCGCTATGAATCACCAGTCCTCCTGAATTATCTGGTACGGTCAGGATAGGAGCGGTTATCAACTTCTGCTTCAACGTCTCGAAGGCCAATGCACATCCCTCCGTCCAAACAAACGGTACCTCCTTGCGCGTAAGCTTGGTTAACGGCTCGGCTAAACGAGCGAAGTTCTCCACAAATCTTCTGTAGTATCCAGCGAGTCCAAGAAAACTTCTTATCTCAGCCACATTTCTTGGAATAGGCCAATCTCGAACTGCTGCAGTCTTCTCGGGATCAACGGCGATTCCATCGCCCGATACGACATGCCCCAGAAACTTCACTTCTTCCAGCCAGAATTCGCACTTACTTATCTTCGCGAATAACTTCTCTTGTCTCAGCGTCTGCAGTGCGATCCTTAAATGCTCAGCATGCTCCTCCGGACTCTTCGAGTACACCAGAATATCGTCAATGAATACCACAATAAACTGGTCCAAGAATGGTGAAAAGATCCTATTCATCAAATCCATGAATATTGCCGGCGCATTAGTCACTCCGAAGGGCATCACCAAATACTCGAAATGTCCATATCGAGTTCGAAACGCCGTCTTGCAAATGTCTTCTGCTTTCACTCGGACCTGATGATATCCTGATCGCAAGTCCATTTTCGAGAATACCCTCGCGCCACTAAGCTGCTCAAAAAGTTCTCCAATGCGAGGGATCGGGTACTTGTTCTTAATAGTCACCCGGTTCAATTCTCGATAATCAATGCACATCCTTCTCGTGCCATCCTTCTTCTTTACTAAAAGAACTGGGGCTTCCCAAGGTGAGTTGCTGCTTCGAATCCATCCCTTCTCGAGTAATTCACCAACTTGTTTCTTAACTTCTTCCAATTCTACCGGTGCCATCGGATAATAAGATTTTGATACTGGCGCTGCACCAGGAATAAGGTCAATCGCAACTCCACATCTCGCTTCGGCGGTAAGCCCGAAATATCTGCAAATACATCCATGAAGTCGCGAACAATTGCCGGCTCCTTATTTCTATCCACTTCTATTGTCGCCAGAACACTGTCTGTCGGCCTAGCCCTAAACTCGACTGGCCCGACAGAGCTGCTTTCTCCAGTGAAGGTAAACTCAGGGTGTCCGGGAATCTGGAAAATTACCTTCCTTGCCCTACAGTCAATGTGGGCGTGGAAAGTGCCAAGAAAATCCATTCCCAAGACAACCTCAGCTGCCCGTATCTATCACCAAGAAATCTGCAAAAAGCTCCCTTCCGCAAACAACAACTGTACAATCTCTACATTCCTTACTAGCTATGATTTTCCCATTCCCAGTGTGTATGTCCCAAAAACTAGACAGGGTCGTGCAGGTAATCGAGTGTGTAGTTCTAAATTTGGATGACATAAAACAGTGGGATGCTCCGGAATCAAATAATGCCAATACGGGAAAACCATGAACGAGCAAAGTACCTGAAACCACTTCTCCTGTTGCCTTAGCTTCTTCAACTGTCAACGTGAAAGCTCGAGCCTGGTTTGGTCCTTGAGTCAGCTGTCTCTGCCCTTGGAACGGTCTCTGCGGAGGCTTCTGAGTATCATCCCTTGTACGAAGCTTCGACGGACAAGCACTAACGGTGTGATCTGCCGCTCCACATCTAAAACAGAGTCCCAGCCTCTTACGACACTCCTTTCGCACATGTCCGGGTACATGGCAGTAGTTACAAATCACGCTCCCTTTCCGATCACCCACAATTGTTTTCTTCATTGGTGCTACGCTGCGCCTGTTCACCGGAGTACTTCTACGTACAAACATTTGGTTCAGTGCAAATGCCGGTTCCAGCTCGGTCTGTTCCTTTAGATCCTCTAGCAATCCCCTTATCACTCTACGCCTGGCGGCTAAGACCGCACGTCTTTGGTCCATCTTCAAATTCTGACCGGCCATATTCCTGGAAATCAAAGTACCCAACATTAGCATGATGATAGATTCTGAGTTTAGATCAAGGCTAGAACTCCAAGATACTTAAATAGAGTACTGCATTGTAGCTATGCCGCGGTATCATAGCCCCAATTACTAAACTCCACCCAAGTCGTCTAAGTCCTAGAGATAACAAGAAGTTAGGTTTTTCGAATTGACAATGCAAAGTAAGTTCGCATGTCGACATGATCCGGAAGAATGATTCAAGGATGGTAAAATGGTCAAGGTGGTAGGACATGTTTCCTAATCACGGGTACTATGATTCGTGTATCGGGTGCAATACCCAACTACAAAGAATCAACCCAATTAACCTATGGCTCTGATACCAAAAGAACCATGTCACGCCCCGCTTCCCAGAGTACGCAAGATGAGGCACGTGACATAGCCAACCATACTACCTGTGGGTAGGAATTATCCATCCACAGTCACATTACGGTTGTGGAGATATCAAGAACAAAATAATAAATTAATCTAATACATGTCCAAATCCATAATAACAAGAATCAATAAACAATAAGTGCGGAAGCAAATGATCCAATACAATGAATAAACAGTACGTCCCATAATGCGGGCTCACATCTGGAAATGAAATGAAATAAATAAACTAGACCCTAAGGAACTCACAGTTCAGCCTGCTGGCTGAAGTACTCCTGCTCGGTCGTCGACAGTGGTACGGAATCTGGGCCATGCAAAACCCAGACGTCAGCGCGTCATGACATCAAGTATATAATGTAAACATGGGAATAAGCAATGCAGGTATGAACATGAATAAAGCAGTACTAAGAAATAACAGAGCAGGGTAATGTGCAATGGTGACTAAACTGTCCTATCAGGTTTCTATTCTATAGTCTTTGAAATCAATTGATGAATCGTCGATGTAACTCAATAGTATCCCGTGCGTGCCCGGGACCACGGTCAAGGTCCTCGGGGCTGAATCCGAGACGTGCCGCTAAGCAGTAATAGGTAGTATGATGGATGAGTGATGTCAGCATCATCACTCCCGGACTGGCCAAGCCCGTAAGACTGATCAGAACAAGTATCGAACTGTTGAGTTACAAGTCGGTTTCACCTTTGATTTCCCCATACCCCCAAGTTATGTATGTCAGGTCAGGTATTCAGTAGTCAAGGACTAATGCCAACACAAGATCAGGTAAAGTAGGTCTGTCTGGATAGACAGCAGGAATGGTCAGGTTTGTCGGCATTAGGCATGAAATCGGGTAACAGGTCAGGTCACGTTTCAACAGGTTGAGTCGATATGTACAGGGTGTCATTTCCGGTGTATCAGTACATGTGTCAGGTGTATCAAGATCGGTCAATATGTAATGCAATCAAATGTATGCCGATAACAGGTATAGTAACGAATAAGGAACAACAGCAGGAACAGCAAATAACAATATTATACCATGTAAACACAGTGATGCTTTGTATTCTCTCATTAACAGGTTCAGGCACCCTTGGGGTGCAATAATCACAGGGTAAAACAATATTAATAACACGAAGCAATGAAGCTATTAAAACTACAGCATAGATAATAGTCACATGGATGATTTAGCAAGTTAAGCAAGGACGTTCTAATTGGTTTAATTAGTTAAAGTATGGATTGATAGCAGACCGATTAATTACAAGGAACTACTATAATGATTCAATGCGAGATTAAGTCTCAAGTTTGAAAACATATGGGTACAGCGGAGCCTGATACGGTTAATGGGAGCTCTACTATTATCACTTCTATGTGGGGATTTAACAGGAAAACAGTTAATCTGGCATGCTACTAAGGTTGAACAGGAAGCAATATATGTAATGTGATTTACTGAATAATACCTTATTATATCATGGTTAAATATTACGGCAACTTAAAGTTTGCATTAAGGGAAGTTTTAAGCTTCACTAGCATGTAAGCAAGTATCAAATACTTGCCTCGGGAACCGAACGGCAATGCAACCATGAAGCACAAAACTGCTGATGCACGATCGCGGCTAGACTTTCGCTCGACACGACGATCGCGACCACGATGGATACGACAAGGCGGAGATGTGAACACGACCCAAGCAAGGTCTTGGCTTGGATGTCGGCTCTGGTGAGGTCCCGGCCCAGGAAGAAGACTGCAGCGATGCGGCACTTGAATCGACGGCGACGATGGATGAACCGACGGCGGCTATGGTAGTCGAATGGTGAAGGAAGTGCTGCAGTGGTAGTAAGGGGTGCGGGTTCTGGAGTTTTGAAGGAGACGACAACAACGACGCGCCGACTGCGGCCTCGAAGACAAAGGCGACGAGGTCGGGTGATGGGTTCTCGGACGTTGCGACGACGGCAAGAGGTGCTCGGCGAACGGGCGTGGGTTCTGTTGCCGTGGCAACTCCGGCGAGGGAAGGAGGAGGAAGATGAGGAGGTCGGGACGAGGGTGAAGGAGATCGGGGTTGAGGCTAGAGGAGTGGCCGGCGGTGGGGTTTGCGGGAACTGCAGGTGGGTGATGCAGGGTGAAGGTTGCAGGCGTCGTAGACGGGAAGATGATGATGGTGGTGTGAAAGAGGGTGAGGAGGTGGAGGCGACGTCGAAGTTGAGGGTCGACGACGAGGGCAGGCGAGGTCTTCCGGCGAGGCAAGGTGTGTGCAGGGTTAGGATGCAGGCGCGGAAAGAGGCGGAGGAAGGAGGTAGGAGGGTGCGGCTATGGTTGAGGAGGTGTTGACGGCGACGGCGAGGTCGCGGGGAGGTCGGCGGCGCGAGCACGAGGAGCTAGGGTTAGGGTTGCGAGATGTTTCTCGTGGTGGAGGAGGCGGCTGCGTAAGGGAAGTATATATATAGGAAGAGAGAGAGAGAGAGATAGAGAGGATTATTAGAGATAGAGAGAGAAGGAGGTTTGAGAAAATGGAGGGGCCCACGGGGGTGATAAGGCCATGTGATTGGCTGGGGAGGTTAAGAATAATGTTTAAAAGATTGTTAAAAGATTTTAACGTTTAGAATCTAACAGAAATGAATATTAAGTGCATAATATAGTTTAAAAAATATTTAATCAAACGGGCATCTTTGGCGCTAAATAAAATATTTTCAAATCGCGCCCGGGTTGCGCCCAAACGTTCCAAATTCAAATTATAGGATTTTAAGCGAGTTCCAAATTTTGAAAAGAGATGTTCAATGATTAAAATGCATGCCCCCAAGTCGGACACTTGTACGCGCGCGTAGTCGTCCAAACTTGCCCGTTTAGCCGAACGGGGCGGAATCTCGACGTGCGGACGTTACCACGCGACTAGTGGCGACGAGTAGGCCAACATGGATATTTTAAATTTCATTTTAGGAGTTAAAATTTGTTATGTGCCAAAATGACTTAACCGGTTAAAATTTAGCAATAAACACCAGACAAACAGGATAATTGAAAAGAGCAAGATATAACCCTCAACTAGTAATATAAATAGTATTATTGGGCTCGGATGTTACAACCGCCCCTCGTTAGGGTCTCGATCATTATACACTAGTCTACACTGGAGTATCGATGCCCGGTCTCGATACTCCTACGACTAGGGACATTTAAGGATGTGCTTATAGACCCCAGCTCCCACATATATGATCGCCATCATAATACTGACAGTCAAGCAAGAATCTTATGGGCTTTATCAACATGATAATAAAGACAAACCAGATAGTATACTATCATCTTGAGTAAGACTGTTTTATCGGTATAGGTCCTCACTCAATCATCATAATCACAAGTCCGCGAGTATGATAATTGCCTTGAGGGCACTATAGCCAACAATCTCCCACTTGCACTTAAAGCCAATTATTGCGATGTCACATACTCACAGCCCGTGTGATACCGAACACCCAATTTCTCTACTAATCAGTTTCGCAAAGCCTGTTTGCGAAAAATGATTGCGTTCGAGAAATAGCCTCAGTGAGTGGATCCACTCCAATGTTTCTTTCTGTATCTCTCTATATCTCAACTTCGCGGAGAAAACTATCTCCCGAAATGAGCAATACTTGTCTTAGAATTTGTCTGGATGTCTGATGGGACCCAGTTCACAAATGAACTCCAAATCCAGTAAAATTCTTAGACTATATCATCCACTGAATTTAATCAGTATCCTGCGCCTTGCCTTTCCTCAGTATTCGCTTGGACCACCTTTCCAACATACTGTCCTTCAAAAGAGGGAAAACTATAACTCTGACAGTCACTCTGTCATCCAGGTCACCTTGGAAGCCTGAAATGATAACTGTAAGTCCACGTTACCTCTCCCGGTTCTTTCGGGCTTGCGGAAATGGTGAAAAACGATTTTTAGGGTTTGGGTAACATGGACTACAAAAACGGATCTTGGCTAAACTACACACTAGCAACCTAACAAGAGATTTGTCTACTCGGTTAGGGGTTATACCTCACTTGAACTCCTTCTTCTTGAACTCTTTGTAGTGGTTGGATGGTGCTTTCCTCGTCGCCTTCTTCCGTCAAAGATGGATCCACCTGAGGGTTCAACCTTGGGCTCCTTTCTCGAACTTTGAGAGAACTAAGGTTTTTGGCTTGCTAGACCTTCAACCCTAGAGTGAGTAGAGAGTGGTTTAGAGTATTTTATCTCAAGGAGAGGTTTCTCAACACATGAGAATGGATCTCCTTGAACTGGAGGAGGAGGAAGAAGAAGAGAGGAGAGAGAATCAATATGATAGAATGAGATGGTATTTTTACAACCGTAAAATATATGTGATTTATCTAATAATAATATTAATTGAAAATGAAAAAGGTGATGGAGAGTTTGAAGAGACCATTATCATATCACAATAAATGTATTTTGCAAAGATCAAAGAGCATCTTGAAAGGTAATGATGATGGTCAATGTTTCAAACCTAGTCAACTAGTCAACCTTGGTCAACAAGTCAACAAACCCAACCATGACACAATTTCATTTAATTAATAATATTAATTGATAAATCACAAGATCATTAGGGTTTGGAAAAAGACGACTGTCAACAGTGCATATACACCCGTTTCAAAACCCTAATGAAAAACCTCTTCCTCCGCCTCAAACAACTGTGCATACACACCCGCATTCATGTTCCGAGGAACATGAACACAATGAGATAAAACTAACCCCAAAACATATACTAGGATCTGGCTCAAACCAGAGCCCGCTAGTAATATCCGTCCGGATGCCAAACGTGCACAAGTGCGCGGATGAGAACGAACCCTGTCGCAAAACCATGCGACCTCTACTCTGTTTTGCCCAAAGGCGAATAGCCCTCTGTATGGGACTCTAAAGACTCGACACTACGCTGGCAGTGGGTTTAACCACAGGCCGCAAGCGGCACTAGCTATGCGTAACGGTCCCCAGGTAGATGCCGATAAGAAGACGGACGATGTGAAACCCATCTGAACTCCTACTGAGTCTGAATGCGACAATCTCCATACAGTCTGGTTTGTTCATCTAATACATCGCATGGCGGGTGTTAGTGTATATGCCCTAGAGGCCATTACTGTATCATACTAGTTTGTATATTACTTAATGGAAGCTTGGGATATTCACCTTGTATAAACAATCTTGCTCAATATAGTAGTATGCTACTTGGTTTGTTTCTACTTCAATGTGTACTTATGTTTATTTTAGTATATCACTTATACGCATTAGTGGAGCCCTTAGGATCTTTGCTTGATTACCAGCGTTGTGATGGCAGTCACACTAGTGGGGGCTGGGTAATCTATAAGCACATCCTTATACAGGTCCCTAGTCGCAGGACTATCGAGACAGGGCATCGATACTCCAGAGTAGACTAGCGTATGCGCTTCTCATCCCAGTGTGGGAGATGGTCTGTCCTACAGCCATCAGTACGTCGTACTGGAGATAGTATACGGGTGCTCGTTGGGTTACGAGTACACTGGACATGACTCGTCGGGAACTGACAGGTTGGTATTATACCTATCGTCTGTTATCAGTTCCCAGGTGACATGAGTACAGCTTAGTCCGCTGACTTGACACTGGCACTTCGCCTCGAGTGTGTTCCCACTGCACTTTGATCACTACCCTACCACGACTCAAAGGAGTCGTGCAAACAGGTGGTGGTTGGGTGCAGTCCCGAAGCACTTGGAGGCAGTGACGGTTAGACAGGATTCGTCTCTCCCGGTATTGGGGGTTGACATCGCGCTGTGTCTAGGAGAGCCATTACACGAGTAGTCCCTGGCCAGGGCAAGCGAGATATACTGGTAGGCTTCCAGTGTTATCTCAGGGTGTTTTGGGCTTCACTCCGACACGACTTGTACCGCTATTAGGGGACTGACGTTTTACCGCCCCCTAGGCCCGACATGCGATGTATTAGACGAACAGACCGGACTGTACGGAGACTGTCACATTCAGACTCAGTAGGAGTTCAGATGGGGTTCACCTCGTCAGCCTTCTTGTCGGCATCTACCTGGGGACCGTTACGCACAGCTAGTGCCGCTTGCGGTCTGTGGTTAAACCTACTGCCAGCGTAGTGTCGAGTCTTTAGAGTCCCACACAGAGGGTATTCGCCTCTGGGCAAAACAGAGTAGAGGTCGCATGGTTTTGCGACAGGGTTCGTTCTCATCCGCGCACTTGTGCACGTTTGGAGTCCGGACGGATATTACTGGCTGGCTCTGGTTTGAGTCAGATACTGGTATATGTTTTGGGGTTGCTTTTATCTCTCAGTATTCATGTTCCTCGGAACAAGAATGCAGGTGTGTATGCACAGTTATTTGAGGAGGAGGAAGAGGACTTTCATTAGGGTTTCGGAATGGGTGCGTTTGCACAGTTGACAGTCGTCTTTTTCCTAACCCTAATGGATTTATGTTATATCAATTAATAATATTAATAAAATGAAATTGTGTCATGGTTGGTTTTTTTGTTGACTTGTTGACCATGGTTGACTTGTTGACCATAGTTGAAGTTTTGACCATCATCATTACAAAAGAAAGATGCTCTTTGATTCTAGCAAATTCATTTAATGTTTGAAATGATAATGGTCATTCCTAAACCTTCCATCAACCTTTTCATTTTCATTATTATTATTAATTTGATAATTCTTTTGCTTTATGTTATGGTTGCAAAAAGAAAAGAGCTCATTCTTTCATTTAGCTTCTCTCTCCTCACTTCATCTTCTTCTTCCTCTAGCTAAAGGAGAATCCTTCTCATGTGTTGAGAATCCCTCTCCTTAAAAGAAAAACACCCCAAATACATTCTCTACTCACTCTAGGATCAAAGGTTTAGCAAGCCGAAGATTCTAATTCTCTCCAAGTTCGAGAAAGAGCCCGAAGGTTGAACCCTCAGGTGGATCCATCTTCGACGGAAGAAGGCGACGAGAAGAGAACCATCAACCTCTACTAGATTTCAAGAAGAAGGAGTTCAAGTTAGGTATAACCACTTTGCCGAGTAGTTAACTCTCCTTTGCATGTTTGCTAGTTTAGTTTAGAAAAGATCCCGACTTATGTTAGTCCATGTTGCCCCTTGCACTAAAAATTTGATTTTTATACCGTTTCCGCCTCCCCGTAAGAACCGGGGGTCGCAACGTGGACTTACAGCGGGCCTAGGGGGCGGTAAACGCCAGTCCCCTAATAGCGGTACAAGTCGTGTCGGAGTGAAGCCCAGAACACCCTGAGATAACACTGGAAACTTACTAGTATATCTCGCTTGCCCTGGCCAGGGACTACTCGTGTAATGGCTCTCCTAGACACAGCGCGATGTCAACCCCCAATACCGGGAGAGACAAATCCTGTCTAACCGTCACTGCCTCCAAGTGCTTCGGGACTGCACCCAACTACTACCTATTTGCACGACTCCTTTGAGCCGTGGTAGGGTAGTAATCTAAGTACAGTGGGAACACACTCGAGGCGAAGTGACAGTGTCAAGTCAGCGGACTAAGCCGTACTCATGTCACCTGGGAACTAATAACTGACGATAGGTATAGTACCAACCAACAGTTCCCGACGAGTCCTGTCCAGTGTACTCGTAACCCAATGAGCACCCGCATACTATCTCCAGTACGACGTACTGATGGTTGTGGGACAGACCATCTCCCACACTGGGATGAGAAGCGCATACGCTAGTCTACTCCGGAGTATCGATGCCCTCTCTCGACAGTCCTGCGACTAGGGACCTGCATAAGGATGTGCTTATAGATTACCCAGCCCCCACTAGTGTGACTGCCATCACAACGCTGGTAATCAAGCAAAGATCGTAAGGGCTCCACTAATGTGTATAAGTGATATACTAAAATAAACACATGTACACATTGAAGTAGAAACAAACCAAGTAGCATACTACTATATTGAGCAAGATTGTCTATACAACTATGAATATCCCAAGCTTCCATTAAGTAATATACAAACTAGTATGATACAGTAATGGCCTCTAGGGCATATACACTAACAATCTCCCACTTGCACTAATGCCATGTACTGGCATATCGAAGACCTATCATCTCGATCAGCCGCTCGTACTGAGTCTGGGGTAAGGCCTTTGTGAATGGATCTGCAGTGTTATCTTCTGAAGCAGCCCTCCGAACCTCGATCTCCTTGCGATCCACGATCTCCCTGATCAGGTGATACCGCCTCAAGATGTGTCTGGATTTCTGATGGGACCTGGGTTCCTTTGCTAAAGCTATAGCCCCGTTGTTGTCGCAATACAGAGGTATTGGGTCAACAACGGACGGAACCACCTGAAGTTCTTTCAAGAACTTCCTTATCCAGACGGCTTCTTTTGCGGCATCAGATGCAGCGATATATTCCGCTTCCATAGTCGAGTTAGCAACGGTTTCCTGTTTGGAACTCTTCCAACACACCGCCCCTCCATTGAGGGTAAAGACAAAACCCGACAGGGACTTGGAATCATCCTTGTCACTCTGGAAGCTGGAGTCAGCAAAGTCCTCAATCTGGAGGTCTTTTCCGCCATACACCAGGAACACCTCATTAGTCCTTCTCAGGTACTTGAGAATGTTCTTTACTGCTATCCAATGTTTCTCTCCTGGGTTTGACTGATACCGGCTTACCACACTCAGTGCATAAGCTACATCTGGTCTGGTATACAACATCGCATACATTATAGAGCCTACCACAGAAGCGTAGGGTATAATAGACATGAGATCCCTTTCCAAATCAGTCTTGGGAGACATCTCTTCGGAGAGGGTGATCCCGTGACAAGCCGGTAGATTACCGCGCTTGGAATCTTCCATACTGAACCTTTTCAGTATGGTGTCGATATACCTGGACTGTGAAAGTCCCAGTATCCTCTTGGATCTGTCACGATAGATCCGGATCCTCAGAATGTATGAGGCATCACCCAGGTCTTTCATGGAGAACCTGTGTGACAAGAACCCCTTGACAGATTGTAGCATAGGAATGTCATTTCCTATCAAGAGAATGTCATCCACGTATAAAACGAGGAATACTACAGTTCTCGCTACAAATGTACTATAGATGCATGGTTCATCTGGAATTTTGATAAAGCCAAATTCCTTGACTGTCTCATCAAAACAGATGTTCCAACTTCGCGATGCCTGCTTTAGTCCATAGATGGACTTAAGCAACTTGCACACCTGTCCGATGCTCCCACTCTGAATGAAACCCTCTGGCTGGTCCATATAGACACACTCCTCTAAATTTCCATTTAGAAAAGCGGTTTTTACGTCCATCTGCCAAATCTCATAATCGTGGAAGGCAGCAATGGCAAGAAGGATCCGAATGGATTTCAGCATAGCTACTGGAGAAAAAGTCTCGTCATAGTCCAAACTAGGTCTTTGACGAAAACCCTTTGCAACCAGTCTAGCTTTGTAGGTCTCAACCTGTCCATCTACACCAATCTTCCTTTTGAAGATCCACTTGCATCCTACGGGTTTTACCCCATCTGGAGCAACGTCCAACGTCCATACATTGTTGGTGTACATGGACTCCATTTCGGTCCGCATTGCATCCAGCCATTTTACCGAGTCAACGCTCTAAATGGCTTGCTGGAAGCTAGTCGGCTCATCATAATCAATGATGCAATCCTCTCTATCCCCGTCTATGAGAAAACCGTAGTATCTCTCGGGCGGATGAGACTGCCTACTACTCCTGCGGAGCGGCGTAGGAATGTCATTTTTTTTTGAACCCTCTGGTTCCACTAAGCTTTCAGTAATAGTCTGTGGTTCTGGAATTTCTTCCAGTTCTATTTCGCTCCCACTTGTTTCCTTTTCTAAGAACTGGTGTTCCAGAAAATGGGCATTACGAGAAACAATGATCTTTTGTTCCTCTGCGTAATAGAAGAGATACCCCCTGGAGTTCTTTAGGTATCCCACAAACTTGCACAGTACTGAGCGTGCCTCGAGTTTGTTCGCATGCTGCTTTTTGACAAAAGCCGGACATCCCCAGATCTTCAGATATTGAAGATAGGGTTTCTTCTCACTCCATATCTCATATGGTGTGGTAGGCACAGTCTTAGTTGGAACTCGGTTCAAAAGGTATGCAGCTAATTCTAGTGCATATCCCCAGAATGATCGCGGTAACTCAGTGTTACTCATCATGGAACGTACCATATCCAATAGGGTCCGGTTCCGTCTCTCCGATACACCGTTATGTTGCGGAGTGTATGGAGGAGTAAGCTGAGAGAGAATTCCATTCTCTTTTAAATAGTCCTGGAACTCGGCACTCAAGTATTCACCCCCTCGATCCGATCTTAGAATCTTGATACTTTTGCCGGTTTGTTTTTCTACTTCATTCTTATATTCCTGGAATTTTCCAAAGGCTTCGGACTTATGTTTAATTAAGAAGACATAACCGTACCTTGAAAAGTCATCCGTAAAAGTAATGAAGTAAGAATAACCGCTTCGCGCATGTGTAGACATTGGACCGCACACGTCGCTGTGTACGAGTCCCAAGAGCTCGCTCGCTCTTACTCCGTGTCCAGTGAATGGAGTCTTTGTCATCTTTCCTTTGAGACAGGATTGACAAGTGGCATATGATTGATATTCGAACGGATTCAAATATCCTTCTGTATGTAACTTCGTCAACCTTCTCTCATTGATGTGACCTAGTCTACAATGCCATAAGAAAGTCTGATTTATTTCCGGAGACTTTCTTTTGTGTGTATTCTGGACATTGAAAATCTGTGGTTGGTTTAATACGTATATACCATTGCTTAATGTACCTGACCCAATCAGAACTTGATTAAGGTGAATGTTTACAACATTACTTACAAACGCAAATTCATAACTTTCTTTAGAAGTCAAAGATACAGAAATGATATTACAAGTTGCGTTGGGTACAAAATAGCAATTACGCAAAACCAAAACGTGTCCATCTGACAACCCCAGGTGATAGTCCCCCACGGCCTTTGCATCCATGCTAGCTCCGTTTGCAACTTTGAGGGTCATGTCACCTGCCTTCAAAACCCTACAGTTTCTCAATGCCTGCAAAGAATTACAGATATGAGATCCTGATCAGGTATCCAATACCCAGGAAGTAGAGTTTATTGATAGACAGTTTTCAATAACATACACACCTGAAGCTGAAGCCGCAACTTGCTTCAGTTCCTGTGTCCTGGCTTTCCAAGCCCTGCAATCTTTCTTCCAGTGACCACTCTTATGACAGAAAAAGCACTCTTCCTTCCCTATAAGCTTCCCCGCTATCTTTGTTGCTTTCGCCTTTCCCTTCGTATCCACTTTACTAACATCGCCCCTTGGTTTGGCGGGGGCTTTCTTCTTCTTTCCCTTGGCTTTCGCCTTGGACCTAGAAGATGAAGATCCTCCTACAAACAAAGTGGATGTTTCCCTACCTTTCTGTAGGGTGCCCTCTGTACTCCTCAGCATGTTGAGGAGCTCTGAAAGTTCAACTTCCTTTTCTTGCAAGTTGAAATTTAGAATGAACTGGGCGTAAGTGGAAGGAAGGGACTGAAGAATCAAGTCCGTATAGAGCTCATTCTCCAACGTGGTCCCAAGGTCCGCGAGCTCCTCAATGAAGCCAATCATCTTAAGCACGTGTTCCGCTACCGATGATCCGACGGCCAATCTTGCCGAAAACAACTTCTTCGACACTTCGTATCTTGCGATACGAGATTGCTCTCCATACAGTTCTTTTGTATAGAGAAATATGGATTCGAGGTCCATATTCTCATGCCTCCTCTGATGTTCGTTGTCCATAGAAGCAAGCACAAGGCATTTGGCCTTCGCGCTATCTATCTCCCAAGTCTTACGGATTTCCTTATCCGCGACGCTGGAGGTGGGACCTGGGACGGGGGGAGCTTTGGTGGTAAGGAGATACCCCAACTTGTCGTAAGTGATTGCCATCTTGACATTCCTGAGCCAATCTTTGTAGTTTGGCCCTGTCAGTATGTTTTTATCTAGTAGTAACTTAAGTCCAGTCATGATGAATGGTCGCTGCAATTAGGAGAGAGAGAAGAAACACTTTAGCATGATGCTATTGCAAGTTTAGAGTGGTTTTTAATTTGTCTAAACAGGATGGCTCCCACTGTCTCTCGAATCCCTCCTCAAACCAAAAAGGAAGAATTAGTCAGGATCAATCTCACCGTACAATACTTGCTTAACCGTTCGGCCACGCTGGTGTCGGTACTTCGAGGGAGGTTTTCCAACGCTTTCGCGAAGTTCCTTAATTAAATAACCTCTTTTCCCTGGGGGCGTAGCCCCGCTAACACCTTTCTAGACACCTACTTGGTTTATAGCATTGATCGTTTAGTGAGAAATTTCCCGAGGAGTAGCATATACTCACAGTAGGATTGGGATCCAAATATCATCGTGTGACAAAACTGAAGGAATTCTACCAGAATCATCACACTCCAAATGGTATGCAGCGCTAGCAAGTTTCAGTTCTTTTGAAACTCCCAATGTGGATTTTTGCCCCATGCTCTTATGACCTTGGCGTGAGGTCAAAATGTCATAAGTCACATGTCAAGTTCTTCCCATCATTGTCCAGGTTAATTTGAACCCACCCGTACCTACCCTTGACGTAGGCCAAAATGGCAGTACGACTGTCTCAAACCAATGCATTCTATCTATGCAACAGATAAATATCCGGCAGCTACCAATCACTATGCCTTGGCGTGAGGTCAAAATATATAGCTTGAATACTACCGAATATTTAACTGAAATGATGGAGGGCTACAGATGGTTTTGGAAAAACCTTGAACGTAGTGAACTTGATATGATCGATGGAACGAGATAGTTTTTAAAAGGAGTGGCTTAAGCTCCGCGTTTAAAAGTTCTTTTGAAAAGAAACTGAGTGGTTTTTGAAAGTGTTCCAATGACTTTTACTTGGTTTATTTTTCTTGCATTAGTTCTTTTAATGCGTCCCATCATTTAATCCTACCATTGCAGAAAACAACCAAAATATGACGTATGCTTATGCCATTCGCATTCGCCACGGGGCCCCGTCATCACCCGTTAGGTTACTTAACTAACGACAGAGCGAGGGCTGGGCTAGCGCGGCTGCAAAACATAAGCAACGTCTAAATAATATCATACACAGATATATTGCAATGATAGCCATTTCAGATCACAGATGAATACATTGGATATACTAGGAATCCGCAATTTGTACGAGCCTGTAACGAAAAGCTGATTACACGGTCGCGATGAATAGCCAAAACCCCACCCTAGACCCCTACGGGTGCGGCAAACTACCCGCCAAATATCCGAAGTGGAGCAACCTCCCTCAACGACGTGAGTAGGCCACTCGGCACTTAGAGATACCCGGTAGTTTGTGCACCCCTCCTTGGGTCTATCCTAGGAGCAAAAAACAGTAAAAAGAAATTATACAATGACGGATACAACCCCGACCCGGTTGTGCGGCCAAAAATAATATTACATCAATTTACATATTACAAGAATTGAAAGATAAACAAAAACTCTCATCTCACAATTCCCCCGGCTATTCATCCGCGACAATCCAACGAATTCATATACACAAACCATCAACATCACAGATCACAGATATGTATAACCCCCACTAATCGACGTATAGCGATTAGTAGACGTTCAATACATATAAAACATTACAGATATAACCATTAGCCAAAGTCTACAAAAAATTGACAAAAAATACGGATTTGTAGCCACCCCAAAAACAAACTTGTTCTCTGGAAAATCTGGGCAGAAACAAACCATCCCAAAAATCCTAAAACACCCCCAGAAACAAACTGCAGGAAAAACGATCCACGGCCGAGTCAAGTCGGCCGCGGATCCGCGGCAGAAGCAAGCTTCTGCCGTGGAACCGCGGCGACTTGGTCGGCTCGTGCGATCGTTTTTCTTGCCTGTTTATAGAAAAGCCTAAGCCGATTTTTAAGACATGATTTTTTTATTTTTAGAGCAAAAAAAAATCGGCAGCAACTAGGGTTTTCTGGGGTGTTTTGCGGTTTTTTCGTTCGGTCGATATTCTAAATACTTTGCTAACATGCTAGGGTGTGTTTAGTTAGGCTCTGATACCACTGTAAGTCCACGTTACCTCTCCCGGTTCTTTCGGGCTTGCGGAAATGGTGAAAAACGATTTTTAGGGTTTGGGTAACATGGACTACAAAAACGGATCTTGGCTAAACTACACACTAGCAACCTAACAAGAGATTTGTCTACTCGGTTAGAGGTTATACCTCACTTGAAATCCTTCTTCTTGAACTCTTTATAGTGGTTGGATGGTGCTTTCCTCGTCGCCTTCTTCCGTCAAAGATGGATCCACCTGAGGGTTCAACATTGGGCTCCTTTCTCGAACTTTGAGAGAACTAAGGTTTTTGGCTTGCTAGACCTTCAACCCTAGAGTGAGTAGAGAGTGGTTTAGAGTATTTTATCTCAAGGAGAGGTTTCTCAACACATGAGAATGGATCCCCTTGAACTAGAGGAGGAGGAAGAAGAAGAGAGGAGAGAGAATCAATATGATAGAATGGGATGGTATTTTTACAACCATAACATATATGTGATTTATCTAACAATAATATTAATTGAAAATGAAAAAGGTGATGGAGAGTTTGAAGAGACCATTATCATATCACAATAAATGTATTTTGCAAAGATCAAAGAGCATCTTGAAAGGTAATGATGATGGTCAATGTTTCAAACCTAGTCAACTAGTCAACCTTGGTCAACAAGACAACAAACCCAACCATGACACAATTTCATTTAATTAATAATATTAATTGATAAATCACAAATCATTAGGGTTTGGAAAAAGACGACTGTCAACAGTGCATATACACCCGTTCCAAAACCCTAATGAAAAACCTCTTCCTCCGCCTCAAACAACTGTGCATACACACCTGCATTCATGTTCCGAGGAACATGAACACAATGAGATAAAACTAACCCCAAAACATATACTAGGATCTGGCTCAAACCATAGCCCGCTAGTAATATCCGTCCGGACGCCAAACGTGCACAAGTGCGCGGATGAGAACGAACCCTGTCGCAAAACCATGCGACCTCTACTCTGTTTTGCCCAAAGGCGAATAGCCCTCTGTGTGGGACTTTAAAGACTCGACACTACGCTGGCAGTGGGTTTAACCACAGACCGCAAGCGGCACTAGCTGTGCGTAACGGTCTCCAGGTAGATGCCGATAAGAAGACGCACGAGGTGAAACCCATCTGAACTCCTACTGAGTCTGAATGCGAAAATCTCCATACAGTCCGGTCTGTTCGTCTGATACATCGCATGGCGGGCCTAGGGGGCGGTAAACGCCAGTCCCCTAATAGCGGTACAAGTCGTGTCGGAGTGAAGCCCAGAACACCCTGAGATAACACTGGAAACCTACCGGTATATCTCGCTTGCCCTGGCCAGGGACTACTCGTGTAATGGCTTTCCTAGATACAACGCGATGTCAACCCCCAATACCGGGAGGGACGAATCATGTCTAACCGTCACTGCCTCCAAGTGCTTCGGGACTGCACCCAACTACTACCTGTTTGCACGACTCCTTTGAGCCGTGGTAGGGTAGTAATCTAAGTACAGTGGGAACACACTCGAGGCGAAGTGACAGTGTCAAGTCAGCGGACTAAGCCGTACTCATGTCACCTGGGAACTGATAACTGACGATAGGTATAGTACCAACCAACAGTTCCCGACGAGTCCTGTCCAGTGTACTCGTAACCCAACGAGCACCCGCATACTATCTCCAGTACGACGTACTGATGGCTGTGGGGCAGACCATCTCCCACACTGGGATGAGAAGCGCATACGCTAGTCTACTCCGGAGTATCGATGCCCTCTCTCGATAGTCTTGCGACTAGGGACCTGCATAAGGATGTGCTTATAGATTACCCAGCCCCCACTAGTGTGACTGCCATCACAACGCTGGTAATCAAGCAAAGATCCTAAGGGCTCCACTAATGTATATAAGTGATATACTAAAATAAACACATGTACACATTGAAGTAGAAACAAACCAAGTAGCATACTACTATATTGAGCAATATTGTCCATACAACTGTGAATATCCCAAGCTTCCATTAAGTAATATACAAACTAGTATGATACAGTAATGGCCTCTAGGGCATATACACTAACACTCCCGAAAGAGGCTGCCGTAATCATTTCCCAAGAACATTCACTTATGTTCAATAACTGCTTCCCAATGTTTCTCCAGGATTGGATCAATATATCTGTTTATTGCATCTAGTGCAAAAGCAATATCTGGTATGGTACTTGACATTTCATGATTAACTCAATTGCCTAAGCAAATGATATGTTAATCATGTAGATCCCTCTCCCCTTTAGTCTGTAAGACACCTTTAGAGAGGTTGACTCCATCACCTGCAGGTTCACCACCATGTCAGGAGTCGTCCATTCTAAAATATCTTTAGAATAATGTCAAAGTACCCAAATTGGGATACTTCCCAAATCTAGATCTAAAAACATAGATCTAGTAACCAGGAAACTTGATATTATTTCTATATTCAATGTGGAGAAACAACTATGTGACAACCAAAGTATAACCGATCGTAGTATAGGAATATCCCTTCCTATCAAGCGCATGTCATCCCAATACCTGGACATCACTCTCTATTGCCTTCTTACCAGATCCATCTCCTATTCTGATGAGGTCAAGACCTATGTCTGTCACATCAAAAATAGATGATCTATTTCCGCTATACCTGCTTTAGTCTATAAATAGACATAAGCTACTTGCCTACTATGCTTTCGCTGCTCCCACTGACTACAACAACCCTCTGGCAGAGTCATATACACATGCACTTCTAAAGCTAGTTTAGAATGACGCTATACTCATCCTCCTGCCGGGTCTTATAGTCTAGAACAGCAGCAATGACAAGTCTGGGTAAACAAGAAACCTCCTTGTCACCGTCTCTGAGAAGACCGAAGTACCTCTCGGGTGCCTGAGGTTACCCACCAAATTTGCGGAGTGGCTAATGGAATGTCGAAACTAATTGAATCCTTAGGTTCTATTAAATTTTCAGTGATCGTTTGTGGTTCTGGAATTACTTCCAGTTCTACTATACTCCCACTTATGTTTTCTGAAAAAATCCATTTTATTAAAACTGTGGCGAGTCAAGAACAATATAAATATTGATCTTCCTGATGGTAGAAAGTTAACCCTCGTCAAAGCCCGGGATAACCTACAAACAACCATTACTGAAACGTGCCTTGAGTTTATCCGGATTCTAGTTTTAAGCATCAGCCGAACAACTCCCTATACCTTAACATCGTCAAGATATAAATTGATTCTATATATATATCTGATATAGAAACAAAAGCACTAATTTAATCAGAACCATATTCAAAATCATGCAGCATTCTCCAGTGCATATCAGCCAAATGGAAAGAGGACAATCAGCATTACTCATCTAGGAGTGCATCCACATATGAGTAACCCGAAAGAGAAGCAAGTTCTCAAAACCATTACTATCAGCGGAATACCAAACACAAGCATCTACATCTTTGACTTCATCGAAGAATCCTGATACTTCCAACAAATGGTTCTCTACTTTATTCTTATACCTATAACTTCTCAATATCTGGACTTTGCATTTCAACGAAATACTTGTCCAGAACTGGAGAAGTCACAAGTAAACAGAATATAGTACGAGTTCCAACTCCATTGTCCTAACGGACACTGGACAACATACAATACTTTGTATAAGTCCCCTGAGTCCAATAACTCAAACTCTGTGCGTTGTAGGTTGAAAAACTGTACTTTGGTTAAGAAGAGTTACACCGCTGTTGAATGCACCTTACTTAATCACCAACTGATATAGGTAAATGTCATAGACACAATATCAAAAATTTATATCTCACTTTATAAAATAAATGTACAGATATACCAGTTTGAAATTGGTGCATAACAACGGATATTCAAAACCAAATATTTACCATCCAGAAAAATCCAGATGATTTCCTCAAATATCACCAATTACTACAAATTCCGATATAATGAGAATCTAATCACCTAATTCCCAATATCTTACTCCTACTCACCATCTGTAATAACATACGGATGTGAGAAACTGATCTGATAAATACATACCCTGGACTTAGATTCTTATTGGGAAAACAGTTTTCAATTAACATCGCATAGTAAAACTAAAACATGAAAATGTTTCAAAAGGGTTAACTGGTATTCCTAGTAACGCCTCTTCCATTATCCTGAATCATGACAGTAACCATATACTTACCTGCCCTCACTACAATCCCTTCATTATGTCTTTACTTATTACCTTCTGTACAACTCCTTTATGCTAATTGGTTTTCTTCATTCCCTACCCTTCGGCACCAGCCGAAGGTTTGGAAGAAGACTATCCAATAAGTGTAATATGTGTACTCTCCTAATCCTAAGAGCCCTCGCAACCTGAGAGAAGGTAAAGAGAAAAGACATCTGAATAATCCTATCCAATTTCTCTTGAACCGGAAACCATCCCCGAATCTGGAACGAATTCCTTCGAGTTCGTATGTAACTATACGATGGCATATCTAATGGAAGTGGATATCCTGTAACACCTGAGTTTAGGGTTAGTGGTAATTAAGTGTTAATGTGGGGTTTTTGGTAAAAAGTTTACTAAAACGGGATTCTAGTAATTTATCTGGGTTTATGGTTATTTTTGTGGAATTTTATCTCGACCACACACACTTGTGCACGTTGAATAGGACTAAGATTAGGGTTTGCCATATATTTGAACTTGTGGGTTAGCCATGTTAAGTTAACCATGGTGGTCTAAACTTTCTTTTTTATTTGGTGTTAATTGAGGAGTTTAGTTTTAAATTGGATTAGGGTTGGGGTTGTCTTGAGATTAGAAGGGAGATTATGGTGGGTCTTGATTTGTTTCACACTACCTTCTTTTCAAAATCCCATTTGCCTTTCAAACTCATCTCACATATACACACACACCAGCCTTTTCTGCTGATTTCAGCCACCTAGAAATCAGCATCAGCAGCTGAAAATAACCCCATCATTTTCACCAGCACAATTTCTGCCCAAATTCCAGCAACAATATCTGCATAGCATCATCTCTCTAAACCCTATGCAGCTGCTACAACCACCCTAACACCAGAAAACCAGCTTCAGCCTGGTACAAACAGCCCATCAGCCCCAAAACTTCAGCCATTTTCATCATTCCAGCTCTACTACATCCTTATTCAGCAGCAGCAGCTGCACATCAGCCCCCCCTTCAGCCACACTCACACACTTACAACCATCCTCAAATAGCCTTGCTCTACCACAAAAAAATCAGCTTCAGCTCCAACTAAATTCAGCAGCAACATCAGCTGAAACAACAACACTTTCAGCCCAAAACCCACACCACATCAGCCCCAACAACATACAACCCTTCCCTTAACACTTCCTCACCCCTTGCCACTAGCATCACCTGAAACCAACACAAAATAACACTACACCACACCAGGCAACAACATCAACAACTTCGGCCTGTTCAGGACCTGAAGCAGTGTAGGAGATCAGCTCATTTCAGCCCATGTTTGAAGCACCAGGAGCTGTTGTAGCAACACACACCCTCCTTCTTCTCCTTCTCCTTGGTTGCAAGGTCCCTTAGGGGTATAACTCCTAAACCTTTTTCCTTTTGGTGTAAGTTACGTGTTTGTTTGGGTAGTTTAGTGTTTTAATGGAGTTTTCATGCTAGGATGGTGTAGTGATGCTAGATTTAGTTACTTTAGAGTGCTTGTAGTTTAATGAACCCTTTTTAGTGTTAATTAGTCTGTTTAAGCCTAGTTGTGTCGTTAAATTTTGATGGGTATCCTTAAATCGCTAAAATTATGGTAATCTAGCTCTATTAGTGTTTATTTCTTGCTTAGTTGTGATTTTGGATGATTTAGGGAAATTTTGTCATAAGTGGAAGTTGTGTTAGTTAGAATAACCCTTTTAGGTGCTGGTAAGGCCAGTCAACCAGAGGATTTCCCCAGATTTCCCAGAAGACACCCGATTTACCGACTTGGCGTATTTTAACAGTTTTAGTGACTTTTTAACCTCTTTAGGATCTGCTGTTGACCCGAACTTTTCAGAATAAGATTGAGAAGACTGTAGCATGGTGAGATGAGTAGGAGCACACACATAGAGCACGGGGACCCACCTCCCCCTCGAGGCCGCCGATTTATTCTTTCTGGCCGCAAATTGCGGCCAGAGTGGGGTGTGGGGTGTGGGGGTTTTGGGTGTATGGTCCTTCTGGGTAGGTTAGTGAGTTGGTATCTGTAACTTTTTGATTTTGGCCCATAGTCAAAATCTGGAGCTAATTGTGTGTTTTCGATGATTTAAGTCTCGTGCGACACGCGTGCGATACGCATGGTTCTGTGGCGCGCTGCGCGACACAGCGTGTCGGTTTAGGTTCTGGTGGTTTGTGCGCGTCGCGTCGTGTTGTGTGCACGCGCGTTTAGTTTCACGCACGCGTATCCCTTTTTATCGATATACCACGTTTTGCAGGATTTTTCCTTATATGGTGACTTTTGTAAATTCTAGGTTCGCCGGCGGGAACGTCAAGCGCAGCGGAGAAAGGCAAGCATGTGGTCGGACACACCTAGCGCTGGATCACGGGTGAGTAGATTTAACATCTACGGGGGACGATCGTTTGGATGGCGCGAGTCGCCCGATAGATATAGTAGACTTGATATTACTTGTGACATTATGATAAAAAAATACTTGCATGATAACTGCTGTAGTTAGTATCTATAAGATGTTCCATATACGCAGATTCATTATAGGACACATGCACCATTACCAGGTTTTATATGCAGCACGAGCACTATTCATGTGGACACACACACCCTGGTAATTGCCATGTCACAACACTAGATAACTATAAATCTGAAACATGTTAATTGCCTAGAAATGTGATATTGCAATAAATAATTAAAATGAAACCATAAGAATTACCATACTCGTGCATATGTATTATCATATCATCTGCTCATGCCTAGTATAAATCATACATTGCAAATTGATACCATAAGCATTCATAATCATCGACATATGCATTTATGATGATTTCATGAGATTTATGATATTTCTGGATTTTGAGGGAAAGCCGCAAGATTTCAAACTTATAGTCTTTTTAAATATAAAAGTTGCGGTTTTCTAGTGATGTAAAGTGTCGTCCACCATGAGTTTTGCTGTGGTTTTCGAGACCCGTTTCGAGGAGGTGGATGAACCGTCTCGGGTACATGGTGGGCTCGGTAAGGTACCCCGGGGCAAGAAGATCGCAGGAGATGGCATTGAGCCTGGCAGGGGACGGATTACCTACCGGTGACTTCATTTGGCACGGCGGATACCCAGAGGGTACCGACCGTGGCCGCTGGATTGAGATATGGATATTGATATGGATCAGCCGGATGGCTGAGGCTAGAGATACTGGACATGGATATATGAGATTTGGACAATTTTGAGGTGTCGTTGCTGGACACGGATTTTATTGATTTCTTGGATATCATGCTGATGTTTAAAAAGAAAGTTTCAAAACAAGCAAGGAATAATTCTTATACTTACATGTTGAGATCCTGAGATGACTCATATAGCATACCTTCATGATAGTACTTTCATGTGGCATACATACCTGTTATTACATCCATGTGACATATATACTTGCCAGGACACTTGTGTGCATGCATAGGATAGCCTTAGTAGATGTTATTTATTACTCACGAGCTGGCAACTCACCCCCGTTGTGCCACAGCTTTTCTGCAGGTCCGTTCCGTCAGCACTATAGCGGCGGATACTTTTGCTTCTTTTGCCCTTTTTGCCTGGACTCGAGGCTTTTGCTCATAGGTGGGTTATTATCATTTTGCACCACCTTATATGTTCATTGTATCTAGAACACTCCATCTACTGGTACTATTATTTCAGTTGTACCTGTCTTATTTGGATTACTGTATATTGACCTAGAGGCGAGATTGTGAGACTTGGGGATTTATTTTATGATATATCTGGAGTCGAGCTCACTTGAGCCGACATGTTATTTCTTATGCTTCATGCTTATTTCGCACATTGTCATTTTACATTGCGTGGGATTTGTGACCGCCTTGAGGCGAAGAGCTAGCTCCCGCTTGGGGATGCCATTTTCACGTTATTCATTTATATTCCTGTTATACTCGTTGGAGCTTATTTTACAAGGAAATTCTGCATGAATTTTGGGTAAAAGGAAAGTTATTTTAAAAAAGGGAATTTGATGTGGTAATGGATTAAAATGCTTAGATAAATTGGTTTTCCTTCATTCTAAAAATCTTAATTGGGTTTTGTATTCTGGGCTTCGGCTTACTTAGTTCACGGACGCCTTGAGACGTTTCGTAACCTAAGTGCTGGTCGCGTTCCGTACTTTGCGGGTCGTGACAAAGTTGCTATCAGAGCGTTAGGTTTCACCTTTCTGAGCATAGGATGACCCTTAGTAGATGGAGTAAGTGATTTAAGCAGAGTAGTGTAGCGTACGTATGTCTGCGGCATACTTGCGATGCGGTACTCCGCCTAGGTGACTTTAGGACATACTTGCTTGAAATTCCTTCTTCGATTCCATATATCCTGTGATTCTCTTGCACTGTTCTCATTGTCCTGTTTTCTGTACCAGTCACTATACCACAGAGGGCTACCAGAGCACAGAGGGCTGCCGCCCGAGACGAGATTCGAGCTGGCTCATCCGAGACTAGGACTGAGCAGGGTGGCATGCCTATGCCGCAGGGACAGACCGATCCACCTTCCCCAGGCCATATGGATAGGCTTGAGACTGGTATGGAGGAGTTGCGACAGATGATGGGGAGTATGCAGGAGCTACGTCAGATGGTAGGATCCCTAGTTGCAGCCGGTCGTACACCGAGGCCTGAGGACGCACCTACTACATCCCAGACTACCTTGGTACCTGCTCCTACTACTACCACCGTGACCATCCCGGTTTTGCTACAGGAGTTCATGAGGCTGAGACCTCCAGTTTTCATGGGTACCGATGCAGCAGAGGACCCGCAGACGTTCCTTGACAGCTTGGCCAGGATCTGCCGTTCGCTGAGATGTTCCGATGATAACTGGGTAGAGCTTGCGAATTTCCGACTAGAGGGTCTCGCACAGATATGGTGGGAGTCAGTTCTGAGAGGTCGAGCTGTGATTATTCCAATAATATAAGTTTACCGTAATCAGAAACGGCGTCGCTTTGCAGCTAGCCGGTGAGTACGGGTCGATCCACAGAGATGGGTAATTTTCTAAATGTGTCTTAACGAGTTGATTCTAAATGATGTTTTGGTTGGTTTCTAAAATCTAGATCTATTATTGAATTAAATTAATCTAATTTAAAGTCTCGCTAGGGTTAGGTTTAGGGGAAGTTTGGAGATTTAAGGTTTCCTCACCGCTTTCAATGCCTTATTATAGATCTATTAGATGTTACAGTAATTATCCATAAAGTGGATAAGAATCTTTTGGGAAGATGTTTCTTCCTCTAGATTCGTATCCTTCCTTTATCGATAATTACCCTAACCCCCATGGAAAACACGCGCAACCGGCCCTTTATACTACGGTTCATCGTTACCTCGATGGGTAGGATGCCGTAGGGAGCGGTTGTGCGTGCATGCATGGAGTTCTAACTCTTAGGTGTGGATGGCATGAAAGGGATGAGAGATCTTATCTCTCAAACCTTTCCTTAAGGCTAACCCTAACGAGCGAGGAGACTACTCGCTCATTAGTGGATGATAAGACATACTAATTAAAAGAATTAAAACAAAGAATTAAAATTAACTTACTAATTCGATGGCTCCCTCCAAACAATATAGAACAGATCTGAATAAAACTCCCAGGAATTCTGAATTTTATTGATTGAAAAGAGGCATAGGGTTTTACAATTTTTGATTACAATTTATAAGCAAACAAGGAAACTAGGGTCACAGGCTCTCGCATATGTGCAATTACAGATTTGCCCACTGAAAATCCCAACACCCGCACCGACGCACCGACTCTAGAAATCTGCACCGACACGGACTTGAACAGGCCGCGGAACAGCGGCAATAGGAAGCTTGGGCCGCGGTTCCGCGGCCCATTGGTGGCCTTGGCTCACCAAACTTCTATGACTCCTTCCTATATTCGTGGGCTTCATATTTCTATATGTATTTTCTCTGTTGGGCTTCTGGGTCTTCTCCAAATCTTCAGTGAAAACTTGTTCGTATCTTTTGACCGTTCACTTGACATTTTGGACCTTGTACTGTTCTTCGACTAGGCTTGACTAGGATCCGTCTACTTGTTGGTCAAAAGTCCCTTTTCTGTATCAACTTTCGTCTTTTTCACTGTATTTGCTCCAAGAGCCTGTATCCTGTAATATGCAACAAACGTGCGTCAAGAGTACCTGTTTATTTATAAAAAGGATAAGAATAGGGGAATGAAAAATGCAATATTATGGTCTGAACAAATACCCCCAAACTTACCTTTTGCTCGTCCTCGAGCAAACTTATTATTTTATTCACTAAAATCCTAACCACACTTTCGCAGGGAAACGCGATTGCACTGAGCACGTACAACAAGCTGTTAAACCTCTAGGTGTCCCTAGTAGGATGAGTGTTGTCTCCTGAGGGTTTTCAGCGGATACTACCCACAAAATCCTATCAACTTGGACCATTTACTTTTGTTCTCCAATTAGGTTTTCTAACAAGGAATTCTATTATCTTATACTTGTAAATTATCTACCCACATTCTTCATACTTCCTCATCATTTAACTTAAGATTATATATATCCTATAGACTTACTTAGCTTTCGGCATCTCCTAAGTTTTCCTTCTAGGGTTACATCTCTACTCAGGAATTTCTATCAACTCTATTAAAGATACAAGTTTTATTCTTCATTCGTTTTTCTCATTTAAACTCCAATCACATACCCCTACGTGTGTGTATAAGTCACCCCTACACTTGGAAATTCAAATCAAGCAATCGTACTCTCGTCCATTGTCCAAAGTACTAATTAGTTGGTGAATAAAATTTGCTTACACATCCTTCATGCGACCGTTAATACTTCTTGAGGTACCAACGACCGATTACAAAATGCGTTTGCACTTTAAAGCGTACTTCCTAGTCTTTGCAACACCCAAGGCTTTAGCAGTGACTCCCAAACCAGTTGGTCTAAGGCACTAGGTGATGAAGTACCCTCGCTAAATATTTTTCTATTTTTTTTGTAGCCTTAAGTAATCACAAAAACCAGTGTCCATTTTTTTTATTCACATTTTTTTTTCCTTTTATTTTCATTGTACTAAGGACTTTAGACAAGAGCAATTCAAGGTCTCCTCTACTATTCCAAGTTTCAAGGTGCGTGATTGTGCAATTTGTAGGGTATACGTTTTCAGAATCTAGACTTAAACTAGGAACTATTTTTCAAACTTATACTTTAATAAGAACATCAATACTCTTCCCTTGTCTCGACTTAGCCTAAGAAGTGAACCCAAAATTTGCCTATTTCTAAATAAACTACTGTAGGGTTCCTAGGCACACCAAGGAGGTCTCACAAGGCATCAACCATGCCAATTTCAAAAATTAGAGGTGCCGAGAAACCCTAATACGGACCGTTGGCTAGATTTCTAGGCGACAAATCAAACTAGTTAACAAATTAACCTAGTGAACGGAAATACAACCTTTGTAGATCCGGTGCTTCACCTCCATAGCTCCGCAATGATGTCTCTCCGCTGTCCAAAATGAATCCCGGGCTCAAGCGTCGGCTTCATCGGAGAAATGGCGGGCTAGGTCATCGACGACGTGCCGAAGATGATCTACGTCGAGGTATCGCTAGATCAAGCTCCAACTTCACCAAGTCAAGAAACTTGTGAAGAAAACACACTCTACTACTTGGCAAGAGGTAGAGGATGAAGAAATAGGAAGTGGGTAGACTTTAGAATTGGATTTCTCACTTGTTTCATCAATCCACCATTGATGAAGTCAAGCTTCTTCATGGAAGAAGAAGATGAAGAAGAAGAAGTTATGATAAGTTTTTTCAATAGAAAAGAATAATAGAATACTTATCATAAACCAACCATGGTTATGTGTAGAGAGCAAACTATAGTTAGGTGAATGGTTACGTTAGGCATGAAACAAAAATGGTGGACTTTTTCAAAGCTTTAAGAAGCTTCAACAAAGAAACAAAATTTGCCACCATTTTCCTTTTGCCAAAATGAAATAAACAAATCAATAAATGAATAAATAAATTAAACAATACCGTAACCATTTACTTAACCAAGGTTTAAACTTTACACAAACACAAGTAAGCATGTATCATCAAACATGATACAATCATGTGCATAAAAGTATATCACATATACAACTTGCACAATTCAAGTGAGAAAATCCATTTAAAGTGAACCAATACTAGTTAATGCAAAGTGATATATCAAATATATAATTATACATTAAATCATTAAATCAACACTTGATTCAATGATCCGGTCATATCTCATATAACCGACTAGTATCCAATGTATCGGCTTATCGAATCAACCCTCGATTCGATAACTAGGTTATATCGCATATAACCATTCGATACATACATCGCGAGAATGGAATACGGTATCACATACACGCATTATTCTCGGTCCCGCACATATCTCATATGCGCTCCTATTTCGTTTCGCTTGAGCCAGGAAACCTCTGTGTAGGACTCTAAAGACTCGTCAATACGCCGGCAGCAGGTGATGATCATATCAAACACCCACAAGCCGTAAGCGGTCTGCTAAACTTAACGGCCATCCGGGTATTGAGCGATCAGAAGATCGACGAGCAAGCCCGCTCACACTCCAGTGAATCCAACCAGTAACACTACCGTACAGTCCGGTCTGATCGTCTGATATGTCGCATATCTTGCCTAGGGGTGGTAAACGTCAGACCCCAATAGCTCGATAAGTCGTGTCGATATGAGGTCTATAACAATTCGAGAAACTACTGGTAACACTTTCCAGTAAATCTCAGCAACCCTGACCAGGGATTTCCTGTTATAGCCAATCGAACACAGCGCAACATCAACCCCCTATACCGGGAGAGACGAATCCCCTCCTATGGCTCATTGCCTCCATGTGACTCGGGACTGTACCCAAAAACCACAGTTTTGCACGCCCTCTTGGACGTGGTAAGATGGAAATCAAAGCACAGTGGGAACCACACAAGACTCTATGACGATCTCGGGTCAACAGACTACTCTGTACCAGTGTCACTAGAGAACTGCCATCTGACGTGAGGTATAATACCATCTGGGAGTTCTCGGCGAGTCCGTCCAGTGTACCCAGTCTCTACTGAGCACCCGTATAACATCTCCGATGTCAAACACCAATGGATATGGGATCATCCATCGCCCATCTGTATGGGTCGAGAAGGTATACGCTAGTCTACTCTGGCATGTCGATGCCCCGTCTCGATACACCCATGACTAGGGACTTTTAAGGATGTACTTATGGACTAGCATGTCCCCACTAGTATGATCCGCATCATAGTCCAGGTAGTCAAGTACACATCCTAAGGGCTTTACCAACATGTGATAGAGAGACAATCTGAGTACACGTTAAGGTAAAGAGTAACCAGATAGCATACTATCATGTCGAGCAAGAAAGTCCTCCCTATATATGTCCCAGCATCCACTATAATATACATCCTATGTACAGTAATGGCCTCTAGGGCATACATATAACTAACAATCTCCCACTTGCACTAGGGCCATCTGTAGCAGTGGTTGTAGTATCTCATACTCAACCATCCCAAAAAAGTCTCTCTCTGGGAATAGGCCTTCGTGAGTGGATCCGCCGTGTTGTCCTCTTGGTCTACTCTCCTAACCTCGATCACCCTGGAGATCAACCATCTCCATGATCTGGTGACACTGCCTTAGAATATGTCTGGATCACTGATGGGACGAGAGTTCCTGGCATAAGCCACAACTCCATTGTCACACAATGGTAGGAACTAAGTTCATCTCATGAACTAATATACATTCAAACAGCCTCTTTGGTAGCATCTTAAGTAGCGATGTATCGTGCCTTTATCGTCTAGTATGTCACGGTATCTAGCTTGGAACTCTTCTAACATACCGTCCCTTTACTGAGGGTAAAGACAATGCCTGCGACTGACATTCAGTCGTCTTTATCACCCTGGAACACTTCCAGTGATTCTCCCCAGGATCGATTGATACCATCTCACTACTACTAGTGAGTATCCTAACATCCAATTAGATCTATCTCATAGATCCAAAACTCAGGATTTAGGAGGTATCACTTTGATCCTATACGGAGAATCTTTGTGATAATCGGAGATTGATCGAGCGTAGCATAAGAAACTCCTTTCTTATCAAGAGTATGTCATCCACGTACTCTACGAGGATCACCACCATACTCCCTACTACCTTTTTGTTTATACAAGGTTCATCTACCATTTTGATGATGTCAAACTCTTTGACTATCTATCAAAACAGATGTTCCAACTCCGCGATGCCTGTTTATCCTATAAAGCATCTTGTACACGTTTCCGCTGCTCCCACAGTCTACGAAGCCCTCTGGCTGTGTACTTACAGACGCACTCTTCTAAAACACCATCTAGAAAAGCAGTCATGGCACCCAACCACCAGATATCGTAGTCATGGTATGTAGCCCTGGCAAGTAGGATCTGGATGGACTTAAGCATAGATCCTTAGAAAAGGTTTCAACATAATCCTTACCTGATCAATGATGCAAACCTTTAACAAGTCTAGCTTTGAAAGTCTCAACTTTTCCATGTACACCAAGTAATCTTCTCAAGATATACTTGCTCCTGATGGGGATTTAACCCTTCAGATATAGCAACCAAAGTCCATACTTTGTTGGTGTATAAGGATTCCATCTCAGATCGCTAAGCATCCAGCCATTCTTATAGAGTCTCACTCCTGATGGCCAGCTCGAAACTAGTTGGGTCATCATCTCATGATGCAATCTTCGCTCCCACTGTCATAGAGAAACCGAAGTATCTCTCAGGTGGGTGAGGAACCCTACTAGATCGGCGGAGAGGCTGAGGTTCGTTGGAATCTACTGAATCCTTCGGTTCTACCAAATCATCTGCTGTAGTTTGTATAGCTGGAACCTTTCCAGTTGAACATAACAGACCTTGCCTCGAGCTTGTCCGGATTTTGTTTTTAGACATAGGCCGGACAACCCCAAATCTTAAGGAACTTAAATATGGGCTCTTCCCTTTCTATATCACATATGAAGTGGTAGGCAACTGATTTGATCGAAACCCTATTCAATAGGTATGCGACTTCTCAAGTGCATAACCCCCTAAGGAAAAAGGTAACTCAGTAGTACTCATCATAGAGCACACCATATCAAATAGGGTGTATCTGCTCCGCCCCGACATACCATCGTGCAATGGTGTATACGGAGGAGTAATGCTGAGAGAGAATCTCATTCTCCTTTAGAAAATTCCAAGAATTCCGTGCTCAAGTATTCTCCTCCTTGATCTCATCAAAGGACATAATACTTTTACCCGTATTTTGGTTCTCTACTTCTAACTTATATTCTGTGAATATCTTAAAAGGTTCGGACTTGTGTTTCAACAAGAACATAGGTCTGAATCTCGAAAGATTATCAGAGAATGTAATGAAGTAAAAAGAACCGGTCTTGGTATGTGTAGACAGGGGACTTACATACATCAACATGTATCATCCCAAGAGTTCACTAACTCTTTCTCTGTTTCCAATAAACAGAGCTATGGTCATCTTATCTTTGTGACATGACTGGCGAGTTTCACAAGATGTAAATTCAAACTAATTTAAATATGCATCTATATGTAACTCCAGCTAGTCGGGTCGCATTGATATGACCTAGTCTACAATACCTCAAGAAGGATCCGTCCATTTCTGAACTCTTCCTCTTGTGTGTGTTCTGTATACGAAGAACTGTAGTTTGATTTAGAACATTAATGCTTTTAGATAACGTGCCTGAACCGATCAACTTTTGATATAGGAAATGTTCAAAACATTATCCAACAATACAAAATTTTATCGTTTCTTTACTAATAAAGAGACAGATATGATTTTGTATATCAGGTTCGGTATCTAATAACATTTGTTCAGAATCAATGTATTACAATACAGGGTGACAGTGACCAATAGACTTGGCTGCAACACTTGCCCCGTTTTCTGCCTCATGAAACTTATCACCCGTTCCCAGTTCTTTACCCATTTGTAGCCCATGTAACAGATTACATATCTGGGATCCTGATCCGGTATCATATACCCAGGACGTAAAGGACATTGAGAAACAGATCTGTATAATGAACACACCCGAAGATGATGCATCAGCATGCACTCTCTTCGTTTGGGCGGCATGGGAAATCTGGTATTCCCCAATTTCCTGCTCTGTCTTATAACAATTATAAGTTGGAGCGGGACCAACGTTCCCCAGCTCAGTATAACAAGCGGGTTCGGTCAATAATCCGTTTTATTATCTTGATTAAGGCGTGAAATGGTCGCAACCAGGAGAGAGAGAGAGAAGAAAACACTCAGCGTGCGCTCTTGCAAGAATAGATTGGTTATTATTTTATCTAATCAGGATGGCTTCCACTGCTTTTTATCAAATCTTCCTTCAAACCCTAAAAGGAAAGACTATCCGGGATTAATTACACACTACAAGTTCGCCAATCTTTCAGCCAGGCCAGTGTCGGTACTTTGAGGGAGGTCCCCCGTGCTTTCGCACGAACCTAATTAATGTAAACCTCGTTTTCCCAGAGGTGTAACCTCGTTAACACCTTTCTAGACACCTACTTGATCGGCTAATTGTAATGTGTAAAACTCTCCCAGGAGTAACAATTACTCGCAGCGGGTATCGGGATCCAACTATCTCATAGAAGGTATGCAATCTCATTGCAAATTTCAACACTTGAAATTCCCGATAATATTTTTCCCCTAGCATGCTATGACCTTGACGCATGCCAAATAACCCATAGTCCGCTAGTCAAGTTCAACCCGTCATTTCCTGATTGAATTAAACCCACCCGCACGACCCTTGACGCATGCCAAACAACGCCGTACGAATACCCTAATCCAATCGCATCGTATGCTAGCAGATAAGCACTAGTTAGCTACCGTACACTACGCCTTGACGCATGCCAAACAACCGCAGCACGAATACTAACTAGTACTTATCTGAAATGACGGAGGGCTACGACAGTTTTTTTTGAAAACCTATTGCGTAATGAACTTGATATCGTTGTAGGATCGAATGAATTTTAAAATGGAGTGTTTTTGAGGCTTTTCCAGTTTTGCTAAAGGAGTCACTCCCGGTGAAGGGATCGTCGGTCCTTTTCTCGTCGAATGAGGTGCGGGATATATCATATATATCACTGTGCAAAGCAGAAACTCTTAAAAGCAATCAAAAGACAAACCGAGTGTGTAGCATCTGCCAGTTATTGCTAAAGGAGTCACTCCCGGTGAAGGGATCTCGGTCCTTTCCTCATCGAATAAGGTGCAGGATATATCACATATACCGCTGTGCAAAGCAAGAACTGTAGCTACCTATTTTATTTTTGAAATTCGATTCTACAACATCTTTAGGTTTCTTTTCTTTCATTAATCATATTAATGAAGTCCCATCATTTAAGTACCTAAACATCACAGATAAATACGACGTACACTTATGCCATCCGCATTCGCCTCGATGTCCCCTCATGCACCGTTAGGTTAGGTAACTAACGGCAGAGCAGGGCAGGGCTAGCGCGGGTGTAAAACATAAGTAACGCCTATATAATATATCATATATACTATATACTGTATCTATCACAGAACATCACATGATCACATCACAGATATCGCAGCAGAAGAAACATATAAAATATTGGATATACTAGGACGTCCGTGTTTTTAATACGAGCCAGTATAAAACACGGATTCCACGGTCGTGATGAATAGCCAAACCCACACCCCTAGACCCCTACGAGAGCGGCAAGCAACCCTACCAATTCTGGAGTTAGGAGACCCGGACTCGACTCCTCAAGTTGGTCTCCCACTGGACTCCAGAACCCGGTTACTTGTGCCCTCCTCCTTGGGTCTATCCTAGTGCGGAAAAGTAAATAATATACATCAACGGTGACAACTTCCGCAACCTGGAAGTGCCCCAATAAAAGAATATTACATACAAGTTTTTTACATGAATGAAAATGACAAACACTCATCTCACATAAAAACCCCCGGCTATTCAAACACGACGATCCAATATAACATATCCAGCAACACATAACATCACATGTCATCAACGTAAGTAAATATGCGCATCCCAATTGTCGTTGATATATAGCAACGAAACCGGCGATATCACATATTACACTTACGGTCACAGAAAAGAAAGTGTAAAACTACAACAGTTGGAATCCGCAACCACCTCAGACATCGCATGTCTGACCAAATGAATTTCTTAGACATCGCATGCCTAATAATTATAAACCCCGCATTTTAGTCTCAAAATCGAAAACACTTTTCAATATCAAGTCGGGCAATTCAACAAGATTCCCGACATCCTGATCGAATGCTCGTCGCAAACTTTAGTAGACGGCCGCACCCCCGACGCCATCGACGAAGTGCACCAAGGCGGAACACCGCTACCGGGAGCACCCGAACGGATGCTTTCGGCGACGGGGTTCTCCTATAGTCACTTGGTCGGGGCTATGGGGTGTAGCTGTCTATTAAGTTTACCCGGCGAGTATTCGCGTATGCTATGTGATTGCGACGGACTTTTGATCACATCAAAATTCCGTGGCAACCGATCAAGTGAGACTAAACTTCTATGTTTATAACATTCATTCAGTTATCTCATAACTTATTGTGAATTCCAATTATTGTATCCCATTCCGGATAAATAGAAAATGTCAAACTTTCCGATCGAACAATCGAACACCCAAGTTTTCCCGATACAGATCAACACATGAAACAAGTCTAAAAACATTCAGTTCGTGCCTCAGTACCAACGGTCCAGCCGTAGAAGGGTCAAGCCAACGCCTCACATGTGGCACGCCGTACTGCCCCAAACCCGAAGGTTCAAAGGGCAGTTCAAGACGGTCACATAATCGAGTTAAGGTTTGTTGTCTTCTAGAGGGTCCATCGAGTTACTTGCACTACTTAGAACGTCTTTAAACTACGGAAAAATCCAACACTTGGAAATTTCCCGACAGGGGAAAAATTGGGTATTTATATCCGGTCGAACTTTTTAACATATTCTAAATTTATCCGGAAAGCCACATAGACAAAATCTGATACCCCGATCGAAACACCGAATCCCCAAAACAACCCCAGAAAATTCAACTCTTGAATAAAATATTAGAAATTTCCAGAAGACTCAGCACTACAAGACAAGAATTACTGTGCAAGCCACGTGGTGTAACTCTACAAAATGGCCGCGGAACCACCGCGAAGCCCATGGTGGGGGCCGCGGTTCCGCGCTTCTTTAGTGGAGTTAGCATCACGTGCTTCACAGTAACTCATACAATTCCCTGCTGAATTTTTTGGAAATTTTTAATCTGGAAAAATCCCAGTTTTTAGAAAAAGTCCAGAGAGCTATTTTGGGGTTAGGTTTTCGGTTCGTCCGGCTTTCAAACTCCGTCTAGACTTCGCCTAAGGCTCTAACTAGGCTCTGATACCACTGTAGGGTTCCTAGGCACACCAAGGAGGTCTCACAAGGCATCAACCATGCCAATTTCAAAAATTAGACGTGCCGAGAAACCCTAATACGGACCGTTGGCTAGATTTCTAGGCGACAAATCAAACTAGTTAACAAATTAACTAAGTGAACGGAAATACAACCTTTGTAGATCCGGTGCTCCACCTCCATAGCTCCGCAATGAAGTCTCTCCGCTATCCAAAATGAATCCCGGGCTCAAGCGTCGGCTTCATCGGAGAAATGGCGGGCTAGGTCATCGACTACGTGCCGAAGATGATCTACGTCGAGGCATCGCTAGATCAAGCTCCAACTTCATCAAGTCAAGAAACTTGTGAAGAAAACACACTCTACTACTTGGCAAGAGGTAGAGGATGAAGAAATAGGAAGTGGGTAGACTTTAGAATTGGATTTCTCACTTGTTTCATCAATCCACCATTGATGAAGTCAAGCTTCTTCATGGAAGAAGAAGATGATGAAGAAGAAGAAGTTATGATAAGTTTTTTCAATAGAAAAGAATAATAGAATACTTATCATAAACCAACCATGGTTATGTGTAGAGAGCAAACTATAGTTAGGTGAATGGTTAGGTTAGGCATGAAACAAAAATGGTGGACTTTTTCGAAGCTTCAAGAAGCTTCAACAAAGAAACAAAATTTGCCACCATTTTCCTTTTGCCAAAATGATATTAAAAAATCAATAAATGAATAAATAAATTAAACAATACCCTAACCATTTACTTAACCAAGGTTTAAACTTTACACAAACACAAGTAAGCATGTATCATCAAACATGATACAATCATGTGCATAAAAGTATATCACATATACAACTTGCACAATTCAAGTGAGAAAATCCATTTAAAGTGAACAAATACTAGTTAATGCAAAGTGATATATCAAATATATAATTATACATTAAATCATTAAATCAACACTTGATTCAATGATCCGGTCATATCTCATATAACCGACTAGTATCCAATGTATCGGCTTATCGAATCAACCCTCGATTCGATAACTAGGTTATATCGCATATAACCATTCGATACATACATCGCGAGAATGGAATACGGTATCACATACACGCATTATTCTCGGTCCCGCACATATCTCATATGCGCTCCTATTTCGTTTCGCTTGAGCCAGGAAACCTCTGTGTAGGACTCTAAAGACTCGTCAATACGCCGGCAGCAGGTGATGATCATATCAAACACCCACAAGCCGCAAGCGGTCTGCTAAACTTAACGGCCACCCGGGTATTGAGCGATCAGAAGATCGACGAGCAAGCCCGCTCACACTCCAGTGAATCCAACCAGTAACACTACCGTACAGTCCGGTCTGATCGTCTGATATGTCGCATATCTTGCCTAGGGGTGGTAAACGTCAGACCCCAATAGCTCGATAAGTCGTGTCGATATGAGGTCTATAACAATTCGAGAAACTACTGGTAACACTTACCAGTAAATCTTAGCAACCCTGACCAGGGATTTCCTGTTATAGCCAATCGAATACAGCGCAACATCAACCCCTATACCGGGAGAGACGAATCCCTTCCTATCGCTTATTGCCTCCATGTGACTCGGGACTGTACCCAAAAACCACCGTTTTGCACGCCCTCTTGGACGTGGTAAGATGGAAATCAAAGCACAGTGGGAACCACACAAGACTCTATGACGATCTCGGGTCAACAGACTACTCTGTACCAGTGTCACCAGAGAACTGCCATCTGACGTGAGGTATAATACCATCTGGGAGTTCTCGGCGAGTCCGTCCAGTGTACCCAGTCTCTACTGAGCACCCGTATAACATCTCCGATGTCAAACACCAATGGATATGGGATCATCCATCGCCCATCTGTATGGGTCGAGAAGGTATACGCTAGTCTACTCTGGTATATCGATGCCCCGTCTCGATACACCCATGACTAGGGACTTTTAAGGATGTACTTATGGACTACCATGTCCCCACTAGTATGATCCGCATCATAGTCCAGGTAGTCAAGTACACATCCTAAGGGCTTTACCAACATGTGATAGAGAGACAATCTGAGTACACGTTAAGGTAAAGAGTAACCAGATATCATACTATCATGTCGAGCAAGAAAGTCCTCCCTATATATGTCCCAGCATCCACTACAATATACATCCTATGTACAGTAATGGACTCTAGGGCATACATATAACTAACAACTACAAGGCATATACTTTCTACCGTTAAACTTTAAGGAATGTTATTTTTAGGGTTTTTAATTCACTAAGTCTAAAATCTAGTTGTTCCTAGCCAGTTAACTTATTTGTCAAACTCAAGTCAATTAGCCAAAATTGAATACATTAATTTTTATAATTTTGAAATTTTTCAATTTTTTATGGGTTTTCAAGTAAGTATGCAAATGATGCAAAAATATGTACAAATGAAATGAATGCGAAGGAAGAAGATGTACCGAGCATACCCCCAAACTTGAACTTGACAGTGTCCTCACTGTCATGCTAAACCAAGAGGGTCAAAATGCCGATACTCCCCTGTTTATTTATTTATAATTTTTTTATTGTTAGGAAAAACAAAAATGTATACAAAAAGGCCCTCCCTCAAACTTCATTTAAACTATGTTAGACATTACTGCCAAACTTTGTATAGACCAAACATCAACACCAACCAGTTGAAAAATTTATCAGTAAAGAGTATGAGTTGGTGGAAGAATAAGTTGTAGCGATTTACAAAGAATTGGGGAAGATAGAAGTGGTGGTATGGAGGGTGTGGAGGTGAATATACAGGAGGTGGTGATGCATCTAAACGAGAATGTGAATGATCAGCAATCAGTGGAATGTTGGCATTCTCGTAGCTTCTCAAAAGAAATGGGGGTGGTTCAACTTCTAAAGGAAGAGGTTGACTAACCACAATATCCCCAAGATGTTCCTGTGGGTCCTCTATTGACTTGGCATCATCCATCAATTGCATATGATATTCAATTATAAGGGAACTGATTTCCTCGATGTCCGCCATAGTCCAACCGAAAACTTGCCGCCTATCTTGTAAGACTTTTAAAATAGCGTTCTCTTGCTCGAAGGCTAGAGAGGCTGATATTATAATGGAAAAAGTCTCATTCTCACCTATGTAAGCATATTTAAGGTGGGGCGGTAAGGACATGAGTTCGAGTTTCGGAGGCGAAAGAATCATTGCGGAATCTACCTCGAACTTAAAGGACTCCAACACAGGTTCGAAATCACTGCAAACAACCGATTCGGATGGTTCGACTAACTCATCCAAAAATTCAAAAGACTCATATTCGGGCTGTGAGTCGTCGTCATCCGAAAAAGTGAAACATTCATAATCAATTTCGGTTGTGTCAACGGTGGTAGGCTCAAGGAGGGACGCACTAGTGGCGTCAAAACTGTTTTCATCAAATAGAAATCTTTCAAGCTCGCAGTCCTCCTACGTGATTTCGTGAATAGAGCAAACTTCTCGTGTACTAGTTTTAGGCACGGGGGGGCAGACTTCCCATCTTATAAATATTGAACTCACTAGACATCTTCCCAAAGGATAGATTCATGGAGCCATTGCGACAGTTTATTACAGCATTGGAAGTGGCCAAAAATGGTCGACCGAGGATCACCGGAATTTGGTTTCTTGGGTTAGCAACCGGTTGTGTATCCATAACGATAAAATCAACGGGGAATATGAACTCCCCAACTTTGATCAACACATCCTCTAGCTGACCCCTTGGATGGGTGATTGATCGATCAGCCATTTGGAGAGTACAACGAGTGGGTTTCAACTCTCCAACCCCTAATTGTTCGTACACGGAGTAGGGAATCAGGTTAACACTAGACCCATGATCTAAAAGTGCTTGATTAATTTTCTTATCCCCAATTGTGATTGAAATTGTAGGACAGCCGGGGTCCTTTCGTTTTTGGGGTAAGGTTTGATGGTGGTTAATAGCATTGCTCACTGCACTAGCCACTAGCACTTTCTTGGGTACTTGAGATGCTTTTCTCTTCGAGGTGCATAAGCCCTTTAAGATTTTCGCGTATGAAGGGACTTGTTGGATTGCATCCAAGAGAGGTATATTTATGCTAACCTGCTTAAAAATCTCCACAATCTTCTCCACTTGTGCATTTGGTTTATTAGGACTCAACCTGTTTGGGAATGGAGCATTTTGAAAATTCGTTGAGTCAAATGTCTGTGGAGTAGAATGTGGAGTAGGAACGGATCCCGGTGTAGATGTGTTCATGTTGTGAGAAATGGGTCCGTTCGAGCTAGAAGAAATAGAGCCGTGTGAAGAGTGGAGAATAGGCTCTAAAGAAAGAGGTGAAGAAGAAAGTGAAGAAAATGAAGAAGGGGAAGATGACAATGGAGAAAAGGAAGAAGAAGAAGAACAAGAAGAAGAACCACCGGCGGGGATGTCATCACTAGTTCCCACATTATTTTGCAACACTCTTCCGGATCTCAACGTGGTCACCGCATTTACATTGTGATTGGGATATGCGTTTTGTGTATGACCGGGATTGGGCAATGGTTGAGATGGAAGCTTTCCCTTTTCTCTCTCGCTCAACGCAGCAGTTAATTGTGCAATTTGTGCCTCAATAGATTTGATACTTTGATCGTGTGAAGCATTGTTAGTCATCAAAGATTGAACATAATTTTCAAATCTTGCTGCGGATTCTGTAGATTGCTTGAGAAATGCATCTAGACTTTTTTCGAGCGAGATAACCTTATCATCATTTGGAAGAACCAAATTGTTCGTTTGATTTGTATAAGGTTGTTGTTGGAAAGGTTGCTGGTTTTGAGTTTGTGAAGGTGCTTGTTGTTGTTGTGGAGGAGGTCTTTGAAAATTGTTATTTCCTTGGACTTGTTGATTTTGGTTCCAAGCGAAATTTGGGTGACTCCTCCACCCCGAATTGTATGTCGAAGAGTATGGATCGTTTCTTTGTCGTTGCTGAAATGCAGCATTGACTTGATCCTGCCCTTGAGTAGATGCATTATAAGGACACTCTTCGGTTAAATGCGATGGATTCGAACAACAAGCACAAACAGTTCGCGTGGGTAAAGCAGGGGCAGGAGAAGATGATGAGATCTTGGTCTCAATGGCTTCTAGCTTTTTCATAAGTGAGGCCATCTCGGCCTTCATAGCAATCGACATATCTACTTGATGTATGCCTGCCCTAGATTGACCAATAGAAGAAGATGATGTGGTCTTGGTACTCTCCCACTGAATTGTTTGCTCACTAAGATCCTCAAGAAACTGCCACGCTGTTAGTGTTTATGCCCTAGAAGGCCATTACTGTATCATACTAGCTTGTATATTACTTAATGGAAGCTTGGGATATTCACATGTATATAACAGTCTTGCTAAACATGGTAGTATGCTACTTGGTTGTTCTATCTTAATATGTGAGTATACGTATTGATAGAGCTCTTAGGATCTTGCTTGTCTACCAGCGTTGTGATGGCAGTCACACTAGTGGGGGCTGGGTAGTCTACAAGCACATCCTTATTCAGGTCCCTGGTCGTTGGATTATCGAGACAGAGCATCGATACTCCGGAGTAGACTAGTGTGTACGCTTCTCATCCCAGTTGGGGAGATGGTCTGTCCCACAGCCGTCAGTACGTCGTACTGGAGATAGTATACAGGTGCTCGTTAGGTTACGGGTTCACCGGACAGGACTCACAGGGAACTGTTGGTTGGTTTGATACCAGTCGTCAGTAAACAGTTCCCAGGTGACATGAGTACAGCGTAGTCCGCAGACTTGACACTGCTACTTCGCCTCGAGTGTGTCCCACTGTTCTTAGATTGCTACCCTACCACGGCTCAAAGGAGTCGTGCAAACAGGTAGCAGTTGGGTGCAGTCCCGAGCACTTGGAGGCAGTGGCGGTTAGACAGGATTCGTCCCTCCCGGTATTGGGAGTAGATATCGTGCTGTGTCAGAGAGCCATTACGCAAAGTCCCTGGCCAGGGCAAGCGAGATTTGCTGGTAGGTTCCAGCAGTTTCTCAGGGTGTAATGGGCTTCACTCCGACACGACTTATACCGCTATTAGGGGACTGACGCTTGCCGCCCCCCTAGGCCCGATATGCGATAGTCATGGACGAACGGACCGGACTGTATGGAGATTGTCACATCAGACTCAGTAGGAGTTCGGATGGGTTTACTCATCGGCCTTCTTATCGACAACTACCTGGGGACCGTTACGTACAGCTAGTGCCGCTTGCGGTCTGTGGTTAAACCCACTGCCAGCGTAGTAGTCGAGTCTCTAGAGTCCCACACAGAGAGTTTCCTACTCCAGGCGAAACGATATAGAGGTTGCATGGTTTTGCGACAAAGGGTTCGGACGCATACGTGCGTTTACGCGCGTACGACTTTCGAACAGATTTTACCAGTCGGCTTTGGTTTAAGCCAGTTACTGGTATCCGGTTATTGGATTTATACAGTCTAAAGTTTTTCCGTATTTTTACGGATCGGAGGGGCATTCTCGTAATTACTCGAGAAGCTTCTAGAAGTGGTGACTAAGGAGGTTTAGGTGTCATTTGCATTAAATGAGTTTAGTGAGTCATGAGGGTGATTCATGCATATCATTAATGCATGATAAATGCTTAATGAGTCATGGTTATGAATCACCACAAGATATTTATGAAACTTCATTATTCATCATTTTAGTTTTCTTTTATGGATGAATATTAAAGGTTCATATATATTATGATAGATTTACTATTCTCATTACAATCATTCTCACCTTCTCTCTCCTCAAGCTCTCTCTCTTCAAAAGACTAATCCTCACCCTCATGTGTTGAGATCTAGGATTAGTAAGACTAATCAATCCATAACCATCTCTATATTACACCTAGCTTCTTTGATTAGCAATCAAAGTTGGTTAGTTACCTCAAGTTAGAGGTTTAGCTTGGAGTTTCGCTCTCGGGTGGATCGTCTACTACCTAGAGAAGGCCGAGGAGAACCAAGGAGGACATAAAGAAGAAGGACCGGTTCATTAGGTATAATCCCTAATCTCTTATGTAAAGAAACTCATAAGAATACGGTTTTTAGGGTTTAGCTTCGATTCATGCGGTTAGTCGATGTTCGTTGTTTGAACTTGATAGTTTTCTGTATATTCCGCCTCCCCATAAGTACTGGGGCGTACTACATCGACTTACAGTGGTATCAGAGCCTCGCTAAACACTAAATAACTTAATCGCAAATTTGTACGAATTTCGAACGAAAAAACGATCCCGGAAAACCCTAGTTCTGTTAAGTTTCTGTCGAAGTGAAAATGAAGTCCTAAAATTTTTCTGGAGTGTTCAGAGAGCTATAAATGGGTCCAGGAGAACACCCAAGAAATTCGAGCCCATGAATCGGCAACTCGGCCGCGGAAGCGCGGCGGATCGGTGGGATCTGCCGCGCATCCGCGGCGCTTTGACCGAGTCATGGACTCGTTTTTCTTGTGTGGGTCCCCTGTGACATTTGGGGTATTCTGGGATATTTAATTATTGCTCAGGTTACTGTTTAACAGAGCAGATTTTGGAGCAATTTTGAAGTTGTTTATTCGATCGAAAAATACAGTATTTGCGTATTGGATTATATCTGTGATTGTTTGATGTGTTCGTAAACCTCCCCCAACTGCTAGTATGTCGGTTGGCAGGGGGTTGCACATTTCTGAAATGGTTATATCTGTTTGTGCATATAAACTGTATTGGACTGTTGTGGTGTATAGCCGGGGTTAACAATGGTTTATTGAATTATTCATTTGTTGTAAATGTAATTTGTTGTAATATTATTTTCGCGGGGCACTTCCAGGTTGCGGTTGTAGCCACCGTTGTATTATTTCATTTTACTGTTTTTGCTCCTAGGACTGACCCAAGGTGGGGTACACAGACTGCCGGGTGGGTAGTTTGCCGTACCCGTAGGGGTCGAGGGTGGGGTAAACGGCTATTCATCACAACTGTGTAATCTGTCTTTTCTTGCAGGCTCAAAAGAAATACAGATTGCTTGCAAATCCAATATTGTTTATCTGTGTTCTGGAATGAATATCATTGCGTCAGACGAATGTAAAATATCTATATTATGATAGCTATTTAGACGTCACTTATGTTTTACACCCGCGCTAGCCCAGCCCCCGCTCTGTCGTTAGTTAAGTAACCTAACGGGTGATGACGGGACCCCGTGGCGAATGCGGATGGCATAAGAGGACGTTGTATTTTCGTTGTTTTCTGCAATGATAGGTTAATGATGGGACGCATTATCTGTAATGCAAAGTAAAATAAACCAAAGTTTAAATCGTTGGAACAATTTAAAAGAAACCACTCGGTTATTTTTAAAACAGATATTTTTAAATGCGGAGATTTAACCACTCCTTTTAAAAGCTATCAGGTTCCTTCGGTTATATCAAGTTCACTACGTTCACGGTTTCGCCAAAACCAGTCGTAGCCCTCCGTCATTTCTTATGGATGGTCAGTAGTATTCAAGCTATGCTTGTTGGCATACGTCAAGGCATAGTGTTTGGTAGCTGCTGGGGTATTCATTTGTTGCATAGATAGATGTGTTGGTTTGGGACAGTCGCATTACCTTGTTGGCATACGTCAAGGGTATATACGGGTGGGTTCAAATTAACAAGATAATGATGGGCAGAACTTGACATGTGACTTATGATTTGTTGGCATACGTCAAGGTCATAAGAGCATGGGGCAAAAACTTATATCGGGAATTTCTAAAGAAACTGAAATTTGCAAAGAGATGCATACCATTTGGAGTTTGATGAATGTTGGTAGGATTCCTTCAACATTATCATACGATGATATTTGGATCCCGATCCTACTGTGAGTACATGCTACTTATCAGGATATTCGTCGCTTAACGATCAATGCTATAAACCTAGTAGGTGTCCAGAAAAGTGTCAGCGGGGTTACGCCCCCAGAGAAAAGAGGTTCTTTAATTAAGGAACTTCGCGAAAGCGTTGGAAAACCTCCCTCGAAGTATCGACACCGGCCTGGCTGAACGGTTAAGCAAGTATTGTACGGTGAGAATAGTCTTGACTAATTCTTCTTTTATGGTTTGAGGAAGGATTCGAGAAACAGTGGGAGCCATCCAGTTTAGATAAACTAAAAACCACTCTAAACTTGCAAGAGCATCATGCTAAAGCGTTTTCTTCTCTCTCTCCTAATTGCAGCGACCCTGAAAATGACTGGACTTAAGTTACTTTTAGAGAAAAATATACTGACGGGGCCAAACTATAAAGATTGGCTGCGGAATGTCAAGATGGCTTTGACCTATGACAAACTGGGGTACGTCCTCACCGCTACGGCACCTGCTGTCCCTGGTCCCAAATCCAGCAATGCGGATAAGGAAATCCGCAAAACCTGGGATTTAGATTGCGCGAGAGCCAAGTGCATCGTGCTTGCCTCGATGAATAATGAACATCAGAGGAGGCACGAGGATATGTCCTTAGATGGCATATTTCTCCATACAAAGGAACTTTATGGAGAGCAATCTCGTATAGCAAGATACGAGACCTCAAAGAAATTGTTTCGAGCGAGGTTGGCTGTCGGGTCATCGGTAGGTGAACATGTCCTACAGATGATTGGCTATATAGAAGAGCTCGCAGACCTTGGGACGACTTTGGATAATGAGCTCTATACAGACCTTGTTCTCCAGTCCCTTCCTCCCACCTACGCCCAGTTTATCCTCAACTTCAATCTTCAAGGAAAAGAAGTTGAACTTGCGGAACTCCTGAACATGTTAAGGAGTGCAGAGGGCACCTTGCAGAAGGCAAGGGAAACACCCGCTATGTTTGTTGGCGGAGCATCTTCTTCCGGGTCCAAGGCTAGGGCCAAAGGAAGGAAGAAGAAGGCCGCACCCAGACCTAGAGGAGGTGTTAGTAAGGTGGGAAAGAAGGGAAAGAAAAAGATTGCAGCACCGGTAGTTGGCCTGGATGAGTGCTTCCATTGTCACAGGAAAGGGCACTGGAAGAAGGATTGCAAGGCGTGGAACGCCAAGAACCAGGAACCGAAGCAGGCTGTGGCTTCGACTTCAGGTGTGTTTGTAATTGAGAATTGTCTGTCAATCAACTCTACTTCCTGGGTATTGGATACCGGGTCAGGATCTCATATTTGCAATTCATTGCAGGCACTGAGAAACCGTAGAGTGCTGAAGGAAGGTGATATGATCCTCAGGGTTGCTAACGGAGCTAGCGTGGGAGCTGCGTCCGTCGGGGATTATCACCTAGGATTGACGAGTGGACACATTTTGGTTTTACATAACTGTTATTTTGTACCCAGCTTAACGTGTAATATCATATCAGTTTCCTTGTTATCAAATAAAGGTTATGATTTCACGTTTGTAAGAGATGTTGTCAACATCCACCTTAATCATGGTTTGATTGGGTCCGGTACTCTAAATAACGGCATATATGTGTTAAACCAACTCCAAATTTTCAATGTCCAGAACACACTAAAAAGAAAGTCTCCAGATTTAAATAAAGCTTTCTTATGGCATTGTAGACTGGGTCACATCAATGAGAGAAGGTTGACTAAGTTGCATAGAGAAGGATATTTGGACACGTTCGAATATCAAACTTATGACACTTGTCAATCTTGTCTCAAAGGAAAGATGACAAAGACTCCATTTACTGGACAAGGAGTAAGAGCGAGCGAGCTCTTAGGACTCATACACAGTGATGTATGCGGTCCAATGTCTACACATGCAAGAGGTGGTTTTTCCTATTTCATTACTTTCACGGATGATTTCTCTAGGTTTGGACATGTCTTCTTAATGAAGCATAAATCCGAAGCCTTTGAGAAATTCCTGGAATACAAGAGTGAAGCGGAAAACCAAACTGGCAAAAGTATTAAAACACTAAGATCTGATCGAGGTGGAGAATACTTAAGTGCCGAGTTCCTAGGTTACCTAAAAGAGAAAGGAATTCTCTCTCAGCTTACTCCTCCATACACTCCACAGCACAACGGTGTATCGGAGAGACGAAATCGAACCCTATTGGATATGGTACGATCCATGATGAGTAATGCTGAGTTACCGCGATCTTTCTGGGGGTATGCGCTAGAATCAGCGATACATCTTTTGAACAGAGTTCCAACCAAAACTGTGCCTACCACACCATATCAGATGTGGAGTGGGAAGAAACCCTATCTTCAGTACCTGAAGACGTGGGGATGTCCAGCTTTTGTAAAAAAGCAGCATCCGGACAAGCTCGAGGCACGCTCAGTAGAGTGTAAGTTTGTGGGATATCCAAAGAACTCTACAGGATATTGCTTCTATTACGCAGAGGAACAAAAGGTTTTTGTTTCTCGTCATGCCCGCTTCTTAGAAACTGAATTTTTGGAAAATCAGAAGAGTGGGAGCGAAATAGAACTGGAAGAAATTCCAGAACCACAAACTGCTACTGAAAGTTTGGTAGAACCAGAGGTTCAAGAAGAACAGAACATTCCCGCACCCCTCCGCAGAAGTAGTAGGCCGTCTCGTCCGCCTGAGAGATACTACGGTTTTCTCATAGATGGGGATAGAGAGGATTGCATCATAGATGATGATGAACCTACTGACTTCAGGCAGGCCATCCAGAGCGGCGACTCGGTACGATGGCTAGATGCAATGCGGACCGAAATGGAGTCCATGTACACCAACAAAGTATGGACTTTGGACTTTGCTCCAGATGGGGTAAAACCCATAGGATGCAAATGGATCTTCAAGAAAAAGATTGGTGTAGATGGACAGGTGGAAACCTATAAGGCTAGACTTGTAGCAAAGGGTTTTCGTCAAAGACCTGGTTTGGACTATGACGAAACTTTTTCTCCAGTGGCTATGCTCAAATCCATTCGGGTCCTTCTTGCTATTGCTGCCTTCCATGATTATGAAATCTGGCAGATGGACGTAAAGACGGCTTTTCTGAATGGAAATTTAGAAGAGAGCGTCTATATGGATCAGCCAGAGGGTTTCAATCAGAGTGGGAGCAGCGGGAAAGTATGCAAGCTGCTTAAGTCCATTTATGGACTAAAGCAGGCATCGCGGAGTTGGAACATCTGTTTTGATGAGACAGTCAAAGAATATGACTTTATCAAAAATCCAGATGAACCGTGCATATATAGTAAAGTTGTGGCCAGAAGTGTCGTATTCCTCGTCTTGTACGTGGATGACATTCTATTGATAGGAAATGACATTCCTTTGCTACAATCTGTCAAAAGATTCTTGTCACACAGGTTCTCCATGAAAGACCTGGGTGATGCCTCTTACATTCTGGGGATCCGGATCTATCGTGATAGATCCAAAAGGATGTTGGGACTTTCGCAGTCCAGGTATATCGACACTGTACTGAAAAGATTCAGTATGGAAGATTCAAAGCGCGGTAATCTACCGGCTTGTCACGGAATCACCCTCTCCAAAGAGATGTCTCCCAAGACTGATTTGGAAAGGGAACGCATGTCTATTATACCCTACGCTTCTGCGGTAGGCTCTATAATGTATGCGATGTTGTGTACCAGACCAGATGTAGCTTACGCACTGAGCGTGGTAAGCCGGTATCAGTCAGACCCAGGGGAGAAACACTGGATAGCAGTAAAGAACATTCTCAAGTACCTAAGGAGGACTAAGGAGATGTTCTTGGTTTACGGCGGAAAAGACCTCAGGTTGGAGGCCTTTGCTGATTCCGGCTTCCAGAGTGATAAGGACGATTCCAAGTCCATGTCGGGTTATGTCTTTACCCTCAATGGAGGGGCGGTGTGCTGGAAGAGCTCCAAGCAGGACACCGTTGCTGACTCGACGATGGAAGCGGAGTATATAGCTGCTTGCGATGCCGCAAAAGAAGCAGTCTGGATGAAGAAGTTCCTAACAGAACTTCAGGTGGTTCCTACCATAGTTGATCCAATACCTCTGTATTGCGACAACAACGGAGCTATAGCTTTAGCGAAGGAACCAAGGTCCCATCAGAAGTCCAGACACATCTTGAGGCGGTATCACCTGATCAGGGAGATCATTGATCGTCAGGAGATCGAGGTTCGGAGAGTTGCTTCAGAAGAGAACATTGCTGATCCATTCACGAAGGCCCTTCCTCAGATTCAGTTCGAGAGGCTACTCGAGATCATTGGTCTGCGATATGCCAGTACATGGCCCTAGTGCAAGTGGGAGATTGTTAGTGTTTATGCCCTAGAAGGCCATTACTGTATCATACTAGCTTGTATATTACTTAATGGAAGCTTGGGATATTCACATGTATATAACAGTCTTGCTAAACATGGTAGTATGCTACTTGGTTGTTCTATCTTAATATGTGAGTATACGTATTGATAGAGCTCTTAGGATCTTGCTTGTCTACCAGCGTTGTGATGGCAGTCACACTAGTGGGGGCTGGGTAGTCTACAAGCACATCCTTATTCAGGTCCCTGGTCGTTGGATTATCGAGACAGAGCATCGATACTCCGGAGTAGACTAGTGTGTACGCTTCTCATCCCAGTTGGGGAGATGGTCTGTCCCACAGCCGTCAGTACGTCGTACTGGAGATAGTATACAGGTGCTCGTTAGGTTACGGGTTCACCGGACAGGACTCACAGGGAACTGTTGGTTGGTTTGATACCAGTCGTCAGTAAACAGTTCCCAGGTGACATGAGTACAGCGTAGTCCGCAGACTTGACACTGCTACTTCGCCTCGAGTGTGTCCCACTGTTCTTAGATTGCTACCCTACCACGGCTCAAAGGAGTCGTGCAAACAGGTAGCAGTTGGGTGCAGTCCCGAGCACTTGGAGGCAGTGGCGGTTAGACAGGATTCGTCCCTCCCGGTATTGGGAGTAGATATCGTGCTGTGTCAGAGAGCCATTACGCAAAGTCCCTGGCCAGGGCAAGCGAGATTTGCTGGTAGGTTCCAGCAGTTTCTCAGGGTGTAATGGGCTTCACTCCGACACGACTTATACCGCTATTAGGGGACTGACGCTTGCCGCCCCCCTAGGCCCGATATGCGATAGTCATGGACGAACGGACCGGACTGTATGGAGATTGTCACATCAGACTCAGTAGGAGTTCGGATGGGTTTACTCATCGGCCTTCTTATCGACAACTACCTGGGGACCGTTACGTACAGCTAGTGCCGCTTGCGGTCTGTGGTTAAACCCACTGCCAGCGTAGTAGTCGAGTCTCTAGAGTCCCACACAGAGAGTTTCCTACTCCAGGCGAAACGATATAGAGGTTGCATGGTTTTGCGACAAAGGGTTCGGACGCATACGTGCGTTTACGCGCGTACGACTTTCGAACAGATTTTACCAGTCGGCTTTGGTTTAAGCCAGTTACTGGTATCCGGTTATTGGATTTATACAGTCTAAAGTTTTTCCGTATTTTTACGGATCGGAGGGGCATTCTCGTAATTACTCGAGAAGCTTCTAGAAGTGGTGACTAAGGAGGTTTAGGTGTCATTTGCATTAAATGAGTTTAGTGAGTCATGAGGGTGATTCATGCATATCATTAATGCATGATAAATGCTTAATGAGTCATGGTTATGAATCACCACAAGATATTTATGAAACTTCATTATTCATCATTTTAGTTTTCTTTTATGGATGAATATTAAAGGTTCATATATATTATGATAGATTTACTATTCTCATTACAATCATTCTCACCTTCTCTCTCCTCAAGCTCTCTCTCTTCAAAAGACTAATCCTCACCCTCATGTGTTGAGATCTAGGATTAGTAAGACTAATCAATCCATAACCATCTCTATATTACACCTAGCTTCTTTGATTAGCAATCAAAGTTGGTTAGTTACCTCAAGTTAGAGGTTTAGCTTGGAGTTTCGCTCTCGGGTGGATCGTCTACTACCTAGAGAAGGCCGAGGAGAACCAAGGAGGACATAAAGAAGAAGGACCGGTTCATTAGGTATAATCCCTAATCTCTTATGTAAAGAAACTCATAAGAATACGGTTTTTAGGGTTTAGCTTCGATTCATGCGGTTAGTCGATGTTCGTTGTTTGAACTTGATAGTTTTCTGTATATTCCGCCTCCCCATAAGTACTGGGGCGTACTACATCGACTTACACACGCTTCGTCGCTAGACTTGGAGAGAAAATGACCATGAGATATGGTTTCTAGCAACTGCTTCGTTGCCGAGTTCAATCCCTCGTATAATGTTTGGCAAAGTTGCCAACTTTCGATCCCATGATGAGGGCATTGAACAAGTAGGTCTTTAAATCTCTCGAAGCACTTCCAAAATGGTTCAGAAGGAAGCTGTGAAAATGGTATAATCTCGTTTCGGATTCTAGCAGTTTTGTGATGAGGATAGAACTTTTTCAGAAAAGCTCTCACAAACTCGTCCCAATTTCTAATGGAATGTGATGCGGTGCTGTATAGCCACTTCTCGGCTAGGTCACTGTTCAGTCGATAAAACTGCACATTTGTAGTACATTTTTCCTACCATTTTTATATTAAAAAAGGACTTTATTATAATATATTATACATATGAGGGTTTATGTGTAAAAACATTATTTTCCATGTGTTAATATATTTTAATTATCATTTGGTAGGAAAATGTATGCAAATAATATTATTAACCTAATCCTAGTAGAACAACGTCTACTAAAATCTTATTTGAGTTGTTGTGCAGAATATTTCCAAGTTGTGCAGAATTTTCCAAGGCTAGAATCAAGCAAATCAAGTTGTTGAAGAAATCTTGCCAAATTAAGAAGCAAACTTGGAGACCAAGTCTGGAAGCAACCGAGAGAAGATTTCTGAAATATGAAGATGCCTAGGATTGCCACATGTCACCAGATGAAAGCCCAAGAAAAATAATCAATTGATCACACCCCTTGAGCGCGGATCCACGGCCAAACACACCCTTGGGCCGCGGATCCGCCGCAATAATGAGGAGTTGGAATGCAAGATTTTGGGAGATTGATTACTGCTGAATTTTACCAACTTTTCAACAATAAGATTCTGGGTTTTCACTATAAAAAGGCACCGAGAGCCTCTTGGAAAATAACATCAAGCCGACGCGATCACGAAGCCCCAGACGCTCACGCATCCAGGCTGATCATCGACTGTTCGACCACCTCCTTAGGAAAGATCGAGAAGCAAACCAAGTTTTGTATTCATTTTCTACGGAATAAAAGTGTAGATTGTTCAGTTGATTAATAAAGGTAGTTATTTTATTTAATTCTTTTGCATTTTACATTATGTTTTCCCTCTCTATCTTTTCATCTTCCTTTCCCAACATGCGCGAGTAATTCTCCGCTTGTTAGGGTTCGTAGGATTAGGGTAGGCTAATGGACGATGAACATCTCTAAACCCCTTTTAAGTCCTATAAAGTTTATGAACTTTATCAAAAGAATTATTAACATCCTAATCGGGCGCGCTAACAATTCTTTGTTAGTTCCTACCGCGATTAGAGATTAGATTAATGATTATTTTGGTAAAGGCTAGATATGAACGGAGTTCCGTGTCGAGATAAGGGTTAAGAGTGGGATTCCTTTTCCCTCCAGAAACCCTAATCTACACGCATCACCGTCGTTCTAGTTATAAATCTATTAATGGATAAAAAGGGTAACTTTTAATTAGTCGTCCATGACTACTAAATCCTAGGAACCCTACAAGCCCTCTTAGTATATTAACTACATCCCTAAAATAATCTAGATCTATATATTTTGCATTCTTGCTTAACGTAGATCTAGAAACCATTCACAAAATTCTTTATTCCTCCTCTCTTTTTCAACACATCTAAAGTAAGAGTAAAAGGTTCCACGTTTCCCTGAGGACGACCCGTACTCATCTCGGTCTAGCTACACGCGACACCGTTATTGATTGCGGTTAAACTACAAACACACTCTTTCGCAACCAACCAAATGGCGCTGTTGCCGGGGATACGTGCGTAATTTTTTATTTTTACTATTTGTGTTGAATTCTTAGACGATTTATATCATTATTAACACAAAACTGCAAATTGCATATTTAACGATTTGTGCGTGAATTTTGCAAGGAGATCTGGAGTTACAGAATTGAGGAAAACAGAAGACAGAGGCATTCATCGAGATCCAGAGGAGAACAGAGGGACACAGAAAAATTCTCAGCAACTGAACCATCCACCTTGCGGCGGAACCGCGGCACAAAGGAGAATCGGCGGCGGAAACGCGGCCTGACAAGGGGATCAAGGGCTCAAACTCCTCTGGTAAGTTTCTCAACTCTTTCTCTCTCCCCTCAAATCCAATAAAATCTATTTCCTGCAGGATTCTTTGCAAAATTGCGCCGCTAAAAAATCTTTTTGCAAAAGTTTTGTGATTGGTTTTGTTTTGCATATTTTAATACGGACTCTAAGGGGCAAAGACCAAATCAAGATTAGGTGGGGATTTCATCACCCTTCCTAAGCCCCACAAATCAAAAACCGAGCATATATATCAACCCTTCATTAATTTAAAAAATATCTAGACCAGACTCTAAGGGCTGTCGCGCTCAATAAGGACAGAGGAAGGTCGTGGGTAATCTATCGTTTATCCGCATTACTTTTGTAGTGCCTAGGCAAGTGTGACAAAGGCTAGTGGTTTTTAATTAGGCCCACGACGTGGTTCCTTCCCACTTACCTGGCACTTATCTGGCTACAAGGGTAGTACGGAGGCGGTAGAGGATTTATCCTGCGGCTTGTCCTTTGGAAGTCTAGGAGCGGTCTAGAGACTGACCTAGGTAACCTTAGTTCTAGGGTTGCTTGTGCATCTTAGGGAGATTTGTCTTGAGTCCCACTTTTTCAAAACAAGCCAATTTTAAATCACACACACGCTGCCACTTGCACTAACCCGCTTAGTGCATGCTCGGCTGGACACGGGATCCTAGTGCCCGTCTTGTCCGCGTTCCTGCTATCGACGCCGAAGTCGGTACTTCTTCATCTTCTTTTCCCCCACCACACACCACATCGACCGAGATGGACGGCACTCCATCAGAGTATAACACCACGCTGCCACCGTCCGAAGGTGCGCATAATCCACCGCGCATCTCTCTCCAAGAGAGATGCTATCCTATTCGTGGTCCTCTTCCTACTTGTCTATCTCTTCCACCACCTAATGGGGATAATTTCGAAATCAAACCCCACTACATCAATCTGCTGCCCAAATTTCACGGGCTTGAGTCGGAAGACGCGCACGTTTTCATCACCAAATTTGAGAACGTATGCGCAATGATGGGTACTTCACAGTTGACTGTCGATGCTATGCGCTTACGTCTTCTCCCATTCACACTGTGCGACTTGGCAGAAAAATGGCTTTACAATACTGCCGCACACTCGATCACTAATTGGGATGAATTCGTCGTAGCATTTCTTAAGAAGTTTTACCCAAATTATAAGACTGCACATGTTAGGAGCGAGATTAACCAGTTCACCCAGCTTCCCAATGAACCATTTTGGAAATGCTTTGAACGTTTCAAAGATCTGCTTGTCCAATGCCCCCATCACAGAATACAAAGATGGGATTTATGTCGGATTATATATGAGGGCATTAATCCAGCGACAAAGCAGATGCTTGAAACAATGTGTCAATGCAATTTCATGTCTAAAGATGACGGTGAAGCATGGAAATATCTGGAAGATCTCGCTGAACACACGTTGCAGTGGGAAAGCGTAAGACCACCTTCAACTAAGGGAGGTATTCACCAGCTCGATGTTTCCATCGCAGTAAAAGCCGAAATGGCAGCGATGCAGAAGAAACTCGACACTATTGAGAACAAGTTCTCATCATTCTCCCTAAATCAGGTCACGCTTCCTAAGACCGTCTGTGGTTGCTGTTCAGATACTTCACACTTAACGGAAGAATGTCCTATGAATGCATCGGTTCAAACTAATGCTGCTTTTCAGCAGCGACCTAGAAACCATCCTTATTCTTCCACGTACAATCAAGGATGGAGGAATCATCCTAATTTTGCTTGGAATCAAAACCAACAAAGTAATTATCAAAGACCTCCTCCACAGCAACCACAACCACAGAATCAGCCCCCCTTTCAGTCACAAAATTTCCAAAATCCGGCCAACATTTCTACACCACAAGTGGCCGGTACTGACAACTCACTTGCACAAACTTTGGATATGTTCATGAAACAATCCATGCAAAATTCGGCTGAGATGAAGTCTTCTATTGATACCATACAGAAAGACTCCGCCTCCCACGGCGAGAGTATTAAATCAATAGAAAACCAACTCGCACAGTTAAACGCCGCAATGAGTGCGAGAGAGAAAGGGAAACTCCATCTCAACCCATACCTAATCCTGGTCACTCACAAAGTTATAATGTGAGTGCCGTTACTACGTTGAGATCGGGGAGAGTGCTGAATAACCAAGTGGGTGAGCAATTTGATGATAGTGACACATTTGATACCCCTTCTTCTTCTTCTTCTTCCCCTAATTCGTCTAGTCTTCCACCTTCATCCGAGCCTATTCTCCGTTTTCCCCAAGGCTCGAACATTTCGCCAAATCTATCTAAGTCGATTCCCACTCCAATTTTGGGATCGAATCCATCCCCACAGTCTTCTCCACAAACGTTGGACCCAAAACTTATTGATCAAGCACCTTATCCAAACAGGTTAAGGGGCAACAGACCAAGTCCACAAATGAAGAAGATCGTGGAAATTTTTAAGCAAGTTAACATAAACATTCCTCTCCTAGATGCTATTCAGCAAGTTCCGTCATATGCGAAAATCCTAAAGGACTTGTGCACTAGGAAGAGAAAAGTTCAAGTACCTAAAAAAGTTTTCCTTGCGAGTAATGTGAGCACAGCTTTTACACAACAACTTCCCAAGAAACGAAAGGACCCCGGAAGTCCTACAATTTCAATCTCTATTGGGGGTAAAAATATCAATCGTGCTCTACTCGATCTAGGTGCTAGTGTTAACTTGCTTCCGTATTCTGTTTATGAGCAATTAGGGATCGGAGAGTTAAAGCCGACGCATTGCACTCTTCAGATGGCCGATCGATCTATCACCTAACCTAGGGGTGAACTAGAGGATGTGTTAATCAAAGTCGGGGAATTCATATTTCCTGTGGACTTTATCGTTATAGATACACAACCTGTAGCAAACCCACGCAATCAAATCCCGGTGATAGTCGGTCGACCCTTTTTGGCCACTTCCAACGCAGTAATTAATTGTAGAAACGGCTCTATGACCCTATCCTTTGGAAAGAAGTCAATTGAGCTTAATATTTACAAGTTGGGAAGTGAACCCTCCGAACCCTATGCTCATGTGTGTTCTGTCGAATTAATGGATGTCGACAGCAGCGAATTTAATCAACCTCATGATACAGACTCTTTTCATATGTTGTTGTTTGACCCAACCATTTACTCTTCCACCGAGTTGTCCGGGTCAACATCTAACACTGATGAGGAACTTTTTATAGAGTCTGACGATCACCCCATTTTTTCTGATGACATTATTTTTCGGGGTATCGATGAAAGCTTTGAGGAAATTTTCGCTGATGAACTCGCATTCTTACAAGACACGGGTGTTGAGATGAATCAACTCCAAGATGAAGAAATTGGACCTCCACCCCTTCTTTTGGACAATCATAATAATGCGAGTAATCCATCATCACTATCACTGTGTCGTCTCTCCAAATTGAGACGCAATCCTTTTCCAATACACCTCTTGTCACCTCCCCACTTCTTCACATCAATAGGTGACATGTTCTTCCACCAACCTTGGTGCTTCATCGATAAAATTTTTGAATGGTTGGTGTTGATCTTCGGTCTTTGCAAAGCTTGGCATTGACCAATAACCTTGACCCCCTCATGTGATTTTAAAAGATTAAAAATGTTTAACTCAAGTTTGGGGGAGGGGTGGTATATTTTGGCTCTTGAAAGAAAATGATTTTTACAAAATTGTGAGCCTAAAATAAGTTTGGGGGAGGATTTTCACTTTCATATATTGTTGCCCCCATTAATAATTTCCTCCCAAGTCTACAGGTTATTTTTGCTTAATGGATGACATCAGTGAGGACACTGCTGTAAACAGGTTTGGGGGAGGTTTGTGCTTATTTACACATCAATTTGCATCATATTTTGCATAAGCACAACATTTCAAAAGTTTTAAATTTTTTTTCTTTTATAACAAAAGAGTAGAAAGTGAAAAATTACATCTAAAAGATAGGAATAGTTTAAGAAAACCAAGAAAATTAGAAGTTTTCTTATACGAACTAGTAATAAGTAGTTATGAGCTGTTGTCCCAAGGGTTAGTAAAATGAAGGAAGTCACTAATCTGAGGATAAAAATAAGTCTGAAAAATAATTTCTATTCTGAAAGCTAAACATTTGAATGTTGATACCCTACTATATGCACATACATACGTCTTGAAACTCGGGATAGTAGAGGATACCTTGAAATGCTCTTGTCTAAAAGCCAAAGTATGAAGGAAGAAAAAAAAATGAAGAAAATATAAAAATGGTGAAAAGAAAAAAATGAACACTGGTTTTGTATCGCCAAGGCAGCAATAAAAAAATATAGCGAGGGTGCCTCTTCACCTAGTGCCCTAAGTCCAACTGGTCTGGGAGTCACTGCTAAGCCTTAGGTGGTGCAAGACGAGGAAAATATTATCACCTAATCAGCAAGCACATGAGTAATCGGTTGGTTAGTACCTCAAGAAGTATTAACGGTCGCATGAAAATGTGTGAGCGAATCTTAATATTCATCAAATTAAAAAGTACTAAGGTAGATGGACAAGAGTATGATAACTTGAGTTGAATTCTCCAAGTGTAGGGATGTTATTTACACACACGTGGGGTTATATGATCAATGTTTGGATGAAAGGTAGGAATGAAGAATAAAGACGATGTTTTATTGAGGGATGATGTGATTTCTAACATTTTTTCATGACTATTAAGATAGGGCTCATGACAACTGAAAAGCTAGTATAGTTGGAAACTCTTCTTTTTAAGGCATTTCTTTTATGGTTCTTATCTTTATATGTAAATTTCACCATCTTTCTTTTGTTATAGGATTTTGTGGGTGTAATCCGCTGAAAACCCTCAGGAGACAACACTCCTCCTACTAGGGACACCTAGAGGTTTAACGGCTTGTTGCACGTGCGCAGTGCAATCGTGTCTGCCTACGAAAGTGTGCTTAGTTTTCTCCTTTCTTTTTTTCTCCTCTTAAACTAGTTTGCTCGGGACGATCAAAGATAAGTTTGGGGGTATTTGTTCAGTCGATAAAACTGAACATTTGTAGTACATTTTTCCTACCATTTTTATATTAAAAAAGGACTTTATTATAATATATTATACATATGAGGGTTTATGTGTAAAAACATTATTTTCCATGTGTTAATATATTTTAATTATCATTTGGTAGGAAAATGTATGCAAATAATATTATTAACCTAATCCTAGTAGAACAAAGTCTACTAAAATCATATTTGAGTTGTTGTGCAGAATATTTCCAAGTTGTGCAGAATTTTCCAAGGCTAGAATCAAGCAAATCAAGTTGTTGAAAAAATCTTGCCAAATTAAGAAGCAAACTTGGAGACCAAGTCTGGAAGCAACCGAGAGAAGATTTCTGAAATATGAAGATGCCTAGGATTGCCACATGTTACCAGATGAAAGCCCAAGAAAAATAATCAATTGATCACACCCCTTGAGCGCGGATCCGCGGCCAAACACACCCTTGGGCCGCGGATCCGCCGCAATAATGAGAAGTTGGAATGCAAGATTTTGGGAGATTGATTACTGCTGAATTTTACCAACTTTTCAACAATAAGATGCTGGGTTTTCACTATAAAAAGGCACCGAGAGCCTCTTGGAAAAAAAATCAAGCCGACGCGATCACGAAGCCCCAGACGCTCACGCATCCAGGCTGATCATCGACTGTTCGACTACCTCCTTAGGAAAGATCGAGAAGCAAACCAAGTTTTGTAATCATTTTCTATGGAATAAAAGTGTAGATTGTTCAGTTGATTAATAAAGGTAGTTATTTTATTTAATTCTTTTGCATTTTACATTATGTTTCCCTCTCTATCTTTTCATCTTCCTTTCCCAACATGCGCGAGTAATTCTCCGCTTGTTAGGGTTCGTAGGATTAGGGTAGGCTAATGGACGATGAACATCTCTAAACCCTTTTTAAGTCCTATAAAGTTTATGAACTTTATCAAAAGAATTATTAACATCCTAATCGGGTGCGCTAACAATTCTTTGTTAGTTCCGACCGCGATTAGAGATTAGATTAATGATTGTTTTGGTAAAGGCTAGATATGAACGGAGTTCCGTGTCGAGATAAGGGTTAAGAGTGGGATTCCTTTTCCCTCCAGAAACCCTAATCTACACGCATCACCGTCGTTCTAGTTATAAATCTATTAATGGATAAAAAGGGTAACTTTTAATTAGTCGTCCATGACTACTAAATCCTAAGGAACCCTACAAGCCCTCTTATTATATTAACTACATCCCTAAAATAATCTAGATCTATATATTTTGCATTCTTGCTTAACGTAGATCTAGAAACCATTCACAAAATTCTTTATTCCTCCTCTCTTTTTCAACACATCTAAAGTAAGAGTAAAAGGTTCCACGTTTCCCTGAGGACGACCCGTACTCATCTCGGTCTAGCTACACGCGACACCGTTATTGATTGCGGTTAACTAAAAACACTCTTTCGTATCAATCAGTCACATAAGGTAAAAGGAATGACCCTTATCCTTATAGCGTCATCACTTAATTGGGTCGTTTTCATCATAGTGCACACATTTTGGAATTTATTAATAAAAATATACGCATCTTCAGATTCCAAACCATGAAATTTTGGCAGCATATTGATGAAATGTGGTTTTATTTCAAAGTTGTCCCCATTTGCCGGTGGGGGTGAAAGACATGTAGGTAAAGAAGTGCGGACGGGGTAGAAGAGATCCTGGAGCGCAACTCGTGCGGGCGCTTCAACAGGCGGAAGATTCGGGTTATTTGCACCTGGCGGAGTTGGAATCATTCCCGTCGGTAAGGTATCGTTGGGGTTGAATCCCGACATACCTTCGAAAGAAGAATTTGAAGGTGGAGGTAAAGAAATGGAGGGAATTTCGACTTCGGTGTCGAAAGGTTCGTCGGTCGGTACCAACGAAACACGGACTAATCGGGCGTTAGTATCCCTAGTCCAAAGTGACATACACTAAAGGGGTAGTGTAGTCAGAAAAATAGAAAAACAGAATGTGTGGGTAAGATAACGTCATTGAAGGGAAGTGAGTGGAAGTGAGTTGCAAGTTTTCTTAGCAGCAAGTTGCAAGTTTTGAAAAGATTTTTCTCTTTTTTTTTATTTATTTGAGAGTTTTGCAAGGAAGTTTTGAAAAGATTTGTGACACAAATGTATCAACCACACATGCACAATCAGGCCTAGATCTAGGGTTGCCTAGGTCTGCTAGACAGCTCCTAACTAGGGCTAGAAATAGGACCTCAAACCGCCTCTTCACGGAAAAGTACGTCCAGGTAAGTGGGAAGGAACCACAAAAGTGGGCCTAATTAATAACCACTAGCCTAGACACCGCAAAGTCGGTTAGTATAAACGGTCGATGCCTATACTAGTCCTTTTCCTATTGAGCTCGATGTCCTTAGGTCTGAGTCTAGTATTTTTTTAATTAATTGTGGTCGATGCATTTGCTTTAGGTGTTTTCCGGGGTCCTGGGAAGGGTGATGAAATCCCCACCCAATCTGAGTTTGGTCAATTAGCCCCTTAAAGTCCGATTAAATTATGCAAAACAGTAAAATTCACTTGCAATCAAATTTTTAGCTCGGCGCAAAGAAACCTGCAGAAAATCTGTTATTTAGAAGGGGGAGAAAGATTTTTTTTAGCGCAAAGAACCCTGCAGAAAATTTTTACAGTGGATATATTGTAGGTTACAGAGGGGAGAAGGAGAGAACAAACCCACTAATTTTGAACTGCTGACGTGGCAGGCAGAGCGCGGATCCGCGGCGTGGGTCCCCCTTATGCGGCGGAAACGCGGCAGTATGAAGGAATCAGGCTCTGAAAAATTTTGTGCTTCTCTGTACTGATAGTTCCTCTCTGTTCTTATGTACCAATTTTTGTTTTGCCCTCTGTAAATTTCCAGATTCGAGAATCTTCGCTATTCCTGCAAGATTCAAAAGATACACCCTTCAAACAGATCAAATTTGATAATTTTTATTTTTTTATTTTTAGATTTTTATAATTTTTTTAAAATTTATATCAACCCGAAATTACACAAAAAGAATTTTTACGCCATCCCCGGCAACGGCGCCATTTGATTAAGTCCAAAAATATAAGTTTACCATAATCAGAAACGGCGTCGCTTTGCAGCTAGCCGGTGAGTACGGGTCGATCCGCAGAGATGGGTAATTTTCTAAATGTGTCTTAACGAGTTGATTCTAAATGATGTTTTGGTTGGTTTCTAAAATCTAGATCTATTATTGAATTAAATTAATCTAATTTAAAGTCTCGCTAGGGTTAGGTTTAGGGGAAGTTTGGAGATTTAAGGTTTCCTCACAGCTTTCAATGCCTTATTATAGATCTATTAGATGTTACAGTAATTATCCATAAAGTGGATAAGAATATTTTGGGAAGATGTTTCTTCCTCTAGATTCGTATCCTTCCTTTATCGATAATTACCCTAACCCCCATGGAAAACACGCGCAACCGGCCCTTTATACTACGGTTCATCGTAACCTCGAAGGGTAGGATGCCGTAGGGAGCGGTTGTGCGTGCATGCATGGAGTTCTAACTCTTAGGTGTGGATGGCATGAAAGGGATGAGAGATCTTATCTCTCAAACATTTCCCTAAGGCTAACCCTAACGAGCGAGGAGACTACTCGCTCATTAGGGGATGATAAGACATACTAATTAAAAGAATTAAAACAAAGAATTAAAATTAACTTACTAATTCGATGGCTCCCTCCAAACAATATAGAACAGATCTGAATAAAACTCCCAGCAATTCTGAATTTTATTGATTGAAAAGAGGCATAGGGTTTTACAATTTTTGATTACAATTTATAAGCAAACAAGGAAACTAGGGTTACAGGCTCTCGCATATGTGCAATTACAGATTTGCCCACTGAAAATCCCAACACCCGCACCGACGCACCGACTCTAGAAATCTGCACCGACGCGGGCTTGAACAGGCCGCGGAACCGCGGCAATAGGGAGCTTGGGCCGCGGTTCCGCGGCCCATTGGTGGCCTTGGCTCACCAAACTTCTGTGACTCCTTCCTATATTCTTGGGCTTCATATTTCTATATGTATTTTCTCTGTTGGGCTTCTGGGTCTTCTCCAGATCTTCACTGAAAACTTGTTCGTATCTTTTGACCGTTCACTTGACATTTTGGACCTTGTACTGTTCTTCGACTAGGCTTGACTAGGATCCGTCTACTTGTTGGTCAAAAGTCCCTTTTCGGTATCAACTTTCGTCTTTTTCACTGTATTTGCTCCAAGAGCCTGTATCCTGTAATATGCAACAAACGTGCGTCAAGAGTACCTGTTTATTTATAAAAAGGATAAGAATAGGGGAATGAAAAATGCAATATTATGGTCTGAACAAGCTGCAGGTCTACCGCCCATGACCTGGACCGAGTTCACAGCAGTTTTCTTTGCCTGTTTCCTCCCGGAGAGCATTCGCGACGCCAGAGCTCGTAGTTTCGAGGCCTTGGTCAAGGCACCTGGTATGACGGTGTCTGAGTATGACGTTCAGTTTACACAGTTGTCCCGATATGCCCCGTACCTGGTAGATACCGAAGCGAAGAGGGTGAAGAGGTTCATACAGGGACTGGATGCCCAGCTATATCTTGCTATTGGCGCTCAGCATTTCGATACCTATTCGGCAGCTATGGATACGGCATTGCGGATGGAGACACGTATTTCAGCGACTTCGGCCATTCCCGGGCCGAAGAGGATTCGTACCAGCACGCTAGATCAGAGGCAGCATGCCAGATTCGTTCTGAGAGATAGGGCCGGCAGAGGGTTTGGACGTGGTCAGCTGTATGGGTCGTATACACAGGGACAACAGTCGTCGCCTGGGTGCTTTGGGTGCGGGAGTCTGTACCATCGTGTTAGAGATTGTCCAGCGAGGCGACAGGGAGCGGCGACCGTTCCGCATGTGACTCTACCTCCATCACCGCCCCCTCCTCAGAGAGCTCTACTACCTGCCACAGGCGACGCTCCACGCCAGTTAGGTGCACCCAGAGGCCGCGGGCGCGGCGCACCGATCCAGAGAGGACGAGGAGGCAGAGGCCGAGGTCAGCCCGTTATTGGAGGAGGCCAGGCCCGAGTATTTGCATTGACACCCCAGGATGCGCAGGCATCCAATGCCGTCGTTACAGGTACCCTATCAGTTTGCTCTGTTGATGCACAAGTGTTGTTCGATCCCGGATCCACGCACTCTTACGTTTCCACACACTTCGTGCCAAGTATGGGTAGAGAGTCCGGTTTGCTTGATCAGCCGCTGGTTGTGACCACTCCTGTGGGAGAGTCATTTGTTGCTAGGCACGTGTTCCGATCCTGTACCGTTCGTATTGGCGAGCGAGAGCTGCCTGTCGACTTGATCCTTCTGGAGATGTTGGACTTCGACGTTCTTTTGGGTATGGATTAGTTAGCCACGTGCTATGCGTCGGTGGACTGCCGCGAGAAGACAGTTAGATTTTGTTTTCCCGGCGAGTCGGCTTTTGTTGTGCAGGGGGACCGTGGTGCCGCCCCTCACATTCTGATTTCTTCCCTTCGCGCTGGTCAGCTGTTGAGGGAGGGATGTCGGGGATTTCTAGCCTGTGTATGTGATACTAGAGCTACGGATGTTCCATTGGACCAGGTTCCGATTGCATGCGAGTTCCCCGATGTCTTCCCTGTTGAGCTGCCAGGACTGCCACCTGAGCGCGATGTCGAGTTCTGTATTGATTTGGTTCCCGGCTCGGGGCCTATTTCTATACCGCCTTATCGGATGGCCCCGGCGGAACTTAGAGAGTTGAAGGTTCAGCTGCAAGATTTGTTGGATAAAGGACTTATTCGGCCCAGTGTTTCTCCATGGGGTGCTCCGGTCCTGTTTGTCAAAAAGAAGGACGGAAGCTTGTGCTTATGTATCGACTACCGCCAGCTGAACAAGGTGACCGTTCGGAACAGATATCCGTTGCCACGCATTGATGATTTGTTCGACCAGCTCCAGGGTGCAGGTTATTTTTCGAGGATCGACTTACGATCAGGATACCACCAGCTGCGAGTCCGACAGGAGGATATACCGAAGACGGCCTTCCGTTCACGCTATGGCCACTATGAGTTTCTGGTGATGTCGTTCGGACTCACCAACGCCCCCGCAGCATTTATGGATTTGATGAACCGTACCTTCAGGCCTTATCTTGACTTGTTCATCATCGTGTTCATCGACGACATTTTGGTGTACTCCCGGAGCCGAGAGGAGCACGAGCAGCATCTGCGGATTACGCTACAGACTCTGAGGGAACACCAGCTGTTCGCGAAGTTCTCCAAGTGTGCTTTCTGGCTGGACAGCGTCGGATTCTTGGGTCACGTGATTACGAGAGACGGTATTTGTGTGTACCCGAAGAAGATTGAGGCCGTTCAGCAGTGGCCCCGACCTACATCGGTCACTGAGATCCGTAGTTTTCTAGGCCTGGCAGGCTACTACAGGCGTTTTGTTCAGGACTTCTCCCGTATAGCTGCACCTTTGACCGGTTTGACCCGGAAGGGAGTTCCTTTCGTTTGGACGGAGGAGTGCGAGCACAGTTTTCAGCAGCTACGGACGTGTTTGACTACGGCGCTGGTATTATCTTTGCCTTCGGGATCAGGCGGATTTGTGGTCTACTGTGATGCTTCGCGAGTGGGGTTTAGGATGCGTATTGATACAGCATGGCCGGGTGATCGCTTATGCTTCTCGGCAGTTGAAGAAGCACGAACAGAACTACCCCACTCATGATTTGGAGATGGCTGCAGTGGTCTTTGCACTGAAGATATGGCGACATTACCTATATGGCGAGTCGTGCCAAATATTCACAGACCACAAGAGCTTAAAATACATATTTCAGCAGCGAGACCTAAACCTCAGACAGCGTCGTTGGATGGAGTTGGTGAAAGACTATGACTGTGAAATCTTGTACCACCCGGGAAAGGCGAATGTAGTGGCGGATGCTTTGAGCAGGAGGCCCGGGGGTAGTCTATCCTATTTGCGCGCAGTGCAGAGGCAGTCGTCAGCAGATTGGCAGATTTTATGCGACAGCCGAGTTGAGTTCGAGTTCATTCAGACAGGGGGACAGCTCGCGCATGTTCGTGCACGCCCACAGTTGCTTGACCGTATATATGAGGCACAACGCAGAGATGACCGTTGCTCAAAGATCATGGCACAGATGGGACAGGGCAGATTCTCCGAGTTCGTGATTGATGATCAGGGGATATTACAATTTGGATCTAGACTGTGCGTACCAGATGCTGAGGGATTGCGGCGCGATATTCTTGAGGAGGCACACCGATCGGTGTATAGTGTCCATCCCGGTTCCACCAAGATGTACCATGATATGAGAGAGACCTACTGGTTGGACGGAATGAAGAGGGACATCGCGGAGTTTGTATAGAGATGCCTGACTTGTCAGCAAGTCAAGGCCGAGCACCAGAGGCCCGCAGGAGAGCTACAGCCGTTACCCATTCCAGAGTGGAAATGGGAGCAGATTTCGATGGATTTTGTTGTAGGTCTACCCAGGACCAGTCGAGGGTATGACTCCATCTGGGTGATCGTAGATCGATTGACGAAAACGGCTCACTTCCTGCCAGTGAAGACCACTTTCAGCTTCGCTCAGTATGCCCAGCTTTATATCGACGAGATCGTGCGGTTGCATGGCGTACCGACTTGTATCGTGTCAGATCGGGGCACCCAGTTCACCAGCCGACTTTGGCAGAGACTTCAGGAGGCTTTGGGCACTCGTTTGAGCTTCAGCACAGCATTTCATCCGCAGACAGACGGACAGTCAGAGTGGACCATTCAGACTCTCGAGGACATGCTTAGAGCGTGCGTTTTAGACTTCGGCGGTAGCTAGGATCCTCATTTACCACTAGTGGAGTTCTCCTATAGCAACAGCTTCCAGGATACTATCCAGATGGCACCTTTCGAGGCGTTGTATGGGAGGAGATGTAGATCACCCGTTTGTTGGACCGAGCTGAGCGAGAGCAGTATTTCCGGGCCGCAGATTGTGCAGGAGACGACCGAGAAGGTACAGCTGATTCGAGACCGTATGAGGGCAGCTCAGAGCAGGCAGAAATCGTATGAAGACAGGCGCCGTCGCAGATTAGAGTTCGCAGTTGGCGACCATGTTTTTCTGAGGGTCTCTCCGATGAAGGGCGTGATGCGTTTTGGGCGGAAGGGAAAGCTTAGCCCTAGATTTGTAGGTCCCTTCGAGATCCTCGAGCGTGTCGGCGCTGTTGCGTATCGTTTGGCTCTTCCACCCAGCTTTTCGGAGGTTCACCCCGTCTTCCACGTATCGATGCTACGCAGATATCTTCATGACCCTTCCCACACGATTCAGCATCAGACAGTTTAGCTCGAGCCCGACCTTTCATTCACCGTGCAGCCAGTCGAGATATTGGATCGGCAAGTGAAGAAACTTCGATCAAAGGTCCTGCTGTCGGTGAAGGTTCTTTGGCGCAGCCCGGATAGTGAAGAGATCACTTGGGAGGACGAGGGAGAGATGCGGAAGAAATTCCCTCATCTTTTTGAAGGTACGCGTAGTTGCATATTTTAAAATTCGGGGACGAATTTTCTTAAGGGGGGAAGACTGTAACACCTGAGTTTAGGGTTAGTGGTAATTAAGTGTTAATGTGGGGTTTTTGGTAAAAAGTTTACCAAAACGGGATTCTAGTAATTTATCTGGGTTTATGGTTATTTTTGTGGAATTTTATCTCGTCCACACACACTTGTGCACGTTGAATAGGACTAAGATTAGGGTTTGCCATATATTTGAACTTGTGGGTTAGCCATGTTAAGTTAACCATGGTGGTCTAAACTTTCTTTTTTATTTGGTGTTAATTGAGGAGTTTAGTTTTAAATTGGATTAGGGTTGGGGTTGTCTTGAGATTAGAAGGGGAGATTATGGTGGGCCTTGATTTGTTTCACACTACCTTCTTTTCAAAATCCCATTTGCCTCTCAAACTCATCTCACATATACACACACACCAGCCTTTTCTGCTGATTTCAGCCACCCAGAAATCAGCATCAGCAGCTGAAAATAACCCCATCATTTTCACCAGCACAATTTCTGCCCAAATTCCAGCAACAATATCTGCATAGCATCAGCTCTCTAAACCCTATGCAGCTGCTACAGCCACCCTAACACCAGAAAACCAGCTTCAGCCTGGTACAAACAGCCCATCAGCCCCAAAACTTTAGCCATTTTCATCATTCCAGCTCTACTACATCCTTATTCAGCAGCAGCAGCTGCACATCAGCCCCCCCTTCAGCCACACTCACACACTTACAACCATCCTCAAATAGCCTTGCTCTACCACAAAAAAATCAGCTTCAGCTCCAACTAAATTCAGCAGCAACATCAGCTGAAACAGCAACACTTTCAGCCCAAAACCCACACCACATCAGCCCCAACAACATACAACCCTTCCCTTAACACTTCCTCACCCCTTGCCACTAGCATCACCTGAACCAACACAAAATAACACTACACCACACCAGGCAACAACATCAACAACTTCGGCCTGTTCAGGACCTGAAGCAGTGTAGGAGATCAGCTCATTTCAGCCCAAGTTTGAAGCACCAGGAGCTGTTGTAGCAACACACACCCTCCTTCTTCTCCTTCCCCTTCGTTGCAAGGTCCCTTAGGGATATAACTCCTAAACCTTTTTCCTTTTGGTGTAAGTTACGTGTTTGTTTGGGTAGTTTAGTGTTTTAATGGAGTTTTCATGCTAGGATGGTGTAGTGATGCTAGATTTAGTTACTTTAGAGTGCTTGTAGTTTAATGAACCCTTTTTGGTGTTAATTAGTCTGTTTAAGCCTAGTTGTGTCGTTAAATTTTGATGGGTAACCTTAAATCGCTAAAATTATGGTAATCTAGCTCTATTAGTGTTTATTTCTTGCTTAGTTGTGATTTTGGATGATTTAGGGAAATTTTGTCATAAGTGGAAGTTGTGTTAGTTAGAATAACCCTTTTAGGTGCTGGTAAGGCCAGTCAACCAGAGGATTTCCCCAGATTTCCCAGAAGACACCCGATTTACCGACTTGCCGTATTTTAACAGTTTTAGTGACTTTTTAACCTCTTTAGGATCTGCTGTTGACCCGAACCTTTCAGAATAAGATTGAGAAGACTGTAGCATGGTGAGATGAGTAGGAGCACACACATAGAGCACGGGGACCCACCTCCCCCTCGAGGCCGCCGATTTATTCTTTCTGGCCGCAAATTGCGACCAGAGTGGGGGGGTGGGGGGTGGGGGTTTTGGGTGTAGGGTCCTTCTGGGTAGGTTAGTGAGTTGGTATCCATAACTTTTTGATTTTGGCCCATAGTCAAAATCTGGAGCTAATTGTGTGTTTTCGATGTTTTAAGTCTCGTGCGACACGCGCGCGATACGCGTGGTTCTGTGGCGCGCTGCGTGACACAGCGTGTCGGTTTAGGTTCTGGTGGTTTGTGCGCGTCGCGTCGTGTCGTGTGCACGCGCGTTTAGTTTCACGCACGCGTATCCCTTTTTATCGATATACCGCGTTTTGCAGGATTTTTCCTTATATGGTGACTTTTGTAAATTCTAGGTTCGCCGGCGGGAACGTCAAGCGCAGCGGAGAAAGGCAAGCAGGTGGTCGGACACACCTAGCGCGGGATCACGGGTGAGTAGATTTAACATCTACGGGGGACGATCGTTTGGATGGCGCGAGTCGCCCGATAGATATAGTAGACTTTATATTACTTGTGACATTATGATAAAAAAATACTTGCATGATAACTGCTGTAGTTAGTATCTATATGATGTTCCATATACGCAGATTCATTATAGGACACATGCACCATTATCAGGTTTTATATGCAGCACGAGCACTATTCATGTGGACACACACACCCTGGTAATTGCCATGTCACAACACTAGATAACTATAAATCTGAAACATGTTAATTGCCTAGAAATGTGATATTGCAATAAATAATTAAAATGAAACCATAAGAATTACCATACTCGTGCATATGTATTATCATATCATCTGCTCATGCCTAGTATAAATCATACATTGCAAATTGATACCATAAGCATTCATAATCATCGACATATGCATTTATGATGATTTCATGAGATTTATGATATTTCTGGATTTTTGAGGGAAAGCCGCAAGATTTCAAACTTATAGTCTTTTTAAATATAAAAGTTGCGGTTTTCTAGTGATGTAAAGTGTCGTCCACCATGAGTTTTGCTGTGGTTTTCGAGACCCGTTTCGAGGAGATGGATGAACCGTCTCGGGTACATGGTGGGCTCCGTAAGATACCCCGGGGCAAGAAGATCGCAGGAGATGGCGTTGAGCCTGGCAGGGGATGGATTATCTACCGGTGACTTCATTTGGCACGGCGGATACCCAGAGGGTACCGACCGTGGCCGCTGGATTGAGATATGGATATTGATATGGATCAGCCGGATGGCTGAGGCCAGAGATACTGGACATGGATATATGAGATTTGGACAGTTTTGAGGTGTCGTTGCTGGACACGGATTTTATTGATTTCTTGGATATCATGCTGATGTTTAAAAAGAAAGTTTCAAAACAAGCAAGGAATAATTCTTATACTTACATGTTGAGATCCTGAGATGACTCATATAGCATACCTTCATGATAGTACTTTCATGTGGCATACATACCTGTTATTACATCCATGTGACATATATACTTGCCAGGACACTTGTGTGCATGCATACGATAGCCTTAGTAGATGTTATTTATTACTCACGAGCTGGCAACTCACCCCCGTTGTGCCACAGCTTTTCTGCAGGTCCGTTCCGTCAGCACTATAGCGGCGGATACTTTTGCTTCTTTTGCACTTTTTGCCTGGACTCGAGACTTTTGCTCATAGGTGGGTTATTATCATTTTGCACCACCTTATATGTTCATTGTATCTAGAACACTCCATCTACTGGTACTATTATTTCAGTTGTACCTGTCTTATTTGGATTACTGTATATTGACCTAGAGGAGAGATTGTGAGACTTGGGGATTTATTTTATGATATATCTGGAGTCGAGCTCACTTGAGCCGACATGTTATTTCTTATGCTTCATGCTTATTTACGCACATTGTCATTTTACATTGCGTGGGATTTGTGACCGCCTTGAGGCGAAGAGCTAGCTCCCGCTTGGGGATGCCATTTTCACGTTATTCATTTATATTCCTGTTATACTCGTTGGAGCTTATTTTACAAGGAAATTCTGCATGAATTTTGGGTAAATGGAAAGTTATTTTAAAAAAGGGAATTTGATGTGCTAATGGAGTAAAATGCTTAGATAAATTGGTTTTCCTTCATTCTAAAAATCTTAATTGGGTTTTGTATTCTGGGCTTCGGCTTACTTAGTTCATGGACGCCTTGAGACGTTTCGTAACCTAAGTGCCGGTCGCGTTCCGTATTTTGCGGGTCATGACATATCCGTAGTGATACAGAGTGTTCTAGAGAAATGCAAAGTGAATATAGGAGTGGCAGGGGTATACAAGGTCTTTGTCGTGAATGATGGTGATCGCAATTTCCTCTGCCATTATTCTAATCCCTTTATATGTCTTTACTTATTACGTTCTATACACCACAGTTAAGCTTGTTGGTTTTCTTCCTTCCCTACCGTTCGACACCTGCCTATGGTCTGGAGGAAGACTATCCAATAAGCTCAATAGGTGTACCCTCTCCTAATCCTAGGAGCCCTCACAACCTGAGAGAAGGTAAAGAGAAAAGACAAGCGAATAATCCTATTCAATCTCTCCAGAACCAGAATCCATCCTCGAAAAAGTTCCTTCGAGTTCGTATGTAACTATATGTTGGATTTATCCAATGGAAGTGGATGTTCGTAGTGATACGAGGTGTTTTGGAGAAAAGCAAAGGTGATATAGAAGTGGCAATGATGTATGCGACACCGTGACATTCCCAAATCCAAAGTGTTTTTTAAGAAGGTTCGATCAACTTGGTTTCATGAGTTTTAGTTAAAGGTCGGGTCATAGTCGCAGCCAGAGAGAGAGAGAGAGAGAGAGAGAGAGAGAAGAAACACTTAGCATGCACTCTAACCTAGATTAGAATGGTTAATCATTTTATCTAATCTGAATGGCTCCCACCGTTTCCTCGAATTCTCCTCCAAACCTAAAAGGAGAATTAGTCGGAATCACCCGAGGAGTAATCCTACTCATCAGTGGGAATCGTGATCCAACTATCATCGCATGATAACTTGATGGAAGCCACTCAACTCACCTGATCGCACGCTTTTGGCGTGTCGGATGTTCAAAGTTCTGAAGTTATAACCGCGATCAGGACGGTGTCGCTATGCAGCTAGCCGGTTGAGCACGGGTCGATCCACAGGGAGATGGTTGTATGTCCGTTCGAGTTTTAGACGAGTCAATAAAGAATGTGTATATGTTTGTTTAAATCTAACCTATGTGTTTTATATGCAATTATAAAGTTGTTAAGAAAAAGATACGAAAGTGTAAGCTAAAGAAATTCGCACTCAAAACCTTTGAGCCGAGTCTTGACCAATTGAAGCTAGAGCAATCGGCAACAACGTGGATTAGGGGATTTAAGCACGGTATTCGTGGAATCCGGCTTATTTACCCTTGTCCTTCCGTTCTTGTCTCTTGCTTTCGCCTCTGGCCAAACCGAACGCAACCGGTCGCAGTTAGAAATCACCGTTACCTTGGTAGGTTAGGGTGCCTAACGGAGCGCTTGCGTAATGTTTGGGCGGAGTTCAAAGGAAAATAACGGGAAAAGGAAATGAGGAATGAAATCTTAACTTACAGTATTGTATTTATTCTTAACAACAACAATTTACAACCATTCACAAAACGAACCAAAAAGAACAAAAGAAAAGATAAACAATGAAAAGAAAAGATTACAAGCAAGTAATTAAAAGTGCATGGAATTTAAGTGCAAGAAATTAAACTAGGAACCATAGAACCCAAAACAGGACATGGGTTCAATAACCAAATCTTAAACTTGCAAGCTCAATTAAGAGGTTGCAAGATCAAGAAAAGGCAAAGAACTCATGGAGAATGAAACACAAAAGAGAGAACATTATTGATTCCAAAATGATACAACTCCTTGAGATCAATGACCAAAGCTTAAACTTGCAAGCTCAATTAAGAGGTTGCAAGATCAAGTTAAGGTAGAGAGCTCAAGGGGGAAGCTAAGCAAAAAGAATGATACAAAATAACCTTCATCTTCATTTAACATCCACTCAAATGCTCTCACAACAATTTAATGGAGGAAAGATGAAGAAGAAGAAGAAGAAGTAAATTAAAATCTAACAAAAAGAGGGCATGAATAAGAACACCCTTGGCTTTGGCAAGTTCTGGACTATTTATAGGCAGGGAACTGGAAACCTAGGGCAACAATCTGCCTCCTTATAAAATTACCAAACATTCCCTAAAAGATCTCCTACTGAGGAGACCATACGGCCGCGGATCCGCGGCCTAAGAGTGCTTATGCCGCGGAACCGCGGCCCTATAGAGGAATTGGCTCTTCATCTTTTGTCGGTTTCCCTGGTTTTGTGTACTCTTTAGTGTGGTATATGTTGTTTCCCAGAATCTCTTCACAATATTTCCAGAATTCCAGCAGAACAAAAGGTGATGTGATGTGGATCTTTTGCCATGATTTTCTCGAGCTCCGTATAGATATGTTGGATGTTGTGTTGACATTGAGCTTTGTGCTTGAAAATGACATCGATTTGTCATTTTGTCCCTTAAACTGGTGTGTGGCAACATACGGATAGAGAGCGGAGACCCGTGTTTTATCTGTGGTTGGCAGTAATCCGGAATTTGTCGTACTTTTCTATGAATTTCACTGTTTAGAGCTGAGAACTAGTATCCTGCAAATATATAACAACCACTGATTAAAAACACCTGCCTATAAACAAACGAGCGTAAGAATGGACGGTATAAAATGCAATATTTTGGTATGAACAAATACCCCCAAATTTAACTTTTGCTCGTCCCGAGCAAAACCAATTATTCACAAAAAAGTCCTAACCGCACTTTCGCAGGGAACGCGATTGCACTAAGCACGTGCAACAAGCCGTTAAACCTCTAGGTGTCCCTAGTAGGAGGAGTGTTGTCTCCTGAGGGTTTTCAGCGGATTACACCCACAAAATCCCGTCAAGCTAGTGTCATAAGTTAACATCGATTCTACTCCTACAGTTTAGTATTTACGTTAGAAACTCTATCATCCTAAGTTAGAAATATCCAACCCTTATTTTTCACACCTCCTATCTATTTAACCTTGGATCTTATACGTTCCAAAAAAGTTTAGAAAGGTGTTGGTTCTCCTGAGTTTTCCTTCTAAAGTGCGGCCTCAAATCAGGGATTTTTATCAACTTTACAGAAAACACAAGTCTTATTCTTTATTTCTATCTTTTATCCAAACATCGATTGTATACCCCTACGTGTGTGTATATTTGCATCCCTACACTCAAGAATTCAATTCAAGCTATAATACCCTTGCCCTAATACCTAATACTACTTCTTTTCATTTAATTATGGACGGTGTTGCTCACACACTTTTCATGCGACTATTAATGTTTTTTGAGGCACTAACGGCCGATTACTGAATGTGTGAACTTTAAAGCGTAAATAACAGTTTCCAGGTCTTGACTTTATTCTATTTTTCTTTTTCTTTTTCTTTTTCTTTTTCAAGACCGGATATATTTTTCAATATGCTCTTTTGATGTTTAGCTTTAAATACCGTTTTTTCTTTCATCTAGGCTTTCAGGCAAGAGTATTTCTAGGTATCTTCTACTATCCCAAGTTTCAAGGTGCGTGTAAGTGCAGTTGTAGGGTATATACTTTCTGAATTTGAACTCAAGAATAGAAACTATTTTTCAGACTTATTCTTCAGTAGAGCTTCAATACTTTCCCCTCATCTTGACTTAACTTAAGAACTGAACTCAAGATTACCTATTTCTCAAAAAAAACTGTAAGGACGTATACTTACCAAAGTCAGACAGAATGAGGGTTATTTTTAGGGTTTTCAATTTCTAAGCCTAGAATTTAGTTATTTCTAATATATCAACTAAACTTTCAGAATAAAAATCTAAGTTACCCTATTAGCTAACTTGACGACAAAGTTTTTATATTTTTGGAAATTTTCTATTTTTGTGGGTTTTTAATAAGGTATGCAAATGCAAAATATATAAATGAATGCGAAGAAAGAAAGCTTACCGAGCACACCCCCAAACTTAAACTTGATAGTGCCCTCACTGTCAGGCTATACCAAGAGGGTCAAAATTGTCGGCGCTCTCCCTAAAAACAAATTATATACAAAACAAAAAGGAAAACAAAAAATATATACAAAAAAAGGGTCCCCCCAAACTTAAGTAAAACAGTGTTTCCACTGTTAAGCGTTGAAGTTCAGGATTAGGGGGGAAAGAACAGTATCAATCTATACAAGGCCTTACACAGGCCAAAAGTGAGGACCAACCATTCAAAGATTTTATCTCTATAATGTGCTGGTTGGTGAAAGAATGCGGAGAGGTAAGAAATGGAGAATACGCGAGATCGTATGGAGATAGAAGCGGGATACGGTCTCGGTATATGAGAAGAAGAATGGCGGAAGGGAGAAAGAAGTGGAATACGAACTTGGGGGTGAAAATGGATTGAATAAATTAGTACAATCTGTAATGATCGATGTGAAAAGATGGATTGTACTAATCTATCAATATGGCGAGAAATTGGGTCGAATCCCTCAAGATTCGTGAGAAACCATGGGTACGCCGAACTTGGTAAACCAGACACAAGATGTGAAAATGATACGGTTTCTTGCAATGTCGGAACGATGGAAAGGATGGGGGGAAGTGATTGAGGAAGGGTATCGGTTAAGGGTTCTGGAGGGTGTACACAGTCAATGACAGGGACAGGATGAATTGGAAAATCCGACTCATCAAGAAAAACTGGTTCATCCTCAAAAATATCCTCAAAATTTTCCTCAAAATTCAGCTTATCCATGCAAATTTCATCAAAATCAAGACGCATGTGGGGTTCGGGAAAAACAGTTAATGACTTGGGATGATGAATTGGAGAGAAAAACTCTGCCAAATCTACAGGTTCATCATCCAAAATATTCCCGGCGTCAATATCCTCAATCAAGTGAAAATTAATATTCTCAGACACCTCAACAAAAGCATGGATATTAATCAATTCAGGTTCTAGGGTGGAGGTGTAGAGGTCAAAAGGATTGGGTGTGGTTTCACTCGAAAAGGACCCTTCACAATCGGGCAAATCAAACACTACAAAGTCACACAACTCATATCTGTTCTATCTTTAATCAATGAATCGTTTGGAATACTAGATAGACATTCAAAACCGGAGTTGTGGGATTCAAGTTAAAATGGGTAGGCTTGATTTGGAAGGGAGTACATCTCACTCTCTCTACTCAAATTCTCAACCTGTCCTACCGCCTCTTCATACATTGGAAAATTTGGAGTTAGTTGAAAACTAGCTACCGGGTCACTAGGTTGTACGAGGGCGGCCATGGACGCATTCAAATCCATCATATGTTGGTACGACGCTACCCTAAAGTCTTCCAAAGACTGTTCCAGACTAGACATGGGTTGTGAAAGGGTTTCAGTAAAATATTCAAAGTTGTTTGGATACTGAAAACTCCCAAATGGCGGTTCAGAGGCAATGTGTAGGGAAGGTGTAAAAGTCGGGTAGGACTGGTAGGAATTGAATGGTTGGATAGGAGTAGGATCAACATTTGGATAAAAAGGTGAATGGAATTGTTGATCCCAAGAATCTGTAGTGGTGAAAGGAGTGAAAGATCGTCTACAAGATTGTTCAATATGTTCAGCGATGGACAAAGGGCGACTTGCAAAAGGAGTATCAACATAAGAGGGTGGGGGAGGTTGAAAATGTTGATACAAAGTGGATTGCGGAGGGCAAGTGTTTGTCCTAGACGCGTCTATGCGATCTTTCAATGAAATTTTGGGCATGGAGGGATCGTTCGATGTTCGGCCAAAGCAAGAACCATAAGAAGTAATGTCTGGTTGTGGGTACCAAAGTTCGGCAAGAGTTTTGCGAGGTGGGGTACCCATGATATGAGAGAGAAAGAAAGAAAGGAAGAGAAAAGGAAGGGAAAAAGAATGTGGATTTTTTTTTATTAAAAAAAATGTTTGTTTTTGGAGTTTTGAAAATTGTTTGTTTAAAAGAATACGGAATTATGGGACTAAAATTTACAAGCACAATCACAATCACAATCACAAAATGCACGAACACACCTAGAGCTAGGGTCACCTAGGTCAGCTAGACAGCTCCTAACTGTTCCAAAGGGATAGAAATAGTTACTCAAACCGCCTCTTCTCCGCCAATTGCGGCCAGGTAAGTGCCAGGTAAGTGGGAGGCTCCCCACTACGTAAGTAGTGGTCCTAATTAAGTAACCACTTACCTTGGACACACTTGCCTAGACACCGCAAAGTCAGGATAGGATAAACGGCCGATGCCTACAACCAGTCCTCTGTCCTATTGAGCGCGACGTCCTTAGGGCTGAGTCTAGTATTTTTTTTATCTCAAGGTAGTGCGTATGCAATTAGTGATTTATGGGGTCTTAGGAAGGGTGATGAAATCCCCACTCAATCTGAATTGGTGTTATAGCCCCTTAATGTCCGTATTAATATATGCAAAGCGGTAAACAAACAAAATATAAAACAACAAAAATTTATTTGGCGGCTGTGCAATTCTGTGCAAAGATACCTACAGAAAATACAGTATAGTGGAATTCAGAGAGGGAACTAGAGGAGAGAGAAAGGGCAGAAAAAATTTGGGGCTCAAAAGCCTCAATACGACCGCGGAACCGTTGCCGTATCCCCTCTTTGACTGCGGTTCCGCGGTCAAATTGATGAGCTGGCGCCTGAAATTTTGGTCAATATACGTGCCCTTCTCTGTACACCCTAAAAAAAATCTCTGTTTCTTGATTAGATTACTGTACTTGCTCCAGAATAGCCTGCTCACTTGCACACAAAAATTATCAAAAATAACAAAAAGATTTTTTTTAAAAATATATACAAAAAGAATATTAACCCGAATAATAAGAAAGAAAATACGCTACTGTCTCCCCGGCAACGACACCATTTGATCGAACGCTTTTGGCGTGTCAGATGTTCAAAGTTCTAAAGTTATAACCGCGATCAGGATGGTGTCGCTATGCAGTTAGCCGGTTGAGCACGGGTCGATCCACAGGGAGATGGTTGTATGTCCGTTCGAGTTTTAGACGAGTCAATAAAAAATGTGTATATGTTTGTTCAAATCTAACCTATGTGTTTTATATGCAAGTATAAAGTTGTTAAGAAAAAGATACGAAAGTGTAAGTTAAAGAAATCTGCACTCAAAACCTTTGAGCCGAGTCTTGACCAATTGAAGTTAGAGCAATCGGCAACAATGTAGATTAGGGGATTTAAGCACGGTATTCATGGAATCCGGCTTATTTACCCTTGTCCTTCCGTTCTTGTCTCTTGCTTTCGCCTCCGGCCAAACCGAACGCAACTGGTCGCGGTTAGGAATCACCGTTACCTTGGTAGGGTAGGGTGCCTAACGGAGCGCTTGCGTAATGTTTGGGCGGAGTTCAAAGGAAAATAACGGGAAAAGGAAATGAGGAATGAAATCTTAACTTACAGTATTATATTTATTCTTAACAACAACAATTTACAACCATTCACAAAACGAACCAAAAAGAACAAAAGAAAAGATAAACAAAGAAAAGAAAAGATTACAAGCAAGTAATTAAAAGTGCAAGAAATTAAACTAGGAACCATAGAACCCAAAACAAGACATGGGTTCAATAACCAAATCTTAAACTTGCAAGCTCAATTAAGAGGTTGCAAGATCAAGAAAAGGCAAAGAACTCATGGAGAATGAAGCACAAAAGAGAGAACATTATTGATTCCAAAATGATACAACCCCTTGAGATCAATGACCAAAGCTTAAACTTGCAAGCTCAATTTAGAGGTTGCAAGATCAAGTTAAGATAGAGAGCTCAAGGGGGAAGCTAAGCAAAAAGAATGATACAAAATAACCCTCATCTTCATTTAACATCCACTCAAATGCTCTCACAACAATTTAATGGAGGAAAGATGAAGAAGAAGAAGAAGAAAAAGAAGAAGTAAACTAAAAACTAACAAAAAGAGGGCATGAAAAAGAACACCCTTGGCTTTGGCAAGTTCTGGACTATTTATAGGCAGGGAACTGGAAACCTAGGGCAACAATCTGCCTCCTTATTGTTAGTTATATGTGTGCCCTAGAGGCCATTACTGTACATATGATGTATATTGTAGTGGATGCTTGGACATATATAGGGAGGACTTTCTTGCTCGACATGATAGTACGCTATCGGTTGTACTTTATCTTAACATGTACTCTGATTGTCTCTTTTGTTACATGTTGATAAAGCCCTTAGGATTTGTACTCGACTACTGGGACTATGATGAGATCATACCAGTGGGGCCACGGTAGTCTATGAGTACATCCTATAACTGTTCCTAGTCGAGGGTGTGTCGAGACAGGGCATCGATACACCAGAGTAGACTAGCGTATACGCATCTTGACCCATATGATGGGCGATGGATGATCCCATATCCATCGGTGTTTGACATCAAGGATGGTGTACGGGTGCTCAGTGGAGACTGGGTACACTGGACGGACTCGCCGAGAACTCCTAGATGGTCTATATACCTATTGTCAGATAGCAGTTCTCTGGCGACACTTGTACAGGTTAGTCTGTAGACCCGAGATCGTCATAGAGTCTTGTGTGATTCCTACTGTACTTTGATTTCCTCCCTACCACGGCTCTATTGAGTCGTGCAAACAGATGGATTTTGGGTACAGTCCCGAATCATATGGAGACAGTGAGCGATTGGAGGGGTTTCGTCTCTCCCGGTATAGGGAGTTGATGTCGCGCTATGTTTGATCAGCTATAACACTTAAATCCCTGGCCAGGGTTCTCGAGGTTTACTGATAAGTGTTATCAGTAGTTCCTCAACCTGTTATGAGCCGTAAATCAACATGACTTATAAAGTTACTGGGGTCTGACATTAACCACCCCTAGACTTCATATGCAACGTATCAGACGAAGAGACCGGACTGTACGGTAAGTGTTGCTTACAGGCTCGTAAGGGTTGTGATGAGTTCGCTCGTCGTCCACCTTTTCGTCATGTACCTGGGTAGCCGTTACGCACAGCTAGTGTCACTGACGTGCTTGTGGTTAAACCCATTGCCAGCGTACTGACGAGTCTTTAGAGTCCCACACAGAGGGTTCTCTCGTTCAGGCGAAAGATGAAGAGACCGTAAGTTGTTACGGCAGCCGTAAGGTGTTACGACAGGTTTTCGATTATGTTCGTGTAATTGTTACAGGAATAATAATCGGAAGAATAATACTGGCCTGATACCGGTATTATATTATTGGATTAATGGTATTCGTATTTTTCGGAATTCGGATGCGTGTATACAGTATACGGTATACGGTATACAGAGGAGGGGTATTTTTGTAATTGTTACAAGAATACCTTCTAGAAGGTGCCACCTCATAATGACATAATAATGACATCATTTATTTTGTGAAAATAAATAAGTGAGGTGTAAATTAAAAGGTATAAGCATGATAATGAGGTTGTTGTAGTGGAAGTACTATTAAAGCATGATACTTCTTTCATAATACATGCTTTAGTTAGTGCTATATTCTTTTTCATCTTGCTTAGACTTTTTAATTATGAAATGCACTTATTCTTTCCTCCTCCTTCTTCTTATAAATACCTTCACATAAGATGTGAAATCAAGGCATTCCAATCCTACACAAAATTATGATAAGTGTATCATAACAAGTGTATGAGAAAAGAAGAAGAAAGAAAGAAAATGATGGTTATCATTCTTCCTAGCTTAAACCCTCACATGAGATGTGAATCCAAAGCTTAGGATTTCAAGTTAATCCAATACACTTATCTCTACATCATCCTAGTGACCTCTTCTAGCAAAATTGGTCTCTAGGTTAAACTCTTGAGAAGAGTTTCTAGCTTGCACGAAAACTCTCGGGTAGATCATCTAGGACTTCGGTGGCTGGAGATCGAAAACATCGGCAACATCTAAAGGAGCCAAGGAGTTCACCAAAAGAGGAGAAAGGAGCAAAGGAGTTGCATCCAAGAGAAGACCCGAAGGACCGTATCATCAAGGTATAATCCCTAACATAGTAGATAAGATCTCTAGTTAGGATTTACTAGTTGTGGTTTAGACAAGATCCCGGCTCAAGTGCGTGCTGTGTGCCGAGGAAATTTTCGTTCACCGCTTCCGCCGCGCCACAAGAGTTTTGGGAGCATGCAGCACTCACCAACACTTATAAAATTACCAAACAACCCTAAAAGATCTCCTACCGAGGAGACCATACGGCCGCAGATCCGCGGCCTAAGCGTGCTTATGCCGCGGAACCGCGGCCCTATAGAGGAATTGGCTCTTCATCTTTTGTCGGTTTCCCTGGTTTTGTGTACTCTTCAGTGTGGTATATGTTGTTTCCCAGAATATCTTCACAATATTTCCAGAATTCCAGCAGAACAAAAGGTGATGTGATGTGGATCTTTTGCCATGATTTCCTCGAGCTCCGCGTAGATATGTTGGATCTTGTGTTGACATTGAGTTTTGTGCATGAAAATGACATCGATTTGCCATTTTGTCCCTTAAACTGGTGTGTGGAAACATACGGATAGAGAGCGGAGACCCGTGTTTTATCTGTGGTTGGCAGTAATCCGGAATTTGTCGTACTTTTCCATGAATTTCACTGTTTAGAGCTGAGAACCAGTATCCTGCAAATATATAGCAAACACTGATTAAAAGCACCTGCCTATAAACAAACGAGCGTAAGAATGGGTGGTATAAAATGCAATATTCTGGTATGAACATCACCACACTCCAGAAGGAATGTGCAAGACTGGCAAGTTTCCTGTATGTTTGAAACCCCCGATATGATTTTTACCCCTAGGACCCAAGTGACGTTGACGGAGTCAACAAATCAAAAAGTCCTAGTCAAGTTCAACCCGTCATTATCTTGATTGCATTAAACCCACCCGCACGAGCCCTTGACGGAGTCAACAAGGCCGCACGACTATCCTAACCAATCATATATCCATGCTACAAACAAGCACCACTCAGCTACCGCACACTACGTCTTGACGGAGTCAACAAACGTAGCACTAATACTAAGTACTACTTGAAGGAAATGACGGAGGGCTACGGCTGGTTTTTGGAGAAAAACCTTTAATGTAATGAACTTGATCTCGTTGAAGGAATCCAAGTGGTTTTATAAATATATAGTGGCGAAAACTTTTGCTAAAGAGGTCACTCCCGGTGAAGGGATCTCGGCTCTTTCCCGTCGAATGGGGTTGTTCATATCAGATTTTTGCATTTTTATACCGCCCAATTTTTATCATATTGCTTATCGGTAGGTACTCTTGAGCCGTGTTTGCTAGTCAATTGCAGGATACAAGTTCTCGGCTCTAAACGGTGAAATTATGGAAAGCACGACAAATTCCGGATTACTGCCAACCACAGATAAAACACGGATCTCCGCTCTCTATCCGTATGTTGCCGCACACCAGTCTAAGGGACAAAATGGCAAATCGATGTCATTTTCATGCACAAAGCTCAATGGCAACACAAGATCCAACATATCTACGCGGAGCTCAAGAAAAATCATGACAAAAGATCTACATCAAATCACCTTTTGATCTGCTGGAATTCTGGAAAAATTGTGAAGAATTTCTGAGAAAAAACATATACCAAACAGCAGACAACATCAAGCTATGGGATCCCACAAAATCCGAGGAGCCAACTCCTCTAAACGGCCGCGGTTCCGCGGCATAAGCATGCTTAGGTCGCGGAAACGCGGCCGTACGGCCTCTTCAGAGTGTAATATTTTAGGGGCAGTTTGGTCATTTTATGTGGAGCCAGATTCTTGCCCTAGGTTTCCAGTTCCCTGCCTATAAATAGTCCAGAACTTGCTAAAGCAAACGGTGCTTAATCTTGTATTGAGATTTTAGGTTATATGTTGTTGTTCTTCTTCCTCTTCTCATCTCTTCTCCATTAAAAACTTGTTGTGAGCTTTTGTGAGTGAAGGATGAATAAATGAGTTCTTTTTACTTATCTTGCTTGTCTTGTTCTTTTGTTAAATTGTAATTGCTTGTAATTTTCCTTTGCTAATATCTAGTTGTTGTTATTTGTTATTTGTTTCTTTCTTGTTCTCTTTTTCTTTATCCTAAACAACAATGATGCTTAAGCTTGATCCTTGCCAAGGTGAGGTCGCAAATAACTAGTTGTAATCTTCTAACCTCCTTCTTTCTATCTTCCTCCTTTGTTGTATTTTCCGTTTTTCTTGTAATGGGTGAGTAGTTTTTATACTTGTTAGGGTAGGATAAGGAAAGTTTGAGAGAAGGAAATCTCTCTCACTCTTTCCTTGCCCAACATCTTAATTCGGACTCCCGTTAATTGAACCACAATCCGCTCCCTACGGCACCCTATCCTACATGATAGCGGTGATTCCTTAGTGAGACCGGTTGTGGTTGAATTAACCGGAGGTTAACGCAAAGAGCCAAGAACGGACGAACAAGCACCAAAAGGAAGAACTTAAGCGTTGGAAAGCATAGCTTATACTCGCAAGTTCCTTCCTAGTCGTGCTAATCCCCGTTGTTGCCGATTACCGTAACACCGATATTAAGAGTGGCAACGAAAGAAGTGAGCGACTCCTAACTCAAACTAACCTAATCCTAATCCTAACAAGCTCTCTTTACATAACATTTTAGCACGTAGTTAATCTCAAAACAAACCTGGACATTTGGACTTAACTCGTTAAAGCACATAGAAAAAGATTCCCATCTCCCTGCGGACGACCCGTACTCAACCGGCTAGCTACAAGCGAAACCGTCTTGATTGCGGTAATAAACTTGAACACGCAAAAACTCTACCAATCAAATGGCGCCGTTGCCGGGGAGACGGTAGTTTATTTCTTTGTGTAATTTCGGGTTAATTTGTGAATATAAATATAATCGAAAAACAAAACAAAAAAAAATATACATTATAAAAAACCATCTTGTTATTTTTGATTAGTTTTTGTGCAAGTGTGCAGGATAAAAAGACGGTCGAGTTCAGTGCCAAAGACATGGGAAGTTAGACCCATATCTCGCGGCTACACCGCGACGGATCAATACGGAGCCAACAGTCTACTGTAAGATTCTGGAGCCGATCCAGTAAGCAAATCAAGATTCAGGACCACCAGACAAGAAGAGGACAGTCAAGTCAGCACCCACAAGAAAAATGAAGCTCCAAAGGCACCTTCAAGCCGCGGAACAGCGGCATTAGCACGCTTCGTCTGCGGAACCGCGGCGGGTTGAAGCTTTCAGGAGCCTAAATTTTGGGTAATTCTCTCTCTTCTCCTCCCCACTCTTCTGAACTCCACTGAACTGTGTTTTCTGCAGCCCTCTTTGCGCAAATTCTCTTCCCCCTTCCAATAAATTGTTTTTGTGCAGGATTCTTTGCGCCGCGCTTAAAAAAAATAAAAATTGATTGCAGTTGATTGTTACTTCTTTGCATTTATTAATACGGACTTTAAGGGGCTTGAAACCAATTCAGATTGGGTGGGGATTTCATCACCCTTCCCAGGACCCCAGAAATCACAAAAAGCATATGCATTGACCACTGTTAATTAAAAAATACTAGACTCAGCCCTAAGGACTTCGCGCTCAATAGGACAGATGACTAGTTACAGGCATCCGTCGTTTATCCTATCCTGACTTTGCGGTGTCTAGGCAAGTGTGTCTAAGGCAAGTGGTTACTTAATCAGGACCACTACTTACTTAGTGGGGAGCCTCCCACTTACCTGGCACTTACTTGGCCGCAATTGGCGGAGAAGAGGCGGTTTGAGGTCCTATTTTTAGCCCTTTGGAACAGTTAGGAGCTGTCTAGCTGACCTAAGTGACCCTAGATCTAGGTATGATTGTGCATATCTTGTTTGTGATTGCTTGAAGCCGTAAGTCCATACATATTTCTGTAAAGCTCTTTATAAAAAGAAAAAAAGGGAAAAAAATCAAAAACTTTTATAAAAACTTGCCTTTTGTCGCCAGAATCCATTTTTTCACCCACCACCCATCGTATTTCTCCTTTGACGTTTTCTTACCCTCACCTTCTCCGCTTTGACTACACTAAACTAGTTTAGTGTATGTCCGCTTGGACTCGGGACACTAGCGCCCGCCTAGTCCGCGTTACGTTAGTCGCTACCGACTACGCGAACGACTCAGACGTCGAAACTCCTTCCACGCCTCTTTCACCCTTACCTTTGCCGGCCAACTCCGACGTTGACCGGAATTCTGTTCATACATCCTCACCTTCACCATCACCAACCTCTTCTTCCGCGATGTCAGGATTTAATCCAAACATCTCTTTGACTCCCCCGGGATTGACTCCACTTGCTATGGATGCGAATAACCCACCACCACCGCCTGTTGTAGCGACGCCGCGAATCGCGCTCCAGAATCGTTTCTATCCCACCCGTTTTGCACTTCCCACCTGTCTTTCCCTTCCACCGGCCAATGGGGATAATTTTGAAATTAAGCTCCACTTCATTAACATGCTTCCGAAATTTCATGGGCTTGAATATGAAGATGCCTATATCTTCATCAACAAGTTCCAAAATGTTTGTGCCATGATGAAAACTACCCAGCTGTTAGACGATGCTATACGGCTACGGGTCATTCCATTCACTTTATGCGATCTTGCTGAAAAATGGCTGTATAGCACCGCTTCCCACTCCATAACCAGTTGGGACGAGTTTGTGAAAGCATTTCTCAAGAAATTCTATCCGAATCATAAAACCGCAAGGATCCGTAACGAAATCAACCAATTCTCTCAGCTTCCTACTGAACCCTTCTGGAAATGCTTTGACCGGTATAAAGACCTTCTTGTTCAGTGTCCTCACCATGGTATCGAGAAATGGCAACTTTGCCAAACCTTATACGAGGGACTGAACCCAGCAACCAAGCAGTTGTTGGAAACCATTTGTCAGGGCCACTTCCTATCGAAATCTGACGAGGAAGCGTGGCAATTCTTCGAGGACCTTGCGGAACAAACGCTTCAATGGGAGAGCACCAGACCTACTTCTTCTTCTTCCTCCACTTCTACTGGTCAGTCTACGGTAGGAATTCACCAACTTGACGTCTCTATTGCGATGAAAGCTGAAATGGCTGCAATAACGAGAAAACTTGAAGCAATAGAGAGCAAATTTTCATCTCCTGCTCCTTCCCCTGTTCTTCCCCTTCGTACCATTTATGCTGCTTGTTCCGATCCTTCTCACTTAACCGAAGAGTGTCCTTACAATCCACCATCTCAAGGACAGGATCAGGTTAATGCTGCATTTCAGCAAAGACCGAGAAATGATCCATACTCTTCCACTTACAATCCCGGTTGGAGGAACCATCCCAATTTCGCCTGGAATCAGAATCAACATCAATTCCAAGGCAACAATTTCCAGAGGCCCCCTCCTCCGCAACAACAAGCGCAAAAACAAACTCAACATCAGTTTCAGCAGCACTTCCAACCCCAACCTTTTCAAAATCAGACGAACAACTTTGCACCCAAAAATTCTTTTCCACAAAATAACTTTGTTCCGTCAAACAACGATAAGGTTTCCTCGCTAGAACGAAGTCTGGAGGCGTTCGTTAAACAATCGACACAATCCACCGCCAACATCCAGTCGTCTATTCAGTCTTTGGTGCAACACACTACTGCACACGGGCAAAGCATCAAGACCATCGAAGCTCAGATTGCACAGCTGAATGCGGCGTTAAGCGAATGAGAAAAGGGGAAGCTTCCATCTCAACCACTCCCAAATCCAAGTCACCCACATAATGTACATGTTGCTCTTGAACAACAGAACCATAATGTGAGTGCCGTGACTATATTGAGATCGGGACGGATGCTGCACAACAACATCGGCACAATAATTGAGGATAATGACACCCCGACCGCTTCTTCTTCTTCTTCTCCTTCCTCATCTTCTGAGCCTATTCTTCATTCTTCAAATCTTCCTCTTCTTCTGCTCTGAACGGACCCACTTCTCACTCCACGAAAACGCCAGCTCTGGGATCCGTTCCAGCTCCACAATCTCCACCACAAGCATTGGACTCAACCAATTTTAAAAACATTCCATTTCCAAACTGGTTGAGGTCCAATAAACAAAATCCACAAATGGAGAAGATTCTGGAGCTGTTTAAGCAGGTTAACATCAACATTCCCCTTTTAGATGTTGTCCAACAAGTCCCGTCCTACGCGAAAATCTTAAAGGACTTGTGCACGAAAAAGAGGAAATCTCAGGTACTCAAGAAAGTTTTCTTGGCTAGTGCTGTGAGTGATGCTCTTACCCAATCTTTACCGCAAAAACGGAAGGACCCTGACTGTCCTACGATTTCTATTACCATTGGGGATAAGAACATCAACTGCGCACTATTAGATCTTGGTGCCAGTGTTAACCTGCTTCCGTACTCAGTATATGAGCAATTAGGTGTAGGAGAGGTGAAACCCACACACTGTACTCTCTAAATGGCCGACCGATCAATCACCCATCTTAGGGGTGAGCTAGAGGATGCGTTAATCAAGGTCGGGGACTTCATATTCCCCGTTGACTTCATTGTTTTAGACACACAGCCTGTAGCTAACCCCCGGAATCAAATTCCGGTGATACTCGGTCGCCCATTCCTTGCAACCTCAAATGCTGTGATCAATTGTCGCAATGGTTCGATGAACCTATCTTTTGGAAACATGAAAATTGAACTCAACATTTTTAGGTTGGGGAATCAGCCCACCGAACCTAATGCTCATATACTAGACGTTTGCTCTATCCAGGAGATCACCCCAGAAGAGTGTGAATTCGAGGAGTTTTTGTTCGATCACGATAACCTTAACGCCACTAGTGCGTTCCTCTTCGAACCTGCTGCTGTTTCTGCGCCCGACAATGACTATGAGTGTTTCACTTTCTCGAACGATCTTAGCCACTCACCACCCGAGTTTGAATCCTTCGAATTTCCGGATGAGTTACCTGAACCATCCAACTCGGTCGCTTACACTCGTTTTGAACCTTTGCTGGAATCCTTTGAGTTCGAGACCTTTTCACCAATCTTGCCTTCAATTGTTTCACCTCCAATGCTCGAACTCACGCTTTTGCCGTCTCACCTTAAGTACGCTTACTTGGGTGAGAACGAGACCCTCCCTGTTATCATCTCGGCTTCTCTAGCTCCAGAGCAAGAGAAAGCCCTTCTTGTTGTCTTGCACAGCAATAGGCAAGCTTTTGGCTGGTCCATGGCGGACATCAAGGGGATTAGTTCCCTGATCGTTGAACTTCACATTCATTTGATGGATGATGCCAAACCAGCCAGGGATCCACAAAGGCGACTCAACCCAGTCATGAAGGAGGCTGTGAAAAAGGAAATCGTGAAGTGTCTGGATAGTGGTATCATTTACCCTATCTCTGATAGCCAGTGGGTTAGCCCCATTCACGTTGTCCCCAAGAAATCAGGCATAACGGTCATTACTAACGAGGCGAATGAGTTAATCCCTACTCGCACCCAAACTGGGTGGCGAGTATGCATCGATTACAGAAAACTCAACGCCGCAACGCGGAAAGACCACTTTCTACTACCTTTCATTGACCAAATGCTTGAACGATTGGCCGGACACGAGTACTACTGCTTTCTTGATGGCTACTCCGGCTATAATCAGATTCCCATCGCCGAAAAAGACCAGGACAAGACCACATTCACTTGTCCTTTCGGCACGTTCGCATATCGTCGCATGCCCTTTGGGTTATGCAATGCGTCTGCTACCTTCCAGCGGTGTATGATGGGAATCTTCTCAGACATGGTGGAGAAATTCCTGGAGATCTTCATGGACGATTTCTCCATCTTCGGCGATTCCTTTAACGAGTGTTTGATGCATCTTGACGCTGTCCTTACCCGATGTAAGGACAAGAACCTCACTTTGAATTGGGAGAAGTGCCACTTCATTGTGCGCGAAGGTATTGTCTTAGGACATATCATTTCGCAAAATGGCATAAAGGTTGACAAAGCGAAGATTGAGGTCATTTCCAATCTCCCTCCTCCCAGAGGCGTCCGAGACATCCGAGCCTTCCTTGGCCATGCCGGTTTCTATAGACGGTTCATCAAGGACTTTAGCAAGATTGCTAGGCCCTTGACTCTTCTACTGGCCAAGGACACGCCATTCGACTTCAACTCGAGCTGTGTGACTGCATTCGAGTCATTAAAAAGCTCACTTACTTCTGCTCCCGTTCTTTCTTCACCTGACTGGACGCACCTATTTGAGATTATGTGCGATGCATCCGACTTTGCCATTGGTGCTGTCCTTGGACAACACATCAACAAGATGCCGCACGTAATCTATTATGCTAGCCGAACCCTGAACGATGCCCAACTTAATTATACAACAACTGAGAAGGAATTCTTAGCTGTTGTATTTGCATTAGAAAAGTTCAGGCCCTACCTCATCGGCTCTCCAGTCATTATCTACACAGACCATTCTGCTCTGCGCCATCTTTTTGTGAAGAAAGATGCAAAATCTCGGCTAATACGTTGGATCCTCTTACTTCAAGAGTTTGGCCCTGTCATCAAGGACAAAACAGTATGTGAAAACGTAGTCGCCGACCATCTCTCACGACTTCCTTCTTCGCCGTCGCCTCAACTTCCGATCAACGATGTTTTTCCAGATGAACAGCTCTTGACAGCATCTTGCGAACCCTGGTTCGCAGATATTGTGAACTATTTGGCCATAGGATTACTACGGACTGAATGGTCACGTCAGGACAGACTTCGATTCTTATCCCAAGTAAAACACTTTTACTGGGACGAACCCTATCTGTTCAAGTACTGTCTCGACCAGATTATTCGTCGGTGTGTCCCTGACGATGAATTCAAGAGTGTGCTGTCATTTTGCCACGATCAAGCATGTGGCAGGCATTTTGGCCCTAGAAAGACAGCTGAGAAGATCTTGCAATGTGGTTTCTACTGGCCACAACTCTTCAAAGACGCTCATGACTATTGCAAGACTTGCTCCTGGTGCCAACACTTGGGCCGGATATCCCGGAGGAACGAGATGCCGCTCCAACCAATCTTGGTTGTGGAGATTTTCGACGTTTAGGGGATAGATTTCATGGGGCCGTTTCCCAGCTCTTTCGGGAATTTGTACATCCTTCTCGCTGTTGATTACGTCTCTAAGTGGGTCGAGGCTGTACCCAGCCGGACTAACGACAACAAGGTTGTCGTTAGGTTTCTTAAAGAAAACATTTTCTCCCGGTTTGGGCACCCCCAAGCGATCATTAGCGACAATGGAACTCATTTCTGCAATAAGACTTTCGAGGCCTTGATGCGGAAATATTCCATTAATCATAAGCTATCTACGCCCTACCACCCCCAAACCTGTAGGCAAGCTGAAGTTTCAAATTGGCAAATCAAGCAGATACTGGAGAAGACGGTTTCCAAGAACCGAAAGGATTGGTCGTTGAAACTCACTGATGCCCTTTGGGCATTTCGAACGGCTTATAAGACCGATCTTGGCATGTCTCCCTATCGGCTTGTGTACGGAAAAGCTTGTCACCTCCCTGTCGAAATAGATCATCGCGCATTTGGGCGATAAAGGAGCTGAATCTGTCTCTCGAAAATGCGGGCAGCCATCGGAAGCTGCAGTTGAACGAATTGAGCGAGCTTAGGGATGGGGCTTACGATAACGCGGTTGTCGTTAAGAACCGAACGAAGGTGTTTCACGATAAACACCTTTTGCGCAAAACTTTCGTACCTGGTCAACATGTACTGCTTTACGACACCCGGCTTCACTTCCATCCAGGAAAGCTCAGATCTCGCTGGAAAGGGCCGTATTTTGTGCGGAATGTGTATCCGCAGGGCGCTGTGGATTTGGAGAATCCAAAGGACGGTTCATTTTTTAAAGTGAACAGACACTGACTAAAACCGTACCTTAGCGCCGAACCAACAGAGGAGCTCCTGGTCTTACAGGAGCCGGTTTACCCTGCATAATCTTTTTCTGCCTACCACCAAACTTCGGTTATCCAGCCAAGAACATTGGACACTGTTCCAAATAAGTTTGGGGGTATGTATATACCATTTTGTATTTATTTGTGGATATTCTTTTCCATTTTTACTCTTTAAAAAACATTAAAAAAAATTGTGTATATCTAACCGACAATTTTGACCCTTCAAATGATCTCTTCCTGCAATGACAGTGAGGACACTGTCCAGTTTAAGTTTGGGGGTATGCTCGGTACGCATTTCTAACCTTCGCATTCATATGTATATTTTGCATCTGCATACTAAAATCCATAAAATCTATAAAAATCAGAAAATTTTCTAAAAACATAAAAACTTTTCTGTCAAGTTAGCTAGTGGGAGAACTCTGATTCAACATTTCAACGATTTTGTTTGATAAGATAAGAATAACTAAATCTTATTTTTAGATTTTGAAAACCTGAAAGATAACTCTCCTTTGAAGTTAACTATAGCTGATATACGTCTTTACATCACACTACACGTGTCGTGAGTTTTGGAAATTAGATGACAAGTCTTTTATGTCTAAAAACTTTTAAATGGATAAATGATTTTCTGAGGATCAAATAGGTTTGTTCTGAAATAAGTAATATCAAGAATAGTTTATGAAGTAAAGTGAATATGAAGGAATGTTATTGATGCCTTAATTGGAACCAAGTCTAAAAAATAACCCATCTGGAACTTGATTGGAATGATTACACACCGAACCCACTAAATACGTCTTTTATCCAAAAAATAATTGAACTGCCGGTTATATCTCCGTTCGCATTAAATCATCATGATTTTCACGCTAAATTGTCTTTTGTTTTTGGGCCTAGGAAACTTGAGTAATTAAGTCCGCTGGGGTGTCTCTACACTTAATGCCCTAAAGCCAACTGGTTTGGGTGCATTGGCCCAAAGCTCGTTAAGAAGCCTAGAAAGTCCAGATTAAAACAAAGTCAAGCAAGTGTTCTCTCCGAGTTAAAATTCCTAACGGTTCTTTGTGTGAGAATAATCTTGACAAAAGAAAGGTTTTTATAAAAAATATTTCTAGCGGAGATATGAAGGTTTTATTCTATGATAAAGACTATTGCACGTTCACAGAGGTGTGTATGAAATGAAAACAAGAAAAAGGTGGAGTGAAAAATAAGACCTAGTTTCCTGTTAGGGAAGATAGAAATTCTGAAGTTGAAACTTTACTTGAAAACGAAACTTGAAAAATGCTTAACTCTTTATAAAACTTATGTGATCCTTTTAAAATTTTTATCTGGGTTTTATTGTGTGACATGATGACTTTAATCGATCCTTCTGGAACTTAACGACACTATTTGCACTGCATGTAAAGACATATAAAATCTTAAGTTAAATAAGAAGCGAGGTGTGAAAAATAAAGGTTCGATAGTCTAGACATAGGATAATAGAATTGTTATTTTCTGAAACAAAACTTTAGGGTTTGAATCATAGTTATTTTGCAAAACTAGCTAGACCGGATTTTGTGGGTAGTATCTGCTGAAAACCCTCAGGAGATAACACTCCTCCTACTAGGGACACCTAGAGGTTTAACGGCTTGTTGCACATGCTCAGTGCAATTGCGTTCCTTGCGAAAGTGAGGTTAGAAATTTTTTATGAATAAATTGGCTTTTCTCGGGACGAGAAAATGATAAGTTTGGGGGTATTTGTTCATATCAGATTTTTGCATTTTTATACCGCCCAATTTTTATCATATTGCTTTTCGGTAGGTACTCTTGAGCCGTGTTTGCTAGTCAATTGCAGGATACAGGTTCTCGGCTCTAAATGGTGAAATTCATGAAAAAGCATGACAAATTCCGGATTACTGCCAACCAAAGATAAAACACGGGTCTCCGCTCTCTATCCGTATGTTGCCGCACACCAGTCTAAGGGACAAAATGGCAAATCGATGTCATTTTCGTGCACAAAGATCAATGGAAACACAAGATCCAACATATCTACGTGGAGCTCAAGAAAAATCATGACAAAAGATCCACATCAAATCACCTTTTGATCTGCTGGAATTCTGGAAAAATTGTGAAGAGTTTCTGAGAAAAAATATATACCAAACAACAGACAACATCAAGCCATGGGACCCCACAAAATCCAAGGAGCTAACTCCTCTAAACGGCCGCGGTTCCGCGGCATAAGCATGCTTAGGCCGCGGAAACGCGGCCGTACGGCCTCTTCAGAGTGTAATATTTTAGGGGCAGTTTGGTCATTTCATGTGGAGCCAGATTCTTGCCCTAGGTTTCTGTAAGTCCATGGTAACGCCCCGGCCGTCTAAAAAATGCCAAATGTGGAACAAAAACTTTTTACGAACTGGCGCTATCGTGTGCCGTAACCCGGATCTGCAATTAAAGCTAAACTAACAAATTGCAAAGGGGTAGAAACATTATACCGAATGATCCGAGTCCTTCGGTCTTCAACCATTATCCCACGCTTGTTGCGGCTGCTCCGATCTCCTGAATCTCCAATCTTCTCGTCCAGGTGGCACCACGTCGACGGATCTTTAAACGGGCTCCCGCCTCTGAACCGAGCCAACTCGGTCGTTAAGTTTGCTAAAAGAGACGACCAAGAAGATGTAGAGAATGAGTAGAATACTTTGTCTCGTTATGTCCAAGGCTACGGACGAGCGGTTAATGAAGTTGCCTTTTGGATCGATATGAAATGAGAAATGGAGTTTACTAATTTCCATGAACCAAAATCCTTATCAATCTTTTTCAAATGAAATCAATCAACAACCATACATTCCCACAAGAGAGGGGCCGACCAAATAAGTAGTGGGAGGGAGGTTAGTGTAGGAGAGGAGTGGTGACCACAAGGAAAAGATGAAGGAAAAATATCCTAAGCTATACAAAACCTCATTAATACAAACCAATCACAATTAACCTAGTCACCTTGTCATTAAATGCACCATTAATGACCAAATGACTCACTAGCCTTGTCACCCTCTCTAGAATCTTCTAGAACACTGACTCACCTCATCAAGAAAAGATAAATCCGTATTTAACAGAATGTCAAAATACGGCTGATAGAAAACTGGAAACTGGCAACTTCCAAAAGTGATCCTGAAACGAATTTCAGGATAACCCCGTATCAGTATAAACATACCCGCATTTGTATTACGACCGAATACAAATGCAACTGAGACAAAGATATTATATCTACACAGTATAATACTGGGTTTCGGCTTAAACCAAAGCCTACTAGTATTATCTTCCCGAAAACTGACACGTGCGAAAACGCACGTGTATTTTTCGAACCTTGCCATAAACCCATATGGCCTCTACAACGTTTCGCCCAAACTTGGGAAAGTGTCTGTGGGGGACTCTAATGACTCATCAACACACTAGCACTGGGTATAACCCCTAGCACGTCAGAGGTACAAGCTGTACGTAACGGTTTGCCTATGTATTGATTGGAAGGGAAGCTGACGAGCGAACTCATCCATAAACCCTACTGACCCTGACAGTGACAATGTATATACTGTCCGGTCCGTTCGTCTATGAGTATCGCATATCTGCCTAGGGGATGGTAACGTCAGATCCCCAATAGCAGTATAAGTCATGTCAGAGAGTGGCCCAGAACACCCTGAGATACTACTGGAGTACCTACCAGTAAATCTCCTGCCTCGGCCGAGGGCTTTGTGTAATGGCTCTCCTAGACACAGCGCGATCTCACCCCCAATACCGGGAGAGACGAATCCCCTGTCGATCCGCTCACTTTCCTCCAATGTGGCTCGGGACTGTACCCAACTAAAACCTGTTTGCACAACTCATTTGAGCATGGTAGGGTAGTAATCTAAGCACAGTGGGAACTCACATGAGACAAATGACGATCACAGGTCGATGAACTAACCTGTACACATGTCATCAGGGAACTGCTATCTGACGATATGTATAATACCAATTAGCAGGTTCCCGGCGAGTCCTATCCGGTGTACTCATAACCCAATGAGCACCTATATACATCTTAGGTGATCCAACTGACACCAGTGGCTTGTGAGACCGGCCACCGCCCCTCGTCGGGGTCTCGACTGTATACACTAGTCTACTCTAGAGTATCGATGCCCTTTCTCGAAACTCCCACGACTAGGGACACTTTAAGGATGTGCTTACAGACCCCAGCTCCCACGTATATGATCGCCATCATACTGCTGGTAGTCAAGCAAGAATCCTATGGGCTTTATCAACATGCAATAGTGAACTAAAGCATGTAAACGAGGATAAAGACAAACCAGATAGCATACTATCATCTTGAGCAAGACTGTCATATCGGTATAGGTCCTGCCTCAATCATTGCAATCACGTTCTTGCGATCCAATAATTGACTTTGAGGGCACTATCTCCAACAATCTCCCACTTGCACTCAAGGCTAATTATTGCGATGTCGCATACTCACAGCCCGTGTGATACCGAACACCCAACTTCTCTACTAATTAGTTTCACAAAGCTAGTTTGTAAAACTCTTGTGTTCGAGAAATAGCCTCAGTGAGTGGATCCGCCCTGATGTTTCTTTCTATATCTCTCTAAATCTCAAATTCGCGGAGAAAACCATCTCCTGAATCGAGTAATACCTGTCTTACAATATGTCTGGATATCTGATGGGATCTAGTTCATAAATGAACTCCAAATCCAAACTTCTTAGACTTTATTGATAACTGAACCTAATCAGTATCCAGCACCATGCCTCCCACAGTATCCTTTTGGACCACCTGTCCATAATACTGTCACTCGTCATAGGGAAAACTATAACTCTGACAATCACTCTGTCATCCATGTCAGCTTGGAAGCCTGGAATGATAACCGTCTCCCGAAGGAGGCTGCCGTCATCAAATTCGTAGAACAAGCACTTATGTTCTAAAACTGCTTCCTTATATTTCTTCAGGATTGGATTAATATAAACTTATTGCATCAAGTGCAAAAACAACATCTGGTGTGGTACTTGACATCTCATGATTAACTCAATTGCCTAAGCAAGTGATCTGCCAATCATGCACTTACCTCTCTTCTTCAGTCTGTAAGACACCTTTAGAGAGGGTGACTCCATCACCTGCAGGTACACTACCATGCCAGGAGTCATCTATTCTAAATACTATTAGAATACTGTCAAAGTACCCACATTGGGAAACTGCCCAAATCTAGATCTAAAACCATAAATCTAGTAACTAGAATGTCCAATATTATATCCATATCCTGTTTGGAGAAACAACTGTGTGATGACCACAGTACAACCGATCGTAGTATAGGAATTTTACTTCCTACTCTGTGTATGTCATCCAAATATCAGGACATCACACCCTACTACCTTCTTAACAGATCCATCCCCTATTTTGATGAAGTCAAAGCCATGATTATCTCATCAAAATTAGATGATCTTATCTCCGCCATATCTGTTCAAGCCTATAAATAGACATAAGCTTCTTGCCCACTATGCTTCCGTTGCTCCCACTGATTACGACAACCCTCTGGCAGAATAATATATATACGTACACTTCTAAATCTAGTTTAGAACGGCGTTATACTTATCCTTTTGCCGGGTCTCATAGCCTGGAACAACAGTAGTGTCAAGTCTGGATAAACAAGAACCTCCCTGTCACCGTCCTTGAGGCTACCTGAGTACCTCTCGGGTGTCTGAGGTTACCCACCATGTCTGCGGAGTGGCTATTGGAATGTCAAACTTGATTGAATATATAGGTCCTATTAAATTTTCTGTAATCGTTTGCGGTTCTGGAATCACTTCCAGTTCTACCATACTCCCACTACTGTTTTCTGAAAAAGTCCATTTTTAATAAAACTGTGGAGAGTCTAGAACAATATCACTATTGATCTTCTAGATGGTAGAAATGTCAACCCTCGTCAAAGCCAGGGTCAACCCACAAACAGCCATTACAGAAACGTGCCTTGAGTTATCCAGTGTCTGGTTTTAAGCATAAGTTGGACAACTCCCCGTATCTTAACATTGTTAAGATATGAACCATTCTATATCTAATATAGAAACAGAGGCACTAATTTAATGTGAACCAGATTCAAAACATGCAGCTGTCTCCAGTGCATATTAACTTAATGGAGAGAGGCTTATCAGCATTACTCAACTTAGGAATCCATCCAATTATGAGTAACCCGAAAGAGAAACAAGTTTCTCAAAACCGTTACTATCAACTGAATACCAGTCACAAGAATCTACATCTTCGATCTCTTTGAAGAATCCCGATACTTGCGACACCTTGTTCTCTACTTTATTCTTATACCCACAACTTCTCAAAACTTAGACATTGTATTTCTACGAAACACTTGTCTAAAAACTAGAGAAGTCATAAGTAAACAGAACATAGTATGAGGACCCACTCCTTTGTCCTGACGGACACTGGACAACATACAATACTCTGTATAAGTCCGCTGAGTTGAATAACTCAAAACCTGTGCATCGTAGGTTGAAAACTGTGCCCAGGTGATTTTCTCAAATATCACCAATTACAACGAATTATGATATATTGAGGATGATCACCTAATTCCCAATAACTTACTCTCACTCATCATCTATAAAACTATACAGATATGAGAATGAAACCTGGTAAATATATACCCTAGAGTAAATATCTAATTGAGAAATCAGTTTTACAATTAACAATGCATAGTGAAACTGAAACAGGAAAATGTTTCGCAGGGGTATCCTGGTATTCTTAGTAATGCCTCTTCCATAATCTAATTCATGAATTTAACCGTATATCTCTTTACCATCTTCCAAATCCCTTTATTTGTCTTTAGTCGTTACCTTCTGTACACCCCTTAGGCTAAGTGGTTTTCTTCCATCCCTACCGTTCGGCACCAACCTATTGTTTGGAAGAAGACTATCCAGTAAGCATAATAGGTGTACCCTCCTAAACCAAGGAGTACTCACAACTTGAGAGAAGGTGATGATAAAAGACAACTGAATAATACCTTATTCTATTAAAGGTGAAATAGGAGTGGCGATGAAGTACGTGGTTTGGTCGTGTATGATAACAGTCGCAATTTATTTTGCCCTCTTTCTAATCCCTTTATTTTATATTTACATATTACCTTCTGCACACCCTACTTAGGTTAATTGGTTTTCTTCATTCCCTACTTTTCGGCATCTGCCTATGGTTTGGAAGAAGACTATCCAATAAGCGTAATAGGTGTACTCTCCTAAACTAAGGAGCCCTCGCAACCTGAGAGAAGGTGATAATAAAAGACAACTGAATAAACTAATTCTATTTCTCCTGAACCTGGATCCATCCTCGAAGAAGTCCCTTCGAGTTCGTATATAACCATACGATGGATCTATCCAATGGAAGTGGATATCCGTAGTAATACGGGGTGTTCTGAGAAATTCAAAGGGTAAAAGAAGGAGCGTCAATGACTTATGCAACTATAGACAATCCAAAAGCCAGTATTTTAAGAAGGTTCGGTCAACTTGGTCACTGAGTCATAGTCTAGGCTCGGTCAAAGGTCGCTGCCAAAGAGAGAGAGAGAGAGAAAAGAAACACTCTGCATGCACTCTAACCTAGATCAGAATGGTTATCAATTTATCTAATCAGGAAACCCCCCACTGTAATCTCAAATTCTCCTCCAAACATGAAAGAAGAATTAGTCGGGATCACCCGAAGAGTAAACCAACTCATCAGTGGGAATCGGGATCCAACTATCATCGCATTATAACTTGATGGAAGCCACTTAAGTTATCACACTCCAGAAGGTATGTGCATGCCTGGCAAGTTTCCTGTATGTTTGAAACTCCCAATATGATTTTTGCCCCATGCTTTTATGACCTTGGCGTTGGTCAAAATATCATAAGTCACATGTCAAGTTTAGCCCGTCATTGTCCAGGTCAATTTGAACCCACCCGTACATGCCCTTGACGTTGGCCAAAATGGCAGAACGACTGTCCCAAACCAACACATCTATCTATGCAACAGATAAATACCCCAGCAGCTACCAAATACTATGCCTTGGCGTTGGTCAAAATACATAGCTTGAATACTACTGACTATCTATAAGAAATGACGGAGGGCTACAGCTGGTTTTTGGCGAAAAACCTTTAACGTAATGAACTTGATCTCGTTGAAGGAAACTGATAGCTTTTTATAAAAATATAGTGGCAAAAACGTTTTGCTAAAGAGGTCACTCCGGGTGAAAGGATCTCGGCTCTTTCCTCGTGGAATGAGGTGCAGGATATTCCATCTGAATACCGCGATGCAAAGCAACTTATAATCGACTATATTGAAGTTACTACCCTGACGTAAACTTCTGCCCAAGGGGTCTTTCCCGGTGAAGGGATATCAGCCCTTGCCTCGTGGAATGAGGTGCAGGATATTCCAACTGAATATCTCTATGCATAACAAAAGTAAACATCTTTGTAATAACACCTTTTTAAAATTTGTTCCAACAACATCAAATATAGGTTTGTTTTATCTTGCATTGATAAGAATCAACGCAGTCCCATCAATCAATCACACCAGAAAAGAACGAAAATAAAATGTACGTATATGCCATCCGCATTCGTCACTGGGTCCCGTCATCACCCGTTAGGTTACTTAACTAACGACAGAGCGGGGACTAGACTAGCACGGGTGTAAAAATACAATAATCGCTCCAGGCGTGATAATATGCAACATTACAGAAAAGTAATAAGCATCACAGAACAATACAGATAATCTGGGATCCCCGGGTTTCACAGAACCGCTGCTGAAACCTGACGTTCCCCTGGTCGTGTGGATAGCCTGTGCAATGAAACCTAGACCCCTACGGGTGCGGCAAGTTACCCGCCAAAACCTGAAGCGAGGTAGTCCCCACAACATAGTGAATGGAACACCCGGCACTTCACGGAATCCGGTAAATTGAGTACCCCTCCTTGGGTCAACCTGTACTCCCTACGAGTGCGGCGAATAGTCTGCCAATTCTAGAGTGAGGTCCCTTTGCCTCTCAAAGCCATGAGATACGGACCCGTTGCCCTCCAGAACCCGGCTATCCGTGCACTCCTTCGCGGGATAAACCTAGTACAGAAATAAAAATATGTACAACGGGTACATCGACCTCAACCCGGTCGTGCCCCAAAAGAATATTATACAACAGGCAGTAACGACAGTCCACATGTTGGACGCTCGCCCCGCAATATCAAATGTACAAATAAATCCAAACAGCACTATCATTGCACCCTGCTATCCATCACGACAAATCCGCAACAATACAGCACAACACAGAACATCAACGCGAATGTCACGTTCGCAAACCCGTCTAAAAGAACTATAGCAATCAGACGCGGTTTACCGATCAAATGACATTCCCGGTCGGAGATATAATGTAAATACTGCATACTAACAAATTTAAAATTTCGATCGACTAAATTTCCCGAAGTGGGCCCCACGAACTTCTGCTGTACAGTAACCAAATATGGGCCCAAAAGAAACATTCCAGAAACCACAATTCACTGTGTAGAAGCTACTGTAGAAAACTGGAGTTCCAATCTCACAAAACGGCGGCGGATCAGCGGCCAAACCCTTGTTTGGGCCGCGGATCCGCGGCGTTACTGTTGAGTTGGGCCACCAAATTTCACCAGTATTCTAATAAAAGCCTGCTTGTTTTTCTGTGATGCTCAAAATAATTTTTTGACCCTTTTAAAAATCGACAGAAACTTTAATGCAGAAAATTGTTGTTTCGGAAATTCCATTCGATCGATCTTTTAAACGCGTTAGCATAAGTTAGTATAGCTTAATGGTGAGGCTTTGATACCACTGTAAGTCCACGGTAGCGCCCCGGCCATCTAACAGACGCCAAATGCGGAACAAAAACTTTTTATGAACTGGCGCTATCGTGTACCGTAACCCGGATCTGCCATTAAATCTAAACTAACAAATTGCAAAGGGGTAGAAATGTTATACCAAATGATCCGAGTCCTTCGGTCTTCAACCATCATCCCACGCTTGTTGCGGCTGCTCCGATCTCCTGAATCTCCAATCTTCTCGTCCAGGTTGCACCACGTCGACGGATCTTTAAACGGGCTCCCGCCTCTGAACCGAGGCAACTCGGTCGTCAAGTTTGCTAAAAGAGATGACCAAGATGATGTAGAGAATGACTAGAACACTTTGTCTCGTTACGTCCAAGGCTATGGACGAACGGTTAATGAAGTTGCCTTTTGGATCGATATGAAACGAGAAATGGAGTTTACTAATTTCCATGAACCAAAATCCTTATCAATCTTTTTCAAATGAAATCAATCAACAACCATACATTCCCACAAGAGAGGGGCCGGCCAAATAAGTAGTGGGAGGGAGATGAGTGTAGGAGAGGAGTGGTGACCACAAGGAAAAAATCAAGGAAAAATATCCTAAGCTATACAAAACCTCATTAATGCAAACCAATCACAATTAACCTAGTCACCTTGTCATTAAATGCACCATTAATGACCAAATGACTCACTAGCCTTGTTACCCTCTCTAGAATCTTCTAGAACACTGACTCACCTCATCAAGAAAAGATAAATCCGTATTTAACAGAATGTCAAAATACGGCTGATAGAAAACTGGAAACTGGCAACTTCCAAAAGTGATCCTGAAACGAATTTCAGGATAACCCCGTATCAGTATAAACATACCCACATTTGTATTACGACCGAATACAAATACAACTGGGACAAAGATATTATATCTACACAGTATAATACTGGGTTCCGGCTTAAACCAAAGCCTACTAGTATTATCTGCCCGAAAACTGACACGTGCGAAAACGCACGTGTATTTTCCGAACCTTGCCATAAACCCATATGGCCTCTACAACGTTTCGCCCGAACTTGGGAAAGTGTCTGTGGAGGACTCTAATGACTCATCAACACACTGGCACTGGGTATAACCCCTAGCACGTCAGAGGTAGAAGCTGTACGTAACGGTTTGCCTATGTATTGATTGGAAGGGAAGATGACGAGCGAACTCATCCATAAACCCTACTGAGCCTGACAGTGACAATGTATATACAGTCCGGTCCGTTCGTCTATGAGTATCGCATATCTGCCTAGGGGCTGGTAACGTCAGATCCCCAATAGCAGTATAAGTCGTGTCAGAGAGTGGCCCAGAACTCCCTGAGATACTACTGGAGTACCTACCAGTAAATCTCCTGCCTCGGCCGAGGGCTTTGTGTAATGGCTCTCCCAGACACAGCGCGATCTCACCCCTAATACCGGGAGAGACGAATCCCCTGTCGATCCGCTCACTTGCCTCCAATGTGGCTCGGGACTGTACCCAACTAAAACCTGTTTGCACAACTCCTTTGAGCGTGGTAGGATAGTAATCTAAGCACAGTGGGAACTCACATGAGACAAATGACGATCACAGGTCGATGAACTAACCTGTACACATGTCATCAGGGAACTGCTATCTGACGATATGTATAATACCAATTAGTAGGTTCCCGGCGAGTCCTGTCCGGTGTACTCATAACCCAATGAGCACCTATATACATCTTAGGTGATCCAACTGACACCAGTGGCTTGCGAGACCGGCCACCGCCCCTCGTCGGGGTCTCGACTGTATATACTAGTCTACTCTGGAGTATCGATGCCCTGTCTCGAAACTCTCACGACTAGGGACACTTTAAGGATGTGCTTACAGACCCTAGCTCCCACGTATATGATCGCCATCATACTGCTGGTAGTCAAGCAAGAATCCTATGGGCTTTATCAACATGCAATAGCGAACTAAAGCATGTAAACGAGGATAAAGACAAACCAGATAGCATACTATCATCTTGAGCAAGACTGTCATATCGGTATAGGTCCTGCCTCAATCATTGCAATCACGTACCTGCGATCCAATAATTGACTTTGAGGGCACTATCTCCAACAGTTTCCAGTTCCCTGCCTATAAATAGTCCAGAACTTGCCAAAGCCAGGGGTGCTTGATCTTGTATTTAGATTTTAGGTTATATGTTGTTGTTCTTCTTCCTTTTCTCATCTCTTCTCCATTAAAAACTTGTAGTGAGCTTTTGTGAGTGAAGGATGAATAAAGGAGTTCTTTTTACTTATCATGCTTGTCTTGTTCTTTTGTTAAATTGTAATTGCTTATAATTTTCCTTTGCTAATATCTAGTTGTTGTTATTTGTTATTTGTTTCTTTCTTGTTCTCTTTTTCTTTATCCTTATCAACAATGATGCTTAAGCTTGATCCTTGCCAAGGTGAGGTCGCAAATAGCTAGTTGTAATCTTCTAACCTCCTTCTTTCTATCTTCCTCCTTTGTTGTATTTTCCGTTCTTCTTGTAATGGGTGAGTAGTTTTTATACTTGTTAGGGTAGGATAAGGAAAGTTTGAGAGAAGGAAATCTCTCTCACTCTTTCCTTGCCCAACATCTTAATTCGGACTCCCGTTAATTGAACCACAATCCGCTCCCTACGGCACCCTATCCTACATGATAGCGGTGATTCCTTAGTGAGACCGGTTGTGGTTGAATTAACCGGAGGTTAAGGCTAAGAGCCAAGAACGGACGGACAAGCACCAAAAGGAAGAACTTAAGCGTTGGAAAGCCTAGCTTATACTCGCAAGTTCCTTCCTAGTCGTGCTAATCCCCGTTGTTGCCGATTACCGTAACACCGATATTAAGAGTGGCAACGAAAGAAGTGAGCGACTCCTAACTCAAACTAACCTAATCCTAACCCTAACAAGCTCTCTTTACATAACATTTTAGCATGTAGTTAATCTCAAAACAAACCTGGACATTTGGACTTAACTCGTTAAAGCACATAGAAAAAGATTCCCATCTCCCCGCGGACGACCCAAACTCAACCGGCTAGCTACAAGCGAAACCGTCTTGATTGTGGTAATAAACTTGAACACGCAATAACTCTAACAATCAGCAGGATATCCCAAACTGAATACCATAATGCAAAGCAAAAATTATTGACTATAGTAAAGTTATTACGTTGACGCAAACTTTTACCCAAGGGGTCACTCCCGATGAAGGGATCTCGGCCCTTGCCTCGTCGAATGAGGTGCATGATATTCCAAAATGAATACCACGATGAAAAACAAAAGTGTACGTCTGTAATGTCATTTTTTTAAAAACTTGGTTCCAACAACATCATATATATATAGGTATGTTTTATCCTTGCATTGATAAGAATCTATGCAGTCCCATCAATTAATCACACCAGGAAAGAACGAAAATAAAATGTACGCATATGCCATCCACATTCGCCACTGGGTCCCGTCATCACCCGTTAGGTTACCTAACTAATGACAGAGCGGGGACTGGGCTAGCGCGGGTGCAAAACATATACAACATCTACTAGTATATATAAATATATATAACAATCGTCCTAGGCATGATATAAGCAACATCACAGAAGTAACACATAATGGCGGATAATCTGGAGCCCCGTGTTTCACTTGAGCCACAAGTGAGACCCGACGTTCCCAGTCGTGTGGATAGCATGTGCAATGAAACCTAGACCCCTACGAGCGCGGCAAGTTACCCGCCAAAACCAGAAGTGAGGCAGCCCCCTTCAACAACGTAAATGGGCCACCCGACACTTCTCGGAATCCGGTAACTTGAGCGCCCCTCCGTGGGTCATACCTATACCACCTACGAGTGCGGCGAATATGTTGGAGATAGTGCCCTCAGAGTCAATTATTGGATCACAGGCACGTGATTGCAATGATTGAGGGAGGACCTATCCCGGTAGGACAGTCTTACTCGAGATGATAGTATGCTATCTGGTTTACCTTTATCATCGTGTACTGCTTTAAGTGACCTGACAAGTTGCTATTACACGTTGATAGAGCCCCTAGGATTCTTGCTTGACCACCAGCAGTATGAGGGCGATCATATACGTGGGAGCTGGCAGTCTATAAGCATATCCTTAAATGGTCCCTAGTCGTGTGAGTTTCGAGACAGGGCATCGATACTCCAGAGTAGGCTAGTATATACAGTCGAGACCCCGACGAGGGGCGGTGGCCGGTCTCACAAGCCACTGGTGTCAGTTGGATCACCCTAAGATGTATACAGGTGCTCATTGGGTTATGAATACACCGGACAGGACTCGCCGGGAACATGCTAGTTGGTCATATACCAGACGTCAGATGGCAGTTCCCTGGTGACATGTGTGCAGGTTAGTTCATCGACCTGGGGATCGTCATTTGTCTTGTGTGAGTTCCCACTGTACTTTGATTACTACCCTACCACGGCTCAAAGGAGTCGTGCAAACAGGTTTTAGTTGGGTACAGTCCCGAGCCACATGGAGGCAGTGAGCGTATCTTCAGGGGTTCGTCTCTCCCGGTATTGGGGGTGAGGTCATGCTGTGTCTAGGAGAGCCATTACACGAAGCCCTCGGCCGAGGCAAGGAGATTTACTGGTAGGTATTCCAGTAGTATCTCAGGGTGTTCTGGGCTACACTCCGACATGACTTGTACCGCTTTTGGGGGTCTGACTTTTACCAACCCCCTAGGCCCGCCATGCGATGCTCATAGACGAACGGACCGGACTGTACGGATATTGTCACTGACAGGCTCAGTAGGGTTGTCAGGCTGAGTTCGCTCACAGATGTCCCTTTTAGTCAATACCTGGTAGCCCGTTACGTATTGGCTTATACCTCTGACGTACTAGTGGTTAAATCCACAACCAAGGTGTTGACGAGTCTTTAGAGTCCCCCACATTCAGTTACTCAGCTTTCGGGCGAAAAGTTGCAGAGGCCGTATGGAGATATGGCAAGGTCCGATCAGATACGTGCGGTATTGCACGGATCAGGATCGGACAGTTTGTACTACTGGCCGTATGGATATATGGCAGGGTTCGATCAGATACGTGCGGTATTGCACGGATCAGGATCGAACGGATATTACTAGCCGGCTTTGGTTTAAGCCGGATCCTAGTATAGTACAGTGTAGATTTTGTCTCATTGCATTTTTATTTCGGTCGAAATACAGATGCGGGTGTGTATGCACAGTATCGGGGTTTTCCTGTAATTTATTACGGGACCAGTTTTCTGGAGTTGCCAGTTTGCTTTTAGTTTCGGCCGATTTCCTTTGCATCGTTCATTGGCCGAAGATTGGTGGAGGATGGCTTATTTGCATTGTTGCAAATAAGTATTTGAGGAGGGGTTCTTTGCATATTCTTGTGTCATGATGGTTGCACCATCCCTTGACCATTTGACACTTTCTTTTCCATCATGACTTGACTTTTGGCTCATCATGGTTGTTGATGATGAGGTTGGTGGTTGGTGGTTGAGTGTGGGTTTTGTTTTGGTGATGATTTCTTTTGTATGATAGCTTTCTCTCTCTCTCTCCATTGGATAATTAGATGGCTCTCTCATTATCCATCATACTACACATTCATTCTCCTCTCTCCAAGAGTGATAGCCGGCCAAAGCATGAGGGGGCTGTCCAAATTTTTGCATGTGGGATTTTTGCTCTTTTGCTTTTGTAAAATCCTACAAGTCCCTCCATATTGTTCTCATATCATTTTCTCCACAAAAAGGCAATTCCTACAACCCCAAAATGAGACTTGTACACCATATTCTACAGCAAACCTTGGGCACGTCGACTAGCCAGCTTCATGCCCGAGTTGCCTCGGCATTGAGGTGGGAGCCCATAAAAGAAGTAGGCGATGTGGTGCACTTCCGGCGACGAGGAGGAGACGGGACATTCCGCAGGAGATTGGGACGACGACGAGAAGACCGGAGGACTCGGATCTGTCGGTATATCTCTCTTCCCTTTCTTGTAGATAGCTAGGACTAGTTAGTGGTTCGATCCGGGTATTAGTGCGCGGCGGTTTGCCAGTTCAAGTAAAATTAAAGTTTATCACCGCTTCCGCATTTGGCCGTCGGATTGACGGCCGGGGCGCCGCCGTGCACTTACAGTGGTATCAGAGCCTCGCCATTAACTTAGTCTAGCTTGGTTTAATGTGTTTCGCATTTCCGATCGACCAAAACTCCAAAATCTACATTTTTGTTAGCATCAGTTTCTGTTGAAATTTTTTGGTCTCGAAAAATTTTTCAGGTTGTAAAATATTGATGTACTGGAAAATCTAAGAGCTCTGTAAAAATTCGATGAAGTGAATCCACAGTTGGAGCGCGGAACCGCCGCAAATACCCCCTTCCCGCCGCTGTTCCGCCGCACACTGTAGGGATCCCTGCACCAATTTTTTACAGAGGCTTTCTGTGCTTAAAATATGGGTTTTGGAATATTAATTTTGGGCCCATAATTTCTGTGAGTGCTACAGTATTGTTTGGGGGCCCACTTGTTAAAGTTTGATCGATCGGATATTTTAAACACGTTATTTCACAGTATTTACATTATATCTGCGACCGTGAATGTCACTTGATCGGTAAATCCGGTCTAACTGCTATAGCCCGGTTAGACGGATTTGCGAACGTGACTTTCACGTTGATGTTCTGTTTTTGCTGTGATGTTGCGGATCGGTCGTGGGGGATAGCCTGGATGCAATGCTAGTACAGTTGTGGTTGTATTATGTACATTTGATATTGCGGGGCGAGCGTCCGACATGTGGACTGCCGTCACTGCCTGATTGTATTATTATTTTGGGGCACGACCAGGTTGCGGTCGATGTACCCGTTGTATGTACATTTTACTTTCTGTACTAGGATTACCCCGCGGAGGGGTGCACGGATAGCCGGGTTCTAGAGGGCAACAAGCCCGCATCTCATGGCATTGAGACGGAGGGGGCTTCACTCTAGAATTGGCGGGCTATTCGCCGCACTCGTAGGGGGTACAGGATGACCCAGGAGGGGTGCCCAAGTTGCCGGATTCCGTGAAGTGCTGGGTGGTCCATTCACGTTGCTGAAGGGGGCTGCCCCGCTTCAGGTTTTGGCGGGTAACTTGCCGCGCCCGTAGGGGTCTAGGATTTCATTGCACAGGCTATCCACACGACTAGGGGAACGTCGGGTTTCAGTAGTGGCTCTGTGAAACCCGGGGATCCCAGATATCTGTATTGTTTCTGTGATGCTGTACATTTTCTGTGATGTTGCTTTTTATCACGCCTTGAGCGAATATAATATATTGGTATATATATTAGTAGATGTTGTATATGTTTTGCATCCGCGCTAGTCCAGTCCCCGCTCTGTCGTTAGTTAGCTAACCTAACGGGTAATGACGGGACCCAGTGGCGAATGCGGATGGCATATACGTACATCAGTATATTTTCGTTCTTTGTGGTGTGATCAATTGATGGGACTGCATTGATTCGGATCAATGCAAGTTAAAAACAAACCTAATGTGATGTTGTTGGAACACTTTTCAAAAAGCTGTTATTGCAAGGACGTTCACTTTTGTTTTGCATCGTGATATTCAGTTGGAATATCCTGCTCCTCAGTCGACGAGGCAAGGGCCGAGATCCCTTCACCGGGAGTGACCCCTTGGACAAAAGTTTGCGTCAGGGCAATGAATTCACTATAGCCGATTACTTTTGCTTTGCATCGTGGTATTCAGTTGGAATATCCTGCACCTCATTCAACGGGGAAAGAGCCGAGATCCCTTCACCGGGAGTGACCTCTTTAGCAAAGGTTTTCGTCACTATATTTTCTAAAAAGCTATTCGTTCCTTCAACGATATCAAGTTCATTACGTTAAAGGTTTTCGCCAGAAACCATTCGTAGCCCTCCGTCGTTTCATATGGGTAGTCAATAGTATTCAAGCTGTGTTTGTTGGCCAAAGTCAAGGCACAGTGTTTGGTAGCTGTTGGTTATTCATATGCAGCATAGATAGATGCGTTGGTTTGGAACAGTCGTATAGCCTTGTTGGCTAAAGTCAAGGGCTTGTGCGGGTGGATTCGGATTGACCTGGAGAATGACGGGTAGAACTTGACATGTGACTTATGATTTGTTGGCCAAAGTCAAGGTCATAAGAGCAGGGGGCAGAAATCACATCGGGAGTTTCAAAAGAACTGAAACTTGCCAGATATGCGCATACCTTCTGGAGTGTTATACCGTGAGCAGATTCTGTCACGTTATCATGCGATGATAGTTGGATCCCGATTCCCACTGATGAGTTGGTTTACTCCTCGGGTGGTCCCGACTAATTCTTCTTTTAGGTTTGGAGGAGAATTTGACGGTACAGTGGGAGGTTTCCAGATTAGATAAATTGGTAACCATTCTGATCTAGGTTAGAGTGCACGCTGAGTGTTTCTTTTCTCTCTCTCTTTGGCAGCGACCATTGACCCGACCCTAAGACTATGACTCAGAGACCAAGTTGACCGAACCTTCTTAACACTGGCTTTTGGATTGTCAGAGTTGTAAACCTCATTGCCACTCCTACTTTTACCCTTTTCTCCAGGACATCCCATATTACTACGAACGTCCACTTCCATTGGACAAAACCATCGTATGGTTAGATATGAACTCGAAGGAATTTATTCGAGGATGATTTCCGGTTCTGGAGAAAACGGATAGGATTATTCAGTTGTCTTTTCCTTTTACCCTCTCTCAAGTTGTGAGTACTCCTTGGTTTAGGAGATAGTACACCTATTACGCAAATTGGATAGTCTTCTTCCAAACCTTAGGCTGGTGCCGACCGGTAGGGAATGAAGAAAACCAATTAGCATAACGATGGTGTGCAGAAGGTATTAGGTTAAGACAAAGCAAGGGATTAGTAAGTGGGCAAAGTAAATTGCGACTGCTATTCACGACCAAACCAGGTATTTCTTCGCCAATCCTAAAATCACCTTTGGATTTCTCCAGGACACTCCGTATCACTACGGAGATCCACAGTTTATTGGATACTCCGTCGTATGGTTATATACGAACTCGAAAGGAACTTGTTCCAGTTCGGGGATGGATTCTGGTTCAGGAGAAATAGGAATAAGATTTATTCAGCTGTCTTTTATCCTCACCTCCTCTCGCATTGCGAGTGTTCCTAGGATTAGGACAGTACACCCATTATGCTTATTGGATAGTCTTCTTCCAAACCATAGGCTGGTGCCGAACGGTAGGGAAGGAAGAAAACGATTTGGCCTAAAGGGGTGTGTAGAAGGTAAAGACTAAAGACATATGAAGGGATTTGGAGAGGTGGCAAAGAACTATACGGTTACAGTTGTGAATCTGGAAGAGGCATTACTAGGAATACCAGGATACCCCATCGGAACATTTCAATGTTTCAGTTTCACTGTGTACTGTTAAAGGAAAACTGATTTCCCGATTAAATACTTACTCCAGGGTATGTATTTACCAGGTACGATTCTCACATCTGTATGGTTTTACAGATGATGAGTGGGAATAGGTTATTGGGAATTAGGTGATTATCCTCATTATATCGGGATTCGTTGTAATCGGTGATATTTGAGGAAGTCACCTGGGTAGTTTGCCGGTCGGCAAATATTTGGTTTTGAATATCCGCTGTTATGCACCAATTTCAAATTGATATATCTGTACGTCTATTTTCATAGAGTGAGATATACCTTTCTGAAATTGTGTCTATGACATTTACCTATATCAGTGGATGGTTAGGTAAGGAGCATTAAACAGCGGTGTAATTCTTCTTAACCATAAGTACAGTTTTCAACCTACGACACACAGTGAATGAGTTATCAGACTCAAGGGACTTATACAGAGTATTGTATGTTGTCCAGGGTCCATCAGGACAGAGGGGTTGGTCCTCGTACTATATTCGGTTTACTTATGACTTCTCTAGTTTTTAGACAGGTGTTTCATGGAAATACAGGGTCCGAATTTTGAGAAGTTATAGGTATTTGAATAGAGTAGTGAACCAGGTATAGCAAGTATCGGGATTCTTCAAAGTGATCGAAGATGTAGATACTTGTGTATGGTATTCAGTTGATAGTAATGATAAAGAGGAATTGCTTCTCTTTCAGGTTACTCATAATTGGAAGCATTCCTAAGTTGAGTAACGCTGATCGTCCTTCTTCCATTTAGTTGACATGCACTGGAGACAGCTGCATGATTTGAATATGGTTCAATTAAATCAGTGCCTCTGTTTCTATATTGGATATAGTACAGTTCGTATCTTAACATTGTTAAGGAACGGGAAGTTGTCCGGCTTATGATTAAAACCAGACTCTGGATAACTCAAGGCACGTTTCTGTAATGGTTGTTTGTGGGTTGACCCAGGCTATGACAAGGGTTGATTTTCTACCATCTGGATGAACAATAGCGATATTGTTCTAGACTCGCCACGGTTTTATTAAAAATGGATTTTTTCAGAAAACAGTAGTGGGAGTATGGTAGAACTGGAAGTGATTCCAGAACCACAAACGATTACTGAAGATTTCATAGGAACCTAAAGATTCAATCTGGTTTGACATTCCATTGGCCACTCCGCAGTTACGGTGGGTAACTTCAGGCACCCGAGAGGTACTCCGGTAGCCTCAAGGACGGTGACAGGGAAGTTCTTGTTTACCCACAATTACCATTGCTGTTGTTCCAGGCTGCGAGACCCGGCGGGAGGATGAGTACAGCGTCGTTCTAAACTAGTTTTAGAAGTGTACGTCTATATGACTCTGCCAGAGGGTTGTCGTAGTCAGTGGGAGCAGCGGAAGCATTGGTGGACAGGTAGCTTATGTCTATTTATAGACCAAAGCAGATGTAGCGAAGATAGATCATCTATTTCTGATGTGACAGTCATAGGTTTGACTTCATCAGAATAGTGGATGGATCTGTTGAGAAGGTAGTAGGGTGTAATATCCTGGTATTTGGATGACATACACTACACAGAGTAGGAAAAGAAACTGCTATACTACAATCGGTTATACTTTGGTCGTCACACAGTGATTTCTCCACAAAGGACTTGGATTTTATATCAGACATACTGGTTACTAGATCTATGCTTTTAGATCTAGATTTGGGTGGTTTCCTAATCAGGGTACTTTGACAGCATTCTAAGAGTATTTAGAATGGACGACTCCATGCACGGTAGTGTACCTGCAGAAGATGGAGTCACCCTCTCCAAAGGTGTCTTACAGACTAAAGGGGAGAGGGACGTGCATGATTGGCAGATCACTTGCTCAGGCAATTGAGTCAATCATGAGATGTCAAGTACCACACCAGATGTTGTTCTTACACTAGATGCAATAAGTTGACATTTGATCCAATCCTGGAGAAACAGCCGGAAGCAGTTTTAGAACATAAGTGGATGTTCTAGGGATATGATAACGACAGCCTCATGCAGGAGACAGTTATCATTCCAGGCTTCCAAGGTGACCTGGACGACAAGGAGGTTGTTAGAGTTATAGTTTTCCTTCTGATGAGGGGCAGTATTTTGGACAGGTGGACCAAGGAAATACTGAGGGAGGCATGACACAGGACACTGATTAAGTTCAGTTGACGATACAGTCTAAGAAGTTTGGATTTGGAGTTCATTTATGAGCTAGGTCCCATCAGACATCCAGACATTCTAAGACAGGTATTGCTCATTTCGGGAGATGGGTTTTCTCCGCGAACTTGAGATATAGAGAGACATAGAAAGAGACATCAAAGCGGATCCACTTACTGAGGCTATTCCTCGAACACAATAGTTTCGCAAACGAGTTTTGTGAGACTGACTAGTAGAGGAGTTGGGTGTTCGGTATCACACGGGCTGTGAGTATGCGACATCGCAATAATTAGCCTTGAGTGCAAGTGGGAGATTGTTGGAGATAGTGCCCTCAGAGTCAATTATTGGATCACAGGTACGTGATTGCAATGATTAAGGGAGGACCTATCCCGGTAGGACAGTCTTACTCGAGATGATAGTATGCTATCTGGTTTACCTTTATCATCGTGTACTGCTTTAAGTGACCTGACAAGTTGCTATTACACGTTGATAGAGCCCCTAGGATTCTTGCTTGACCACCAGCAGTATGAGGGCGATCATATACGTGGGAGCTGGCAGTCTATAAGCATATCCTTAAATGGTCCCTAGTCGTGTGAGTTTCGAGACAGGGCATCGATACTCCAGAGTAGGCTAGTGTATATAGTCGAGACCCCGACGAGGGGCGGTGGCCGGTCTCACAAGCCACTGGTGTCAGTTGGATCACCTAAGATGTATACAGGTGCTCATTGGGTTATGAGTACACCGGACAGGACTCGCCGGGAACATGCTAGTTGGTCATATACCAGACGTCAGATGGCAGTTCCCTGGTGACATGTGTGCAGGTTAGTTGATCGACCTGGGGATCGTCATTTGTCTTGTGTGAGTTTCCACTGTACTTTGATTACTACCCTACCACGGCTCAAAGGAGTCGTGCAAACAGGTTTTAGTTGGGTACAGTCCCGAGCCACATGGAGGCAGTGAGCGTATCTTCAGGGGTTCGTCTCTCCCGGTATTGGGGGTGAGGTCGTGCTGTGTCTAGGAGAGCCATTACACGAAGCCCTCGGTTGAGGCAAGGAGATTTACTGGTAGGTATTCCAGTAGTATCTCAGGGTGTTCTGGGCTACACTCCGACACGACTTGTACCGCTTTTGGGGGTCTGACTTTTACCAACCCCCTAGGCCCGCCATGCGATGCTCATAAACGAACGGACCGGACTGTACGGATATTGTCACTGACAGGCTCAGTAGGGTTGTCAGGCTGAGTTCGCTCACAGACGTCCCTTTTAGTCAATACCTGGTAGCCCGTTACGTATTGGCTTATACCTCTGACGTACTAGTGGTTAAATCCACAACCAAGGTGTTGACGAGTCTTTAGAGTCCCCCACATTCAGTTACTCAGCTTTCGGGCGAAAAGTTGTAGAGGCCGTATGGAGATATGGCAAGGTCCGATCAGATACGTGCGGTATTGCACGGATCAGGATCGGACAGTTTGTACTATTGGCCGTATGGATATATGGCAGGGTTCGATCAGATACGTGCGGTATTGCACGGATCAGGATCGAACGGATATTACTAGCCGGCTTTGGTTTAAGCCGGATCCTAGTATAGTACAATGTAGATTTTGTCTCATTGCATTTGTATTTCGGTCGAAATACAGATGCGAGTGTGTATGCACAGTATCGGGGTTTTCCTGTAATTTATTACGGGACCAGTTTTCTGGAGTTGCCAGTTTGCTTTTAGTTTTGGCCGATTTCCTTTGCATCGTTCATTGGCCGAAGATTGGTGGAGGAGGGCTTATTTGCATTGTTGCAAATAAGTATTTGAGGAGGGGTTCTTTGCATATTCTTGTGTCATGATGGTTGCACCATCCCTTGACCATTTGACTCTTTCTTTTCCATCATGACTTGACTTTTAGCTCATCATGGTTGTTGATGATGAGGTTGGTGGTTGGTGGTTGAGTGTGGGTTTTGTTTTGGTGATGATTTCTTTTGTATGATAGCTTTCTCTCTCTCTCTCTCCATTGGATAATTAGATGGCTCTCTCATTATCCATCATACTACACATTCATTCTCCTCTCTCCAAGAGTGATGGCCGGCCAAAGCATGAGGGGGCTGTCCAAATTTTTGCATGTGGGATTTTTGCTCTTTTGCTTTTGTAAAATCCCACAAGTCCCTCCATATTGTTCTTATATCATTTTCTCCACTAAAAGGCAATTCCTACAACCCCAAAATGAGACTTGTACACCATATTCTACAGCAAACCTTGGGCACGTCGACTAGCCAGCTTCGTGCCCGAGTTGCCTCGGCATTGAGGTGGGAGCCCGTAAAAGAAGTAGGCGATGTGGTGCACTTCCGGCGACGAGGAGGAGACGGGACATTCCGCAGGAGATTGGGACGACGACGAGAAGACCGGAGGACTCGGATCTGTCGGTATATCTCTCTTCCCTTTCTTGTAGATAGCTAGGACTAGTTAGTGGTTCGATCCGGGTATTAGTGCGCGGCGGTTTGCCAGTTCAAGTAAAATTAAAGTTTATCACCGCTTCCGCATTTGGCCGTCGGATTGACGGCCGGGGCGCCGCCGTGCACTTACAGAATAGCCTGCCAATTCTAGAGTAAGGTCCCCTCCATCCCTTCGCCATGAGATGTAGTTATTTGGTAGGTGTTAGACTGGGCTCGAGTCATACTTACTTTCAAAACTAACGAATCGTGAGTATATTTTAAAAACAGGCCGAGGGATACTACGGATCTTTCAAAGGACGTATCTTTTCCCAAAAACACCGTAGCCCCTATTTTTTCTAAAATCACGATTCGTTCTATTCCAAATGCCAAAAGTGTATGACCCGTATATATATAAACGTATATGCTTATATGTTGCGTTTACTATTCATTCTCCTTTACATTTATGTCGTTCTTATCGCACTGCATGCTTATATATGTGTTGTCTTTTGTTATCATGAACCCATGTTGTCAGGACACCAGCACCATTACCGATGATGCGTATGTCCACGAACACTTGCTTGCCGGCTCACACACATCATCATCGGTAATTGCCATGTCACGTACACTTAGATAATATTACTTCTTCAATATAAATTGGTAGCTGGTAGTTCGACATAGTATTAGTACGGTTACTTTCATATGCTAGTTTAGACATTGCATTTATTACTGAGATAGTTCATGCATTTATACGTTCATGTTGATATGCAATATTATGGGGCTTTATGCCGGTAATTCACTGTTTATTTACTCTTGAGTTTGAGATTTGGATTTTCCATGAGATTTCTGGATTTGGAGAAACCGCAAGGATTTATAAACTCATTATCATTTCTAAAGATAGAAATTGTGGTTTTCTCGTGATAAGATATTTGTGATGTCCACCATAAGTTTTCTCGGTTCTCGAGTGGTATCATATGCGATTTCTGCTCGGTGATGTTTTCTACTCACGAGTTGGCAATCCACCCCCGTTGTGCCATAGTTTCTTGCAGGTTTTGCCATACAGGTTTCATTGCGGCTTGCTAGCACACTGCTTCCTTCCGGGTGATTGCTCTGGTAGGTGGTTCACTTGCATCGTGACCACCATTGTACTTTATTTATATTCAGTTGTATGTAGTAACTCCATCAACCAGACTTGTATTAATTTATAGACTTAGAAGACTAGTATGTATATTCTTTCGGCCTTAGAGTCGCGCGCTATATTATTATAGTTTTTCTCTGGTTTTCTTGATGATGATGGTTTTCATTCTGAGTTTTGATCCTCGCCCTTTGGCGTTGTATATTATATTGCATTGCGTGGTTGTCTCCGCCGTTTAGCGAAGATCTAGCTCCCGCATTGGGATGCCTTTATTCATTATGTATATTATTCAAGTTCGTACTCGTTTGAGGCCAGTATTTACAAAAGAAACTCTGCCGAAATTTTTGGAAAAGACTTGATATTTTAAAAATGCTTACTATGGCTTATTTTGGTAAAACACTAACTTTAAAACTGATTTTTTCCTTCACTCTCTTTTCAAATGGTTTAGATTTCTGGGATTTTGGCTTACTTGAATTAGGTGGGGTCCTATAGGCTTCACATGATTCAAGTGCCAGTCACATGCCATTTCGGGTCGTGAAAATCTTGATTGCATTAGACCCACCCGCATAGACCCTTGACGAGGTCAACAAGGTCGAACGACTGTCCTAACCAATCCACATATCCATGCGACAGAAAAGTATTACAGAGCTACCGCACACTACGTCTTGACGAGGTCAACAAACGCAGCACGAATACTAAGTAATACTAATCTAAAATAACGGAGGGTTGCGGCTGGTTTTTGGCGAAAAACCTTTAACGTAATTAACTTGATATCGTTGAAGGAACTGTTGGAGATAGTGACCTCAAAGTCAATTATTGGATCGCAGGTACGTGATTGCAATGATTGAGACATGACCTATACCGATATGACAGTCTTGCTCAAGATGATAGTATGCTATCTGGTTTGTCTTTATCATCGTATACATGCTTTAGTTCGCTATTGCATATTGATAGAGCCCATAGGATTCTTGCTTGACTACCAGCATTATGATGGCGGTCATATACGTGGGAGCTGGGGTTCCATAAGCATATCCTTAAATGTCCCTAGTTGTGGGAGTATCGAGACTGGGTATCGATACTATAATATAGACTAGTGTATACTGATCGAGACCCCGACGAGGGATGGTGGCCAGTTCTCACAAGCCATTAGTGTTAGTTTGTTCACCTAAGATAGTATACAGGTGCTTATTGGGTTATGAGTACATTGGACGGACTTGCCGGGAACCTGCTAGTTGGTACTATACCTATTGTCAGATAGCAGTTCCCTGGTGACATGTGTACAGGTTATTTCATCGACCTGAGATCGTCATTTGTCTCGTATGAGTTTCCACTGTGCTTAGATTACTACCCTACCACGCTCAAAGGAGTTGTGCAAACAGGTTTTAGTTGGGTACAGTCCCGAGCTACATGGAGGCAACTGAGCAGATCGGCAGGGGATTCGTCTCTCCCGGTATTGGGGGTGAGATCGCGCTATGTCTAGGAGAGCTATTACACAAAGCCCTCGGCCGAGGCCGGAGATTTTCTGGTAGGTACTCCAGTAGTATCTCAGGGTGTTCTGGGCCACTCTCTGACACGACTTATACTGCTATTGGGGGTCTGACGTTACCAGCCCCTAGGAAGATATGCGATACTCATAGACGAACGGACCGGACTGTATGTATATTGTCACTGTTAGGCTCGGTAGGGTTTAGAGATGAGTTCGCTCGTCTGCTTCCCTTCCAATCAATACATAGGCAAACCGTTACGTACAGCTTGTACCTCTGACGTGCTAGTGGTTATACCCAGTGCCAGTGTGTTGATGAGTCATTAAAGTCCCCCATAGACACTTTCCCAAGTTCGGGCGAAACGTTGTAGAGGCCGTATGGGATTATGGCAGGGTTCGGAAAATGCACGTGCGTTTTCGCACGTGTCATTTTTTGGGCAGATAATACTGGTCGGCTTTGGTTTAAGCCGGATCCGAGTATTATACTGTGTAGATATAATATCTTTGTCTCAGTTTCATTTGTATTCGGTCGTAATACAAATGCGGGTATGTTTATACTGATACGGGGTTATCCTAAAATTCGTTTCAGGATCACTTTTGGAAGTTGCCAGTTTCCAGTATTCTATCAGCCGTATTTAACATTTGGTTAAATACGGATTTATCTTTTCTTGATGAGTGTGGATGCTTCTAGGAAGGTGACTAGGATGAGACTATGCTTATGAGTCATTGATGCATTAAGTGTTCAATTAATGTTGTGATGACTAAGTTTATTATCATTGGTTTGCATTAATTGTGTTCATACTAGGTGTTATGATAAGTATTGTGCTTATGGTCACCTCCCCCTCTCCTACACTCACCCCCACATCCTTTTATAGTGGTCGGCCCCCTTGGTGTGGGATTATGGTTGTGATTGGAAAAAAAGATATAAGTTTTGGTGCATAGAAATTAGATATGATTCATTTCTCATTTCCATTCGATCCAAAAGGCAACTTCATTAACCGTTCATCCATAGCCTTGGACGTAACGAGACAAAGTGTTCTACTCACTCTCTACATCATCTTGGTCATCTCTTTTAGCAAACTTGACGACCGAGTTGCCTCGGTTCAGAGGCAGGAGCCCGTTTAAAGATCCGTCGACGTGGTGCCACCTGGACGAGAAGACTGGAGATTCAGGAGATCGGAGCAGCCGCAACAAAGCGTGGGATGATGGTTGAAAACCGAAGGACTCGAATCGTTCGGTATAACATTTCTACCCACTTTGTAATTTGTTAGTTTAGCTTTAATGGCAGATCCGGGTTATAGTACGCGATAGCGCCAGTTCGTAAAAAGTTTTTGTTCCGCATTTGGCATCTGTTAGACGGCCAGAGCGCTACCGTGGACATACAGGAACTCGAGTGGATTTGAAATGGAGTGGCTTGAGCTCCTCTTTTTAAAACTAGTAACATAAACTTTTGCTTAAGAGCGAACTCCCAATGAAGGGATCAATGCTCTTCCCTCATAGAATGAGGTGCGGGATATTCCTAACCGAATACCTCTATGCAAAGCAAAAGAATACGACCATGAGTTTTGAAGAAAACCGAGTAGTTTTAAAATTAGTTCCGACAACAACATTTAGGTTTATTTTTCCTTGCATTATTTCGATAATGCGTTCCCATCATTTTATATTTCCAAACCACAAAAGAAACAACCAAAATAACTTGCTTTTTATATGCCATCTGCATTCGCCACGGGGCCCTGTCATGCACCGTTAGGTTACTTAACTAACGGCAGAGCGGGGGCTGGACTAGCGCGGATGCAAAACATATAGAACCATCCACTAAATATATATATATATATATATATATCAACATCGCAGGCAGATAATAGTCATCACAGCAGATAAAATCATCATATGCATGCGGACAACAATATGGAATAGCAGATAATCTAGGAGCCCCGCGTTGCATTTGATCCATAAATGAAACGCGGCGTTCCCCAGTCGTGTGGACAGCCAGTGCAATGAAGATCCTAGACCCCTACGAGTGTAGCAAGTTACCCGCCAATCCCCGAAGTGAGGCAACCCAAATCAACAAAGTGAATGGGACACCCAACACTTCACGGAATCCGGTAACTTGAGCACCCCTCCGTGGGTCAACCTATACCCCCTACGAGTGCAACGAATAGCCCACCAATTCTAGAATAAGGCCCCCTGGTCTCAACGCCATGAGATGCGGGCCCGTTTCCCTCTAGAACCTGGCTATTCGAGCACTCCTCCGCGGGGTAATCCTAGTACAGAAAAGAAAATATATATACAACGGCGACATCGACCTCAACCCGGTCGTGCCCCAACAAAAGAATATACAAACTGGCAGTGACAGCAGTCCATATGTCGGACGCTCGCCCCGCAATAATGAATATACAAATGAATCTGAACTGTACTAACATTGCACACAAGGTTATCCATCACGACAATCCGCACAAACCATAACCAGATATATATATAACCGCAGAAGAAAGCAACACCAGAATATGTGCAACCCCGTCTAAATGAACATATAGTAATTAGACAACGTTCAACAGCACATATACAACATCACAGATACCGATGACCCAAAAGTTTTGAGTTTTTTAAACTCCCGAGTTGTCCCAAAGCTAAGATGACACAAAGTGAAATCTGGGACAAATCAAACAACACCAAAAATACCATTTTACAAAACCCAAGACACGGAATGAAAACGAGCTTCATTGGTGAACAGTGAACTGGCGTCGCCGGCCAAAAACCCAATCTCGCCGGGCCAATCATGATGGAATCTTCTCGTTGTCATTGTGTGTCTTAATATAGTCTAGATGAAACTTCTGCACTAGTTTAAAAATAAATTAGAGACCATAAAATTTTCGACAGAAACTGGGTTTTTGAAATCGGTGTTTTCGGTTTTGAAACTTAAGCATCGTCAAACACTAGTTTATGGTGTTTGGGTGGCTCTGATACCATGTTAGGATCCAGCGCCCACACCGCAGAAGCCACGGGCGAGGCGGAAACGAAAAAAAAATCTTTTTGCGGGCATCGGACGCTCACACCCGAGGATTCGAACCAAACACCCTAAACCAGTAAGCTAAAACATGCAAGGTTGAGAAATACAACCATTGTCATGTGTCCACCCAATTATGGAAGACCCCTCCAAGCTCGTAGCCTCCGAGAACGCGCTTGAGCATCGATCACCCTTACCAAAGACGATCCACCTGAGGGAACGCGAAGGAGGCTCAAACCGACGATCCAAAGTTGCTACGTTTGGATGGTCGGTGATGTAGGAATACTCCATTATATTTTTCTCTCTAGGATCATGCTAATAAATGGAAGCAAGAAGAAGAAGGATATGGAGAAGATGAAGCAACACTGGAGGAGATGATGAAAATCTCATCAAGTCAACTAGTAGAAAAGAGAATGGCTATAATAATTCAACCATGATGCAATAGTGCATCCAAATGAAAATAACATTTAAAAAACCAAGCCATGCCTTTCTATTATGTAGCACCTGTTAGTTATATGTATGCCCTAGAGGTCATTACTGTACATAGGATGTATATTGTAGTGGATGCTGGGACATATATAGGGAGGACTTTCTTACTCGACATGATAGTATGCTATCTGGTTGCTCTTTACCTTAACATGTACACTGATTGTCTCTCTGTTACATATTGGTAAAGCCCTTAGGATGTGTACTTGACTACCTGGACTATGATGCGGATCATACTAGTGGGGATATGGTAGTCCATAAGTACATCCTTCAAGGTCCCTAGTCGTGGGTGTATCGAGACGGGGCATCGATATACCAGAGTAGACTAGCGTATACCTTCTCGACCCATACAGATGGGCGATGGATGATCCCATATCCATCGGTGTTTGACATCAGAGATGATATACGGGTGCTCAGTAGAGACTGGGTACACTGGACGGACTGGCCGAGAACTCCCAGATGGTAATATACCTTACGTCAGATGGCAGTTCTCTGGTGACACTGGTACAGAGTAGTCTGTTGACCCGAGATCGTCATAGAGTCTTGTCTGGTTTCCACTGTGCTTTGATTTCCACCTTACCACGTCCAAGAGGGCGTGCAAAACGGTGGCTTTTGGGTATAGTCCCGAGTCACATGGAGGCAATGAGCGATAGGAGGGGATTCGTCTCTCCCGGTATAGGGAGTTGGTGTTGCGCTGTGTTCGATTGGCTATAACCGGAAATCCCTGGCCAGGGTTGCTGAGATATACTGGTAAGTGTTACCAGTAGTTTCTCGAACTTTTATAACCTTATATCGACACGACTTATCGAGCTATTGGGGTCTGACGTTTACCACCCCTAGGCAAGATATACGACATATCAGACTATCAGACCGGACTGTACGGTAAGTGTTACTGGTTGGATTCACAGGAGTGTGAGCGGGCTTGCTCGTCGATCTTCTGATCGCTCAATACCCGGGTGGCCGTTACGTTTAGCACACCGCTTGCGGCTTGTGGGTGCTTGATATGATCATCATCTGCTGCCGGCGTATTGACGAGTCTTTAGAGCCCTACACAGAGGTTTCCTGGCTCAAGCGAAACGAAATAGGAGCGCATATGAGATATGTGCAGGACCGAGAATAATGCGTGTATGTGATACCGCATTCCATTCTCGCGATTAATGTATCGATTGGTTGTATGCGATATAACCTAGTTATCGAATCAAGGATTGATTCGGTAAGCCGAAACATAGGATACTAGTCGGTTATATGCGATATGACCGGATTGTTAAATCAAGTGTTGATTTAATGATTTAATGTATAATTATATATTTGATATATTACTTTGCATTAACTAGTATTGGTTTACTTTGAATGGATTTTCTTACTTGAATTGTGCAAGTTGTATATGTGATATACTTTTGTGCACATGATTGTATCATGTTTGATGATACATGCTTTTTGGTTAAGTGTAAAGAATTAAACCATGTTTAAGTTGATGATTAGGGTTTTGCTTATTCATTCATTTATTTATTTATTCTTTTTGGAAATTAAAAGGATAAATAGATATGGTGGCTTTCTTTGTATCTTTCATGAAGCTTCATGAAGTGTTGAAAGTTTGACCACTTTTGTCTCATGCTTAACCCTAACCATTCCACTTAACCATGATTTATTCTCTACACTTAACCATGGTTTGTATATGATAAGTATTCATTTTCTTTTGTATTTTAAACAACTTATCATATTCATCTTCTTCTTCTTGTTGATCTTTAAAAAGAAGAAAAGCTTGCACCATCAATGGTGATTTGATAAAAAGAGTGAGAAATCCAATTCTAAAGTGAACCCACCTCCTATTTCTTCGTCCTCTACCTCTTGCCAAGTAGTATAGGGTGTTATCTTCACAAGTTTCATGACTTGGTGAAGTGGGAGCTTGATCATGTGATGCCTCGACATAGATCATCTTCGGCATCGTAGTCGATGACCTAGCCCGCCCATTTCTTCGATGAAGCCGACGCTAGAGCCCAGGATCCGATTTGGACAGCAAGGAGACTTCATCACGGAGCTTTGGAGGTAGAGGACCGGATCTACAAAGGTTGTATTTCCGTTCACTTAGTTAAGTTGTTAACTAGTTGCATCTTTCGCCTAAAATTCTAGTTAACGATCCGTACTACGGTTTCTCGGCACCGTAAAATTTTGAAATTGGCATGGTTGATGCTTTGTGAGACTTCATTAATGTGCCTAGGAACCCTACTGTGGTATCAGAGCCTAGCTAGGGCCTTAGGCGAAGTCTAGATGGAGTTTGAAGTCCGATCGAACCGAAACCCCAATTTTTCCATGCTCTCTGGACATTTTATGAATTTGTGGATTTTTGAGAATTAAAAATATGCAGAAAAATCAGCAGGAATATCTAAGAGTTACTGTAAAATTCGAGTTGCCAATTCGACTAAGTCGCGGCGGAACCGCGGCAGAAGCCTGGCTTCTGCGGCGGTTCCGCGGCCAAGTAGTCACATCACGTTTTAAAAATTGCACAGTAATTCCTATTTTGCAGTGCTGGTTTTCCTGGGAATTTTTAAATCTGACTCAAGAGTTGAGTTTTCTGGGTTGTATTGGGGACTCGGTGTTTCGATCGGATTGTCTAATTTTGTCTATTTGGCTTTCCGGGTATTTTTGAATATGTTAAAAAGTTCGACCGGATATAAATACCCACTTTTTCCCCTGTCGGGAAATTTCCAAGTGTTGGATTTTTCCGTGGTTTAATAACGTTCTAAGTAGTGCAAGTAACGCAATGGACCCTCTAGAAGACAACAAACCTTAACTCGATTATGTGACCGTCTTGAATTGCCCTTTGAACTTTCGGGTTTGGGGCAGTACGGCGTGCCACATGTGAGGCGTTGGCTTGACCCTTCTACGGCTGGACCGTTGGTACTGAGGCATGAACTGGATGTTTTTAAACTTGTTTCATGTGTTGATCGGTTTCGGGAAAACTTGGGTGTTCGATTGTTCGATCGGAAAGTTTAACATTTTCTATTTATCTGGAATGGGATACAATAATTGGAATTCACAAATAGTTATGAGATAACTGAATGAATGTTATAAACATAGCAGTTTAGTCTCACTTGATCGGTTGCCACGGAATTTTGATGTGATCAAAAGTCCGTCGCAATCACGTAGCGTACGCGGATACTCGCCGGGTAAAACTTAATAGACAGCCTCACTCCATAGCCCCGACCAAGCGACTGTAGGAGAACCCCGTCGCCAGAAGCATCCGTCCGGGTGCTCGCGGCAGCGGTGTTCCGCCTTGGTGCACTTCGTCGACGATATCAGGGGTGCGGCCGCCTACTAAAGTTTGCGACGAGCATTCGATCAAATTTTCGGGAATCTTGTTGAATTGCCCGACTAGATATTGAAAAGTGTTTTCGATATAGAGACTAAAATGCGGGGTTTATAATTGTTAGGCATGTGATGTCTAAGGAATTCATTTGGTCAGGCATGCGATGTCTGAGGAGGTTGCGGATTCCAACTGTTGTAGTTTTACACTTTCTTTTCTGTGACCGTAAGTGTAATATGTGATATCGCCGGTTTCGTTGCTATATGTCAACGACAATTGGGATGCGCATGTTTACTTACGTTGATGACATGTGATGTTATGTGTTGCTGGATATGTTATATTGGATCGTCGTGTTTGAATAGCCGGGTTTTTTTTATGTGAGATGAGTGTTTTTCATTTTCATTCATGTAAAAACTTGTATGTAATATTCTTTTATTGGGGCACTTCCATGTAACATTTTCAAAACTATAAAATATTAATTTTGGGAATTTTTATGATTTAATATTATTTTATTGATTATTTTAATATTAAATCTATATTAAATGCAAATAAATAGGAAAAATGTTAGAAAAATTATGAAAAATTTTGGAAAATTCTAAAATAGGGTAAATTAGTGAATTTTGATATTTTTAAGTTTTTGTGATTAGTTTGACACTAATTTAGTGCTAATCGCGATTAAAATCGCTAATCGGGTTTTTTGGCAATTTTGTGCAAAACTTGCATATATCACTTTTTCTCACACTTATGCATTTTCTTTCATGTGTTTCTTACTTGGGATTACTATTGAGGTGAGAAGGTTTGGGTTAAGGATTAAAAGAGAAAGGGAAAAAGAAAAGGAATAAAGAATGGAGTTGGTGAGAGAGAGGTATGGGGTTTACCTTGACCAACACTTAGCCATTTTCCCTCAATTTCTCTTCCTCTCTCACTCTCCCTGCTGCTGCTGCCCTAAACCCTTCCCCCCCTCTTCAATCCCTCTCTTCATCTCAAAAACAACCCCAAAAGCTCATGTCCGTTTCATTAAAAGTGTGCACGAGCCCGAGACCTTCAAGATGGACCAAGAAAGCGTGGATTTTGACCACTAGGGTCAACTCAAGAATTTTCTTGAGTTGCCAAGTGAGGTAATTACTGAACCCTTAGCTCAATTGTAGTATTTCCTTTAACCCCATGTTAAGATTATATCGATATTATGTGATATTATGGACTTGATGAAAACCTAGTTAGGGTTTGAGAGAAACTTGAGTTGTAATGTGAAATTGAGCTCAGTAGAGGACTTGTAAACACCCTAGTGCATGAATTGGAACCCAAAACCTGAAGCTAGAACCAGAAATACGGATTTTAGAAACCGATATCGGGGAAATTGTGTAATCTGTGCAGGTTAATTTGAATCTGCTATCACCCCGAGGACCCTAAAATGATATTGAGTGGAAATTGAGATGTGCAGGCACCATAGAGGCAACACCCCAAACCCTAGCCCCCAACTCCCTTTCCCGGCCGCCAATTCTCCCCTTTTGGCCGCCAATTGCGGCCTGGGTCCCACCTCCTTGTCTCGTATTGGTTCTGTAGCTCCTACATTGTTAGTTTAGGCCCCTGGTATATATAGATTTGTATAAAGTGACCTGGGGAAAAATCTGGGACGTATTTCATGAGTTGCTGTTTTGGACTTTAGTTTCCGTATTCCGTATTTCCATTTCTGCATTGGTGTGTTTCGTTTTGCCTCGACTATTTGGCGTTTATACGACGATATAGAGGATTTATTGATGGTTTTGAAGGCGTGCCATAGGTTCTCACCTATAGGCCCCCTTATCATATCGTTTTGGATTTCATGCGCCGTTTTAGCTCGGATTTGGTTTTAATGCGCATACACGATATGTTGTTGTGTAGGTACCCATGAAGACTTCGGGACGGCAAGCAAATGATGATGCAAGGTGAGTAGATTATATCTACAGGGGGGAAGTCGGGTGGATGGCGTATAGCACCCCCGCAGTCCGTAACTAGTACTTTGTAGTATATTTATCTGTGTGATGGCTTTAGTGTGTTTTGGTTAGTTAGGGGTAGAAATAACTAGCATAGCTCCTAGTTGCGAACCATAGGATAGATTTGCACCCACACGTATACACTTGTGTGTTTCTTGTACTTGCACTGTGGTTGATGATATGGGATGACTTTGGAGATGAGTCGATGATGTGGGCTTGATGACGTGAGATCGGTGATTGGATACGATTCATATGTGGGATATGACTTGTGATTTCTTGCGGGCTTGGGATATGTGTTTACCCCCGCATGCATACTTCACTGATGGTATCGTTTGGTGCTAGACATAGAGTAGTACCCCAGGCTATGTGATCTGATGATAGTGATACCTGTTATGTGATGAGACAGTGAGATGTTGAACCTTACCCAGCTATTGGGGATGCCGTACGATGATTTACCGTACGAGCCAATATTGATGATAGATCCGCACTCATAACTCGAGGATATCTTACGATATGACATTGAGGCGGGATCACCGACTTTTATATATTTATATATATCGACTCAGATGTTAGGCGGTTTCCTTACCTGTAGTTCAGCCGTATAGTTAGTGTAGTTGTTAGAGTAGATTAAACTTCTTACCTATTTCAAAAACTAACGAATCGTGGCATTTTTAAAGACAGCTCAAGGGAATCTACGGATATTTCAAAAACGACGTATCTTTTCATAAAAACACCGTAGCCCCTATTTTCAAAACCCCATGATTCGTGTTATTTCACAAGGCACCAATTGTAGGACTTATGTTAGATTAATGCAGATTAGTTTTAGTTACGATCAGAGTTTCAGCTGCCACTCCCTTTTTGTGGTTCGCTTTGCATCGCATTTCTATACTGTGTTTCATACTCCAGTATTAATATCATGCTGATAGGACACCAGCACCATTACCGATGATGCGTATGTACCACGTACACTTACTTGCCGGCTCACACACATCTTCATCGGTAATTGCCATGCCACGTACACTTTAGAAATACTATTGCATTGATATAGGTTGTTAGCTAATAATTTAGACAGGTTGTAAGTGTACTCGCCTTAAATGCTAGATTAGACATTGTAGTTACTACCTGCTACTTCATGCATACTATTATTCATTGTTATGCCGCATTCATTGATTCTCATGCATATATTCACTATTTTGCATGCTATTGAAGTTTGGATTTGGATTTCTATGAGATTTTCTGGATTTGGAGGAAAACCGCAAAAACACAAATAAACATATTTTCTCTTTTAAAATAAAAAGTGCGGTTTTCCCATGATGTATGAGTCGTCCACCATGAGTTTGCTGATGGATTTGGAAACCCGATTCGAGGAGACGGATGAACCGTTTCGGGTACATGGTGGACCCGGTAAGGTACCCCGGGGCAAGAAGCGCGTGGTGATGACGATGTGAGCCTGCAGGGGAGCACTACCCACCGGTGATTTTACCCGACGCGTCGGATATCCGGAGGATACCGTCGTGGTCTTGAGATGGATGGTAGGGGCCGGTCTGGACTGACGGCGCCCTAGATATTGTGGTTGAGACTTGAGATATCAGGATATTGGGATTTCGTTTGTGCCGATGCTAGGCACAGTTTTATGCTGATTTCATTGTGGTACCTTATTTTAAAAATACAAGGGAAATCTCACTAAAGTATGAAAACAGTTGTTTCATGTGAATGTATTCTGTTTTCACGCATTCATATCTCATTCATATGCTATATTGTTATCTGAGGCACTGACACAGACACAGGAGATTGCACTCGGGTTAGATATTTACCCTAGCCTTGCTATAGGCTGCATGTTTTATATTGAGGATTTTATATACTGATCGTATTGACCTAGGATTATGTCTTGCTTTCGGCTTCTGCTTGTAGATGTTTCTATTCACGAGTTGGCAACTCACCCCCGTTGTGCCACAGTTCTTGCAGGTCCTGCCGTACAGGTTCCATTGCGGCATTTCTGGCACACTACTTTCTTGCGGTGATTTGCTTTTGGTAGGTGGGTTCTTTCGCATCAAGAACCACCATTGTATTTATTTATTTCATTGTATCTAGAAATTGTCCATCAACCAAAACCTGTATTATTCTTTCAGACTTAGACTTTGTGTTGTATTATTCGACCTTAGAGTCGCGCTTAGTTGTATTACGGATTTCCTTGTTGCTTTTGAGCTTTCTTTTGGATTTGATCCTCGCCACTTGGCGTTGTATATTATCATTTCATTGTGTGGTTGTGACCGTCGATTGACGAAGAGCTAGCTCCCGCTTGGGGATGCCTTGATCATTGCATATATATATATTGTTATCCTTGTTGTACCCCATTCGGGGCCAGTCTTACAAAAGAAACTCTGCCGAAATTTTTAGAAAAGACTGTACACTTTTAAAAATGCATATTCGGCTTAGTTATTTAAAAACCTTGACTTCAAACACGTTTTTCTTCACTTCTTTAAAACCAGTTTCTTTACTTATTCTCAAAAATGGTTTTAGATTTTCTGGGCTTTTGGCTTACTTGGATCAGATGGAGTCCTATAGACTTCATATGGTTCAAGGGCCAGTCACGTGCTCTTTCGGGTCGTGACAAAGTTGGTATCAGAGCGCTAGGTTGACCTTGGTTCGAGTCTAAGTTTGACTATGTGGAGCCTAGGGAGTTATTTATATACGGAACTTAGGCTTGACCTTACGGAACTTAGACTTGGTCGAGGGGGTGTAAACCCGAACTTTCGTCGTTTTAGGATGACCCTTGGTTGATGGATTAGGTGACTGAAGTAGAGTGACGTACCGTTGGTATGTTCCGCGGCATACTTACGACACGCCACTCCGCTTAAGGAACCTTAGGATGTACATTTGTTTTGAGATCAGTGATTCTCTTCATATCCAGGATTATTCATCCATTTGAGATCCCCGATTCTATTAGTTCATGATCATACCTTCATTGATACTGTTCCTTCCTATGATCATGTATCCACTTTGGATCTGTTGTTTTCCTTCTTGCCACTGATGTGCTCTCTTGGATACTCGATTGAGATTCCTGTCACCGTGTTTGAGCGCAGTTTGGGCTGCTGCTAGGGTTACGGCCGGTGTGAGCTCGTTTGGTACGAGGGCCGACCATTGTGTTTTCTGGTGACATGGGAATGTCTCGAGTTAGTATTGCTGATTGTGACCTCTAGCGGAGGCGAGTGCTTGGATTTGCACCGGATGATCGGGCCATTGTTAGAGCTGCCAGTTGAGAGAGGACTGTTGATGTACAGCATACCTCAGAGATTATGATGTCGCCTACCGTGCAGACAGATGGACCAGCTGTTGCTGAGATCGACTTGATGTTGCTTTCGGAGCTTACGAGCTGAGATTGCCGGAGCTTTCAGGCAGATATGCGACAGATGATAGCTAGTCTACCCGGTTTGAGAGACGAAGGTGATTCGTCCGATTTTGCGCCAGAGCGGGCCCAGATGAGTTGAAGATTTCCAGTGTGGAGAATCTTACTCAGATCTAGAGCAGACCGATTCAGAGATGACCGCCAATGTGTTGCCTTTCCTGGAGGATTGAGGCGTTGTTCGGCGTACAGGCATTTGAGCCAGTTGTTGCTGCGAATGATGAGATATCGCCCAGGTGATTGGAGCTACTGCAGCATGAGCATATACTCAGAGAGATGATAGAGAGTCGCTAGTCACCTGAGGATGAATGACTAGGACATGTGGTTCGTTCGTTACCGATGCGAGGTCATCAGATAGATTGTTTTCAGCTAGAGACGATTTCACGCAGGTTCGTTGAGAGTCGATAGAGACGATCGAATGTCATGAGCCTATTTTCCAAGTTTAAAGTATACGGAAAGACATGCAGGTGATTCTATGGACCCTCTAGAAGAATGAAACCCTAACTCGACTTAATGACCGTGTGACAGCCTTTGAACCTTAGGGTTTACGGCGGTTCCGCGGCGCCATTAGTGAGGCTTGGGTTTGCCCTTCTACGGCTGGACCACCGACGCTGTGGCATGTACTCGATACTATTAAACTGTACCCGAGATGTGAGCTCTTGGGGGATTATGAGGATCTGACGAGTCGATCGGATGGTTCGACATCTTTCGGATATCGTGATGGGACACCGCTTGGGAGACTCCAGATGCGAGCGTAGCCGTCGGAGCGCAGTTCGTGTAGCCACGATGAGTTATGTCCGAATCAGTCGATATTTGAGCAGAGTGAAGAAAAAGAGTTCGTACGAGATTTCGACGAGATGACGTCCCACTCCGTTGACATCAGAGATGTGATACGCACCCCGAGGCGTGGTATGTGGATATATCTTCCAGAAAGGCACGCGATGAGTATGCAGCCGTTCCGGAATAAAAAAATTAGCTTCAGCATTGGATGATGACTTCCGGGCAATTCGGCAGGATTGAGATTTGAGAAAGGAACCTTGACAGGACCCTTCTGGGGAACGATACGAGAAGACCTAGACCTAGGAGTGGTCATTTGCGCACCACCAGCAGGCCAGAGTTCGGCATCGTCGACGAGGTAGTTGACCAGGATCAGATGTGTGACGTGCATTCAGAGAGTCAGAGGCCGACGTCAGTATTTTGCTGCCTTACGAGTGGTCGTGAGGTTTGACCGAGAGGTGACCAGAGAAGTGCCAGCACGGAATCGTCCCCGTTAGCACACCTGACAGGGCCGATGAGCCGATAAATTTCGAGATAGGAAATCCGCAGAGAAGATAAGGACCCAGAGTCGGAAGACGCCAGACCGCGAGCAAGAAGCAAGTAGATATCCTGCGCTGCTAGCAGTGGATTGCACCGACTCCTTCTCGACCTTGAAGGAGGAACTACCGAGGATGGTATTTATGATTTGTGATTTTGTGATTCGATTATCACGTATCCGTCATTTTGGATTTCGGTATTTTGGGTGTTCTGTTTGCATGATTTAGTTTTGATGACTGAGTTTCATGATTTTGGTTTCATGCACCCACTGGATATTTATATATTTTGCGCTGAGTTATTGCATTTGAGTTATTGATTGAGATTTCATGCCTATCGTACTCGGTGATTTGAGTTACACTTCCAGCATAGTTTTCATACACCTCTAGTGTTATGATATACGATTTTGGTGCACGCCAGATGCACTAAATCGGGATTCTTTGTGCATGTCAAATGCACCTGATTTATTTTTCTGTCAGGCACGCACGTTGCCTATGACAGATGTTTCGTGCACACCCGTTGCATTTAGATGTGGTTTTGTGCACTTGTTTAGCACATATATGGATTTTTGATTTCAGTGCGCACCAGACGCACAGGATTGTGTTATGTATAGATTGGATGCCTACATGTGTAGTTCCGATCCATATCATATCGGATTTGTATTGGATTTGACATTGTGTTTTTACATTGACTCCGATGATTGCGGGATGCTTGACGGAGTTTTGTTTTTGAGTTATCTACTCAGTACATTTTTATGATATTCTCTACGTGTTGATGTTTCGGAGCCCCGACGACTTTGGATTATTACTGAGATTGTTTTAGTAGTAGGGGGTTTAAATTTAAATTCGGGGACCGAATTTCTTTAAGGGGGGTAGATTGTAACATTTTCAAAAATATAAAATATTAATTTTGGGAATTTTTATGATTTAATATTATTTTATTGATTATTTTAATATTAAATCTATATTAAATGCAAATAAATAGGAAAAATGTTAGAAAAATTATGAAAAATTTTGGAAAATTCTAAAATAGGGTAAATTAGTGAATTTTGACATTTTTAAGTTTTTGTGATTAGTTTGACACTAATTTAGTGCTAATCGCGATTAAAATCGCTAATCGGGTTTTTTGGCAATTTTGTGCAAAACTTGCATATATCACTTTTTCTCACACTTATGCATTTTCTTTCATGTGTTTCTTACTTGGGATTACTATTGAGGTGAGAAGGTTTGGGTTAAGGATTAAAAGAGAAAGGGAAAAAGAAAAGGAATAAAGAATGGAGTTGGTGAGAGAGAGGTATGGGGTTTACCTTGACCAACACTTAGCCATTTTCCCTCAATTTCTCTTCCTCTCTCACTCTCCCTGCTGCTGCTGCCCTAAACCCTTCCCCCCCTCTTCAATCCCTCTCTTCATCTCAAAAACAACCCCAAAAGCTCATGTCCGTTTCATTAAAAGTGTGCACGAGCCCGAGACCTTCAAGATGGACCAAGAAAGCGTGGATTTTGACCACTAGGGTCAACTCAAGAATTTTCTTGAGTTGCCAAGTGAGGTAATTACTGAACCCTTAGCTCAATTGTAGTATTTCCTTTAACCCCATGTTAAGATTATATCGATATTATGTGATATTATGGACTTGATGAAAACCTAGTTAGGGTTTGAGAGAAACTTGAGTTGTAATGTGAAATTGAGCTCAGTAGAGGACTTGTAAACACCCTAGTGCATGAATTGGAACCCAAAACCTGAAGCTAGAACCAGAAATACGGATTTTAGAAACCGATATCGGGGAAATTGTGTAATCTGTGCAGGTTAATTTGAATCTGCTATCACCCCGAGGACCCTAAAATGATATTGAGTGGAAATTGAGATGTGCAGGCACCATAGAGGCAACACCCCAAACCCTAGCCCCCAACTCCCTTTCCCGGCCGCCAATTCTCCCCTTTTGGCCGCCAATTGCGGCCTGGGTCCCACCTCCTTGTCTCGTATTGGTTCTGTAGCTCCTACATTGTTAGTTTAGGCCCCTGGTATATATAGATTTGTATAAAGTGACCTGGGGAAAAATCTGGGACGTATTTCATGAGTTGCTGTTTTGGACTTTAGTTTCCGTATTCCGTATTTCCATTTCTGCATTGGTGTGTTTCGTTTTGCCTCGACTATTTGGCGTTTATACGACGATATAGAGGATTTATTGATGGTTTTGAAGGCGTGCCATAGGTTCTCACCTATAGGCCCCCTTATCATATCGTTTTGGATTTCATGCGCCGTTTTAGCTCGGATTTGGTTTTAATGCGCATACACGATATGTTGTTGTGTAGGTACCCATGAAGACTTCGGGACGGCAAGCAAATGATGATGCAAGGTGAGTAGATTATATCTACAGGGGGGAAGTCGGGTGGATGGCGTATAGCACCCCCGCAGTCCGTAACTAGTACTTTGTAGTATATTTATCTGTGTGATGGCTTTAGTGTGTTTTGGTTAGTTAGGGGTAGAAATAACTAGCATAGCTCCTAGTTGCGAACCATAGGATAGATTTGCACCCACACGTATACACTTGTGTGTTTCTTGTACTTGCACTGTGGTTGATGATATGGGATGACTTTGGAGATGAGTCGATGATGTGGGCTTGATGACGTGAGATCGGTGATTGGATACGATTCATATGTGGGATATGACTTGTGATTTCTTGCGGGCTTGGGATATGTGTTTACCCCCGCATGCATACTTCACTGATGGTATCGTTTGGTGCTAGACATAGAGTAGTACCCCAGGCTATGTGATCTGATGATAGTGATACCTGTTATGTGATGAGACAGTGAGATGTTGAACCTTACCCAGCTATTGGGGATGCCGTACGATGATTTACCGTACGAGCCAATATTGATGATAGATCCGCACTCATAACTCGAGGATATCTTACGATATGACATTGAGGCGGGATCACCGACTTTTATATATTTATATATATCGACTCAGATGTTAGGCGGTTTCCTTACCTGTAGTTCAGCCGTATAGTTAGTGTAGTTGTTAGAGTAGATTAAACTTCTTACCTATTTCAAAAACTAACGAATCGTGGCATTTTTAAAGACAGCTCAAGGGAATCTACGGATATTTCAAAAACGACGTATCTTTTCATAAAAACACCGTAGCCCCTATTTTCAAAACCCCATGATTCGTGTTATTTCACAAGGCACCAATTGTAGGACTTATGTTAGATTAATGCAGATTAGTTTTAGTTACGATCAGAGTTTCAGCTGCCACTCCCTTTTTGTGGTTCGCTTTGCATCGCATTTCTATACTATGTTTCATACTCCAGTATTAATATCATGCTGATAGGACACCAGCACCATTACCGATGATGCGTATGTACCACGTACACTTACTTGCCGGCTCACACACATCTTCATCGGTAATTGCCATGCCACGTACACTTTAGAAATACTATTGCATTGATATAGGTTGTTAGCTAATAATTTAGACAGGTTGTAAGTGTACTCGCCTTAAATGCTAGATTAGACATTGTAGTTACTACCTGCTACTTCATGCATACTATTATTCATTGTTATGCCGCATTCATTGATTCTCATGCATATATTCACTATTTTGCATGCTATTGAAGTTTGGATTTGGATTTCTATGAGATTTTCTGGATTTGGAGGAAAACCGCAAAAACACAAATAAACATATTTTCTCTTTTAAAATAAAAAGTGCGGTTTTCCCATGATGTATGAGTCGTCCACCATGAGTTTGCTGATGGATTTGGAAACCCGATTCGAGGAGACGGATGAACCGTTTCGGGTACATGGTGGACCCGGTAAGGTACCCCGGGGCAAGAAGCGCGTGGTGATGACGATGTGAGCCTGCAGGGGAGCACTACCCACCGGTGATTTTACCCGACGCGTCGGATATCCGGAGGATACCGTCGTGGTCTTGAGATGGATGGTAGGGGCCGGTCTGGACTGACGGCGCCCTAGATATTGTGGTTGAGACTTGAGATATCAGGATATTGGGATTTCGTTTGTGCCGATGCTAGGCACAGTTTTATGCTGATTTCATTGTGGTACCTTATTTTAAAAATACAAGGGAAATCTCACTAAAGTATGAAAACAGTTGTTTCATGTGAATGTATTCTGTTTTCACGCATTCATATCTCATTCATATGCTATATTGTTATCTGAGGCACTGACACAGACACAGGAGATTGCACTCGGGTTAGATATTTACCCTAGCCTTGCTATAGGCTGCATGTTTTATATTGAGGATTTTATATACTGATCGTATTGACCTAGGATTATGTCTTGCTTTCGGCTTCTGCTTGTAGATGTTTCTATTCACGAGTTGGCAACTCACCCCCGTTGTGCCACAGTTCTTGCAGGTCCTGCCGTACAGGTTCCATTGCGGCATTTCTGGCACACTACTTTCTTGCGGTGATTTGCTTTTGGTAGGTGGGTTCTTTCGCATCAAGAACCACCATTGTATTTATTTATTTCATTGTATCTAGAAATTGTCCATCAACCAAAACCTGTATTATTCTTTCAGACTTAGACTTTGTGTTGTATTATTCGACCTTAGAGTCGCGCTTAGTTGTATTACGGATTTCCTTGTTGCTTTTGAGCTTTCTTTTGGATTTGATCCTCGCCACTTGGCGTTGTATATTATCATTTCATTGTGTGGTTGTGACCGTCGATTGACGAAGAGCTAGCTCCCGCTTGGGGATGCCTTGATCATTGCATATATATATATTGTTATCCTTGTTGTACCCCATTCGGGGCCAGTCTTACAAAAGAAACTCTGCCGAAATTTTTAGAAAAGACTGTACACTTTTAAAAATGCATATTCGGCTTAGTTATTTAAAAACCTTGACTTCAAACACGTTTTTCTTCACTTCTTTAAAACCAGTTTCTTTACTTATTCTCAAAAATGGTTTTAGATTTTCTGGGCTTTTGGCTTACTTGGATCAGATGGAGTCCTATAGACTTCATATGGTTCAAGGGCCAGTCACGTGCTCTTTCGGGTCGTGACATTCCAGGTTGCGGAAGATGTCACCGTTTGTATATTATTTACTTTTCCGCACTAGGATAGACCCAAGGAGGAGGGCACAAGTAACCGGGTTCAGGAGTCCAGTGGGAGACCAACTCGAGGAGTCGAGTCCGGGTCTCCTAACTCTAGAATTGGTAGGGTTGCTTGCCGCTCTCGTAGGGGTCTAGGGGTGTGGGTTTTGGCTATTCATCGCGACCGTGGAATCCGTGTTTTATACTGGCTCGTATTGAAAACACGGACGTCCTAGTATATCCAATGTTTCATATGATTCTTCTGCTGCGATATCTGTGATGTGATCATGTGATGTTCTGTGATAGATACTGTATATAGTATATATGATATATTATATAGATGTTACTTATGTTTTACACCCGCGCTAGCCCTGCCCCGCTCTGTCGTTAGTTACCTAACCTAACGGTGCACGAGGGGACATCGAGGCGAATGCGGATGGCATAAGTGTACGTCGTATTTATCTGTGATGTTTAGGTACATAAATGATGGGACTTCATTAATATGATTAATGAAATAAAAGAAACCTAAGATGTTGTGGAATCGTATTTTAAAAATAAAACAGGTAGCAACAGTTCTTGCTTTGCACAGCGGTATATATGATATATCCCGCACCTTATTTGATAAGGAAAGGACCGAGATCCCTTCACCGGGAGTGACTCCTTTAGCAATAACTGGCAGATGCTACACACTCGGTTTGTCTTTTGATTGCTTCTATAGTTTCTGCTTTGCACAGTGATATATATGATATATCCCGCACCTCATTCGATGAGGAAATGACCGACGATCCCTTCACCGGGAGTGACTCCTTTAGCAAAACTAGAAAAGCCTCAAAGACACTCCATTTCAAAATTCATTCGATCCTACAATGATATCAAGTTCATTACGCAATAGGTTTTCAGAAAACCTGTCGTAGCCCTCCGTCATTTCAGATAAGTAGTAGTTAGTATTCGTGCTACGTTTGTTAGCCTGCGTCAAGGCATAGTGTGCGGTAGCTAACTAGTATTTATCTGCTTATGCATATGATGCAGATTGGATTAGGGTAGTCGTGCGACTTTGTTGGCCTGCGTCAAGGGTCGTGCGGGTGGGTTTAATTCAATCAGGAAATGACGGGTTGAACTTGACTAGTGCACTATGGTTTGTTGGCCCGCGTCATGGTCATAGGACGCTAGGGGCAAAATATTATCGGAAATTTCCAGTGTTGAAATTTGCAATGAGATTGCATATCTTCTATGAGATAGTTGGATCCCGATACCCACTTCGAGTAAGAGTTACTCCTGGGAGAGTTTTACATATTATAATTAGCCGATCAAGTAGGTGTCTAGAAAGGTGTTAACGAGGTTACACCTCTGGGAAAATGAGGTTTACTGTAATTAGGTTCGTGCGAAAGCACGGGGGACTTCCCTCAAAGTACCGACACTGGCCTGGCTGAAAGATTGGCGAACTTGTAGCATGTAATTAATCCCGGCTAGTCTTTCCTTTTAGGGTTTGAAGGAAGATTTGATAAAAACAGTGGGAGCCATCCTAATTAGATAAAATAATAACCAATCTGATCTTGCAAGAGCATACGCTGAGTGTTTTCTTCTCTCTCTCTCCAGGTAGCGACCATATCACGCATTAATCAAGATAATAAATCGGATATTTTGACAGAACCCGCTTGTTTTACCAAGCTGGGGAACGTTGGTCCCGCTCCAACTTATAATAGTTATAAGACAGAGCAGGAAATAGGGGAATACCAAGATTCCCATGCCGCCCAAACGAAGAGAGTGTATGCTGATGCATCATCTTCGGGTGTGTTCATTATACAGAACTGTTTCTCAATGTCCTTTACGTCCTGGGAATATGATACCGGATCAGGATCCCAGATATGTAATATATTACATAGGGCTACAGATAGGTAGAGAACTGAGAACGGGTGATAAGTTTCATGAGGCAGAAAACGGGGCAAGTGTTGCAGCCAAGTCTGTTGGTCACCGTCACCCTGTATTGCAAATACATTAATTCTGAACGAATGTTATTAGATACCGAACCTGATATACAAAATAATATCAGTCTCTTTATTAGTAAAGAAATGATAAAATTTTGTTGGATAATGTTTTGAACATTTCCTATATCAAAAGTTGATCGGTTCAGGCACGTTATCTAAAAGCATTGACGTTCTAAATCAAACTACAGTTCCTAGTATACAGAACACACACAAGAGGAAGAGTTCTGAAATGAACGAATCCTTCTTGAGGCATTGTAGACTAGGTCATATCAATGCGACCCGACTGGCTGAAGTTACATTTTAGATGCATATTTAAATCAGTTTGAATTTACATCTTGTGAAACTTGCCAGCCATGTCACAAAGATTAGATGACCATAGCTCCGTTTACTGAAAACAGAGAAAGAGTTAGTAAACTCTTGGGACTGATACATGTTGATGTATGTAGGTCCCCTGTCTACACATACCAAGACCGGTTCTTTGTACTTCATTACATTCTCTGATGATCTCTCAAGATTCAGACATATGTTCCTATTGAAACACAAGTCCGAACCTTTTGAGATATTCACAGAATATAAGTTAGAAGTAGAGAACCAATACGGGTATAAGTATTATGTCCTTTGATGTGATCAAGGAGGAGAATACTTGAGCACGGAATTCTTGGACTTTTCTAAATGAGAATGAGATTCTCTCTCAGAATTACTCCTCCGTATACACCATAGCACGATGGTTTAACGGGGCGGAGCAGATACACCATATTTGATATGGTGTGCTCTATGATTAGTACTACTGAGTTACCTTTTTCCTTTTGAGAGTTATGCACTTGAGAAGCTGCATACCTATTGAATAGGGTTCAAATCAAATCAGTTGCCTACCACTCCATATGAGATATGGAAAAGGAAGAGCCCATATCTTAAGTTAGTTAAGATTTGGGGTTGTCCGGCCTATGTATAAAAGCAAAATCAGGACAAGCTCGAGGCAAGGTCTGTTATGTAGAACTGGAAATGTTCCATCTATACAAACTGCAGCTGATGATTTGACAGAACCAAAGGATTCAGTAGATTCCAACGAACCTCAGCCTCTCCGCCAATCTAGTAGGATTCCTCACCCACCTGAGAGATACTTCGGTTTCTCTATGACAGTGGGAGCAAGGATTGCATCATGAGATGATGACCCAACTAGTTTCGAGCTGGCCATCAGGAGTAGGACTCTGTAAGAATGGCTGGATGCTTAGCGATCTGAGATGGAATCCTTATACACCAACAAAGTATGGACTTTGGTTGCTATATCTGAAGGGTTAAATCCCCATCAGGAGCAAGTATATCTTGAGAATATTACTTGGTGTAGATGGAAAAGTTGAGACTTTCAAAACTAGACTTGTTAAAAGTTTGCATCATTTACCAGGCGTGGATTATGATGAAACCTTTTTCAAGTATCTATGCTTAAGTCCATCCAGATCCTACTTGTCATGGCTACATCCCATGACTACGATATCTGGGGGTTGGGTGTCATGACTGCTTTTCTAAATGATATTTTGGAAGAGAGCGTCTATAAGTACACAGCCAGAGGGCTTCGTAGACAGTGGGAGCAGCGGAAATGTGTGCAAGATGCTTTATAGGATAAAGTAGGCATCGCGGAGTTGGAACATCTGTTTTGATGAGTTAGTCAAACAGTTTGACATCATCAAAATGGTAGATGAACCTTGTATATACAAAAGGTAGTAGGGAGTATGGTGGTAATCCTCGTAGAGTACGTGGATGACATACTCTTGATAAGAAAGCAGTTTCCTATGCTACGCTCGGTCAATCTCCGCTTATCACAATGATTCTCCATATAGGATCAAACTGATACCTCCTAAATCCTGGGTCTATAAGATAGATCTAATAGGATATTAGGATACTCACTAGATGTAGTGAGATGGTATCAATTGGTCCTGGGGAGAATCACTGGAAGAGTTCCAGGGTGATAAGGATGACTGAAAGTCAGTCACATGCATTGTCTTTACCCTCAGTAAAGGGACGGTATGTTGGAAGAGTTCCAAACTAGATACCGTGGCATACTAGATGATAAAGGCTGGATACATCGCTACTTAAGATGCTACCAAAGAGGCTGTCTGGGTGTATATTAGTTTATGAGATGAACTTAGTTCCTCCCATTGTGTGACAATAGAGTTGTGGCTTTTGCCAAGGAACGTTCGTCCCATTAGTGATCCAGACATATTCTAAGGCAGTATCACCTGATCATGGAGATGGCTGATCTCCAAGGTGATCGAGATTAGGAGAGCAGACTCAGAGGATAACGTGGCGGATCCACTCACGAAGGCCTATTCCCAGAGAGAGACTTATTGGGATGGTTGAGTATGAGATACTACAACCACTGCTACAGATGGCCCTAGTACAAGTGGGAGATTGTTAGTTATATGTATGCCCTAGAGGCCATTACTGTACATAGGATGTATATTGTAGTGGATGCTGGGACATATATAGGGAGGACTTTCTTGCTCGACATGATAGTATGCTATCTGGTTGCTCTTTACCTTAACGTGTATACTGATTGTCTCTCTGTTACATGTTGGTAAAGCCCTTAGGATGTGTACTTGACTATCTGGACTATGATGCGGATCATACTAGTGGGGACATGGTAGTCCATAAGTACATCCTTCAAGGTCCCTAGTCGTAGCTGTATCGAGACGCGGCATCGATATACCAGAGTAGACTAGCGTATACCTTCTCGACCCATACAGATGGGCGATGGATGATCCCATATCCATTGGTGTTTGACATCAGAGATGATATACGGGTGCTCAGTAGAGACTGGGTACACTGGACGGACTCGCCGAGAACTCCCAGATGGTAATATACCTTACGTCAGATGGCAGTTCTCTGATGACACCGGTACAGAGTAGTCTGTTGACTCGAGATCGTCATAGAGTCTTCTGTGGTTCCCACTGTGCTTTGATTTCCACCTTACCACGTCCAAGAGGGCGTGCAAAATGGTGGCTTTTGGGTACAGTCCCGAGTCACATGGAGGCAATGAGCGATAGGAGGGGATTCGTCTCTCCCGGTATAGGGAGTTGATGTTGCGCTTTGTTCGATTGGCTATAACCGGAAATCCCTGGCCAGGGTTGCTGAGATATGCTGGTAAGTGTTACCAGTAGTTTCTCGAACTGTTATAGACCTTATATCGACACGACTTATCGAGCTATTGGGGTCTGACGTTTACCACCCCTAGGCAAGATATGCGACATATCAGACGATCAGACTGGACTGTACGGTAAGTGTTACCGGTTGGATTCACAGGAGTGTGAGCGGGCTTGCTCGTCGATCTTATGATCGCTAAATACCCGGGTGGCCGTTACGTTTAGCAGACCGCTTGCGGCTTGTGGGTGCTTGATATGATCATCATCTGCTGCCGGCGTATTGACAAGTCTTTAGAGTCCTACACAGAGGTTTCCTGGCTCAAGCGAAACGAAATAGGAGCGCATATGAGATATGTGCAGGACCGAGAATAATGCGTGTATGTGATACCGCATTCCATTCTCGCGATGAATGTATCGATTGGTTGTATGCGATATAACCTAGTTATCGAATCAAGGATTGATTCGGTAAGCCGATACATAGGATACTAGTCGGTTATATGCGATATGACCGGATCGTTAAATCAAGTGTTGATTTAATGATTTAATATATAATTATATATTTGATATATTACTTTGCATTAACTAGTATTGGTTCATTTTGAATGGATTTTCTCACTTGAATTGTGCAAGTTGTATATGTGATATACTTTTGTGCACATGATTGTATCATGTTTGATGATACATGCTTTTTGGTTAAGTGTAAAGAATTAAACCATGTTTAAGTTGATGATTAGGGTTTTGCTTATTCATTCATTTATTTATTCATTCTTTTTGGAAATTAAAAGGATAAATAGATATGGTGGCTTTCTTTGTATCTTTCATGAAGCTTCATGAAGTGTTGAAAGTTTGACCACTTTTGTCTCATGCTTAACCCTAACCATTCCACTTAACCATGATTCATTCTCTACACTTAACCATGGTTTGTATATGATAAGTATTCATTTTATTTTGTATTTTAAACAACTTATCATATTCATCTTCTTCTTCTTCTTGATCTTTAAAAAGAAGAAAAGCTTGCACCATCAATGGTGATTTGATAAAAAGAGTGAGAAATCCAATTCTAAAGTGAACCCACCTCCTATTTCTTCATCATCTACCTCTTGCCAAGTAGTATAGGGTGTTATCTTCACAAGTTTCATGACTTGGTGAAGTGGGAGCTTGATCTTGTGATGCCTCGACGTAGATCATCTTCGGCATCGTAGTCGATGACCTAGCCCGCCCATTTCTTCGATGAAGCCGACGCTAGAGCCCGGGATCCGATTTGGACAGCAAGGAGACTTCATCACGGAGCTTTGGAGGTAGAGGACCGGATCTACAAAGGTTGTATTTCCGTTCACTTAGTTAAGTTGTTAACTAGTTGCATCTTTCGCCTAAAATTCTAGTTAACGATCCGTATTAGGGTTTCTCGGCACCGTAAAATTTTGAAATTGGCATGGTTGATGCTTTGTGAGACTTCATTAGTGTGCCTAGGAACCCTACAGCACCCACGCTTCAATGTCTCCACTTGCCACCTCATTTTCCCATTTAATTTTCCAAAAAGGAAAATCAAATATGAGGTGTCCTTCTTCTAGAACTATTCCGGTACAAATACGGAATACTTCACCCGGTATATGTATCGCTACATATACGCGTATCCATATAAATAAACGGATAGCACCAAAGAGAGAAATGAATAGTGAACAATAATACTAAAATATATGTATCAAAATACATATATAAATTATTAAATCAAAACCTGATTTAATAATCCGACTTAATCCTAAGACGGCTAGTATTATCAACCGTCCGATTAAAGTCCGTGTATCGCATACATATATTTAATCAAACCCTCCTGCACGTACCGACGTACGACTCCTACATCTGTCGCCTGAACTGGGAAAACCCTCTGTGTGGGACTCTAAAGAGTCGACAATACGCTGGCAGTGGGTTTAACCACAAGCATTTCAGCGGCACTAGCTATACGTAACAGCTACCCAGATACTTGTCGAAAGGGGGGTCGACAATCAAGTGCGTCCTTACCCTACTGAGCCTGAATGTGACAATTTTCGTACAGTCTGGTCACTTCGTCAAAGAGTATAGCATATTGGTTCTAGGGGTGGATAACGTTAGACCCCTACTAACCCGATAAGTCGTGTCTGAGTCTAGCTCATCACCAACTGAGATACTACCGATCAACTATCAGTAAATCTCCTCCACCGTGGCCATGGATTTCTGGTGATAGCCAACCAAACACAGCACGACATCGACTCCTAATACCAGGAGAGATGAATCCCTGACAGTCGACCGCCGCCTCCATGTGGCTCGGAACTGTATCCAACTAAAACCTGTTTGCATGACTCCTTTGAGCCGTGATAGGGTAGTAATCAATGTACAATGGGAACTCACACGAGACAAATGACGACTTCATGTCAAAGGACTAATCTGTACTCATGCCACCTGAGAACTTCCATCCGACGATAGGTATAATACCATCTATAAGTTCTCGGCGAGTCCGTCCAGTATACTCACCTCCAATGAGCACCTGTATGCTATCTTAGGTGACATAACACCAATGGCTTGTGAGACCGGCCACCGTCCCTCGTCGGGGTCTCGAAGCGTATACACTAGTCTACTCCGGAATATCGATGCCCAGTCTCGATACTCCCACGAATAGGGACATTTAAGGATGTTCTTATAGACCACCTAGCTCTCACGTATATGATCGCCATCATAATGCTGGTAGTCAAGTAAGAATCTAATGGGCTCTATCAACTTGTAATAGTGATCTGCAATACCACATAATGCATGTACATGATGATAAAGACAAACCAAATAGCATACTATCATTTCGAGTAAGATTAATGTACCTATATAGGTCCTCCCTCAATTATCATAATCGCATGCCTGCAATTACAATAATTGCCTAGAGGGCACTATATCCAATATTGAGTTACGATGGGAATTACATTAATTGATTTCAAAGACTCGTAGAATTGATAAATTAGAAGCACAGACTTTAGGATACACTCCACTTACATACAGCTCACTGTTTTATACCAGTGTTATTTATTTACATGTATGTTTAATCATAACATCATATCCTGGTTATTACTATTATTGTGGTATTTATGACGCACTGATGTCTGGGTTTTGCATGGTCCAGTTCCTCTGACTTTGTCGCAGGCAGATCAAGAGTATTTTGGCAGGAAAGCCGAGTGTGAGGAGCTGGACGTTTAGTTTTGAGAGGCTTAGTTTCGTTTATTTGCGTAGTTTTATTTTATTGATGTGAGCCCTTATGGGACGTGATTCAGATACTATTGTTTATTGGATCTTGACTCTTTCCACTTTATGCATTTCTTGATTTTATTTATTGTGGCAGATAGAAATGTGTTAGCTAGATTTTATTTTATTGTTCTTTATATCTGATGGACAGCCGTAATGTGACTATAGAGGGATAATTCCTTGCCACAGGTAGCATGGTTGGCTCCGTCACGTGCCGTGTTTACGTATTTTGGGAAGCAGGGCGTGACAGGGTTTATTTAATATCAGAGCCATACGATTTAGGGTTAGTCGGGTTTGGTTCTTTTGTAGTTGGGTATTGAATCCAATACAATAACCAGGAAACCCAGAATTAGGAACATGTCCTGCCACATTATTATCTTGCCAGTCTTGAATCTATAGCTATCTTGTTTATTGAATCATGTTTACCGTTACTAATCCCCTTCAGTGTCTTGGCTTCAGAATCATGGCGGATAGAGATTTGCGGTCATATCAGAGGCGTGTAGATAACGCCGCATTGCTTTGAGTTGTATGTAGTATGCTTGAAAACCAAAAGCGTCAAACTGAGCTGAATCAGCGGCAGGCCGAGACTTTCCAAGAGGGTTTGCGGACAGTCCAGCAGTCCGTAGTTGCAGCAGCACCCAGGCCAACACAGCGTGAGGGCACCGTGGCAGAATTTAGGAAGCTCGGTCCGTCCACATTTGTTGGCTATAGTGCTCTCAAGGCAATTATTGTAATCGCAGGTAGGTGATTATGATAATTGAGGGAGGACCTATACGGATAGAACAGTCTTACTCGAGATGATAGCATGCTATCTAGTTTGCGTTTATCATTATGTATATGCATTATGTGGTATTACAGATCACTATTACAGGTTGATAGAGCCCAAAGGATTCTTGCTTAACTACCAGCATTATGATGGCGATCATATACGTGGGAGCTGAATGGTCTATAAGAACATCCTTAAATGTTCCTAGTCGAGAGAGTTTTGAGACTGGGCATTGATACTCCAGAGTAGACTAGTGTATACTTAACGAGACCCCGACGAGGGGTGGTGGCCGTTCTCACAAATCATTGGTGTCAGTTAGTCACCTAAGATAGTATACAGGTACTCATTGGGTTATGAGTACACTGGACGGACTCGCCGGGAACATGCAAGTTGGTATTATACCTATTGTCAGATAGCAATTCCCAGGTGACATGTGTACAAGTTAGTCTGTCGATCTGAGATCGTCATTTGTCTCATGTGAGTTCATAATATGCGTTGATTACTACCCTACCACGGCTTAAAGGAGTCATGTAAACAGGTTTTAGTTGGCTATAGTCCCGAGCCATATGGAGGCAGTGAGCAGATTATCGGGGATTCGTTTCTCCTGGTAATGGGGGTTGATGCTGCGTAGTGCACGGGTGGCCATCACCGGAAATCCTTGTCTAAGATAGTCGAGAATTACTGATTTGGATCAATAGTTTCTTAGTTGGTGATGGGCTTCATACCTACACGAAATATCGCGTTATTAGAGGTCTGACTTTATCCACCCCTCCTAGACTCAATATGCGATACTCTTAGACGAACAGACCGGAATGTACGGAGATTGTCACGAACAGGCTCAGTAGGGGTTCAGATGAGTTTGCTCGTCGGCTTTCCTTTCGTTCAATACCTGGGTAGCCGTTACGTACAGCTAGTGCCGCCGACGTGCTTGTAGTTAAACCCACTGGCAGCGTATTGATGAGTCTTTAGAGTCCCACACAAAGGGTTTCCCTGCTTCGGGAGAAATGATGTAGAGGTCGTATTGTATTACGGCGGGGTTCGATCATATACGTGCACTTTTGCACGTATCATGATTCGGACGAATAATACTAGTGGGCTTTGGTTTAATCCGGATCCTAGTATTATATTATTGGATTATTTTCATCTTTTTGTATTCGTATTTTTTGGAATACGGATAATGGTATGTATATACGGTTGTAGGGTTACTAGGCACACGCACAAGGGTCTATAAGGCATCAACCATGCCCGACTTAAAATTTATCCAAGCCGAACAACCCTAAACCAAGATCTTAGACTAGAGATTTGGCGAAAACAAGCATGTTAAACACTTTAACACTAAGTGAGAGGGATTACAACCTTTGTAGATCCGGTCCTTCACTTCATAAGCTCCGTGTTGAGGTCCCTTCGCTGCGATCATCATGTTCCGGACTCTCGAGAGGCTCTACGAAGAGAAAGATGCAAGCTTGCTTCCAATCTTCGATAACAAAGATGATCTACTTTGAAGTTTCATTAACACAAGCTCTCACTCACTAAATGAAGTCAACACCCTCATCTAAATGGTAAGGATAGATGAGAATGATGAAGTAGGAATTTAGCTCACTTTTGTTTTCAGTTACTCACTCATAATCATCACTTAGCAAAAAGCTAGAAAGCTTTTTCCAAGAAAGAAGAAGAAGTAGAATATCCAATTCCATTTGTGATGAATAATGAAAATATAATCATAATCACAAATGCAACTATAGTTCATGTAACCTTTGTAGAGATTTAACTATGGCTAGGGTTTGGGTTGGGTTAAAGCACGAGTCACTTAAAATATCAACACAAATATCTTTGCTCATGACAAAAGAAAAACCTTCTATAATGTTCATGAATGAACTAACCAAATTCAAACCCTAACCTTGTTTAATCTTCACTAAACATGTTGCATTAGTAATCATATCATGTTATAATATTATATATCACATATATAATATTTATTGTAACAAAATAAAATAATACAATTAACATATATTGCATATATATCAATGTATTACCCGAGTGAGAAAAAGAATCTTTTAGTGAGCTTATATCAGTTAATGTAATTTAATATATCAAATATATAATTATACATTAAATTGTCGAATCAACACTTGATCCAACAATCCGGCTATTTCACAAATAACCGACCAATATAATTTGTATTCGTTCATCGAATAACCACTTGATCCGATGACCCGGCTATATCACATATACCCGGCCGATATCTCATATCGTGAGAATCTAATACGGTATCTCATATCGCATTATCCTCGGTCCTACACATATCACATATGTGCCCCCTACTCCGTTTTGCCTGAGTCAAGAAACCTCTGTGTAGGACTCTAAAGAATCGTCAATACGCCGGCAGTAGGTGATGATCATATCAAACATCCACAAGCTGCAAGCGGTCAGCTAAACGTAACAGCCACCCAGGTATTGAGCGATCAGAAGATCAACAAGCAAGCCTTTACATTCTCCTGCGAATCCAATCAGTAACACTCCCGTACAGTCCGGTCTCGTCGTCTGATATGTCGCATATCTCGCCTAGGGGTGGAATACGTCAGACCCCAGTAGCTTGATAAGTCGTGTCGATATGAGGTCTATAACAGTTCGAGAAACTACCGATAACACTTACCGGTAAATCTCAGCAACCCTGGCCAGGGATTTCCAGTTATAGCCAATCGAACACAGCACAACATCAACTCCCTATACCGGGAGAGACGAATCCCCTCCTATCGCTCATTGCCTCCATGTGATTCGGGACTGTACCCAAAAGCCACCTTTTTGCATACCCTCTTGGACATGGTATGATGTAAATCAAAGCACAGTGGGAATCACACAAGACTCCATGACGATCTTGGGTCAACAGACTACTCTGTACCAGTGTCACCGGAGAACTGCCATCTGACGTGAGGTATAATACCATCTGGGAGTTCTCGGCGAGTCCGTACAGTGTACCCAGTCTCCACTGAGCACCCGTACACAATCCTTGATGTCAAACACCGATGGATATGGGATCATCCATCGCCCATCATATGGGTCAATATGCGTATACGCTAGTCTACACTGGTGTATCGATGCCCTGTCTTGATTCACCCTCGACTAGGAACAGTTATAGGATGTACTCGCTGACTACCGCGGCCCCACTAGTATGATCTTATCATAGTCCTAGTAGTCGAGTACATATAGTAAGAGCTTTATCAACATGTAACATAGAGACAATCAGAGTACATGTTAAGATAAAGAGCAACCAGATAGCTTACTATCATGTCGAGCAAGAAAGTCCTCCCTATATATGTCCTAGCATCCACTACAATATACATTGTATGTACAGTAATGGCCTCTAGGGCATACATATAACTAACAATCTCCTACTTGCACTAGGGCCATCTGTTGTGGTATCACATACCCAACAATTAGCTGCGGTTGAAGTATCTCATACTCAACCATCCCATAAAAGTCTCTACTGGGAAAAAGGCCTTTGTGAGTGGATCCGCGCTGTTGTCCTCTATGTCTACTCACCTAACCTCGATCTCCCTGGAGATCAACCATCTCCATGATCAGGTAATATTGCCTAAGAATTATATCTGGATTTCTGATGGGACGGGGGTTCCTTGGCATAAGCCACATCTCCATTGTCACACAATGGTAGGAACGAAGTTCATCTCATGAACTTATATATATCCAGACTGCCTCTTTGGTAGCATCATTGGTAACGATGTATCTTGCCTTGAATCGTCTAGTATGTCATGGTATCTAGCTTGGAACTCTTCCAACATACCGTCCCTCCACTGAGGGTAAAGACAATACCTGTGACTGACATTCAGTCGTCCTTTTCACCCTGGAACCTTTCCAGTGATTCTTCCCAGGATCGACTGATACTATCTCACTACAACTAGTGAGTTTCCTAACATCCAATTAGATCTATCTCATAGATCCAAAACCCAGGATTTATGAGGTATCGCTTTGATCCTATATGGAGAATCCTTGTGATAAGCGGAGATTGACCGAGCGTAGCATAGGAAACTCCTTCCCTATCAAGAGTATGTCATCCACGTACTCTACGAGGATCACCACCATACTCTCTACTACCTTTTTGTATATACAAGGTTCATCTACCATTTTGATGAAGTCAAACTCTTTGACTACCATATCAAAACAGACGTTCCAACTCCGCGATGCCTGCTTTATCACATAAAACATCTTGCACACGTTTCTGCTGCTCCCACTATCTACGAAGCCCTCTGGCTGTGTACTTATAGACGCTCTCTTCTAAATCATTATTTAGAAAAGCAGTCATGACACCCAACTGCCAGATATCGTAGTCATGATATGTATCCGTGGCAAGTAGGATCTGGATGGACTTAAGTATAGCTTTGAAAGTCTCAACTTTTCTATGTACACCAAGTAATCTTCTCAAGATATACTTGCTCCTGATGGGGATTTAACCCTTCAGATAAAGCAACCAAAGTCCATACTTTGTTAGTGTATAAGGATTCCATCTCAGATCGCTAAGCATCCAGCCATTCTTACAGAGTCCCACTCCTGATGGCCTGCTGGAAATAAGTTGGGTCATCATCTCATGATGCAATCCTCGCTCCCACTGTCATAGAGAAACCGAGGTATCTTTCAGGTGGGTGAGGTGTAGGGTTACTAGGCACTCTAATAAGGTTCTACAATGCATCAACCATGCCCGATTAAAATTTTAGCCGTGCCTAACAAACCTAAACAAGATCTTGGCTAGACTATTAGGCTATCACATGCAAGTAAAAAGCATTTACTACTAAGTGAATACGAAATACAACCTTTGTAGATCGGTCCTTCACTTCTATAGCTCCTTGTTGTAGTCATTTCACTGCGATCATGGTTCTCCTGGGCTCTTGCATGGCTTCACGAGGCGAAAGGAGCGTCCTTGCTTGAAGTCATCGAGGCCGAAGACGATCTACGTCGAGGGAATACCAACTCAAGCTTCTACTTCACTAACTAGAGAACTAGTGAAGCAAACACCCTAAACTAAAGTGCTAGTCTAGTAGAGGATGGAGAAATAAGAAGCGGGTTCTCTTTAGAATTTTATTTCTCACAATCTATCACTCTCTTTTCAAAACCCTAGCTTGCTTTTTCTTTTTGCTCGAAGAAGAAGAAGATGAACAAAAGAAAAAGGATGAGGATAATGATCAAGTGAGTGAGCTAACCATGGTGAGTGAGTATCATATACTAACTCATGTAGAGACATAACCTTGGCTAATCCAAAATGGTTAAGTTAACAAAAATCTAAAGTAAAGACAAAGTTAGTGGACTTTGTCAAAGCAAAGAATGCTTCTACAAGCTTCATGCTTTTTCCAAATCTCCACTAATTTTGTAATTACCTTAAATAATTATAACCCACCATAATAAATAGAATGGTATATGTCTTGCACACCCATGTTATGTGTATCAACAACCATGATACATAAAGAAAACACATTTTAATATATATCACATATATATTAAAGTTGTGCACATGTGAGAAAAAAAACCTTAAGTGAACAAATGTTAGTTAATGTAAATTAGTATATCATATATACAATTATACACTAAATTATTAAATCAACACTTGACTTAATAATCCGGTTATATCTTATATAACTAACTAACATCCAATGTATCGACTTATCGAATCAACACTTGATTCGATAGACCGGCTATATCACGTATAACCAACCGATACAAAAAGTCGCGAGAATGGAATACGGTATCACATACATGCATTATTCTCGGTCCCGCGCATATCACATATGCGCTCCTATTTCGTTATGCCTGAGCCAGTAAAACCTCTATGTAGGACTCTAAAGACTCGTCAATACGCCGGCAGTAGGTGATGATCACATCAAGCACCCACAAGCAGTCAGCGGTACTAGCTGGACGCAACGGCTACCCGGATATTGAGCGATCAGAAGATCAGCAAGCAAGCCCGCTCCAACTCCTGTAAAAGCCTGCCGGTAACACTTCCCGTACTGTCCGGTTTCCTCGTCTTATATGTCGCATATCAAGTCTAAGGGTGGTAAACGTCAGACCCCAATAACCGATAAGTCATGCCGATGTGAGGCTCATAACGGGTCGAGAAACTACTGGTAACACTTACCAGTAAATCTCTAAATCAGCCCTGGCTAGGGACTTCCCTGTTACGGCCAATCGAGCACAGTGCAACATCAACCCCCAATACCGGGTGAGACGAAACCCCTCCTATCGCTCATTGCCTCCATGTGACTCGGGACTGTACCCAAAAACCACCGTTTTGCAAGCCCTCTTGGACGTGGTAAGGTGGAAATCAAAGCATAATGGGAATCACACAAGACTCTATGACGATCTCGGGTCTACAGACTAACCAGCACAAGTGTCACCAGAGAACTGCCATCTGACGTGAGGTATTATACCATCTGGGAGTTCTCGGCGAGTCCGTCCAGTGTACCCAGTCTCCACTGAGCACCCGTATACCATCTCTGATGTCAAACACCAATGGATATGGGATCATCCATCGCCCATCACATGGGTCGAGAAGCGTATACGCTAGTCTACTCTGGTATATCGATGCCCTGTCTCGATACACCCACGACTAGGAACATTAAAGGATGTACTTATGGACTACTCTGTCCCCACTAGTATGATCTGCATCATAGTCATCCTAAGGGCTTTACCAACATGTAACTATAAGACAACATCAAGAGACAAGTATACATGTTAAGATAAAGAGCAACCCGATAGCATACTAACTTATCGAGCAAGAAAGTCCTCTCTATATATGTCCAAGCATCCAATATAATATACATCATCTGTACAATACTGGGCTCTAGGGCATACATACAACTAACATGAGGAACCCTACTAGATCGGTGGAGAGGCTGAGGTTCGTTAGAAACTATTGAATCCTTTGGTTCTACCAAATCATCAGCTGCAGTTTGTATAGCTGGAACTGTTTCCAGTTCTACCTTATGACCACTAATTTCATCACAAGAAATTCCCTTTCACAAAGGTGGCATATTGATAAACAAAACATCTTTTTTTCCTCGGTTGGGTAGAAAATATTCCCTTGCGAATGCTTAGGATATCAAACAAATTTCCACAGAACTGACTTTGCCTTGAGCTTGTCCGGATTATGCTTTTAGACATAGGCTGGACAACCCCAAATCTTAACAAACTTAAGATATGGGCTCTTCCCTTTCCATATCACATATGAAGTGGTAGGCAACTGATTTGATTGGAACCCTATTCAATAGGTATGCAGCTTCACAAGTGCATAACTCCCAAAAAGGAAAATAGGAAACTCAGTAGTACTCATCATAGAGCACACCATATCACATAGGGTGCTATTGCTCCGTCCCGATATACCATCGTGCTATGGTGTATTCGGAGGAGTAATGCTGAGAGAGAATCTCATTCTCCTTTTGAAAAGTCCAAGAATTCCGTGCTTTAGTATTCTCCTCCTTGATCTCATCAAAGGACATAATACTTTTACCCGTTTTTGGTTCTCTACTTCTAACTTATATTCTGTGAATATCTCAAAAGCTTCGGACTTGTGTTTCAACAGGAACATATGTCTGAATCTTGAGAGATCATCAGAGAATGTAATGAAGTACAAAGAACCGATCTTGGCATATGTAGACAGGGGACCTTCATACATCAGCATGTATCAATCCCAAGAGTTCACTATCTCTTTCTCTGTTTCCAATAAACAGAGCTGTGGTCATCTTATCTTTATGACATGACCAGCAAGTTTCATAAGATGTAAATTCAAACAAATTTAAATATGTATCTTAATATAACTGCAGCTAGTCGGGTCACATTGATATGACCTAGTCTACAATACGTCAAGAAGGATTCATTCATTTCTGAACTCTTCCTCTTGTGGGTGTTCTGTATACTAAGAACTGTAGTTTGATTTAGAACGTCTATGATTTTAGATAACGTGCCTGAACCGATCAACACTTGATATAGGAAATGTTCAAAACATTATCCAACAATGCAAAATTTTATCCTTCTTTACTAATAAAGAGACTGATAAGATGTTGTATATCAGGTTCGCTATCTAATAACATTCATTCAGAATCAATGTATTCTTATAATACAGGGTGATAACTACCAACAGACTTGGTTGCAACACTTGCACCATTTCTATCTCATGAAACTTATCACCCGTTCTCAGTTTTCTACCTATCTGTAGCCCATGTAACAAATTACATATGTGGGATCCTGATCCGGTATCTCATACCCAGGACGTAAAGGATACTGAGAAACGGTTCTCGGTAAAGAACACACCCGAAGAAGATGCATCATCATGCACTTTCTTCGTTTGGGTGGCATGGGAATTCTGGTAATCCCCTATTTCCTGCTCTGTTTTATAACAATTATAAGTTGGAGCGGGACCAACGTTCCTTAGCTCAGTATAACAAGCGGGTTCGGTCAATACATCCGTATTATTATCTTGATTAAGGCGTGACATAGTCGCAACCAGGAGAGAGAGAAGAAAACACTCAGCGTGCGCTTTTACAAGATTAGATTAGTTATCAATTTATCTAATTAGGATGTTTCCCACTGTTTTAGTCAAATCTTCCTTCAAACCCTAAAAGGAAAGACTAGCTGGGATTAATTACACTCTACAAGTTCGCCGATCTTTCAGCCAGGCCAGTGCCGGTACTTTGAGGGAGGTTCCCCGTGTTTTCGCACGGACCTAATTAAAATAAACATCGTTTTCCCAGGGGCGTAACCCCGTTAACACCTTTCTAGACACCTACTTGATAGGCTAATTGTAATGTGTAAAACTCTCCCAGGAGTAACTTTTACTCGGAGCGGGTATCGGGATCTAACTATCTCAAAGAAGGTATGCAATCTCATTGCAAATTTCAACACTTGAAATTCCCAATAATATTTTACCCCTAGCGTCCTGTGACCTTGATGCAGGCCAACAAACCATAGTCCGCTAATCAAGTTCAACCCGTCATTTCCCGATTGAATTAAACCCACCCGCACGACCCTTGACGCAGGCCAACAAAGTCGCATGACTACCCTAACTCAATTGCATCATATGCTTATACAGATAAGCATAAATAGCTACCGCACACTACGCCTTGACGAAAGCCAACAAACATAGTACGAATACTATGAAGTACTTATCTGAAATGACGGAGGGCTACGATAGGTTTTTAAAAAAACCCTTTGCGTAATGAACTTGATATCGTTGTAGAATCGAGTGATTTTAAATGGAATGTTTTTGAGGCTTTTTCTAGTTTTGCTAAAGAGGTCACTCCCGGTGAAGGGATCGTCGGCTCTTTCCTTATCGAATAAGGTGCAGGATATTTCACAAATACCACTATGCATAGCAAAAAATATAGAAGCAATCAAAAGACAAACCGGATTTTGTAGCATCTGCTCGTTTCGCTAAAGAGGTCACTCCCGGTGAAGGGATCTCGGCTCTTTCCTTATCGAATAAGGTGCTAGATGTTCTACAAGAAACACTGCTATGCAAAGCAAGAACTAGAGCTACCAGTTTTTAAACAAGTTTCTACAACATCTTTAGGTTTCTTTTAGTTTCATTAATCTCATTAATGAAGTCCCATTTTAATATGCTTCACAAGCATCTCATTTGAAACGAAATCTGCAATATAACATATATCTCATATATATAATATAAACATTCGTCTCAGGAAGTAATATGATCTCATCACATAACATTGCAGCAGAATAACATATATGAAATATTGGATATAGTAGGACGTCCATGTTTTAATACGAGCCTGTATAAAACACGGATTCCACGGTCGCGATGAATAGCCAAACCCACATCCCTAGACCCCTACGAGAGCGGCAAGCAACACTGCCAATTCTAGGGTTAGGAGACCCAGTCTCGACTCCTCGAGATGGTCACGCACTGGACCCTAGAACCTGGTTACTTGTGCTCCACACCTTGGGTCTACCTAATGCGGAAAAGTAAATAATATACAATGGTGACATCATCCTCAGCCCGGAAGTGCCCCAATAAAAGAATATTACATACAAATGAATTTTACATGAATGAAAATAAAAACCCTCATCTCACATAAAACCCCCGGCTATTCAAAAATGCGACGATCCAATATAACATATCACAGCAACACATAATATCTCATATCATCAACGTAAGCAAGTATGCGTATTCCGATTGTCGTTGATGTATAGCAACGAAGCCAGCGATACACCACATACTATGCTTACGGTCACAGAAAAGAAAGTGTAAAACTACAACATTTGGAATCCACAATCTCCTTAGACATCGTAAATCTGAAATATCACATACTTCGCATTTCATGCCTAACTACGTGAATTCCACATATTGTATCACATTCTAGATAAATAGGCAATGTTAAACTTTCTGATCGAATAAACAAACACCCAAGATTTCCTAAATAGTTCTCAACACTTGAGCGGAGTTCAAAAAGTATCCATCACATGCTACGGTACCAATGGTCCAGCCGTAGAAGGGTCAAGCCAACGCCGTACTGCCCCAAACCCTTAGGTTTAGAGGCAGTTCAAGACGGTCACATAATCGAGTTAAGGTTTGTTGTCTTCTAGAGGGTTCACCGCGTTACTAGCATGATTTTCTTGAAGTTTCAAACTCGAGGAAAAATCCAACTTTTGAAAAATTTTCTGACAGGGGAAAAAGTGAGTTATTGATATCCGTTCGAACATTTTTACAGTTTCTAAAAATTACCCGGAAAAACTAAACGAAGTTATACTTTCCGATCGAATCAACGAGCTCCCAATACAACCCAGAAAACTCAACACTTGAGTAGAATTAAAAATTCCCAGAACTATCAAAAAGGACCCAAGAATAAATTCCTGAAGTAGTGGGCCCCAACTCCAATTATTAGCCGCGGAACCGCCGCCAAACGCATGGTTTGGGCGCGGTTACGCGGTCAACTGAGGGAGTTAATGGTCCATACTTCACAGTAATTCTTATATTTCCCTGCATGATTTTCTGAATATTTTTAATATGAAAAAATCAACAGTTTTAGAAAATTTCCAGAGAAGGGGTTCGTATCGGGGTTCCGGGGTTCGATCGGACTTTAAACTTCATCTAGACTTCGCCTAAAGCTCTAGCTTAGCTCTGATACCACTGTAGGGTTATTAGGCACACGCACAAGGGTCTATAAGGCACCAACCATGCCCGATTTAAAATTTAGCCGTGCCGAACAACCCTAAACCAAGATCTTAGACTAGAGATTAGGCGAAAACAAGCATGTTAAACACTTTAACACTAAGAGAGAGGGATTATTGTTAGTTATATGTATGCCCTAGAGGCCATTACTGTACATATGATGTATATTGTAATGGATGCTTGGACATATATAGGGAGGACTTTCTTGCTCGACATGATAGTATGCTATCTGGTTGTACTTTATCTTAACATGTACTCTGATTGTCTTTATGTTACATGTTGATAATGTTAGTGTATATGCCCTAGAGGCCATTACTGTATCATACTAGTTTGTATATTACTTAATGGAAGCTTAGGATATTCACAGTTGTATATACAATCTTGCTCAAAATAGTAGTATGCTACTTGGTTTGTTTCTACTTCAATGTGTACATGTGTTTATTTTAGTATATCACCTATACACATTAGTGGAGCCCTTAGGATCTTTGCTTGATTACCAGCGTTGTGATGGTAGTCACACTAGTGGGGGTTGGGTAATCTATAAGCACATCCTTATGCAGGTCCCTAGTCGCAGGACTATCGAGACAGGGCATCGATACTCCGGAGTAGACTAGCGTATGCGCTTCTCATCCCAGTGTGGGAGATGGTCTGTCCCACAGCCATCAGTACGTCATACTGGAGATAGTATGTGGGTGCTCGTTGGGTTACGAGTACACTGGACAGGACTCGTCGGGAACTGTTGGTTGGTACTATACCTATCGTCAGTTATCAGTTCCCAGGTGACATGAGTACAGCTTAGTCCGCTGACTTGACACTGTCAATTCGCCTCGAGTGTGTTCCCACTGTACTTAGATTACTACCCTACCACGGCTCAAAGGAGTCGTGCAAACATGTAGTAGTTAGGTGCAGTCCCGAAGCACTTGGAGGCAGTGACGGTTAGACATGATTCGTCTCTCCCGGTATTGGGGATTGACATCGCGCTGTGTCTAGGAGAGCCATTATACGAGTAGTCCCTGGCCAGGGCAAGCGAGATATACTGGTAGGTTTCCAGTGTTATCTCAGGGTGTTCTGGGCTTCACTCCGACACGACTTGTACCGCTATTGGGGGACTGACGTTTACAGCCCCCTAGGCCCGCCATGCGATGTATCAGACGAACAGACCGGACTGTACGGAGACTGTCACAGTCAGACTCAGTAGGAGTTCCGATGGGTTTTCACCTCGTCAGTCTTCTTGTCGGCATCTACCTGGGGACCGTTACGCACAGCTAGTGCCGCTTGCGGTCTGTGGTTAAACCTACTGCCAGCGTAGTGTCGAGTCTTTAGAGTCCCACACAGAAAGCTATTCACCTTTAGGCAAAAGAGTAGAGGTCGCATGGTTTTGCGACAGGTCGCATGGTTTTGCGACAGGTCACATGGTTTTGCGATAGGGTTCGGTCACATCCGTGCACTTGTGCACGTACAGTGTCCGGACAGTTAACACTAGCGGGCTTTGGTTTAAGCCAGATCCTAGTGTACGTTTTGGGATTGGTTTTTATCCAGTATGTATTCGTGTTCCTCGGAACGCGGATGCGGGTGTGTAAGCACAGTTGACGGAGAGACAGAGGCAGAGGATTCTTATTAGGGTTGTTGACTGTTGACTATTGACTTTTTGCTCAACCCTAATGAGAATATGATATATGATTAACAATAATATTAATTAAGTATTATGGTGACATGGTTGTTGAGGGGTTGACTTTGTTGACTTGTTGACTTTGTTGACCGGTTGACTAGGTTTGACTAGTTGACCATCATGATGACAACGGCTATCATTTCATGGCAAAGACTTTTTGCTTGCTTGTTCTCTTGTGAAAAATGAGTGCATGAAATGATATGGCTATTGTAGCTTAAACCATCACATAATACTTGATTGCTATGTTTTGTTATGATGGTTTTGGATTATGAGAGCCAAGAGAGAAAAGTCTTTTCTCATTCTATCATTTCCATTCTCTCTCTTGTTCTTGAGCTCTCATCCTCTTCCTCTTGCTCTCCCTCTCTTTAGTCTATGGTTCACTTGTCTCATGTGTTGAGAAGCAAGAACCATAGAGTATAATCCCAACACACTCTTCTCTACTCACTCTAGTTCATAAGGTTTAGCAAACCGAGTGAACTAGTTTCTTCAAAGCTCGAAGAAGAAGCCAAAGGTAGAAGCTTTCGGGTGGATCGATCTTCGGCGCAAGGAGACGACGGAGTGATCCGTACACCATTGAGAGTCAAAGACGAAGGAGTTCAAGAAAGAAAGGTATAACCCCCTAACCGAGTAGTTAACAACTCCTAGTTAGGTTGTTAGGTAGATAGTTTAACAACGATCCGATTTTGAGTCCTTGTTACCGCCTCTAGAAAATTGTTTTTCACCAAATTCCGCATGCCCGAAAGTACCGAGAGAGGTAGCATGGACTTACAGTGGTATCAGAGCCTAGTTAAACACTACCTAACATGTTAGCATAGTAACTAGAAATTCGATCGGAGAAAAAGTCGCGAAATACACCCGGATATCAAACTTGCTGTCGATTTTCAAAGTGCTGTAAAAGTAATAAATCATGCTTTAAAAATCGACTCCGGGTTTTTAGAGTCTACTGTAGAAATACGGTCCTGTGAACCTATCAAAGCGCCGTGGAAACGCGGCAATAGCTTGCTATTGCCGCGGTTCCGCGGCCGATTAAGCTCTTCTCTGGATCTTCTTTACTACGGTATACTCAGTGGGTTATTTTGGGAATTTTGGTATATGTTTTTTCAGCCCAGATTTTCCAGAAAGAAAAATTTGTTTTTGGGGCTTTAAAAACCGTATTTTGATCGAGTTTCTAAAGACTTAAGCTGACGGGTATTTATCTGTGATGTGATATTTGTATTGAACGTATGCTAATCTCTATATGTCGATTAGTGGGGGTTATACAAATCTGTGATCTGTAATGTTATTGGTTTGTGTATATGAATTCTTTGGATTGTCGCGGATGAATAGCCGGGGGTTGTGAGATGAGAGTTTTTCCTTTTATCTTTCAATTCGTGTAATATATGTAAATTGATGTAATATTATTTTTGGCCGCACAACCGGGTCGGGCTTGTAGCCGTCATTGTATAATTTCTTTTTACTGTTTTTGCTCCTAGGATAGACTCAAGGTGGGGTGCACAAACTACAGGGTATCTCGAAGTGCCGAGTGGCCTACTCACGTCGTTGAGGGAGGTTGCTCCACTTCGGATATTTGGCAGGTAATTTGCTGCACCTGTAGGGGTCTAGGGTAAGGTATTGGCTATTCATCGCGACCGTGTAATCTGCTTTTCGTTACAGGATCGTACGAATAGTGGATTCCTAGTATATCCAATGTTTTCATCTGTGATCTGAAATGGCTATCATTGCAATATATCTATGTATGATATTATTTAGGCGTTGCTTATGTTTTGCAGCCGCGATAGCCCAGCCCCCGCTCTGTCGTTAGTTAAGTAACCTAACGGGTAATGACGGGGCCCCGTGGAGAATGCGAATGGCATATGCGTACGTCATATTTTGGTTGTTTTCTGCAATGGTAGGATTAAATGATGGGACGCATTAAAAGAACTAATGCAGGCATAACACGCATTAAAAGAACTAATGCAAGAAAAATAAACCAAGTAGAAGTCGTTGGAACACTTTCTAAACCACTCGGTTTCTTTTCAAAATAACTTTTAAACGCGGAGCTTAAGCCACTCCTTTTAAAAGCTATCTCGTTCCATCGATTATATCAAGTTCACTATGTTCACGGTTTCGCCAAAACCATTCGTAGCCCTCCGTCGTTTCACATGGATGGTCAATAGTATTCAAGCTATGTATGTTGGCCAAAGTCAAGGCATAGTGATTGGTAGCTATTGGGTATTCATGTGCAGCATAGATAGATGTGTTGGTTTGGGGCAGTCGTACTACCATTTTGGCCAAAATCAAGGGTATGTGCGGATGGGCTCAAATTAACCTGGAGAATGACGGGTAGAACTTGACATGTGACTTATGATATTTTGGCCAAAGTCAAGGTCATAAGAGCATAGGGCAAAAATCCACATCGGGAGTTTCAAAAGAACTGAAACTTGCTAGTGTTGCATACCATTTGGAGTGTGATGATTCTGGTAGGATTCCTTCAGTTTTGTCACGCAATGATATTTGGATCCCGATCCTACTGTGAGTATATGCTACTCCTCGGGAAATTTCTCACTTAACGATCAATGCTATAAACCAAGTAGGTGTCTAGAAAGGTGTTAGCGGGGCTACGCCCACAGGGAAAAGAGGTTATTTAATTAAGGAACTTCGCGAAAGCGTTGGTAAACCTCCCTCGAAGTACCGACACCAGCCTGGCCGAACGGTTAAGCAAGTATTGTACGGTGAGATTGATCTTGACTAATTCTTCCTTTATGGTTTGAGGAGGGATTCGAGAGACAGTGGGAGCCATCCTGTTTAGACAAACTAAAAACCACTCTAAACTTGCAAGAGCATCGTGCTAAAGTGTTTCTTCTCTCTCTCCTAATTGCAGCGACCAATCAACATGACCGGACTTAAGTTATTACTAGATAAAAACATACTGACAGGGCCAAACTACAAAGATTGGCTCAGGAATGTCAAAATGGCAATCACTTATGACAAGTTGGGGTATCTTCTTACCACCAAACCTCCCCCTGTCCCAGGTCCCAAAACCAGCGTTGCGGATAAGGAAATCCGTAAAACCTGGGAAATCGACTGCGCGAAGGCTAAGTGCCTCGTGCTTGCCCCTATGGACAACGAACATCAGAGGAGGCATGAGAATATGGACCTCGAATCCATATTTCTCCATACAAAAGAACTGTTTGGAGAGCAATCTCGTATCGCCAGATACGAAGTGTCGAAGAAGTTGTTTTCGGCAAGATTGGCCGTCGGATCATCGGTAGCGGAACACGTGCTTAAGATGATTGGCTACATAGAGGAGCTCGCAGACCTTGGGACCACGTTGGAGAGCGAGCTCTATACGGACTTGATTCTCCAGTCCCTTCCTTCCACTTACGCCCAGTTTATCCTGAACTTCAACTTGCAAGAAAAGGAAGTTGAACTTTCAGAACTCCTCAACATGCTGAGGAGCACAGAGGGCACCCTATAAAAAGGTAGGGAAACATCCACTTTGTTTGTAGAGGATCTTCCTCTTCTAGGTCCAAGGCGAAAGCCAAGGGAAAGAAGAAGAAAGCCCCCGCCAAACCAAGGGGCGGTGTTAGTAAAGTGGATACGAAGGGAAAGACAAAAGCAACAAAGAAAGCGGGGAAGCTTATAAGGAAGTAAGAGTGCTTTTTCTGTCATAAGAGTGGGCACTGGAAGAAAGATTGCAGGGCTTGGAAAGCCAGGACACAGGAACTGAAGCAAGTTGCGGCTTTAGCTTCAGGTGTGTATGTTATTGAAAACTGTCTATCAATAAACTCTACTTCCTGGGTATTGGATACCGGATCAGGATCTCATATCTGTAATTCTTTGCAGGCATTGAGAAACCGTAGGGTTTTGAAGGCAAGTGACATGACCCTCAAAGTTGCAAACGGAGCTAGCATGGATACTAAGGCCGTGGGGGACTATCACCTGGGAATGTCGGATGGACATGTTTTGGTTTTACGTAATTGCTTTTTTGTACCCAACGCAACTTGTAATATCATTTCTGTATCTTTGATTTCTAAAGAAGGTTATGAATTTGCGTTTGTAAGTAATGTTGTAAACATTCACCTTAATCAAGTTCTGATTGGGCCAGGTACATTAAGCAATGGTATATACGTACTAAACCAACCACAGATTTTCAATGTCCAGAATACACACAAAAGAAAGTCTCCGGAAATAAATCAGACTTTCTTATGGCATTGTAGACTAGGTCACATCAATGAGAGAAGGTTGACGAAGTTACATACAGAAGGATATTTGAATCCGTTCGAATATCAATCGTATGCCACTTGTCAATCCTGTCTCAAAGGAAAGAGGACAAAGACTCCGTTCACTGGACACGGAGTAAGGGCGAGCGAGCTCTTGGGACTCGTACACAGCGACGTGTGCGGTCCAATGTCTACACATGCGCGAAGCGGTTATTCTTACTTCATTACTTTTACGGATGACTTTTCAAGGTACGGTTATGTCTTCTTAATGAAACATAAGTCCGAAGCCTTTGAAAAATTCCAGGAATATAAGAATGAAGTAGAAAAACAAACCGGCAAAAGTATTAAGATTCTAAGATCGGATCGAGGTGGTGAATACTTAAGTGCCGAGTTCCTGGACTATTTAAAAGAGAACGGAATTCTCTCTCAGCTTACTCCTCCATACACTCCGCAACATAACGGTGTATCGGAGAGACGGAACCGAACCCTATTGGATATGGTACGGTCCATGATGAGTAACACTGAGTTACCGCGATCATTCTGGGGATAAGCACTAGAATCAGCTGCATACCTTTTGAACCGAGTTCCGACTAAGACTGTGCCTACTACACCATATGAGATGTGGTGTGGGAAGAGACCCTATCTTAATCACATTAAGACATGGGGATGTCCAGCTTTTGTCAAAAAGCCGCATGCGGACAAGCTCGAGGCACGCTCAGTACAGTGCAGGTTTGTGGGATATCCAAAGAACTCCAAGGGATATTTCTTCTATTGCGAAGAGGAACAAAAGATTTATGTTTCTCGTCATGCCCACTTTCTAGAACACCAGTTCTTAGAAAAGGAAATTAGTGGGAGCGCAGTAGAACTGGAAGAAATTTCAGAACCACGAGCTACTACTGAAAGCTTAGTAGAACCAGAGGGTTTGAAAGATCAGGACATTCCTACGCCGCTCCGCAGGAGTAGTAGGCAGTCTCATCCGTCCGAGAGATACTACGGTTTTCTCATAGACGGGGATAGAGAGGATTGCATCATAGATTATGATGAGCTAACTAGCTTCCAGCAGGCCATTCAGAGCGTTGACTCGGTAAAATGGCTGGATGCAATGCGGACCGAAATGGAGTCCATGTACACCAACAAAGTATGGACGTTGGACGTTGCTCCAGATGGGGTAAAACCCGTAGGATGCAAGTGGATCTTCAAAAGGAAGATTGGTGTATATGGACAGGTTGAGACCTATAAAGCTAGACTGGTTGCAAAGGGTTTTCGTCAAAGACCTGGTTTGGACTATGACGAGACCTTTTCTCCAGTAGCTATGCTGAAATCCATTCGGATCCTTCTTGCCATTGCTGCCTTCCACGATTATGAGATTTGGCAGATGGATGTAAAGACCGCTTTTCTAAATGGAAATTTAGAGGAGTGTGTTTATATGGACCAGCCAGAGGGTTTCATTCAGAGTGGGAGCAGCGGAAAGGTGTGCAAGTTGCTTAAGTCCATCTACGGACTAAAGCAGGCATCACGGAGTTGGAACATCTGTTTTGATGAGACAGTCAAGGAATTTGGCTTTATCAAAAATCCAGATGAACCATGCATCTATAGTAGATTTGTAGCGAGAACTGTAGTATTCCTCGTTTTATACGTGGATGACATTCTCTTAATAGGAAATGACATTCCTATGCTACAATCTGTCAAGGGGTTCTTGTCACACAGGTTCTCCATGAAAGACCTGGGTGATGCCTCATACATTCTGGGGATCCGGATATATCATGATAGATCCAAGAGGATTTTAGGACTTTCGCAGTCCAGGTACATCGACACCATACTGAAAAGATTCAGTATGGAAGATTCCAAGCGCGGTAACCTACCGGCTTGTCACGGGATCACCCCTCTCTAAAGAGATGTCTCCCAAGACTGATTTGGAGAGGGATCACATGTCTGTTATACCCTACGCTTCTACGGTAGGCTCTATAATGTATGCGATGTTGTGTACCAGACCGGATGTAGCTTATGCACTGAGTGTGGTAAGCCGGTATCAGTTAAACCATGGGGAGAGACACTGGATAGCGGTAAAGAACATTCTCAAGTACCTGAGAAGGACTAAGGAGATGTTCTTGGTGTATGGCGGAAAAGACCTCCAGATTGAGGCCTTTGCTGACTCCAGCTTCCAAAGTGACAAGGATGATTCCAAGTCCATGTCGGGTTTTGTCTTTACCCTCAATGGAGGGGCGGTGTGTTGGAAGAGTTCCAAACAGGAAACCGTTGCAGACTCGACGATGGAAGCGGAATACATCGCTGCATCTGATGCCGCAAAAGAAGCTGTCTGGATGAGGAAGTTCTTGAAAGAACTTCAGGTGGTTCCGTCCATTGTTGATCCAATACCTCTGTATTGCGACAACAACGGGGCTATAGCTTTAGCGAAGGAACCCAGGTCCCATCAGAGATCCAGACACATCTTGAGGCGGTATCACCTGATCAGGGAGATCGTGGATCGCCAGGAGATCGAGGTCCGGAGGGTTGCTTCAGAAGATAACACTGCAGATCCATTCACCAAGGCCTTGCCCCAGACTCAGTTCGAGCGGCTGATCGAGATGATAGGTCTTTGATACGCCAGTACATGGCCTTAGTGCAAGTGGGAGATTGTTAGTGTATATGCCATAGAGGCCATTACTGTATCATACTAGTTTGTATATTACTTAATGGAAGCTTGGGAAATTCACAGTTGTATATACAATCTTGCTCAAAATAGTAGTATGCTACTTGGTTTGTTTCTACTTCAATGTGTACATGTGTTTATTTTAGTATATCACCTATACACATTAGTGGAGCCCTTAGGATCTTTGCTTGATTACCAGCGTTGTGATGGCAGTCACACTAGTGGGGGCTGGGTAATCTATAAGCACATCCTTATGCAGGTCCCTAGTCGCAGGACTATCGAGACAGGGCATCGATACTCCGGAGTAGACTAGCGTATGCGCTTCTCATCCCAGTGTGGGAGATGGTCTGTCCCACAGCCATCAGTACGTCGTACTGGAGATAGTATGTGGGTGCTCGTTGGGTTACGAGTACACTGGACATGACTCGTCGGGAACTGTTGGTTGGTACTATACCTATCATCAGTTATCAGTTCCCAGGTGACATGAGTACAGCTTAGTCCGCTGACTTGACACTATCACTTCGCCTCGAGTGTGTTCCCACTGTACTTAGATTACTGCCCTACCATGGCTCAAAGGAGTCGTGCAAACAGGTAGTAGTTGGGTGCAGTCCCGAAGCACTTGGAGGCAGTGACGGTTAGACAGGATTCGTCTCTCCCGGTATTGGGGGTTGACATCGCGCTGTGTCTAGGAGAGCCATTACACGAGTAGTCCCTAGCCAGGGCAAGCGAGATATACTGGTAGGTTTCTAGTGTTATCTCAGGGTGTTCTGGGCTTCACTCCGACACGACTTGTACCGCTATTGGGGGACTGACGTTTACCGCCCCTAGGCCCGCCATGCGATGTATCAGACGAACAGACCGGACTGTACGGAGACTGTGACAGTCAGACTCAGTAGGAGTTCAGATGGGTTTTCACCTCGTCAGTCTTCTTGTCGGCATCTACCTGGGGACCGTTACGCACAGCTAGTGCCGCTTGTGGTCTGTGGTTAAACCCACTGCCAGCGTAGTGTCGAGTCTTTAGAGTCCCAAACAGAAAGCTATTCGCCTTTAGGCAAAAGAGTAGAGGTCGCATGGTTTTGCGACAGGGTTCGGTCACATCCGTGCACTTGTGCACGTACAGTGGCCGGACAGTTAACACTAGAGGGCTTTGGTTTAAGCCAGATCCTAGTGTACGTTTTGGGATTGGTTTTTATCCAGTATGTATTCGTGTTCCTCGGAACGCGGATGCGGGTGTGTATGCACAGTTGACGGAGAGACAGAGGCAGATGATTCTCATTAGGATTGTTGACTGTTGACTATTGACTTTTTGCTCAACCCTAATGAGAATATGATATATGATTAACAATAATATTAATTAAGTATTATGGTGACATGGTTGTTGAGGGGTTGACTTTGTTGACCGGTTGACTAGGTTTGACTAGTTGACCATCATGATGACAATGTCTATCATTTCATGGCAAAGACTTTTTGCTTGCTTGTTCTCTTGTGAAAAATGAGTGCATGAAATGATATGGCTATTGTAGCTTAAACCATCACATAATACTTGATTGCTATGTTTTGTTGTGATGGTTTTGGATTATGAGAGCCAAGAGAGAAAAGTCTTTTCTCATTCTATTATTTTCATTCTCTCTCTTGTTCTTGAGCTCTCATCCTCTTCCTCTTGCTCTCCCTCTCTTTAGTCTATGGTTCACTTGTCTCATGTGTTGAGAAGCAAGAACCATAGAGTATAATTCCAACACACTCTTCTCTACTCACTCTAGTTCACAAGGTTTAGCAAACCGAGTGAACTAGTTTCTTCAAAGCTCGAAGAAGAAGCCAAAGGTAGAAGCTTTCGGGTGGATCGATCTTCGGCGCAAGGAGACGACGGAGTGAAGCCAATCCGTACACCATCTGTTGGAGATAATGCCCTCAGAGTCAATTATTGGATCACAGGTACGTGATTGCGGTGATTGAGGGAGGACCTATCCCGGTAGGACAGTCTTACTCGAGATGATAGTATGCTATCCGGTTTACCTTTATCATCGTGTACTGCTTTAGGTGACCTGACAAGTCGCTATTACACGTTGATAGAGCCCCTAGGATTCTTGCTTGACCACCAGCAGTATGAGGGCGATCATATAAGTGGGAGCTGGGGTCTATAAGCATATCCTGAAATGGTCCCTAGTCGTGTGAGTTTCGAGACAGGGCATCGATACTCTATAGTAGACTAGTGTATACAGTCGAGACCCCGACGAGGGGCGGTGGCCGGTCTCACAAGCCACTGGTGTCAGTTGGATCACCTAAGATGTATACAGGTGCTCATTGGGTTATGAGTACACCGGACAGAACTCGCCGGGAACATGCTAGTTGGTCATATACCAGACATCAGATGGCAGTTCCCTGGTGACATGTGTGCAGGTTAGTTCATCGACCTGGGGAACGTCATTTGTCTCATGTGAGTTCCCACTGTACTTTGATTACTACCCTACCACGGCTCAAACAGGTTTTAGTTGGGTACAGTCCCGAGCCACATGGAGGCAGTGAGCGTATCTTCAGGGGTTCGTCTCTCCCGGTATTGGGGGTGAGGTCGTGCTGTGTCTAGGAGAGCCATTACACGAAGCCCTCGGCCGAGGCAAGGAGATTTACTGGTAGGTATTCCAGTAGTATCTCAGGGTGTTCTGGGCTACACTCCGTCACGACTTGTACCGCTTTTGGGGGTCTGACTTTTACCAACCCCCTAGGCCCGCCATGCGATGCTCATAGACGAACGGACCGGACTGCACGGATATTGTCACTGACAGGCTCAGTAGGGTTGTCAGGCTGAGTTCACTCACAGACATCCCTTTTAGTCAGTATCTGGTAGCCCGTTACGTATTGGCTTATACCTCTGACGTGCTAGTGGTTAAATCCACAACCAAGGTGTTGACGAGTCTTTAGAGTCCCCCACATTCAGTTACTCAGCTTTCGGGCGAAAGGTTGTAGAGGCCGTATGGAGATACGGCAAGGTCCGATCAGATACGTGCGATATTGCACGCATCAGGATCTGACAGTTTGTACTATAGGCCGTATGGGTATATGGCAGGGTTCGATCAGATACGTGCGGTATTGCACGGATCAGGATCGAACAGATATTACTACCCGGTTTTGGTATAAGCCGGATTCTAGTATAGTACAGTGGAGATTTTGTCTCATTGCATTTGTATTTCGGTCGAAATACAGATGCGGGTGTGTATGCACAGTATCGGGGTTTTCCTGTAATTTATTACGGGACCAGTTTTCTGAAGTTGCCAGTTTGTTTTTAAGTTCGGCCGATTTCCTTTGTTCCGTTCATTGGCCGAAGATTGTTAGAGGAGGGTTTATTTGCATTGTTGCAAATAGGCATTAGTGGAGGGGGTTCTTTGCATCTTGTTGCATCATGATGGCTTTCATGATGTGCACCATCATTGACTTGTTTTGACTCCATCATGGCTTGACTTTTAAAGTCATGATTGTTGATGATGTTGAGGGGTATGGTTGTTGAGTGAGGATTTTTTCTTTTTGATCACTTCACACTCTCCCTTGGATGATGGTTCCACCCACCCCTTGACTTCACTTTTTTCTCTCTCCAATCACACATGAAGGGGGGGGGGGGGCGGCCATTCTTTGAATGAGGAATGGGATTCATTTCCTTTTGTGGGTGGAAAATTGTTACTCTCATTTTTGTATGCTACATTTTTTCCCACCTCTCTCCAAGCTCTCTTTTCTTCCACCAAATGGCAAAGCTCCAAAACCCCATATGAGACTTGAGTACTATATATTCTACAGTGAACCTTGGGCACGTCGAGTAGCCGGCTTCGTGCCCGAGTTGCCTCGGCATTGAGGTGGGAGCCCGTAAAAGAAGTAGGCGATGTGGTGCACTTCCGGCGACGAGGAGGAGACGGGACATTCCGCAGGAGATCGGGACGACGACGAGAAGACCGGAGGACTCGGATCTGTCGGTATACTTCTCTTCCCTATCTTGTTAGTAGCTTAGACTTGTTAATGGTTACGATCCGGATGTTTAGTGCGCGGGGGTGCCGGTTTGCTAAGTCCGCAAAATTAAAGTTTTTCACCGCTTCCGCATTCCGGCGTCGGATTGACGGCCGGGGCGCCGCCGTGCACTTACACCATCGAGAGTCAAAGACGAAGGAGTTCAAGAAAGAAAGGTATAACCCCCTAACCGAGTAGTTAACAACTCCAAGTAAGGTTGTTAGGTAGATAGTTTAACAAAGATCCGGTTTTGAGTCCATGTTACCGCCTCTAGAAAATTGTTTTTCACCAAATTCCGTATGCCCGAAAATACTGGGAGAAGTATCATGGACTTACAGATAAAGCCCTTAGGATATGTACTCGTCTACTGGGACTATGATGAGATTGTAGGGTTACTAGGCACTCTCAAGGGGTCTCACTAGGCATCAACCATGCCCGTTTCAAAAAATACGGTGCCGAGAAACCCTAGACTACGGATCGTTAGCTAGATGTCTAGGCGAAAATAGAACTAGTTAACAAATTAACTATGAGTTAACGGAAATACAACCTTTGTAGATCCGGTGCTCCACCTCCATAGCTCCGTGATGATGTCTCCTCGCTGTCCAAGACGGATCCCGGGCTCTAGCGTCGGCTTCATCGGAGAATGGACGGGCTAGGTCATCGACTACGACGCCGAAGATGATCTACGTCGAGGCATCACTAGATCAAGCTCCACTTCACCAAGTCAAGAAACTTGTGAAGAAAACACACTCTACTACTTGGCAAGAGGTAGAGGGTGAAGAAATAGGAAGTGGGTAGACTTTAGATTTGGATTTCTCACTCTTCTTCATCAATCACCATTGATGAAGTAAGCTTTCTTCAAGTGGTCAAGAAGAAGAAGAAGATGAATATTGTTATGATAAGTTATTCCAAATAGAAAATAAAAGGAATGCTTATCATAATCTAACCATGGTGAAGTGTAGAGAATCAACTAGGGTTGAGTGGAGTGTTTAGGGTTAAGCATGAGACAAAATGGTGACTAAGTCAAAGCTTCATGAAGCTTCAACATGCAAGTCCAAAATTAGCCACCATTTCATTTCTTTATGCTTAATATTTTTCCAAAATAAATAAACAAATAAATAAATGAATAAATAAATAATGGATAAAACAACCCTAATTTCCAGCTTAACCATGGTATAATTCTTTACACTTAACCAAAAAGCATGTATCATCAAACATGATACAATCATGTGCACAAAAGTATATCACATATACAATGTGCACATCAAGTGAGAAAATCCATTTAAAAGTGAACCAATACTAGTTAATGCAAAGTAACATATCAAATATATATATAATTATACATTAAATCATTAAATCAACACTTGATTCAATGATCCGGTCATGTCGCACATAACCGACTAGTATCCAATGTATCGACTTATCGAATCAATCTCCGATTCGATAACTAGGTTATATCGCATACAACCAATCGAAACATTCATCGCGAGAATGAAATACGGCATTACATACACGCATTATTCTCGGTCCCGCACATATCTCATATGCGCTCCTATTTCGTTTCGCTTGAGCCAGGAAACCTCTGTGTAGGACTCTAAAGACTCGTCAATACGCCGGCAGCAGGTGATGATCATATCAAACACCCACAAGCCGCAAGCGGTCTGCTAAACGTAACGGCCACCCGGGTATTGAGCGATCAGAAGATCGACGAGCAAGCCCGCTCACACTCCAGTGAATCCAACCAGTAACACTACCGTACAGTCCGGTCTGATCGTCTGATATGTCGCATATCTCGCCTAGGGGTGGTAAACGTCAGACCCCAATAGCTCGATAAGTCGTGTCGATATGAGGTCTATAACAATTCGAGAAACTACTGGTAACACTTACCAGTAAATCTCAGCAACCCTGGCCAGGGATTTCCTGTTATAACCAATCGAACACAGCGCAACATCAACTCCCTATACCGGGAGAGACGAATCCCCTCCTATCGCTCATTTCCTCCATGTGACTCGGGACTGTACCCAAAAACCACCGTTTTGCATGCCCTCTTGGACGTGGTAAGATGGAAATCAAAGCACAGTGGGAACCACACAAGACTCTATGACGATCTCGGGTCAACAGACTACTCTGTACCAGTGTCACCAGAGAACTGCCATCTGACGTAAGGTATAATACCATCTGGGAGTTCTCGGCGAGTCCGTCTAGTGTACCCAGTCTCTACTGAGCACCCGTATATCATCTCTGATGTCAAACACCGATGGATATGGGATCATCCATCGCCCATCTGTATGGGTTGAGAAGGTATACGCTAGTCTACTCTGGTATATCGATGCCCCATCTCGATACACCCACGACTAGGGACTTTGAAGGATGTACTTATGGACTACCATGTCCCCACTAGTGTGATCCGCATCATAGTCCAGAAAGTCAAGTACACATCCTAAGGGCTTTACCAACATGTAACAGAGAGACAATCGGTATACATGTTAAGGTAAAGAGCAACCAGATAGCATACTATCATGTCGAGCAAGAAAGTCCTCCCTATATATGTCCCAGCATCCACTACAATATACATCCTATGTACAGTAATGGCCTCTAGGGCATACATATAACTAACAATCTTCCACTTGCGCTAGGGCCATCTGTAGCAGTGGTCGAAGTATCTCATACTCAACCATCCCATAAAAGTCTCTCTCTGGGAATAGGCCTTTGTGAGTGTATCCGCCGTGTTGTTCTCTGAGTCTGCTCTCCTAACCTCGATCAGCCTGGAGATCAACCATCTCCATGATCAGGTGATACTGCCTTAGAATATGTCTAGATCACTGATGGGACGGGGGTTCCTGGCATAAGCCACAACTCCATTGTCACACAATGGGAGGAACTAAGTTCATCTCATTAACAAATATACATCCAGACTGCCTCTTTGGTAGCATCTTAAGTAGCGATGTATCCTGCCTTTATCGTCTAGTATGTCACGGTATCTAGCTTGGAACTCTTCCAACATACCGTCCCTTTACTGAGGGTAAAGACAATGCCTGCGACTGACATTCAGTCGTCTTTATCACTCTGGAACACTTCCAGTGATTCTCCCCAGGATCGATTGATACCATCTCACTACTACTAGTGAGTATCCTAACATCCAATTAGATCTATCTCATAGATCTAAAAACCAGGATATAGGAGGTATCACATTGATCCTATATGGAGAATCATTGTGATAAGCGGAGATTGACCGAGCGTAGCAAAGGAAACTCCTTTCTTATCAAGAGTATGTCATCCACGTACTCTACGAGGATCACCTCCATACTCCCTACTACCTTTTTGTTTATACAAGGTTCATCTACCATTTTGATGATGTCAAACTCTTTGACTAACACATCAAAACAGACGTTCCAACTCCGCGATGCCTGCTTTATTACATAAAACATCTTGCGCACGTTTCCGCTGCTCCTACTGTCTACGAGGCCCTCTGGCTGTGTACTTATAGACGCTCTCTTCTAAAATATCATTTAGAAAAGATGTCATGACACCCAACCACCAGATATCGTAGTCATGGTATGTAGCCGTGGCAAGTAGGATCTGGATGGACTTAAGCATAGGTGCTGGAAAAGGTTTCATCATTATCCACGCCTGGTCAATGATGAAAACCTTTAACAAGTCTAGCTTTGAAAGTCTCAACTTTTCCATTTACACCAAGTAATCTTCTCAAGATAGTATCACTAAGCATCGAGCCATTCTTACAGAGTCCTACTCCCGATGGCCAGCTCGAAACTAGTTGGGTCATCATCTCATGATGCAATCCTCTCTCCCACTGTCATCGAGAAACCGAAGTATCTCTCAGGTAGGTGAGGAACCCTACTAGATCGGCGGAGAGGCTGAGGTTCGTTGGTATCTACTGAATCCTTTGGTTGTACCAAATCATCTTCTGTAGTTTGTATAGCTGGAACATTTCCAGTTGTACATGTCAGACCTTGCCTCGAGCTTGTCCGGATTTTGCTTTTAGACATAGGCCGGACAACCCAAAATCTTAACTAGCTTAAGACATGGGCTCTTCCTATACCATATCTCATATGGAGTGGTAGGCAACTGATTTGATCGTAACCCTATTCAATAGGTATGCAGCTTCTCAAGTGCATAACTCCCAAAAGGAAAAAGGTAACTCTGTAGTACTCATCATAGAGCACACCTTATCATATAGGGTGTGATTGCTCCGCCCCTATATACCATTGTGCTATGGTGTATACAGGGGAGTAATGCTGAGAGAGAATCTCATTCTCCTTTAGAATAGTCCAGGATTTCCGTGCTCAAGTATTCTCCTCCTCGATCACATTAAAGGACATAATACTTATACCCTTATTTTGGTTCTCTACTTCTAACTTATGTTCTGTGAATATCTCAAAAGGTTCGGACTCATGTTTCAACAGGAACATATGACTGAATCTTGAGAGATCATCAGAGAATGTAATGAAGTACAAAGGACCGGTCTTGGTATGTGTAGACTGGAGACCTACATACATCAACATGTATCATCCCAAGAGTTCACTAACTCTTTCTCTGTTTCCAATAAACAGGGCTATGGTCATTTTATCTTTGTGACATGACTGGCAAGTTTCACAAGATGTAAATTTAAACTGATTTAAATATGCATCTAAATGTAACTTTAGCTAGTCGGGTCGCATTGATATGACCTAGTCTACAATACCTCAAGAAGGAATCGTTCATTTCTGAACTCTGCCTCTTGTGTGTGTTCTGTATACTAAGAACTGTAGTTTGATTTAGAACATCAACGCTTTTAGATAACGAGCCTGAACCGATCAATTTTTGATATAGGAAATGTTCAAAACATTATCCAACAATACAAAATTTTATCATTTCTTTACTAATAAAGAGACTGATATGATTTTGTATATCAGGTTCGGTATCTAATAACATTCGTTCAGAATCAATGTATTGGTAATACAGGGTGACAGTGACCGACAGACTTGGCTGCAACTCTTGCCCCGTTTTCTGCCTCATGAAACTTATCACCCGTTCTCAGTTTTTCTACCTTTTTGTAGCCCTATGTAACAGATTACATATCTGGGATCCTGATCCGGTATCATATACCCAGGATTCAAAGGATACTGAGAAACAGTTCTGTGTAACGAACACACCCGAAGATGATGCATCATCATGCACTCTCTTCGTTTGGGCGGCACGGGAAATCTGGTATTCCCCAATTTCCTGCTCTGTCCTATAACAATTATAAGTTGGAGCGGGACCAACGTTCCCCAGCTCAGTATAACAAGCGTGTTCGGTCAATAATCCGTATTATTATCTTGATTAAGGCGTGATATGGTCGCTACCTGGAGAGAGAGAGAAGAAAACACTCAGCGTGCGCTCTTGCAAGAATAGATTGGTTATTATTTTATCTAATCAGGATGGCTCCCACTGCTTTTTATCAAATCTTCCTTCAAACCCTAAAAGGAAAGACTAGCCGGGATTAATTACACACTACAAGTTCGCCAATCTTTCAGCCAGGCCAGTGTCGGTACTTTGAGGGAGGTCCCCCGTGCTTTCGCACGAACCTAATTAATGTAAACCTCGTTTTCCCAGAGGCTTAACCTCGTTAACACCTTTCTAGACACCTACTTGATCGGCTAATTGTAATGTATAAAACTCTCCCAGGAGTAACTCTTACTCGCAGCGGGTATCGGGATCCAACTATCTTATAGAAGGTATGCAATCTCATTGCAAATTTCAACACTTGAAATTCCCGATAATATTTTGCCCCTAGTGTCCTATGACCTTGACGAATGCCAAACAACCCATAGTCCACTAGTCAAGTTCAACCCGTACATTTCTTGATCGAATTAAACCCACCCGCACGACCCTTGACGAATGCCAAACAACGCCGTACGAATACCCTAATCCAATCTGCATCATATGCATAAGCAGATAAATACTAGTTAGCTACCGCACACTACGCCTTGCCGAATGCCAAACTACCGCAGCACGAATACTAACTAGTACTTATCTGAAATGACGGAGGGCTACGACAGGTTTTTCTGAAAACCTATTGCGTAATGAACTTGATATCGTTGTAGAATCAAATGAATTTTGAAATGGAGTGATTTTGAGGCTTTTCTAGTTTTGCTAAAGGAGTCACTCCCGGTGAAGGGATCGTCGGTCCTTTCCTCGTCGAATGAGGTGCGGGATATATCATATATATCACTGTGCAAAGCAAAAACTCTTAAAAGCAATCAAAAGACAAACTGAGGGTGTAGCATCTGCCAGTTATTGCTAAAGGAGTCACTCCCGGTGAAGGGATCTCGGTCCTTTCCTCATCGAATAAGGTGCAGGATATATCATATATATCACTGTGCAAAGCAAGAACTGTAGCTACCTGTTTTATTTTGAAATTCGGTTCTACAACTTCTTAGGTTTCTTTTATTTCATTAATCTCATTAATGAAGTCCCATCATTTAAGTACCTAAACATCACAGATAAATACGACGTACACTTATGCCATCCGCATTCGCCTCGATGTCCCCTCGTGCACCGTTAGGTTAGGTAACTAACGACAGAGAGGGGCAGGGCTAGCGCGGGTGTAAAACATAAGTAACGTCTATATAATATATCATATATCATATATACTGTATCTATCACAGAACATCACATGATCACATCATAGATATCGCAGCAGAAGAATCATATGAAATATTGGATATACTAGGACGTCCGTGTTTTCAATAAGAGCCAGTATAAAACACGGATTCCACGGTCGTGATGAATAGCCAAACCCACACCCCTAGACCCCTACGAGAGCGGCAAGCAACCCTACCATTTCTGGAGTTAGGAGACCCGGATTCGACTCCTCGAGTTGGTCTCCCACTGGACCCCAGAACCCGGTTACTTGTGCCCTCCTCCTTGGGTCTATCCTAGTGCGGAAAAGTAAATAATATACAAATGGTGACAACTTCCGCAACCTGGAAGTGCCCCAATAAAAGAATATTACATACAAGTTTTTCCATGAATGAAAATGAAAAACACTCATCTCACATAAAAACCCCCGGCTATTCAAACACGACGATCCAATATAACATATCCAGCAACACATAACATCACATGTCATCAGCGTAAGTAAATATGCGCATCCCAATTATCGTTGACATATAGCAACGAAACCGGCGATATCACATATTACACTTATGGTCACATAAAAGAAAGTGTAAAACTACAACAATTGGAATCCGCAATCTGCATAGACATCGCATGCCTAATCAAATGAATTACTTAGACATCACATGCCTAACAGTTATAAACTCCGCATTTTAGTCTCATTATCGAAAAAAAATTTCAATATCAAGTCGAGGAATTCAACAAGATTCCCGACATCCTGATCGAATGCTCGTCGCAAACTTCAGTAGGCGGTCACACCCCCGATACCGTCGACGAAGTGCACCAAGGCAGAACACCGCTACCGCGAGCACCCGAACGGATGCTTTCGGCGACGGGGTTCTCCTACAGTCACTTGGTCGGGGCTATGGGGTGAGGCTGTCTATTAAGTTTACCCGGCGAGTATCCGCGTATGCTACGTGATTGCGACGGACTTTTGATCACATCAAAATTCCGTGGCAACCGATCAAGTGAGACTAAACTGCTATGTTTATAACTTTCATTTAGTTATCTCATAACTACTTGTGAATTCCAATTATTGTATCACATTCCGGATAAATAGAAAATGTTAAACTTTCCGATCAAACATTCGAACACCCAAGTTTTCCCGATACAGATCAACACATGAAACAAGTCTAAAAACATTCAGTTCGTGCCTCAGTACCAACGGTCCAGCCGTAGAAGGGTCAAGCCAACGCCTCACATGTGGCACGCCGTACTGCCCCAAACCCGAAGGTTCAAAGGGCAGTTCAAGACGGTCACATAATCGAGTTAAGGTTTGTTGTCTTCTAGAGGGTCCATCGAGTTACTTGCACTACTTAGAACGTCTTTAAACTACGGAAAAATCCAACACTTGGAAATTTCCCGACAGGAGAAAAATCGGGTATTTATATCCGGTCGAAACTTTTAACATATTCTTAAAATTTATCTGGAAAGCCACACAGACAAAATTTGATAATCCGGTCGAACATTCAAATCCCCAAAACAACCCAGAAAATTCAACTCTTGAAAAAATATTAAAAATTCCCAGGAAAACCAGCACTGAAAATTATAAATTACTGTGGAAATATCTATTCCACATAAGACAAAACGGCCGCGGAACCGCCGCACGAGCCATGCTCGTGCCGCGGATCCGCGGCGCAATGATGGAATTAGGCATACGAATTTTACAGTAACCCTTACAATTTCCTGCTGATTTCTCTGCATATTTTTAATTTCGAAAAACTCTAGATTTTGGAAAAAGTCCAGAGAGCATGTTTGTGTTAGGGTTTCGGGTTCGTTCGGACTTCAAACTCCGTCTAGACTTCGCCTACGGCTCTAGCTAGGCTCTGATACCACTGTAGGGTTACTAGGCACTCTCAAGGGGTCTCACTAGGCATCAACCATGCCCGTTTCAAAAAATACAGTGCCGAGAAACCCTAAACTACGGATCGTTAGCTAGATGTCTAGGCGAAAATAGAACTAGTTAACAAATTAACTATGAGTTAATGGAAATACAACCTTTGTAGATCCGGTGCTCCACCTCCATAGCTCCGTGATGATGTCTCCTCGCTGTCCAAGACGGATCCCTGGCTCTAGCGTCGGCTTCATCGGAGAATGGACGGGCTAGGTCATCGACTACGACGCCGAAGATGATCTACGTCGAGGCATCACTAGATCAAGCTCCAACTTCACCAAGTCAAGAAACTTGTGAAGAAAACACACTCTACTACTTGGCAAGAGTTAGAGGATGAAGAAATAGGAAGTGGGTAGACTTTAGATTTGGATTTCTCACTCTTCTTCATCAATCACCATTGATGAAGTAAGCTTTCTTCAAGTGGTCAAGAAGAAGAAGAAGATGAATATTGTTATGATAAGTTATTCCAAATAGAAAATAAAAGGAATGCTTATCATAATCTAACCATGGTGAAGTGTAGAGAATCAACTAGGGTTGAGTGGAGTGTTTAGGGTTAAGCATGAGACAAAATGGTGACTAAGTCAAAGCTTCATGAAGCTTCAACATGCAAGTTCAAAATTAGCCACCATTTCATTTCTTTATGCTTAATATTTTTCCAAAATAAACAAACAAATAAATAAATGAATAAATAAATAATGGATAAAACAAAACCCTAATTTCCAACTTAACCATGGTATAATTATTTACACTTAACCAAAAAGCATGTATCATCAAACATGATACAATCATGTGCACAAAAGTATATCACATATACAATGTGCACATCAAGTGAGAAAATCCATTTAAAAGTGAACCAATACTAGTTAATGCAAAGTAACATATCAAATATATATATAATTATACATTAAATCATTAAATCAACACTTGATTCAATGATCCGGTCATGTCGCACATAACCGACTAGTATCCAATGTATCGACTTATCGAATCAATCTCCGATTCGATAACTAGGTTATATCGCATACAACCAATCGAAACATTCATCGCGAGAATGAAATACGGCATCACATACACGCATTATTCTCGGTCCCGCACATATCTCATATGCGCTCCTATTTCGTTTCGCTTGAGCCAGGAAAGCTCTGTGTAGGACTCTAAAGAATCGTCAATACGCCGGCAGCAGGTGATGATCATATCAAACACCCACAAGCCGCAAGCGGTCTGCTAAACGTAACGGCCACCCGGGTATTGAGCGATCAGAAGATCGACGAGCAAGCCCGCTCACACTCCAGTGAATCCAACCAGTAACACTACCGTACAGTCCGGTCTGATTGTCTGATATGTCGCATATCTCGCCTAGGGGTGGTAAACGTCAGACCCCAATAGCTCGATAAGTCGTGTTGATATGAGGTCTATAACAGTTCGAGAAACTACTGGTAACACTTACGAGTAAATCTCAGCAACCCTGGCCAGGGATTTCCTGTTATAGCCAATCGAACACAGCGCAACATCAACTCCCTATACCGGGAGAGACGAATCCCCTCCTATCGCTCATTGCCTCCATGTGACTCGGAACTGTACCCAAAAACCACCGTTTTGCACGCCCTCTTGGACGTGGTAAGATGGAAATCAAAGCACAGTGGGAACCACACAAGACTCTATGACGCTCTCGGGTCAACAGACTACTCTGTACCAGTGTCACCGGAGAACTGCCATCTGACGTGAGGTATAATACCATCTGGGAATTCTCTGCGAGTCCGTCCAGTGTACCCAGTCTCTACTGAGCACCCGTACACCATCCTTGATGTCAAACACCGATGGATATGGGATCATCCATCTCCCATCATATGGGTCAAGATGCGTATACGCTAGTCTACTCTGGTGTATCGATGCCCTGTCTCGATACACCCTTGACTAGGAACAGTTATAGGATGTACTCGTCGACTACCGTGGCCCCACTAGTACGATCTCTGTTAGTTATATGTATGCCCTAGAGGCCATTACTGTACATAGGATGTATATTGTAGTGGATGCTGGGACATATATAGGGAGGACTTTCTTGCTCGACATGATAGTATGCTATCTGGTTGCTCTTTACCCTAACGTGTATACCGATTGTCTCTCTGTTACATGTTTGTAAAGCCCTTAGGATGTGTACTTGACTATCTGGACTATGATGCTGATCATACTAGTGGGGACATGGTAGTCCATAAGTACATCCTTCAAAGTCCCTAGTTGTGGGTGTATCGAGATGGGGCATCGATATACCAGAGTAGACTAGCGTGTACCTTCTCGACCCATACAGATGGGCGATGGATGATCCCATATCCATCGGTGTTTGACATCAGAGATGATATAAAGGTGCTCAGTAGAGACTGGGTACACTGGACGGACTCGCCGAGAACTCCCAGATGGTATTATACCTCACGTCAGATGGCAGTTCTCCGGAGACACTGGTACAGAGTAGTCTGTTGACCCGAGATCGTCATAGAGTCTTGTGTGGTTCCCACTGTGCTTTGATTTCCATATTACCACGTCCAAGAGGGCGTGCAAAACGGTGGTTTTTGGGTACAGTCCTGAGTCACATGGAGGCAATGAGCGATAGGAGGGGATTCGTCTCTCCCGGTATAGGGAGTTGATGTTGCGCTGTGTTCGATTGGCTATAACAGGAAATCCCTGGCCAGGGTTGCTGAGATTTACTGGTAAGTGTTACCAGTAGTTTCTCGAACTGTTATAGACCTCATATCGACACGACTTATCGAGCTATTGGGGTCTGACGTTTACCACCCCTAGGCGAGATATGCGACATATCAGACAATCAGACCGGACTGTACGGTAGTGTTACTGGTTGGATTCACTGGAGTGTGAGCGGGCTTGCTCGTCGATCTTCTGATCGCTCAATACCCGGGTGGCCGTTACGTTTAGCAGACCGCTTGCGGCTTGTGGGTGTTTGATATGATCATAACCTGCTGCCGGCGTATTGACGAGTCTTTAGAGTCCTACACAGAGCTTTCCTGGCTCAAGCGAAACGAAATAGGAGCGCATATGAGATATGTGCGGGACCGAGAATAATGCGTGTATGTGATGCCGTATTTCATTCTCGCGATGAATGTTTCGATTGGTTGTATGCGATATAACCTAGTTATCGAATCGGAGATTGATTCGATAAGTCGATACATTGGATACTAGTCGGTTATGTGCGACATGACCGGATCATTGAATCAAGTGTTGATTTAATGATTTAATGTATAATTATATATATATTTGATATGTTACTTTGCATTAACTAGTATTGGTTCACTTTTAAATGGATTTTCTCACTTGATGTGCACATTGTATATGTGATATACTTTTGTGCACATGATTGTATCATGTTTGATGATACATGCTTTTTGGTTAAGTGTAAAGAATTAGACCATGGTTAAGTTGGAAATTAGGGTTTTGTTTTGTCCATTATTTATTTATTCATTTATTTATTTGTTTGTTTATTTTGGAAAAATATTAACTGGCTATAACTGGAAATCCCTGGCCAGGGTTGCTGCGATTTACTGGTAAGAGTTATCAGTAGTTTCTCGAACTGTTATAGACCTCATATCGACACGACTTATCGAGCTACTGGGGTCTGACGTTTACCACCCCTAGGCAAGATATACGACATATCAGACGACGAGACCGGACTGTACGGGAGTGTTACTGATTAGATTCGCAGGAGAATGTACAGGCTTGCTTGTTGATCTTCTGATCGCTCAATACCTGGGCAGCTGTTACATTTAGCTGACCGCTTGCAGCTTGTGGGTGTTTGATATGATCATCACCTACTGCCGGCGTATTGACGATTCTTTAGAGTCCTACACAGAGGTTTCTTGGCTCAGGCAAAACGGAGTGAGGGCACATATGTGATATGTGCAGGACCGAGGATAATGCGATATGAGATACCGTATTCTATTCTCGCGATATTTGATATCAGCCGGGTCATCGGATCAAGTGTTGATTCGATGAATCGGTAAATGATATATTAGTCGATTATATGCGATATAGCCGGATTGTCGGATCAAGTGTTGATTAGATAATTTAATGTATAATAATATATATGATATATTAAATTACATTAACTAAAATTAGCTCACTAAAAGATTCTTTTTCCCACTCGGGTAATACATTGATATATATGTGATATATGTTAATTGTATTATTTTATTTTGTTACAATAAATATTATATATGTGATATATAATATTGTAACATGATGTGGTTATTGATGCAACATGTTTAGTGGAGATTAAACATGGTTAGGGTTTGATTTGGGTTAAGCTTTTCTAGAAGTTTCTAGAAGCTTTCATTTTTGTTTTGGAAAAGATATTTTGCAAGATATTCTTTAACCCAACTCAAACCCTTAACCCTAGTTCAATCTCTACAAAGGTTACATGACCATGGTTTCATTTCTAACCTTATCATTACTTTGCATTATTCATCACAAAAGGATTATTCTTTATTCATTCATCTTCTTCCTTGAGTTCTTCATGGAAAAAGCTTTCTGGTTTTTTCTTAGTGATGATTATGTGTGAGAAAAAGATTATAAATGCGAGCTAAAAATCCTACTTCGTCATCCTCATATATCCTTGCCATTTAGATGAGGGTGTTCACTTCATTTAGTGAGTGTTAGCTTGTGTTAATGAAACTTCAAAGTAGATCATTTTTGTTATCGAAGATCGGAAGCAAGCTCGCATCTTTCTCTTCGTGGAGCCTTTCTAGAGTCCGGATGCACGATGATCGCAGCGAAGGGATCTCAACACGGAGCTTAAGAAGTGAAGGACCGGATTTACAAAAGTTGTATTCCCTCTCACTTAGTGTTAAAGTGTTTAACATGCTTTTTTTTTCGCATAAACTCTAGTTTAAAGATCCGGCTTTGGGTTGTTCGGCACGGCTAATTTTTAAATCGGGCATGGTTGATGCCTCATAGACCCTTGTGCGTGTGCCTAGCATCCCTACAGTGGTATCAGAGCCAAGCTAGAGTTTTAGGCGATGTCTAGACGAAGTTTAAAGTCCGATCGAACCCGGAAACCCCGATATTGACCCTTCTCTGGATTTTTCTAAAAATACGATTTTTTTCATATTAAAAATACTCAAAAAAATCAGCAGGGAAATACAAGGATTACTCTGCAACACGTGCCACTGATCACATTAAACCGCCGCGTAACCGCGGCCGTACCATGGCTTGCGCGGCGGTTCCGCGGCCAAAATGTAGAATCATGGCACGTGGTTTGCACAGTAATGTCCGTCTGTAATTCCTGATTCTTCTGGGAAATTTTTAATTTACTCAAGTGTTGAGTTTTATGGGTTTTATTAGGGACTCATTGATTTGATCAGATAATTTAACTTCATTTAGTTTGTCCGGGTAATTTTTAGAACGTGTTAAAAAGTTCGAACGGATATCAGTAACTCACTTTTTCCCCTGCCGGAAAATTTCCAAACGTTGGATTTTTTCCGTAGTTTAAGGACGTTCTAAGTCGTGCAAGTAATGCGGTGGACCCTCTAGAAGACAACAAACCTTAACTCGATTATTTGACCGTCTTGAACTGCCTCTAAACCTTAGGGTTTGTGGCAGTACGGCGTGCCACATGTGAGGCGTTGGCTTGACGCTTCTACGGCTGGACCATTGGTACTGTAGCTTGTGATGGATACTTTTTGAACTCCGCTCAAGTGTTGAGAACTATTTGGGAAATCTTAGGCGTTTGATTATTCGATCGGAAAGTTTAACACTGTCTATTTATCTGGAATGTGATACAATATTTGGAATCCACAAATAGTTATGAGATAACTAATTTGAATGTTGTAAATTTAGCAATTTAGTCTCAAATGATCGGTTGCCACGGGATTTTGATGCGATCAAAAGTCCGTTGCAATCACGTAGCGTGCACGGATACTCGCCGGGTAAACTTAATAGATAGCCACGCCCCAAAGCCCCGACAAAGTGACTGTAGGAGAACCCCGTCGCTAAAAGCATCCATTCGGGTGCTCGCGGCAGCGGTGTTCCGTCTTAGTGCACTTCGTCGACGGCATCCGGGGGTGAGGCCGTCTACTAAAGTTTGCGACGAGCATTCGATCAGGATGTCGGGAATCTTGTTGAATTTCCAGACTTGATATTGAAAAGAGTTTTCGATAATGAGACTAAATTGTGGGGTTTATAATTGTTAGGCATGCGATGTCTAAGGAATTCATTTGGTTAGGCATGCGATGTCTAAGGAGGTTGCGGATTCCAACTGTTGTAATTTTACACTTTCTTTTCTGTGACCATAAGCGTAGTATGTGGTGTATCGCCGGTTTCGTTGCTATACATCAACGACAATCGGGATACGCATACCTGCTTACGTTGATGATATGAGATATTATGTGTTGCTGTGATATGTTATATTGGATCGTCGCGTTTTAAATAGCCGGGGGTTTTATGTGAGATGAGAGTTTTTTTCTTTTTCATTCATGTAAAATTCATTTGTATGTAATATTCTTTTATTGGGGCACTTCCGGACTGAGGATGATGTCACCGTTGTATATTATTTACTTTTCCGCATTAGGTAGACCCAAGGCGGGGAGCACAAGTAACCGGGTTCTAGGGTCCTGTGGGAGACTATCTCGAGGAGTCGAGACCGGGTCTCCAAACCGTAGAATTGGCAGTGTTGCTTGCCGCTCTCGTAGGGGTCTAGGGATGTGGGTTTGGCTATTCATCGCGACCGTGGAATCCGTGTTTTATACAGGCTCGTATTAAAACACGGACGTCCTAGTATATCCAATATTTCATATATGTTCTTCTGCTGCAATGTTCTGTGATGAGATCATATTACTGCCTGAGACGAATGTTTATATTATATATATGAGATATATGTTATATTGCAGATTTCGTTTCAAATGTGATGCTTATGAAGCATAATAAAATGGGACTTCATTAATGAGATTAATGGAAATAAAAGAAACCTAAAGATGTTGTAGAAACTTGTTTAAAAACTGGTAGCTCTAGTTCTTGCTTTGCATAGCGGTGTTCCTTGTAGAACATCCAGCACCTTATTCGATAAGGAATGAGCCGAGATCCCTTCACCGGGAGTGACTTCTTTAGTGAAACTAGCAGATGCTACAAACTTGGTTTGTCTTTTGATTGCTTCTATAGTTCTTGCTTTGCACAGCGGTATTTGTGAAATATCCCGCACCTTATTCGATGAGGAAAGAGCCGACGATCCTTTCACCGGAAGTGACCTCTTTAGCAAAACTAGAAAAGGCCTAAAAAACATTACATTCAAAATCACTCGATTCTACAACGATATCAAGTTCATTACCCAAAGGGTTTTCTTAAAAACCTGTCGTAGCCCTCCGTCATTTCAGATAAGTACTTCATAGTATTCGTACTGCGTTTGTTGGCTTTCGTCAAGGCGTAGTGTGCGGTAGCTATTTATGCTTATCTGTATAAGAATATGATGCGATTGGGTTAGGGTAGTCGTGCAGCTTTGTTGGCATTCGTCAAGGGTCGTGCGGGTGGGTTTAATTCAATCGGGAAATGACGGGTTGAACTTGACTAGTTGCCTATGGTTTGTTGGCATTCGTCAAGGTCATCGGACGCTAGGGGTAAAATATTATTGGGAATTTCAAGTGTTGAAATTTGCAATGAGATTGCCTACCTTCTATGAGATAGCTGGATCCCGATACCCGCTGGGAGTAAGAGTTACTGCTGGGAGTGTTTTACACATTACAATTAGCCGATCAAGTAGGTGTCTAGAAAGGTGTTAACGGGGTTACACCCCTGGGAAAACGAGGTTTATTTTAATTAAGTCCGTGCGAAAGCACGGAGAACCTCCCTCAAAGTACTGGCACTGGTCTGGCTGAAAAATTGGCGAACTTGTAGAGTGTAATTAATCCCGGCTAGTCTTTCCTTTTAGGGTTTGAAGGAAGATTTGACTAAAACAGCGGGAGACATCCTGATTAGATAAATTGATAACCAATCTAATCTTATAAAAGTGCACGCTGAGTGTTTTCTTCTCTCTCTCTCCAGGTAGCGACCATATCATGCCTTAATCAAGATAATAATACGGATGTATTGACCGAACCCACTTGTTATACTGAGCTGGGGAACGTTGGTCCCGCTCCATCTTATAATTGTTATAAGACAGAGCAGGAAATTGGGGATTACCTGAATTCCCATGCCACCCAAACGAAGAAAGTACATGTTGATGCATCTTCTTCGGATGTGTTCATTACACAGAACTGTTTCTCAATATCCTTTATGTCCTGGGTATTTGATACCGGATCAGGATCCCACATATGTAATTTTTTACATGGGATACAGAAAGGTAGAGAACTGAGAACAAGTGATAAGTTTCATGAGATAGAAACGGTGCAAGTGTTGCAGCCAAGTCTGTTGGTCACTATCACCCTGTATTACCAGAATACATTGATTCTGAACGAATGTTATTAGATATCGAACCTGTTATACAAAATCATATCAGTCTCTTTATTTAGATAAATAAGGATATAATTTTGTATTTTTGGATAATGTTTTGAAAATTTCCTATATCAAGAGTTGTTCAGTTCAGGCACGTTATCTAAAAATATTGACGTTCTAAATCAAACCACAGTTCTTAACGTACAAAACACACACAAGAGGAAGAGTTCAGAAATGAATGAATCCTTCTTGAGGCATTGTAGACTAGGTCATATCAATGTGACCCGACTAGCTGAAGTTACATAGAGATGCATATTTAAATTTGTTTGAATTTACATCTTGTGAAACTTGCCGGTCATGTCACAAAGATAAGATGACCAAAGCTCTATTTATTGGAAACAGAGAAAGAGTTAGTGAACTCTTGGGATTGATACATGCTGATGTATGAAGGTCCCCTGTCTACACATGCCAAGACCGGTTCTAAATACTTCATAACATTCATTGTTTATCTCTCAAGATTCGGACATATGTTCCTGTTGAAACACAAGTCTGAAACTTTTGAGAAATTCAATGAATATGAGTTAGAAGTAGAAAACCAAAAACGGGTATAAGTATTATGTCCTTTGATGAGATCAGGGAGGAGAATACTTGAGCACGGAATTCCTGGACTATTCTAAAGGAGAATGAGATTCTCTCTCAGCATTACTCCTCCGTATACACCATAGCACGATGGTATATCGGGGCGGAGCAAATAGCACCCTATGTGTTAAGGTGTGCTCTATGATGAGTACTACTGAGTTTCCTATTTCCTTTTGGGAGTTATGCACTTGAGAAGCTGCATACCTATTGAATAGGGTTCAAATCAAATTAGTTGCCTACCACTTCATATGTGATATAGAAAGGGAAGAACCCATATCTTAAGTTTGTTAAGATTTGGGGTTGTCCAGCCTATGTTTAAAAGCATAATCCGGACAAGCTCGAGGCAAAGTTAGACCTGTGGATGTTTGTTGTGTTGGATATAGTGCCCTCTAAGTCAATTATTGTATCGCAGGTACGTGATTGCAACGATTGAGGGAGGACCTACACCGATAAAACAGTCTTACTCGAGATGATAGTATGCTATCCGGTTTATCTTTATCATCATATAGATATTGATAGAGCCCATAGGATTCTTACTTGACTACCAGCAGTATGATGACGATCATATATGTGGGAGCTGGGGTCTATAAGCACATCCTTAAAGTGTCCCTAGTCGTGGGAGTTTCGAGACAGGGTATCGATACTCCAGAGTAGACTAGTGTATACATTTGAGGCCCCGACGAGGGGCGGTGGCCGGTCTCACAAGCCATTGGTGTTAGTTGGTTCACCTAAGATGTATACAGGTGCTCATTGGGTTATGAGTACACCGGATAGGACTCGCCGGGAACATGCTAGTTGGTATTATACATATCGTCAGATAGCAGTTCCCTGGTGACATGTGTACAGGTTAGTTCATCGACCTGAGGTCGTCATTTGTCTCGTGTGAGTTCCCACTGTGCTTTGATTTATACCCTACCACTGGTCAAAGGAGTCGTGCAAACAGGTATATTTTGGGTACAGTCCCGAGCCACATGGAGGCAGTGAGCAGATCATCGGGGATTCGTCTCTCCCGATATTGGGGGTGAGATCGCGCTGTGTTTAGGAGAGCCATTACACGAAATCCCTGGCCAGGGTAATAAAGATTTACTAGTAGGTATACCTGTAGTATCTCAGGGTGTTCTGGGCTGCTCTCTGACACGACCTATACTGCTATTGGGGGTCTGACGTTTACCGGCCCCTAGGCCGTATATGCGATACTCATAGACGAATGTTCCGGACTGTACGGATATTGTCACTGTCAGGCTTAGTAGGGTTTATGGATGAGTTCGCTCGTCAGCTTCCCTTCCAATCAATACATAGGCAAACCGTTACGTACAGCTAGTACCTCTGACGTGCTAGTGGTTATACCCAGTGCCAGTGTACTGATGAGTCATTAGAGTCCCCCACAGACACTTTCCCAAGTTCGGGCGAAATGTTGTAGATGCCGTATGGTATTATGGCAGGGTTCGAAAAATACACGTGCATTTTCGCACGTGTCATTTTTCGGGCAGATAATACTGGTAGGCTTTGGTTTAAGCCGGATCCCAGTATTATACTGTGTAGATATAATATCTTTGTCTCAGTTGCATTTGTATTCGGTCGTGATACAAATGCGGGTATGTTTATACCGTTACGGGGTTATCCTGAAATTCGTTTCAGGATCACTTTTGGAAGTTGTCAGTTTCCAGTTTTCTATCACCCGTCTTTAACATTCGGTTAAAGACGGATTTATCTTTTCTTCATTGGGTGAGTCATGGTTCTAGAAGATTCTAGAAATGGTGACTAGATTCATGATTCATTTGTGAGCATTAATTGAGTGGTGAGTTGTTAAGGTGACTAGGTTTATGTTCATTGGTTGCTTTTAATGTTTGTTGATGATTCATTCTTTCATTAATTATGTTGATAACTATCATTTTGTTATGGTCACCACTTGATGCTCCTACCCTCACCCCCTCCTTCTATAATTGTGGCCGGCCCCTCTTGTGGGAGAAGAGGATTTTTTTTATTCATTGATTTGGCAAAAAGATTATGATAGTTTAGGGTATGGAAATTTCATAGTTCAATTTCCTTTCACCCGATTCCAATTGGCAACTTCATTAACCGTTCGTCCATAGCCTTGGACGTAACGAGACAAAGTGTTCTACTCATTCTCTACTTCATCTTGGTCGTCTCTTTTAGAAAACTTGACGACCGAGTTGCCTCGGTTCAGAGGCGGGAGCCCGTTTAAAAATCCGTCGACGTGGTGCCACCTGGACGACGAGACTGAAGTTTCAGAAGATCGAAGCCGCCGCAACATAGCGTGGGATGATGGTTGAAGACCGAAGGACTCGGATCATTCGGTATAACAATTCTACCTTCTTTACAATTTTTTAGTTTAGCTTTAATGGCAGATCCGGGTTATAGTACACGATAGCGCCAGTCGTAAAAGTTTTGTTCCGCATATTGGCATCTGTTAGACGTCCGGGGCGCTACCGTGGACTGACAGTGGTATCAGAGCCTAACCGTTAAGCTATACTAACTTGTGCTAACGCATTTAAAAGATCGATCAAACGGATTTTCCGAAACTACATTTTTCTGTACTAACAGTTTCTGTTGATTTTTAAACTGTTCTAAAATTCATTTTGCATATCACAGAAATATAAGCAGGCATTTTTAAGCATTCCATACAAATTTGGTCACGTGATCCCGTAGAACCACCGCGGATCCTCGGTCAAACCCAGTGTTTGACCGCGCATCCGCGGCGGTTTAATGGGAACAGTGATCAAATTTTGTACAGGGGCTTCTATACAGGGAATTGTGGTTTCTGGTACTGTTATTTTGGGCCCAGATTTTATTACTGTACAGCAGATGTACGTGGGCCCACTTCGGGAAATTTTGTCGATCGAAATTTTAAACTTGTTAGTATGCAGTACTTACTTTATATCTCCGACCGGGAATGTCATTTGATCAGTAAACCGCGTCTGATTGCTATAGTTCTTTTAGACGGGTTTGCGAACGTGACATTCGCGTTGATGTTCTGTGTTGTGCTGTGATGTTGCGGTTTTGTCGTGGTGGATAGCAGGGTGCAATGATAGTGCAGTTTGGATTTATTTGTACATTTGATATTGCGGGGCGAGCGTCCGACTTGTGGACTGCCATCACTGCCTGTTTGTATATTATTCTTTTGGGGCACGACCGGGGTGAGGTCGATGTACCCGTTGTATATATTTTCTTTTCTATACTAGGTTTATCCCGCGACGGAGTGAACGGATAGCAGGGTTCTGGAGGGCAACAGGTCCGTATCTAATGGCTTTAAGAGGCAAACGGGCCTCACTCTAGAATTGGCAGACTATTAGCCGCACTCGTAAGGGGTACAGGTTGACCCAAGGAGGGGTGCTCAATTTACCGGATTCCGTGAAGTGCCGGGTGTTCCATTCACTATGTTGTGGGGGACTACCTCGCTTCAGGTTTTGGCGGGTAACTTGCCACACCCGTAGGGGTCTAGGTTTCATTGCACAGGCTATCCACATGACTAGGGGGACGTCGGCTTTCACCAGCGGCTCTGTGAAACCCGGGGATCCCAGATTATCTGTATTGTTCTGTGATGCTTATTACTTTTCTGTAATGTTGCATATTATCACGCCTGAAGCGATTATTGTATATTAGTATATATACTATTAGATGTTGTATATGTTTTGCACCTACGCTAGTCCAGTCCCCGCTCTGTCGTTAGTTAAGTAACCTAACGGGTGATGACGGGACCCAGTGACGAATGCGGATGGCATATACGTACATTTTATTTTCGTTCTTTTCTGTTGTGATTGATTGATGGGACTGCATTGATTCTTATCAATGCAAGGATAAAACAAACCTATATTTGATGTTGTTGGAACAACTTTTAAATAGGAGTTATTACAAAGACGTTTTCTTTTTGTCTTGCATAGCGGTATTCAGTTAGAATATCCTGCACATCATTCGACGAGGCAAGGGCCGAGATCCCCTCACCGGGAGTGACCCCTTGGGCAGAAGTTTGCGTCAGGGTAATAACTTCAATATAGTCGATTACAAGTTGCTTTGCATCGCGGTATTCAGTTAGAATATCCTGCACCTCATTCCACGAGGAAAGAGCCGAGATCCCTTCACCGGGAGTGACCTATTTAGCAAAAGGTTTTCGCCACTATATTTTTTTATAAAAAGCTATCAGTTTCCTTCAACGAGATCAAGTTCATTGCGTTAAAGGTTTTTAGCCAAAAACTAGCCGTAATCCTCCGTCATTTTTTATGGATGGTCAGTAGTATTCAAGCTATGTTTGTTGGCCTACGTCAAGGCGTAGTGTTTGGTAGCTGCTGGGTATTCATTTGTTGCATAGATAGATGCATTAGTTTAGGACAGACGTACAACCTTGTTGGTCTACGTCAAGGGCATGTACGATGACCTAAATTAATCAGGACAACGACGGGTAGAACTTGACATGTTACTTATGATTTGTTGGCCTACGTCAAGGTCATAAGAGCATGGGATAAAAATTACATCGGGAGTTTCAAACATACAGGAAACTTGCCAGACTAGCGCATACCTTCTGGAGTGTGTTAACTTGAGTGGCTTCCATCAAGTTATCATGCGATGATAGTTGGATCCTGATTCTCACTAATGAGTTAGTTTACTCTTCGGGTTACCCCGACTAATTCTTCTTTCTGGTTTGGAGGAGAATTTGAGATTACAGTGGGAGTTTTCCTTATTAGATAAAATGATAACCATTCTGATCTAGGTTAGAGTGCACGCAGAGTGTTTCTTTTCTCTCTCTTTTTGGCAGCGACCTTTGACTGACCCTAGACTATAACTAAGTGACCAAGTTGACCGAACCTTCTTAAAATACTGGCTTTTGAATTGTCTATAGTTGCATAAGTCATTACAGCTCCTTCTTTTACCCTTTGTATTTCTCAGAACACCCCATATTACTACGGACATCCACTTCCATTGGATAGATCCATCGTATGGTTATATATGAACTCGAAGGGACTTCTTCGAGGATGGATCCAGGTTCAGGAGAAATAGAATTGGTTTATCCAGTTGTCTTTTATTATCACCTTCTCTCAGGTTGCGAGGGCTCCTTGGTTTAGGAGAGTACACCTATTGCGCTTATTGGATAGTCTTATTCCAAACCATAGGCAGGTGCCGAAAGGTAGAGAATGAAGAAAACCAATTAGCCTAAGTAGGGTGTGCAGAATGTAATATGTAAAGACAAGATAAAGGAATTAGAGAGAGGGCAAAGTAAATTGCGACTATTCACATTCACGACCAAACCACATATTTCATCGCCACTCCTACTTCACCTTTAATTTCTCCGGAACAACCCGTATCACTACGAACATCCAATTCCATTGGATAAATCCATCGTATGGTTATATACGAACTCGAAGGATATTTTTTCGAGGATGGATTCTGGTTCAGGAGAAATAGGAATAAGGTTTATTCAGTTGTCTTTTATCATCACCTTCTCTCAAGTTGCGAGTACTCCTAGGATTAGGAGAGTACACCTATTATGCTTACTGGATAGTCTTCTTCCAAACCATAGGCTGGTGCCGAACGGTAGGGAAGGAAGAAAACCATTTAGCCTAATGATGGTGTACAGAAGGTAACGACTAAAGACAAATAAAGGGAATTGGAAAGATGGCAGGGAAATATACGGTTAAAGTCATGATTTGGATTATGGAAGAGGCATTATTAAAGAATATCGGGATACCCCTACGAAACATTTTATTGTTTCAGTGCATTGTTAATAGAAAACTGATTTTCCGATTAGATACTTACTCCAGGGTATGTATTTACCAGGTTTCATTCTCACATCTGTATAGTTTTACAGATAATGAGTGGGAGTAAGTTATTGGGAATTAGGTGATCATCCTCATTATATCGGAATTCGTTGTAATTGGTGATATTTGAGGAAATCTCCTTGGTACAGTTTTCAACCTACGATGCACAGGTTTTGAGTTATTCAACTCAGCGGACTTATACAGAGTATTATATGTTGTCCAGTGTCCATCAGGACAAAGGGGTTGGTCCTCGTACTTTTTTCTATTTACTTATGACTTCTCTAGTTTTTTTTTTAGACAAGTGTTTCGTAGAAATGCAATATCTAAGTTTTGAGAAGTTGTGGATATAAGAATAAAGTAGAGAACCAAGTATCGCAAGTATCGAGATTCTTCAAAGAATTCGAAGATGTAGATTCTTGTGATTGATATTCAGTTGATAGTAATGGTTTTGAGAAACTTGTTTCTCTTTCAGGTTACTCATAATTGGATGGATTCCTAAAGTTGAGTAATGATGATTAGCCTCTCTCCATTAAGATGATATGCACTGGAGACAACTGCATGATTTGAATCTGGTTCCAATTAAATGAGTGCCAAAGTTTCTGTATTGGATATAGAATACTTCATATCTTAACGATGTTAAGGTAGAGGGAGTTGTCCAGCTTATGCTTAAAACCAGACACTGGATAACTCAAGGCATGTTTCTGTAATGGCAGTTTGTGGGTTGACCCTAGCTTTGACGAGGGTTGATTTTCTACCATCTGGAAGATCAATAGTGATATTGTTTTTGACTCGCCACAGTTTTAATAAAATGGATTTTTTCAGAAAACAGTAGTGGGAGTATGGTAGAACTGGAAGTGATTCCAGAACCGCAAACGATTACGGAAAATTTAATAGGACGTATATATTCAATCAGGTTTGACATTCCAATAGCCACTCCGCAGATATGGTGGGTAACCTCAGACACCCGAGAGATACTTCGGTAGCCTCAAGGACGGTGACAAGGAGGTTCTTTTTTACCCAGACTTGACACTACTATTGTTCCAGACTATGAGACCCGGCAGGAGGATATGTATAGCGTCGTTCTAAGCTAGTTTTAGAAGTACACGTATATATTATTCTGCCAGAGGGTTGTTGTAGTCAGTGGGAGCAGCGGAAGCATAGTGGGCAAGTAGCTAGTGTCTATTTATAGACTTGAGCAGAAATAGCGGAGAAAGATCATCTATTTTTGATGTGACAGTCATGGGTTTGACTTCATCAGAATAGGGGATGGATCTGTTACGAAGGTAGTAGGGTGTAATGTCCTAGTATTTGGATGACATACACAGAGTAGGAAGTAAAATTCCTATACTACGATCGGTTGTACTGTGGTCGTCACAGAGTTGTTTCTCCACAAAGGATATGGATATAATATCTGACATTCTGGATACTAGATCTATGGTTTTAGATCTAGATTTGGGTAGTTTCCCAATGTGGGTACTTTGAAAGTATTCTAATAGTATTTTAGAATAGACGACTCCTTGCATGGTGGTGTACCTACAGGTGATGGAGTCACCCTCTCTAAAGTTGTCTTACAGACTAAAGAGGAGAGGGGCGTGCATGATTGGCAGATCACTTGCTTAGGCAATTGAGTCAATCATGAGATGTCAAGTACCACACCAGATGTTGTTTTTGCACTAGATGCGATAAGTTTATATTAATCCAATCCTGAAGAAACATTAGGAAGCAGTTTTACGGATTTGATGAAAGCAGCCTCCTTGAGTAGACGGTTATCATTCCAGGCTTCCGAGGTGACCTGGATGACAGAGTGACTGTCAAAGTTATAGTTTTCCCTCTTACAAGGGACAGTATTATGGACAGGTGGTTCAAGCAGATACTGTGGGAGGCATGGTGCTGGATACTGATTAGGTTCAGTGATCACTACAGTCTAAGAAATTTGGATTTGGAGTTCATTTATGAACTAGGTCCCATCAGATATCCAGATATATTCTAAGACAGGTATTACTCGATTCGGGAGATGGTTTTCTCCGCGAACTTGAGATTAAGAGAGACATAGAAAGAAACTTCAAGGCGGATCCACTCACAGAGACTATTTCTCAAATACAATAGTTTTGCAAACGAGCTTTGTGAAACTGACTAGTAGAGAAGTTGGATGTTCGGTATCACACGAGCTGTGAGTACGCGACATCACAATAATTAGCCTTAAGTGCAAGTGGGAGATTGTTGGATATAGCGCCCTCTAAGTCAATTATTGTATCGCAGGTACGTGATTGTAATGATTGAGGAAGGACCTACACCGATAAAACAGTCTTACTCGAGATGATAGTATACTATCTGGTTTGTCTTTATCATCATATAGATGTTAATAGAGCCCATAGGATTCTTGCTTGACTACCAGCAGTATGATGGCGATCATATATGTGGGAGCTGGGGTCTATAAGCACATCCTTAAAGTGTCCCTAGTCGTGGGAGTTTCGAGACAGGGTATCGATACTCCAGAGTAGACTAGTGTATACATTCGAGATCCCGACGAGGGGCGGTGGCCGGTCTCACAAGCCATTGGTGTTAGTTGGTTCACCTAAGATGTATACACGTGCTCATTGGGTTATGAGTACACCGGACAGGACTCGCCGGGAACATGCTAGTTGGTATTATACATATCGTCAGATAGCAGTTCCCTGGTGACATGTGTACAAGTTAGTTCATCGACCTGAGGTCGTCATTTGTCTCGTGTGAGTTCCCACTGTGCTTTGATTTATACCCTACCACGGGTCAAAGGAGTCGTGCAAACAGGTATATTTTGGGTACAGTCCCGAGCCACATGGAGGCAGTGAGCAGATCATCGGGGATTCGTCTCTCCCGGTATTGGGGGTGAGATCGCGCTATGTTTAGGAGAGCCATTACACGAAATCCCTGGCCAGGATAATAGAGATTTACTGGTAGGTATACCAGTAGTATCTCAGGGTGTTCTGGGCTGCTCTCTGAGAAAACTTATACTGCTATTGGGGGTCTGACGTTTACCGGCCCCCTAGGCCGTATATGCGATACTCATAGACGAATGTTCCGGACTGTACGGATATTGTCACTGTCAGGCTCAGTAGGGTTTATGGATGAGTTCGCTTGTCAGCTTCCCTTCCAATCAATACATAGGCAAACCGTTACGTACAGCTAGTACCTCTGACGTGCTAGTGGTTATACCCAGTGCCAGTGTACTGATGAGTCATTAGAGTCCCCCACAGACACTTTCCCAAGTTCAGGCGAAACGTTGTAGATGCCGTATGGTATTATGGCAGGGTTCGAAAAATGCACGTGCGTTTTCGCACGTGTCATTTTTTGGGCAGATAATACTGGTAGGCTTTGGTTTAAGCCGGATCCCAGTATTATACTGTGTAGATATAATATATTTGTCTCAGTTGCATTTGTATTCGGTCGTGATACAAATGCGGGTATGTTTATACCGTTACGGGGTTATCCTGAAATTCGTTTCAGGATCACTTTTGGAAGTTGTCAGTTTCCAGTTTTCTATCACCCGTCTTTAACATTCGGTTAAAGACGGATTTATCTTTTCTTCATTTGGTGAGTCATGGTTCTAGAAGATTCTAGAAATGGTGACGAGATTCATGATTCATTTGTGAGCATTAATTGAGTGGTGAGTTGTTAAGGTGACTAGGTTTATGTTCATTGGTTGCTTTTAATGTTTGTTGATGATTCATTCTTTCATTAATTATGTTGATAACTATCATTTTGTTATGGTCACCACTTGATGCTCCTACCCTCACCCCCTCCTTCTATAATTGTGGCCGGCCCCTCTTGTAGGAGAAGAGGATTTTTTTTATTCATTGATTTGGCAAAAGGATTATGATAGTTTAGGGTATGTAAATTTCATAGTTCTATTTCCATTCACCCGATTCCAATTGGCAACTTCATTAACCGTTCGACCATAGCCTTGGACGTAACGAGACAAAGTGTTCTACTCATCCTCTACTTCTTCTTGGTCGTTTCTTTTAGCAAACTTGATGACCGAGTTGCCTCGGTTCAGAGGCGGGAGCCTATTTAAAGATCCGTCGACGTGGTTCCACCTGGACGACGAGACTGAAGTTTTAGAAGATCGAAGCCGCCGCAACATAGTGTGGGATGATGGTTGAAGACCGAAGGACTCGGATCATTCGGTATAACAATTCTACCCTCTCTACAATTTGTTTGTTTAGCTTTAATGGCAGATCCGGGTTATAGTACACGATAGCGCCAGTCGTAAAAGTTTTGTTCCGCATATTGGCATCTGTTAGACGGCCGGGGCACTACCGTGGACTGACATGTTGGATATCCCAAGCATACGCAAGGGAATATTTTATACCTAACCGAGGAACAAAAATGTTTTGTTTCTCAGCATGCCACCTTTGTGAAAGGGAATTTCTTGTGGAAAAATTAATGGTCATGAGGTAGAACTGGAAAGGTTCCAGCTATACAAACTGCAGATGATGATTTGGTAGAACCAAAGGATTCAATAGTAACCAACGAACCTCAGCCTCTCCACCGATCTAGTAAGGTTTCTCACCCACCTGAGAGATACTTCGGTTTCTCTATGACAGTGGGAGCGAGAATTGCATCATGAGATGATGACCCAACTTATTTCAAGCTGGCCATCAGGAATGGGACTCTGTAAGAATGGCTGGATGCTTATCGATCTGAGATGGAATCCTTATACACCAACAAAGTATGGACTTTGGTTGCTTTATCTGGAGGGTTAAATCCCCATTAGGAGCAAGTATATCTTGAGAAGATTACTTGGTGTACATGGAAAAGTTGAGACTTTCAAAGCTATGCTTAAGTCCATCCAGATCCTACTTGCCACGGCTACATACCATGACTACGATATCTGGCGATTGGGTGTCATGACTGCTTTTCTAAATGATGATTTGGAAGAGTGCGTCTGTAAGTACATAGCCAGAGGGCTTCGTAGACAGTGGGAGCAGCGGAAACGTGTGCAAGATGTTTTATGTGATAAATCAGGCGTCGCGGAGTTGGAACGTCTGTTTTGATGTGGTAGTCAAAGAGTTTAACTTCATCAAAATGGTAGATGAACCTTGTATATACAAAAAGGTAGTAGGGAGTATGGTAGTGATCCTCGTAGAGAACGTGGATGACATACTCTTGACAGGGAAGGAGTTTCCTATGCTACGCTCGGTCAATCTCCGCTTATCACAAGGATTCTTCATATAGGATCAAAGTGATACCTCCTAAATCCTGGGTTTTGGATCTATATGATAGATCTAATTGGATGTTAGGATACTCACTAGTTGTAGTGAGATAGTATCAATCGATCCTAGGGAGAATCACTGGAAAGGTTCCAGGGTGATAAGGACGACTGAATGTCAGACGCAGGCATTGTCTTTACCCTCAGTGGAGGGACGGTACGTTGGAAGAGTTCCAAGCTAGATACCGTGACTTACTAGACGATTAAAGGCAAGATACATCGTTACCAAGGATGCTACCAAAGAGGCAGTCTGGATATATAAGTTCATGAGATGAACTTCGTTCCTACCATTGTGTGATAATGGAGTTGTGGCTTTTGCCAAGGAAACCCCATCCCATCAGAAATCCAGATATTATTCTTAGGCAGTATCACCTGATCATGGAGATGGTTGATCTCCAGGGAGATCAATGTTAGGAGAGTAGACACAGAGGACAACAGCGTGGATCCACTCACAAAGGCCTTTTTCCCAGTAGAGACTTTTATGGGATGGTTGAGTATGAGATACTTCAACCGCAGCTAATTGTTGGGTATGTGATACCACAACAGATGGCCCTAGTGCAAGTGGGAGATTATTAGTTATATGTATGCCCTAGAGGCCATTACTGTACATATGATGTATACTGTAATGGATGCTTGGACATATATAGGGAGGAATTTCTTGCTCGACATGATAGTATGCTATCTGGTTGTACTTTATCTTAACATGTACTCTGATTGTCTCTATGTTACATGTTGATAAGGCCCTTAGGATATGTACTCGACTACTGAGACTATGATGAGATCATACTAGTGGGGCCACGGCAGTCGACGAGTACATCCTATAACTGTTCCTAGTCGAGGGTGTATCGAGACAGGGCATTGATACACCAGAGTAGACTAGCGTATACGCATCTTGACCTATATGATGGGCGATGGATGATCCCATATCCATCGGTGTTTGATATCAAGGATGGTGTACGGGTGCTCAGTAGAGACTGGGTACACTGGACGGACTAGCCGAGAACTCCCAGATGGTATTATACCTCACGTCAGATGGCAGTTCTCCGGTGACACTGGTACAGAGTAGTCTGTTGACCCGAGATCGTCATAGAGTCTTGTGTGATTCCTACTGTGCTTTGATTTCCATTATACCATGTCCAAGAGGGCATGCAAAAAGGTGGCTTTTGGGTACAATCTCGAATCACATGGAGGAAATGAGCGATAGGAGGGGATTCGTCTCTCCCTGTATAGGGAGTTGATGTTGTGTTGTGTTCGATTAGCTATAACTGGAAATCCCTGGCCAGGGTTGCTGAGATTTACTGGTAAGAGTTGTCAGTAGTTTCTCGAACTGTTATAGACCTCATATCGACATGACTTATCGAGCTACTGGGGTCTGACGTTTACCACCCCTAGGCGAGATATGCGACATATCAGACGACGAGACCGGACTATAGGGGAGTGTTACTGATTGGATTCGCAGGAGAATGTATAGTCTTTCTTGTTGATCTTCTGATCACTCAATACCAGGGTGGCTGTTACGTTTAGCTGACTGCTTGCAGCTTGTGGGTGTTTGATATGATCATCACCTACTGCCGGCATATTGACAATTCTTTAGAGTCCTACACAGAGGTTTCTTGGCTCAGGCAAAACGGAGTAGGGGCACATATGTGATATGTGCAGCACCGAGGATAATGCTATATGAGATACCGTATTCTATTCTCGCGATATTTGATATCAGCCGGGTCATCGGATCAAGTGTTGATTCGATGAATCGGTAAATGATATATTAGTCGGTTGTATGCGATATAGCCGGATTGTCGGATCAAGTGTCGATTCGATAATTTAATGTATAATAATATATATGATATATTAAATTACATTAACTAATTTTAGCTCACTAAAAGATTCTTTTTCTCACTCGGGTAATACATTGATATATATGCGATATATGTTAATTGTATTATTTTATTTTGTTACAATAAATATTATATATGTGATATATAATATTGTAACATGATGTGGTTATTGATGCAACATGTTTAGTGGAGATTAAACATGGTTAGGGTTTGATTTGGGTTAAGTTTTCTAGAAGTTTCTAGAAGCTTTCATTTTTGTGTTGGAAAAGATATTTTGCAAGATATTCTTTAACCCAACCCAAACCCTTAACCCTAGTTCAATTTCTACAAAGGTTACATGACCATGGTTGCATTTCTAACCTTATCATTACTTTGCATTATTCATCACAAAAGGATTATTCTTTATTCATTCATCTTCTTCCTTGAGTTCTTCATGGAAAAAGCTTTCTAGTTTTTTTTAAGTGATGATTATGTGTGAGAAAAAGATTATAAATGAGAGCTAAAAATCCTACTTCATCATCCTCATCTATCATTTCCATTTAGATGAGGGTGTTCACTTCATTTAGTGAGTGTTAGCTTGTGTTAATAAAACTTCAAGGTAGATCTTCTTTGTTATCGAAGATCGGAAGCAAGCTCGCATCTTTCTCTTCGTGGAGCCTCTCTAGAGTCCGGATGCACGATGATCGCAGCGAAGGGACCTCAACACGAAGCTTAAGAAGTGAAGGACCGGATCTACAAAGGTTGTAATCCCTCTCACTTAGTGTTAAAGTGTTTAACATGCTTGTTTTCGCATAAACTCTAGTTTAAAGATCCGGCTTTGGGTTGTTCGGCACGGCTAATTTTTAAATCGGGCATAGTTGATGCCTCGTAGACCCTTGTGCGTGTGCCTAGCATTCCTACAATTACAACCTTTGTAGATCCGGTCCTTCACTTCATAAGCTCCGTGTTGAGGTCCCTTCGCTGCGATCATCAAGTTCCGGACTCTCGAGAAGCTCCACGAAGAGAAAGATGCAAGCTTGCTTCCGATCTTCGATAACAAAGATGATCTACTTTGAAGTTTCATTAACATAAGCTCTCACTCACTAAATGAAGTGAACACCCTCATCTAAATGGCAAGGATAGATGAGGATGATGAAGTAGGAATTTAGCTCTCTTTTGTTTTCAATTACTCACTCATAATCATCACTTAGCAAAAAGCTAGAAAGCTTTTTCCAAGGAAGAAGAAGAATATCCAAATCCTTTTGTGATGAATAATGAAAATATAATCATAATCACAAATGCAACCATGGTTCATGTAACCTCTGTAGAGATTTAACTAGGGCTAGGGTTTGGGTTGGGTTAAAGCATGAGTCACTTAAAATATCAACACAAATATCTTTGCTCATGACAAAAGAAAAACCTTCTAGAATGTTCATGAATGAACTAACCCAATTCAAACCCTAAACTTGTTTAATCTTCACTAAACATGTTGCATTAGTAATCATATCATGTTACAATATTATATATCACATATATAATATTTATTGCAACAAAATAAAATAATACAATTAACATATAACAATGTATTACTCGAGTGAGAAAAAAATCTTTTAGTGAGCTTATATCAGTTAATGTAATTTAATATATCAAATATATAATTATACATTAAATTGTCGAATCAACACTTGATCCGATAATCCGGCTATTTCACAAATAACCGACCAATATAATCAGTATCAGTTTATTGAATCAACACTTGATCCGATGACCCAGCTATATCACATATACCCGGCCGATATCTCATATCGTGAGAACCTAATACGGTATCTCATATCGCATTATCCTCGGTCCTGCACATATCACATATGTGCCCCCTACTCTGTTTTGCCTGAGTCAAGAAACCTCTGTGTAGGACTCTAAAGAATCATCAATACGCCGGCAGTAGGTGATGATCATATCAAACACCCACAAGCTGCAAGCAATCAGCTAAACGTAATAGCCACCCAGGTATTGAGCGATCAGAAGATCAACAAACAAGCCTGTACATTCTCCTGTGAATCCAATCAATAACAATCCCGTACAGTCCGGTCTCGTCATCTGATATGTCGCATATCTCGCCTAGGGGGAATACGTCAGACCCCAGTAGCTTGATAAGTCGTGTCGATATGAGGTCTATAACAGTTCAAGAAACTACTGATAACACTTACCAGTAAATCTCAGCAACCCTGGCCAGGGATTTCCAGTTATAACCAATCGAACACAGCACAACATCAACTCCCTATACCGGGAGAGACGAATCCCCTCCTATCGCTCATTGCCTCCATGTGATTCGGGACTGTACCCAAAAGCCACCTTTTTGCGCGCCCTCTTGGACATGGTATGATGGAAATCAAAGCACGGTGGAAATCACACAAGACTCTATGACGATCTCGGGTCAACAGACTACTCTGTACCAGTGTCACCTGTAACGCCTTGAAATTCGTTTAGGTTGTTTTCGCGTTAATTAGCAAGTATGCGTGTTTTTCATAAAAAAAACGGATATCTTATTTTCTTCTTGGCTAGTGGAAATTGTGTTGTGAAGTGTTTATATAGATATATTTTTATATATTTATAGGGTTATTAATTATTTTTAGTCGGGTTTACCCTAAGTGTGAATTTTTGTGTTAGGTGCACACATGCACACTTAGCATTTTGAGACTAGATGAGAAATGTATCATGTTAACCCTTTGCTTTTCTTGCATGGTTCATTGTTATTCCCATCCTTTTTCCAAGTCCAAAACCCTTTTTAAAATTCAAAATTTCAATTAGAAAATGAAGTATGGTGGGTAGGTGAAGATGTTGACTTTGGTTGACCCTTGTTTTCCTCTCTCATTCTTTCTCTTTTCCCCAATTCTGAGTTCCAGCAGAAGAGCTGCAGCAACAACAAACATTTTCTTCATCTTCTCTTTTCTTTTCTCTTCTCTTTTGATTCTTGTATGAAACCTACACAAAACAACCCATTTTCTACACTAAAACCATGGAAAAATGACCTTTAGGGGAGTTTGATGGCAAGTCTGGATACTTGAGGATAAATCTGGAACTTTTGGTGGTTTGGAAGATCTTTAGGAGGTATAAACTCATATCTAAACCTCTTTTTCCATAACTTGTTGTATTTTGGCAAAAAGGTCACATTTTTATGCATGTTTTGTGCTATATAAGGGGATTTAGTGAAGTTATGTTAAAATTGATATCTTTATGGCTTGATTATCTTGGTGATGAGTTATATATGTGATTTTAGACTTGGGTTTGTTTCAGATTTCAGAAAAATACCCTAAAGTATCATTTTAGTGCAAAGGTGTGATTTTTAACTTGAAATTGGGTTCTGTTGGATCTGCTTCTACCCGGTATGTTTCAGAATAAAACTGGTTTTACTGTAGTATGTATAGGGGGTATAGAGTGCACACACCAAACCTGGGAGTCCCTCTCCCTACCCAGGCCGCCGAAATAAGCATTCTGGCCGCAATTTGCGGCCAGATGGGGGTGTTTTGGGTTGGGTTTTGGGGTGATGGTGTCTGCGGCTATATGGAGTGTTATGGTATATATAGTTTTATAAAACTCTTTCTGTATCAAAATCTGGGACCTATTACCTATTTTCTCGTATTTTAAATCTTCGCGACACACGTGTTACGTGTGTGGGTTTGGGGTGTTCTGCGTATCGCGATGCGTCGGAGTGGCTTCAGGCGCGTAATCACACGTTTCAGCGTATCGCGCACACGCTCGCTTGGTTCATGATGCGAGTTACTAGTTTGGCTTTAATGTCGAGTTTGTGTGACTTCGAGCTTATGTATGATATATTGTGTAATTCTAGGTTCGCAGGCGAGTACGACGGACGCCGCGTAGAAGGGGAAACAAGTTGTCGGCTATACCTAGCGAGAGACTACGGTGAGTAGATTTAACATCTACGGGGATATCGCCCGCATGACGTTCTACGTCAGGGCTGATAGGACCTTATAGCTACATTTCCATACATTGACTGTTCATGGCTATCATTTAGTGCATACCGCATTCCCTGCTATATGTATATAAACTAAAATTGATAGAACACCGCACCATTACTAACGGTTCAAATTGCACGAGCACTATCCTGCATGTTACACACACACCATTAGTAATTGCCATGACACTCACACTGTAGAATTTCCATGATCATTATGCTGTAGCTTATCTTTTATGTGACTTGACATGATATTCACCTTGCGTTCATTATTCATTCGCACATCCATACCTATACCCATATTCATATGTTACATACATGGATGACATTGACTTGATTTAAAACTAAGGGACCGCAAGCGGTATTTTCAAAACGGGATCTTTTAAAGAGTGGTTCTCCCTTTTCTTTTACTCTTAGTGCCATACATCACATTGCATGGATTTACGCATTGGAATTGATTTATGTGATTTCTGGATTTGGGAACCGGAGTACTATTTCAAGAAAACACGCACTGTTTAAAAACCCGGTTTCCCTTGATATGATGTATTGGTGCGTCCACCATGAGTTTTCTCGGTTCCAGAGAGCTTGTGTGAGTATACCCGTTTCGAGGAGAGGTAGGCACCGATTGCGGGTACATGGTGGACCCGGTACGCTACCCCGGGGCGAGAAAACTCGTATTGTTAGACGGTGAGCCCGGCGGAGGGACTACTACCTACCGTGATTGGTTGGACCTAGCAGTTGTTCGGAGGATACTGACCAGAGTCGAGAGATAGATGCGGGATGATCCGTACTGCTGGGGCCGAGGGCCGATTCCGCAGACGGAGCCCGTGGGCTGATCCGGACTTACGGAGCCCGATATATATGAGGATTTGCGTGTCGATGCTGGACACGAGTATTTTATGATATTTTGAGTGCCGATGTTGGGCACTCGTGATTCTCAGAGATTTACAGGATTTGAGGGCCGAGGAGAGTGCCGGCGCTTGAGTTGATTTGGGATTTGGGTGCAGTTTTGGGCACCGTTTATTTTCCACGATTGATATTCTGTGTAGATGTTTGTTTATCCCATGCTCAACATTGATTATCATGTATCTCATCCTGTAGTTATATTACCTGACAGAGCATTTGCATGATTATTCCACCTACTGCTTGTCGCATATAGATTTACCTGCTGGCATATGATAGAGTAGCGCAGTACGTGCATGCTCGCGATTACCTTTATATGTTATCTCTATTCACGAGTTAGCAACTCACCCCCGTTGTGCAACTGTATTTGCATGTTTTCCCTCAGAGTAGTCGCGGCAGGCTGCCATTTTGCATCTTTTGGCTACAGATACCACTACAGTTGGTGTGAGTGCTATTTTGCTATTAGGTGGGTTGTGGTATCTGGTTACTTTTATTGTACACACTTTTGTATCTAGTATTCTCCATCTACCATATATGTACTTGACTTTGAGACAGTGTGAGGACGATGATGTATATTTTGTATTCTGGTGTCGAGCTCGTGGGAGCCGACTTTATATCTGCAATTTATTATTCTGTGATGTCTACTCATTGCTCATTCTTCGCTACGGCGTCGTATATTACTTTTGTGGTGATGGTTTCCGCCGTTGGGCGTGATTGTTCCCATTGGGGATGCTTTTTACTTTATATATCATTTTCACTTATATCATGTTTTATACCCGGATTTCGGGGTTACTTTTACAAAGGAAATGCTGCCAAAATTATTATAAGGATAACTTAACTTTAAAAAAAAAGAACTTTATTGAACTATGTAAAGTTTCTAAATGTTTTAATTGAATGTTTTCAACACTCACTACTTTTAAATGGTTTTGATTTCTGGGTTCGGCTTACTTAGTCGCGTTACGCCTGTAGACGTTGCGTGGTTAAGTGCCGGTCACGAGTCGAAATATTCGGGTCATGACAAAGTTGGTATCAGAGCGTAGGTTTTACCTTTCGGAGTGTAGGATGACCTGGTATGATGGAGTAGGTAGCTGAAGCAGAGTGGCGTAGCTTGCGTATGTTCCGCGGCATACTCACGACACGGTACTCCGCCAAAGCGACATTAGGACTTATTGATTTAAATTCCTTCTTGAGTATATACATTCTTGCGATTCGATTTCAGTATCCTTATCGAATCCTACTTTTCCTTTCAGCCATTATGCCGCCAAAGACTACTAGGGCGCGGAGAGCGGCCGCGAGGGCCGAGATTCGAGTTGATTCGTCTGAGACGAGGACAGATCCGGGTAGTACACCGGTAGTGCCCGAGAAGGCTGTTCCTCCCGTGACTGATCAGATTGCCATGTTAGGGGCTGGTATGCAGGAGATGCGCCAGATGGTAGGATCCAGTATGCAGGAGATGCGCCAGATGATGGGATCTCTAGTTGAGACACTTCGAGCACAGCGACCAGAGGTAGTTCCATCCGTTGTGGAGACCGCGGTAGTACCCACAGTACAGGCAGTTGCCTCTGCAGCCACAGAGGTTATTACAGTATCGCTGTCAGAGTTTATGAGGTTGAAGTCTCCAGTCTTCACAGGCACCGATACAGCCGAGGACCCATAGTCTTTCATCGATAGGATGGCTCGGCTATGCCGTTCCCTCAGGTGCGCAGATGCGAGATGGGTTGAGTTTGCGAGTTTTCTCCTGGAAGGTCTTGCGCAGAAATGGTGCGAATCAGTCGAGAAGGGTAGAGCAGCAGGTCTTCCTCCTATGACCTGGACAGAGTTTGTGGCACTATTCCTTGCCCGTTTTCTTCCCCAGAGTGTTAGGGATGCTCGAGCACGCAGATTTGAGTCCTTGTGCCAGACGCCAGAGATGACAGTGGCAGAGTAAGATGTGTTGTTCACAGAGCTATCTATTTATGCTCCGTACCTAGTGGCGACTGAGGAGATGCGAGTCAAGAGATTTGTCCGAGGCTTGCTTACCCCGCTATTCCTTGCGATCAGGTCCCAGCATTACAAGACCTATGCCGCAGCGGTAGACGCAGCCCTATTAGTCGAGGAGCGCCTTGCTGAGACTTCGGTAGTTCCAGAGCCGAAGAGGGTTCGTACTGATACAGCAGCTCAGAGACATCCATTCAGACACCGTGATAGACGTGGTACAGGTGGCAGAGACTCGGGGTGAGGTCAGATGTTTAGCTCATACCCCCAGGAGGGTCAGCAGTCGTCCCGTGGATGTTTTGGATGTGTTAGTCTTCATCTCCGCGTCAGAGATTGTACTGAGACACGCAGGAGGGAGCCAGCTGTACCACATGTCACACTTCCATCTTCTCTACCCCAGAGGGCGTTACCGGTTGTACCCACGGTTGCTCCGCGTCCGACCCATGCACAGAGAGGCCGTGGTCATGGAGGGTTTGTTCATAGAGGGCGAGGCGGTCGAGGCAGAGGACAGCCAGCCACCGGTAGAGTACAGCCAGTTGCTAGTAGGGGACCGCCAGTTGCAGGTGGAGGACAGGCATGATTTTTTGCTTTGACACATCAGGACGCACAGGCATCCAATGCGGTGGTTTCAGGTATCCTTCCAGTATGTTCTGTTGATGCACACGTGTTGTTCAATCCCGGATCCACGCACTCGTACGTATCCACACATTTTATGCCGAGTTTGGGTAGAGAGTCTGGGTTGCTTGATCAGCCGCTTGTTGTGACCACTCCTGTGGGAGAGTCGTTTGTTTCTAGGCACGTGTTCCGATCCTGCACCGTCTGTATTGGCGAGAGAGAGTTGCCAGTCGACTTGATCCTTCTTGAGATGTTGGACTTCGACGTTCTTTTAGGCATGGATTGTTTAGCCACGTGCTATGCTTCAGTGGACTGCCGTGAGAAGATAGTTAGATTTTGTTTTCCCGGCGAGTCGGTTTTTGTTGTGTTGGGGGACCGTGGTGCTGCCCCACACAGTGTGATTTCTTCTTTTCGCGTTGGACGGCTTTTGAGGAAGGGATGTCAGGGATTCCTCGCCTATGTTTGCGATACTAGAGCTACAGAGGTTCCGTTGGATCAGGTTCCGGTTGTTAGCGAGTTCCCTGATGTGTTCCCTGATGAGCTTCCTGGGCTACCGCCTGTGTAGGGTTCCTAGGCACACTAAGGAGGTCTCACAAGGCATCAACCATGCCAATTTCGAATTCTACAAGTGCCGAGAAACCCTAATACGGATCGTTGACTAGAGATTAGGCGATACAAGAAGCTAGTTAACAACTTAACTAAAAGAAAAGAACATACAACCTTTGTAGATCCGTTTCTCCACCTCCATGGCTCCGCGATGAAGTCTCCTCGCTGTCCAAATTGAATCCATGACTCTAGCATCGGCTTCATCGGAGAAATAGGCGGGTTAGGTCGTCGACGTCGATGCCGAAGATGATCTAAGTCGAGGCATCACAAGATCAAGCTCCCACTTCACCAAGTCATGAAACTTATGAAGAAAACACCCTATACTACTTGGCAAGAGGTAGAGGATGAAGAAATAGGAGGTGGGTTCACTTTAGAATTGTATTTCTCACTCTTTTTCTCACTTTGCCATTGATGAAGGCAAGGTTTCTTTTCTTGAAGAAGAAGAAGAAGATGAAGATGATAATATGATAAGTTAATTTAAAATAGAAAAGAAAAAGAATACTTATCATAATATCAACCATGGTTAGGTGTAGAGAATTTACTAAGGTTAGATGAATGGTTAGGGTTAAGCATGAAGACAAAATGGTCACTTTGGTCAAAGCTTCATGAAGCTTCAAGATGCAAACAAAGAAAGCCACCATTTTCTCTTTATGCCATTTATTTTCCAAAATGAATAAAAAAAAAATGAATGAATAAATAAGTAATGGAAAAACAAAACCCTAATCATTAGTTTAACCATGGTTTAATTCTTTACACTTAACCAAGTAAACATGTATCATCAAACATGATACAATCATGTGCACAAAAAGTATATCACATATACAACTTGTACATCCAAGTGAGAAAATCCATTTAAAATGAACCAATATTAGTTAATGCAAAGTAATATATCAAATATATAATTATACATTAAATCATTAAATCAACACTTGATTCAATGATCCGGTCATATCGCATATAACCGACTAGTATTCAATGTATCGATTTATCGAATCAATCCTTGATTCGATAACTAGGTTATATCGCATACAACCAATCGACACATTCATCGCGAGAATGAAATATGGTATCACATACACGCATTATTCTCGGTCCCGCACATATCTCATATGCGCTCCTATTTCGTTTCGCTTGAGCCAGGAAACCTCTGTGTAGGACTCTAAAGACTCGTCAATACTCCGGCAGCAGATGATGATCATATCAAACACCCACAAGCCGCAAGCGGTCTACTAAACGTAACGGCCACCCGGGTATTGAGCGATCAGAAGATCGACGAGCAAGACCGCTCACACTCCTGTGAATCCAACCAGTAACACTTACCGTACAGTCCGGTCTCGTCGTCTGATATGTCGCATATCTCGCCTAGGGGTGGTAAACGTCAGACCCCAATAGCTCGATAAGTCGTGTCGATATGAGGTCTATAACAGTTCAAGAAACTACTGGTAACACTTACCAGTATATCTCAGCAACCCTGGCCAGGGATTTCCGGTTATAGCCAATCGAACATAGCGCAACATCAACTCCCTATACCGGGAGAGACAAATCCCCTCCTATCGCTCATTGCCTCCATGTGATTCGGGACTGTACCCAAAATCCACCGTTTTGCACGCAATCTTGGACGTGGTAAGGTGGAAATCAAAGCACAGTGGGAATCACATAAGACTCTATGACGATCTCGGATCTACAGATTAACCTGTACCAGTGTCACCAGAGAACTGCCATCTGACGTGAGGTATAATACCATCTGGGAGTTCTCGGCGAGTCCGTCCAGTGTACCCAGTCTCCACTGAGCACCCGTATATCATCTCTGATGTCAAACACCAATGGATATGGGATCATCCATCGCCCATCTATATGGGTCGAGAAGGTATACGCTAGTCTACTCTGGTATATCGATGCCCCGTCTCGATACACCCACGACTAGGGACCTTGAAGGATGTACTTATAGACTACCATGTCCCCACTGGTATGATCCTCATCATAGTCCAGGTAGTCAAGTACATATCCTAAGGGCTTTACCAACTTGTAATAGAGAGGCAATCAGTATACACGTTAAGGTAAAGAGTAACCAGATAGCATACTATCATGTCGAGCAAGAAAGTTCTCCCTATATATGTCCAAGCATCCACTACAGTATACATCCTATGTATAGTAATGGCCTCTAGGGCATACATATAACTAACAGCCTGAGCGTGACATTTCTTTCTGTATTGATTTGGTTCCTGGCACGGGGCCTATTTCCATACCGCCTTATCGGATGGCCCCGGCGGAACTTCGAGAATTGAAGGGCCAGTTGCAAGATTTGCTGGATAAGGGACTTATTCGACCCAGTGTTTCTCCATAGGGTGCTCCAGTCCTCTTCATCAAAAAGAAGGACGGCAGTTTGCGTCTTTGTATCGACTATCGCCAGCTGAACAGGGTTACAGTGCGGAACAGATATCCTTTGCCGCGTATCGACGATTTGTTCGGCCAGCTTCATGGGGCAGGATACTTTTCGAGGATCGATTTGCAATCAGGCTACCATCAGCTGCGAGTTCGACAGGAGGACATTCCTAGGACAGCTTTCCGCACGCGCTACGGCCATTACGAGTTTCTGGTGATGTCGTTCGGACTCACCAACGCGCCAGCAGCATTTATGGACTTGATGAACCGTATTTTCCGGCCGTATCTTGATCTGTTCATCATTGTATTCATTGACGATATTCTGGTGTATTCTCGGAGTAGAGAGGAGCACGAGCAGCACCTGCGGATTACACTGCAGACCTTGAGGGAGCATCAGCTTTTCGCCAAATTCTCCAAGTGTGCTTTCTGGCTGGACTGCGTAGACTTCTTGGGGCACGTTATTACACGAGATGGTATATGTGTAGACCCGAGGAAGATCGAGGCCATTCGGAGTTGGCCCAGACCCACATCAGTTACGGAGATTCGCAGCTTTCTAGGGCTGGCTGGCTACTACAGGCGTTTTGTGTAGGATTTCTCTCGCATTGCTACACCTTTGACCGGTTTGACCTGGAAGGGAGTTCCTTTCGTTTGGACAGAGGAGTGTGAGCACAGTTTTCAGCAGTTACGGGCTCTACTGACTACGGCGCCAGTATTATCATTGCCTTCAGGGTCAGGCGGATTTGAGGTATATTGTGATGCTTCACGAGTGGGGCTAGGGTGCGTTTTGATGCAGCATGACAGGGTGATCGCGTATGCTTCGCGGCAATTAAAGAAACATGAACAAAAATACCCCACTCACGATTTGGAGATGGCTGCAGTGGTCTTTGCACTTAAGATCTGGCGACATTACCTATATGGAGAGTCGTGCCAGATATTCACTGATCACAAGAGCTTAAAGTATATATTTCAGCAGCGAGACCTGAACCTTAGACAGCGCCGATGGATGGAGTTAGTGAAGGACTACGATTGTGAGATCTTGTATCACTCGGGCAGGGCTAATGTAGTGGCGGATGCTTTGAGCAGGAGGCCCGGGGGTGGTCTATCTTGTTTGAGCGTAGTGCATAGGCAGTCGTCGGCAGATTGGCAGATCTTATGCGACAGCCAGGTACAGTTCGAGTTTACGCCGATCGGAGGACAGATTGCGCATGTTCGTGCACGCCCACAGTTGCTTGACCGTATATATGAGGCTCAGCACAGTGATGACCGATGTTCAGAGATCATAGCACAGATTGGACATGGCAGATTTTCCGAGTTCGTGATCGATAATCAGGGGATACTACGATTTGAGACTAGATTGTGCGTACCAGATGCTGAGGGACTGCGGCATGAGATTCTCGAGGAAGCACATCGATCGGTGTACAGTGTTCATCCAGGTTCCACCAAGATGTACCACGATATGAGAGATGTTTACTAGTGGAACGGTATGAAGAGGGACATTGCAGATTTCGTGCGAGATGCCTAACTTGTCAGCAAGTCAAGGCTGAACACCAGAGGCCCGCAGGAGAGCTACAGTCGTTGCCCATTCCGGAGTGGAAATGGGAACAGATTTCTATGGACTTTATTATGGGTCTACCCAGGACCAGTCGAGGGTATGACTCCATCTGGGTGATCGTGGATCGTTTGACGAAGGCGGCTCACTTCTTACCGGTGAAGACGACTTTCGGATTTGCTCAGTATCCCAGATATACATCGACAAGATTGTACGACTGCACGGAGTTCCGACATGTATCGTGTCCGACAGAGACACCCAGTTTACCAGTCGGCTATGGCAGAGGCTTCAGGAGGCTTTGGGCACTCTTTTGAGTTTCAACACAGCATTTCATCCGCAGACCGACGGACAGTCAGAGCGGACTGCTCAGACTCTTGAGGACATGCTCAGAGCGTGCGTATTAGACTTCGGAGGTAGCTGGGATCATCATTTACCCTTAGTAGAGTTCTCCTACAATAACAGCTACCAGGAGACCATTCAGATGGCACCGTTTGAGGCTCTTTATGGGAGGAGATGCAGATCGCCCCCTGTTGGACAGAGCTCAGTGAGAGCAGTATCTTAGGGCCACATATTGTTGAGTAGACGGCGCGAAGATCCATTTGATTCGCGATAGGATGAGAGCAGCCCAGAGCGGGCAAAGATCTTACGCGGACCGTCGTCGGCGCAGACTTAAGTTTTCGGTTGGTGAACATGTTTTCTTGAGGATCTCCCCAATGAAAGGTGTGATGAGATTTGGGAAGAAGGGGACGCTTAGTCCCAGATATGTGGGCCCCTTCGAGATCCTCGAGCGTGTTGGTGCGGTTGCGTATCGTTTAGCCCTTCCGCCCAGTTTTCCAGACGTGCACCCCGTATTTCACGTTTCGATGCTCCGCAAATATCTTCATGATCCTTCGCATGCAATTCAACACCCGATGATCCAGCTTGAGCGCGATATTTCCTATGCAGAGAAGCCGGTGATGATCTTGGATCGACAAGTGAAGAAATTGAGGTCGAAAGAGATACCGTCCGTCAAGGTACTTTGGCGTGGTCCGAGCAGCGAGGAGGTCACTTGGGAGACCGAGAGCGAGATGAGGAAGAGGTATCCCCATCTTTTTGAAGGTACGTGTAGTTAGATTTTTAAATTCGGGGACCAAATTTCTTTAATGGGGGTAGATTGTAACGCCTTGAAATTCGTTTAGGATGTTTTCGCGTTAATTAGCAAGTATGCGTGTTTTTCATAAAAAAACCGGATATCTTATTTTCCTTCTTGGCTAGTGGAAATTGTGTTGTGAAGTGTTTATATAGATATATTTTTATATATTTATAGGGTTATTAATTAATTTTAGTCGGGTTTACCCTAAGTGTGAATTTTTGTGTTAGGTGTACACATGCACACTTAGCATTTTGAGACTAGATGAGAAATGTATCATGTTAACCCTTTGCTTTTCTTGCATGGTTCATTATTATTCCCACCCTTTTTCAAGTCCAAAACCCTTTTTAAAATTCAAAATTTCAATTAGAAAATGAAGTATGGTGGGTAGGTGAAGATTTTGACTTTGGTTGACCCTTGTTTTCCTCTCTCATTCTTTCTCTTTTCCCCAATTCTGAGTTCCAGCAGAAGATCTGCAGCAACAACAAACATTTTCTTCATCTTCTCTTTTCTTTTCACTTCTCTTTTGATTCTTGTATGAAACCTACACAAAACAACCCATTTTCTACACTAAAATCATGGAAAAATGACCTTTGGGGGAGTTTGATGGCAAATCTGGATACTTGAGGATAAATCTGGAACTTTTGGTGGTTTGGAAGGTCTTTAGGAGGTATAAACTCATATCTAAACCTCTTTTTCCATAACTTGTTGTATTTTGGCAAAAAGGTCACATTTTTATGCATGTTTTGTGCTATATAAGGCGATTTAGTGAAGTTATGTTAAAATTGTTGGAAATAGTGCCCTTAGAGTCAATTATTCGATCACAGGCACGTGATTGAAATGATTGAGGGAGGACCTATCCCGGTAGGACAGTCTTACTCAAGATGATAGTATGCTATCTGGTTTATCTTTATCATCGTGTACTGCTTTAGGTGACCTGACAGGTCACGATTGCACGTTGATAGAGCCTCTAGGATTCATGCTTGACTGCCAGCAGTATGAGGGCGATCATATACGTGGGAGCTGGTAGTCTATAAGCACATACTTAAAAGGTTCCTAGTCGTGGGAGTTTCGAGACAGGGCATCGATACTCCAGAGTAGACTAGTGTATATAGTCGAGACCCCGACGAGGGGCGGTGGCCGGTCTCACAAGCCACTGGTGTCAGTTGGATGACCTAAAATGTATACAGGTGCTCATTGGGTTATGAGGACACCGGACAGGACTCACCGGGAACATGCTAGTTGGTCTTATACCTGACGTCAGATAGCAGTACCCTGGTGACATGTGTACAGGTTAGTTCATCGACCTAGGGATCGTCATTTGTCTCGTGTGAGTTCCCACTGTGCTTTGATTACTACCCTACCACGCTCAAAGGAGATGTGCAAACAGGTTTTAGTTGGGTACAGTCCCGAGCCACATAGAGGCAGTGAGCGGATCTTAGGGGGTTCGTCTCTCCCGGTATTGGGGGTGAGGTCGCGCTGTGTCTAGGAGAGCCATTACACGAAGTCCTTGGCCAAGGCAGGAGATTTAGTGGTAGGTATTCCAGTAGTATCTCAGGGTGTTCTGGGCTACACTCCGACACGACTTGTACCGCTTTTGGGGGTCTGACTTTTACCAACCCCCTAGGCCCGCCATGCGATGCTCATAGACGAATGGACCAGACTGTATGGATATTGTCACTGACAGGCTCAGTAGGGTGTCAGGATGAGTTCGCTCATCGACGTCCCTTTTGGTCGATAGCTGGTAGCCCATCACCTATGGCTAATACCTCTGACGTGCTAGTGGTTAAATCCACAGCCATAGTATTGACGAGTCTTTAGAGTCCCCCACATTCAGTTACTCAAGTTTCGGGCAAAACGCTGTAGAGGTCGTATGGAGATATGGCAGGGTTCGATCAGATACGTGCGGTATTGCACGGATCAGAATCGGACGGTTAGTACTAGAGGCCGTATAGATATATGGCAGGGTTCGATCAGATACGTGCGGTATTGCACGGATCAGGATCAGACGGATAATACTAGCCGGTTTTGGTTTAAGCCGGATCCTAGTATAGTACAGTGTAGATTTTGTCTCATTGCATTTGTATTCGGTCGGAATACAGATGCGGGTGTGTATACACAGTATCGGGGTTTTCCTGTATTTTATTACGGGACCAGTTTTCTGGAGTTGCCAGTTTGCTTTCCGTTTCGGCCATATTTCTTTGTATCTTTCCTTGGCCGAAGATTGGTGGAGGAGGGCTTATTTGCATTTGTGCAAATTAGCTATTTGGTGGGTTGTCTTTGCATACTTTTGTATCATGATGGTTTCATGATGGATGCCCCATCCCTTGACCTTCCATGGTTCATGATTGCTTGACTTTTTGTTGCAATCATGGTTGTTGATTAGTTGATGGAGTGTGGTTTTGCTAGTGATGATGATTCTTGCATGATGACCATTCCTCTCACTTGCATTATTCTTCTGGCTATCCTTTTCACTCACTCACTCTCTCATTCTCTCCTCTCCCATCTCATGGCCGGCCAAGCAAGAGGGAGGGCTGTCCAAAGAATTGTGGTGGGGATTTTTGACATCTTTGGCTTGGTAAAATCCCCACATCTCCATCTCAAAAGTTCATATCATTTCCTCCACCACAAAAGGCAACATCCACTACCCCAAATGAGACATGAGTTCTACACACATTCTACAGCAAACCTTGGGCACGTCGGCTCGCCAACTTCGTGCCCGAGTTGCCTCGGTATAGAGGTGGGAGCCCGTAAAAGAAGCAGGCGACGTGGTGCCCTTCCGGCGAGGAGGTGGAGACCGGACATTCCGCGGGAAATCGGGACGACGGCAAGAAGACCGGAGGACACAGATCGCTCGGTATATCTCTCTTCCCCATCTTGTTCATAGCTAGGACTAGTTTAATGGCACGATCCGGGTTTATAGTGCATGGTGGTGCCGGTTTGAAAAGTTAAAATAAATCACTGCTTCCGCATTCCGGCGTCGGATTGACGGCCGGGGCGCCGCCGTGCACTTACACTGGTATCAAAGCCTCGCCATTAACATAGTCTAGCTTTGTCTAATGTGTTTACATTTCCGATCGAATAAAAATTCCAAAACTGCATTTTCAAATTGCATCAGTTTCTGTCGAATTTTTTTTGGCTCCAAAATTTTTTCAGGTAGTTGCAGAATACTGTGCAGGGAATTCTAAGAACTCTGTGAAAAATTGGTCGGGTGATCTCACCATACCACCGCGGAACCGCGGCCAAACCCATGCTTGGGCCGCGGTTCCGCCGCCACTTAGCCTCCTCACTGGACCAATTTTTTACAGAGGTTCTTGGACAGGGAAATTGGGGTTTTGGAATATTATTTTTGGGCCCAGAATTTCTTGATGTGCTACAGTAGTCCTTGGGGGCCCACTTGGTAAATTTTGATCGATCGGATATTTTAAAACATATTAGTTCACAGTATTTACATTATATCTGCGACCGTGAATGTCACTCGATCGGTAAATCCTGTCTAACTGCTATAGCCCGGTTAGACGGATTTGCAAACGTGATATTCACGTTGATGTTCTGTGTTATGTTGTGATGTTGCGGATTGGTCGTGGGGGATAGCCTGGATGCAATGCTAGTACAGTTTTTGTTGTATTATGTACATTTGATATTGCGGGGTGAGCGTCCGACATGTGGACTGCCGTCACTGCCTATTTGTATTATTATTTTGGGGCACGACCAGGTTGCGGTCGACGTACCCGTTGTATGTATATTTTACTTTCTATACTAGGATTACCCCAAGGTGGGGTGCACGGATAGCCGGGTTCTAGAGGGCAACGGGCCCGCATCTCATGGCCTTGAGACGGAGGGGGCTTCACTCTAGAATTGGCGGGCTATTCGCCGCACTCGTAGGGGGTACAGGTTGACCCAGGAGGGGTGCCCAAGTTACCGGATTTCGTGAAGTGCTGGGTGGTCCATTCACGTTGTTGAAGGGGGCTGCCTCGCTTCAGGTTTTGGCAGGTAACTTGCCGCGCCCGTAGGGGTCTAGGATTTCATTGCACAGGCTATCCACACGACCAGGGGAACGTCGGGTTTCAGTAGTGGCTCTGTGAAACCCGGGGATTCCAGATATCTGTATTGTTCTGTGATGCTGTACATTTCTGTGATGTTGCATTTTATCATGCCTTGAGCGAAATATTATATATTGATATATATTAGTAGATGTTGTATATGTTTTGCATCCGCGCTAGTCCAGTCCCCGCTCTGTCGTTAGTTAGCTAACCTAACGGGTAATGACGGGACCCAGTGGCGAATGCGGATGGCATTTACGTACGTCATTATTTTCGTTCTTTGTGGTGTGATCAATTGATGGGACTGCGTTGATTCGGATCAATGCAAGTTAAAAACAAACCTAATCTGATGTTGTTGGAACACTTTTCAAAAAGCTGTTATTGCAAGGACGTTCTCTTTTGTTTTGCATCGTGGTATTCAGTTGGAATATCCTGCTCCTCAGTCGACGAGGCAAGGGCCGAGATCCCTTCACCAAGAGTGACCCCTTGGACAAAAAGTTTGCGTCAGGGCAATAACTTCACTATAGCCGATTACTTTTGCTTTGCACCGTGGTATTCAGTTGGAATATCCTGCACCTCATTCTACGGGGAAAGAGCCGAGATCCCTTCACCGGGAGTGACCTCTTTAGCAAAGGTTTTCGTCACTATATTTTCTAAAAAGCTATCAGTTCCCTCAACGATATCAAGTTCATTACGTTAAAGGTTTTCGCTAGAAACCATTCGTAGCCCTCCGTCATTTCAGTTAAATATTCGGTAGTATTCAAGCTATGTATTTTGACCTCACGCCAAGGCATAGTGATTGGTAGCTGCAGGGTATTTATCTGTTGCATAGATAGATGCGTTGGTTTGGGACAGTCGTACTACTATTTTGGCCTACGTCAAGGGTATGTACGGGTGGGTTCAAATTAACCTGGACAATGACGGGTAGAACTTGACATGTGACTTATGATATTTTGAATTCACGCCAAGGTCATAAGAGCATGGGGTAAAAATCCACATCGGGAGTTTCTAAAGAAACTGAACCTTGCCAGATATGCGCATACCTTCTGGAGTGTGATGACGTGAGCGGATTCCGTCACGTTATCATGCGATGATAGTTGGATCCCGATTCCCACTGATGAGTTAGTTTACTCCTCGGGTGACTCCGACTAATTCTTCTTTCAGGTTTGGAGGAGAATTTGAGGTTACAGTGGGAGGTTTCCAGATTAGATAAATTGGTAACCATTCTGATCTAGGTTAGAGTGAACGCTGAGTGTTTCTTTTCTCTCTCTCTTTGGCAGCGACCATTGACCCGACCCTAAGACTATGACTCAGTGACCAAGTTAACCGAACCTTCTTAAACACCGGCTTTTGGATTGTCAGAGTTGCAGACCTCATTGCCACTTCTACTTTTACCCTTTTCTCCAGGACATCCCGTATTACTACGAACGTCCACTTCCATTGGACAAAACCATCGTATGGTTATATACGAACTCGAAGGAATTTATTCGAGGATGGTTTCTGGTTCTGGAGAAAACGAATAGGACTATTCAGTTGTCTTTTCCTTTTACCTTCTCTCTCAGATTGCGAGTACTCCTTGGCTCAGGAGATAGTACACCTATTACGCAAATTGGATAGTCTTCTTCCAAACCATAGGCTGGTGCCGAACGGTGGGGAATGAAGAAAACCAATTAGCATAACGATGGTGTGCAGAAGGTATTAAGTTAAGACAAAGTAAGGGATTAGTAAAAGGGCAAAGTAAACTGCGACTACTATTCACGACCATACCAAGTATTTCTTCGCCAATCCTAAATCACCTTTGTATTTCTCCAGGACACTCCGTATCACTACGAAGATCCACAGTTTATTGGATACTCCATCGTATGGTTATATACGAACTCGAAAGGAACTTGTTCTAGTTCGGGGATGGGTTCTAGTTCAGGAGAAATAGGAATAAGGTTTATTCGGTTGTCTTTTATTTTCACCTTCTCTCGCATTGCGAGTGCTCCTAGGATTAGGACAGTACACCCATTATGCTTATTAGATAGTCTTCTTCCAAACCATAGGCTGGTGCCGAACGGTAGGGAAGGAAGAAAACCATTTGGCCTAAAGGGGGTGTACAGGAGGTAATGACTAAAGACATATAAAGGGATTTGGAGAGGTGGAAAAGAATTACACGGTTACAGTTGTGAATCTGGATAATGGAAGAGGCATTACTAGGAATACCAGGATACCCCTACGAAACATTTACAATGTTTCACTGTGTACTGTTAAAGGAAAACTGATATATCCAGGGTATGTATTTACCAGGTATGATTCTCACATCTGTATGGTTTTACAGATGATGAGTAGGAGTAAATTATTGGGAATTAGGTGATCTTCCTCATTATATCGGAATTCGTTGTAATTGGTGATATTTGAGGAAATCGCTCGGGTTGTTTGCCGGACGGCAAATATTTGGTTTTGAATATCCGCTGTCATGCACCAATTTCAAATTGATATATCTGTACGTCTATTTTTATAGAGTGAGATATACCTTTTTGAAATTATGTCTATGACATTTACCTATATCAGTGGATGGTTAGGTAAGGAGCATTAAACAACGGTGTAATTCTTCATAACCATAGTACAGTTTTCAACTTATGACACACATGGATTGAGTTATCAGACTCAAGGGACTTATACAGAGTATTGTATGTTGTCCAGTGTCCATTAGGACAGAGGGGTTTGTTCTCGTACTATATTCGGTTTACTTATGACTTCTCTAGTTTTTAGATATGTGTTTCGCGGAAACACGGGGTCCGAATTTTGAGAAGTTATAGGTATTTGAATAAAGTAGAGAACCAGGTATTGCAAGTATCGGGATTCTTCAAAGTGATCGAAGATGTAGATACTTGTGTATGGTGTTCAGTTGATAGTAATGATTAAGAGACATTGCTTCTCTTTCAGGTTACTCATAAGTGGAAGCATTTCTAAGTTGAGTAACGCTGATCGGCCTTTTTCCATTTAGTAGACATGCACTGGAGACAGCTGCATGATTTGAATCTTGTTCAATTAAATCAGTGTCTCTGGTTCTATATTGGATATAGAACAGTTCATATCTTAACGATGTTAAGGTACGGGGAGTTGTCCGACTTATGCTTAAAACCAGACTCTGGATAACTCAAGGCACGTTTCTGTAATGGTTGTTTGTGGGTTGACCCAGGCTATGACGAGGGTTGACTTTCTACCATCTGGAAGATCAATAGTGATATTATTCTAGACTCGCCACAGTTTTAATAAAAATGGACTTTTTCAGAAAACAGTAGTGGGAGTATGGTAGAACTGGAAGTGATTCCAGAACCGCAAACGATTACTGAAGATTTGATAAGGAACCTAAAGATTCAATCTTGTTTGACATTCCATTGGCCACTCCGCAGATAAGGTGGGTAACTTCAGGCACCCGAGAGGTACTCCGGTAGCCTCAAGGACGGTGACAGGGAGGTTCTTGTTTACCCACACTTTCCATTGCTGTTGTTCCAGACTGTGAGACCCGGCGGGAGGATGAGTATAGCGTCGTTCTAACCTTGCTTTAGAAGTGTACGTCTATATGACTCTGCCAGAGGGTTGTCGTAGTCAGTGGGAGCAGCGGAAGCATTGGTGGACAGGTGGCTTATGTCTATTTATAGACTAAAGCAGACATAGCGGAGATAGATCATCTATTTCTGATGTGACAGTCATAGGTTTGACTTCGTCAGAATAGGGGATGGATCTGTTGGGAAGGTAGTAGGATGTGATGTCAAGGTATTTGGATGACATACACAGGGTAGGAAGTGATATTCCTATACTACGATCGGTTATACTTTGGTCGTCACACAGTGGTTTCTCCACATGGGACTTGGACATTATATCAAACATTCTGGTTACTGGATCTATGGTTTTAGATCTAGATTTGGGTAGTTTCCCAATCTGGGTACTCAGACAGCATTCTAAGAGTATTTAGAATGGATGACTCCTGGCACGGTAGTGTACCTACAGGTGATGGAGTCACCCTCTCTAAAGGTGTCTTACAGACTAAAGGGGAGAGGGATGTGCATGATTGGCAGATCACTTGCTCAGGCAATTGAGTCAATCATGAGATGTCAAGTACCACACCAGATGTTGTTCTTGCACTAGATGCAATAAGTTGACATTGATCCTATCCTAGAGAAACAGTCAGAAGCAGTTTTAGAACATAAGTGGATGTTCTAGGGATATGATAACGACAGCCTCATTCGGGAGACAGTTATCATTCCAGGCTTCCAAGGTGACCTGGACGACAAGGAGGTTGTCATAGTTATAGTTTTTCCTTCTGACGAGGGGCAGTATTTTGGACAGGTGGTCCAAGGCAATACTGAGGGAGGCATGGCGCGGGATACTGATTAAGTTCAGTTGACGATACAGTCTAAGAAGTTTGGATTTGGAGTTCATTTATGAGCTAGGTCCCATCAGACATCCAGACACATTCTAAGACAGGTATTGCTCATTTCGGGAGATGGCTTTCTCCGCGAACTTGAGATATAGAGAGACATAGAAAGAAACATCATAGCGGATCCACTCGCTGAAGCTATTCCTCGAACGCAATAGTTTCGCAAACGAGCTTTGTGAGACTGACTAGTAGAGGAGTTGGGTGTTCGGTATCACACGAGCTGTGAGTATCCGACATCGCAATAATTAGCCTTGAGTGCAAGTGGGAGATTGTTGGAGATAGTGCCCTTAGAGTCAATTATTGGATCACAGGCACGTGATTGCAATGATTGAGGGAGGACCTATCCCGGAAGGACAAACTTACTCAAGATGATAGTATGCTATCTGGTTTATCTTTATCATCGTGTACTGCTTTAGGTGACCGGACAGGTCACGATTGCACGTTGATAGAGCCCCTAGGATTCATGCTTAACTGCCAGCAGTATGAGGGCGATCATATACGTGGGAGCTGGTAGTCTATAAGCACATCCTTAAAAGGTCCCTAGTCATGGGAGTTTCGAGACAGGGCATCGATACTCCAGAGTAGACTAGTGTATATAGTCGAGACCCCGACGAGGGGCGGTGGCCGGTCTCACAAGCCACCGGTGTCAGTTGGATCACCTAAGATGTATACAGGTGCTCATTGAGTTATGAGTACACCGGACCGGACTCGCCGGGAACATGCTAGTTTGTCTTATACCTGACGTCAGATAGCAGTTCCCTAGTGACATGTGTACAGGTTAGTTCATCGACCTGGGGATAGTCATTTGTCTCGTGTGAGTTCCCACTGTGCTTTGATTACTACCCTACCACGCTCAAAGGAGATGTGCAAACAGGTTTTAGTTGGGTACAGTCCCGAGCCACATGGAGGCAGTGAGCGGATCTTCGGGGGTTCGTCTCTCCCGGTATTGGGGGTGAGGTCGCGCTGTGTCTAGGAGAGCCATTACACGAAGTCCTTGGCCAAGGCAGGAGATTTAGTGGTAGGTATTCCAGTAGTATCTCAGGGTGTTCTGGGCTACACTCCGACATGACTTGTACCGCTTTTGGGGGTCTGACTTTAACCAACCCCCTAGGCCTGCCATGCGATGCTCATAGACGAACGGACCGGACTGTACGGATATTGTCACTGACAGGCTCAGTAGGAAGTCAGGATGAGTTCGCTCATCGATGTCCCTTTTGGTCGATATCTGGTAGCCCGTCACGTATGGCTAATACCTCTGACGTGCTAGTGGTTAAATCCACAGCCATAGTATTGACGAGTCTTTAGAGTCCCCCACATTCAGTTACTCAAGTTTCGGGCAAAACGCTGTAGAGGCCGTATGGAGATATGGCAGGGTTCGATCAGATACGTGCGGTATTGCACGGATCAGGATCGGACGGTTAGTACTAGAGGCCGTATGGATATATGGCAGGGTTCGATCAGATACGTGCGGTATTGCACGGATCAGGATCAGACGGATAATACTAGCCGGCTTTGGTTTAAGCCGGATCCTAGTATAGTACAGTGTAGATTTTGTCTCATTGCATTTGTATTCGGTCGAAATAAAGATGCGGGTGTGTATACACAGTATCGGGGTTTTCCTGTATTTTATTACGGGACCAGTTTTCTGGAGTTGCCAGTTTGCTTTCCGTTTCGGCCATATTTCTTTGTATCTTTCCTTGGCCGAAGATTGGTGGAGGAGGGCTTATTTGCATTTGTGCAAATTAGCTATTTGGAGGGTTGTCTTTGCATACTTTTGTATCATGATGGTTTCATGATGGAAGCCCCATCCCTTGACCTTCCATGGTTCATGATTGCTTGACTTTTTGTAGCAATCATGGTTGTTGATTAGTTGATGGAGTGTGGTTTTGCTAGTGATGATGATTCTTGCATGATGACCATTCCTCTCACTTGCATTATTCTTGTGGCTATCCTTTTCACTCACTCACTCACTCATTCTCTGCTCTCCCATCTCATGGCCGGCCAAGCAAGAGGGAGGGCTATCCAAAGAATTGTGGTTGGGATTTTTGACATCTTTGGCTTGGTAAAATCCCCACATCTCCATCTCAAAAGTTCATATCATTTCCTCCACCACAAAAGGCAACATCCACTACCCCAAATGAGACATGAGTTCTACACACATTCTACAGCAAACCTTGGGCACGTCGGCTCGCCAACTTCGTGCCCGAGTTGCCTCGGTATAGAGGTGGGAGCCCGTAAAAGAAGCAGGCGACGTGGTGCCCTTCCGGTGAGGAGGTGGAGACCAGACATTCCGCGGGAGATCGGGACGACAGCGAGAAGACCGGAGGACACGGATCGTTCGGTATATCTCTCTTCCCCATCTTGTTGTTAGCTAGGACTAGTTTAATGGCACGATCCAGGTTTATAGTGCGCGGTGGTGCCGGTTTGAAAAGTTAAAGTAAATCACCGCTTCCGCATTCCAGCGTCGGATTGACGGCCGGGGCGCCACCGTGCACTTACAAAAATTGATATCTTTATGGCTTGATTATCTTGGTGATGAGTTATATATGTGATTTTAGACTTGGGTTTGTTTCAGATTTCAGAAAAATACCCTAAAGTATCATTTTAGTGCAAAGGTGTGATTTTTAACTTGAAATTGGGTTCTGTTGAATCTGCTTCTACCCGGTATGTTTCAGAATAAAACTGGTTTTATTGTAGTATGTATAGGGGGTATAGAGTTCACACACCAAACCTGGGAGTCCCTCTCCCTACCCAGGCCGCCGAAATAAGCATTCTGGCCGCAATTTGCGGCCAGATGGGGGTGTTTTGGGTTGGGGTTTGGGGTGATGGTGTCTGCTGCTATGTGGAGTGTTATGGTATATATAGTTTTATAAAACTCTTTCTGTATCAAAATCTGGGACCTATTACCTATTTTCTCTTATTTTAAATCTTCGCGATATTCGTGTTACGTGTGTGGGTTTGGGGCGTTCTGCGTATCGCGACGCGTCGGAGTGGCTTCAGGCGCGTAATCACACGTTTTAGCGTATCGCGCACACGCGCGCTTGGTTCACGACGCGAGTTACTAGTTTGGCTTTAACGTCGAGTTTGTGTGACTTCGAGCTTATGTATGATATATTGTGTAATTCTTGGTTCGCAGGAGAGTACGACGGACGCCGCACAGAAGGGGAAACAAGTTGTCGGCTATACCTAGCGAGAGACTACGGTGAGTAGATTTAACATCTACGGGGATATTGCCCGCATGGCGTTCTACGTCAGGGCTGATAGGACCTTATAGCTACATTTCCATACATTGACTGTTCATGGCTATCATTTTGTGCATACCGCATTCCCTGCTATATGTATATAAACTAGAATTGATAGAACACCGCACCATTACTAACGGTTCAAGTTGCACGAGCACTATCCTGCATGTTACACACACACCGTTAGTAATTGCCATGACACTCACACTGTAGAATTTCCATGATCATTATGCTGTAGCTCATCTTTTATGTGACTTGACATGATATTCACCTTGCGTACATTATTCATTCGCACATCCATACCTATACCTATATTCATATGTTACATACATGGATGACATTGACTTGATTTAAAACTAAGGGACCGCAAGCGGTATTTTCAAAACGGGATCTTTTAAAGAGCGGTTCTCCCTTTCTTTTACTCTTAGTGTCATACATCACATTGCATGGATTTACGCATTGGAATTGATTTATGTGATTTCTGGATTTGGGAACCGGAGTACTATTTCAAGAAAACACGCACTGTTTAAAAACCCGGTTTCCCTTGATATGATGTTTTGGTTCGTCCACCATGAGTTTTCTCGGTTCCAGAGAGCTTGTGTGAGTATACCCGAATCGAGGAGAGGTAGGCACCGATTGCGGGTACATGGTGGACCCGGTACGGTACCCCGGGGCGAGAAGACTCATATTGTTAGACGGTGAGCCCAGCGGAGGGACTACTACCTACCGTGATTGGTTGGACCTGGCAGTTGTCCGGAGGATATTGACCAGAATCGAGAGATAGATACGGGATGATCCGTACTGCTGGGGTCGAGGGCCGATTCCACAGACGGAGCCCGTGGGCTGATCCGGACTTACGGAGCCCGATATATATGAGGATTTGCGTGTCGATGCTGGACACGAGTATTTTATGATATTTTGAGTGCCGATGTTGGGCACTCGTGATTCTCAGAGATTTACAGGATTTGAGGGCCGAGGAGAGTGCCGGCGCCTGAGTTGATTTGGGATTTGGGTGCAGTTTTGGGCACCGTTTATTTTCCACGATTGATATTCCGTGTAGATGTTTGTTTATCCAATGCTCAGCATTGATTATCATGTATCTCATCCTGTAGTTATATTACCTGACAGAGCATTTGCATGATTATTGCACCTACTGCTTGTCACATATAGATTTACCTACTGGCATATGATAAAGTAGTGTAGTACGTGCATTCTTGAAATTACCTTTATATGTTATCTCTATTCACGAGTTGTCAACTCACCCCCGTTGTGCCACGGTATTTGCAGGTTGCCCCTCAGAGTAGTCGCGGCAGGCTGCCATTTTGCATCTTTTGGCTACAAATACCACTACAGTTGGTGTGAGTGCTATTTTGCTATTAGGTGGGTTGTGGTATCTGGTTACTTTTATTGTACACACTTTTGTATCTAGTATTCTCCATCTACCATATATGTACTTGACTTAGAGACAGTGTGAGGACGATGATGTATATTTTGTATTCTGGTGTCGAGCTCGTGGGAGCCGACTTTATATCTGCAGTTTATTATTCTGTGATGTCTACTCATTGCTCATTCTTCGCTACGGCGTCGTATATTACTTTTGTGGTGATGGTTTCCGCCGTTGGGCGTGATTGTTCCCCTTGGGGATGCTTATTACTTTATATATCATTTTCACTTATATCATGTTTTATACCCGGATTTCGGGGTTACTTTTACAAAGGAAATGCTGCCAAAATTATTATAAGGATAACTTAACTTTAAACAAAAAGAAAGAACTTTATTGAACTATGTAAAGTTTCTAAATGTTTTAATTGAATGTTTTCAACACTCACTACTTTTAAATGGTTTTGATTTCTGGGTTCGGCTTACTTAGTCGCGTTACGCCTGTAGACGTTGCGTGGTTAAGTGCCGGTCATGAGTCGAAATATTCGGGTCGTGACATCACCGGAGAACTGCCATCTGACGTGAGATATAATACCATCTGGGAGTTCTCGGCGAGTCCGTCCAATGTACCCAGTCTCCACTGAGCACCCGTACACCATCCTTGATGTCAAACACCGATGGATATGGGAACATCCATTGCCCATCAAATGAGTCAAGATGCGTATACGCTAGTCTACACTGGTGTATCGATGCCCTGTCTCAATACACCCTCGACTAGGAACAGTTATAGGATGTACTCGCCGACTACCGTGGCCCCACTAGTATGATCTCATCATAGTCCCAGTAGTCGAGTACATATCCTAAGGACTTTATCAACATGTAACATAGAGACAATCAGAGTACATGTTAAGATAAAGAGCAACCAGATAGCGTACTATCATGTCGAGCTAGAAAGTCCTCCCTATATATGTCCTAGCATCCACTACAATATACATCGTATGTACAGTAATGGCCGCTAGGGCATACATATAACTAACAACGGTGAGGGGTTTCTTGTAATTTATTACAAGGTGCTTCTAGAAGAAGACACCTCATTTAGTTTTTAACCATTTAGGATAAATGGTTAATGAAGTGGAGGATGAGGTATTGATTGGCATTTATTGTAGCATAGCTCATTTGGTGACTCATGCTTTGGTGACTATTGTGGCATGCTTGATTCATGTGATGAATTTGGTGTATGCTTCATTCTAGTTTACAACACTTAGCCATTTTTTCCTTGGTTGCTTCATGCTCTACACTCTCACTACCTCAAGCTCTCTTCTTCTTCCTCAAACGCTTAATATCTCATGTGTTAAGAAACTTAGGGTATTTTGAGACATATTAATCCATCATTAGACTCTACATTCTCTAGGCTTTCTAGTTTAGCAAACTAGGTATCCTAGTTACCTCAGCTTTGTGGTTGGAGCTCGAACTACAAATTCTCAGGTGGATCATCTTCGATGGAGGGAGACCGGAGGCCAAACTCGATCCATGACACCTCAAAGAGCTTATGAAGATGGTAGAAGACCGAAGGACACGGATCATTTAGTATAACCATTCTAACTCATCTTTTGTTTGCTGGCTTATAGGTTTATGGTAGATCCAGGTTATAGGGTTGTTCATGTGCCAGTTTTGAAAATTTTTGTTCCTCAAATGGTCACGGTAGATGGCCAGGACGCTGGCATAACCCAACATGGTATCAGAGCCAACTCATAAACTCCTAACTAGCATTTTAGACGATGTATAAAGTAACGGAACCGAAACAACTCCGAAATAATACACTAAATATTCAAGTTTCTGTCAAATTTTATTAGTCTTCAAAAAAAATTTAAACACTTGCAGAAGACTACTCTTGTGACAACTAGAACACAATCCAAAAACGAGCCCAAAATTCTTTAGTACGGCCGGCGAGATCGGGAAAATTCCCGGCGGCGCCAGTTTTCCATGGGAGTTGGGTCTTGGTGTTTTTGTAGTGTTCTAGGCTCTTAAATATCGGTTTTTGGATATAGTTTGTTTTTGCCCAGATTGCATATTATGTTATTTTTGGTTTGGGGGCAATATGGAGTATTTCGAAGTCGTTTTTTTTAACACTGTTAAAAAGTTTTCAGTACATACATTACTATCTGCGACCGTGAATGTCATTAGAGCGGTATAACTCGTCTAACTGCTATATGTTCGATTAGATGGGTTTGCGAAAATGACATTCATGTTGATGTTCTGTGTTGTGCTGAGATTGTGGTTGGATTGTCGTGGTGGATAGCCACTGGTGCAATGGTAGTAGTACAGTTGAGATTCATTTGTACATTTGATATTGCGAGGTGAGCGTCCGACATGTAGACTGCCGTCTCTGCCAGATTGTATATTATTTGTTTAGGGCACGACCGGGTTGAAGTCGATGTCACCCTTGTACATATATTTTCATTTTTTGTACTAGGATTACCCCGCGGTGGAGTGCTCGAATAGCCAGGTTCTAGAGGGCAACAGGCTCGCATCTCATGGCGTTGAGACGAAGGGGGCCTTACTCTAGAATTGGTGGGTTATTCGACGCATTCATAGGGGATACAGGTTGACCCACGGAGGGGTTCTCAAGTTACCGAATTTCGTGAAGTGCTTGGTGGCCCATTCACTTTGTTGATTGGGGCTACCTCACTTCTAGTATTGGCGGGTTACTTGCCGCGCTCGTAGGGGTCCCGGTTTTCATTGCACAAGCTATCCACATGACAGGGAACGTCGGGTCTCATTTGCGGCCCAAATGAAACCCGAGGCTCCAAGATTATCCACCATTCTGTGTTGCTTGCTGAGATTCTGTGATGTTGCTTATATCATGCATGGGACGAATATTATATATATTTATATATATACTAGTAGATGTTGCATATGTTTTGCATCCGTGCTAGTCCAGCCCCCGCTCTGTCGTTAGTTAAGTAACCTAACGGTGCATGACTGGACCCCGTGGCGAATGAGGATGGTATATACGTACATTGTATTTTCGTTCTTTTCTGGTGTGATATGGATTAATTGATGGGACTGCATTAATTTTGATTAATGCAATGAAAACAAACCTATATGATGTTGATGGAACCAAGTTTTTAAAAACTGACATTACAGACGTTCTCTTTTTCTTTGCACAGTGGTATTCGGTTATGAATATCCAGCACCTCATTCGATGAGGCAAGAGCCGAGATCCCTTCATAGGGAATAACCTCTTGGGCAAAAGTTTACGTCAGTGTAATAACTTCACTATAGTCGATTCTTTTGCTTTGCATCGTGGTATTTAGTTAGGAATATCCTGCACCTCGTTCGATGAGGAAAGAGCCAAGATCGCTTCATATGGAGTGACCTCTTTAGCAAAAGTTTGCGCCACTATATATTTGTAAAATCATTCGTGTTCCTTCAACGATATCAAATTCAATACGTTATAAGTTTTTTGTCAAAAACCAGCCGTATCGCCCCGTCATTTCAGATTAGTATTGCTTAGTATTCGTGCTATGTATGTCGTGCTTGTTGGATATATATGCCCTAGAGGCCAGTATTGTATATGTATACATATGGATGCTAGGGATATGTATGTACAAGACAATCTTGCTCTGATTTATAGTATATTATTTGACTTGTCTTTGTCAGGATATGTGTATTTATTTCTATTGCTGTTATATCTAGCTTGCACATATTGATAAAGACTCGATACGGTAGTATACTATTAAGGTTTGACTTTATCTTAACATGGCATATGTCATACTCGTTATTACATATTGCGGTTACATGTTGATAAAGCCCTTAGGATCTTGCTTGACTACCTGCGTTGTGATGGCGATCATACTTGTGGGAGCAGGGTAGTCCATAAGCACATCCTTAAATGGTCCCTAGTCGTATGAGTATCGAGACTGGGCATTGATACTCCAGAGTAGACTGGGGTATACGTTTTTAGCCCCGTCAGGGGGATAGTTGGTCCCGCAGCCATTGGTCTGATGCACCCAAGATCGTATACAGGTGCTCACTGGGTGTGAGTATACTGGACGGACTCGCCAAGAACTTCCAGATGGTACTATACCTATCATCAGATGGAAGTTCTTAGGTGACATGTGTACAGGTTAGTCTTTGGACCTGAGATCGGCATTTGTCTCATGTGAGTTCCTACTGAGCTTTGATCACTACCCTACCACGGCTCTACTGAATCGTGCAAACAGGTTTTGGTTGAGTTCAGTCCCAAACCATATGGAGGCAGTGAGCGATTGTTGGGGATTCGTCTCTCCTGATATTGGGAGTTGATATCACACAGTGATCGATTGGTCAGGACCATAAGACCTTAGCCAAGGCAGTTGGGTTTTACTGATAGGTTGATCAGTAGTTTCCCGGATTGGTCCTGAGCCACATCGGCACGACTTATCAGGTTATTAGGGTCTAACGTTCACCACCCCCTAGACCCGGTATGCGATACTCTTTGACGAAGAGACCGGACTGTATGGATATTGTCACGGATAGGCTCAGTAAGAGTTCAGACGAGTTTGCTCGCCGGCCTTCCTTTTCGACAGGTTCCTGGGTAGCCGTTACGTAAGCTAGTGTCACTGACGTACTTGTGGTTAAACCCACTGTCAGAGTACTGTCGAGTCTTTAGAGTCCCACACAAAGGGTTTCCCAGCTTCGGGCGAAACGAGTAGAGGTCGTATGGTTCTACGAAAGGGTTCGTTCACATACGCGCACTTGTGCGTGTTTGGTATTCGGGCAGTGGATACTAGTGTGCTTTGTTTTAAGCCGGATCCTAGTATTTGATTTTGGATTGGTTCAGTCTCATTGTATTCGTGTTCCTCGGAACACGGATGTGGGTATTTATGTACAGTTGACAGAGGCAGAGAAAGAGACACCTCATTAGGGTTTTGACCATTGACTTGATTAAAACCAAAATGAGATGGAGGAAATTGTTTACTAATTTTATTAGTGTTAATTGTGTCATGGTTAATTGGTTTGACAATTTGACTTGTTGACCATAGTTGACTTAGATATTTTTGTTGAGCATGAGATATTTTGCTTAGCATTAATTGTGACATGTTAATGGTCAAATCAAATGAACCATCACAATTATCCTAATTAAAATTATTATTCTTTTTCCCTCATATGAGAGCTCACTCTTCATTTGATCAAGTGACACTCTCTCTCATAGCTCTCTCTCCTTCTTGCTCTCTCTCAAGCCCTAGTGTTTCATGAGTTGAAAATCAAGGGCCATTGAGACCAAGCCACCAAAACCACTCTCTACTCACTCTAGATCACTTAGTCTAGCAACCCAAGTGTTCTAGTTACCTCATATTGGAGGTTAAGCTCTAGGTTGGATCACTCGAGGTGGATCATCGTTGACCCAAGGAGGCCGAAGTTCAAGCACGATCCATACATCTATCGAGGAGCTTAAGAAGTGGATCGAAGACCCGAAGGACTTGTTTCCGTTAGGTATACTTTCTATCATAGTAGATAGAACCTTCATTTTCTAATTAGATTTATAGTTAAAGATCCGGTTTTAGTTTATTCTAGCACCAAGTTTCGTATCGTTGTAAAAATTTTGTTCTGCATTTGGCTATGAAAGTTGGCCAGGGAGCTAGTGTAACCCTTCATGGTATCAGAGCCAAGCCATAAAACCTATACTAGCTAGTTTCAACGTGTTTAGAATATCGATCGACCGAATTTTTCAAAACCAAAATTCCATTTTTATAGTTTATGTCGAATTTTAAAAGTGGTAAAAAATCAATTTTATGGTCTCAGAAAATCGTGCAGGCCTTTTTAAGAAACCTCAAGAAATTTGGGCCCATGATCCCTCTAACACACCGCATAACCGCCGCGCAAATCACATATTGGCCGCAGTTCCGCGGCGGTATTGGGGCTTCTGTGCTCAATATTTCTTCTGGGGTTCTTTTGTTTGGAATTATGGTTTCTGGAATGTTTATTTTTTGGGCTTAGATTTGTTTCAGTACTGGATTTGAACTTGGGCCCACTTAGAAAGGTTTAGTCGATCGAAATTTTAAAATACGTATTTTGTTATCAGTACTTAGTTTAGCATCTGCGACCGTGAATGTCATTTGATCGGTAAACCCGTTTATCTGCTATATATTCTTTTAGAAGGATTTGCGAACGTGACATTCACGTTTATATTTCTATGAGTGTGCTGAGATTGTGGTTGGATTGTCGTGGTGGATAGCATGTGGCGCAATGTTAGAAGTACATTTTATATTCATTTGTACATTTGTTATTGTTGGGCGAGCGTCCGACATGTGGACTGCCGTCTTTGCCAGGTTGTATATTATTTTGGGGAACGACCGGTTGTGGTCGATGTCACCATTTGTACATATTATTTTCTTTTTCTATACTAGGATTGCCCCGCGGTGGAATACACGAATAGCCGGGTTCTAAAAGGCAACAAGCCCGCATCTCATGGCGTTGAGACGGAGAGGGCTTCATTCTGGAACTGGCGGGCTATTCGCCGCACTCGTAGGGGGTACAGGTTTTCATTGCACAGGCTATCCACACGACCGGGAACGTCGGGTTTCATTTGCGGCTCAAATGAAACTCGGGGCTCCAAAATGATTCGCCATTCTGTATTGTTGGCTGTGATTCTATGATGTTAATTATTATCATGCCTGGGATGAATGTTATATATACTTATATATATATATATATATATATATATATTAGTAGATGTTGTATATGTTTTGCACCTGCGCTAGTCCAGCCCCAGCTCTGTCGTTAGTTAAGTAACCTAACGGGTGATGACGGGGCCCAGTGGCGAATGCGGATGGCATATACGTACATTGTATTTTCGTTCTTTTCTGGTGTGATAGGATTAAAATAATAGGACCGCGTTGATTTTGATTAATGCAAGAAAATAAACCTAAAAGATGTTGTTGGAACAGATTTTGAAAACTGACATTACAGACGTTCTCTTTTGCTTTGCATAGTGGCATTCGGTTATGAATATCCAGCACCTCATTCGACGAGGCAAGGGCCGAGATCCCTTCATCGGGAGTGACCCCTTGAGTAAAAGTTTGCATCAACGTAATAATTTCACTATAGTCGATTACTTTTGCTTTGTATCGTGTTATTCAGCTTGGAATATCCTGCACCTAATTCGACAAGGAAAGAGCCGAGATCCCTTCATAGGGAGTGACCTCTTTAGCAAAAGATTTCGCCACTATATATTTGTAAAACTGCACAGATTCCTTCAACAATATCGAGTTCATTACGTTAACGGGTTTTTCGCCAAAAACCCAGCCGTAACCCTCCGTCATTTCTTATAAGTGTAACTTAGTATTCATGCTACGTATGTTGATGTGTCAAGGCGTGGTGTATGGTAGCTGAGAAATACTTGTTTGTAGCATACGATGTGATTGGTTAGGACAGTCATATGACCATTTTGACTGTGTCAAGGGTCATGCGGGTGGGTCTAATGCAATCTTGGATAATGATGGGTTGAACTTGGCTAGCCACTTATGATATGTTGACTGTATCAAGGTCATAAGTTGTTAGGGGCAAAAACCGCATCGGGAGTTTCAAACATACAGGAAACTTGCAGATTTAGCATACCTTCTAGAGTGTGGTGACTAGAGTGGATTCCATCTAGGCCATCACACAATGATAATTGGATCCCGATCCCACTGATGAGCAGGATTACTCTTGGGAGATTATTTCACTTAACAATCAATGCTATAAACCAAGTAGGTGTCTAGAAAGGTGTTAGCGGGGCTACACCTCCAAGGAAAAGAGGTTATGTAATTAAGGAACTTTGCGAAAGTGTTGGAAAACCTCCCTCGAAGTACCAACACCAGCCTGGCTGAAAGGCTAAGCAAGTATTGTGACGTGCGATTAATCCTGACTAGTTCTTCTTTTAAGGTTTGAAGAAGAATTTGAGAAAACAGTGGGAGCCATCTTTGTTAGATAAATTAATATCCAATCTAATCTTGCAAGAGCACACGCTGAGTGTTTCTTTCTCTCTCTCCAGGTAGCAACCATTTCACGCCCTAATCAAGATAATAAAATGTATCGCTTGACCGATCCGAATTCTTATTCGGGGCTGGGGAACGTCGGTTCGGCTCTAACTTATGACAGCGGTCATAAGTATGAGGAAGGGAAGGAGGAAAGCATGAATTCCTTGATGACCTCATCGAAGAAGAAGCATAATATTGCATCTCCTTCAGGCGTTCTTGTAGTTGAGAACTGCTTTTCGGTCAGTCCTACCTCCTTGGTACTTGATACCGGATCAAGATCTCATATCTGTAATTTATTGCAGGGACTGAGAAAAAGTAGGATAGTTGGACCTGGTGATATGTCCCTCAGGGTAAGGAATGGAGCACAAGTTAATGCTGCAGCCGTCGATGAATTCACCTAGTATTGCCAAATGGCAATACTAGGATTTTGAACAATTGCTACTATGTACCTTCCATGGTTTGCAACATCATATCAGTTTCTTTACTTGATAAAGATGGATATAACTTTGTTCTTAATAGAAATATCATGAACATTTACCTTGATAAGGTATTGGTTGCAGAAGGTACACTGTGTAATGGTATCTATGTTCTAAATCAGAACACAGTTCTCAATGTACAAAACACACGCAAGAGGAAGAGTGCAGAGCAGAACGAATCCTACTTGTGGAATTGTAGACTTGGTCATATCGGAGAGAAAAGATTGAGTAAGTTGCATAAAGATGGATGTTTAGATACGTTTGAGTTTTCATCTTATGAAACTTGTCAGTCTTGTCTCAAAGGGAAGATGACCAAATCTCCGTTCACCGGATATGGAGAAAGTGCAGCAGAGCTCTTAGGACTCATACACGGTGATGTATGTGGTCTAATGTCTATACATCCAAGGGGTGGGTTCTCATACTTCATCACATTCACTGATGATCTCTCTAGATTCGGATATGCGTATCTTATGAAACACAAATCTGAAGCTTTTGAGAAATTCTAAGAATTCAGAAACGAAGTAGAGAACTAGGTTAGCAAAGGTGTCAAGATCCTCCGATCTAATAGGGGAGGGGAGTACTTGAGCACGGAATTCCTAGATTACTTAAAAGAGAATGGAATTCTTTCTCAGCTTACTCCTCCTTATACACCACAGCACAACGGTGTATCGGAGCGGAGGAATCGTACTCTAATGGATATGGTTCGCTCCATGATGAGTAATGCTGAGTTACCTCTTTTATTCTGGGGATATGCACTTCAAGCAGCAGCACATCTTTTGAATCAAGTTCCATCCAAATCCGTGCCTAAGACTCCGTACGAGATATGGAGTGGTAAAAGTTTGTATCTTAAACGTGTTAAGATTTAGGGTTGCCCAGCTTATGTCAAAAAGTAGAACCCAGACAAACTTGAGGCACGGTCAGTTTTGTGTAAGTTTGTGGGATACCCAAAAGATTCTAATGGGTATCTATTCTACCACGCAGAGGAACAAAGGATTATTGTTTCTCGGAATGCCAAATTTTTAGAATGGCAGTTTCTTGCAAAAGAGACCAGTGGGAGCACAGTAGAACTGGATGAGATTCCAGAAACACAAACCACAACTGAAGATTTGGTAGAACCGCTAGATTCAGTTATACCCGACGAACCTCAGCCACTCCGCAGATCTAGTAGGATTTCTCATCCTCCAGAGAGATACTACGGTTTTCTCACAGATGGGGATCGAGAGGATTGCATGTTGGAAGAAGATGATCCTACTAGTTTCAGGCGGGCCGTTATCAGTAGGGACTCTAATAAGTGGCTGGATGCTATGCAATCTGAAATGGAGTCCATGTACACCAATAAAGTGTGGACCTTGGAAGTTGCTCCACCTAGGGTAAAACCCGTTGGATGCAAATAGATCTACAAGAGAAAGTTTGGTGTAGATGGGCAGGTGGAAACCTATAACGCTAGACTCATTGCAAAAGGTTTTCGTTAAAGACCAGGAGTGGACTATGACGAAACCTTTTCTCCAGCGGCTATGCTCAAATCCATTCGGATCCTGCTTGCCATTGCTGCCTTCCATGACTATGAGATCTGGCATATGGATGTAAAAACGGCTTTTCTAAACAGAAGTTTAGAAGAGTGCGTTTATATGGATCAGCCGGAAGGTTTTGTAGACAGTGGGAGCAACGGGAAAGTATGCAAGTTGCTCAAATCCATTTATGGATTAAAGCAGGCATCACGGAGCTGGAACATCTGTTTTGATGAAACAGTCAAGGAATTTGACTTCATCAAGAACGAGGATGAGCCTTGTATTTATAAGAAGATTGTAGGACGAACTGTCGTATTCCTAGTCTTGTATGTGGACGACATTTTTTTGATAGGAAATGACATTCCTATGCTCCAATCGGTCAAGCTATTCTTATCACAAAGGTTCTCCATGAAAGACTTAGGTGATGCCTCGTACATTCTGGGGATCAAGATCTACAGGGATAGGTCTAAGAGACTATTAGGACTTTCGCACTCCAGGTACATAGAGACCATACTAAAGAGATTTAGTATGGAAGATTCCAAGCGCGGTAATATACCCGCATTGCACGGAATCACCCTCTCCAAGGAGATGTCTCCCAAGGCTGATGAGGAGAAGGTTCGCATGAGCACTATACCCTACGCTTCGGCGGTGGGATCTATAATGTATGTGATGCTATGTACAAGACTAGATGTAGCTTACGCGCTAAGTGTGGTGAGCCGGTATCAGTCAGATCCAGGTGAGAACCACTGGATAGCAGTAAAGAACATTCTCAAGTACCTGAGAAGGACTAAGGAGATGTTCCTGGTTTACGGTAATGGAGATCTCAGGGTCGAGTCCTTTACCAACTCAAGCTTCTAGAGTGACAAGGATGACAACAAGTCTTTCTCAGGTTTTGTGTTTACCCTCAACAGAGGGGCGGTGTGTTGGAGGAGTTCTAAACAGCATACCGTCACAGACTCGGTGATGGAGGATGAATACATTACTGCAAGCGATCCCGCAAAAGAGGCGGTCTGGATGAAGAAGTTCATAGCTGAACTTCAGGTAGTTCCGTCCATTGTTGACCCAATACCTTTGTATTGCGATAACAATGGGGCTATAGCTTTAGCGAAGGAACTACGGTCCCATCAGAAATCCAGGCACATCTTAAGGCGGTATCACCTGATCAGGGGATCGTAGATCGCCAGGAGATCGAGGTCCGGAGAGTGGATACAAAAGAAAACACGGCGGATCCATTTACAAAGGCCCTCCCTCAAGCACAGTTCAAGCGACTTTTTGAGATGTTGGGTATGCGGTACGCCAGCAGCTGGCCTTAGTGCAGACGTTGGGTATTCGGTATGCCAATTATTGGCCTTTAGTGCAAGTGGGAGATTGTTGGATATATATGACCTAGAGGCCAGTATTGTATATGTATACAAATGGATGATAGGGATATGTATGTACAGGACAATCTTGCTAAGTTTTATAGTATATTATTTGACTTGTCTTTGTCAGGATATATGTATTTATTTCTATTGCCGTTATATCTAGCTTGCACATATTGATAAAGACTCGATACGATAGTATATTATTATGGTTTGTCTTTATCTTAACATGGCATATGTCATACTCGTTATTACATATTGCGGTTACATGTTGATAAAGCCCTTAGGATCTTGCTTGACTACCTGCGTTGTGATGGCGATCATACTTGTGGGAGCAGGGTAGTCCATAAGCATATCCTTAAATGGTCCCTAGTCGCATGAGTATCGAGACTGGGCATTGATACTCCACAGTAGACTAGTGTATGCGTTTCTAGCCCCGTCAGGGGGATGGTTGGTCCCGCGGCCATTGGTCTGATGCACCCAAGATCATATACAGGTGCTTACTGAGTGTGAGTACACTGGACGGACTCGTCGAGAACTTCCAGATGGTACTATACCTATCGTCAGATGGAAGTTCTTAGGTGACATATGTACATGTTAGTCTTTGGACCTGAGATCGGCATTTTTCTCATGTGAGTTCCTACTGAGCTTTGATCACTACCCTATCACGGCTCTACTGAGTCATGCAAACAGGTTTTAGTTGAGTTCAGTCCCGAGCCATATGGAGGCGGTGAGCGATTGTTGGGGATTCGTCTCTCCTGGTATTGGGAGTTGATATCGCACAATGATCGATTGGTCAGGACCATAAGACCTTAGCCAAGGCAGTTGGCATTTACTAATAGGTTGATCAGTAGTTTCCCGGATTGGTCCTGAGCCACATCAGCACGACTTATCAGGTTATTAGGGTCTGACGTTCACCATCCCCTAGACCCGGTATGCGATACTCTTTGACAAAGAGACCGGACTGTACGGATATTGTCACGGATAGGCTTAGTAGGAGTTCGGACGAGTTTGCTCGTCGTCCTTCCTTTTCGATAGGTACCTGGGTAGCCGTTACGTACAGCTAGTGCCGCTGATGTGCTTGTGGTTAAAGCCACTGCCAGAGTACTGTCGAGTCTTTAGAGTCCCACACAGAGGGTTTCCCAGATTCGGGCGAAACGAGTAGAGGTCGTATGGTTTTACGATAGGGTTCGTTCACATACGTGCACTTGTGCGTGTCGGTGTTAGGGCAGTTGATACTATCAGGCTTTGTTTTAAGCCGGATCCTAGTATTTGATTTTGGATTGGTTCAGTCTCATAGTATTCGTGTTCCTCGGAACACGGATGCGGGTATGTATATACAGTTGACAGAGGCAGAGAAGGAGACATCTCATTAGGGTTTTGACCATTGACTTGATTAAAACCATAATGTAACGCTTTGAATTTTCGTTTAGGTAGTTTTTCGATAATCGGTAAAATAAACAGTATTTTCCGTAAAATGTCAAACTAATTATTTTTCAATATAGGCCTAATTATAAAAAATTTAGATAAGAAATTGCTAGTAATTGGTTAATTAATTGTCACTTAAAAATTTCTAGTCATTTAAAAAAATTTCCTTAATTAATTATTTTTAATATTATTTTAAGCTTTTAAATATCATTAAATTAGTGATAAATACAAATGTAAATGGGTAAATTACATACTTAGGAACCATTATAAACTAAAATCTAGTGTTAACAAAAATTTTATCAAGACTTTCCTAGATTGGTTGTTCTATGGTTTAAAAATGAAATAAAATGGGCTTTTTTTGTAAAGAATGATGTGAAAGCATTAAATGAACTTGTGGGGTTCTTTCTTCATGGAAATTTCCACACTCTTCTCTCATTTTCCCCCTTCCCACCCCTAGGCTGAAACCTCCTACTTCTGTTCCCTCTTTTCCCCCATTACATTTTGCTTCAAAATTCTATCAAAAATCCACCGAAATCCACAATTTTCTTCACAAATTCAACACTAATCCCTATTCTACCACTTCTAAAGCCAAAATTTGTTTAAAATATGAAGAAAGGATGTGTCTTTGGAGGCTAAGTGCAAGAGCTTCAAAACTTGTGAGGTGAAAATTCTAATCTAATTGTTAAATCCCCCTCTCCCGGGATTACAGGAAACATTCTTTCTGTTGTAGTTTAAATATGCTAAATTAGAAATTTAAAGTGTGAAAATGGGTTATAATTTATTGTTTAGGAAATTCTAGAAAAGGGTTGCTTTTGGATTAGGGTTTGAAGCATTTCTAATAGGTTAAATAAGGTGTAGTGGTTATCTAGTGGGTTAGTTTGGATAATTATGCTAGATTGTGATCGCTATATCGTTAATCCGCGATATTTGCATCGAAATTGAAACTTTAGCGCTTACTAGGTTTTTCATATATTTAGGAGGTGGTCTAATTTTGAAATCTTGACGATATTAATAGCATCTCCTACGACTTTTAGTGTGTGCGAATGCGGAATTTGGTTTAATCGGGTTTTAGTTTTGACGGTTGCTCCGAAACGACGATTTTAGTTAAGGTTTTAGTGTGTGTTCCGCGCAGCGAGTGCACGTTGTACCTAACTTGTGAGCGTCGACCTTTTCATATTGTGACTTGCGTCGTTTTATGAGGTGTAATCTTATGTTGTGTGTTATGCAATTTTAGGATCGGTTGCGGAAATATCGGACGCGGCGCGCAAAGGCAAAGCGGTGGTTGGATCAGATTAGCGAGGCGTCCGGGTGAGTAGATGTATACATCTATGGGGAAATCGTCTGGATGGCGCGAGGCGCCCCATAGTTAGGATCACTTTATTACTTGCAAACAATACACATAGTTATTTAGTTAACCATCTCATTCATATGCACAGCTCTCTGGTTATACACATGTGTGATATCACCTCTTAGGACACTTACACCATTACCATTGGCTCATGTTGCACGCGCACTATTCATGTGAGCACACACGTCCTTGGTAATTGCCATGCCACGAGCACTATAGAACCTGCTCAGTTCAGTATTAAACACTTGCATCATATATGATACATTGAATTGCATAGCATGTATATACCTCACTTCATCATCATGCTTATATAGATTCCTAGCCACAAATCACATCGCATATCTTTGATATCATAAGCATTTATTATATACAACATGTTGGGTATTATGATTTTCTTGAATATTTCAATATAGATGAGATTTCTGGATTTTGGGGAAAACCGCAAGAATTTAACAAAAGTTTAATATCATCATTTTTAAAATAAGTTGTGGTTTTCTCGCGATGTATGTGTCGTCCACCATGAGTTTTCATCTTTTCTGTTGGATTTCGAGACACGATTCGAGGAGTGAATGAACCGTCTCGGGTACATGGTGGGCCTGGTATGGTACCCCGGGGCAAGAAAATCAAGTTGTAGACGATGAGCCTGGCAGAGGAAGACTACCTACCGGTGATGTCTAGTGCGGCGGATATCTGGAGAATACCGACCGTTGTCGTGAGATTGATGATATGGGCCGATCCGGACTGACGGAGCCCGAGGTATTAAGACATTGATATAGTGAGACATTTAGACAGATATATTTCCATATTTGGTGTCGATACTTGACACGGTTTTCGGATGATTTCATTAATGGTACCTTGGCTATTGTATAGATATTTTTTTCTAAGTTAAGAATGCAAAGATTTCGTATTGATTTTGCATCCATGTGCATACATATTAGTAGCATCGCATTATACTTAGATATGCAGATTGCGATGCATTTGCGTGCATTCTTACGATTGCCTTATTAGATGTTATTTTCTACTAACGAGCTGGCAACTCACCCCCGTTGTGCCACAGTGTCTTGCAGGTCGGACCCGTCAGCCTCGTAGCGGCGGGCGTATCTTTTCATTGGCTTCTTTTGCTCAGACTCACGACATTGCTCGTAGGTGTGTTGCGAGGACACTTTGTCTCTTTTTGTACTATCATTGTATCTAGTATTCTCTATCTACCACTTCTTATTTGTATATGCGACCTAGTGATGAGACTGAGAGATTTGTGTATATGTAGGTTCTCGGGGGTCGAGCTCACTTGAGCCGACATTGTGTTTTCTTTATTTTTGTGCTTCTTTATGCTTATTTGCTTGATATCATTTACATATTGTGTGTGGTTGTGATCCGCCTTGGGCGAAGAGCTAGCTCCGCATGGGGATGCCATTATATCATTACAGGTTATATATCTTGTTGTACCCATTTTGGGGGCTAGTATTTACAAAGGAGACTGCAGAAATTTTCGGAAAAATTTTGATGTTTTTAAAAAGGGATTAATATAACTTAATTGGTTTAAAAATCATTTTCACAAAAGGTTTTTCCTTCACTCTTATTGTTTATGGTTTAGATTTTTTGGGCTTTGGCTGACTTAGGTTACATTACGCCTTGAGACGTCTCGTAATCTAAGGGCCAGTCACGTTCCATACCTTCGGGTCATGACAAAGTTGGTATCAGAGCTATACGTTTTACCTTTCTGAGTGTAGGACGACCCTTGGTAGATGGAGTAGGTGACTTAAGCAGAGTGGCGTAGCGTGGGTATGTTCCGCGGTATACTTACGATATGGTACTCTGCCTAAGTGACCTTAGGACATAATTGCTTGTATTTCCCCTCTTGATTCCATGTACTCCTTGATTCAATTGCAATGTTCTTATCGCTCCTGTTTCTTATTCCAGCTTCAATGCCGCTAAAGACTACGGGAGCTCAGCGGGCTGCCGCTAGGGATGAGCTTCGAGCGGGCTTGTCTGAGGCGAGGATTGAGCGGGATGATACGCCTACCCCGCAAGGTCAGATTGATCCACCCTCTCTAGACCGTATTTCCAGATTAGAGGCCGGTATGCAGGAGTTGCGACAAATGATGCGATCTTTAGTTAAGGCCAGTCGGGCACAGAAATCCGAGGACGTTCCTTCCACCGCACAGACCACGATTGTACTTGCTGCCCAGACGGTTACTCCTGCTACTACTGCGACTATCCACGTTTCCCTAGAGGAGTTTATAAGGTTGAGACCTCCAGCTTTTACCGGCACGGATGCGACAGAGGACCCGCAGGCATTTCTTGATAGGATGGCTAGGATTTGTCGTTCGTTGAGGTGTTCTGATGATAGATGGGTGGAGTTCGCGAGTTTTCGTCTGGAGGGCCTTGCCCAGACGTGGTACGATTCAGTAGAGAGAGGCCAAGCTGCAGATCTACCTTCTATGACGTGGGACGAGTTCACCGCTGCATTTCTTGCCCGTTTTCTTCTTGAAAGTGTCCGAGATGCTCGAGCCCGTAGTTTTGAGTCTTTGCGCAAGACTCCTGGGATGACAGTGTCTGAGTATGATATACAGTTTACTCAGTTGTCTCGATATGCTCCATACCTAGTAGACACTGAAGAGAAGAAGATAGAGAGATTTGTACGAGGGCTTGACACACAGTTATTCCTTGCCATCGGCACCCAGCACTTTGACACATACGCAGCTACGATGGATGCAGACTTACTTTTGGAGGAGCACATTTCTGAGACTCCGGTCATTTATGGGCCGAAGCGGATTCGTACTGATATGCCAGCTCAGCGGCAGATTGGTAGACACCGTGATAGATTCTTTCCAGGAGATGGCGGCGGCAGAGGATTGAGACGGGGTCAGTTATTTGGTTCATATCCGCAGACCCAGCAGTCGTCGCCAGGATGTTTTCGGTGCGGGAGTCAGTACCATCGTGTCAGAGACTGTACCATGGGGCGCCAGGGCACGGCGACATTGCCATATGTGACCTTACCATCTTCACCACCTCCTCAAAGAGCTCCACTTCCTACCCCTGATGATGCTCCATGCCAGGCAGATGCACCTAGACGTCATGGGTGTGGCGGTCCGGTTCAGAAAGGATGAGGCGACTGAGGCAGAAGCAGAGGACAGCCAGCTATTAGTGGTGGACAGGCCCGAGTATTCGCTTTGACCCCTCAGGATGCGCAGGCTTCCAATGCCGTCGTGAAAGGTACTCTGCCAGTATGTTCTTTTGATGCACGGATATTATTTGATCCAGGCTCCACACATTCTTATGTATCCACTTACTTTGCACCGAGGTTGGGCCGAGAGTCTTCTTCATTAGATCAGTCGCTTATCGTTATTACTCCGATAGGTGAGTCGTTTGTTGCTCGTTTTGTGTACCGATCGTGTCATGTTCGTATCGGGGAGAGAAATTCTTCGGTTGATTTGATTCTCCTCGATATGCTAGACTTCGACGTTCTTCTTGGTATAGACTGGCTAGCCACCTATTATGCATCTGTGTACTGCCGTGAGAAGGCAGTCAGATTCAGTTTTCCTGGTGAGCCGGTTCTTTTTATACAGGGAGATCATAGCGCCACCCTTCCCAGCTTGATTTCTTCTCTTCGCGCTGGTCAGCTCTTGCGGAAAGGGTGTAAGGGATTCTTAGCCTATGTTTGTGATACTAGCGCCACAAAGGTTCCGTTAGACCAGGTCCCTATTGTGAGAGAGTTTCCTGATGTATTCCTGATGAGCTGCCTGGTCTGCCACCAGAGCGCGAGATTGAGTTCTGCATCGACTTGATCCCCGGCACGGGGCCTATCTCTATACCGCCTTACCGGATGGCCCCGGCGGAGCTTAAAGAGCTGAAGAATCAGTTGCAGGACTTGCTGGATAAAGGGCTTATCCGACCAAGTGTGTCACCTTGGGGTGCTCCCGTCCTGTTCGTTAAGAAGAAGGACGGCAGTATGCGCTTATGCATTGATTATCGTCAGCTGAACCGGGTTACTGTGCGGAATAGATATCCCCTGCCCCGCATTGATAACTTATTCGATTAGCTCCAGGGTGCAGGGTATTTCTCGAAGGTTGATTTACGGTCAGGTTATCACCAGTTGCGGGTTCGGAAGGAGGATATTTCGAAGACCGCTTTCCGTACATGTTATGGTCATTATGAGTTCTTGGTGATATCGTTAGGGCTCACCAATGCCCTGGCAGCATTTATGGACTTGATGAACCGTGTATTCAGGACGTATCTTGATCAGTTCATCATTGCTTTCATTGACGATATCTTGGTTTATTCTTGGAGCCAGGAGGAGCATGAGCAGCACTTGCGTATCACATTGCAGACTTTGAGAGAGCATCAGTTGTTCGCCAAATTTTCGAAGTGCACATTCTGGTTAGACAGTGTCGACTTCTTAGGGCACGTGGTGACGGGAGATGGTATTTGTGTAGAGCCGAAGAAGATCGGGGCAGTTCAGCGTTGGCCCAAACCGGTATCAGTTACAGAGGTTCGCAGCTTTTTAGGTCTGGCCGGCTATTATCGACGTTTTGTCCAGGATTTCTCCCGTATTGCTGCACCATTGACTAGGTTGACCCGGATGGCGGTTCCTTTTGATTGGACCGAGGCATGTGAGGATAGCTTCCAGCAGTTGAAAACTCGTCTGACTACTGCACCAGTGTTATCATTGCCTCCAGGATCAGGCGGTTTCGTGGTATATTGTGATGCTTCTTGAGTGGGGCTGGGCTGTGTGTTGATGCAGCACGATAGAGTTATCGCGTATGCTTCTCGACAGTTGAGGAAACACGAACATAACTACCCCACTCATGATTTAGAGATGGCTGCAGTGGTGTTTCCACTCAAGATCTGGAGACATTACCTATACGGCGAGTCATGCCAGATATTCACTGACCGCAAGAGCTTGAAGTATATCTTTCAGCAGCAAGATCTGAATCTGAGACAGCGCCGTTGGATAGAGTTGGTGAAAGATTATGACTGCGAGATTCTATACCATCCGGGCAAGAAGAATGTGGTGGCAGATGCTTTGAGCAGGAGGCCCGGAGGTAGCTTATCTTGTTTGAGCGCAGTACAGATGCATTCGACGGTGGATTGGCAGGTGTTATGTGACAGCAGAGTGCAGTTCGAGTTAACTCCTACAGGGGGACAGCTGGCCCATTCAAAGCACGCCCACATTTACTTGACCGTATCCGCGAGGCACAGTCCGGTGATGCCGGTATTTTAGAGATTATCGAGCAGATTCGGCAGGGCAAAGTTTCCGAGTTCGTGATTGATGATCATGGGATACTTCGATTTGGGACTCGACTGTGCGTACCAGATTCTGGGGGACTGAGGGATGATATTCTTGAGTATGAACATGGATCAGTATACAGTGTTCATCCAGGTTCCACCAAGATGTACCGTGATTTGAGAGATGTTTACTGGTGGGACGGGATGCAGAAGGATATTACAGACTTTGTGTCGAGATGCCTGACTTGTCAGCAAGTCAAGGCCGAGCACCAGAGGCCAGCCGGCGAGTTACAGCCTTTGCCCATTCCTGAGTGGAAGTGCGAACAGGTCTCCATGGACTTCATTGTGGGTCTACCCAGGACCAGTCGAGGGTATGACTCTATTTGGGTGATTGTGGATCGACTGTCGAAAGCGGCTCACTTCCTGCCAGTGAAGACCACTTTTGGATTTGCTCAGTACGTCCAAGTTTATATTGATGAGATCGTACGACTGCATGGCATCCCGACTTGCATCGTGTCCGACCGGGGCACCCAGTTTACCAGCCGATTATGGCAGAAACTTCAGGAGGCTTTAGGCACCCGATTGAGTTTTAGCACAGCTTTTCATCCGCAGACTGACGGTCAGTCAGAGCGCACTATTCAGACTCTTGAGGACATGCTCAGAGCTTGTGTTTTAGATTTCGGTGGTAGCTGGGATCGTCATTTGCCCTTGATCGAGTTCTCCTACAATAATAGCTTCCAGCAGACGATTCAGATGGCACCTTTCGAGGCTTTATATGGGAGGAGATGTCGATCACCTGTATGTTGGATAGAGCTCAGGGAGAGAAGTATTTTGGGGCCGCAGATCGTACAGGAGACAACCAAAAATATCCAGCTAATTCGAGATAGGATGAGGGCAGTACAGAGTAGGCAGAAATCATATCCTGACAGGTGCCGTCGCCGACTCGAGTTCGCTGTTGGCGATCATATTTTACTGAGGGTCTCTTCGATGAAAGGCATGATGAGATTTGGGCGGAAAGGAAAGCTTAGTCCTAGATATGTTGGTCCCTTCGAGATCCTAGAGCGTGTCGGTTCGGTGGCTTATCGGTTGGCTCTTCCGCCCAGTTTCCCTGATGTTCACCCCGTGTTCCATGTTTCGATGCTCCGCAAGTACCTTCATGACCCTCCCCATGCGATTCAGCACCAGACGATCCAGTTGGAGTGCGATCTTTCATTCATCGAGCAGCCGGTGGTCATTTTGGATCGGCAGGTGAAGAGATTGAGGTCGAAGGTTATACCGTCCGTCAAGGTTCTTTAGCGTGGCCCGAACAGCGAGGAGGTCACCTGGGAGACCGAGGACGAGATGAGGAAAAAATATTTCCATCTTTTTGAAGGTACGCGTAGTTAAATTTTAAATTCGGGGACCGAATTTCTTTAAGGGGGAAGATTGTAACGCTTTGAATTTTCGTTTAGGTAGTTTTTCGATAATCGGTAAAATAAACAGTATTTTTCGTAAAATATCAAACTAATTATTTTTCAATATAGGCCTAATTATAAAAAATTTAGATAAGAAATTGCTAGTAATTGGTTAATTAATTGTCACTTAAAAATTTCTATTCATTTAAAAAAATTTCCTTAATTATTTATTTTTAATATTATTTTAAGCTTTTAAATATACATTAAATTAGTGATAAATATAAATATAAATGGGTAAATTACATACTTAGGAACCATTATAAACTAAAATCTAGTGTTAACAAAAATTTTATCAAGACTTTCCTAGATTGGTTGTTCTATGGTTTAAAAATGAAATAAAATGGGGATTTTTTGTAAAGAATGATGTGAATGCATTAAATGAACTTGTGGGGTTCATTCTTCATGGAAATTTCCACACTCTTCTCTCATTTTCCCCCTTTCCATCCCCAGGCCGAAACCTCCTGCTGCTGTTCCCTCTTTTCCCTCATTGCATTTTGCTTCAAAATTCTATCAAAAATCCACCGAAATCCATAATTTTCTTCACGAATTGAACACTAATCCATATTCTACCCCTTTTCAAGCCAAAATTTGTTTAAAATATGGAGAAAGGAGGTGTCTTTGGATGCTAAGTGCAAGAGGTTCAAAACATGTGAGGTGAAAATTCTAATCTAACTGTTAAATTGTAGTTTAAATATGCTAAATTAGAAATTTAAAGTGTGAAAATGGGTTATAATTTCTTGTTTAGGAAATTCTAGAAAATGGTTTATCACGACCCGAAATAGCACCTGATTGGCCCTTGAATCATATAAAGTCTATAGGACCCCATCTAATCCAGGTAAGCCAAAAGCTCAGAAATCTAAAACCATTTTAAAGAATAGATGAAGGAAAACTAGTTTTTAAGAAGTAAAGAAAACATGTTTTAAAAGCAAGGTTTTTAAATAAGCCGAATATGCATTTTTAAAATCTTTAGTCTTTTCTGAAAATTTCGGCAGAGTTTCCTTTGTAAATACTGGCCCCGAACGGGATACAACAAGAATAATATATGCACAATGATAAAAGGCATTCCCAAGCGGGAGCTAGCTCTTCGTCAATCGACGGTCACAACCACGCAAGAAATATAATATACAACGCCGAAGGGCGAGGATCAAAACTCAAAAAGGAAACTCAAAATCAGCATGAAAACCATAATACTACAACGCGCGACTCTAAGGTCGAAATAATACACAACTGGTTTTCTAAGTCTGAATAAATATACAAGTTTGGTTGATGGAATTTCTAGATACAACTGATAAAAATAAATACAAGGGTGGTTACAATGCGAGTGAACCCACCTACCAGAGCAATCACCCAGAAGGGAGCAGTGTGCCAGAAAAACCGCAGTGAAACCTGTACGGCAAAACCTACAAGAACTGTAGCACAACGGGGTGAGTTGCCAACTCGTGAATAGAAAACATCATAAAGCAGAAATCGTATGTATGACTCAATCCTAGGTCAATACGATCAGATATATATATAAACTTCAAATGAATAAGTCTGAAGCAAGATAAGGCGGCAAGGGTAAACATCTATACATAAGTGTAGTACCAAGTGCTCGTGTCAGTGCCTCAGGTAGCAACATATCATAACTATGAGGTGTGATCAATGTAATCAATATCAACTAAAGGTATGTAGATCCCGTCCATGTGTCACCCAATGGCATAAAGCATCATGCATGTAAATATAATAAAGCATATGCACGGAAGTATGAGGATATAAATCAACATGTGTCCCTCGCGACATATCAAAATCATGGAACCTGAGTGTCTAGCATCGATACTCGAAAACATCATGAAATCCGTGCCCAACATCGGCACGTAAATCCTCGTATATATATAGGGCTCCATCAGCCCGGATCGACCTACGGACTCCGTCGGTCAGGATCGGCCCGTATCATCTCTCAACTCCGGTCGGTATCACTCGCGACATATCAAAATCATGGAACCTGAGTGTCTAGCATCGATACTCGAAAACATCATGAAATCCGTGCCCAATATCGGCACGTAAATCCTCGTATATATATAGGGCTCCATCAGCCCGGATCGACCTACGGACTCCGTCGGTCCGGATCGGCCCGTATCATCTCTCAACTCCGGTCGGTATCCTCTGGATATCCGCCGAGCTCAAATACAATCACCGGTAGGTAGTGGTCCCTCTGCCTGGCTCATCGCCTAACTGCACGACAGATCCGTTCTCTCCCCGGGTATCATACCGGGTCCACCATGTACCCGCAATCGGCCTCATCCAGCTTCTCGATACGGGTTCACATGTCACACGTCTCAGCACCGAGAAAATGCATGGTGGACGCACTGAAATATCATATCAAGGGAAACCGGGTTTTTAAAACAATACATATTCTCTTTTGAAATAACCACGGTTCCCAAATCCAGAAATCTCATAAAAATAAATGTCTCTATGCGTATAATCATAAGCATGATGTATGCGACATATAAAGGAAATGTAAGCATATCAGTATATCATGCAACATGGAATAATAGTATGCACATATCGAGGGAAACCGCTCTTTCAAAATGAATCCAGTTTTAAAATATATCTTGCGGTTCCCAAATCTCCAAAATCTAGCCAGAATCATCTATGTATGTGCGCAAGTATGCCATGCAAGGAGTCATATCCTGATGCAACAGTCCTACTATGTAGTGACATAGCAATTATCGATGATGAAGTGTGTGAGCCGGCAAGCAGGTGTACGTGGAACATACGCATCATCGATAATGGTGCTGGTGTCCTGACAGCATGGTTTTAATTTAACAATAAACATATATAAACATGCAATGCAATGCGAATAGCAAGAATATGTGGCAAATGAATAATAAACACAACAGTGAAGAATCTACATCAATGCATTTATGTCATACTATTTTGCCATTTGAAAGAAGAAGAATCGGGGTTTTTAGAAAGAAAAAAATAAGGGCTACGGTGTTTTTAAGAAAAGATGCGTCTTTTGAAAATATCCGTAGAATCCCTTTGCATGTCTTTAAAATACTCACGATTCGTTAGTTTTGAAATAGGTATGACTTGGGTCTAGTCTAACATCTACTAAGTAAACTACAGATCTAACTAACAAGCTAATCGAAAGGGTATGGAAACCACCTAAATCTGAGTCGATATATATATAAATATAATAGTCGGTGATGCCGCCTCAATGGTACCGCGTACGATACAATATCATATGACATCCTCGAGTCATGAGTGTGGATCTTATCATCAAATAAAGCTCGTACGGTAAATCATCGTACGTCATCCCAAATAAGGGTACGGGTCAAATATCACATTCATCTCATCATTTATTTGGTACCCTTATCATCATATCTCGTGAATTGGGGTACTGATCTAAGTCTAGTACAAGCTGATACCATCGATATGTGTGTGTGTGTGTGCGCGCGCGTGCGCGCGTGTATGAAATCACATGCCTAAAGGCCCGCTAAAATCTCATGTCGTATCCCAAATACGAACCACATCATATCACCGATCTCATGGCACTATGCCCAATCTCATTGACTCATCCCCAAATATCATCCACTATCCTCACCATCCAAGCATAAGCATAGAAAGTAAGCATGTGTGTGCGTGTGGGTGTAAATCTATTCTAGGGTTCGCGAGTAAGAAGCTATACTAGTTCATTTCTAATAACCCTAATCTAACCTTTTTACACCTAATCATATCCTGAATATCCATGTCACACATAAGCTGTCATATATATATATATAATATATATAGTATACTAGACATCGAACTGCGGGGGTGCTATACGCCATCCATCCGACTTCCCCCGTCGATATAATCTACTCACATTGCTTTCGCTTTCCATTGCCGACGCCGCCATACGCTTGCTTGTCGTCTCGAAGTCTTCGTAGGGTACCTACACATCATAATGTATCGCAAAGCGTACTAAAATCAAATTCGAAGACGAAACGACATACGAAAACCAAAACGACATGCTAAGGCCTATAGGTTAGAACCTATGGACTACGCTTTCAAAACCATCAAACAACCCTCGATATCGTCATACAAACGTCAAGTGATCGAGGTAAAACACAAATACGCAAATCCAGAATTCAAAATACGAGAAACGAAACCCCGAATCAAAATAGAAACTCTTGAAAATGGTCCCAGATTTTACCCTAGGTCAAATTGGTCAATTTTGCATATGCCAAGGGTCTAGTTTACATGAGATAAAGCTACAGAACCAACACGGATCAATTCCAACCTGATCTGGCCGCAAATTGCGGCCAGAATGATTAAATTTGCGGCCAAGTAGAGGGTGTAGGGGCTGGGGGTTTTAGGGTATGTTCTAAATCACCTGGACATCTCTCTATATTTGCAAAATAATTGTCAGAGTCTCCGAGTGATAGAGATTTCAATTAGCCCTCACAGATTCCACATTTTCCCGATATCGGCTTTTCCAAATCCGTATTCCGGGGTTCTAGTCTCTGGTTTAGGCCTGAATTCTAGCACTAGGGGGTTTGTGTGGCCTCTACTGAGCTCAATTTCATATCACAACTCTTAATTTCCATTAACCCTAACTAGAATTTTCAAAGTCCACAAAACCACTCAATATCGACATGAAACATGTATGGATGTATAAGGAATTAAAACACTACACTAATGGTGCAGAAATTACCTCATTCGACAACTCAAGAAAATTCTTGAGTTGCCCTAAGTGTCCAAAATGCAAGCTTTCTTGGTCCATAATGTAGCTAGTAAGCTTGTGCATCTTTTTTGTGAAATGGGGTTTGAGTTTTGAGGTGTTTTTCATGGAGCTTGAGAGGGTTGAAGAGGGGGAAGGAGTAGGGCAGCAGCAGCAGCAAGGAGTTGAGGGGAGAGGTGATAAGGTGAAGGAATGAAGGAGCAATGTCCAAACTCAAGGGCAAGCCCTCTCACTCTCTCTCATTCCCATCCCTCATTCTTTATTCTTTTCTAATTTCTTTTTCTCATTCAATTTAATTTACAACCATGCAAGAATCATGAGGAATGCCATGATAAAAAAATGTAACAAGTGAAGAAAAAAAAACTTGTGCATGTTTTGCACAAAACACGTTTAAAACCCGATTAGCGATTTTTAATCGCGATTAACACTAAATTAGTATCAAATAAATCGTAAAACTTTATAATTTGCATAAATCCAATAAAGCGCCCTCATTTTTGTAATTTCCATAATTTTCCAAATTTTTCCCAATTTATCAGTATTTAATTATACCGAAACATTAAAATATTCAATATAATATTATTTAATTATAAAAATTCCCAAAAATAATATTTTATTTTTCTGAAATGTTACAGGGTTGCTTTTGGATTAGGGTTTGAAGCATTTCTAATAGGTTAAATTAGGTGTAGTGGTTATCTAGTGGGTTAGTTTGGATAATTATGCTAGATTGTGATCGCTATATTGTTAATCCGCGATATTTGCATCGAAATTGAAACTTTAGCGCTTACTAGGTTTTTCATATATTTAGGAGGTGATCTAATTTTGAAATCTTGACGATATTAATAGCATCTCCTATGACTTTTAGTGTGTGCGAATGCGGAATTTGGTTTAATCAGGTTTTAGTTTTGACGGTTGCTCCGAAACGACGATTTTAGTTAAGGTTTTAGTGGTTTTCGTATGTGTTCCGCGCATCGAGTGCACGTTATGCCTAACTTGTGAGCGTTGATCTTTTCATATTGTGACTTGCGTCGTTTCATGAGGTGTAATCTTATGTTGTGTGTTATGCAATTTTAGGATCGGTTGCGGAAATATCGGACGCGGCGCGCAAAGGCAAAGCGGTGGTTGGATCAGGCGTCCGGGTGAGTAGATGTATATATCTATAGGGAAATCGTCTGGATGGCGCGAGGCTCCCCATAGTTAGGATCACTTTATTACTTGCAAACTATACGCATAGTTATTTAGTTAACCATCTCATTCATATGCACAGCTTTCTGGTTATCTATATACACATGTGTGATATCACCTCTTAGGACACTTACACCATTACCATTGGCTCATGTTGCACGCGCACTATTCATGTGAACACACACGCCCTTGGTAATGTCCATGCCACGAGCACTGTAGAACCTGCTTAGTTCAGTATTAAACACTTGCATCATATATGATACATTGAATTGCATAGCATGTATATACCTCACTTCATCATCATGCTTATATAGATTCCTAGCCACAAATCAAATCTCATATCTTTGATATCATAAGCATTTATCATATACAATATGTTGGGTATTATGATTTTCTTGAATATTTCAGTATTGATGAGATTTCTGGATTTTGGGGAAAACCGCAAGAATTTAACAAAAGTTTAATATCATCATTTTTAAAATAAGTTGCGGTTTTCTCGTGATGTATGTGTCTTCCACCATGAGTTTTTATGTTTTCTGTTGGATTTCGAGACCCGATTCAAGGAGTGGATGAACCGTCTCGGGTACATGGTGGGCCCGGTATGGTACCCCGGGGCAAGAAGATCGAATTGTTGACGATGAGCCTGGTATGGGAAGACTACCTACCGGTGATGTCTGGCGCGGCTGATATCCGGAGGATACCGACCGTTGCTGTGAGATTGATGATATAGGCCGATCCGGACTGACGGAGCCCGAGGTATTGAGACATTGATATAGTGAGATATTGAGACAGATATATTTCCATATTTGTTGTCGATGCTTGACACGGTTTTCGGATGATTTCATTGATGGTATCTTGGCTATTGTACATATATTTTTTTTCTAAGTTAAGAATGCAAAGATTTCGTATTGATTTTGCATCCATGTGCATACATATTAGTAGCATCGCATTATACTCAGATATGCAGATTGTGATGCATTTGCGTGCATTCTTATGATAGTCTTATTAGATGTTATTTTCTACTCACGAGCTGGCAACTCACCCCCGTTGTGCCACAGTGTCTTGCAGGTCGGACCCGTCAGCCTCATAGCGGCGGGTGTATCTTTTCATTGGATTCTTTTGCTCAGACTCGCGGCATTGCTCGTAGGTGGGTTGCGAGGACACTTTGTCTCTTTTTGTACTATCATTGTATCTAGTATTCTTCATCTACCACTTTTTATTTGTATATGCAACCTAGTGATGAGACTGCGAGATTTGTGTATATGTGGGTTCTCGGGGGGCGAGCTCACTTGAGCCGACGTTGTGTTTTCTTTATTTTTTGTGCTTCTTTATGCTTATTTGCTTGATATCATTTAAATACTGCATGTGGTTGTGATCCGCCTTGGGCAAAGAGCTAGCTCCCGCTTGGGGATGCCATTATATCATTACAGGTTATATATCTTGTTGTACCCATTTTGGGGGCTAGTATTTACAAAGGAGACTGCCAAAATTTTCGGAAAATTTTTGATGTTTTTAAAAAGGGATTAATATAACTTAATTGGTTTAAAAATCATTTTCATAAAAGAATTTTCCTTCACTCTTATTGTTTATGGTTTAGATTTTCTGGGCTTTAGCTGACTTGGGTTACGTTACGCCTTGAGACGTCTCGTAATCTAAATGCCAGTCACGTTCTGTACCTTCAGGTCGTGACACATAATGAGATAGAGGAAATTGTTTACTAATTTTATTAGTGTTAATTGTGTCATGGTTAATTGGTTTGACCATTTAACTTGTTGATCATAGTTGACTTAGATATTTTTGTTGAGCATGAGATATTTTGCTTAGCATTAATCGTGACATGATAATGGCCAAATCAAATGAACCATCATAATTATCCCAATTAAAATTATTATTCTTTTTCCCTCATATGAGAGCTCACTCTTCATTTGATCAAGTGACACACTCTCTCATAGCTTTCTCTCCTTCTTGCTCTCTCTCAAGCCCTAGTGTTTCATGAGTTGAAAATCAAGAGCCATTGAGACCAAGCCATCAAAACCACTCTCTACTCACTCTAGATCACTTAGTCTAGCAACCCAAGTGTTCTAGTTACGTCATCTTGGAGGTTAAGCTCGAGGTTGGATCTCTCGTGGTGGATCATCGTTGACACAAGGAGGCCGAAGTTCAAGCATGATCCATACATCCATCGAGAAGCTTAAGAAGAGGATCGAAGATCCGAAGGACTTGTTTCCGTTAGGTATACTTTCTATCATAGTAGATAGAACCTTCATTTGCTAGTTAGGTTTATGGTTAAAGATCCGGTTTTGGTTTATTCTAGCGCCAAGTTTCGTATCATTGTAAAAATTTTGTTCCGCATTTGGCCACGAAAGTTAGCCGGGGCGCTAGTGTAACCCTTCAGTGCTTAGCCGAGGCATAGTGTTCGGTAGCTATGTAGTGCTTTTCTTTTGCATGGTGATGCGATTGGTTAGGACAGTCGTACAGTCATTTTGGCTCAGTCAAGGACTCGTGCGGGTGGATCTAATGCAATCAAGATAATAACGGGTTGAACTTGACTAGGACCTTTTGATATGTTGGCTCAGTCAAGGTCACTTGGGTCCTAGGGGTAAAAACTACATCGGGAGTTTCAAACATACATGAAACTTGTCAGGCATGCGCATACCTTCTAAAGTGTGGTGACTTGAGTGGCTTCCATCAAGTTATCATGCAATGATAGTCGGATCCCGATTCCCACTGATGAGTAGGTGTTACTCCTCGGGTGATTTTCAGATGATCCTGACTAATTCTCCTTTTAGGGTTTCAGGGAGAATTCGAGAAAACAGTGGGAGGCATCCTGATTAGATAAAATGATTAACCAATCTAATTTAGGTTGGAGTGCACGCAGAGTATTTCTTTTCTCTCTCTCTTTGGCTGTGACCATGGCCTGACCCTAGACTAAAACTCATGAACCAAGTTAACCGAACCTTCTTAAAACACTTTGGCTTTTGGATTGTCATTTAGTCACATATATCATTGCTGCTCCTACATCCCCTTTGCATTTCTCCATAACACTCCATATCAGTACGAAGATCCATATTGATTGGATATGCCATCATATAGTTACATACTAACTCAAAGGAACATGTTCCAGTTCGAGGATGGTTTCTGGTTCTGGAGAAATTGAATAGAATTATTCAGTTGTCTTTTATCTTTACCTTCTCTAAGGTTGCGAGGGCTCCTGGTATTAGGAGAGTACACCTATTGCACTTATTGGATAGTCTTCTTCCAAACCATAGGCAGATGCCGAAGGGTAGGGAAGGAAGAAAATCAATTAACCTAAGTGTGGTATACAGAAGGTAATAAGTAAAGACATATAAAGGGGTTAGATAAAGGGCAAAGGAAATTATCACTGCTATCATTCACGACGAAACAATGTATACCCCTGCCACTCCAATATCACCTTTGGATTTCTCCAGAACACTCTGTATCACTACGAAGAACCACATTTCTTGGATATTCCATCGTATAGTTACATACGAACTCGAAGGAACTTTTTCCAGTTCGAGGATGGTTTCTGGTTCTGGAGAAATAGAATAAGGATTATTCAGTTGTCTTTTCCCTTTACCTTCTCTCAGGTTGCGAGAGCTCCTATTATTAGAAGAGTACACCTATTGCGCTTATTGGATAGTCTTCTTCCAAACCTTAGGCTGGTGTCGAAGGGTAGGGAAGGAAGAAAATCAATTAGCCTAAGTGTGGTGTACAGAAGGTAATAAGTAAAGACATATAAAGGGATTGGAGTGATGGCAAGAAAATATACGGTTACAGTCATGAATCTGGATAGTGGAAGTGGTATTATTAGGAATACCCAGTTACCCCTTTGAAACATTTTCATGTTTCAGTTTTACTGTGCGGTGTTAAGTGAAAACTGTTTTCCTAATTAGATTCTAACTTCAGGGTATGTATTTACCAGATTTGATTCTCACATCTGTATGGCGTTACAAGATGCTGAGTAAGAGTAAAATATTAGGAATTGGGTGAATATATCCCCAATAAATCGGAATTCTTTGTAATTGATGATATTTGAGGAAATCGCCTGGGTTTTGCCTGATGGCAAATATTTGGTTTTGAATATCGTTGTTAGTCACCAATTTCAAACCGATATATCTGTACGTTTATTTTATAAAGTGAGATATAACTTTTTGAAATTATGTTTATGACATTTACCTATATCAGTTGATAGTTAGGTAATGTGCATTCAACAAAGGTGTAATTCTTCTTAACCATAGTACAGTTTTCAACCTACGATGCACAGGGTTTGAGTTATTGAACTCAGAGGACTTATACAAAGTATTGTATGTTGTCCGATGTCCATTAAGACAAAAGGGTTGGTTCTCGTACTATATTCTGTTTACTCATGACTTCTCTAGTTTTAGATAAGTATTTCGTTGAAATACAAGGTCCAAATTTTGAGAAGTTATAAGTATAAGAATAAGGTAGAGAACTGTATGTTGCAAGTATCAGGATTCTTCAAGGTGATTGAAAATATAGATACTTGTGTTAGGTATTCCGTTGTAAATAATAGTTATGAGAACTTGCTTCTCTTTCAGATTACTCATACGTGGATGTATTCCTGGATGAGTAATGTTGCTTGGCCTTCTTCCATTTGGTTGATATGCACTGGAAACAGCTGCATGATTTTTGAATCTGGTTCCAATTAAATTAGTGCCTTCGTTTCTCTATTGGATATATTGAATGGATTCATATCTTAACGGTGTTAAGATATATGGAGTTGTACGCTGATGCTTAAAACCAGAATCTGGAAAAACTCAAGGCACGTTTCAGTAATGGCAGTTTTTGGGTTATCCCGGGTATTGATGAGGGTTAACATTCTACCATCTGAAAGATCAATAGTTATATTGTTCTTGACTCGCCGTAGTTTTAGTAAAATGAATTCTTTTCAGAAAACATTAGTGGGAGTATGGTAGAACTGGAAGTGATTCCAGAACCACAAACGATTACTGAATATTTAGAAGAACCTAAAGATTCAAATGGTTTCGACAATCCATTAGCCAATCCGCAGATTTGGTGGGTAACCACAGGCACCCGAGAGGTACTTCGGTCTCCTCAAAAACGGTGACAGGGAGGTTTTTTATTACCCAAACTTCCCACTATTTCTGTTCTAGACAATGAGGTCTGACAGGAGGATGTGTTGGAGATAGTGCCCTCAGAGTCAATTATTGGATCACAGGCACGTGATTGCAATGATTGAGGGAGGACCTGTCCCGGTAGGACAGTCTTACTCAAGATGATAATATGCTATCTGGTTTATCTTTATCATCGTGCACTGCTTTAGGTGACATTACTGATCACTATTGCACGTTGATAGAGCCCTTAGGATTCTTGCTTGACGGCCAGCAGTATGATGGCGATCATATACGTGGGAGCTGGTAGTCTATAAGCACATCCTTAAATGGTCCCTAGTCGTGGGAGTTTCGAGACTGGGCATCAATACTCCATTAGTAGACTAGTGTATACAGTCGAGACCCCGACGAGGGGCGGTGGCCGGACTCACAAGCCACTGGTGTCAGTTGGTTCACCTAAGATATATACAGGTGCTCATTGGGTTATGAGTACACCGGACAGGACTCGCCGGGAACCTGCTAGTTGGGATTATACCAGACGTCAGATAGCAGTTCCCTGGTGACATGTGTACAGGTTAGTTCATCGACCTGAGATCGTCATTTGTCTTGTGTGAGTTCCCACTGTACTTTGATTACTACCCTACCACGGCTCAAAGGAGTCGTGCAAACAGGTTTTAGTTGGGTACAGTCCCGAGCCACATGGAGGCAGTGAGTGGATCTGCAGGGGTTCGTCTCTCCCGGTATTGGGGGTGAGGTCGCGCTGTGTCTAGGAGAGCCATTACACAAAGCCCTCGGCCGAGGCAGGAGATTTACTGGTAGGTATTCCAGTAGTATCTCAGGGTGTTCTGGGCTACACTCCGACATGACTTGTACCGCTTTTGGGGGTCTGACTTTTACCAACCCCCTAGGCCCGCCATGCGATACTCATAGATGAACGGACCGGACTATACGGATATTGTCACTGACAGGCTCAGTAGGGTGTCAGGATGAGTTCGCTCATCGACGTCCCTTTTGGTCAATAGCCGGTGGCCCGTTATGTATGGCTAATACCTCTGACGTGCTAGTGGTTAAATCCATAGCCATAGTATTGATGAGTCTTTAGAGTCCACCACACACTCAGTTACTCAAGTTTCGGGCGAAACGCTGTAGAGGCCGTATGGAGATATGGCAGGGTTCGATCAAATACGTGCGGTATTGCACGGATCGTGATCGGACGGTTTTTACTAGCCGGTTTAGGTTTAACCCGGATCCTAGTATTTGACAGTGTAGATTTTGTCTCGTTGCATTTGTATTCAGTGGGAATACAAATGCAGGCATGTATATGCAGTAGCGGGGTTTTCCTGTAATTTATTACGGGATCAGTTTTCTGAAATTGCCAGTTTGCATTCCGTTCCGGCCAGTTTTCCTTTATTCCTTCCCGGCCGGACTTTTCTGATGGAGGGGGTTATTGTAAGTCTACGCTAGCGCCCCGGCCGTCTACAGACGCCAAATGCGGAATAAAAACTTTTAAACTGGCGCTATCGTATACTTTAACCCGGATCTGCCATTATTGCTAAACTAACAAACTGTAAAGAGTGTAGAAAAGGTACACCGAACGATCCGAGTCCTTCGTTCTTTAACCATCATCCCACGCTCCGTTACGGCTGCTCCGATCGCGTCGATCTCCGATATCCTCGTCGAGGTGACACCACATCACCAATTCTTTAAACGGGCTCCCGCCTCTGACTCGAGGCAACTCGATCGTCAAGTTTGCTAAAAGAGACGACCAAGAATAATGTAGAGAATGAGTAGATGACTTTGTCTCACTTCGTCCAAGTCCGTGGACGATCGGTTAATGAAGTTGCCGATGGAAATGAAATGGAACAAGAAATGAACTATGAAATTTCCATGCATCCAAAACTATACTCTTTTCTTTTTAGCAACCATAATTTCTCAAGTGAGAGAGTGAGAGAGGAGAGAGAGGGCCGGCCATATTTATTCAAGGAGGGAGGTGATGGTAGGAGGAAGGAGGTAACCTTAAGGGAAAATATCATATGAAAAGATCTTAAGGAAAACAAAATACCATAATGAAAATGATGACTCATAACCTTAGTCATCATTTCATTAAAAGCAACCAATTAGAACACAACACCAAATCACCTAGTCACCTCATCTAGATGCTTCTAGAACACTGACTCACCCTCATCCAAGAAAAGATAAATCCGTCTTTAACCGAATGTTAAAAGACGGCTGATAGAAAACTGGAAACTGGCAACTTCCAAAAGTGATCCTGAAACGACTTTCAGGATAACCCCGAAACTGTATAAATATACCCGTATTTGTATTACGACCGAATACAAATGCAACTGAGACAAAGATATTATACCTACTCAATATAATACTCGGATCCGGCTTAAACCAAAGCCGACCAGTATCATCTGCCCGAAAAATAACACGTGCGTAAACGCACGTGCATTTTCCGAACCCTGCCATAAAACCATACGGCCTCTACAACGTTTCGCCCGACCTTGGGAAACTGTCTGTGGGGGACTCTAATGACTCGTCAGTACCCTGGCAGTGGGTTTAACCACAAACCGTCAGCGGCACTAGCTATGCGTAACGGCTGCCCATGGACTGACCTCAAGGGAAGCTGATGAGCGAACTCAAGGGAGGCCGATGAGTGAACTCATCCAGAAACCCTACCGAGCCTAACAGTGACAATGTATATACAGTCCGGTCCGTTCGTCAATGAGTATCGCATATCCGCCTAGGGGGCTAGTAACGTCAGACCCCCAAGAGCAGTATAAGTCGTGTCGGAGTGAAGCCCAATAACACCCTGAGATACTACTGGAGTACCAACCAGTAAATCTCCTGCCACGGCCGTGGACTTTGTGTAATGGCTCTCCTAGACACAGCACGATCTCGCCCCCAATACCGGGAGAGACGAATCCCCTGCCGATCCGCTCACGTGCCTCCATATGGCTCGGGACTGTACCCAAAAGCTACCTGTTTGCACGACTCCTTTGATCCGTGGTAGGATAGAAATCAAAGCACAGTGGGAACTCACACGAGACAAATGACGACCTCAGGTCGATGAACTAACCTGTACACATGTCACCAGGGAACTGCTATCTGACGATAGATATAATACTAACTAGCAGATTCCCAGCGAGTCCTGTCCGGTGTACTCATAACCCAATGAGCACCTGTATACATCTTAGGTGATCCAACTGACACCAGTGGCTTGTGAGACCGGCCACCGCCCCTCGTCGGGGTCTCGACTGTACACACTAGTCTACTCCGGAGTATCGATGCCCTGTCTCGAAAATCCCACGACTAGGGACCACAATTAAGGATATGCATATAAACTACCCAACTCTCACGTATATGATCGCCATCATACTGTTGGTAGTAAAGAAAGATCCTAAGGGCTCTATCAAAGTGTAACATGCAATCAGTCACCTGAACATGTACACGACTGATAAAGGCAAACCAGATAGCATACTATCATCTCGAGTAAGACTGTCCTACCGGGATAGGTCCTCCGCAATCATTGCAATCACGTACCTGTGATCCAATAATTGACTATGAGGGCACTATCTCCAACAATCTCCCACTTGCACTCAAGGCTAATATTGCGATGTCGACTACTCACAGCCCGTATGAAACCGAACATCCAACTCCTCTACTAATCAGTTTCACAAAGCCCGTTTGTAAAAATATTGTGTTCGAGAAATAGCCTCAGTGAGTGGATCCGCCTAGAAGTTTCTTTCTGTATCTCTCTTAATCTCATGTTTGTGGAGAAAGCCATCTCCCGAATTGAGTAATACCTGTCTTAGAATATGTCTGGATATCTGATGGGACCTTAGTTCATAAATGAACTCCAAATCCAAACTTCTTAGACTGTATCGATCACTGAACCTAATCAGTATCCGGCACCATGCCACCCACAGTATCCTCTTGAACCACTTGTCCATAATACTGTCCCTCTTCGTCAGAGGGAAAACTATAACTCTGACAATCACTCTGTCAACCATGTCACCTTTGAAGCCTGGAATGATAACCGTCTCCCGACAGAGGCTGTCGTCATCAAATCCGTAGAACATGTACTTATGTTCTAAAACTGCTTCCTTATGTTTCTCCAGGATTGGATTAATACAAACTTATTGCATCTAGTGCAAAACCAACATTTGGTGTGGTACTTTACATCTCATGATTGACTAAATTGCCTAAGCAAGTGATCTGCCAATCATGCACATCCCTCTCCCCTTTAGTCTGTAAGACACCTTTAGAGAGGGTGACTCCATCACCTGCAGGTACACCACCATGCTAGGAGTCAACTATTCTAAAAACCATTAGAATATCTGTCAAAGTACCTACATTGGAAAACTACCCAAATCCAGATCTAAAACCATAGATCTAGAAACCAGAATGTCAAATATTATATCCATATCCTGTCTGGAGAAACAACTGTGTGACGACCATAGTACAACCGATCGTAGTATAGGAATTTTACTTCCTAATCTGTGTATGTCATCCAGATACCATGACATCACACCCTACTACCTTCTTAACTGATCCATCCCCTATTCTGATTGAAGTCAAACCCATGACTGTCACATCAAAATTAGATGATCTATCTCCGCTATAACTGCTCAAGTCTATAAATAGATATAAGCATCTTGCCCACTGTGCTTCCGTTGCTCCCACTGACTACGACAACCCTCCTACCGGGTCTCATAACCTGGAACAACAGTAGTGTCAAGTCTGGGTAGATAAGAACCTCCCTGTCACCGTCCTTGAGCCTACCGAAGTACCTCTCGGGTGTCTGAGGTTACCTACCATATCTGCGGAGTGGCTATTGGAATGTCAAACTTGATTGAATGTATAGGTCCTATTAAATTTTCCGTAATCGTTCGCGGTTCTGGAATCACTTCCAGTTCTACCATACTCCCACTACTGTTTTCTGAAAAAGATCCATTTTTACTAAAACTGTGGCGAGTCAAGAACAATATCACTATTGATCTTCCAAATGGTAGAATATCAACCCTCGTCATAGCCAGGGTCAACCCACAAACAGCCATTACAGAAACGTGCCCTGAGTTATCCAGTGTCTGGTTTTAAGCATAAGCTGGACAACTCCCCGTACCTTAATATCTTTTAAGGTAAGAACTATTCTATATCCAAAATAGAAACTTTGGCACTTATTTAATTGGAACCATATTCAATCCATGCATCTGTCTCCAGTGCATATTAACTTAATGGAAAGAGGCTAATCAACATTACTCAACTTAGGAATCCATCCAATTATGAGTAACCTGAAAGTGAAACACGTTTCTCAAAACCATCACTATCATCTGAATACCAATCACAAGAATCTATATCTTCGATCTTTGTGATACCTGGTTCTCTACTTTATTCTTATACCCACAACTTCTCAAAACTTAGACCTTGTATTTCTACGAAACACTTGTCTAAATACTAGAGAAGTTATAAGTAAATAGAACATAGTACGAGGACCTACCCCTTTGTCCTGATGGACACTTGGACAACATACAATACTCTGTATAAGTCCGCTGAGTTAAACAACTCAAAACCTGTGCGTCGTAGGTAGAAAACTGTACCTTGGCGATTTCCTCAAATATCACCAATTACAACGAATTCCGATATAATGAGGATGATCACCTAATTCCCAATATCTTACTCCCACTCATCATCTGTAAAACCATACAGATATGAGAATGAAACCTGGTAAATACATACCCTTGGAGTAAGTGTCTAATCAGGAAAACAGTTTTTCCTTTAACAATGCACTGAAACATGAAAATGTTTCGTAGGGGTATCCTGGTATTCATAGCAATGCCTCTTCCATAATCAAATTCATGACTTCAACCGTATATTTTATTGCCATCTCTCCAAATCCCTTTATTTGTCTTTAGTCGTTACCTTCTGTACACCATCGTTAGGCTAAATGGTTTTCTTCCTTCCCTACCGTTCGGCACCAGCCTATGGTTTGGAAGAAGACTATCCAGTAAGCATAATAGGTGTACCCTCCTAAACTAAGGAGTACTCGCATCTCGAGAGAAGGTGACGATAAAAGACAACTGAATAATACCTTATTCTTTTAAAGGTGAAATAGGAGTGGCGATGAAGTACGCGGTTTTGGTCGTGAATGATATCAGTCGCAATTTACTTTACCCTCTTTCTAATCCTTTTATTTTATCTTTACATATTACCTTCTGCACACCCTACTTAGGCTAATTGGTTTTCTTCATTCCCTACCTTTCGGCACCAGCCTATGATTTGGAATAAGACTATCCAATAAGCGTAATAGGTGTACTCTCCTAAACCAAGGAGCTCTCGCAACCTAAGAGAAGGTGATAATAAAAGACAACTGAATAAACCAATTCTATTTCTCCTGAACCTGGATCCATCCTCGAAGAAGTCCCTTCGAGTTCGTATATAACCATACGATGGATCTATCCAATGGAAGTGGATATCCGTAGTAATACGGGTGTTCTGAGAAATTCAAAGGGTAAAAGAAGGAGTGGCAATGACTTATGCAACATAGACAATCCAAAAGCCAGTATTTTAAGAAGGTTCGGTCAACCTGGTCACTGAGTCATAGTCTAGGGTCAGTCAAAGGTCGCTGCCAAATAGAGAGAGAGAAAAGAAACACTCTGCGTGCACTCTAACCTAGATCAGAATGGTCATCACTTTATCTAATCCGGAAACCTCCCACTGTCCTGTCAAATTCTCCTCCAAACTTAAAGAAGAATCAATCGGGATCACCCGAAGAGTAAACCAACTAATCAGTGGGAATCAGGATCCAACTCTCATCGCATGATAACGTGATGGAATGCATCCACGTTACTCATACTCCAGAAGGTATGCGCATACTCGGCAAGTTTCATTTTCTTTAGAAACTCCTGATATTATTTTTTCCCCATGCTCTTATAACCTTGGCGTTGGTCAAAATGTCATAAGTCACATGCCAAGTTCTACCCGTTACTATCTTGCCAATTTGAACCCACCCGCACATGCCCTTGACGTTGGCCAAAATGGCAGAACGACTGTCCCAAACTAACTCATCTATCTATGCAACAATTGAATACCCAGCAGCTACCAAACACTATGCCTTGGCGTTGGTCAAAATACGTAGCTTGAATACTACTGAATACCCAAAAGAAGTGACGGAGGGCTACGGCTGGTTTTTGGCGAAAAACCTTTAACGTAGTGAACTTGATATCGCTGAAGGAACCTGATAGCTTTTTAAAATATAGTGGCGAAAACCTTTTGCTAAAGAGGTCACTCCCGGTAAAGGGATCTCGGCTCTTTCCTCGTGGAATGAGGTGCAGGATATTCCACTGAATACCGCTATGCAAAGCAACTTGTAATCGACTATAGTAAAGTTATTACCCTGACGCAAACTTCTGTCCAAGGGGTCGGTCCCGGTAAAGGGATATCGGCCCTTGCCCCGTCGAATGAGGTGCAGGATATTCCACTGAATACCGCTATGCATAACAAAAGGAAACGTCTTTGCAATAACACTTTTTAAATTTGTTCCAACAACTGTAAACAGGTTTGTTATACTTTGCATTGATCAGAATCAACGCAGTCCCATCATTCGATCACACCAGAAAAGAACGAAAATAAAATGTACGTATATGCCATCCGCATTCGTCACTGGGTCCCGTCATCACTCGTTAGGTTACTTAACTAACGACAGAGCGGGGGCTGGACTAGCGCGGGTGTAAAACATATACAACATCTAATAGTATATAAACCAATATACAATAATCGCTCCAGGCGTGATAGTATGCAACATTACAGAAAAGTAATAAGCATCACAGAACAATACAGATATCTGGGATCCCCGAGTTTCACAGAGCCGCTGCTGAAACTCGACGTTCCCCTGTCGTGTGGATAGCCTGTTCAATGAAACCTAGACCCCTACGGGCGCGGCAAGTTACCCGCCAAAACCTGAAGCGAGGCAGCCCCCTACAACATAGTGAATGGACCACCCAGCACTCCACGGAATCCGGTAATCTTGGGCACCCATCCTTGGGTCAACCTGTACCCCCTACGAGTGCGGCGAATAGTCTGCCAATTCTAGAGTGGGGCCCCTCTGCCTCTCAAAGCCATGAGATGCGGACCCGTTGCTTCTCAGAACCCGGCTATCCGTGCACTCCGTCGCGGGGCAAAACCTAGTACAGTAATGTAAAATAGTACAATAGGTACATCGACCGCAACCTGGTCGTGCCCCAAAAGAATATTATACAACAGGCAGTGACGGCTGTCCACAAGTTGGACGCTCGCCCCGCAATATCAAATGTACAAATAAACTCAAACTGTACTACCATTGCACACTGTTATCCACCCCGACAAATCTGCAACATCACAACACAACACAGAACATCAACGCGAATGTCACGTTCGCAAACCCGTCTAAAAGAACTATAGCAATCAAACGCGGTTTACCGATCAAATGACATTCCCGGTCGGAGATATAATGTAAGCACTGTAAACTAACGTGTTTAAATTTCGATCGACCAAAGACCAAATACAAAAAAGTGGGCCCCACGACTTACTGGTGAACAGTAACAAAACCTGGGCCAAAACGATATTTACCAAAAATCACAAAATCTATCAGAGAACCCACTGGAAAAATTTGGGATCATGAACACACCAAGTGGCCGCGGATGCGCGGCCAAACCAGGGGTTTGGCCGCGTTTCCGCGGCAAGTTGGAGGAATCACGAGACCAAATTTTGTCGTGGTTCTTAGAAAAGCCTGCACAGATTTTTAAGACATGTAGAATTAATTTTTGAGACCATTTAAAAACAACAGAAACTGTCGGGCTAGAAAATTGTGTTTTTCGATTTTCGATTCGATCGACGTTTTGAACGCGTTAGCACAAGTTAGCATAGCAAAATGGTGAGGCTCTGATACCACTGTAAGTCTACGCTAGCGCCCCGGCCGTCTACAGACGCCAAATGCGGAATAAAAACTTTTAAACTGGCGCTATCGTATACTTTAACCCGGATCTGCCATTATTGCTAAACTAACAAACTGTAAAGAGTGTAGAAAAGGTATACCGAACGATCCGAGTCCTTCGTTCTTTAACCATCATCCAACGCTCCGTTGCGGCTGCTCCGATCGCGTCGATCTCCGATATCCTCGTCGAGGTGACACCACATCACCGATTCTTTAAACGGGCTCCCGCCTCTGACTCGAGGCAACTCGATCGTCAAGTTTGCTAAAAGAGACGACCAAGAATGATGTAGAGAATGAGTAGATGACTTTGTCTCACTTCGTCCAAGTCCGTGGACGATCGGTTAATGAAGTTGCCGATGGAAATGAAATGGAACAAGAAATGAACTATGAAATTTCCATGCATCCAAAACTATACTCTTTTCTTTTTAGCAACCATAATTTCTCAAGTGAGAGAGTGAGGGAGGAGAGAGAGGGCCGGCCATATTTATTCAAGGAGGGAGGTGATGGTAGGAGGAGGGAGGTAACCTTAAGGGAAAATATCATATGAAAAGATCTTAAGGAAAACAAAATACCATAATGAAAATGATGACTCATAACCTTAGTCATCATTTCATTAAAAGCAACCAATTAGAACACAACACCAAATCACCTAGTCACCTCATCTAGATGCTTCTAGAACACTGACTCACCCTCATCCAAGAAAAGATAAATCCGTCTTTAACCGAATGTTAAAAGACGGCTGATAGAAAACTGGAAACTGGCAACTTCCAAAAGTGATCCTGAAACGACTTTCAGGATAACCCCGAAACTGTATAAATATACCCGCATTTGTATTACGACCGAATACAAATGAAACTGAGACAAAGATATTATACCTACTCAATATAATACTCGGATCCGGCTTAAACCAAAGCCGACCAGTATCATCTGCCCGAAAAATAACACGTGCGTAAACGCACGTGCATTTTCCGAACCCTGCCATAAAACCATACGGCCTCTACAACGTTTCGCCCGACCTTAGGAAACTGTCTGTGGGGGACTCTAATGACTCGTCAGTACCCTGGCAGTGGGTTTAACCACAAACCGTCAGCGGCACTAGCTATGCGTAACGGCTGCCCATGGACTGACCTCAAGGGAAGCTGATGAGCGAACTCAAGGGAGGCCGATGAGTGAACTCATCCAGAAACCCCACCGAGCCTAACAGTGACAATGTATATACAGTCCGGTCCGTTCGTCAATGAGTATCGCATATCCGCCTAGGGGGCTAGTAACGTCAGACCCCCAAGAGCAGTATAAGTCGTGTCGGAGTGAAGCCCAATAACACCCTGAGATACTACTGGAGTACCTACCAGTAAATCTCCTTCCACGGCCGTGGGCTTTGTGTAATGGCTCTCCTAGACACAGCACGATCTCGCCCCCAATACCGGGAGAGACGAATCCCTTGCCGATCCGCTCACGTGCCTCCATATGGCTCGGGACTGTACCCAAAAGCTACCTGTTTGCATGACTCCTTTGAGCCGTGGTAGGGTAGAAATCAAAGCACAGTGGGAACTCACACGAGACAAATGACGACCTCAGGTCGATGAACTAACCTGTACACATGTCACCAGGGAACTGCTATCTGACGATAGATATAATACTAACTAGCAGATTCCCGGCGAGTCCTGTCCGGTGTACTCATAACCCAATGAGCACCTGTATACATCTTAGGTGATCCAACTGACACCAGTGGCTTGTGAGACCGGCCACCGCCCCTCGTCGGGGTCTCGACTGTACATACTAGTCTACTCCGGAGTATCGATGCCCAGTCTCGAAACTCCCACGACTAGGGACCACAATTAAGGATATGCATATTAACTACCCAACTCTCACGTATATGATCGCCATCATACTGTTGGTAGTAAAGAAAGATCCTAAGGGCTCTATCAAAGTGTAACATGCAATCAGTCACCTGAACATGTACACGACTGATAAAGGCAAACCAGATAGTATACTATCATCTCGAGTAAGACTGTCCTACCGGGATAGGCCCTCCGCAATCATTGCAATCACGTACCTGCGATCCAATAATTGACTATGAGGGCACTATCTCCAACAGTTATTTGCAAGTTTGCAAATAATATTTTGTGGAGGGGTTTTCTTGCTTTTGTGGCTTCATCATGAGATGCTTTTTCCATCTCATCCATTGCTTTTATTATGATAAGATGAGATTAGAAATGAGAGGAGAGTTGATGTGAGGCTTGCTTTTGATATGGTCACCATTTTCTATCTCCTACACTCACCTCCCTTGTATATTCTCTCCACCATTTTGGTTAAGGGGGGGGGGTCGGCCACTATAGAGGAGAGAGAATGAGAGAGTTGTTTTTCTTGGTGTGGAAATTATTCATCTCATTCCTCATGCTTGAAAAATACATACACCTTCATCCTCTCCAAAGTTCTTTCTCCTCTCCATCATCTCTATGGCAACTTCATACCCGCATCGAGACATGCTTTCTACACTACAACCTACAGTACCCTTGGACACGTCGGCTAGCCAACTTCACGCCCGAGTTGCCTCGGTCCAGAGGTGGGAGCCCGTAAAAGAATCCGGCTACGTGGTGCCCTTTTCGACGAGGAGGTGACGGACGGAGATTCCGCGGGAGATCGGAGTGGAGACGAAGACCGGAGGACACGGATCGCTTGGTATAACTCTCTTCCCATCTCTTGTTAGCTAGTATAGGTTAATGGTTACGATCCGGGTTTTATTGTCCGCGGTAGCGCCAGTTTAAAAGTTAAGAAAAATTTTGATTCCGCATTTTTGCCTCGGTAAGACGGCTGGGGCGCTGCCGTGGAGCAACATGGTATCAGAGCCACGCCATTAACCTAGTCTAGCTTGCTCTAATGTGTTTACAAGTTCGATCGAACGGATTTTCCGAAAACCCATTTTCATTTGCACAGTTTTCTGTCGAAATTTTTTTGGCTCCAAAAATTTTTCAGTACATTTCGGTGACATGTGCAGGGAATTCTAAGCATTCTGTGAAAATTTGGTCGCGTGATCTCACTATTCCACCGCGGAACCGCGGCCAAACCCACGTATGTGCCGCGGTTCCGCGGTCATTTTTACTATTCATTGGACCAAATATTTGCAGTGAGCTCCTGGGTTGAAAATGGGGTTTATGGAACATTCTTTTTGGGCCTAGACTCTCTTTAAGTGCTACAGTAATGCTTGGGGCCCACTTCGATAAATTTGATCGATCGAAAAGTTTAAACACATTAGTTCACAGTATTTACATTATATCTGCGACCGTGAATGTCACTTGATCGGTAAATCCTGTCTAACTGCTATAGCCCGGTTAGACGGATTTGCGAACGTGACATTCACGTTGATGTTCTGTGATTATGCTGTGTTGTTGCGGATCGATCGTGGGGGATAGCCTGGTTGCAGTATTAGTACAGTTTTGTTGTATTATGTGCATTTGATATTGCGGGGGCGAGCGTCCGACATGTGGACTGCCGTCACTGCCTATTTGTATTATTCTTTTGGGGCACGACCAGGTTGCGGTCGATGTACCCGTTGTATGTATATTTTACTTTCCGTACGAGGATTACCCCGCGGAGGGGTGCACGGATAGACGGGTTCTAGAGGGCAACAAGCCCGCATCTCATGGCATTGAGACGGAGGGGGCTTTACTCTAGAATTGGCAGGCTATTCGCCGCACTCGTAGGGGGTACAAGTTGACCCAGGAAGGGTGCCCAAGTTACCGGATTCCGTGAAGTGCTGGGTGGTCCATTCACGTTGCTGAAGGGGGCTGCCTCGCTTCAGGTTTTGGCGGGTGACTTGCCGCGCCCGTAGGGGTCTAGGATTTCATTGCACAGGCTATCCACACGTCCAGGGGAACGTCGGGTTTCAGCAGCGGCTCTGTGAAACCCGGGGATCCCAGATATCTGTATTGTTCTGTGATGCTCTACATTTCTGTGATGTTGCATTTTATCACGCCTTGAGCGAAATATTATATATTGATATATATACTAGTAGATGTTGTATATGTTTTGCATCCGCGCTAGTCCAGTCCCCGCTCTGTCGTTAGTTAAGTAACCTAACGGGTGATGACGGGACCCAGTGGCGAATATGGATGGCATATACGTACATCATTATTTTCGTTCTTTTGTGGTGTGATCAATTGATGGGACTGCGTTGATTCGAATCAATGCAAGATAAACAAACCTATTTTGATGTTGTTGGAACATTTTTCAAAAAGCTGTTATTGCAAGGGCGTTCTCTTTTGTTTTGCATCGTGGTATTCAGTTGGAATATCCTGCTCCTCAGTCGACGAGGCAAAGGCCGAGATCCCTTCACCGGGAGTGACCCCTTTGACAAAAGTTTGCGTCAGGGCAATAACTTCACTATAGCCGATTACTTTTGCTTTGCATCGTGATATTCAGTTGGAATATCCTGCACCTCATTCTACGGGGAAAGAGCCGAGATCCCTTCACCGGGAGTGACCTCTTTAGAAAAGGTTTTCATCACTATATTTTTATAAAAAGTTATCCAGTTCCTTCAACGATATCAAGTTCATTACGTTAAAGGTTTTTCGCCAAAAACCAGCCGTAGCCCTCCGTCATTTCAGATTAGTATTGCTTAGTATTCGTGCTACGTATGTCGTGCTCAGCCGAGGCGTAGTGTGCGGTAGCTCTGTAATGCTTTTCTGGCTTATGGATATGTGAATGGTTAGGACAGTCGTACGGTCATTTTGGCCCAGTCAAGGACTCGTGCGGGTGGGTCTAATGCAATCAAGATAATGACGGGTTGAACTTGACTAGGATCCTTTGATATGTTGGCTCAGTCAAGGTCACTTGGGTCATAGGGGTAAAAATCACATCGGGAGTTTCTAAAGAAACTGAAACTTGCCAGGCATGCGCATACCTTCTGGGGTGTGGTGACTTGAGTGGATTCCGTCAAGTTATCATGCGATGATAGTTGGATCCTGGTTCCCACTGATGAGTTGGTTTACTCCTAGGGTGATCCCGACTAATTCTTCTTTCAGGTTTGGAGAAGAATTTGAGGTTACAGTGGGAGGTTTCCTGATTAGATAAAGTGATAACCATTCCGATCTAGGTTAGAGTGCACGCTGAGTGTTTCTTTTCTCTCTCTCTTTGGCAGCGACCATTGACCCGACCCTAGACTATGACTTAGTGACCAAGTTTACCGAACCTTCTTAACACTGGCTTTTAGATTGTCAGAGCTGCAAACCTCATTGCCACTCCTACTTTTACCCTTTTCTCCAGGACACCCCGTATTACTACGAACGTCCGCTTCCATTGGACAAAACCATCGTATGGTTAGATACGAACTCGAAGGAATTTGAGGATGGTTTCCGGTTGTGGAGAAAACGAATAGGACTATTCAGTTGTCTTTTCCTTTTTACCTTCTCTCAGATTTCGAGTACTCCTTGGTTTAGGAGTAGTACACCTATTACGCAAATTGGATAGTCTTCTTCCAAACCATAGGCAGGTGCCGACCGGTAGGGAATGAAGAAAGCCAATTAGCCTAAACGGTGTACTGAAGGTATTAAGTTAAGACAAAGAAAGGGATTAGTAAGAGGGCAAAGTAAATTGCGACTGCTATTCACGACCGAACCAAGTATTTCTTCGCCAATCCTAAATCACCTTTGTATTTCTCCAGGACACTCCGTATCACTACGAAGATCCCAAGTTTATTGGATACTCCATCGTATGGTTATATACGAAGTCGAAAGGAACTTGTTCCAGTTCGGGGATGGATCCTGGTCCAGGAGAAATAGGAATAAGGTTCATTCGGTTGTCTTTTATCTTCACCTTCTCTCGCATTGCGAGTGCTCCTAGGATTAGGACAGTACACCCATTATGCTTATTGGATAGTCTTCTTCCAAACCATAGGCTGGTGTCGAACGGTAGGGAAGGAAGAAAACCATTTGGCCTAAGGGGGTGTACAGAAGGTAATGACTAAAGACATATAAAGGGATTTAGAGAGGTGGCAAAGAATTATACGGTTATAGTTGTGAATCTGGATAATGGAAGAGGCATTACTAGGAATACCGGGATACCCCATCGAAACATTTCAATGTTTCAGTTTCACTGTGTACTGTTAAAAGAAAACTGATTTCCCAATTAGACACTTGCTCCAGGGTATGTATTTACCAGGTATGATTCTCACATCTGTATGGTTTTACAGATGATGAGTGGGAGTAAGTTATTGGGAATTAGGTGAACATCCTCATTATATCGGAATTCGTTGTAATCGGTGATATTTGAGGAAGTCACCTGGGCTGTTTGCCGGACGGCAAATATTTGGTTTTGAATATCCGTTGTCATGCACCAATTTCAAATTGATATATCTGTACGTCTATTTTTATAGAGTGAGATATACCTTTTTGAAATTATGTCTATGACATTTACCTGTATCAGTGGATGGTTAGGTAAGGAGCATTGAACAGCGGTGTAATTCTTCTTAACCATAAGTACAGTTTTCAACCTACGACACATAGTGAATGAGTCACTAGACTCAGAGGACTTATACAGAGTATTGTATATTGTCCAGTTTCCATTATGACAAAGGGGTTGGTCCTCGTACTATATTCGGTTTACTTATGACTTCTCTGGTTCTTAGACAAGTGTTTCGTAGAAACACAGGGTCCGAGTTTTGAGAAGTTATGGGTATATGAATAAAGTAGAGAACCAGGTGTTGCAAGTATCGGGATTTTTCAAGGTGATCGAAGATGTAGATACTTGTATATGGTATTCAGTTGATAGTAGTGGTTAAGAGAACTTACTTCTCTTTCAGGTTACTCATAATTGGAAGCTTTCCTAAGTTGAGTAACGCTGATCGGCCTCCTTCCATTCAGTTGACATGCACTGGAGACAGCTGCATGATTTGAATCTGGTTCAATTAAATCAGTGCCTCTATTTCTGTATTGGATATAGAACAGTTCATATCTTGACATTGTTAAGATACGGGGAGTTGTCCGGCTTATGCTTAAAACCAGACAATGGACGACTTAAGGCACGTTTCTGTAATGGTTGTTTGTGGGTTGACCCGGGCTATGACGAGGGTTGACTTTCTACCATCTGGAAGATCAATAGTGATATTGTTCTTGACTCGCCACAGTTTTAACAAAAATGGACTTTTTCAGAAAACAGTAGTGGGAGTATGGTAGAACTGGAAGTGATTCCAGAACCGCAAACGATTACTGAAGATTTGATAAGAACCTAAAGATTCAATCTGGTTTGACATTCTATTGGCCACTCCGCAGATATGGTGGGTAACCTCAGGCACTCGAGAGGTACTTCGGTATTCTCAAGGACGGTGGCAGGGAGGTTCTTGTTTACCCAGACTTGCCATTGCTGTTGTTCGAGACTATGAGACCCGGCAGTAGGATGAGTATAGCGTCGTCTAAACTAGCTTTAGAAGTGCACGTGTATATGACTCTGCCAGAGGGTTGTCGTAGTCAGTGGGAGCAACGGAAGCATTGGTGGACATCAGGCTTATGTCTATTTATAGACTAAAGCAGATAAAGCGGAGATAGATCATCTATTTCTGATGTGATAGTCATAGGTTTAACCTCATCAGAATAAGGAGATGGATCTGTTAAGAAGGTAGTAGAGTGTGATGTCCTGGTATTTGATGACATACACAGAGTAGGAAGTGATATTCCTATACTACGATCGGTTATACTTTGGTCGTCACACAGTGGTTTCTCCACACAGGATATTATATCAGACATTTTGGTTACTAGATCTATGGTTTTAGATCTAGATTTGGGTAGTTTCCCAATCTGGGTACTTTGACAGCATTCTATGAGTATTTAGAATGGTCGACTCCTGGCACGGTAGTATACCTGCAGGTGATGGAGTCACCCTCACTAAAGGTGTCTTACAGACTAAAGGGGAGAGAGATGTGCATGATTGGCAGATCACTTGCTTAGGCAATTGAGTCAATCATGAGATGTCAAGTACCACACCAGATGTTGTTCTTGCAGTAGGTGCAATAAGTTGATATTGATCCAATCCTGGAGAAACATTCGGAAACAGTTTTAGAACATAAGTGGATGTTCTAGGGATATGATAACGGCATCCTCCTTCGGGAGACGGTTATCATTCCAGGCTTCTAAGGTGACCTGGATGGCAGAGTGGCTGTCAGAGTTATAGTTTTCACTCTGACGAGGGGCAGTATTTTTGGACAGGTGGTCCAGGAGGATACTGAGGGAGGCATGGTGCAGGTTGCTGATTAAGTTCAGTTAAAGATACAGTCTAAGAAGTTTGGATTTGGAGTTCATTTATGAGCTAGGTCCCATCAGACATCCAGACACATTCCAAGACAGGTATTGCTCATTTCGGGAGATGGCTTTCTCCGCGAACTTGAGATATTGAGAGACATAGAAAGAAACATCACAGCGGATTCACTCACTGAGGCTATTCCTCGAACGCAATAGTTTCACAAACGAGATTTGTGAGACTGACTAGTAGAGGAGTTGGGTGTACGGTATCACACGGGCTGTGAGTATGCGACATCGCAATAATTAGCCTTGAGTGCAAGTGGAAGATTGTTGGAGATAGTGCCCTCAGAGTCAATTATTGGATCACATGCACGTGATTGCAATGATTGAGGGAGGACCTGTCCCGGTAGGACAGTCTTACTCAAGATGATAGTATGCTATCTGGTTTATCTTTATCATCGTGCACTGCTTTAGGTGACATTACTGATCACTATTGCACGTTGATAGAACCCTTATGATTCTTGCTTGACGGCCAGCAGTATGATGGCGATCATATATGTGGGAGCTGGTAGTCTATAAGCACATCCTTAAATGGTCCCTAGTCGTGGGAGTTTCGAGACTGGGCATCGATACTCCATTAGTAGACTAGTGTATACAGTCGAGACCCCGACGAGGGGCGGTGGCCGGTCTCACAAGCCACTGGTGTCAGTTGGTTCACCTAAGATGTATACAGGTGCTCATTGGGTTATGAGTACACCGGACAGGACTCGCTGGGAACCTGTTAGTTGGGATTATACCAGACGTCAGATAGCAGTTCCCTGGTGACATGTGTATAGGTTAGTTCATCGACCTGAGATCGTCATGTTAGTTATATGTATGCCCTAGAGGCCATTACTATACATAGGATGTATATTGCAGTGGATGCTTGGACATATATAGGGATGACTTTCTTGCTCGATATGATAGTATGCTATCTGGTTACTCTTTACCTTAACGTGTACACTGATTGTCTCTCTGTTACATGTTGGTAAAGCCCTTAGGATGTGTACTTGAATACCTGGACTATGATGCGGATCATACTAGTGGAGACATGGTAGTCCATAAGTACATCCTTCAAAGTACCTAGTCGTGGGTGTATCGAGACGGGGCATCGATATACCAGAGTAGACTAGCGTGTAGCTTCTCGACCCATACAGATGAGCGATGGATGATCCCATATCCATTGGTGTTTGACATCAGAGATGATATACGGGTGCTCAGTAGAGACTGGGTACACTGGACGGACTCGCCGAGAACTCCCAGATGGTATTATACCTTACGTCAGATGGCAGTTCTCTGGTGACACTGGTACAGGTTAGTTTGTAGACCCGAGATCGTCATAGAGTCTTGTGTGATTCCCACTGTGCTTTGATTTCCATCATACCATGTCTAAGAGGGCGTGCAAAAAGGTAGCTTTTGGGTACAGTCCCGAATCACATGGAGGCAATGAGCGATAGGAGGGGTTTCGTCTCTCCCGGTATAGGGAGTTGATGTTGCGCAGTGCTCGATTGGCTATAACAGGAAGTCCTTGGCCAAGGCTATTTTAGGGATGTACTGGTAAGTGTTACCAGTAGTTTCTCGACCAGTTATGAGCCTCATATCGACACGACTTATCAAGTTATTGGGGTCTGACGTTTACCACCCCTAGACGAGATATGCGACATATCAGACGAACATACCGGACTGTACGGTAGTGTTACTCGTTGGATTCACTGGAGTGTGAGCGGGCTTGCTCGTTGATCTTCCGATCGCTCAATACCCGGGTGGCCGTTACGTTTAGCAGACCGCTTGCGGCTTGTGGGTGTTTGATATGATCATCACCTGCTGCCGGCGTATTGACGAGTCTTTAGAGTCCTACACAGGGGTTTCCTGGCTCAACCGAAACGAAATAGGAGCGCATATGAGATATGTGCGGGACCGAGAATAATACCAGTATGTGATACTGTATTCTATTCTCGCGATATGTGACATCGATCGGTTATATGCGATATAGCCGGGTTATCGGATCAAGTGTTGATTCGATAAGTTGTTACTATTGATATTAGTCGGTTATATGCGATATGACCGGATCGTTAAATCAAGTGTTGATTTAATGATTTAATGTATAATTATATATTTGATATATTACTTTACATTAACTAGTATTGGTTCACTTAAGATTGATTTTCTCACTTGAATGTGCACATTGTTTATATGTGATATATGCAAGTGTACATGTTTGTATCATGCTTGATGATACAAACAAGTTGTGTGTATGAGACTTGAACCATATCAAGGTTAGATTAGGATTTACTATTTTCCTAGCAAATAACAAAAGAATTAAGACTTTGGTCAAAGTTATCAAGCTTCATGAAGCTTGATAAGCATTGACAAAGTCAACCCTTTTGTCATTTGTGTAGGATATTAGTTAACCCAACCCTTAACCTAATGGTTTGGTTAATTCTCTACATGAGTTAAGCATGAGGGCTTAACTCAACCATGGTGCCATTATTTTTTGGATAAGTTTTCATTTGGATATAATTCTTTTCTTCTTCTTCATCTTCATCAAGCTTGAAAAAGCTTGCTAGCTCCAATGGCATCATGAGAAAAAGAGTGAGAAATCCAATTCTAAAGTGAACCCACTTCCTATTTCTTCATCCTCTACCACTTGCCATGTAGTATAGGGTGTTCTCTTCATAATGTTTTTGACCAAGTGAAGGAATAGCTTGAGTTTGAGTCTCCCCGACGTAGATCATCTTCGGCCTGGAAGTCAATGACCTAGCCCGATCATTTCTCCGATGAAACCATCTCTAGAGTCCGGGATCCGATGATCGCAGCGGAGGGACATCTACACGGAGCTAAAGAAACGGTGGACTGGATCTACAAAGGTTGTAATCCCTTTCACTTTGCAATAAAGTTGTTTCTTACTTGCTTTTCGCCTTAACTTCTACTTAACGATCTTCATTAGGGTTTCTCGGCACCGGAAAGTTTTTGTTTGGCATGGTTGATGCCTTGTGGAACCTCCTTAGTGTACCTAGGAACCCTACAGTTGTATCAGAGCCTAGCTAGAGCCTTAGGCGATGAGTTGACGAAGTTAGAAACCCGAACGAACCCGAAACCCTAATCCGTAACCCTTCTCTGTACATTTTTTGAAATCGGGGATTTTTTAAAATTAAAAATATGCAGAAATATCAACAGGCTTTTTTATGAATTACTGTGAAGCACGTGCTCTTGATTCGACCAAAGAGCGGCGGAACCGCGGCACAAGCATGGCTTGTGCGGCGGTTCCGCGGCCATATAGTCACTTCAGCATTTAAAATTTGCACAGTAATTCCTATATTTTCTGGGAATTTTTAACTTCTACTCAAGAGTTGAGTTTTCTGGGTTGTTTTGGGGATTCGATAATTCGATCGGTTTATTTAACTTCGTCTATGTGTTTTTCCGGATAACTTTTGAATATGTTAAAAAGTTCGACCGGATATGAATACCCACTTTTTCCCCTGCCGGGAAATTTCCAATTTTTGGATTTTTCCGTGGTTTAATTACGTTCTAAGTAGTGCAAGTAACGCGATGGTCCCTCTAGAAGACAACAAACCTTAACTCGATTATGTGACCGTCTTGAACTGCCCTTTGAACCTTAGGGTTTGGGGCAGTACGGCGTGCCACATGTGAGGCGTTGGCTTGACCCTTCTACGGCTGGACCGTTGGTACTGAGGCATGAAGTGAATGTCTTTAAACCTATTTCATGTGTTGAGCTGTTTCGGGAAAACTTGGGTATTTGAATGTTCGATCGGAAAGTTTAACATTTTCTATTTATCTGGAATGGGATACAATACTTGGAATCCACAAGTAGTTATGAGATAACTGATATGAATGTTATAAACATAGCACTTTAGTCTCACATGATCGGTTGCCACGGAATTTTGATGTGATCAAAAGTCCGTCGCAATCTCGTAGCGTACGCGGATACTCGCCGGTAAACTTAATAGATAGCCACGCCCCATAGCCCCGACCAAGTGACTGTAGGAGAACCCCGTCGCTGAAAGCATCCGTTTGGGTGCTCGCGGCAGCGGTGTTCCGCCTTGCTGCACTTCATCGACGGCATCGGGGGTGCGGCCGTCTACTGAAGTTTGCGACGAGCATTCGATCAGATTTTCGGGAATCTTGTTGAATTGCCCGACTTGATATTGAAAAGTGTTTTCGATAACGAGAATAAAATGCGGGGTTTATAAATGTTAGGCATGCGATGTCTAAGGAATTCATTTGATTAGGCATGCGATGTCTAAAGAGGTTGCGGATTCCAACTGTTGTAGTTTTACACTTTCTTTTCTGTGACCGTAAGTGTAATATGTGATATCGCCGGTTTCATTGCTATATGTCAACGACAATTGGGATACGCATGTTTACTTACGTTGATGACATGTGATGTTATGTGTTGCTCGATATGTTATATTGGATCGTCGTGTTTGAATAGCCGGGGGTTTTTTTTTATGTGAGATGAGTGTTTTTCATTTTCATTCATGTAAAAACTTGTATGTAATATTCTTTTATTGGGGCACTTACAGGTTGCGGAAGATGTCACCTTTTGTATATTATTTACTTTTCCGCACTAGGATAGACCCAAGGAGGAGGGCACAAGTAACCGGGTTCTGGAGTCCAGTGGGAGACCAACTCGAGGAGTCAAGTCCGGGTCTCCTAACTCTAGAATTGGTAGGGTTGCTTTCCACTCTCGTAGAGGTCTAGGGGTGTGGGTTTGGCTATTCATCGCGACCGTGGAATCCGTGTTTTATACTGGCTCGTATTGAAAACACGGACGTCCTAGTATATCCAATATTTCATATGTTTCTTCTGCTGCTATATCTGTGATGTGATTATGTGATGTTCTGTGATAAATACTGTATATAGTATATATGATATATTATATAGACGTTACTTATGTTTTGCACTCGCGCTAGCCCTGCCCCGCTCTGCCGTTAGTTACCTAACCTAACGGTGCACGAGGGGACATCGAAGCGAATACGGATGGCATAAGTGTACGTCGTATCTATCTGTGATGTTTAGGTGATTTAAATGATGGGACTTCATTAATGTGATTAATGAAACAAAAAGAAACCTAAAGATGTTGTGGAATCGAATTTTCAAAAACAGGTAGCTACAGTTCTTGCTTTGCATCGCGGTGTTCCTTGTAGAACATCCTGCACCTTATTCGATAAGGAAAGGGCCGAGATCCCTTCACCGGGAGTGACCCCTTTAGTAATAACTGGCAGATGCTACAACCCTCGGTTTGTCTTTTGATTGCTTCTATAGTTTCTGCTTTGCACAGTGATGTATATGATATATCCTGCACCTCATTCGACGAAGAAAGGGCCGACGATCTCTTCACCGGGAGTGACCCCTTTAGCAAAACTAGAAAAGACTCAAAACACTCCATTTTAAAATCATTTGATTCTACAACGATATCAAGTTCATTACGCAATAGGTTTTCAGAAAAACCTGTCGTAGCCCTCCGTCATTTCAGATAAGTACTACTTAGTATTCGTGCTGCGGTAGTTTGGCATTCGTCAAGGCGTAGTGTACGGTAGCTAACTAGTATTCATCTGCTTATGCATATGATGCAGATTGGATTAGGGTTTTCGTACGGCGTTGTTTGGCATTCGTCAAGGGTCGTGCGGTTGGGTTTAATTCAATCAAGAAATGTACGGGTTGAACTTGACTAGTGGACTATGGGTTGTTTGGCATTCGTCAAAGTCATAAAACACTAGGGGTAAAATATTATCGGGAATTTCAAGTGTTGAAATTTGCAATGAGATTGCATACCTTCTATGAGATAGTTGGATCCCGATACCCGCTGCGAGTAATTGTTACTCCTGGGAGAGTTTTACACATTACAATTAGCCGATCAAGTAGTTGTCTAGAAAGGTGTCAACGGGGTTACGCCTCTGGGAAAATGAGGTTTACATTAATTAGGTCCGTGCGAAAGCACGGGGAACCTCTCTCAAAGTACCGACACTGGCCTGGCTGAAAGATTGGCGAACTTGTAGCGTGTAATTAATCCCGGCTAGTCTTTCCTTTTAGGGTTTGAAGGAAGTTTTGATAAAAACAGTGGGAACCATCCTGATTAGATAAAATAATAACCAATCCGATCTTGCAAGAGCGCACTCAGAGTGTTTTCTTCTCTCTCTCTCCAGGCAGCGACCATATCACGCCTTAATCAAGATAATAAAACGGATATATTGACCGAACCCGCTTGTTATACTGAGCTGGGGAACGCTGGTCCCGCTCCAACTTATAAGTGTTATAAGACAGAGCTGGAAATTGGGGAATACCAGAATTCCCGTGCCGCCTAAACGAAGAGAGTGCATTTTGATGCATCATCTTCGGGTGTGTTCGTTACAAAGAACTGTTTCTCAGTATCCTCTGCGTCCTGGGTATTTGATACCGGATCAGGATCCCGCATATGTAATTTGTTACATAGGGCTACAGAAAGGTAGAGAACTGAGAACGGGTGATAAGTTTCATGAGGCAGAAAATGAGGCAAGTGTTGCAGCCAAGTCTGTTGGTCACTGTCACCCTGTATTACAAATACATTGATTCTGAACAAATGTTATTAGATACCGAACCTGATATACAAAATCATATCAGTCTCTTTATTTATTAAAGAAGGATACAATTTTGTATTGTTGGATAATGTTTTGAACATTTCCTATATCAATAGTTGATCGGTTCAGGCACGTTATCTAAATGCATTGACGTTCTAAATCAAACTATAGTTCCTAGTATACAGAACACACACAAGAGGAAGAGTTCAGAAATGAACAAATCCTTCTTGAGGTATTGTAGACTAGGTCATATCAATGCGACCCGACTAGTTGAAGTTATATTTAGATGCATATTTAAATCAGTTTGAATTTACATCTTGTGAAACTTGCCAGTCATGTCACAGAGATAAGATGACCATAGCTCTGTTTATTGGAAACAGAGAAAGAGTTAGTGAACTCTTGAGATGATACATATTGATGTATGAAGGTCCCCTGTCTACACATGCCAAGACCGGTTCTTTGTACTTCATTACATTCTCTGATAATCTCTCAAGATTCAGACACATGTTCCTGTTGAAACACAAGTCCGAACCTTTTGAGATATTCACAGAATATAAGTTAGAAGTAGAGAACCAAAATACGGGTAAAAGTATTATGTCCTTTGATGTGATCAAGGAGGAGAATACTTGAGCACGGAATTCCTGGATTATTCAAAAGGAGAATGAGATTCTCTCTCAGCATTACTCCTCCGTATACACCATAGCACGATGGTATATCGGGGCGGAGCAATAACACCCTATGTAATATGGTGTGTTCTATGATGAGTACTACCGAGTTTCCTATTTCCTTTTAGGAAGTTATGCACTTATGAAGTTGCATACCTATTGAATAAGGTTCCGATCAAATAAGTTGCCTACCACTTCATATATGATATGGAAAGGGAAGAGACCATCTCTTAAGTCGATTAAGATTTGGGGTTGTCCGGCCTATGTCTAAAAGCATAATCCGGACAAGCTCGAGGCAAAGTCAGATCTGTAGAAGTTTGTTGGATATCCCAAGCATACGCAAGGGAATATCTTCTACCTAACCGAGGAACAAAAATGTTTTGTTTCTCAGCATGCCACCTTTGTGAAAGGGAATTTCTTATGAAGAAATTAGTGGACATGAGGTAGAACTAGAAAGAGTTCCAGCTATACAAACTGCAGCTGCTGATTTGGTCGAACCAAAGGATTCAATAGAAACCAACGAACCTCAGCCTCTCCGCCGATCTAGTAGGGTTCCTCACCCACCTGAGAGATACTTCGGTTTTCTCTATGACAGTGGGAGCGAGGATTGCATCATGAGATGATGACCCAACTAGTTTCGGGCTGGCCATCAGGATTGGGACTCTGTAAAAATGGCTGGATGTTTTTCGATCTGAGATGGAATTCTTATACACCAACAAAGTATGGACTTTGGTTGCTTTATCTGAAGGGTTAAATCCCCATCAGGAGCAAGTATATCTTGAGAAGATTACTTGGTGTACATGGAAAGGTTGAGACTTTCAAAGCTAGACTCGTTAAAGGTTTGCATCATAGACCAGCTGTGGATAATAATGAAACCTTTTCTGGGGCCTATGCTACATACCATGACTACGATATCTGGCGGTTGGGTGTCTTGACTGCTTTTCTAAATGATGTATTAGAAGAGAGAGCCTGTAAGTACACAGTCAGAAAGCTTCGTAGACAGAGGGAGCAACGGAAACGTGTGCAAGATGTTTTATGTGATAAAGAAGGCATCGCGGAGTTGGAACATCTGTTTTGATGATATTAGTCAAAAAGTTTGGCATCATCAGAATGGTATATGAACCTTGTATATACAAAAAGGTAGTAGGGAGTATGCTGGTGATCCTCGTAGAGTACGTGGATGACATACTCTTGATAGGGAAGGAGTTTCCTATGCTACGCTCGGTCAATCTCCGCTTATCACAAGGATTCTCCACATAGGATCAAACTGATACCTCCTAAATCCTGAGTTTTCATCTATGAGATAGATGTAATTGGATGCTAGGATACTCACTAGTTGTAGTGAGAAGGTATCAATCGGTCCTGGGGAGAATCAATGGAAGTGTTCCAGGGTGATAAGAACGACTGAAAGTCAGTCACATGCATTGTCTTTACCCTCAGTAAAGGGACGGTATGTTGGAAGAGTTCCAAGCTAGATACCGTGACATACTAGAAGATTAAAGGCAAGATACATCGTTACCAAAGATGCTACCAAAGAGGCAGTCTGGGTGTATATTAGTTCATGAGATGAACTTCGTTCCTCCCATTGTGTGACAATGGAGTTGTGGCTTATGCCAAGGAACGCCCGTCCCATCAGTGATCCAGACATATTCTTAGGCAGTATCACTTGATCGTGGAGATGGTTGATCTCCAGGGGATCGAGGTAAGGAAAGAAGACTCAGAGGACAACACGGCGGATCCACTCACAAAGGCCTTTTCCCAGATAGAGACTTTTATGGGATGGTTGAGTATGAGATACTACAACCAGTGCTATCAGATGGCCCTAGTGCAAGTGGGAGATTGTTAGTTATATGTATGCCCTAGAGGCCATTACTATACATAGGATGTATATTGTAGTGGATGCTTGGACATATATAGGGATGACTTTCTTGCTCGATATGATGTATGCTATCTGGTTACTCTTTACCTTAACGTGTACACTGATTGTCTCTCTGTTACATGTTGGTAAAGCCCTTAGGATGTGTACTTGACTACCTGGACTATGATGCGGATCATACTAGTGGGGACATGGTAGTCCATAAGTACATCCTTCAAAGTCCCTAGTCGTGGGTGTATCGAGACGGGGCATCGATATACCAGAGTAGACTAGCGTGTGGCTTCTCGACCCATACAGATGAGCGATGGATGATCCCATATCCATTAGTGTTTGACATCAGAGATGATATACGGGTGTTGTTCATATCAGATTATTGCATTTTTATACCGCCCAATTTTTATCATATTGCTTATCGGTAGGTACTCTTGAGCAATGTTTGCCAGTCAATTGCAGGATACAGGTTCTCGGCTCTTAACGGTGAAATTCATGGAAAAACACGACAAAATCCGGGTTCCTGCCAACCACAGATAAAACATGGGTCTCCGCTCTTTATCCGTCTGTTGCCACACACCAGTTTAAGAGACAAAATGGCAAATCAATGTCATTTTCATGCACAAGGCTCAATGGCAACACAAGATCCAAGAAATCTACACGGAGCTCGAGGAAATCATGACAAAAAGATCCACATCAAATCACCTTTTGCTCAACAGAAATTCTGGAAAAATCGTAAAGAAAATCTGAGAAAACACATATACCAGAATAAAGGACATAGAAAACCAGGGAAGAACAAGAAAACCGAGACACCAACTCACCTATACGGCCGCGGAACCGCGGCCAATAGGGGGTCTAGGCCGCGGTTCCGCGGCCGTACTGGCGCCTCACTTGATGGGTTTTCAGGGGTTGTTTGGTCTTTTCATGTTGGTTCAGAATGTTGCCCTAGATTTCCATCTCTCTGCCTATAAATAGTCCAGAACCTTGTGAAGCCAAGGGTGCTTAATCTTGTATTTTTTAGGTTTTAGAATACTTGTTCTTCTTCCTCTTCTCATCTCTTCTCCATTGAAAAACTTGTAGTGAGCTTTTGTGAGTGAAGAATGATGAATAAAGAAGTTCCTTTTGTTATTATACTTGTCTTGTTCTTTAGTTAAATTATTATTGCTTGTAATTTTCATTTGTTAACGTAGTTGTTGTTATTTGTGTTTGTTTCTTTCTTGTCTCTTTTCCTTTATCCTTAAACAACCATGATGCTTACGCTTGATCCTTGCCGAGGTGAGGTCGCAAATAGCTAGTTGTTATCTTCTAATCTCCTTCTTTCTATCTTCCTCTTTTGTTTTATTTTCTTTTCGTTATGATGTGTGAGTAGTTTCCATACTTGTTAGGGTAGGATAAGGGAAGTTTGAGAGAAGGAAATCTCTCTCACTCTTTCCTTGCCCAACATCTTAAATCGACTCCCGTTAATTGAACCACAATCCGCTCCCTTCGGCACCCTATCCTACATGATAGCGGTGATTCCGTAGTGAGACAGGTTGTGGTTGAATTAACCGGAGGTTATGGCTAAGAGCCAAGAACGGATGGACAAGCACCAAAAGGAAGAACTTAAGCGTTAGAAAGCCTAGCTTATACTCGCAAGTTTCTTCCTAGTCGTGCTAATCCCCGTTGTTGCCGATTACCGTAACACCGATATTAAGAGTGGCAACGAAAGAAGTGAGCGACTCCTAACTCAAACTAACCTAATCCTAACCCTAACAAGCTCTCTTTACACTCATTTTAACACTTAGTTAATCACAAACAAATCTGGAAAATTGGACTTAACTCGTTAAAACACATAGAAAAAGATTCCCATCTCCCTGCGGACGACCCGTACTCAACCGGCTAGCTACAAGCGAAACCGTTTTGATTGCGGTAATTAACTAAACTTGAACATGCAGAATCTCTACCAATCAAATGGCGCCGTTTCCGGGGAGACGGTAGTTTATTTCTTTGTGTAATTTCGTGTTAATTTGTGAATATAAATATAATCGAAAAACAAAAAAAAATATACCTTGTAAAAAATTCATCTTGTCATTTTTGATTAGTTTTTGTGCAAGTGTGCAGAATAATACGAAGTTCAAGTTCAGTGCCAAAGACGTGGGAAGTTAGACCCATATTTCGCGGCTACACCGCGACGGATCAAGACGGAGCTAAAGGTCTACTGTAAAAATCTGGAGCTGATACAATGAGCAAATAAAGATTCAGGAGCTCCAGACAAGAAGAGTACAACCATCTTAGCATACCACAGGAATTTCAAATCCCAACACCACCATATTGCCGTGGAACCGCGGCATAAGCAAGCTTAGGCCGCGGAACCGCGGCCACTTGGTGCCCTCTGCATCTCCAAATTTCTGTGAGTCTTACTCTTCTCTCCCCCACTCCTCTGAACTCCACTAAACTGTGTTTCTGCAGCATTCTTTGCGCAAATTCTTTTCCCCCTTCCAATAAACTGTTTTTGTGCAGGATTCTTTGCGCCGCGCTAAAAATAAAAATTGTTTGCAGTTGATTTGTTACTGCTTTGCATTCATTAATACGGACTTTAAGGGGCTTGAAACCAATTCAGATTGGGTGGGGATTTCATCACCCTTCCAAGGACCCCAGAAATCATAAAAGCATATGCATTGACCATTGTTAATTAAAAAATACTAGACTCAGCCCTAAGGACTTCGCGCTCAATAGGACAAAGGACTAGTTACAGGCATCGGCCGTTTATCCTCTCTGACTTTTGCGGTGTCTAGGCAAGTGTGTCGAAGGCAAGTGGTTATTTAATTAAGGAACTTCGCGAAAGCGTTGGATAACCTCCTACTTACCTGGCACTTACCTGGCCGAAATTGACGGAGAAGAGGCGGTTTGAGGTCCTATTTCTAGCCCTCTGGAACAGTTAGGAGCTGTCTAGCAGACCTAGGTGACCCTAGATCTAGGTGAGATTGTGCATATCTTGTTTGTGATTGCTTAAAGCCGTAAGTCCGTACATATTTCTGTAAATCTCTTTCTAAAAAAAAATGGAAAAAATCAAAAACTTTTATAAAAACTAGCCCTTTGTCGCCAAACCCATTTTTCACCCACCACCCATCGTATTTCTCCATTGACGTTTTCTTACCCTCACCTTCTCCGCTTTGACTATACTAAACTCGTTTAGTGTTTGTCCGCTTAGACTCGGGACACTAGCGCCCGCCTAGTCCGCGTTACGTTAGTCGCTACCGACTACGCGATCAACTCAGACGTCGAAACTCCATCCACTCCTTTTTCACCCTTACCTTTGCCGGCCAACTCCGACATTGACCGGAATTCTGTTCATACATCTTCACCTTCACCATCACCAACCTCTTCTTCCGCGATGTCAGGATTTAATCCGAACATCTCTTTGACTACCCCTGGATTGGCTCCACCTCCTCCGGAGACCAATAACCCACCACCACCGCCTGTTGTAGCGCCGCAGCGAATCGCGCTCCAGGATCGTTTCTATCCCACCCGTTCTGCACTTCCCACCTGCCTTTCTCTTCCACCGGCCAATGGGGATAATTTTGAAATTAAGCCCCACTTCATCAACATGCTTCCACGATTTCATGGGCTTGAATCTGAAGATGCCTATATCTTCATCAATAAATTTCAAAACGTTTGTGCCATGATGAAAACCACCCAGCTGTCGGACGATGCTATACGTCTACGGGTCATTCCGTTCACTTTATGCGATCTTGCTGAAAAATGGCTGTATAGCACCGCTTCCCACTCCATAACCAGTTGGGACGAGTTTGTTAAAGCGTTCCTCAAAAAATTCTATCCGAATCATAAAACCGCAAGGATTCGTAATGAAATCAACCAATTCTCTCAGCTTCCTTCTGAACCCTTCTGGAAGTGCTTTGACCGGTACAAAGACCTTCTTGTTCGGTGTCCTCACCATGGTATCGAGAGATGGAAACTTTGCCAAACCTTATACGAGGGCCTGAACCCAGCAACCAAGCAGTTGTTGGAAACCATCTGTCAGGGCCACTTCCTATCGAAATCTGACGAGGAAGCGTGGCAATTCTTTGACGACCTTGCGGAGCAAACGCTACAATGGGAGAGCACCAGACCGACTTCTTCTTCTTCTACCTCCACTTCTATCGGTCAGTCTAGGGTAGGAATTCACCAACTTGATGTCTCTATTGCAATGAAAGCTGAAATGGCTGCAATAACGAGAAAGCTTGAAGCGATAGAGAGCAAATTTTCTGCTCCTGCCCCTGTTCTTCCCCTTCATACCATTTGTGCTTGTTGTTCCGATCCTACTCACTTAACCGAAGAGTGTCCTCACAATCCACCATCGAAAGGACAGGATCAGGTTAATGCTGCATTTCAGCAAAGACCGAGGAATGATCCATACTCTTCCACCTACAATCCCGGTTGGAGGAACCACCCCAATTTCGCCTGGAATCAGAATCAATTCTAAGGCAACAATTTCCAGAGGCCCCCTCCTCCGCAACAACAAGCGCAACAACAAACTCAACAGCAGTTTCAGCAGCCCTTCCAACCCCAACCTTTTCAAAATCAGACGAACAACTTTGCACCCAACAATTCTTTTCCACCAAACAACTTTGTTCTGTCAAACAACGATAAGGTTTCCTCGCTCGAACGTGTAAGTCTACGCTAGCGCCCCGGCAGTCTACAGACGCCAAATGCGGAACAAAAAACTTTTAACTGGCGATATCGTATACTTTAACCCGGATATGCCATTATTGCTAAACTAACAAACTGTAAAGAGTGTAGAAAGGTTATACCGAACGATCCGAGTCCTTCGTTCTTTAACCATCATTCCACGCTCCGTTGCGGCTGCTCCGATCTCGTCGATCTCCGATTCCTTCGTCGAGGTGGCACCACGTCAACGATTCTTTAAACGGGCTCCCGCCTCTGACTCGAGGCAACTCGATCGTCAAGTTTGCTAAAAGAGACGACCAAGAATGATGTAGAGAATGAGTAGATGACTTTGTCTCACTTCGTCCAAATCCGTGGACGATCGGTTAATGAAGTTGCCGATGGAAATGAAATGGAACAAGAAATGAACTATGAAATTTCCATGCATCCAAAACTTTAGTCTTTTCTTTTTGCAACCATAATTTTCTCAAAGTGAGAGAGTGAGGGAGGAGAGAGAGGGTCGGCCACTAATAAGGAGGGGGGTGAGTGTAGGAGAGGTCAAGGGGGTGACCATAAAAGAAAGCTTCTCACTCAAAATATCCTTAAGAAAACAAGAAGCTTTAATGCTAAAGCATGAATCACTAATACACCTCATCAAGCCTTTAAAGCAACCAATGAAAACACAACACCAATTAATCCTAGTCACCTCATCTAGAACCTTCTAGAACCTTCTAGAAGCATGACTCACCTCATCTGAAGAAAAGATAAATCCGTCTTTAACCGAATGTTAAAAGACGGCTGATAGAAAACTGGAAACTGGCAGCTTCCAAAAGTGATCCCGAAACGACTTTCAGGATAACCCCGAACCTGTATAAATATACCCGTATTTGTATTACGACCGAATACAAATGCAACTGAGACAAAGATATTATACCTACTCAATATAGTACTCGGATCCGGCTTAAACCAAAGCCGACCAGTATCATCTGCCCGAAAAATAACACGTGCGTAAACGCATGTGCTTTTTCCGAACCCTGCCATAAAACCATACGGCCTCTACAACGTTTCGCCCGAACTTGGGAAACAGTCTGTGGGGAACTCTAATGACTCGTCAGTACCCTGGCAGTGGGTTTAACCACAAACCGTCAGCGGCACTAGCAATGCGTAACGGCTGCCCATGGACTGACCTCAAGGGATGCCGATGAGCGCACTCATCCGGAAAACCCTTCTGAGCCTAACAGTGACAATGTATATACAGTCCGGTCCGTTCGTCTATGAGTATCGCATATCTGCCTAGGGGGCTAGTAACGTCAGACCCCCAATAGCAGTATAAGTCGTGTCGGAGTGAAGCCCAATCACACCCTGAGATACTACTGGAGTACCTACCAGTAAATCTCCTGCCATGGACATGGACTTTGTGTAATGGCTCTCCTGGACACAGTACGACCTCGCCCCTAATACCGGGAGAGACGAATCCCCTGCCGATCCGCTCACGTGCCTCCATATGGCTCGGGACTGTACCCAAAAACTACCTGTTTGCACGACTCCTTTGAGCCGTGGTAGGGTAGAAATCAAAGCACAGTGGGAACTCACACGAGACAAATGACGACCTCAGGTCGATGAACTAACCTGTACACATGTCACCAGGGAACTGCTATCTGACGGTAGATATAATACTAACTAGCAGATTCCCGGCGAGTCCTATCCGGTGTACTCATAACCCAATGAGCACCTGTATACATCTTAGGTGATCCAACTGACACCAGTGGCTTGTGAGACCGGCCACCGCCCCTCTTCGGGGTCTCGACTGTACACACTAGTCTACTCCGGAGTATCGATGCCCTGTCTCGAAACTCCCACGACTAGGGACCACAATTAAGGATATGCGTATAAACCACCCAACTCTCACGTATATGATCGCCATCATACTGTTGGTGGTAAAGCAAGATCCTAAGGGCTCTATCAAAGTGTAACATGTAATCAGTCACCTGATCATGTACACGACTGATAAAGGCAAACCAGATAGCATACTATCATCTTGAGTAAGACGGTCCTACCGGTATAGGTTCTCCGCAATCATTGCAATCACGTACCTGTGATCCAATAATTGACTATGAGGGCACTATCTCCAACAATCTCCCACTTGCACTCAAGGCTAATTATTGCGATGTCGACTACTCACAGCCCGTGTGAAACCGAACATCCAACTCCTCTACTAATCAGTATCACAAAGCCCGTTTGTAAAACTATTGTGTTCGAGAAATAGCCTTAGTGAGTGGATCCGCCTAGAAGTTTCTTTCTATATCTCTCTTAATCTCAAGTTCGCGGAGAGAGCCATCTCCCGAATCGAGTAATACCTGTCTTAGAATATGTCTGGATATCTGATGGGACCTAGTTCATAAATGAACTCCAAATCCAAACTTCTTAGACTGTATCGATCACTGAACCTAATCAGTATCCGGCACCATGCCACCCACAGTATCCTCTTGGACCACCTGTCCACAATACTGTCCCTCTTCGTCAGAGGGAAAAACTATAACTCTGACAATCACTCTGTCAACCATGTCACCTTTGAAGCTTGGAATGATAACCGTCTCCCGAAAGAGGCTGCCGTCATCAAATCCGTAGAACATGTACTTATGTTCTAAAACTGCTTCCTTATGTTTCTCCAGGATTGGATTAATATAAACTTATTGCATCTAGTGCAAAAACGACATCTGGTGTGGTACTTGACATCTCATGATTGACTCAATTGCCTAAGCAAGTGATCTGCCAATCATGCACATCCCTCTCCCCTTTAGTCTATACGACACCTTTAGAGAGGGTGACTCCATCACCTGCAGGTACACCACCATGCTAGGAGTCAACTATTCCAAAAACCATTAGAATATCTGTCAAAGTACCCACATTGGGAAACTACCCAAATCCAGATCTAAAACCATAGATCTAGAAACCAGAATGTCAAATATTATATCCATATCCTGTCTGGAGAAACAACTGTGTGACGACCACAGTACAACCGATCGTAGTATAGGAATTTTACTTCCTACTCTGTGTATGTCATCCAAATACCATGACATCACACCCTACTACCTTTTTAACAGATCCATCCCCTATTCTGATTGAAGTCAAACCTATGACTGTCACATCAAAAAAATAGATGATCTATCTCCGCTATAACTGCTCAAGTCTATAAATAGACATAAACTACTTGCCCACCATGCTTCTGTTGCTCCCACTGACTACGACAACCCTCCTACCGGGTCTCATAACCTGGAACAACAGTAGTGTCAAGTCTGGGTAGATAAGAACCTCCCTATCACCGTCTTTGAGGCTACCGAAGTACCTCTCGGGTGTCTGAGGTTACCTACCATATCTGCGTAGTGGCTATTGGAGTGTCAAACCTGATTGAATATATAGGTCCTATTAAATTTTCCGTAATCGTTCGCGGTTCTGGAATCACTTCCAGTTCTACCATACTCCCACTACTGTTTTCTGAAAAAGATCCATTTTTACTAAAACTGTGGCAAGTCAAGAACAATATCACTATTGTTCTTCCAAATGGTAGAATATCAACCCTCGTCATAGCCAGGGTCAACCCACAAACAGCCATTACAGAAAACGTGCCCTGAGTTATTCAGAGTCTGGTTTTAAGCATAAGCTGGACAACTCCCCGTACCTTAATATCTTTTAAGGTACGATCCATTCTATATCCAATATAGAAACTTTGGCACTTATTTAATTGGAACCAAGATTCAATCTATGCAGCTGTCTCCAGTGCATATCAACTTAATGGAAAGAGGCTAATCAGCATTACTCAACTTAGGAATCCATCCAATTATTAGCAACCTGAAATAGAAAACAGGTTTCTCAAAACCATCACTATCATCTGAATACCAATCACAAGAATCTACATCTTCGATCTCTTTGAAGAATCCCGATACTTGTGACACCTGGTTCTCTACTTTATTCTTATACCCACAACTTCTCAAAACTTAGACCTTGTATTTCTACGAAACACTTGTCTAAATACTAGAGAAGTCATAAGTAAACAGAACATAGTACTATAACCTACCCCTTTGTCCTGATGGACACTGGACAACATACAATACTCTGTATAAGTCCGCTGAGTTGTAAGCAACTCAAAACCTGTGTATCGTAGGTTAAAAACTGTGCCCTGGCGATTTCCTCAAATATCACCAATTACAACGAATTCCGATATAATGAGGATGATCACCTAATTCCCAATATCTTACTCCCACTCATCATCTGTAAAACCATACAGATATGAGAATGAAACCTGATAAATACATACCCTTGGAGTAGGTGTCTAATCGGGAAAACAATTTTTCTTTAACAATGCACTGAAACATGAAAATGTTTCGTAGGGGTATCCTGGTATTCAGAGCAATGCCTCTTCCATAATCCAATTCATGACTTCAACCGTATATTTTATTGTCATCTCTCTAAATCCCTTTATTTGTCTTTAGTCGTTACCTTCTGTACATCATCGTTAGGCTAAATGGTTTTCTTCCTTCCCTACCGTTCGGCACCAGCCTATGGTTTGGAAGAAGACTATCCAGTAAGCATAATAGGTGTACCCTCCTAAACCAAGGAGTACTCGCATCTCGAGAGAAGGTGATGATAAAAGACAACTGAATAATACCTTATTCTTTTAAAGGTGAAATAGGAGTGGCGATGAAGTACGCGGTTTTGGTCGTGAATGATAACAGTCGCAATTTACTTTGCCCTCTTTCTAATCCCTTTATTTTGTCTTTACATATTACCTTCTGCACACCCTACTTAGGATAATTGGTTTTCTTCATTCCCTACCTTTCGGCACCAGCCTATGGTTTGGAATAAGACTATCCAATAAGCGTAATAGGTGTACTCTCCTAAACCAAGGAGCTCTCGCAACCTGAGAGAAGGTGATAATAAAAGACAACTGAATAAACCAATTCTATTTCTCCTGAACCTGGATCCATCCTCGAAGAAGTCCCTTCGAGTTCGTATATAACCATACGATGGATCTATCCAATGGAAGTGGATATCCGTAGTAATACGGGTGTTCTGAGAAATTCAAAGGGTAAAAGAAGGAGTGGCAATGACTTATGCAACTCAGACAATCCAAAAGCCAGTATTTTAAGAAGGTTCGGTTAACCTGGTCACTGAGTCATAGTCTAGGGTCGGTCAAAGGTCGCTGCCAAAGAGAGAAAGAAAAGAAACACTCTGCGTGCACTCTAACCTAGATCAGAATGGTCATCACTTTATCTAATCCGGAAACCTCCCACTGTCCTGTCAAATTCTCCTCCAAACCTAAAGAAGAATCAATCGGGATCACCCGAAGAGTAAACCAACTCATCAGTGGGAATCGGGATCCAACTCTCATCGCATGATAACGTGATGGAATGCATCCACGTTACTCATACTCCAGAAGGTATGCGCATACTTGGCAAGTTTCAGTTTCTTTAGAAACTCCCGATATAGTTTTTGCCCCATGCTCTTATGATCGTGACTAAGGGCCAGCCCATCATAAGTCACATGTCAAGTTCTTCCCATCATTATCTTGTTAATTTGAACCCACCCGTACTCGCCCTTGACTAAGGGCCAACAAGGCTGTACGACTGTCCCAAACCAACTCATCTATCTATGCAACATGTGAACACCCCAGCAGCTACCAATCACTATGTCCTAGCTAAGGGCTAGACCAACATAGCTTGAATACTACTGACCATTCATATGAAATGACGGAGGGCTACGGCTAGTTTTTGGCGAAAAACCTTTAACGTAGTGAACTTGATATCGCTGAAGGAACCTGATAGCTTTTTAAAATATAGTTGCGAAAACCTTTTGCTAAAGAGGTCACTCCCGGTAAAGGGATCTTGGCTCTTTCCTCGTGGAATGAGGTGCAGGATATTCCACTGAATACCGCTATGCAAAGCAACTTGTAATCGACTATAGTGAAGTTATTACGCTGACGCAAACTTCTGCCCAAGGGGTCAGTCCCGGTGAAGGGATATCGGCCCTTGCCCCGTCGAATGAGGTGCAGGATATTCCACTGAATACCGCTATGCATAACAAAAGGAAACGTCTTTGCAATAACACTTTTTAAATTTGTTCCAACAACTGTAAACAGGTTTGCTTTACTTTGCATTGATCAGAATCAACGCAGTCCCATCATTTAATCACACCAGAAAAGAACGAAAAATAAAATGTACGTATATGCCATCCGCATTCGTCACTGGGTCCCGTCATCACCCGTTAGGTTACTTAACTAACGACAGAGCGGGGACTGGACTAGCGCGGGTGTAAAACATATACAACATCTAATAGTATATAAACCAATATACAATAATCGCTCCAGGCGTGATAGTATGCAACATTACAGAAAAGTAATAAGCATCACAGAACAATACAGATAATCTGGATCCCCGGGTTTCACAGAGCCGCTGCTGAAACCCGACGTTCCCCTGTCGTGTGGATAGCCTGTGCAATGAAACCTAGACCCCTACGGGCGCGGCAAGTTACCAGCCAAAACCTGAAGCGAGGCAGCCCCCTACAGCATAGTGAATGGACCACCCAGCACTTCACGGAATCCGGTAATCTTGGGCACCCCTCCTTGGGTCAACCTGTACCCCCTACGAGTGCGGCGAATAGTCTGCCAATTCTAGAGTGGGACCCCTCTGCCTCTCAAAGCCATGAGATGCGGACCCGTTGCCCCCCAGAACCCGGCTATCCATGCACTCCGTCGCGGGGCAAAACCTAGTACAGTAATGAAAAATAGTACAATAGGTACATCGACCGCAACCTGGTCGTGCCCCAAAAGAATATTATACAACAGGCAGTAACGGCAGTCCACAAGTTGGACACTCGCCCCGCAATATCAAATGTACAAATAAACTCAAACTATACTACCATTGCACACTGCTATCCACCACGACAAATCCACAACTTCATAGCACAACACAGAACATCAACGCGAATGTCACGTTCGCAAACCCGTCGAAAAGAACTATAGCAATCAGACGCGGTTTACCGATCAAATGACATTCCCGGTCGGAGATATAATGTAAGCACTGTAAACTAACGTGTTTAAATTTCAATCGACCAAATATCAAAAAGTGGGCCCCACGACTTACTGGTGAACAGTAACAAAATCTGGGCCAAAACGATATTTACCAAAAACCACAAAATCCAACAGAGAACTCACTGTGAAAATTTGGGGCCACGATCTCACTGTTTGGCCGCGGAAGCGCGGTCAAACCATAGGTTTGACCGTGTTTCCACGGCTGTCTTATCGAATCACGTGCCCAAATTTCTACGTCGTTCTAATAAAAGCCTGAACAGTATTCTGAGATGTGTAGAAAAATTTTAGGAGGCCATTTAAAATCAACAGAAACTGTCAAATTGGAATTTTGCAATTTTCGATTTCCGGTTCGATCGATGTTTTAAACGCGTTAGCACAAGTTAGTATAGCAAAATGGTGAGGCTCTGATACCACTGTAAGTCTACGCTAACGCCCCGGCAGTCTACAGACACCAAATGCAGAACAAAAAACTTTTAACTGGCGCTATCATATACTTTAACCCGGATCTGCCATTATTGCTAAACTAACAAACTGTAAAGAGTGTAGAAAGGTTATACCGAACGATCCGAGTCCTTCGTTCTTTAACCATCATTCCACGCTCCGTTGCGGCTGCTCCGATCTCGTCGATCTCCGATTCCTTCTTCGAGGTGGCACCACGTCGACGATTCTTTAAACGGGCTCCCGCCTCTGACTCGAGGCAACTCGATCGTCAAGTTTGCTAAAAGAGACGACCAAGAATGATGTAGAGAATGAGTAGATGACTTTGTCTCACTTCGTCCAAATCCGTGGACGATCGGTTAATGAAGTTGCCGATGGAAATGAAATGGAACAAGAAATGAACTATGAAATTTCCATGCATCCAAAACTTTAGTCTTTTCTTTTTGCAACCATAATTTTCTCAAAGTGAGAGAGTGAGGGAAGAGAGAGAGGGTCGGCCACTAATAAGGAGGGGGGTGAGTGTAGGAGAGGTCAAGGGGGTGACCATAAAAGAAAGCTTCTCACTCAAAATATCCTTAAGAAAACAAGAAGCTTTAATGCTAAAGCATGAATCACTAATACACCTCATCAAGCCTTTAATGCAACCAATGAAAACACAACACCAATTAATCCTAGTCACCTCATCTAGAACCTTCTAGAACCTTCTAGAAGCACGACTCACCTCATCTGAAGAAAAGATAAATCCGTCTTTAACCGAATGTTAAAAGACGGCTGATAGAAAACTGGAAACTGACAACTTCCAAAAGTGATCCCGAAACGACTTTCAGGATAACCCCGAACCTGTATAAATATACCCGTATTTGTATTACGACCGAATACAAATGCAACTGAGACAAAGATATTATACCAACTCAATATAATACTCGGATCCGGCTTAAACCAAAGCCGATCAGTATCATCTGCCCGAAAAATAACACGTGCGTAAACGCACGTGCATTTTCCGAACCCTGCCATAAAACCATACGGCCTCTACAACGTTTCGCCCGAACTTGGGAAACATTCTGTGGGGAACTCTAATGACTCGTCAGTACCCTGGCAGTGGGTTTAACCACAAACCGTCAGCGGCACTAGCAATGCGTAACGGCTGCCCATGGACTGACCTCAAGGGATGCCGATGAGCGCACTCATCCGGAAAACCCTATTGAGCCTAACAGTGACAATGTATATACAGTCCGGTCCGTTCGTCTATGAGTATCGCATATCTGCCTAGGGGCTAGTAACGTCAGACCCCCAATAGCAGTATAAGTCGTGTCGGAGTGAAGCCCAATCACACCCTGAGATACTACTGGAGTACCTACCAGTAAATCTCCTGCCATGGCCATGGACTTTGTGTAATGGCTCTCCTAGACACAGTACGACCTCGCCCCCAATACCGGGAGAGACGAATCCCCTGCCGATCCGCTCACGTGCCTCCATATGGCTCGGGACTGTACCCAAAAACTACCTGTTTGCACGACTCCTTTGAGCCGTGGTAGGGTAGAAATCAAAGCACAATGGGAACTCACACGAGACAAATGACGACCTCAGGTCGATGAACTAACCTGTACACATGTCACCAGGGAACTGCTATCTGACGGTAGATATAATACTAACTAGCAGATTCCCGGCGAGTCCTGTCCGGTGTACTCATAACCCAATGAGCACCTGTATACATCTTAGGTGATCCAACTGACACCAGTGGCTTGTGAGACCGGCCACCGCCCCTCGTCGGGGTCTCGACTGTACACACTAGTCTACTCCGGAGTATCGATGCCCTGTCTCGAAACTCCCACGACTAGGGACCACAATTAAGGATATGCGTATAAACCACCCAACTCTCATGTATATGATCGCCATCATACTGTTGGTGGTAAAGCAAGATCCTAAGGGCTCTATCAAAGTGTAACATGTAATCAGTCCCATGATCATGTACACGACTGATAAAGGCAAACCAGATAGCATACTATCATCTTGAGTAAGACTGTCCTACCGGTATAGGTCCTCCGCAATCATTGTAATCACGTACCTGTGATCCAATAATTGACTATGAGGGCACTATCTCCAACAACGAAGTCTGGAGGCGTTGGTTAAACAATCGACTCAATCCACCGCCAACATCCAGTCTTCCATTCAGTCCTTAGTGCAACACACTGCCGCTCACGGGCAAAGCATCAAGACCACCGAGGCCCAGATTGCACAACTGAATGCGGCCTTAAGCGAGCGAGAAAAGGGGAAACTCTCGTCCCAGTCACTCCCAAATCTCGGTCACCCACATAATGTACATGTTGCTCTTGAACAACAGAACCATAATGTGAGTGCCGTGACCACATTGAGATCGGGAAGGATGCTGCAAAACAAAATTGGCACACGGATCAACGATGACACCCTGGCCGCTGCTTCTTCTTCTTCTTCTTCTTCTTCTTCTTCTCCTGCTTCTTTGTCTTCTGAGCCTATTCTCCGTTCTTCACAAGGCTCTCCTTCCTCTTCTTCTGCTCTGAATGGACCAACTTCTCACTCCACGAAAACACCTGTTCTGGGATCCATTCCAACTCCACAATCTCCTCCACAAGCATTAGACTCAACCAATTTTAAAAACGTCCCATTTCCAAACCGGTTGAGGTCTAATAAACAAAATCCACAAATGGAGAAGATTCTGGAGTTATTTAAGCAGGTTAACATTAACATTCCTCTTTTAGATGCCGTCCAATAAGTCCTGTCCTACGCGAAAATCTTAAAGGACTTGTGCACGAAAAAGAGGAAGTCTCAGGTGCCCAAGAAAGTTTTCTTGGCTAGTGCTGTGAGTGATGCTCTTACCCGATCTTTACCACAAAACGGAAGGACCCTGGCTGTCCTACGATTTCAATTACCATTGGGGATAAGAACATCAACCGCGCACTATTAGATCTTGGTGCCAGTGTTAACCTGCTTCCGTATTCAGTATACGAGCAATTAGGCGTAGGAGAGCTGAAACCCACACACTGCACTCTCCAAATGGCCGACCGATCGATCGTCCATCCTAGGGGTGAGCTAGAGGATGTGTTAATTAAAGTCGGGGACTTCATATTCCTCGTTGACTTCATTGTATTAGACACACAGCCTGTAGCTAACCCCCGGAATCAAATTCCAGTGATACTCGGTCGCCCATTCCTTGCAACCTCAAATGCTGTGATCAATTGTCGCAATAGTTCGATGAACCTCTCTTTTGGAAACATGACGATTGAACTCAACATTTTTAGGTTGGGGAATCAGCCCGCCGAACCTAATGCTCATATACTGGACGTCTGCTCGATCCAGGAGATCACCCCAGAAGAGTGTGAATTGAAGGAGTTTCTGTTCGAACACGATAACCTTAACGCCACTAGTGCGTTCCTCTTCGAACCTGCTGCTGTTTCTGCACCCGACAACGACTACGAGTGTTTCACGTTCTCGAACGATCTTAGCCGCTCACAACCCGAGTTTGAATCCTTCGAATTTCCGGATGAGTTACCTGAACCATCCAACTCGGTCGCCTATACTCGTTTTGAACCTTTGCTGGAGTCCTTTGAGTTCGAGACCTCTGCACCAATCTTGCCTTCAATCGTTTCTCCTCCATCGCTCGAACTCAAGCCTTTGCCGTCTCACCTTAAGTATGCTTACTTAGGTGAAAACGAGACCCTCCCTGTCATCATTTCGGCTTCTCTAGCTCCAGAGCAAGAGAAAGCCCTTCTTGCGGTCTTGCACAGCAACAGGAAAGCTTTTGGTTAGTCCATGGCGGACATCAAGGGGATTAGTCCCCTGATCGTTGAACATCACATTCATCTGATGGATGATGCCAAACCAGCCCGGGATCCACAAAGACGTCTCAACCCAGTCATGAAAGAGGCTGTGAAGAAGGAGATCGTAAAATGTCTGGATAGTGGTATCATTTACCCTATCTCTGATAGCCAGTGGGTTAGCCCCATTCACGTTGTCCCCAAGAAATCAGGTATAACGGTCATAACCAACGAGGCGAACGAGTTAATCCCTACTCGCACCCAAACTGGGTGGCGAGTATGCATCGATTACAGAAAACTCAATGTCGCAACGCGGAAAGACCACTTTCTGCTACCTTTCATTGACCAAATGCTTGAACGATTGGCCGGACACGAGTACTACTGCTTTCTTGATGGCTACTCCGGCTATAATCAGATTCCCATCGCCGAAAAAGACCAGGACAAGACCACATTCACTTGTCCTTTCGGCATGTTTGCATATCGTCGCATGCCCTTTGGGTTATGCAATGCGCCCGCTACCTTCCAGCGGTGTATGATGGGAATCTTCTCAGACATGGTGGAAAAATTTCTGGAGATTTTCATGGATGATTTCTCCATCTTCGGCGATTCCTTCAACGAGTGTTTGCTGCATCTTGACGCTGTCCTTACCCGATGTAAGGACAAGAATCTCACTTTGAATTGGGAGAAGTGCCACTTCATGGTGCGCGAAGGTATTGTCTTAGGACATATCATCTCGCAAAATGGCATAGAGGTTGACAAAGCGAAGATTGAGGTCATTTCCAATCTCCCTCCTCCCAGATGCGTCAGAGACATCCGAGCCTTCCTTGGCCATGCCGGTTTTTATAGACGGTTCATCAAGGACTTTAGCAAGATTGCTAGGCCCTTGACTCTTTTGCTGGCCAAGGATACGCCATTCGACTTCAACTCGAGTTGTGTGACTGCATTCGAGTCATTGAAAAGCTCACTCACTTCTGCTCCCGTTCTTTCTTCTCCTGACTGGACGCACCCATTCGAGATTATGTGCGATGCATCCGACTTTGCCATTGGTGCTGTCCTTGGACAACACATCAACAAAATGCCGCACGTAATCTATTATGCGAGCCGAACCCTGAACGATGCCCAACTCAATTATACAACAACTGAGAAGGAATTCTTGGCTGTTGTATTTGCTTTAGAAAATTTTAGGCCCTACCTCATCGGCTCTCCAGTCATTGTCTACACAGACCATTCTGCTCTGCGCCATCTTTTTGCGAAGAAAGATGCAAAATCTCGGTTAATACGTTGGATCCTCTTGCTTCAAGAGTTTGACCTTGTCATTAAGGACAAACGAAGATGTGAAAACGTAGTTGCCGACCATCTCTTACGACTTCCTTCTTCGCCTTCGCTTCCAATTCCGATCAACAACGTTTTCCCGGATGAACAGCTCTTGACAGTATCTTGCGAACCCTGGTTCGCAGATATTGTGAACTATTTGGCCACAGGATTACTACCGACTGAATGGTCAAGTCAGGACAGACTTCGTTTCTTATCCCAAGTAAAACACTTTTACTGGGATGAACCCTATTTGTTCAAGTACTGTCCCGACCAGATTATTCGTCGGTGTGTCCCTGACGATGAATTCAAGAGTGTGCTGTCGTTTTGCCACGATCAAGCATGTGGCGGGCATTTTGGCCCCAGAAAGACAGCTGAGAAGATCTTGCAATGTGGTTTCTACTGGCCACAACTCTTCAAAGACGCTCATGACTATTGCAAGACTTGCTCCCGGTGCTAACACATGGGCCGGATATCCCGGAGGAACGAAATGCCGCTCCAACCGATCTTGGTTGTGGAGATTTTCGATGTTTGGAGGATAGATTTCATGGGGCCGTTTCCCAACTCTTTTGGGAACTTGTACATCCTTCTCGCTGTTGATTACGTCTCTAAATGGGTCGAGGCTGTGCCCAGCTGGACTAACGAGGTTTCTTAAAGAAAACATTTTCTCCCGGTTTGGGCACCCCCGAGCGATCATTAGCGACAATGGAAGTCATTTCTGCAATAAGACTTTCGAGGCCTTGATGCGTAAATACTCCATTAATCATAAGCTCTCTACGCCCTACCACCCCCAAACCTGCGGGCAGGCCGAAGTATCAAATCGGCAAATCAAGCAGATACTGGAGAAGACAGTTTCCAAGAACCGAAAAGATTGGTCGCTGAAACTCACTGATGCCCTTTGGGCATTTCGAACCGCATATAAGACCGATCTTGGCATGTCTCCCTATCGGCTTGTGTACGGAAAAGCTTGCCACCTACCTGTCGAAATAGAGCATCGCGCATTTTGGGCGATAAAGGAGTTGAATCTGTCTCTCGAAGATGCGGGCAGCCATCGGAAGCTGCAACTGAACGAACGGAGCGAGCTTAGGGATGAGGCTTACGATAACACGGTTGTCGTTAAGAACCGAACGAAGGTGTTTCACGATAAACACCCTTTGCGCAAAACCTTCGTACCTGGTCAGCAGGTACTGCTTTACGACACCCGACTACACTTCCATCCAGGAAAGCTCAGATCTCGCTGGAAAGGGCCGTATTTTGTGCGGAATGTGTATCCGCAGGGCGCTGTGGATTTGGAAAATCCAAAGGACGGTTCATTTTTCAAAGTGAACGGACACCGACTAAAACCGTACCTTAGCGCCGAACCAACAGAGGAGCTCCTGGTCTTACAGGAGCCGGTTTACCCTGCATAATCTTCCTCTGCCTACCACCAAACTTCGGTTATCCAGCCAAGAACAGTGGACACTGTTCCAAATAAGTTTGGGGGTATGTATAAACCATTTTGTATCTATTTGTGGATATTCTTTTCCATTCTTTTTCTTTTTTCTTTTCTTTACAAACGAAAACAAAAAAAAATTGTGTATCGCTAACCGACAATTTTGACCCTTCCAATGATCTCTTCATGCAATAACTGTGAGGACACTGTCCAGTTTAAGTTTGGGGGTACGCTCGGTATGCATTTCTAACCTTCGCATTCATATATATATTTTGCATCTGCATACTAAAATCCATAAAATCCATAAAAATCTGAAAATTTTCTAAAAACATAAAAACTTTTTATCAAGTTAGCTAGTGGGAGGACTCTGATTCAACATTTCGACGGTTTTGTTTGAGAAAATAAGAATAACTAAATCTTATTTTTAGATTTTGAAAACCTGAAAGATAACTCTCCTTTGAAGTTAACTATAGCTGATATACGTCTTTACATCACACTACACGTGTCGTGAGTTTTTGGGAATTAGATGACAAGTCTTTTAGGTCGAAAAACTTATAAATGGATAAATGATTTTCTGAGAATCAAATAGGTTTGTTCTGAAATAAGTAATATCAAGAATAGTTTATGAAGTGAGTGAATATGAAGGAATGTTATTGATGCCTTAATTGGAACTAAGTCTGAAAAATAACCCATCTGAAACTTGATTGGAATGATTACACACCGAACCCACTAAACACGTCTTTTATCCAAAAAATAATTGAAATGCCGGTTATATCTCCGTTCGTATTAAATCATCATGATTTTCATGCCAAACTATCTTTTGTTTTTGGACCTAGGTAACTTGAGTAATTAAGTCCGCTGGGGTGTTTCTACACCTAATGCCCTAAAACCAACTGGTTTGGGTGCATTGGCCCAAAGCTCGCTAAGAAGCCTAGAAAGTCCAGATTAAAACAAAGTCAAGCAAGTGTTCTCTCTGAGTTAAAATTCCTAACGGTTCTTTGTGTGAGAATAATCTTGATAAAAGACAGGCTTTTATAAAAATTTTAGCGGAGATATGAAGGTTTTATTCTATGATAAAGACTATTGCACGTTCACGGAGGTGTGTATGAAATGAAAATAAGAAAAAGGTGGAGTGAAAAATAAGACCTAGTTTCCTGTTAAGGAAAATAGAAATTCTAAAGTTGAAACTTTACTGGAAAACGAAACTTAAAAAATGCTTAACTCTTTATAAAACTTATGTGATCCTTTCAAAATTTTATCTGGGCTTTATTGTGTGACATGATGACGTAAATCGATCCTTCTGGAAACTTAACGACACTATTTGCTCTGCACGTAAAGACATATAAAATCTGTAGTCAAATAAGAAGCGAGGTGTGAAAAATAAAGGTTCGATAGTCTAGACTTAGGATAATAGAACTGTTATTTTCTGAAACAAAACTTTAGGGTTTGAATCTTAGTTATTTTACAAAACCAACTTGACCGGATTTTATGGGTAGTATCCGCTGAAAACCATCAGGAGACAACACTCCTCCTACTAGGGACACCTAGAGGTTTAACGGCTTATTGCACATGCTCAGTGCAATCGCATTCCCGGCGAAAGTGAGGTTAGGATTTTTTGTGAATAAATTGGCTTTGCTCGGGACGAGCAAATGATAAGTTTGGGGGTATTTGTTCATATCAGATTATTGCATTTTTATACCGCCCAATTTTTATCATATTGCTTATCGGTAGGTACTCTTGAGCCGTGTTTGCCAGTCAATTGCAGGATACAGGTTCTCGGCTCTTAACGGTGAAATTCATGGAAAAACACGACAAAATCCGGGTTCCTGCCAACCACAGATAAAACACGGGTCTCCGCTCTTTATCCGTCTGTTGCCACACACCAGTTTAAGAGACAAAATTGCAAATCAATGTCATTTTCATGCACAAGGCTCAATGACAACACAAGATCCAAGAAATCTACACGGAGCTCGAGGAAATCATGACAAAAAGATCTACATCAAATCACCTTTTGGTCAACAGAAATTCTGGAAAAATCGTGAAGAAAATCTGAGAAAACACATATACCAGAATAAAGGACATAGAAAACCAGGGAAGAACAAGAAAACCGAGACACCAACTCACCTATACGGCCGCGGAACCGCGGCCAATAGGGGGTCTAGGCCGCGGTTCCGCGGCCGTACTGGTGCCTCACTTGATGGGTTTTCAGGGGTTGTTTGGTCTTTTCATGTTGGTTCAGAATGTTGCCCTAGATTTCCATCTCCCTGCCTATAAATAGTCTACAACCTTGTGAAGCCAAGGGTGCTTAATCTTGTATTTTTAGGTTTTAGAATACTTGTTCTTCTTCCTCTTCTCATCTCTTCTCTATTGAAAAACTTGTAATGAGCTTTTATGAGTGAAGAATGATGAATAAAGAAGTTCCTTTTGTTATTATACTTGTCTTGTTCTTTAGTTAAATTATTATTGCTTGTAATTTTCATTTGTTAACGTAGTTGTTGTTATTTGTGTTTGTTTCTTTCTTGTCTCTTTTCCTTTATCCTTAAACAACCATGATGCTTACGCTTGATCCTTGCCGAGGTGAGGTCGCAAATAGCTAGTTGTTATCTTCTAATCTCCTTCTTTCTATCTTCCTCTTTTGTTTTATTTTCTTTTCGTTATGATGTGTGAGTAGTTTCCATACCTGTTAGGGTAGGATAATGGAAGTTTTAGAGAAGGAAATCTCTCTCACTCTTTCCTTGCCCAACATCTCAAATCGACTCCCGTTAATTGAACCACAATCCGCTCCCTTCGGCACCCTATCTTACATGATAGCGGTGATTCCGTAGTGATACCGGTTGTGGTTGAATTAACCGGAGGTTATGGATAAGAGCCAAGAACGGACGGACAAGCACCAAAAGGAAGAACTTAAGCATTGGAAAGCCTAGCTTATACTCGCAAGTTCCTTCCTAGTCGTGCTAATCCCCGTTGTTGCCGATTATCGTAACACCGATATTAAGAGTGGCAACGAAAGAAGTGAGCGACTCCTAACGCAAACTAACCTAATCCTAACCCTAACAAGCTCTCTTTACACTCATTTTAACAATTAGTTAATCACAAACAAATCTGGAAAATTGGACTAAACTCGTTAAAACACATAGAAAAAGATTCCCATCTCCCTGCGGACGACCCGTACTCAACCGGCTAGCTACAAGCGAAACCGTTTTGATTGCGGTAATTAACTAAACTTGAACACGCAGAATCTCTACCAATCAGGTGCTTAGTAGAGACTGGGTACACTGGACGGACTCGCCGAGAACTCCCAGATGGTATTATACCTTACGTCAGATGGCAGTTCTCTGGTGACATTGGTACATGTTAGTCTGTAGACCCGAGATCGTCATAGAGTCTTGTGTGATTCCCACTGTGCATTGATTTCCATCATACCATGTCCAAGGGGGCGTGCAAAAAGGTGGCTTTTGGGTACAGTCCCGAATCACATGGAGGCAATGAGCGATAGGAGGGGTTTTGTCTCTCCCGGTATAGGGAGTTGATGTTGCGCAGTGCTCGATTGGCTATAACAGGAAGTCCTTGGCCAAGGCTGTTTTAGGGATGTACTGGTAAGTGTTACCAGTAGTTTATCGACCAGTTATGAGCCTCATATCGACACGACTTATCGAGTTATTGGGGTCTGATGTTTACCACCCCTAGACGAGATATGCGACATATCAGACGAACAGACCGGACTGTACGGTTGTGTTACTCGTTGGATTCACTGGAGTGTGAGCGGGCTTGCCCGTTGATCTTCTGATCGCTCAATACCCGGGTGGCCGTTACGTTTAGCAGACCGCTTGCGGCTTGTGGGTGTTTGATATGATCATCACCTGCTGCCGGCGTATTGACGAGTCTTTAGAGTCCTACACAGGGGTTTCCTGGCTCAAGCGAAACGAAATAGGAGCGCATATGAGATATGTGCGGGACCGAGAATAATACCAGTATGTGATACTGTATTCTATTCTCGCGATATGTGACATCGATCGGTTATATGCGATATAGCCGGGTTATCGGATCAAGTGTTGATTCGATAAGTTGTTACTATTGATATTAGTCGGTTATATGCGATATGACCGGATCGTTAAATCAAGTGTTGATTTAATGATTTAATGTATAATTATATATTTGATATATTACTTTACATTAACTAGTATTGGTTCACTTAAGATTGATTTTCTCACTTGAATGTGCACATTGTTTATATGTGATATATGCAAGTGTACATGTTTGTATCATGCTTGATGATACAAACAAGTTGTGTGTATGAGACTTGAACCATATCAAGGTTAGATTAGGGTTTACTATTTTCCTAGCAAATAACAAAAGAATTGAGACTTTGGTCAAAGTTATCAAGCTTCATGAAGCTTGATAAGCATTGACAAAGTCAACCCTTTTGTCATTTGTGTAGGATATTAGTTAACCCAACCCTTAACCTAATGGTTTGGTTAATTCTCTACATGAGTTAAGCATGAGGGCTTAACTCAACCATGGTGCCATTATTTGTTGGATAATTTTTCATTTGGATATAATTCTTTTCTTCTTCTTCATCTTCATCAAGCTTGAAAAAGCTTGCTAGCTCCAATGGCATCATGAGAAAAAGAGTGAGAAATCCAATTCTAAAGTGAACCCACTTCCTATTTCTTCATCCTCTACCACTTGCCATGTAGTATAGGGTGTTCTCTTCACAAAGTTTTTGACCAAGTGAAGGAATAGCTTGAGTTTGAGTCTCCCCGACGTAGATCATCTTCGGCCTCGAAGTCAATGACCTAGCCCGATCATTTCTCTGATGTAACCATCTCTAGAGTCCGGGATCCGATGATCGCAGCGGAGGGACGTCTACACGGAGCTAAAGAAGCGGTGGACCGGATCTACAAAGGTTGTAATCCCTTTCACTTTGCAATAAAGTTGTTTCTTGCTTGCTTTTCGCCTTAACTTCTAGTTAACGATCTTCATTAGGGTTTCTCGGCACCGGAAAGTTTTTGTTTGGCATGGTTGATGCCTTGTGGAACCTCCTTAGTGTGCCTAGGAATTCTACACATCATTTGTCTTGTGTGAGTTCCCACTGTACTTTGATTACTACCCTACCACGTCTCAAAGGAGTCGTGCAAACAGGTTTTAGTTGGGTACAGTCCCGAGCCACATGGAGGCAGTGAGCGGATCTGCAGGGGTTCGTCTCTCCCGGTATTGGGGGTGAGGTCGCGCTGTGTCTACGAGAGCCATTACACAAAGCCCTCGGCCGAGGCAGGAGATTTACTGGTAGGTATTCCAGTAGTATCTCAGGGTGTTCTGGGCTACACTCCGACATGACTTGTACCGCTTTTGGGGGTCTGACATTTACCAACCCCCTAGGACCGCCATGCGATACTCATAGACGAACGGACAGGACTGTACGGATATTGTCACTGATAGGCTCAGTAGAGTGTCAGGATGAGTTCGCTCATCGACGTCCCTTTTGGTCAATAGCTGGTGGCCCGTCATGTATGGCTAATACCTCTGACGTGCTAGTGGTTAAATCCACAGCCATAGTATTGACGAGTCTTTAGAGTCCACCACACACTCAGTTACTCAAGTTTCGGGCGAAACGCTGTAGAGGCCGTATGGAGATATGGCAGGGTTCGATCAGATACGTGCGGTATTGCACGGATCTTGATCGGACGGTTTTTACTAGCCGGTTTTGGTTTAAGCCGGATCCTAGTATTAGACAGTGTAGATTTTGTCTCGTTGCATTTGTATTCAGTGGGAATACAAATGCGGGCATGTATATGCAGTAGCGGAGTTTTCCTGTAATTTATTACGGGATCGGTTTTCTGAAGTTGCCAGTTTGCATTCCGTTCCGGCCAGTTTTCCTTCCTTCCCGGCCGGACTTTTCTGATGGAGGGGGTTATTTGCAAGTTTGCAAATAACATTTTGTGGAGGGGTTTTCTTGATTTTGTGGCTTCATCATGAGATGCTTTTTCCATCTCATCCATTGCTTTTATTATGATAAGATGAGATTAGAAATGAGAGGAGAGTTGATGTGAGGCTTGCTTTTGATATGGTCACCATTTTCTATCTCCTACACTCACCTCCCTTGTATATTCTCTCCACCATTTTGGTTAAGGGGGGGCCGGCCACTATAGAGGGGAGAGAATGAGAGAGTTGTTTTTCTTGGTATGGAAATTATTCATCTCATTCCTCATGCTTGAAAAATACATACACCTTCATCCTCTCCAAAGTTCTTTCTCCTCTCCATCATCTCTATGGCAACTTCATACCCGCATCGAGACATGCTTTCTACACTACAACCTACAGTACGCTTGGACGCGTCGGCTAGCCAACTTCGCGCCCGAGTTGCCTCGGTCCAGAGGTGGGAGCCCGTAAAAGAATCCGGCTACGTGGTGCCCTTTTCGACGAGGAGGTGACGGACGGAGATTCCGCGGGAGATCGGAGTGGAGACGAAGACCGGAGGACACGGATCGCTTGGTATAACTCTCTTCCCATCTCTTGTTAGCTAGTATAGGTTAATGGTTACGATCCGGGTTTTATTGTCCGCGGTAGCGCCAGTTTAAAAGTTAAGAAAAATTTTGATTCCGCATTTTGTCCTCGGTAAGACGGCCGGGGCGCTGCCGTGGCGCAACAGGATGGGTATAACGTCGTTCTAAACTAGCTTTAGAAGTACACGTGTATATGACTCTGCCAGAGGATTGTTATAGTCAGTGTCTATTTATAGACTAAACCAGGTATAGCGGAGATAGATCATCTATTTTTGATATGACAGTCATAGAGTTTAACTTCATCAGAATAAGAGATGGATCTGGTAAGAAGGTAGTGGGGAGTGATGTCCTGGTATTTGAATAACATGCACTTAATAGGAAGAGATCTTCCTATACTACGATCGGTTATACTGTAGTTGTCACAAGGAGTTTCTCTATATAGGATCTGGATAAAATATCAGAGATTCTGGTCACTAAATCTATAGTTTTAGATCTAGATTTGGGAAGTGTCCCAACTCAGGTATTTTGACACTATTCTAAAGTGTTTTAGAATGGAAGACTCCTGGCGTGGTGATGTACCCACAGGTGATGGAGTCACCCACACTAAAGAGATGTCTTTTAGACTGATGAGGAGAGGGATTTGCATGATTGGCATATCACTTGCTTAGGCAATTGAGTCAATCATGAGATGTCAAGTACAACACCTAATATTGATTTTGCACAGGCTGCAATAAGTATATATTAATCCAATCCTGGAGAAACGTTGGGAAGCGGTTATGAACATAAGTGGATGTTCCTGGTATATGGTAACGGCAGCCTCCTTCAGGAGGCGGTTATCATTTTAAGCTTCCAAGGTGACCAGGATAACAGAGTGGCTATCAGAGTTATAGTTTTCCCTCTATTGAGGGGAAGTATGTTGGACAGGTGGTCCAAGCGGATACTGTGGAAGGCATGGCGTAGGATACTGATTAAATTCAGTGGCTGATACAGTCTAAGAAGTTTGTTGGATTTGGAGTTCATTTGTGAACTGCGTCCTATCAGATATCCAAACAAATTCTAAGACAGGTATTGCTCATTTCAGGAGATAGACTTTCTCCGCCAAGTAGAGATATAGAGAGATAAAGATAAAAACATTGGAGCGGATCCACTCACTGAAGCTATTTTTCGAACGCAATAGTTTCACAAACAAGCTTTGTGAGACTGATTAGTAGAGAAGTTGGGTGTTCGGTATCACACGGGCTGTGAGTATGCGACACCGCAATAATTAGCCTTAAGTGAAAGTGGGAGATTGTTGGCTATAGTACTCTCAAGGCAATTATTGTAATCGTAGGCAGATGATTATGATAATTGAGGGATGACCTATATGGATAGAACAGTCTTACTCGAGATAATAGTATGCTATCTAGTTTGCCTTTATCATCATGTATATGCATTATATAGTATTATAGATCACTATTACATGATGATAAAGCCTATAGGATTCTTTCTTGACTACCAGCATTATGATGGTGATTATATACGTGGGAGCTGATTGGTCTATAAGCACATCCTTAAATGTCCCTAGTCGAGGGAGTATCGAGACTGGGCATTGATACTCCAGAGTAGACTAGTGTATACTTATCGAGACCCCAACGAGGGGCGGTGGCCGGTCTTACAAGCCATTGATGTCAGTTAGTCACCAAAGATAGTATACAGGTGCTCATTAGGTTATGAGTACACAGGATGGACTTATCGAGAACATGCTAGTTGGTATTATACCTATTGTCAGATAGCAGTTCCCCGGTGACATGTGTACAGATTAGTCTGTCGACCTGAGATCGTCATTTGTCTTGTGTGAGTTCCCACTGTGCTTTGATTAATACCTTACCACCGCTCAAAGAAGTCGTGCAAACAGGTTTTAGTTGGGTTCAGTCCCGAGCCACATGGAGGCAGTGAGCGGATCGTCGGGGATTCGCCTCTCCCGGTATTGGGGGTTGATGCCGCATAGTGCACGGGTGGCCATCACCAGAAATCCTTAGCCAAGATAGTCGAGAATGTTAGTTGTATGTATGCCCTAGAGGCCAGTATTGTACAGATGATGTTAATTAACCTTAAGAAAATCTCTCGTTGAGAGATTCCAATTGATTTAATTGGTCTCAAAATTGAGTTGGGGAATTTTACCCACCATTGGATTTTTGATCCAAGGACTTCTGTTTTACAGAATATGTTGTTTTTGTTTTTAACAAGATTGGGAAAATATTTTCCTATATACATAATTTATTCTGTCAAGTGATAATTTTTAATCACCATTGGACTTTTAATTCAAGGGTTCTCTGTTTTACAGAGAGTAATCTTTCTCTCTCTCTTTTTGTTTAGAAAGATTGAGTGAATAGATTCCCAAAATAGAATTTTATTCTATTATTGGATCATTGATCCAACCGAGAGTATCTTTCTTATTTAGAAAGATTTGGAAGATACTTTCTCCTAATAGAATTTGATTCTATATTTTGATAATTTATCATCTTCGTTGAATCTTTGATCCAACAGATATGTTTAACAGAGAGTATCGCAACTTTTTGTTAGAGAAACGTAGAATTTAATTCTAGTTAGGCGCCGGCGCTCACGTATTGTGCACGTGGGCGCCACTTAAGAATATAATTCTTAAGATGGATGATCACCATCGCCCATCTCATACGCTTCTCGACCCATGAGATGGACGATGGATGATCCCATATCCATTGGTGTTTGACATCAGAGGTGGTATTCGGGTGCTCAGTGGACACTGGGTACACTGGACGGACTCGCCGAGAACTCCCAGATGCTATTATACCTCACGTAAGATGGCAGTTCTCTGGTGACACTTGTGCAGGTTAGTCTGTAAACCCGAGATCGTCATAGAGACTTGTGTGATTCCCACTGTGCTTTGATTTCCACCTTACCACGTCCAAGTGGGCATGCAAAACGGTGGTTTTTGGGTACAGTCCCGAGTCACATGGAAGCAATGAGCGATAGGAGGGGTTTCGTCTCTCCCGGTATTGGGGGTTGATGTTGCGCTGTGCTCGATTGGCTATAACAGGGAAGTCCCTGGCCAGGGCTGATTTAGAGATTTACTGGTAAGTGTTACCAGTAGTTTATCGACCCGTTATGAGCCTCATATCGGCATGACTTATCGGTTGTTGGGGTCTGACGTTTACCACCCCTAGACTTGATTGCGATATATCAGACGAGGAGACCGGACTGTACGGCAAGTGTTACCGTTAGGCTTTTACAGGTGTTGGAGCGGGCTTGCTTGCTAATCTTCTGATCGCTCAATACCCGGGTAGCCGTTACGTCCAGCTAGTCCCGCTGACGGCTTGTGGGTGCTTGATGTGATCATCGCCTATTATCGACGTATTGACGAGTCTTTAGAGTCCTACATAGAGGTTTTACTGGCTCAGGAAAAACGAAATAGGAGCGCATATATGATATGTGCGGGACCGAGAATAATACGTGTATGTGATACCGTATTCTATTCTCGCGACTTTTTGTATCGGTCGGTTATATGTGATATAGCCGGGTTATCGAATCAAGTGTTGATTCGATAAGTCGATACATTGGATGTTAGTCGGTTATATGAGATATAAATGGATTATTAAGTCAAGTGTTGATTTAATAATTTAGTGTATAATTGTATATTAGATATACTAATTTACATTAACTAACATTTGTTCACTTAAGGATTTTTCTCACATGTGCACGACTTTAATATATATGTGATATATATTAAAATGTGTTTTCTTTATGTATCATGGTTGTTGATACATCATTCATGGATGTGTAGGACATACACCATTCTATTTATTATGGTTGGTTACAATTATTTAAGGTAATAACAAAATTAGTGGAGATTTGGAAAGAGCATGAAACTTGTAGAAGCTTGCTTTGCTTTGACAAAGTCCACTAACTTTGTCTTTACTTTAGATTTTTGTTGACCTAACCATTTGGATTATCCATGGTTATGTCTCTACATGAGTTAGTATATGATACTCACTCACCCATGGTTAGCTCACTCACTTGATCATTATCCTCATCTCATTATTTGTTCATCTTCTTCCTTGAGCTCAAAAGCTCTCTAGGTTTTGATTAAGTGAGAAATAAATGTGAGATAAATAATTCTACGGTGTATCCACTGTAAGTGCACAGCAGCTCCCCGGCCGTCTTTACGAGGCCAAAATGCGGAATCAAAAACTTTTCTATAAACTAGAACCGGCGCTACCGCGTACTTCGAAACCCGGATCGGGCCATTAAACTAATCCTAGCTAACAAGAGAAGGGGTAGAGAGATATACCGAGCGATCCATGTCCTTCGGTCTTCTCGTCGTCATCCCGATCTCCCTGTGGAATCTCCGGTCTTCATCTCCTCGTCGGAAGGGCACCATATCGCCGGGTTCTTTTACGGGCTCCCACCTCTGGACCGAGGCAACTCGGGCACGAAGTTGGCAAGTCGACGTGTCCAAGAATGCTGTGGGATAGTGTGGAACTATATGTCTCCTGGGGTTATAGGATGTTGCCTTTTTGGAAGTGGGAAAGGAGATGTGAACTTTTTGATGAACTTTGGAATTTTTTGCAAGGAAATGAGACTCATTTCCCCTACCAAAAAAATGGATAGCCCCCTCCCTTATTGTGGCCGGCCATACATCAGAGTGAGAGAGGGAGTGAGTCAAAAATAATGCTAGAGAGAGAAAAAAAAGGTCATCATGAAGAATAATGATCACCAAACAAAGTCCAACACTCCATCAACCATCTGTTAGTGTATATGCCCTAGAGGCCATTACTGTATCATACTAGTATGTATATTACTTGATGGAAGCTTGGGATATTCACAGTTGTACAGACAATCTTGCTCAATATAGTAGTATGCTACTTGGTTTGTCTCTGCTTTAATGTGTACATATGTGTTTATTTATTATATCACCTATACGCATTAGTAGAGCCCTTAGGATCTTTGCTTGATTACCGGCGTTGTGATGGCGATCACACTCGTGGGGGCTGGGTAATCTACAAGCACATCCTTATACACGTCCCTAGTCGTGGGAGTATCGAGATAGGGCATCGATGCTCCGGAGTAGACTAGCGTATGCGCTTCTCATCCCAGCACGGGAGACGGTCTGTCCCACAGCCGTCGGTACGTCGTACATGAGATAGTATGCGGGTGCTCGTTAGGTTACGAGTACACTGGACAGGACTCGTCGGGAACTGATGGTTGGTATTATACCTATCGTCAGTTATCAGTTCCCAGGTGACATGAGTACAGCTTAGTCCGCTGACTTGACACTGTCACTTCGCCTCGAGTGTGTTCCTACTGTTCTTTGATTGCTACCCTACCACGGCTCTACTGAGTCGTGCAAACAGGTAGTAGTTGGGAGCAGTCCCGAAGCACTTGGAGGCAGTGACGGTTAGACAGGATTCGTCTCTCCAGGTATTGGGGGTTGACATCGCGCTGTGTCCAGGAGAGCCATTACACGAGTAGTCCCTGGCCAGGGCAAGAGAGATATACTGGTAGGTTTCCAGTGTTATCTCAGGGTGTTCTGGGCTACACTCCGACACGACTTGTACCGCTATTAGGGGACTGACGTTCACCGCCCCCCTAGGCCCGCCATGCGATGTATCAGACGAACAGACCGGACTATACGGAGACTGTCACATACAGGCTCAGTAGGAGTGCAGATGGGGTTCACCTCGTCAGTTTTCTTATCGACATCTACCTGGGGACCGTTACGTACAGCTAGTGCCGCTTGCGGTCTGTGGTTAAACCCACTGCCAGCGTAGTGTCGAGTCTTCAGAGTCCCACACAGAGAGCTATTCGCCTTTAGGCAAAATGAGTAGAGGTCGCATGGTTTTGCGACAGGGTTCGTTCGCATCCGCGCACTTGTGCACGTTTGCTGTCCGGACAGTTTATACTAGCGGGCTTTGGTTTAAGCCGGATCCTAGTATATGATTTGAGATTGGTTTTTCTCAGTGTATTCGTGTTCCTCGGATCACGAATGCGGGTGCGTATGCACAGTTGCTTGAGATTGGGGAGAGGACCTTGTTTAGGGTTAATGGCTATTGTCATTTTATTAACCCTATTGCTTATGTGTGTATTATAGTTAATTGATAATTAGCTTAATAATTGTGCATGGTTGTTGTTGTTGACCGTTTGACTTCATTGACTTGTTGACCTAGTTGACAACTTGACCATAATCATTTCATTTGGAAGATGCTCTTTGATCCTTGCAATTTGCATTAATATTGAAATGATAATGGTCATGTCTTGATAAAACCATGACAATTTTCTAGCTAATTATTGAATTAAAATATTACACACATATTAGTGAGAATGGCTCACTAATAATTCATTCTCTCATATCATTTCTCTCTCTTGCTCATCCTCTCCCTCAAGCTCTCTCCCTCTCATGTGTTGAGAAACAAAAAGCTTGAGAAAAACCCTCACTTGATCTTCTCTACTCTCTTCTAGGGTTCATGTCTTAGCATTTCTTGCACTCTAGTTACTCCTTGCTTGGAGTTGAAGCTAAAGGTCGAGGCTTTCGGGTGGATCCTTCTTTGACGGGAGAAGACAAGCAAGGCGACCTCTTTCTACCATTCCAAGGAGCAAGGAGAGAAGGACTTTGAGCTCAAGGTATAACCTTTCCATCACTTAGCTAGTTACTAGTTAGGGTTAGCTTGTTTTTGTTTAGCAAAGATCCTTAAAGCTTGGTCCATGTTGCCTATAGTTGATAAAAATCCAATTTTTATTATGTTTTCCGCCTCCCCGTAAGCACCGGGGTGGGCAACGTGGACTAACAGTGGTATCAGAGCCTAACTAAACATAAACTAGCTAAGTAGTAAAGTGTAACGAAGTTTCGAAACCGGAAAATCGAAAAACCAAACTCACAAAACCCTAAGTTTCTGTTAATTTTTTTTTTCTGGTCAAAATAAAATTTGTTATACACCAAAAATTATCTCAGGGTTTTGTGTAGAAAACCACCAAAGACGAACCAGAGAGGCGACCAAAGGGCCGCGGATCAGCGGCAATAGGAAGCTCTTGCCGCGTAACAGCGGCCGTATTGTCCCCTCTCTGCTTCGATTTTGGTGCAGTGTGTTTCTGTGTTGGTTTTGGGATTTTTAGGATATGTTATATGTGCCCAGATTTTCCAGAACTAAAATTTACTTTTGGGGGCCTATAAATCCGTATTTTTTCGGAACTTCACTACACTTTAACTATATCGGTTATATCTGTGATGCATGTATGTATTGAACGTCGGCTAATCGCTATAAGTCGATTAGTCGGGGTTATACATCTCTGTGATCTGTGATTGTTATTGGTTTGTGGATATGAATGGATTGGATTGTCGCGGGTGAATAGCCGGGGTGGATGTGAGATGAGCGTTTTTTTTTCTTTCATTCATTTGTAACATGTAAATTGATGTAATAATATTATTTGTATGGCCGCACAACCGGGTCGGGGTTGTAGCCGTCATTGTATAATTCTTTTTACTGTTTTTGCTCCTAGGATAGACCCATGGAGGGGGTGCACAAACTACCGGGTATCTCGAAGTGCCGAGTGGCCTACTCACGGTGGGGAGGGAGGTTGCTTCGCTTCGGGTGCTTGGCGGGTAGTTTGCCGCACCCGTAGGGGTCTTGGGTGGGGTATTGGCTATTCACCGCGACCGTGTAATCCGCTTTATGTTGCAGGCTCGAACGCATTGCGGATTCCTAGTATATCCAATGTATTCATCTGTGATCTGTAATGTCTATCATTGCTATATATTTATATATAATAACTATTTAGGCGTTGCTTATGTTTTACAGCCGCGCTAGCCCAGCCCCCGCTCTGTCGTTAGTTAAGTAACCTAACGGGTGATGACGGGGCCCCGTGGCGAATGCGAATGGCATAAGCGTACGTCAAATTTTGGTTGTTTTCTGCAATGGTAGGATTAAATGATGGGACGCATTAAAAGAACTAATGCAAGAAAATAAACCTAAAAGACGTTGTTGGAACAAGTTTTTCAAAAAGCTGTTATTGCAAGGACGTTCATTTTTGTTTTGCATAGCGGTATTCGGTTGTGAATGCCCAGCACCTCAGTCGACGAGGCAAGGGCCGAGATCCCTTCATCGGGAGTGACCCCTTGGACAAAAGTTTGCGTCAGGGTAATAACTTCACTATAGTCGATTATTCTTGCTTTGCATCGAGGTATTCAGTTTGGAATATCCTGCACCTCATTCGACGAGGAAAGAGCCGAGATCCCTTCGTAGGGAGTGACCTCTTTAGCAAAAGTTTTCGCCACTATATTTTCAAAAAGATTACCAGGTTCCTTCATCGATATCAAGTTCATTACATTAACGGATTTTTCGCCAAAAACCCAGCCGTAGCCCTCCGTCGTTTCGGATAATTAATACTTAGTATTCGTGCTGCGTTTGTTGATTATTCGTCAAGACACAGTGAACGGTAGCTGAGTAATAATTCTCTGTTGCACTGATAGATGCGATTGGTTAGGACGGTCGCATGATTTTGTTGATTATTCGTCAAGGATCATGCGGGCGGGTCTAATGCAATCCTGGATAACGACGGGTTGAACTTGACTAGGACCTTTTGATTTGTTGATTATTCGTCAAGGTCACTTGGGTCCTAGGGGCAAAAACCACATCGGGAGTTTCAAAAGTACTGAAACTTGCAGATTTAGCATACCTTCTGGAGTGTGGTGACTAGAGTGGATTCCATCTAGGTCATCACACAATGATGGTTGGATCCCGATCCCACTGATGAGTTGGATTACTCTTGGGAGATTATTTCACTAAATGATCAATGCTATAAACCTAGTAGGTGTCTAGAAAGGTGTTAGCGGGGCTACGCCCCCACGGAAAAGAGGTTCTTGAATTAAGGAACTTCGCGAAAGCGTTGGAAAACCTCCCTCGAAGTACCGACACTAGCCTGGCTGAAAGGTTAAGCAAGTATTGTGACGTGAATTAAAATCCTGACTAGTTCTTCTTTTAAAAGGTTTTAAGAAGAATTTGAGTAAACAGTGGGAGACATCCTGGTTAGATAAATTAATAAACCAATCTAATCTTGCAAGAGCATACGCTGAGTGTTTCTTTTCTCTCTCTCCAGGCAGCAACCTTTTCACGCCATAATCAAGATAATAAAATGTATCGCTTGACCGATCCGAATTCTTATTCGGGACTGGGGAAAGTTGGTTCAGCTCTAACTTGTGACAACAGTCATGAGTATGAGAATGGGAAAGGGGATTGTATGGATTTCCAGGATACCCAGTCGAAGAAGAAGCATGGTTTTGCATCTACTTCAGGTGTTCTTGTAATTGAGAACTGTTTTACGGTCAGCCCTACCTCCTGGGTACTTGATACCGGATCAGGATCTCATATCTGTAATTTATTACAGGGACTGAGAAAAAGTAGGAAAGTTGCATCGGGTGATATGTCGCTCAGAGTAGCGAACGGAGCACAAGTTAATGCGGCAGCCGTCGGTGAATATCACCTAGTATTGCCAAATGGCAAGACTATGATTTTGAACGATTGCTACTATGTACCCTCCATGGTTTGCAACATCATATCAGTGTCTTTACTCGATAAAGATGGATATAACTTTGTTCTTGAAAAGAATTTCATGAACATTTACCTTCGTAAGGTACTGGTTGCAGAGGGTACACTGTGTAATGGTATCTACGTTCTAAATCAGAATACAGTTCTCAATATACAAAACACACGCAAGAGGAAGAATTCAGATACGAATGAATCCTACTTGTGGCATTATAGACTTGGTCATATCGGAGAGAAAAGACTGAGTAAGTTGCATAAAGATGGACTCTTGGATGCGTTCAAGTTTTCATCTTATGAAACTTGTCAGTCTTGTCTCAAAGGGAAGATGACCAAATCTCCGTTCACCGGACATGGAGAAAGAGCAGCAGAGCTCTTGGGACTCGTACATAGTGATGTATGTGGTCCGATGTCTATACATGCAAGGGGTGGGTTCTCGTACTTCATCACATTCACTGACGATCTCTCTAGGTTCGGATATGTGTATCTGATGAAACACAAATCTGAAGCTTTTGAGAAATTCAAGGAATTCAGAAACGAAGTAGAGAACCAGACAGGCAAAAGTATCAAGATCCTCCGGTCTGACAGGGGAGGGGAGTACTTAAGCACGGAATTCCTAGATTACTTAAAAGAGAATGGTATTCTCTCTCAGCTTACTCCTCCTTATACACCACAGCACAACGGTGTATCGGAGTGGAGGAATCGTACCCTATTGGATATGGTTCGCTCCATGATGAGTAGTGCTGAGTTACCTCTTTCATTCTGGGGACATGCGCTTCAGACAGCGGCATACCTTTTGAATCAAGTTCCGTCCAAATCTGTGCCAAAAACTCCGTATGAAATATGGAGCAATAAGAAACCATGTCTGATGTTTATTAAGATATGGGGTTGTCCGGCCTATGTGAAAACACAGAAACCGGACAAGCTAGAGGCACGATCAGTTCTGTGTAAATTTGTGGGATATCCTAAAAACTCACTGGGATATCTGTTCTACCACACTGAGGAACAGAAGGTGTTTGTATCTCGCCACGCCACCTTCTTAGAAAGGGAGTTTCTTTCAAAAGAAACTAGTGGGAGTTCGGTAGAACTGGAAGAAATTCAGCGACCACAAAATGTAACTGAAAATTTGGAGGAACCGCTAGATTCTATAACCCCAGACGAACCTCAGCCACTCCGCAGATCTGGTAGGATATCTCATCCGCCCGAGAGATACTACGGTTTTCTCATAGACGGGGATCGAGAGGATTGCATCTTGGAAGAAGATGACCCTACCAGTTTCAGGCAGGCCATTATCAGTAGGGACTCTGATAAGTGGCAGGAAGCAATGCAATCCGAAATGGAGTCCATGTACGCCAATAAAGTGTGGACCTTGGATATTGCTCCACCTGGGGTAAAACCCGTTGGATGCAAATGGATCTACAAAAAGAAACTTGGCGTAGATGGGCAGGTGGAAACCTATAAAGCTAGACTCGTTGCAAAAGGTTTTCGTCAAAGACCTGGTTTGGACTATGACGAGACTTTTTCTCCGGTGGCTATGCTCAAATCCATTCGGATCCTACTTGCCATTGCTGCCTTCCATGACTATGAAATCTGGCAGATGGATGTTAAGACGGCTTTCCTAAACGGTTGTTTGGAAGAGTGCGTTTACATGGATCAAACAGAAGGTTTCGTAGACAGTGGGGGTAGCGGAAGGGTGTGCAAGTTGCTTAAATCCATTTATGGATTAAAGCAGGCATCGCGGAGCTGGAACATCTGTTTTGATGAGGCAATCAAGGAATTTGATTTCATCAAGAACGAAGATGAACCCTGTGTATATAAGAAGATTGTAGGACGAACTGTCGTATTCCTACTCTTGTACGTGGACGACATTCTTTTGATAGGAAATGATATTCCTATGCTACAATCGGTCAAGCTATTTTTGTCACAAAGGTTCTCCATGAAGGACTTGGGTGATGCCTCGTACATTCTGGGGATCAAGATCTATAGAGATAGATCCAAGAGACTATTGGGACTTTCGCAGTCCAGGTACATAGAGACCGTACTAAAGAGATTTAGTATGGAGGGTTCCAAGCACGGTAACATACCCGCATTGCACGGAATTACCCTCTCCAAGAAGATGTCTCCTAAGACTGACGAGGAGAGGGTTCGCATGAGCACTATACCCTACGCTTCGACAGTAGGATCTATAATGTATGTGATGCTATGTACAAGACCAGATGTAGCTTACGCGTTGAGTGCGGTAAGCCGGTATCAGTAAGACCCAGGGGAGGACCACTGGACAGCAGTGAAGAACATTCTCAAGTACCTGAGAAGGACTAAGGAGATGTTCCTGGTTTACGGTAATGGAGACCTCAGGGTCGAGTCCTTTACCGATTCAAGCTTCCAGAGTGACAAAGATGACAGCAAGTCCGTCTCGGGTTTTGTGTTTACCCTCAACGGAGGGGCGGTATGTTGGAGGAGTTCCAAGCAGGAAACCGTCGCAGACTCGACGATGGAGGCTGAATACATTGCTGCAAGCGATGCAGCAAAAGAGGCGATCTGGATGAAGAAGTTCATTAGTGAACTTCAGGTGGTTCCGTCCATTGTTGACCCAATACCTTTGTATTGCGATAACAATGGGGCTATAGCTTTAGCGAAGGAACCAAGGTCCCATCAGAAATCCAGGCACATCTTAAGGCGGTATCACCTGATCAGGGAGATCATTGATCGACAGGAGATCGAGGTGCGGAGAGTGGACACAAAGGACAACACTGTGGACCCATTCACAAAGGCTTTACCCCAGACTCAGTTCGAGCGGCTGATCAAGATGATAGGTCTTCGATACGCCAGTACATGGCCTTAGTGCAAGTGGGAGATTGTTAGTGTATATACCCTAGAGGCCATTACTGTATCATACTAGTATGTATATTACTTGATGGAAGCTTGGGATATTCACAGTTGTACAGACAATCTTGCTCAATATAGTAGTATGCTACTTGGTTTGTCTCTGCTTTAATGTGTACATGTGTGTTTATTTATTATATCACCTATACGCATTAGTAGAGCCCTTAGGATCTTTGCTTGATTACCGGCGTTGTGATGGCGATCACACTCGTGGGGGCTGGGTAATCTACAAGCACATCCTTATACACGTCCCTAGTCGTGGGAGTATCGAGATAGGGCATCGATGCTCCGGAGTAGACTAGCATATGCGCTTCTCATCCCAGCACGGGAGACGGTCTGTCCCACAGCCGTCGGTACGTCGTACTTGAGATAGTATGCGGGTGCTCGTTAGGTTACGAGTACACTGGACAGGACTCGTCGGGAACTGATGGTTGGTATTATACCTATCGTCAGTTATCAGTTCCCAGGTGACATGAGTACAGCTTAGTCCGCTGACTTGACACTGTCGCTTCGCCTCGAGTGTGTTCCCACTGTTCTTTGATTGCTACCCTACCACGGCTCTACTGAGTCGTGCAAACAGGTAGTAGTTGGGAGCAGTCCCGAAGCACTTGGAGGCAGTGACGGTTAGACAGGATTCGTCTCTCCCGGTATTGGGGGTTGACATCGCGCTGTGTCCAGGAGAGCCATTACACGAGTAGTCCCTGGCCAGGGCAAGCGAGATATACTGGTAGGTTTCCAGTGTTATCTCAGGGTGTTCTGGGCTACACTCCGACACGACTTGTACCGCTATTAGGGGACTGACGTTCACCGCCCCTCTAGGCCCGCCATGCGATGTATCAGACGAACAGACCGGACTGTACGGAGACTGTCACATACAGGCTCAGTAGGAGTGCAGATGGGGTTCACCTCGTCAGTTTTCTTATCGACATCTACCTGGGGACCGTTACGTACAGCTAGTGCCGCTTGCGGTCTGTGGTTAAACCCACTGCCAGCGTAGTGTCGAGTCTTTAGAGTCCCACACAGAGAGCTATTCGCCTTTAGGCAAAATGAGTAGAGGTCGCATGGTTTTGCGACAGGGTTCGTTCGCATCCGCGCACTTGTGCACGTTTGCTGTCCGGACAGTTTATACTAGCGGGCTTTGGTTTAAGCCGGATCCTAGTATATGATTTGAGATTGGTTTTTCTCAGTGTATTCGTGTTCCTCGGATCACGAATGCGGGTGCGTATGCACAGTTGCTTGAGATTGGGGAGAGGACCTTGTTTAGGGTTAATGGCTATTGTCATTTTATTAACCCTATTGCTTATGTGTGTATTATAGTTAATTGATAATTAGCTTAATAATTGTGCATGGTTGTTGTTGTTGACCGTTTGACTTCATTGACTTGTTGACCTAGTTGACAACTTGACCATAATCATTTCATTTGGAAGATGCTCTTTGATCCTTGCAATTTGCATTAATATTGAAATGATAATGGTCATGTCTTGATAAAACCATGACAATTTTCTAGCTAATTATTGAATTAAAATATTACACACATATTAGTGAGAATGGCTCACTAATAGTTCATTCTCTCATATCATTTCTCTCTCTTGCTCATCCTCTCCCTCAAGCTCTCTCCCTCTCATGTGTTGAGAAACAAAAAGCTTGAGAAAAACCCTCACTTGATCTTCTCTACTCTCTTCTAGGGTTCAAGTCTTAGCATTTCTTGCACTCTAGTTACTCCTAGCTTGGAGTTGAAGCTAAAGGTCGAGGCTTTCGGGTGGATCCTTCTTTGACGGGAGAAGACAAGCAAGGCGACCTCTTTCTACCATTCCAAGGAGCAAGGAGAGAAGGACTTTGAACTCAAGGTATAACCTTTCCATCACTTAGCTAGTTACTAGTTAGGGTTAGCTTGTTTTTGTTTAGCAAAGATCCTTAAAGCTTGGTCCATGTTGCCTATAGTTGATAAAAATCCAATTTTTATTATGTTTTCCGCCTCCCCGTAAGCACCGGGATGGGCAACGTGGACTAACACCATCATATTTCCAAAAGTCAAGCAATCATGAAGAAAGAAGTCAAATGATGGTTGAACCATCATAAAGCAACAATTTACAAAGACCATCCTCCACAATGCTAATTTGCACATTTGCAAATAAGCCCTCCTCCACCAATTTTCAGCCAAGAAAGAAACAAAGGAAAATGGCCGAAACGGAAAGCAAACTGGCAACTTCAGAAAAACGATCCCGTAAAAAATTACAGGAAAACCCCGCGACTGTATATACATACCCGCATTTGTATTCCGACTGAATACAAATGCAATGAGACAAAATCTACACTGTACAATACTAGGATCCGGCTTAAACCAAAGCCCGCTAGTATTATCCGTCCGATCATGATCCGTGCAATACCGCACGTATCTGATTGAACCCTACCATATCTCCATACGGCCTCTACAGCGTTTCGCCCGAAACTTGAGAAAATGTCTGTGGGGGACTCTAAAGACTCGTCAACACCTTGGTTGTAGATTTAACCACTAGCACGTCAGAGATATTAGCCATACGTAACGGGCTACCAGGTATTGACCAAAAGGGACGTCGATGAGCGAACTCATCCTGACACCCTACTGAGCCTGTCAGTGACAATATCCATACAGTCCGGTCCGTTCGTCTATGAGCATCGCATGGTGGGCCTAGGGGGTTGGTAAAAGTCAGACCCCTAAAAGCGGTACAAGTCGTGTCGGAGTGTAGCCCAGAACACCCTGAGATACTACTGGAATACCTACCAGTAAATCTCCTGCCTTGCCCAAGGAGTTCATGTAATGGCTCTCCTAGACACAGCGCGACCTCACCCCCAATACCGGGAGAGACGAACCCCTGAAGATCCGCTCACTGTCTCTATGTAGCTCGGGACTGTACCCAACTAAAACCTGTTTGCACGTCTCCTTTGAGCGTGGTAGGGTTGTAATCAAAGTACAGTGGGAACTCACACGAGAAAAATGACGATCTCAGGTCGATGAACTAACCTGTACCCATGTCACCAGGGAACTGCTATCTGACGCCTGGTATAAGACCAACTAGCATGTTCCCGGCGAGTCCTGTCCGGTGTACTCATAACCCAATGAGCACTTGTATATATCTTAGGTGAACCAACTGACATCAGTGGCTTGTGAGACCGGCCACCGCCCCTCGTTGGGGTCTCGACTGTATACATTAGTCTACTCTGGAGTATCGATGCCCTGTCTCGAAACTCCCACGACTAGGGACCTTTTAAGGATGTGCTTATAGACTACCAGCTCCCACGTATATGATCGTCATCATACTGCTGGCTGTCAAGCAAGAATCCTAAGGGCTCTATCAACGCGCAATAGTGACCTGTAAGGTCACTTAAAGCAGTACACGATGATAAAGATAAACCAGATAGCATACTATCATCTTGAGTAAGACTGTCCTACCGGTATAGTTCCTCCTTCAATCATTGCAATCACGTGCCTGTGATCCAATAATTGACTCTGAGGGCACTATCTCCAACAATCTCCCACTTGCACTCAAGGCTAATTATTGCGATGTCGCATACTCACAGCCCGTGTGATACCGAACACCCAACTCCTCTACTAATCAGTCTCACAAAACCCGCTTGCGAAATAATGCGTTCGAGGAATGGCCTCAGTGAGTGGATCCGCTCTGATGTTTCTTTCTATGTCTCTCTTTATCTCAAGTTCGCGGAGAAAGCCATCTCCCGAAATGAGAAATACATGTCTTAGAATATGTCTGGATATCAGATGGGACCTAGCTCATAAATGAACTCCAAATCCAAACTTCTTAGACTGTATCATCAATTGAACTTAATCAGTATCCTGCGCCATGCCTCCCTCAGTATCCGCTTGGACCTCCTGTCCAAACTACTGCCCCTCGTCAGAGGGAAAACTATAACTCTGATAGCCACTCTGTCATCCAGGTCACCTTGGAACCCTAGAATGATAACCGTCTCCTAAAGGAGGCTGCCGTTATCAAATCCCTAGAACATCCACTTATGTTCTAAAACTGCATCCGATCGTTTCTCCAGGATAGGATTAATATCAACTTATTGCATCTACTGCAAAAACAACATCTGGTGTGGTACTTGACATCTCATGATTGACTCAATTGCCTAAGCAAGTAATCTGCCAATCATGCACATCCCTCTCCCCTTTAGTCTGTAAGACACCTTTAGAGAGGGTGACTCCATCACCTGCAGATACACCACCGTGCCAAGAGTCATCCATTCTAAAACACCTGTAGAATGCTGTCTAAGTACCCAGATTGGGACACTTCCCAAATCTAGATCTAAAACCATAGATTTAGTAACCAGAATGTCTGATATTATATCTATATCCTTTGTGGAGAAACCACTGTGTGACAACCAAAGTATAATCGATCGTAGTATAGGAATTTCACTTCCTACTCTGTGTGTACCATCCAAATACCAGGACATCACACCCTACTACCTTCTCAACAGATCCATCCCCTATTCTGATGAAGTCAAACCTATGAATGTCACATCAGAAATAGATGATCTATCTTCGCTATATCTGCTCTAGTCTATAAATAGACATAAACCACTTGTCCATTATGCTTCCGCTGCTCCCACTGACCATGACAACTCTCTGGCAGAGTCATATAGACGTACACTTCTAAAGCTAGTTTAGAACGACGATATACTCATCCTCCTACCGGGTCTCACAGTCTGGAACAACAGCAATGGAAAGTCTGGGTAAACAAGAACCTCCCTGCCACCGTCCTTGAGGCTACCGGAGTACCTCTCGGGTGCCTGAGGTTACTCACCTTATCTGTGGAATGGCCAATGGAATGTCAAATCAGATTGAATCTTTAGGTTCTTATCAAATTTTCAGTAATCGTTTACGGTTCTGGAATCACTTCCAGTTCTACCATACTCCCACTACTGTTTTCTGAAAAAATCCATTTCTTTTAAAACTATGGCGAGTCAAGAAGAATATCACTATTGATCTTCCAGATGGTAGAAAGTCAACCCCCGTCATAGCCTGGGTCAACCCACAAACAGCCATTACGGAAACGTGCCTTGAGTTATCCGGAGTCTGGTTTTAAGCATAAGCCGGACAACTCCCCGTACCTTAACAATGTCAAGATATGAACTGCTCTATATCCAATACAGAAACAGAGGCACTAATTTAATTGAACCAGATTCAAATCATGCAACTGTCTCCAGTGCATGTAAACTAAATGGAAAGAGGCCGATCAGCATTACTCAACATAGGAGTACTTCCAATTATGAGTAACCTGAAAGAGAAGCAAGTTCTCTTAACCATTACTATCAACTGAATACCATACACAAGCATCTACATCTTCGATCACCTTAAAGAATCCCGATACTTGCAATACCTGGTTCTCTACTTTATTCATATACCTACAACTTCTCAAAATTCGGACCTTGCGTTTCTACGAAACACTCGTCTAAAAACTAGAGAAGTAATAAGTAAACCGAATATAGTACGAGGACCAACCCCTCTGTCCTAATGGACACTGGACAACATACAATACTCTGTATAAGTCCCGTGAGTTGAATAACTCAAACCCTATGCGTCGTAGGTTGAAAACTGTACTTATGGTTAAGAAGAATTACACCGCTGTTTAATGCTCCTTACCTAACCATCAACTGATATAGGTAAATGTCATAGACATAATTTCAAAAAGGTATATCTCACTCTATAAAAATATACGTACAGATATATCAATTTGAAATTGGTGCACAACGACGGATATTCAAAACCAAATATTTGCCGTCCGGCAAACAGCCCAGGGGATTTCCTCAAATATCACCAATTACAACGAATTCCGATATAATGAGGATCATCACCTAATTCCCAATAACTTACTCCCACTCATCATCTGTAAAACCATACAGATGTGAGAATCATACCTGGTAAATACATACCCTGGAGTAAAGACTAATCAGGGAATCAGTTTTCTTTTAACAGTACACAGTAAAACTGAAACATTGAAATGTTTCGTAGGGGTATCCTGATATTCCTAGTAATGCCTCTTCCATTATCCAGATTCACAACTGTAACCGTATATTTCTTTGCCACCTCTCCAAATCCCTTTATATGTCTTTAGTCGTTACCTTCTGCACACCCCTTTAGGCCAAATGGTTTTCTTCCTTCTCTACCGTTCGGCACCAACCTATGGTTTGGAAGAAGACTATCCAATAAGCATAATGGGTGTACTGTCCTAATCCTAGGAGCACTCGCAACACGAGATAAGGTAAAGATAAAAGACACCTGAATAAACCTTATTCCTATCTCTCCTGAACCAGAATCCATCCCCGAACTAGAACAAGTTCCTTTCGAGTTCGTATATAACATACGATGGAGTATCCAAATAACTGTGGATCTTCGTAGTGATACGGAGTGTCCTGGATAAATACAAAGCTGAATTGGGAGTGGTAATGAAATATTTGGTTTGGTTGTGAATAGCAGTCGCAGTTTACTTTGCCCTCTTACTAATTCCTTTATTTGTCTTAACTTAATACCTTCTGTACACCATCGTTATGCTAATTGGTTTTCTTCATTCCCCACCGTTCGGCACCAGCCTAAGGTTTGGAAGAAGACTATCCAATTTCCGTAATAGGTGTACTATCGCCTAAACCAAGGAGTACTCGCAACCTGAGAGAAGGTAAAAGAAAAAGACAACTGAATAGTCCTATTCGTTTTTTCCAGAACCGGAAACCATCCTCGAATAAATTCCTTCGAGTTTGTATATAACCAAACGATGGTTTTATCCAATGGAAGTGGACGTTCGTAGTAATACGGGGTGTCCTGGAGGAAAGGGTAAAAGTAGGAGTGGCAATGAGATTTGCAACTCTGACAATCCAAAAGCCAGTGTTTAAGAAGGTTCGGTTAATTTTGGTCACTGAGTCATAGTCTAGGGTCGGGTCATGGTCGCTGCCAAAGAGAGAGAGAAAAGAAACACTCAGCGTGCACTCTAAGCTAGATCAGAATGGTTATCACTTTATCTAATCAGGAAACCTCCCACTGTAACGTCAAATTCTCCTCCAAACCTGAAAGAAGAATTATTCGGGATCACCTAAGGAGTAAACCAACTCATCAGTGGGAATCGGGATCCAACTATCATCGCATGCTAACGTGATGGAATCTACTCAAGCTATCATACTCCAGAAGTTATGCGCATACCTGGCAAGTTTCAGTTTCTTTAGAAACTCCCAATGTGATTTTTACCTGATGCTCTTATGACCTTGACTTTGGCCAACAAATCATAAGTCACATGTCAAGTTCTACCCTTCATTCTCCAAGTTAATTTGAACTCACCTGTACCTACCCTTGACTTTGGCCAACAAGGCAGTACGACTGTCCCAAACCAACTCATCTATCTATGCTGCATATGAATACCCAATAGCTACCAAACACTGTGCCTTGACTTTGGCCAACAAACACAGCTTGAATACTATTGACTATCCATATGAAATGACGGAGGGCTACGAATGGTTTTTGGCAAAAAACCTTTAACGTAATGAACTTGATATCGTTGAAGGAACCGGATAGCTTTTATAAAAATATAGTAGCGAAAACCTTTACTAAAGAGGTCACTCCCGGTGAAGGGATCCCGGCTCTTTCCCCGTAGAATGAGGTGCAGGATATTCCAACTGAATACCACGATGCAAAGCAAAAGTAAACGACTATAGTGAAGTTATTGCCCTGACGCAAACTTCTGTCCAAGGGGTCACTCCTGGTGAAGGGATCTCGGCCCTTGCCTCGTCGACTGAGGTGCTGGATATTCATAACCGATTACCACTGTGCAAAACAAAAGAGAACGTCCTTGCAATAACAGCTTTTTGAAAATTGTTCCAACAACATCAGAATAGGTTTGTTTAGCTTGCATTGATCCGAATCAACGCAGTCCCATCAATTGATCACACCAATAATGAACGAAAATAATGATGTACGTATATACCATCCGCATTCGCCACTGGGTCCCGTCATTACCCGTTAGGTTACTTAACTAACGACAGAGCGGGGACTGGACTAGCGCGGATGCAAAACATATACAACATCTACTCGTATATATATCAATATATAATATTCGCTCAAGACGTGATAAAATGCAACATCACAGAAATGTAATAAGCATCACAGAACAATACAGATATCTCGGATCCCCGGGTTTCACAGAGCCGCTACTGAAACCCGACGTTCCCCTGGTCGTATGGATATCCTATGGAATGAAATCCTAGACCCCTACGGGCGCGGCAAGTTACCCGCCAAAACCTGAAGCGAGGCAGCCCCCTTCAGCAACGTGAATGGACCACCCAGCACTTCACGGAATCCGGTAACTTGGGCACCCCTCCTGGGTCAACCTATACCCCCTACGAGTGCGGCGAATAGCCCGCCAATTCTAGAGTAAAGCCCCTTCCGTCTCAATGCCATGAGAGGCGGGCCCGTTGCCCTCTAGAACCCGGCTATCCGTGCACCCCTCCATGGGGTAATCCTAGTACAGAAAGTAAAATATACATACAACGGGTACATCGACCTCAGCCCGGTCGTGCCCCAAAAGAATAATATACAAACAGGCAGTGACGGCAGTCCACATGTCGGACGCTCTCCCCGCAATATCAAATGTACATATAAAACCAAACTGTACTAACATTGCATCCAGGCTATCTACCACGACAATCCGCAACATCACAACACAGAACATCAACGTGAATGTCACGTTCGCAAATCCGTCTAAATGGGCTATAGCAGTTAGACAGGATTTACCGATCAAGTGACATTCACGGTCGCAGATATAATGTAAATACTGTGAACTAACATGTTTAAAATTTTCGATCGACTAAATTTCCCGAAGTGGGCCCCAAGCACAATACCCAGTACTCAGAAAAATCTGGGCCCAAACTGAATATACCATAAACCCCAATTCCAAGTCAGAGACTTACTGAAGAAATTTGGTACACTGAGGCAATATAACGGCGGCGGATCCGCAGCCAAAACGTGGTTTTGGAGGCGGATCCGCCGCGCTACAGTAAAATCAGCATGCCAAATTTCTCAGTTTTCATAAAATTGCCTGCACATATTTATGCAATGTACCAAATAATTTTTTGAGCACAACTGAAAATCGACAGAAACTGTCAAATTGAAATCGGGGTTTTTGGAAATTTGTTCGATCGAAGTTTTAAACATACTAGAGCAAGCTAGACTAGGTTAATGGCGTGGCTCTGATACCAGTGTAAGTGCACTGCAGCACCCCGGCCGTCTTTACGAGGCCAAAATGCAGAATCAAAAACTTTTCTATAAACTAGAACCGGCGCTACCGCGGACTTTGAAACCCGGATCAGGCCATTAAACTAATCCTAGCTAACAAGAGAAGGGGTAGAGAGATATACCGAGCGATCCGTGTCCTTCGGTCTTCTCGTCGTCATCCCGATCTCCCCGCGGAATCTCCGGTCTTCATCTCCTCGTCGGAAGGGCACCAAATCGCCGGGTTCTTTTACGGGCTCCCACCTCTGGACCGAGGAAACTCGGGCACGAAGTTGGCGAGTCGACGTGTCCAAGAATGCTGTGGGATAGTGTGGAACTATATGTCTCATGGGGTTGTAGGAAGTTGCCTTTTTGGAAGTGGGAAAGGAGATGTGAACTTTTTGATGAACTTTGGAATTTTTTGCAAGGGAATGAGACTCATTTCCCCTACCAAAAAAATGGACAGCCCCCTCCCTTGTTATGGCCGGCCATACATTAGAGTGAGAAAGGGAGTGAGTCAAAAATAATGCAAGAAAGAGAAAAAAAAAGGTTATCATGAAGAATAATGATCACCAAACAAAGTCCAACACTCCATCAACCATCATATCTCCAAAAGTCAAGCAATCATGAAGAAAGAAGTCAAATGATGGTTGAACCATCATGAAGCAACAATTTACAAAGACCACCCTCCACAATACTAATTTGCACATTTGCAAATAAGCCCTCCTCCACCAATTTCCAGCCAAGAAAGAAACAAAGAAAAATGGCCGAAACGGAAAGCAAACTGGCAACTTCAGAAAAACGATCCCGTAATAAATTACAGGAAAACCCCGCGACTGTATATACATACCCGCATTTGTATTCCGACCGAATACAAATGCAATAAGACAAAATCTACACTGTACAATACTAGGATCCGGCTTAAAACAAAGCCCGCTAGTATTATCCGTCCGATCATGATCCGTGCAATACCGCACGTATCTGATCGAACCCTACCATATCTCTACACGGCCTATACAGCGTTTCGCCCGAAACTTGAGAAACTGTCTGTGGGGGACTCTAAAGACTCGTCAACACCTTGGTTGTGGATTTAACCACTAGCACGTCAGAGGTATTAGCCATAAGTAATGGGCTACCAGGTATTGACCAAAAGGGACGTCGATGAGCGAACTCATCCTGACAGCCTACTGAGCCTGTCAGTGACAATATCCGTACAGTCCGGTCCGTTCGTCTATGAGCATCGCATGGAGGGCCTAGGGGGTTGGTAAAAGTCAGACCCCCAAAAGCGGTACAAGTCGTGTCAGAGTGTAGCCCAGAACACCCTGAGATACTACTGGAATACCTACCAGTAAATCTCTTTCCTTGGCCAAGGACTTCGTGTAATGGCTCTGCTAGACACAGCGCGACCTCACCCCCAATACCGGGAGAGACGAACCCCTGCAGATCCGCTCACTGCCTCTATGTGGTTCGGGACTATACCGAACTAAAACCTGTTTGCACGTCTCCTTTGAGCGTAGTAGGGTAGTAATCAAAGTACAGTGGGAACTCACACGAGACAAATGACGATCTCAGGTCGATAAACTAACCTGTACACATGTCACCAAGTAACTGCTATCTGACGTCTGGTATAAGACCAACTAGCATGTTCCCGGCGAGTCATGTCCTGTGTACTCATAACCCAATAAGCACCTGTATACATCTTAGGTGAACCAACTGACACCAATGGCTTGTGAGACCGGCCACCGCCCCTCGTCGGGGTCTCGGCTGTATACACTAGTCTACTCTGGAGTATCGATGCCCTGTCTCGAAACTCCCACGACTAGGGACCTTTTAAGGATGTGCTTATAGACTACCAGCTCCCACGAATATGATCGCCATCATACTGCTGGATGTCAAGCAAGAATCCTAAGGGCTCTATCAACGCGCAATAGTGACCTGTAAGGTCACCTAAAGCAGTACACGATGATTAAGATAAACCAGATAGCATACTATCATCTTGAGTAAGACTGTCCTACCGGTATAGGTCCTCTATCAATCATTGCAATCACGTGCCTGTGATCCAATAATTGACTCTGAGGGCACTATCTCCAACACCCACTTCCTATTTCCTCATCGTCTACTAGACTAGCACTTTAGTTTAGGGTGTTTGCTTCACTAATTCTCTAGTTAGTGAAGAAGAAGCTTGAGTTCGTATTCCCTCGACGTAGATCATCTTCGGACTCGAAGACTTCAAGCAAGGACGTTCCTTTTGCCTCGTGAAGCCATGCAAGAGTCCGGGAGAACCACAATCGCAGCGAAGGGACTACTTCAAAGTGATTTTGAAGTGAAGGACCAATCTACAAAGGTTGTAATCCCTCTCTCTTAGTTGTAAAGATGTTTACTTGCATACGTAACCCTAATAGTCTAGCAAAGATCCCGGCTTTGGGTTGTTCGGCACGTCTAAATTTTTATCCGGTCATGGTAGAAGCCTTATAAACGCTTGTATGAGTGCCTAAGAAACCTACAATAGTATCAAAGCCTAGCTAGAGCATTAGGCGACGTGTTTACGAAGTTAAAACTCCGATCGAACCCCGATACGACAAAATAGACCCCCTCTCTGGAAATTTTTTTAAAATGTGATTTTTTCTGTATTAAAAATACTCAAAAAATTCAGCAGGGAATTATAAGTATTACTGTGGAAAATGAGCAGGTAATTCGTACGGACCGCAGCAATACCTTGCTTGCGCCGCGGATCCGCGGCCGTACAGTCGAATTGTGCTCTGGTTTTGACACAGTAATATCCGTAGCTGTTAGTGCACTTTTCTGGGTATTTTTAATCTGACTCAAGTGTTGAGTGTTCTGGGGATTATTTTCTTATCGTTGATTCGATCGGAAAATTTAATTTCGTTCTTTTTCCGGATAATTTAGAAAGTATTAAATTGTTCGAACGGATATCATTAACTCACTTTTTCCCGACACGAAAAACTTTCAAGTGTTGAATTTTTCCATGAGTTTAAATCTTTCGGAAAAACGTGCAAGTAACGCGATGGACCCTCTAGAAGAACACAAACCTTAACTCAATTATGTGACCGTCTGAACCGCCTCTAAACCTTAGGGTTTGGGGCAGTACGGCGTTGCCACATGTGAGGCGTTGGCTTGACCCTTCTACGGCCGGACCATTGGTACTGTGACGTATTCTGGAATTTTTTAAACTCCGCTCAAGTGTTGAGCTATTAAGGAAATCTTGGGTATTTGATTATTCGATCGGAAAGTTTAATGCTGTCTATTTATCTGGAATGTGATACAATATGTGGAATTCATATAGTTAGGCATGAAATGCGAAGTATGTGATATTTTGGATTTACGATGTCTAAAGGGATTGTGGATTCCAAATGTTGTAGTTTTACACTTTCTTTTCTGTGACCGTAAGCTTAGTATGTGGTGTATCGCCGACTTCGTTGCTTTACTTCAACGACAATCGGGATACGCATGCTTGCTTACGTTGATAATATGAGATATTATGTTTTGTTGTGATATGTTATATTGGATCGTCGCGTTCTGAATAGCCGGGGGTTTTATGTGAGATGAGTGTTTTTTATTTTCATTCATGTAAAATTCAATGTATGTAATATTCTTTTGTTGGGGCACTTCCGGGATGAGGATGATGTCACCATTGTATATTATTTACTTTTCCGCATTAGGTAGACCCAAGGAGGGGAGCACAAGTAACCGGGTTCTAGGGTACAGCGGGAGACTAACTCGAGGAGTCGAGTCCGGGTCTCCTAACTCTAGAATTGGTAGGGTTGCTTGCCGCTCTCGTAGTGGTCTAGGGGTGTGGGTTTGGCTATTCATCGCGACCGTGGAATCCATGTTTTGTACTGGCTCAAAATAAAACACGGACCTCCTAGTATATCCATTATTTCATATGATTCTTCTGCTGCGATATCTGTGATGTGATCATTTGATATATTGAGATGGATACTATATATAGTATATATGATATATTATATAGACATTACTCATGTTTTACATCCGCGCTAGCCCTGCCCCACTCTGCCATTTGTTACCTAACCTAACGGTGCACGAGGGGACATCGAGGCGAATGCGGATGGCATAAGTGTACGTCGTATTTATCTGTGATGTTTAGGTGACTTAAATGATGGGACTTCATTAATATGATTAATGAAAGAAAAGAAACCTAAAAGATATTGTAGAATCAAACTTTAAAAAAAAAAGGGTAGCTACAGTTTTTGCTTTGCATAGCGATATATATGATATATCCTGCACCTTATTCGATGAGGAAAGAGCCGAGATCCCTTCACCGGGAATGACCTCTTTAGCAAAACTGGCAGATGCTACAACACTCGGTTTGTCTTTTGATTGATTTTAGAGTTTTGCTTTGCATAGTGATATATATGATATGTCCTGCACCTTATTCGATGAGGAAAGAGCCAAGATCCCTTCACCGGGAATGACCTCTTTAGCAAAACTAGTGAAAGCCTCAAAAACACTCCTTTTCAAAATTCACTCGATTCTACAACGATATCAAGTTCATTAAGCAATAGGTTTTCAGAAAAAACCTGTCGTAGCCCTCCGTCATTTCAAATAAGAACTGTTTAGTATTCGTGTTGCGTTTGTTGGCCTTTGTCAAGGCCTAGTGTGCGGTAGCTGAATGGTGCTTATCTGTTTATGCATATGATGCAGATTGTTTTTGGGTAGTCGTACGACCTTATTGGCCTTTGTCAAGGGTCGTGCGGGTGGGTTTGATTCAATCAAGAAATGACAGGTTGAACTTGACTAGCATCCTATGATTTGTTGGCCTTTGTCAAGGTCATAGGGGTTAGGGGAAAAATATTATCGGGAATTTCAAGTGTTGAAATTTGCAATGAGATTGCATACCTTCTATGAGATAGTTGATCCCGATACCCACTGCGAGTAATTGTTACTCCTGGGAGAGTTTTACACAGGACAATTAGCCGATCAAGTAGGTGTCTAGAAAGGTGTCAACGGGGTTAAAGTTCTGGGAAAACGAGATTTACTTTAATTAGGTCCGTGCGAAAGCACGGGGAACCTCCCTCAAAGTACCGACACTGGCCTGGCTGAAAGATTGGCGAAATTGTAGGGTGTAATTAATCCCGGCTAGTCTTTCCTTTTAGGGTTTGAAGGAAGATTTGATAAAAACAGTGGGAGCCATCCTGATTAGATAAAATAATAACCAATCTGATCTTACAAGAGCATACGCTAAAGTGTTTTCTTCTCTCTCTCTCCAGGTAGCGACCATATCATGCCTTAATCAAGATAATAATCTGGATGTATTGACTGAACCCGCATGTTATACTGTGCTGGGGAACATTGGTTCCGTTCTTTCTTGTAAAAGTTATAAGACTGAACAGGATATAGGGGAATACCAGGATTCCCAAGCCACCCGAATGAAGAAAGTACATATTGATGCATTTTCTTCGGGTGTGTTCATTACAGAGAATTGTTTTTCCATTTGCTCTACGTCCTGGGTATTAGATACCGGGTCAGGATCCCATATATGTAATCATTACATGGGCTGAGAAAAGGAAGAGAACTTAGAGAAGGTGATAAAGACATAAAGGTTGGAAATGATGCAATTGTTGCAACTAAAACCGTCGGGGAATATCATCTTGTATTACCAACTGGTAATACATTGATTCTGAACGAATGCTATTACATGCCGAACCTGATATGCAACATTATATCAGTTTCTTTGTTGAGTAAAGAGGGATATAATTTTGTATTGCAGGATAATATTATGAATATTTTCCTGAACCAAAAGTTGGTTGGATCAGGCACGTTGTGCAATGGCATTTATGTTCTAAATCAATCAACAGTTCTGAGCATAACAAACACACACAAGAGGAAGAGTTCAGAACTGAACGAATCCTTCTTATGGCATTGTAGACTAGGTCACATCAATGCGACATGACTAGCTAAGTTGCATAAGGATGGATATTTGAATCCATTTGAATTTTCATCTTATGATACTTTCCAGTCATGTCTCAAAGGAAAGATAACCAAGACTCCGTTTACGAGACACGGAGAAAGAGTTACGGAACTCTTGGGACTGTTACATAGTGATGTATGCGGTCCCATGTCTACACATGCCAGGGATGGTTCTTCGTACTTCATTACATTCACTGACGATCTCTCTAGATTCGGGTATGTGTTCCTGATGAAACACAAATTAGAAGCTTTTGAGAAATTTAGAGAATATAAACAAGAAGTCGAGAACCAAATCGGGAAAAGTATTAAAATCCTTCGATCTGATCGAGGAGGTGAATACTTGAGCAATGAATTCCTGGACTTCCTAAAAGAGAATGGGATTCTCTCTCAGCTAACTCCCCCATATACACCACAGCACAACGGTGTATCGGAACGGAGGAACCGCACCCTATTAGATATGGTGCGCTCTATGATGAGCACATCTGAGTTGCCTATTTCCTTCTGGGGGTATGCGCTGGAGACAGCAGCATACCTATTGAATCAAGTTCCATCTAAATATGTACCTACCACACCATATGAGATATGGAGTGGGAAGAGACCATGTGTCACGCCCCGCTTCCCAAAATACGGAATACGAGGGGTTGACAAGGCCAGCCATGCTGCTACGGTAAAGGAAATGTCCTGCCGTAATCACACTTCGGCTTCTGGTTTTTCATGGTAAACAGTAAATGATGCGCAGGTAATGAGAAATGCAGTAACTGAATGAAACAATGTAAATAACTGACCTGAGGGGAAACAAAGGGGATATAACTCTGGATAGCAAGTCGATGTGTCTGTGATATACGTCTAGTCCTGGTCCAGGCTAAATCTTCTCCTCACACTGAGCATGCATACTCAGGTCGTCAGAGCGACACAAAAGCAATATAATATATATAAAATCATGTGACAATTCTAACAGTGATAATAGATATATATGACAGTAGATCAATGGCAGTATGAATATGAACATGCAGTAATCAATGCAGCAGAACAGTAAAAGCAGTAGAATGATATGCCACGTATGTCAACATAGGAAGTAAGGTATATCAATGCCAGTATTCCTATCAGTCTCTAAGTCTCACTGTACAGGTCACTAAGTCTATCGTCAGTCCAAGTGTGAGAGTCAACCACTCGTGAGTGTCCTCCACCCAAGGGTAGAACCCAAGGGCAAGGGACCACGGGCCCAACATGTATATCACGGTGATAATCACATACCCTGTAAATCTCCATATATCTCCCTAAATATATAAGCCGGCATGGGACTCCCTAGATTCTGTTGAACTCACACTCAAACTACCCCACACCCCTTGGTCTACATCAAACGCTAACCATAACCCTAAATACCAATCGGTCTGTGACAAGTCTGCACGAGAACTGGAGGCAGGACCTCCATCAAGCACGTCCCGACTAATACCTAAGATAAATGGCAGTTTCTGGTGCCTTATCTGTGACACCCGTGCAAGAGCTTCCATAAGTGTCCCATACCAGTTATAGTCACACGTACACGTGTCCCACAGACGTCGACAATGCAATATAATAATAAGGTTCACTGATTGTGTACAAGTACGTATCACTTTCACTTATTCACTGATACACGAACACTAACGTACTTGCCACAATCATCACTAAAACCTAACACTGGGTAAATGCACGTTATCACTATGTTATCAATGCAATGACATGTGTATGATATGATGCGTAAACAGTATATAAAGCATGTTTAGGATGTCCTGAATCATTAATCTACCATTTGCATAATTATCATAAATCATACGGTTACAATTTAGTGAAACAGTGAACAGGTAATAATTAGTATGTTCAGTTATCTATCCATCGAATTTAGTTTCATGCCAATCAGGTTCCAGAATCACAAATTATAGTCATTTCATTTTAAGCGTTCACGGCTGGAAATCCGGTTTCAGAATCAGAAGTCCGTTTCGCAACGCAATTTAATCCCGGTTGGTATTTGAATTTAGCGACGCTACAGTTGAATGAAATCTATGGTTTTCAGTAAGGTTTTCAACGCAACAGACGGTTTCTTAATCGCGTATGTACGTTAGGAGTTATACACTATTTTACATTAATATGTCATCTCAGAATCTGTTCGGACTGTTATACGTCCACATCTATTAAATTGCCGATTAAATAACAAACGATAACGAAATAGAAGGAAACCACTTGTGTTGTGTACCTAATAGATTCACCTATAATAAACAGCGGAGTTCCGCAACTAACGGGTTAAGGAAACAGGGTGGTGCTCATCACGGGACAGCACACAGTAAACCGAGTCGCTCTGGACTGCAATCCAGAGTCACACTCCGACCCAAATTTTGTCACAGTTTAAGTACAAAAATATCTGGAAACTAGTATAGGGTTAAAGTTCGTCGAGTTGGCTTCGATTTGATCCCTCGAACGCATCATTCCAGTATGTATATAATTTATGGTGATTTTTACGGTTTTCAGGTACAGAAAATTTCCAGTTTTACGGGCAAACTTGGGGGTAGTCGTTTTAATCTTTATTAGTCGTATTTTCTAATGAAATTCACACACTAGAATCATAGGCTTACGGACCAAACTATACGAGTGAGTGCCGTCAATTTAAACGAGAATTTTCATAGGGAACACGCATCGAACAGTTGAGTCGTATAATTTAACAGAAAATAAAACATGGAATATATATACGATTATAATTTGCAATTAACATAAAATAGCATGTAGCAAGTAGGGACTTGACTGGACACGTCTTGAGGACGTACGGTGATGTTAACGTCACAAACATGCGACGGCAGCGTCACGGAAAGAGCTTGGGTCGGATAGGATGCAGTCGAGGCTCATGGATGTTGGTAGTTTGCGGGTGCGACGGAGAGGGCTGCAGAGGAAAAGAGAGGGATTTTGAGAGAGAGAGAGAGAGAGAGATCAGTGAGAGAGAGAGAGAGAGTTAGAGATCAGTGAGAGAGAGAGAGAGAGATTAGTGAGAGAGGGAGAGAGAGTTATATTGAGAGTGAGAGAGAGATAGAGAGTTAGATTGAGAGTGAGAGAGAGAGAGGACACAGATAGAGAGAGAGAGTGAGAAAACAGAGAGAGAGAAAGAAAGCAGAGGGAGAGAGAAAAAACAGAGGGAGAGAGAGAAAGCAGAGGGTTTGGGAGAGGGGAAGAGAGGGAATGATGGAGACGGAGAGAGTGATGAGAAGGTTCGAGAGGGAAAGAGAGGGAACGAGAGAGATGAGGGCGACGATGATGATGATGATGGGGTCGACGAGATGTGATTGGCGTTGGAAATAGTGCCCTCAGAGTCAATTATTGGATCACAGGCACGTGATTGCAATGATTGAGGGGAGGACCTATCCCAGTAGGACAGTCTTACTCGAGATGATAGTATGCTATCTGGTTTACCTTTATCATCGTGTACTGCTTTAGGTAACCTTTCGTGTCGCTATTGCACGTTGATAGAGCCCCTAGGATTCTTGCTTGACTACCAGCAGTATCAGGGCGATCATATAAGTGAGAGCTGGAGTCTATAAGCATATCCTTAAAAAGTCCCTAGTCGAGGGAGTTTCGAAACAGGGCATCGATTCTCCAGAGTAGACTAGTGTATACAGTCGAGACCCCGACGAGGGGCGGTGGCCGGTCTCACAAGCCACTGGTGTCAGTTGGTTCACCTAAGATGTATACAGGTGCTCATTGGGTTATGAGTACACCGGACAGGACTCGCCGGGAACCTGCTGGTTGGGATTATACCAGACGTCAGATAGCAGTTCCCTGGTGACATGTGTACAGGTTAGTTCATCGACCTGAGATCGTCATTTGTCTCGTGTGAGTTCCCACTGTGCTTTGATTACTACCCTACCATGGCTCAAAGGAGTCGTGCAAACAGGTTTTAGTTGGGTAAAGTCCCGAGCCACATGGAGGCAGTGAGCGGATCTGCAGGGGTTCATCTCAACCGGTATTGGGGGTGAGGTCGCGCTGTGTCTAGGAGAGCCAGAATATGAAAAGTCCTTGGCCAAGGCAGGAGATTTGCTGGTAGGTATTCCAGTAGTATCTCAGGGTGTTTTAGGCTGCACTCCGACTCGACTTGTACCGCTTTTGGGGGTCTGACTTTTACCAACCCCCTAGGCCCGCCATGCGATGCTCATAGACGAACGGACCGGACTGTACGGATATTGTCACTGATAGGCTCAGTAGGGTGTCAGGATGAGTTCGCTCATCGACGTCCCTTTTGGTCAATAGCTGGTGGCCCGTCACGTATGGCTAATACCTCTGACGTGCTAGTGGTTAAATCCTCAGCCATTGTATTGACGAGTCTTTAGAGTCCACCATACTCGGTTACTCAGGTTTCGGGAGAAACGCTGTAGAGGCCGTATGGAGATACGGCAGGGTTCGATCAGATACGTGCGGTATTGCACGAATCGTGATCGGACGGTTTTTACTAGCCGGCTTTGGCTTAAGCCGGATCCTATTATTAGATAATGTAGTTTTGTCTATTTGCATTTGTGTTCAGTAGGAATACAGATGCGGGCATGTATTTGCAGTCGCGGGGTTTTCCTGTAATTTATTACGGGATCAGTTTTCTGAAGTTGCCAGTTTGCATTCCGTTCCGGCCGGTTTTCTTTTATTCCTTCACGACCGGACTTTCGATGGAGGGGGTTATTTGCACATTTGCAAATAACATTTGTGGAGGGGTTTCCTTGCACTTTGTGGCCTTTTCATCATGAGATGCTTTTCTTGTCCATTTGATTGCTTTTCAGGTGATGGTTGTTTGATTTGATGAGAAAAGAAATGGGTGTGACCATTATCATCTTAGCTTATTCTTTTTATTCTATTGATTATTGATTTTTTTTTCTCACACCCCATGGAGAATAGGGGCCGGCCACTTTTGGGGAGAGGGGGAGAATGAGGGAATTGATTTATGTGTGGAAATTGATTCATCTCATTTCCATTCTTTTGCTTGCCAAAATTCCAAAGCTCTTTCCATGGTTCATTCTCTATTCTTCCATCCATGGCAACTTCTAAAACCCTAAAGAGACAACCCACTACACTATATCTACAGCAAACCTTGGACGCGTCGGCTAGCCAACTTCGCGCCCGAGTTGCCTCGGTCAAGAGGTGGGAGCCCGTAAAAGATTCCGGCTACGTGGTGCCCTTTTCGACGGGGAGGTGACGGACGGAGTTTCCGCGGGAGATCGGAGTGGAGACGAAGACCGAAGGACAAGGATCGCTTGGTATACTTCTCTACCCGTATTTTACTTTGCTAGTTGCTAGGTTAATGGCCCGATCCGGGTGAAAAGTACGCGGTGGTGCCGGTTCAATAGTTTGTGAAAGTTTTCGTTTCCGCGTTTCCGGTGTCGGATCGACGGCCGGGGCGCCGTCGCGGACTTACATTGGTATCAGAGCCACGCCATTAACCATGCCTAGCTTGCTATAGTATGTTTAGAACTCGATCGAACAAAATCCCCAAAAACTGTATTTTCAATGCACATGTGTTCTCTGTCGAAATTATTTTGGCTCCAAAAATTTTTCAGGTTGTCTCAGAATACTGTGCATGGATACAGAAGCAATCTGTGAAAATTTGGTGGCGCGATCTCTCCAAACCGCCGCGGAACTGCGGCCAACCCCATGCTTGGGCCGCTGTTCCGCCGCACTTTTGATTGATCACTTGATCAAAATTTTGCAGATAGCTTATGAGTTAAAAATAGGGGTTTTGGGATATTCTTTTTGGGCCCAGATTTTCTGTGAGTGCTACAATACTGCTTGGGGCCCACTTTGATAAATTTATTCGATCGGATATTTTAAACATGCTAGTTCACAGTATTTACATTATATCTGCGACCGTGAATGTCACTCGATCGGTAAATCCAGTCTATCTGCTATAGCCCTTTTAGACGGATTTGCGAACGTGACATTCACGTTGATGTTCTGTGTTGTGCTGTGATGTTGCGGATCGGTCGTGGGGGATAGCCTGGATGCAATGCTAGTACAGTTCTGTTTTATATGTACATTTGTTATTGTGGGGCGAGCGTCCGACATGTGGACTGCCGTCACTGCCTGTTTGTATTATTTTTTTTTTTGGGCACGACCAGGTTGCGGTCGATGTACCCGTTGTGTGTATATTTTACATTCTGTACTAGGATTACCCCAAGGAGGGGTGCACGGATAGCCGGGTTCTAGAGGGCAACGAGCCCGCATCTCATGGCATTGAGACGGAGGGGGCTTTGCTCTAGAATTGGCGGGCTATTCGCTGCGCTCGTAGGGGGTATAGGTTGACCCAGGAGGGGTGCCTAAGTTACCGAATTTCGTGAAGTGCTGGGTGGTCCATTCACGTTGTTGAAGGGGGCTGCCTCGCTTCAGGTTTTGGCGGGTAACTTGCCGCGCCCGTAGGGGTCTAGGATTTCAATGCACAGGCTATCCACACGACCAGGAGAACGTCGAGTTTCAGTAGCGGCTCTGTGAAACCCGGGGATCCCAGATATCTGTATTGATCTGTGTTGTTGCATTTTATCACGCCTTGAGCGAAAATTATATATTATATATATAATAGTAGATGTTGTATATGTTTTGCATCCGCGCTAGTCCAGTCCCCGCTCTGTCGTTAGTTAAGTAACCTAACGGGAGATAACGGGACCCAGTGGCGAATGCGGATGGCATATACGTACATCATTATTTTCGTTCTTTTGTGGTGTGATCAATTGATGGGACTGCGTTGATTCGGATCAATGCAAGATAAACAAACCTATTCTGATGTTGTTGGAACACTTTTTCAAAAAGCTGTTATTGCAAGGGCGTACTCTTTTGTTTTGCACAGTGGTATTCAGTTGGAATATCCTGCTCCTCAGTCGACGAGGCAAGGGCCGAGATCCCTTCACCGGGAGTGGCCCCTTGGACCAAAGTTTGTGTCAGAGCAGTAACTTCACTATAGCCGTTTACTTTTGCTTTGCATCATGGTATTCAGTTGGAATATCCTGCACCTCATTCTACGAGGAAAGAGCCGAGATCCCTTCACCGGGAGTGACCTCTTTAGCAAAGGTTTTCGTCACTTTATTTTTTAAAAGCTATCAGTTCCTTCAACGATATCAAGTTCATTACGTTAAAGTTTTTCGCCAGAAACCATTCGTAGCCCTCCGTCGTTTCATATGGATAGTCAATAGTATTCAAGCTGTGTATGTTGGCCAAAGTCAAGGCACAGTGTTTGGTAGCTATTGGGTATTCATATGCAACATAGATAGATGCGTTGGTTTGGGACAGTCATACTGCCATTTTGGCCAAAGTCAAGGGTAGGTACGGGTGGGTTCAAATTAACCAGGAGAATGACGGGTAGAACTTGACATGTGACTTATGATATGTTGGCCAAAGTCAAGGTCATAAGAGCATGGGGTAAAAATCCACATCGGGAGTTTCAAAAGAACTGAAACTTGTCAGATATGCGCATACCTTGTGGAGTGTGATAACGTGAGCGGATCCCGTCACGTTATCATGCGATGATAGTTGGATCCCGATTCCCACTGATGAGTTGGTTTACTCCTCGGGTGATCCCGGCTAATTCTTCTTTCAGGTTTGAGGAAGAATTTGACGTTACAGTGGGAGGTTTCCAGATTAGATAAAGTGATAACCATTCTGATCTAGGTTAGAGTGCACGCTGAGTGTTTCTTTTCTCTCTCTCTTTAGCAGCGACCATTGACCCGACCCTAGACTATGACTCAGTGAACAAGTTGACCGAACCTTCTTAACACTGGCTTTTGGATTGTCAGAGTTGCAAACCTCATTGCCACTCCTACTTTTACCCTTTTCTCCAGGACACCCCGTATTACTACGAACGTCCACTTCCATTGGACAAAACCATCGTATGGTTATATACGAACTCGAAGGAATTCGAGGATGGTTTTCGATTCTGGAGAAAACGAATAGGATTATTCAGTTGTCTTTTCCTTTTACCTTCTCTCTCAGATTGCGAGTACTCCTTGGTTTAGGAGATAGTACACCTATTACGCAAATTGGATAGTCTTCTTCCAAACCTTAGGCTGGTGCCGAACAGTGGGGAATGAAGAAAGCCAATTAGCCTAAACGCTGTACAGAAGGTATTAAGTTCAGACAAAGCAAGGGATTAGTAAGAGGGCAAAGTAAATTGCGACTACCATTCACGACCAAACCAAATATTTCTTCGCCAATCCTAAATCACCTTTTTGTATTTCTCCAGGACACTCCGTATCACTACGAAGATCCCAGTTTATTGGATAATCCATCGTATGGTTATATACGAACTCGAAAGGAACTTGTTCCGGTTCGGGGATGGATCCTGGTTCAGGAGAAATAGGAATAAAGTTCATTCGGTTGTCTTTTATCCTCACCTTCTCTCGCATTGCGAGTGCTCCTAGGACTAGGACGGTACACCCATTATGCTTATTGGAAAGTCTTCTTCTAAACCATAGGCTGGTGCCGAACGGTAGGGAAGGAAGAAAACCATTTGGCCTAAAGGGGTGTGCAGAAGGTAACGACTAAAGACATATAGAGGGATTTGGAGAGGTGGCAAAGAATTATAAGGTTGCAGTTGTGAATCTGGATAATGGAAGAGGCATTACTAGGAATACCAGGATACCCCATCGAAACATTTCAATGTTTCAGTTTCACTGTGTACTGTTAAAAGAAAACTGATTTCCCAATTAGACACTTGCTCCAGGGTATGTATTTACCAGGTATGATTCTCACATCTGTATGGTTTTACAGATGATGAGTGGGAGTAAGTTATTGGGAATTAGGTGACCATCCTCATTATATCGGGATTCGTTGTAATTGGTGATATTTGAGGAAGTCACCTGGGTTGTTTGCCAGTCGGCAAATATTTGGTTTTGAATATCCGTTGTTATGCACCAATTTCAAATTGATATATCTGTACGTCTATTTTTATAGAGTGAGATATACCTTTTTGAAATTATGTCTATGACATTTACCTATATCAGTGGATGGTTAGGTAAGGAGCATTAAACGGCGGTGTAATTCTTCATAACCATAGTACAAGTTTTCAACCCACGACACACAGTGAATGAGTCACTAGACTCATGGGACTTGTACAGAGTATTGTATATTGTCCAGTGTCCATTAGGACAGAGGGGTTGGTCCTCGTACTATATTCGGTTTACTTATGACTTCTCTAGTTCTTAGACAAGTGTTTCGTAGAAACACAAGGTCCAAGTTTTGAGAAGTTATAGGTATATGAATAAAGTAGAGAACCAGGTGTTGCAAGTATCGCGATTCTTCAAGGTGATCGAAGATGTAGATACTTGTGAATGGTATTCAGATGATAGTAATGGTTAAGAGAATTTTCTTCTCTTTCAGGTTACTCATAATTGGAAGTACTCCTAAGTTAAGTAAGGCTGATCGGCCTCCTTCCATTTAGTTGACATGCACAGGAGACAGCTGCATGATTTGAATCTGGTTCAATTAAATCAGTGCCTTTGTTTCTATATTGGATATAGAACAGTTCATATCTTGATATTGTTAAGGTACGGGGAGTTGTCCAGCTTATGCTTAAAACCAGACTCTGGATAACTCAAGGCACATTTCTATAATGGCTGTTTGTGGGTTGACCCGGGCTATGACGAGGGTTGACATTCTACCATCTGGAAGATCAATAGTGATATTGTTCTAAACTCTCCACAGTTTTAATTAAAAATGGATTTTTTCAGAAAACAGTAATGGGAGTATGGTAGAACTGGAAGTGATTCCAGAACCGCAAACGATTACTGAAGATTTGATAAGAACCTAAAGATTCAATCTAGTTTGACATTCTATTGGCCACTCCGCAGATATGGTGGGTAACCTCAGGCACTCGAGAGGTACTTCGGTAGCCTCAAGGACGGTGACAGGGAAGTTCTTGTTTACCCAGGCTTGCCATTGCTGTTGCTCCAGACTTTGAGACCCGGCTGGAGGATGAGTATAGCGTCGTTCTAAACTAGATTTAGAAGTGTACGTCAATATGACTCTGCCAGAGGGTTGTCGTAGTCAGTGGGAGCAGCGGAAGCATTGGTGGACATCAGGCTTATGTCTATTTATAAACTAAAGCAGATATAGCGGAGATAGATCATCTATTTCTGATGTGACAGTCATCGGTTTGACTTCATCAGAATAAGAGATGGATCTGTTAAGAAGGTAGTAGTGTGTGATGTCCTGGTATTTGATGACATACACAGAGTAGGAAGTGATATTCCTATACTACGATCGGTTATAATATGGTCGTCACACAGTAGTTTCTCCACATAGGATTTGGATATTATATCAGACATTCTGGTTACCAGATCTATGGTTTTAGATCTAGATTTGGGTGATTCCCAATCTGGGTACTTTGACCGCATTCTATGAGTATTTAGAATGGACGACTCTTGGCAAGGTAGTATACCTGCAGGTGATAGAGTCACCCTCTCTAAAGGTGTCTTATAGACTAAAGGGGAGAGGGATACGCATGATTGACAGATCACTTGCTTAGACAATTGAGTCAATCATGAGATGTCAAGTATCACACCAGATGTTGTTCTTGCAGTAGGTGCAATAAGTTGATAATGATCCAATCCTGGAGAAATAGTCGGAAGCAGTTTTAGAACATAAGTGGATGTTCTAGGGATATGATAACGGCAGTCTTCTTCGGAAGACAGTTATCATTCCAGGCTTCCAAAGTGACCTGGATGGCAGAGTGGCTGTCAGAGTTATAGTTTTCCTTCTGACAAGGGGCAGTATTTTGGACAGGTGGTCCAGGTGGATACTGAGGGAAGGCATGGCGCAGGATACTGATTAAGTTCAGTTGACGATACAGTCTAAGAAGTTTGGATTTGGAGTTCACTTATGAGCTAGGTCCCATCAGATATCCAGACATATTCTAAGACAGGTATTGCTCATTTCAGGAGATAGCTTTCTTCGCGGACTTGAGATAAAGAGAGACATAGAAAGAAACACCAGAGCGGATCCACTCACTGAGGCTATTCCTCGAACGCAAAAGTTTCGCAAACGAGCTTTGAGAGACTGACTAGTAGAGGAGTTGGGTGTTCGGTATCACACGGGCTGTGAGTATGTGACATCGCAATAATTATCCTTCAGTGCAAGTGGGAGATTGTTGGAAATAGTGCCCTCAGAGTTAATTATTGGATCACAGGCACGTGATTCCAATGATTGAGGGGAGGACCTATCCCAGTAGGACAGTCTTACTCGAGATGATAGTATGCTATCTAGTTTACCTTTATCATCGTGTACTGCTTTAGGTGACCTTTCGTGTCGCTATTGCACGTTGATAGAGCCCCTATGATTCTTGCTTGACTACCAGCAGTATGAGGGCGATCATATAAGTGAGAGCTGAAGTCTATAAGCACATCCTTAAAAGGTCCCTAGTCGAGGGAGTTTCGAGACAGGGCATCGATTCTCCAGAGTAGACTAGTGTATACAGTCGAGACCCCGACGAGGGGCGGTGGCCGGTCTCACAAGCCACTGGTGTCAGTTGGTTCACCTAAGATGTATACAGGTGCTCATTGGGTTATGAGTACACCGGACAGGACTCGCCGGGAACCTGCTGGTTGGGATTATACCAGACGTCAGATAGCAGTTCCCTGGTGACATGTGTATAGGTTAGTTCATCGACCTGAGATCGTCATTTGTCTCGGGTGAGTTCCCACTGTGCTTTGATTACTATCCTACCACGGCTCAAAGGAGTCGTGCAAACAGGTTTTAGTTGGGTACAGTCCCGAGCCACATGGAGGCAGTGAGCGAATCTGCAGGGGTTCGTCTCTCCCGGTATTGGGGGTGAGGTCGCACTGTGTCTAGGAGAGCCAGAACATGAAAAGTCCTTGGCCAAGGCAGGAGATTTGCTGGTAGGTATTCCAGTAGTATCTCAGGGTGTTCTGGGCTGCACTCCGACATGACTTGTACCGCTTTTGGGGGTCTGACTTTTGCCAACCCCCTAAGCCCGCCATGCGATGCTCATAGACGAACGGACCGGACTGTACGGATATTGTCACTGACAGGCTCAGTAGGGTGTCAGGATGCGTTCGCTCATCGACGTCCCTTTTGGTCAATAGCTGGTGGCCCGTCACGTATGGCTAATACCTCTGACGTGCTAGTGGTTAAATCCACAGCCTTTGTATTGACGAGTCTTTAGAGTCCACCACACTCGGTTACTCAGGTTTCGGGCGAAACGCTGTAGAGGCCGTATGGAGATATGGCAGGGTTCGATCAAATACGTGCGGTATTGCACGAATCGTGATCGGACGGTTTTTACTTGCCGTCTTTGGCTTAAGCCGGATCCTAATATTAGATAGTGTTGTTTTGTCTCTTTGCATTTGTGTTCAGTAGGAATACAGATGCGGGCATGTATTTGCAGTCGCGTGGTTTTTCTGTAATTTATTACGGGATCAGTTTTCTGAAGTTGCCAGTTTGCATTCCGTTCCGGCCGGTTTTCTTTTATTCCTTCACGACCGGACTTTCGATGGAGGGGGTTATTTGCACATTTGCAAATAACATTTGTGGAGGGGTTTCCTTGCACTTTGTGGCCTTTTCATCATGAGATACTTTTCTTGTCCATTTGATTGTTTTTCATGTGATGGTTGTTTGATTTGATGAGAAAAGAAATGGGTGTTACCATTATCATCTTAGCTTATTCTTTTTATTCTATTGATTATTGATTTTTTTTTCTCACACCCCATGGAGAATAGGGGCCGGCCACTTTTGGGGAGAGGGGGAGAATGAGGGAATTGATTTATGTGTGGAAATTGATTCATCTCATTTCCATTCTTTTGCTTGCCAAAATTCCAAAGCTCCTTCCATGGTTCATTCTCTATTCTTCCATCCATGGCAACTTCTAAAACCCTAAAGAGACAACCCACTACACTATATCTACAGCAAACCTTGGACGCGTCGGCTAGCCAACTTCGCGCCCGAGTTGCCTCGGTCAAGAGGTGGGAGCCCGTAAAAGATTCCGGCTACGTGGTGCCCTTTTCGACGAGGAGGTGACGGACGGAGTTTCCGCGGGAGATCGGAGTGGAGACGAAGACCGAAGGACAAGGATCGCTTGGTATACTTCTCTACCCGTATTTTACTTTGCTAGTTGCTAGGTTAATGGCCCGATCCGGGTGAAAAGTACGCGGTGGTGCCGGTTCAATAGTTTTTGAAAGTTTTCGTTTCTGCGTTTCCGGCGTCGGATCGACTGCCGGGGCGCCGTCGCGGACTTACAATGGGCCCGCCGGCGAGAAGGTGCAGGGGGTGGAGCTCGGGTTTGAGATGGAGGCGAGGTTTGTTAAGTCGTCGGAGGGATGCTGGAGGTGTTGAAGGCGGAGGCGACGTAGGTGTGAGATGGCTGCAGTCGTCGACGTCATCGTCGGGAAAAATGGTTGCAGAAGAGTTTGAGGAGGAAATGAGAACGAGGGAGAGAGCGAGCGAGGAAGAGGGAGTAGTGGGTAGAGGAGAGAGGTGGAGGGCGCGCGTCGTGGTAACGTTTGCGAGCAAGGTGCGTGACAAGCGGCGACATGGGAGCAGGCGTGGGGTGCGGCGGAGGAAACGCGCGCGGGGAAAAGGAATTAGCCGTTGGAAGACGACACTGTAGGTGGCGGGTCGGGTAGTGAAGCGGGCGCGGGTCGAGGAAGCGGAGCTCGGGTTTGAGATGGAGGCGAGGTTTGTTAAGTCGTCGGAGGGATGCTGGAGGTGTTGAAGGCGGAGGCGACGTAGGTGTGAGATGGCTGCAGTCGTCGACGTCATCGTCGGGAAAAATGGTTGCAGAAGAGTTTGAGGAGGAAATGAGAACGAGGGAGAGAGCGAGCGAGGAAGAGGGAGTAGTGGGTAGAGGAGAGAGGTGGAGGGCGCGCGTCGTGGTAACGTTTGCGAGCAAGGTGCGTGACAAGCGGCGACATGGGAGCAGGCGTGGGGTGCGGCGGAGGAAACGCGCGCGGGGAAAAGGAATTAGCCGTTGGAAGACGACACTGTAGGTGGCGGGTCGGGTAGTGAAGCGGGCGCGGGTCGAGGAAGCGGCTGCTGGGGGAGTTAGTGGGCCGGGCCAGTGATTTTTTTTTTTTAGAATTAAAGAATAAATAAGAAGAAGGGGCCGGGCTTAAAGGAGTTGGGCCAGGAAAATAAAGAATTTTGAGGGAAGGGATGAGGCCGGGCCGGGGATTATAAAAAAGAAAGGTTTAAGTTTATAAATAAATAGGCTGGGCTGAGGGAATATAAAGGAAAAATGAAATTTGGTTAAAAAGGAAAAATTAGGGTTTTGAGTTTTATTGATAAAAGAAAAATGGGGTTTATAAATGAAATAAATAAAATTATAAATAAGAATACATAGAATTCTAGAGTAACAAAATGCAGATTTTGGTATAAAAGGGGCTGGGTATTACACCATATCTTAAACGAGTTAAGATATAGGGTTGTCCGGCCTATGTCAAAAGGCAAAATCCGGACAAACTCGAGACACGGTCAGTTCTATGCAAGTTTGTGGGATATCCCAAACATTCATATGGATATCTTTTCTACCATAGAGAGGAACAAAAGGTGTTAGTTTCTCGACATGCCACCTTTCTAGAAAAGGAATTTCTTGCAAAAGAAATTAGTGGCAGTGAGGTAGAACTGGAAGAAATTCCGGCTACACAAACTCAAACTGAAGATTTAGTGGAACCAGAGGATTCGGTAGTTCCCGATGAACCCCGGCCACTCCGCCGATCTAGTAGGGTTCCTCACCCACCAGAGAGATACTACGGTTTTCTCATGGATGGTGGAAGTGAGGATTGCATCATTGAGGATGATGACCCAACTAGCTTCGAACAGGCCATCACGAGTGGAGACTCGGAAAAATGGATGGATGGAATGCGGTCCGAGATAGAATCCATGTACACCAACAAAGTATGGACTTTGGAAGATGCTCCTGAAGGGGTAAAACCCATTGGGAGCAAGTGGATCTTCAAGAAAAAACTTGGTGTAGATGGGAAAGTGGAGACTTTCAAAGCTAGACTTGTTGCAAAGGGTTTTCGTCAAAGACCAGGTGTGGACTATGACGAAACCTTTTCTCCAGTGGCTATGCTTAAATCTATCTGGATCATGCTTGCCATCGCTGCATATCATGACTATGAAATCTTGCAAATGGATGTTAGGACCGTCTTTCTAAACGGTGATTTAGAAGAGAGCATGTACATGACTCAGCCAGAGGGGTTCGTAGCTAGTGGGAGCAGCGGGAAGGTGTGCAAGCTGCTTAAATCCATTTATGGATTAAAGCAAGCATCGCGGAGTTGGAACATCTGCTTTGATGTCGTTATCAAAGAATTTGATTTCATCAAAAACGTAGATGAACCTTGTATCTACAAGAAGGTGGCAGAGAGTAAGGTTGTCTTCCTCGTATTGTACGTGGACGACATACTCTTGATAGGAAATGTCATTCCTATGCTGCAATCGGTCAAGCTCTTCTTATCACAAAGATTCTCAATGAAAGATCTAGGGGATGCCTCCTACATCTTGGGAATTAAGATCTATAGAGATAGATCCAAACGGATACAGAGATTGTCCCAATCCAGGTACATTGACACCATACTAAAGCGGTTTAGTATGGAAGAGTCCAAACGTGGGTTTTAAACTATGATCTCAGGGCTCACTCTCTCCAAAGAGATGTCTCCCAAGACTGATTTGGAGAGAGCTCGCATGCAAGGGAAACCCTATGCTTCGGCAGTAGGCTCTATCATGTACGCGATGCTATGTACCAGACCCGATGTAGCACACTCGCTAAGTATAGTGAGTAGGTATCAAGCTGATCCTGGAGAGAGTCACTGGACAGCTGTGAAGAGCATTCTCAAGTACTTACGAAGGACAAAAGAGATGCTCTTGGTGTATGGTAACGGATAACTCCAAGTGGAGTCCTTTACCGATTCCAGCTTCCAGAGTGATAAGGACGACTCTAAGTCGCACTCGGGATTTGTCTTTACCCTTTACGGAGGGGCGGTTAGCTTGAAGAGTTCCAAGTAGGAAACCGTGCCAGACTCGACGATGGAGGCTGAATACATCGCTGCCAACGATGCTGCCAAAGAGGCTTTCTGGATCAAGAAGTTCATTACTGAACTTGGAGTGGTTCCATCCATTGAGCATCCAATACCTTTGTATTGTGATAACAATGGAGCGGTGGCTTTGGCCAAGGAACCCAGGTCCCATCAGCGATCCAGGAATATTCTGAGGCTGTATCACCTGATCCGGGAGATAGTAGATCGCCGGGAGATCCAGGTTAGGAGGGTTGACACGAAGAACAACACTGCGGATACACTCACGAAGGCCATTCCCCAGATACAGTTTGAGAGACTCTTCGGGATGCTTGGTATGCGATACTACAGCAGCTAGCCCTAGTGCAAGTGGGAGATTGTTGGTTGTATGTATGCCCTAGAAGCCAGTATTGTACAGATGTATATTTTATTGGATGCTTGGACATATATAGAGAGGACTTTCTTGCTCGATATGATAGTATGCTATCTGGTTGCTCTTTATCTTAACATGTATACTTGTCTCTTGATACTGTCTTATAGTTACATGTTGGTAAAGCCCTTAAGATGTGTACTTGACTACCAGGACTATGATGCAGATCATACTAGTGAGGCCATGGTAGTCCATAAGTACATCCTTTAATGTCCCTAGTCGTGGGTATATCGAGACGGGGCATCGATATACCAGAGTAGACTAGCGTATACGCTTCTCGACCCATGAGATGGGCGATGGATGATCCCATATCCATTGGTGTTTGACATCAGAGGTGGTATTCGGGTGCTCAGTGGACACTGGGTACACTGGACGGACTCGCCGAGAACTCCCAGATGGTATTATACCTCACGTCAGATGGCAGTTCTCTGGTGACACTTGTGCAGGTTAGTCTGTAGACCCGAGATCGTCATAGAGTCTTGTGTGATTCCCACTGTTCTTTGATTTCTACCTTACCACGTCCAAGAGGGTGTGCAAAATGGTGGTTTTTGGGTACAGTCCCGAGTCACATGGAGGCAATGAGCGATAGGAGGGGTTTGGTCTCTCCCGGTATTGGGGGTTGATGTTGCGCTATGCTCGATTGGCCATAACAGGGAAGTCCTTGGCCAGGGCTGATTTAGAGATTTACTGGTAAGTGTTACCAGTAGTTTCTCGACCCGTTATGTTTGTCACATCGGCACGACTTATCGGTTATTGGGGTGTGACGTTTACCACCCCTAGACTTGATATGTGACATATCAGACGAGGAGACCGGACTGTACGGCAAGTGTTACCGTTAGGCTTTTACAGGAGTTGGAGCGGGCTTGCTTGCTGATCTTCTGATCGTTCAATACCCGGGTAGCCGTTACGTCCAGCTAGTACTGCTGACGGCTTGTGGGTGCTTGATGTGATCATCACCTACTGCCAGCGTATTGACGAGTCTTTAGAGTCCTACATAGAGGTTTTATTGGCTTAGGCAAAACGAAATAGGAGCGCATATATGATATGTGCGGGAACGAGAATAATACGTGTATGTGATACCATATTCTATTCTCGCGACTTTTTGTATCGGTCGGTTATATGTGATATAGCTGGGTTATCGAATCAAGTGTTACTTCGATAAGTCGATACATTGGATGTTAGTCGGTTATATGAGATATAACTGGATTATTAAGTCAAATGTTGATTTAATAATTTGGTGTATAATTGTATATTAGATATACTAATTTACATTAACTAACATTTGTTCACTTAAGGATTTTTCTCACATGTGCACAACTTTAATATATATGTGATATATATTAAAATGTGTTTTCTTTTTGTATCATGGTTGTTGATAAATCATTCATGGGTGTTTAAGACATACACCATTCTATTTATTATGGTGGGTTATAATTATTTAAGGTAATTACAAAATTAGTGGAGATTTGGAAAGAGCATGAAGCTTGTAGAAGCTTACTTTGCTTTGACAAAGTCCACTAACTTTGTCTTTACTTTAGATTTTTGTTGACCTAACCATTTGGATTAGCCATGGTTATGTCTCTACATGAGTTAGTATATGATACTCACTCACCCATGGTTAGCTCACTCACTTGATCATTATTCTCATCTCATTATTTGTTCATCTTTTTCCTTGAGCTCAAAAGCTCTCTAGGTTTTGATTAAGTGAGAAATAAATGTGAGATAAATAATTCTAAGGTGTACCCACTTCCTATTTCCTCATCGTCTACTAGACTAGCACTTTAGTTTAGGGTGTTTTCTTCACTAATTCTCTAGTTAGTGAAGAAGAAACTTGAGTTCGTATTCCCTCGACGTAAATCATCTTCGGCCTTGAAGACTTCAAGCAAGGACGTTCCTTTTGCCTCGTGAAGCCATGCAAGAGTCCGGGAGAACCACGATCACAGCGAAGGGACTACTTCAAGGAGCTTTTGAAGTGATGGACCGATCTACAAAGGTTGTAATCTCCCACTCTTAGTTGTAAAGATGTTTACTTGCATGTGTAACCCTAATAGTCTAGCAAAGATCCCGGCTTTGGGTTGTTCGGCACGTCTAAATTTTTATCCAGGCATGGTAGATGCCTTATAAACCCTTGTATGAGTGCCTAGGAACCCTACAGAGAATTACTGATTTGGATCAGTAGTTTCTCAGTTGGTGACGAGCTTCGTACCGACACAAAATATTGCGTTATTAGGGGTCTGACTTTATCCATCCCCTAGACTCGATATGCGATACTCTTAGAAGTGTTAGTGTATATGCCCTAGAGGCCATTACTGTATCATACTAGTTTGTATATTACTTGATGGAAGCTTGGGATATTCACCTTGTATAAACAATCTTGCTCAATATAGTAGTATGCTACTTGGTTTGTTTCTGGTTCAATGTGTACATGTGTTTATTTTAGTATATCACCTATACACATTAGTGGAGCCCTTAGGATCTTTGCTTGATTACCAGCGTTGTGATGGCAGTCACACTAGTGGGGGCTGGGTAATCTATAACCACATCCTTATACAGGTCCCTAGTCGCAGGACTATCGAGACAGGGCATCGATACTCCGGAGTAGACTAGCGTATGCGCTTCTCATCCCAGTGTGGGAGATGGTCTGTCCCACAGCCATCAGTACGTCGTACTGGAGATAGTATACTGGTGCTCGTTAGGTTATGAGTACACTGGACAAGACTCGTCGGGAACTGACCGGTTGGTACTATACCTATCATCAGTTATCGGTTCCCAGGTGACATGAGTACAGCTTAGTCCGCTGACTTGACACGGTCACTTCGCCTCGAGTGTGTTCCCACTGTACTTTGATTACTACCCTACCACGGCTCAAAGGAGTCATGCAAGCAGGTAATAGTTGGGTGCAGTCCCGAAGCACTTGGAGGCAGTGACGGTTAGACAGGATTCGTCTCTCCCGGTATTGGGGGTTGACATCGCGCTGTGTTTAGGAGAGTCATTACACGAGTAGTCCCTGGCCAGGGCAATCGAGATATACTGGTAGGCTTCCAGTGTTATCTCAGGGTGTTTTGGGCTTCACTCCGACACGACTTGTACCGCTATTAGGGGACTGACGTTTACCGCCCCCTAGGCCCGCCATGCGATGTATCAGACGAACAGACCGGACTGTATGGAGATTGTCACATTCAGGCTCAGTAGGAGTTCAGATGGGTTTCACCTCGTCAGTCTTCTTGTCGGCATCTACCTGGGGACCGTTACACACAGCTAGTGCCGCTTGCGGTCTGTGGTTAAACCCACTGCCAGCGTAGTGTCGAGTCTTTAGAGTCCCACACAGAAAGCTATTCTCCTTTGGGCAAAAGAGTAGAGGTCGCATGGTTTTGCGACAGGTCGCATGGTTTTGCGACAGGGTTCGGTCACATCCGTACACTTATGCACGTACAGTGTCCGGACAGTTAACACTAGCGGGCTTTGGTTTAAGCCAGATCCTAGTGTACGTTTTGGGATTGGATTTATCCAGTATGTATTCGTGTTCCTCGGAACGCGGATGCGGGTGTGTATGCACAGTTGACGGAGAGACAGAGGTAGAGGATTCTCATTAGGGTTGTTGACTGTTGACTGTTGACTGTTGACTTTTTGCTCAACCCTAATGAGAATATGATATATGATTAATAATAATATTAATTAAGTATTATGGTGACATGGTTGTTGAGGGGTTGACTTTGTTGACTTGTTGACTTTGTTGACCGGTTGACTAGGTTTGACTAGTTGACTATCGTGATGACAATGGCTATCATTTCATGGCAAAGACTTTTTACTTGCTTGTTTCTCTTGTGAGAAATGAGTGCATGAAATGATATGTCTATTGTAGCTTAAACTATTTACACAATACTTGATTACATTTTTGTGATGATAGCTTTGGATTATGAGAACCAAGAGAGAAAAGTCTTTCTCATTCTATCATTTTCATTCTCTCTCTTATGTTCTTGAGCTCTCATCTTCTTCCTATTGCTCTCCCTCTCTTGAGTCTATGGTTCACTTGTCTCATGTGTTGAGAACCAAGAACCATAGAGAAAATCCCAACACACTCTTCTCTACTCACTCTAGTTCACAAGGTTTAGCAAACCAAGTGAACTAGTTTCTTCAAAGATCGAAGAAGAAGCCAAAGGTAGAAGCTTTCGAGGTGGATCTATCTTCGGCGCAAGGAGACGACGGAGTGAAGCCGATCCGGACAACCATCGAGGCTTGAAGACGAAGGATATCAAGAAAGAAAGGTATAACCCCCCAACCGAGTAGTTAACAACTCCTACTTAGGTTGTTAGTTAGATGTTTAACAAAGATCCGGTTTTGAGTCCACGTTACCACCTCTAGAAAATTGTTTTTCACCAAATTCCGCATGCCCGAAAGTACCGGGAGAGGTAGCATGGACTTACAGTGGTATCAGAGCCTAGTTAAACTCTATCTAACATGTTAGCAAAGTAGCTAGAAGTTTGATCAAAGAAATGGTCACGAAACGAACCCGATATGTCAAGTTTCTGCCGATTTTTATTCTGTTCAAAAATTGATAAATTTCATATTAAAAATCGGCTCAGGATTTTGTTTGAATAACCACAAAATTTGGTCCCACGAACCGTTCAAAGCGCCGCGGAAACGCGGCGGGAGCACGCTCCCGCCGCGGTTCCGCGGCCGAGTTGACTCGGCCGAGGTCCAAATTTAGTGCAGTTTATTTCTGGGGTTGTTTTGGGATTTTTGGAATATGTATTTTCTGCCCAGATTTTCCAGAACGAAAATTTTGTGTTTGGGGCCTATAAATCCGTATTTTTGATCGAACTTCTAAAAGACTTAAGCTGACGGGTTTTTCTGTGATGTGATATTTGTATTGAACGTCTACTAATCGCTATATGTCGATTAGTGGGGGTTATACAAATCTGTGATCTGTAATGTTGTTGGATTGTGTATATGAACTCATTGGATTGTCGCGGGTGAATAGCCGGGGGTTGTGAGACGAGAGTTTTCTTTTCTTTCAATTCATGTAAATTTGTAAATTGATGTAATAATTATTTGTATGGCCGCACAACCGGGTCGGGGTTGTAGCCGTCATTTTATAATTTCTTTTTACTGTTTTTGCTCCTAGGATAGACCCATGGAGGAGGTGCATAAACTACCGGGTATGCCGAAGTGCCGAGTGGCCTACTCACGGGGTTGAGGGAGGTTGCTTCGCTTCGGGTACTTGGCGGGTAGTTTGCCGCACCCGTAGGGATCTTGGGTGGGGTTTTGGCTATTCACCGCGACCGTGTAATCTGTTTTTCGTTACAGGCTCGTACGAATTGCAGGTTCCTAGTATATCCAATATGTTCATCTGTGATCTGAAATGGCTATCATTGCAATATATCTATATATGATATTATTTAGGCGTTGCTTATGTTTTACAGCCGCGCTAACCCAGCCCCCGCTCTGTCGTTAGTTAAGTAACCTAACGGGTAATGACGAGGCCCCGTGGCGAATGCGAATGGCATAAGCGTACGTCATATTTTGGTTGTTTTCTGCAATGGTAGGTTTAAATGATGGGACGCATTAAAAGAACTAATGCAAGAATATCACGCATTAAAAGAACTAATGCAAGAAAATAAACCATGTAAAGTCGTTGGAACACTTTCAAAAAACCACTCGGTTCTTTTCAAAACAAACTTTTAAAATGCGGAGTTTGAGCCACTCCTTTTAAAAGCTATCTCGTTCCATCGACTATATCAAGTTCACTACGTTCACGGTTTTTGCCAAAACCATCCGTAGCCCTCCATCATTTCAGTTAAATATTCGGTAGTATTCAAGCAATGTATTTTGACCTCACGCCAAGGCATAGTGATTGGTAGCTGCCAGCTATTTATCTGTTGCATAGATAGAATGCGTTGGTTTGAGATAGTCGTACTGCCATTTTGGCCTACGTCAAGGGTATGTACGGGTGGGTTCAAATTAACCTAGATAATGATGGGAAGAACTTGACATGTGACTTATGACATTTTGACCTCACTCCAAGGCCATAAGAGCATGGGGCAAAAATCCACATCGGGAGTTTCATAAGTACTGAAACTTGCTAGCGTTGCATACCATTTGGAGTGTGATGATTCTGGTAGGATTCCTTCAGTTTCTGTTTCCCGTGAATAAGAATTGTTGGGCGTGGCGAAGCGAGCGCTTCTAGCTGTTTCGCTTGCTTCTTTCTCTCACGCGATGATATTTGGATCCCGATCCTACTGTGAGTATATGCTACTCCTCGGGAAATTTCTCACTTAACGATCAATGCTATAAACCTAGTAGGTGTCTAGAAAGGTGTTAGCAGGACTACGCCCCCAAGGAAAAGAGGTTCTTAAATTAAGGAACTTCGCGAAAGCGTTGGAAAACCTCCCTCGAAGTACCGACACCAGCCTGGCTGAACGGTTAAGCAAGTATTGTACGGTGAGATTGATCCTGACTAATTCTTCCTTTTTGGTTTTAAGGAGGGATTCGAGAAACAGTGGGAGCCATCCTGTTTAGAAAAACTATAAACCACTCTAAACTTGCAAGAGCATCATGCTGAGTGTTTCTTCTTCTCTCTCCTAATTGCAGCGACCAATCAACATGACTGGACTTAAGTTACTTCTAGATAAAAACATACTGACAGGGCCAAACTACAAAGATTGGCTCAGGAATGTCAAAATGGCAATCACTTACGACAAGCTGGGGTATCTTCTTACCACCAAAGCTCCCCCTGTCCCAAGTCCTACCTCCAGCGTCGCGGATAAGGAAATCCGTAAGACTTGGGAGATTGATAGCGCGAAGGCCAAGTGCCTCGTACTTGCCTCTATGGACAACGAACATCAGAGGAGGCACGAGAATATGGATCTCGAGTCCATATTTCTCCATACAAAATAACTGTATGGAGAGCAATCTCGTATCGCAAGATACGAAGTGTCGAAGAAGTTATTTTCGGCAAGGTTGGCCATCGGATCATCGGTAGCGGAACACGTGCTTAAGATGATTGGCTTCATTGAGGCGCTCGCATAACTTGGGACCACGTTAGAGAACGAGCTCTATACGGACTTGATTCTCCAGTCCCTTCTTTCCACTTACGCCCAGTTTATCCTGAACTTCAACTTACAAGAAAAAGAAGTTGAACTTTCAGAACTCCTCAACATGTTGAGGAGTGCAGAGGGCACCCTACAGAAAGGTAGGGAAACATCCACTTTGTTTGTAGGAGGATCTTCCTCTTCTAGGTCCAAGGCGAAAGCCAAGGGAAAGAAGAAGAAAGCCCCCGCCAAACCAAAGGGCGGTGTTAGTAAAGTGTGTTAGTGTTTATGCCCTAGAAGGCCATTACTGTATCATACTAGTTTCTATATTACTTAATGGAAGCTTGGGATATTCGCATGTATATAACAGTCTTGCTAAACATGGTAGTATGCTACTTGGTTTTTCTATCTTAATATGTGAGTATACGTATTGATAGAGCTCTTAGGATCTTGCTTGTCTACCAGCGTTGTGATGGCAGTCACACTAGTGGGGGCTGGGTAGTCTACAAGCACATCCTTATTCAGGTCCCTGGTCGTTGGATTATCGAGACAGAGCATCGATACTCCGGAGTAGACTAGTGTGTACGCTTCTCATCCCAGTTGGGGAGATGGTCTGTCCCACAGCCGTCAGTACGTCGTACTGGAGATAGTATGCAGGTGCTCGTTAGGTTACGGGTACACCGGACAGGACTCACAGGGAACTGTTGGTTGGTTTGATACCAGTCGTCAGTGAGCAGTTCCCAGGTGACATGAGTACAGCATAGTCCGCAGACTTGACACTGCTACTTCGCCTCGAGTGTGTCCCACTGTTCTTAGATTGCTACCCTACCACGGCTCAAAGGAGTCGTGCAAACAGGTGGCAGTTGGGTGCAGTCCCGAGCACTTGGAGGCAGTGGCGGTTAGACAGGATTCGTCCCTCCCGGTATTGGGAGTAGATATCGTGCTGTGTCAGAGAGCCATTACGCAAAGTCCCTGGCCAGGGCAAGCGAGATTTGCTGGTAGGTTCCAGTAGTTTCTCAGGGTGTAATGGGCTTCCCTCCGACACGACTTATACCGCTATTAGGGGACTGACGCTTGCCGCCCCCCTAGGCCCGATATGCGATAGTCTTGGACGAACGGACCGGACTGTATGGAGATTGTCACATCAGACTCAGTAGGAGTTCGGATGGGTTTCCTCATCGGCCTTCTTATCGACAACTACCTGGGGACCGTTACGTACAGCTAGTGCCGCTTGCGGTCTGTGGTTAAACCCACTGCCAGCGTAGTAGTCGAGTCTCTAGAGTCCCACATAGAGAGTTTCCTACTCCAGGCGAAACGATATAGAGGTTGCATGGTTTTGCGACAAAGGGTTCGGACGCATACGTGCGTTTACGCGCGTACGACTTTCGGACAGTTTTTACCAGTCGGCTTTGGTTTAAGCCAGTTACTGGTATCCGGTTATTGGATTTTACAGTCTAAAAGTTTTTCCGTATTTTTGCGGATTTGAGGGGCGTTCTCGTAATTGTACGAGAAGCTTCTAGAAGATGTGACTAAGGAAGTTACTTTGGATAAGATTGTGAGTCATGAGAGTGATTCATCATTATCATTATTGCACCATAAATGATAATGACACATGCTTAATGAATCACCTCTTTTCATTTATGAAGCATGCTTATTCATTTCTATTATTCATTATTCTAAAATAAGAATGCTTCATAATATATTATGATACACTCACTATCTCATCTCATTATCATTATCATATTCTCTCTCCTCAAGCTCTCATCTTCAAGAGACTAATCCTTAATCCTCATGTGTTGAGATCAAAGGATTAGTTAGACTTAAACATCCATTACCTTCACTCTATATCATCCTTTCTTCTTTGATTAGCAATCAAAGTAGATTAGTTACCTCAAGTTAGAGGTGTAGCTTGGTGTTTTGCTCTCGGGTGGATCGTCTACTACCTAGAGAAGGTCGAGGAGAACAAAGGAGGACACAAAGACGAAGGACCGGTTTCATTAGGTATAATCCCTAAACACAATTGATAAGAAACTCTTTGTGTACAGTTATTTATAGTTTAGCTTCGATTTAAGCGGTTAGTCGATGTTCGTTCCTTAAACATGATCGTTTTTGTAAATTCCGCCTTCCCACAAGTACTGGGGTGTACTACATCGACTTACAGTGGTATCAGAGCCTCGCTAAACAATAAATAACTTAATTGCAAATTTGTACGAATTTCGAACGGAAAAACGAAGCCGGAAAACCCTAAATCTGTCAAGTTTCTGTCGAAGTTAAAACGATGTCCAAAAATTTTTCAGGTGCGTTCAGAGAGCTTGAAAAGACACCAGTAGAACACCCAAGAAAAATAGGCCTCTGAATCGCCTAACTCGCCGCGGAACCGCGGCCTCAGCCTACTGAGTCGTCGCGCTTCCGCCGCCGAGTTGGCAAGTCAGGGACCCAATTTTCTTCTGTTGCTTCTCTGTGTAATTAGGGGTTTTCTGGAATATTTTAATTTTGCTCAGGTTTCCAGTATACAGAGCAGATTTTGGAGCAATATTAAAGATGTTTAATCGATCGAAGTTGTACAGTATTTGCATATTGGATTATATCTGTGATTGTTTAATGTGTTCGTAAACCTCCCCTAACTGCTAGTATGTCGGTTGGCAGGGGGTTGCACATTTCTGAAATGGTTATATCTGTTTGTGCATATAAACTGTATTGGACTGTTGTGGTGTTTAGCCGGGGTTTAGCAATGGGTTATTGTTTAATTCATTTGTTGTAAATGTAATTTGTTGTAATATTATTTTGCGGGGCACATCCAGGTTGCGGTTGTAGCCACCGTTGTATTATTTCATTTTACTGTTTTTGCTCCTAGGACTGACCCAAGGTGGGGTACACAAACTGCCGGGCGGGTAGTTTGCCGTACCCGTAGGGGTCGAGGGTGGGGTAACGGCTATTCATCACAACTGTGTAATCTGTCTTTTCTTGCAGGATCAAAAGAAATACAGATTGCTTGCAAATCCTATATTGTTTATCTGTGTTCTGGAATGAATATCATTGCGTCAGACGAATGTAAAATATCTATATATATTGTAGCTATTTAGACGTCACTTATGTTTTACACCCGCGCTAGCCCAGCCCCCGCTCTGTCGTTAGTTAAGTAACCTAACGGGTGATGACGGGACCCCGTGGCGAATGCGGATGGCATAAGAGGACGTTGTATTTTCGTTGTTTTCTGCAATGATAGGTTAATGATGGGACGCATTATCTATAATGCAAAGAAAAATAAACCAAAGTTTTAAATCGTTGGAACAATTTAAAAGAAACCACTCGGTTATTTTAAAAACAGATATTTTTAAATGCGGAGATTTAACCACTCCTTTTAAAAGCTATTAGGTTCCTTCGGTTATATCAAGTTCACTACGTTCACGGTTTCGCCAAAACCAGTCGTAGCCCTCCGTCATTTCTTATGGATGGTCAGTAGTATTCAAGCCATGCTTGTTGGCATACGTCAAGGCATAGTGTTTGGTAGCTGCTGGGATATTCATTTGTTGCATAGATAGATGTGTTGGTTTGGGACAGTCGCATTACCTTGTTGGCATACGTCAAGGGTATATACGGGTGGGTTCAAATTAACAAGATAACGATGGGCAGAACTTGACATGTGACTTATGATTTGTTGGCATACGTCAAGGTCATAAGAGCATGGGGCAAAAACTTATATCGGGAATTTCTAAAGAAACTGAAATTTGCAAAGAGATGCATACCATTTGGAGTTTGATGAATGTTGGTAGGATTCCTTCAACATTATCATACGATGATATTTGGATCCCGATCCTACTGTGAGTATATGCTACTTATCAGGATATTCGTCACTTAACGATCAATGCTATAAACCTAGTAGGTGTCCAGAAAAGTGTCAGCGGGGTTACGCCCCCAGAGAAAAGAGGTTATTTAATTAAGGAACTTCGTGAAAGCGTTGGAAAACCTCCCTCGAAGTACCGACACCAGCCTGGCTGAACGGTTAAGCAAGTATTGTACGGTGAGAATAGTCTTGACTAATTCTTCTTTTATGGTTTGAGGAAGGATTCGAGAAACAGTGGGAGCCATCCAGTTTAGATAAACTAAAAACCACTCTAAACTTGCAAGAGCATCATGCTAAAGAGTTTTCTTCTCTCTCTCCTAATTGCAGCGACCCTGAAAATGACTAGACTTAAGTTACTTTTATAGAAAAATATACTGACGGGGCCAAACTATAAAGATTGGCTGCGGAATGTCAAAATGGCTTTGACCTATGACAAACTGGGGTACGTTCTCACCGCTACGGCACCTGCTGTCCCTGGTCCCAAATCCAGCAATGCGGATAAGGAAATCCGCAAAACCTGGGATTTAGATTGCGCGAAAGCCAAGTGCATCGTGCTTGCCTCGATGAACAATGAACATCAGAGGAGGCACGAGGATATGGACCTTGATGGCATATTTCTCCATACAAAGGAACTTTATGGAGAGCAATCTCGTATAGCAAGATACGAGACCTCAAAGAACTTGTTTCGAGCGAGGTTGGCTGTCGGGTCATCAGTAGGAGAACATGTCCTAAAGATGATCGGCTACATAGAAGAGCTCGCAGACCTTGGGACGACTTTGGATAATGAGCTCTATACAGACCTTATTCTCCAGTCCCTTCCTCACACCTACGCCCAGTTTATCCTGAACTTCAATCTTCAAAGAAAAGAAGTTGAACTTCCGGAACTCCTGAACATGTTAAGGAGTGCAGAGGGCACCTTGAAGAATTCAAGGGAAACACCCGCTATGTTTGTTGGCGGTGCATCTTCTTCCGGGTCCAAGGCTAGGGCCAAAGGAAGGAAGAAGAAGGCCGCACCCAGACCTAGAGGAGGTGTTAGTAAGGTGGGAGGGAAGGGAAAGAAAAAGAAAGCAGTACCGATAGTTGGTCAGGATGAGTGCTTCCATTGTCACAGGAAAGGGCACTGGAAGAAGGATTGCAAGGCGTGGAACGCCAAGAACCAGGAACCGAAGCAAGCTGTGGCTTCGACTTCAGGTGTGTTTGTAATTGAGAATTGTCTGTCGATCAACTCTACTTCCTGGGTATTGGATACCGGATCAGGATCTCATATTTGCAATTCATTGCAGGCACTGAGAAACCGTAGAGTGCTGAAGGAAGGTGATATGACCCTAAAGGTTGCTAACGGAGCTAGCGTGGGAGCTGCGTCCGTCGGGGACTATCACCTAGGATTGACGAGTGGACACATTTTGGTTTTACATAACTGTTATTTTGTACCCAGCTTAACGTGTAATATCATATCAGTTTCCTTGTTATCAAATAAAGGTTATGATTTCACGTTTGTAAGAGATGTTGTCAACATCCACCTTAATCATGGTTTGATTGGGTCAGGTACATTAAATAACGGCATATATGTTTTAAACCAACTCCAAATTTTCAATGTCCAGAACACACTAAAAAGAAAGTCTCCAGATTTAAATAAAGCTTTCTTATGGCATTGTAGACTGGGTCACATCAATGAGAGAAGGTTGACTAAGTTGCATAGAGAAGGATATTTGGACACGTTCGAATATCAAACTTATGACACTTGTCAATCTTGTCTCAAAGGAAAGATGACAAAGACTCCATTCACTGGACAAGGAGTAAGAGCGAGCAAGCTCTTAGGACTCATACACAGCGATGTATGTGGTCCAATGTCTACACATGCGAGAGGTGGTTATTCCTACTTCATTACTTTTACAGATGATTTCTCTAGGTATGGATATGTTTTCTTAATGAAGCATAAATCAGAGGCCTTTGAGAAATTCCTGGAATTCAAGAGTGAAGCGGAAAACCAAACAGGCAAAAGTATTAAGACACTAAGATCTGATCGAGGTGGAGAATACTTAAGTGCCGAGTTCCTAGGTTACCTAAAAGAGAAAGGAATTCTCTCTCAGCTTACTCCTCCATACACTCCACAGCACAACGGTGTATCGGAGAGACGGAATCGAACCCTATTGGATATGGTACGATCCATGATGAGTAATGCTGAGTTACCGCGATCTTTCTGGGGTTATGCGCTAGAATCAGCGGCATAAACCAGGTTCCAACCAAGACTGTGCCTACCACACCATATCAGATGTGGAGTGGGAAGAAACCCTGTCTAAAACATTTTAGAACATGGGGGTGTCCAGCTTTTGTAAAAAAGCAGCATGTGGACAAGCTCGAGGCACGTTCAGTACAGTGTAAGCTTGTGGGATATCCAAAGAACTCGAAGGGATATTATTTCTATTACGCAGAGGAACAAAAGGTTTTTGTTTCTCGTCATGCCCACTTCTTAGAAACTGAATTTTTAGAAAATCAGAAGAGTGGGAGCGAAATAGAACTGGAAGAAATTCCAGAACCACAAGCTACTACTGAAAGTTTGGTAGAACCAGAGGTTCAAGAAGAACAGAACATTCCCGCACCCCTCCGCAAGAGTAGTAGGCCGTCTCATCCGCCTGAGAGATACTACGGTTTTCATATAGACGGGGATAGAGAGGATTGCATCATAGAAGATGATGAACCTACTGACTTCCGGCAGGCCATCCAGAGCGGCGACTCGGTACGATGGCTAGATGCAATGCAGACCGAAATGGAGTCCATGTACACCAACAAAGTATGGACTTTGGACTTTGCTCCAGATGGGGTAAAACCCATAGGATGAAAATGGATCTTCAAGAAAAAGATTGGTGTAGATGGACAGGTGGAAACCTATAAGGCTAGACTTGTTGCAAAGGGTTTTCGTCAAAGACCTGGTTTGGACTATGACGAAACTTTTTCTCCAGTGGCTATGCTCAAATCCATTCGGGTCCTTCTTGCTATTGCTGCCTTCCATGATTATGAAATCTGGCAGATGGACGTAAAGACGGCTTTTCTGAATGGAAATTTAGAAGAGAGCGTCTATATGGATCAGCCAGAGGGTTTCAATCAGAGTGGGAGCAGCGGAAAAGTATGCAAGCTGCTTAAGTCTATTTATGGACTAAAGCAGGCATCGCGGAGTTGGAATATCTGTTTTGATGAGACAGTCAAAGAATATGACTTTATCAAAAATCCAGATGAGCCGTGCATATATAGTAAAATTGTAGCCAGAAGTGTCGTATTCCTCGTCTTGTACGTGGATGACATTCTATTGATAGGAAATGACATTCCTATGCTACAATCTGTCAAAGGATTCTTGTCACACAGGTTCTCCATGAAAGACCTGGGTGATGCCTCTTACATTCTGGGGATCCGGATCTATCGTGATAGATCCAAGAGGATGTTGGGACTTTCGCAGTCCAGGTATATCGACACTGTACTGAAAAGATTCAGTATGGAAGATTCTAAGCGCGGTAATCTACCGGCTTGTCACGGAATCACCCTCTCCAAAGAGATGTCTCCCAAGACTGATTTGGAAAGGGAACGCATGTCTATTATACCCTACGCTTCTGCGGTAGGCTCTATAATGTATGCGATGTTGTGTACCAGACCAGATGTAGCTTACACACTAAGCGTGGTGAGCCGGTATCAGTCAGACCCAGGGAAGAAACACTGGATAGCAGTAAAGAACATTCTCAAGTACCTGAGGAGGACTAAGGAGATGTTCTTGGTTTACGGCGGAAAAGACCTCAGGTTGGAGGCCTTTGCTGATTCCGTCTTCTAGAGTGATAAGGACGATTCCAAGTCCATGTCGGGTTATGTCTTTACCCTCAATGGAGGGGCGGTGTGCTGGAAGAGCTCCAAGCAGGACACCGTTGCTGACTCGACGATGGAAGCGGAGTATATAGCTGCTTGCGATGCCGCAAAAGAAGCAGTCTGGATGAAGAAGTTCCTAACAGAACTTCAGGTGGTTCCTACCATAGTTGATCCAATACCTCTGTATTGCGACAACAACGGAGCTATAGCTTTAGCGAAGGAACCAAGGTCCCATCAGAAGTCCAGACACATCTTGAGGCGGTATCACCTGATCAGGGAGATCATTGATCGTCAGGAGATCGAGGTTCGGAGAGTTGCTTCAGAAGAGAACATTGTTGATCCATTCACAAAGGCCCTTCCTCAGATTCAGTTCGAGAGGCTACTCGAGATCATTGGTCTACGATATGCCAGTACATGGCCCTAGTGCAAGTGGGAGATTGTTAGTGTTTATGCCCTAGAAGGCCATTACTGTATCATACTAGTTTGTATATTACTTAATGGAAGCTTGGGATATTCGCATGTATATAACAGTCTTGCTAAACATGGTAGTATGCTACTTGGTTTTTCTATCTTAATATGTGAGTGTACGTATTGATAGAGCTCTTAGGATCTTGCTTGTCTACCAGCGTTGTGATGGCAGTCACACTAGTGGGGGCTGGGTAGTCTACAAGCACATCCTTATTCAGGTCCCTGGTCGTTGGATTATCGAGACAGAGCATCGATACTCCGGAGTAGACTAGTGTGTACGCTTCTCATCCCAGTTGGGGAGATGGTCTGTCCCACAGCCGTCAGTACGTCGTACTGGAGATAGTATGCAGGTGCTCGTTAGGTTACGGGTACACCGGACAGGACTCACAGGGAACTGTTGGTTGGTTTGATACCAGTCGTCAGTGAGCAGTTCCCAGGTGACATGAGTACAGCATAGTCCGCAGACTTGACACTACTACTTCGCCTCGAGTGTGTCCCACTGTTCTTAGATTGCTACCCTACCACGGCTCAAAGGAGTCGTGCAAACAGGTGGCAGCTGGGTGCAGTCCCGAGCACTTGGAGGCAGTGGCGGTTAGACAGGATTCGTCCCTCCCGGTATTGGGAGTAGATATCGTGCTGTGTCAGAGAGCCATTACGCAAAGTCCCTGGCCAGGGCAAGCGAGATTTGCTGGTAGGTTCCAGTAGTTTCTCAGGGTGTAATGGGCTTCCCTCCGACACGACTTATACCGCTATTAGGGGACTGACGCTTGCCGCCCCCTAGGCCCGATATGCAATAGTCTTGGACGAACGGACCGGACTGTATGGAGATTGTCACATCAGACTCAGTAGGAGTTCGGATGGGTTTCCTCATCGGCCTTCTTATCGACAACTACCTGGGGACCGTTACGTACAGCTTGTGCCGCTTGCGGTCTGTGGTTAAACCCACTGCCAGCGTAGTAGTCGAGTCTCTAGAGTCCCACACAGAGAGTTTCCTACTCCAGGAGAAACGATATAGAGGTTGTATGGTTTTGCGACAAAGGGTTCGGACGCATACGTGCGTTTACGCGCGTACGACTTTCGGACAGTTTTTACCAGTCGGCTTTGGTTTAAGCCAGTTACTGGTATCCGGTTATTGGATTTTACAGTCTAAAAGTTTTTCCGTATTTTTGCGGATTTGAGGGGCGTTCTCGTAATTGTACGAGAAGCTTCTAGAAGATGTGACTAAGGAGGTTACTTTGGATAAGATTGTGAGTCATGAGAGTGATTCATCATTATCATTATTGCACCATAAATGATAATGACACATGCTTAATGAATCACCTCTTTTCATTTATGAAGCATGCTTATTCATTTCTATTATTCATTATTCTAAAATAAGAATGCTTCATAATATATTATGATACACTCACTATCTCATCTCATTATCATTATCATATTCTTTCTCCTCAAGCTCTCATCTTCAAGAGACTAATCCTTAATCCTCATGTGTTGAGATCAAAGGATTAGTTAGACTTAAACATCCATTACCTTCACTCTATATCATCCTTTCTTCTTTGATTAGCAATCAAAGTAGATTAGTTACCTCAAGTTAGAGGTGTAGCTTGGTGTTTTGCTCTCGGGTGGATCGTCTACTACCTAGAGAAGGTCGAGCAGAACAAAGGAGGACACAAAGACGAAGGACCGGTATCATTATGTATAATCCCTAAACACAATTGATAAGAAACTCTTTGTGTACGGTTATTTATAGTTTAGCTTCGATTTAAGCGGTTAGTCGATGTTCGTTCCTTAAACATGATCGTTTTTGTAAATTCCGCCTCCCCACAAGTACTGGGGTGTACTACATCGACTTACAAAGTGGATATGAAGGGAAAGGCAAAGGCAACAAAGAAAGCGGGGCAGCTTGTGGATAAAGAAGAATGCTTCTATTGTCATAAGAAATGACACTGGAAGAATGATTGCAGGGCTTGGAAAGCCAGGACACAGGAATTGAAGCAAGTTGCGGCTTCAGCTTCAGGTGTGTATGTTATTGAAAACTGTCTTTCAATAAACTCTACTTCCTGGGTATTGGATACCGGATCAGGATCTCATATCTGTAATTCTTTGCAGGCGTTGAGAAACCGTAGGGTTTTGAAGGCAGGTGACATGACCCTCAAAGTTGCAAACGGAGCTAGCATGGATGCTAAGGCCGTGGGGGACTATCACCTGGGAATGTCAGATGGACAAATTTTGGTTTTACGTAATTGCTTTTTTGTACCCAACGCAACTTGTAATATCATTTCTGTATCTTTGGTTTCTAAAGAAGGTTATGAATTTGCGTTTGTAAGTAATGTTGTAAACATTCACCTTAATCAAATTTTGATTGGGTCATGTACATTGAGCAATGGTATATACGTATTAAACCAACCACAGATTTTCAATGTCCAGAATACACACAAAAGAAAGTCTCCGGAAATTAATCAGACTTTCTTATGGCATTGTAGACTGGGTCACATCAATGAGAGAAGGTTGACGAAGTTACATACAGAAGGATATTTGAATCCGTTCGAATATCAATCGTATGCCACTTGTCAATCCTGTCTCAAAGGAAAGATGACAAAGACTCCGTTCACTGGACATGGAGTAAGAGCGAGCGAGCTCTTGGGACTCATACACAGCGACGTATGCGGTCCAATGTCTACACATGCGCGAAGCGGTTATTCTTACTTCATTACTTTTACGGATGACTTTTCAAGGTACGGTTATGTCTTCTTAATGAAACATAAGTCCGAAGCCTTTGGAAAATTCCAGGAATATAAGAATGAAGTAGAAAAACAAACCGGCAAAAGTATTAAGATTCTAAGATCGGATCGAGGTGGAGAATACTTGAGTGCCGAGTTCCTGGACTATTTAAAAGAGAACGGAATTCTCTCTCAGCTTACTCCTCCATACACTCCGCAACATAACGGTGTATCGGAGAGACGGAACCGAACCCTATTGGATATGGTACGGTCCATTATGAGTAACACTGAGTTACCGCGATCATTCTGGGGGTATGCGCTAGAATCAGCTGCATACCTTTTGAACCGAGTTCCGACTAAGACTGTGCCTACCACACCATATGAAATATGGAGTGGGAAGAAACCCTATCTTCAATATCTGAAGATCTGGGGATGTCCGGCTTTTGTCAAAAAGCAGCATGCAGACAAACTCGAGGCACGCTCAGTACTGTGCAAGTTTGTGGGATACCCAAAGAACTCCAGGGGGTATCTCTTCTATTACGCAGAGGAACAAAAGATCATTGTTTCTCGTAATGCCCATTTTCTGGAACACCGGTTCTTAGAAAAGGAAACAAGTGGGAGCGAAATAGAACTGGAAGAAATTCCAGAACCACAGACTATTACTGAAAGCTTAGTGGAACCAGAGGGTTCAAAAGAACAGGACATTCCTACGCCGCTCCGCAAGAGTAGTAGGCAGTCTCATCCGCCCGAGAGATACTGCGGTTTTCTCATAGACGGGGATAGAGAGGATTGCATCATAGATTATGATGAGCCTACTAGCATCCAGCAAGACGTTCAGAGCGTCGACTCGGTAAAATGGCTGGATGCAATGCGGACCGAAATGGAGTCCATGTACACCAACAAAGTATGGACGTTGGACATTACTCCAGACGGGGTAAAACCCGTAGGATGCAAGTGTATCTTCAAAAGGAAGATTGGTGTAGATGGACAGGTTGAGACCTATAAAGCTAGACTGGTTGCAAAGGGTTTTCGTCAAAGACCTGATTTGGACTATGACGAGACCTTTTCTCCAGAAGCTATGCTGAAATCCATTCGGATCCTTCTTGCCATTGCTGCCTTCCACGATTATGAGATTTGGCAGATGGACGTAAAGACCGCTTTTCTAAATGGAAATTTAGAGGAGTGTGTCTATATGGACCAGCCAGAGGGTTTCATTCAGAGTGGGAGCAGCGGAAAGGTGTGCAAGTTGCTTAAGTCCATTTACGGACTAAAGCAGGCATCGCGGAGTTGGAACATCTGTTTTGATGAGACGGTCAAGGAATTTGGCTTTATCAAAAATCCAGATGAACCTTGCATCTATAGTAGATTTGTAGCGAGAACTGTAGTATTCCTCATTTTATGCGTGGATGACATTCTCTTGATAGGAAATGACATTCCTATGCTACAATCTGTCAAGGGGTTCTTGTCACACAGGTTCTCCATGAAAGACCTGGGTGATGCCTCATACATCCTGGGGATCCGGATCCATCGTGATAGATCCAAGAGGATATTAGGACTTTCGCAGTACAGGTACATCGACACCATACTGAAAAGATTCAGTATGGAAGATTCCAAGCGCGATAATCTACCGGCTTGTCACGGGATCACCCTCTCCAAAGAGATGTCTCCCAAGACTGATTTGGAAAGGGATCGCATGTCTATTATACCCTACGCTTCTGCGGTAGGCTCTATAATGTATGCGATGTTGTGTACCAGGCCGGATGTAGCTTATGCACTAAGTGTGGTAAGCCGGTATCAGTCAAACCCAGGGGAGAAACACTGGATAGCGGTAAAGAACATTCTCAAGTACCTGAGAAGGACTAAGGAGATGTTCTTGGTGTATGGCGGAAAAGACCTCCAGATTGAGGCCTTTGCTGACTCCAGCTTCCAAAGTGACAAGGATGATTCCAAGTCCATGTCGGGTTTTGTCTTTACCCTCAATGGAGGGGCGGTGTGTTGGAAGAGTTCCAAACAGGAAACCGTTGCAGACTCGACGATGGAAGCGGAATACATCGCTGCATCTGATGCCGCAAAAGAAGCTGTCTGGATGAGGAAGTTCTTGAAAGAACTTCAGGTGGTTCCGTCCATTGTTGATCCAATACCTCTGTATTGCGACAACAACGGGGCTATAGCTTTAGCGAAGGAACCCAGGTCCCATCAGAGATCCAGACACATCTTGAGGCGGTATCACCTGATCAGGGAGATCGTGGATCGCCAGGAGATCGAGGGTCGGAGGGTCGCTTCAGAAGATAACACTGCAGATCCATTCACCAAGGCCTTGCCCCAGACTCAGTTCGAGCGGCTGATCATGATGATAGTTCTTCGATACGCCAGTACATGGCCTTAATGCAAGTGGGAGATTGTTAGTGTATATGCCCTAGAGGCCATTACTGTATCATACTAGTTTGTATATTACTTAATGGAAGCTTGGGATATTCACCTTGTATAAACAATCTTGCTCAATATAGTAGTATGCTACTTGGTTTGTTTCTACTTCAATGTGTACATGTGTTTATTTTAGTATATCACCTATACACATTAGTGGAGCCCTTAGGATCTTTGCTTGATTACCAGCGTTGTGATGGCAGTCACACTAGTGGGGGCTGGGTAATCTATAAGCACATCCTTATACAGGTCCCTAGTCGCAGGACTATCGAGACAGGGCATCGATACTCCGGAGTAGACTAGCGTATGCGCTTCTCATCCCAGTGTGGGAGATGGTCTGTCCCACAGCCATCAGTACGTCGTACTGGTGATAGTATACGGGTGCTCGTTAGGTTACGAGTACACTGGACAGGACTCGTCGGGAACTGATCGGTTGGTACTATACCTATCGTCAGTTATCAGTTCCCAGGTGACATGAGTACAGCTTAGTCCGCTGACTTGACACGGTCACTTCGCCTCGAGTGTGTTCCCACTGTACTTTGATTACTACCCTACCACGGCTCAAAGGAGTCGTGCAAACAGGTAATAGTTGGGTGCAGTCCCGAAGCACTTGGAGGCAGTGACGGTTAGACAGGATTGGTCTCTCTCGGTATTGGGGGTTGACATCGCGCTGTGTTTAGGAGAGCCATTACACGAGTAGTCCCTGGCCAGGGCAATCGAGATATACTGGTAAGCTTCCAGTGTTATCTCAGGGTGTTTTGGGCTTCACTCCGACATGACTTGTACCGCTATTAGGGGACTGACGTTTACCGCCCCCCTATGCCCGCCATGCGATGTATCAGACGAACAGACCAGACTATACGGAGATTGTCACATTCAGGCTCAGTAGGAGTTCAGATGGGTTTCACCTCGTCAGTCTTCTTGTCGGCATCTACTTGGGGACCGTTACGCACAGCTAGTGCCGCTTGCGGTCTGTGGTTAAACCCACTGCCAGCGTAGTATCGTGTCTTTAGAGTCCCACACAGAAAGCTATTCGCCTTTAGGCAAAAGAGTAGAGGTCGCATGGTTTTGCGACAGGGTTCGGTCACATCCGTGCACTTATGCACGTATAGTGTCCAGACAGATAACACTAGCGGGCTTTGGTTTAAGCCAGATCCTAGTGTACATTTTGGGATTGGATTTATCCAGTATGTATTCGTGTTCCTCAGAACGCGGATGCGGGTGTGTATGCACTGTTGACGGAAAGACAGAGGCAGAGGATTCTCATTAGGGTTGTTGACCGTTGACCGTTGACTATTGACTTTTTGCTCAACCCTAATTAGAATATGATATATGATTAACAATAATATTAATTAAGTATTATGGTGACATGGTTGTTGAGGGGTTGACTTTGTTGACTTGTTGACTTTGTTGACCGGTTGATTAGGTTTGACTAGTTGACCATCATGATGACAATGGCTATCATTTCATGGCAAAGACTTTTTACTTACTTGTTTCTCTTGTGAGAAATGAGTGCATGAAATGATATGGCTATTGTAGCTTAAACCATTTACACAATACTTGATTACTATTTTTGTGATAATGGCTTTGGATTATGAGAGCCAAGAGAGAAAAGTCTTTCTCATTCTATCATTTTCATTCTCTCTCTTGTGTTCTTGAGCTCTCATCTTCTTCCTCTTGCTCTCCCTCTCTTGAGTCTATGGTTCACTTGTCTCATGTGTTGAGAACCAAGAACCATAGAGAAAATCCCAACACACTCTTCTCTACTCACTCTAGTTCACAATGTTTAGCAAACCAAGTGAACTAGTTTCTTCAAAGATCGAAGAAGAAGCCAAAGGTAGAAGCTTTCGAGGTGGGTCTATCTTCGGCGCAAGGAGACGACGGAGTGAAGCCGATCCGGACAACCATCGAGGCTTGAAGACGAAGGAGATCAAGAAAGAAAGGTATAACCCCCCAACCGAGTAGTTAACAACTCCTAGTTAGGTTGTTAGTTAGATGTTTAATAAAGATCCGGTATTGAGTCCATGTTACCACCTCTAGAAAATTGTTTTTCACCAAATTCCGCATGCCCGAAAGTACCGGGAGAGGTAGCATGGACTTACAAGAAGAACAGACTAGACTGTACGGAGATTGTCACGGACAGGCTCGGTAGGGGTTCGGATGAATTTGCTCGTCGGCCTCCCTTTTGCTTAATACCTGGGTAGCCGTTACGTACAGCTACTGCTGCTGACGTGCTTGTGGTTAAACCCACTGCCAGCGTATTGATGTGTCTTTAGAGTCCCATACTGAGGGTTTCCCTGCTTCGGGCGAAACGATGTAGAGGCCATATGGTATTACGGCGGGGTTTGACCATATACGTGCACTTGTGCACGTATCATGATTCGGACAAATAATACTAGTGCACCTTGGTTTTAGCCGGATCCTAGTATTATATTATTGGATTATTTTTGTCTCTTTGTATTCGAATTTTTCAGAATACGGATACGGCTATGTATATGCAGTGAGGGGTATTCTTGTAATTTTTTACAAGGTGTTTCTAGAAGAAGACGCCTCATTTAGTTTTTAACCATTTGGGATAAATGGTTAATGAGGTGGAGGTTGAGGTGTTGATTGGCATTTATTGAAGCATGGCTCACTTGGTGACTCATGGGGTGACTTATGCTTTGGTGACTATTGTGTCATGCTTGATTCATGTGATGAATTAGGTGTATGCTTCATTCTAGTTTACAACACTTAGCCATTTTTTTCCTTGGTTGCTTCATGCTCTACACTCTCATTATCTCAAGCTCTCTTCTTCTTCCTCAAACCCTTAATGTCTCATGTGTTGAGAAACCTAGGGTATTTTGAGACATGTTAATCCATCATTAGACTCTACATCCTCTAGGCTTTCTAGTTTAGCGAACTAGGTATCCTAGTTACCTCGGCTTTGAGGTTGGAGCTCGAACTATAAATCCTCAGGTGGATCATCTTCGATGGAGGGAGACCGGAGGCCAAACTTGATCCATGATGGCTCAAGGAGCTTATGAAGATGGTAGAAGACTGAAAGATATGGATCATTCGGTATAACCATTCTAACTCGTCTTTTGTTTGCTAGCTTATAGGTTTATGGTAGATCCGGGTTATAGGGTTGTTCTAGCGCCAGTTTTGAAAAATTTTATTCCGCAAACGGTCACGGTAGATGGCCAGGGCACTGGCATAACCCAACAACATTTACAGGATTGGAGAAGACATTACCAGCGGAGCAGTGACTAGTTGATACAGAGAACCTGCTCGTTGCCGTGCAGATTCCAAATGAAAAAGGGGTGGATGTAGTACGTATCCAATTGGTAGATTACGCTCACGAGTGGCGGCACATAGAGGAGACCTGTCTGACCAAGCCGATCAGTTGGGTAACTTTTTCGCAAAGTTTCTTGGAGAAGTTCTTTCTGCGGTCTGCTCGGAAGGAAATGGAAGAGAAGTTCATTAGCTTGAAGTAGAATGGAGGATCCGTTGATGCACACGCGGCTGGGTGGACCCGGCTTAGTCGATTTACGGGGTCCTTGGTTGCCAACGAGACGGATAGGGCTAGGCGGTTTATGCATAGCTTGGATGTGGAGATTTAGAGACACATCATATCGTTAGGATTGACCACTTTCTCCTAAGTTCTCAAGGCAGCTAGAGAACAACAGAGTTTATCAGTGAGAGTAAAAGGTACTCAACAACAAGCTGTTATAGTGCGGAAGCCGGCGTTTACGCCAAACAGAGCTCCTGTACGTAGAGGCATTCCGATAAATAAACATGGGACAATTCCAATGAAAAGGACCTCTGTTTCAATGCAGAAGAAGGATGTGATGTGTGATAGAAAGTGTACGTGTCACGACCCGCAGGGTACGGAACGTGACTGGCACTTAAGTTTACGAAACGTCTCAAGACGTCCGTAAAATAAGTAAGCCAAAGCCCAGAAAACCAAAACCAAATAAGCAAAAGAGTGAAGAAAACCTAATCAATTGAAAGCGAGTTTATCAAATAAGTCATGTAAAACCCTTTTTAAAAACAATACCAATTTTTCCGAAAATTTCGGCAGAGTCTCCTTTGTAAATACTGGCCCCCAAAATGGGTACAACAAGAATATATGTATATCCAACAAAATAGGGCATCCCCAAGCGGGAGCTAGCTCTTCGCCACAAGGCGGTCACAAATCCCACGCAATATAAAACAACAACATGCAAAATAATCATAAAGAGCATGAGAAAACAGCATATCGACTCAAGTGAGCTCGACCCCAAAATACAGCATAAAAAGTCCACAAATCTCACAGTCTCATCTCTAGGTCAATATACAATAATACTGGTAGATACAGTAGATGGAGTACACTAGATACAAAGAATATACAAGGTGGTACAAAAATAGTAATATAACCCACCTAAGAGCAAAACCTCGAGTCCAGGCAAAGGAGGCAAAAGAAACAAGTGTGCCCGCCGCTACTGTACTGACGGAGTGGACCTGCAAAAGACTGTGGCACAACGGGGGTGAGTTGCCAACTCGTGAGTAATAAATAACATCTACAAAGGCTATCGTATGCATGCACACAAGCATCCTGGCATCTAAAATACAGGTATGACTGGATGCACTAGCAGGTGTGTATACAACATCAGTGTACTAGCAGGTGTATGTATGCAACATGAATATCTGAGGTCTCAATAGGTATATATAAGAAACATTTTATCTCTTTTTGTTTTTGAAACTCTTTTAGAATGCCAGCATAATACTCATAGAATCGACAACAATCTGTGTCCAGCAACGACACCTAAAAACTGTCTCAAATCTCATAAATCCATGTCATAGTGTCTCTGGCCTCAGCCATCCGGCTGACCCATCTCAATATCAATATCTCATCCTCTCGCGGCCCCGGTCGGTTTCCTCTGGATATCCGCCGTGCCCAATGAAGTCACCGGTAGGTAATCCGTCCCCTGCCAGGCTCAACGTCAACACCACATTCATCTTGTCCCGGGGTACCATACCGGGCCCACCATGTACCCGTGACGGTTCCTCCACTCCTCGACACGGATCTCGAAAACCACAGCAAACTCATGGTGGACGACACTTTACATCACTAGAAAACCGCAATTACATATTTTAAAAACATAATAAGTTTAGAAATTTTGCGGCTTTCCCCCGAAATCCAGAAATATCATAAAATCTCAAGAAATCCTCATAAGTGCATATATCAATGGTGATGAATGGATATGATATCAATAATTAAGCTACGATGTATGATTAATAGACTAGGCATGAACAAATAATATGATGAGGTACATGCACATGAATGGCAATCCTACGATTTCATTTTAAGGAATTAAAGGCAATAGCACAGGTTTAAGCATCAATTAGTAAAAGGTTTCAAATTATAGGTTATCTAGTGTGGTGGCATGGCAATTACCAGGGCGTGTGTGTAAGCATGAATAGTGCTCGTGCTGCATATAAAAACCCTGGCAATGGTGCATGTGTCCTATAGAATGGGTTCGTATAAGTATGTCAATATAAGGCATGAATGTAGCAAATAATCATACAAGTATTAAACCCCTAATTACTAAAATTACTAAGAATCTTTTTAAGCTACTAAACTATCGGGCGACTTGCGCCATCCAACGATAGTCCCCCGTAGATGTTACATCTACTCACCGGAATCCCTAGCTAGCTGCGTCCAATCACCGCTTTCCCTTTTCGAGCCGCGTCTGACGTCTCCGCGACCGAACCTGGAATTAATATCAATACAAACATAAGGTTACAAATCAAGAACGACGCAATTCCCTAACGAAAATACCAACGTTCACTAGCTAGGTACAACGTGCACAAGGTGCGCGGAACACACGCGAAAATCGCAAAAACTGCAAAAATCGCCGATTTGGTCGCCCGACAAAACTAAAACCCGACTACTCAAAAATCCGCACTCACGCATCCTAAATGTCATAGGATAAGCCAATACAATCATCAAGATATCAAAACTAATTTATCACATACTTTTATCACAAAACTAGTAAGCACAAACATTCTAAAAAAAACGACGCAACATCGCCGTTATGCGATAAAGTGCTCACAATCCAACACAACATCTAACTAACCCACTAGATAGCCATTACATTAGTTTTAAACCATTAGCAATGCTTAAAAACCTAATTTCCATAAACAAAACCTTTCTTGATTTTCGTCATTAGCAATTTCAATCCAACACTAAACATGACAATACCAAATTAGCACTAATTTGAATCCCACACCAATAAAGTAACCTCATTAACTTAGATTAGCAAACAACTAGATAGCAAAATAGATTTAATTAACTAAATAATGGTTTCTAAAAACCCTAGTTTAATTTCAACCATGAACTTTTTTTTAAAAAACTAGAATGAAACTAACACTAAATTTAACACTAAACAATTTTCAAGGTTCTAGTTTAGCACACTTAATCTATAATTTAACCATTTGATTAGAAATTATACCTCAAAAGATCAATCCTAAGATTGACCAAGCCTCCCAAGACACCTCCTTTCACCTCGATTTGAACCAAATTAGGTTGGAGAAGAGATGGAATATGGTTTTGCTTTGAAATTGTGAAGAAATTTGTTGATTTTGTTGATTTTTGAGATGAATTTGTGAACAAAAGAGAGAGGAAAAATGAAGGGGGGGAGCTGCTGGTTTCTGGCCAGAAATGAGGGAAGGGGAGGGTGTGGGTTGTGTGGGAAAAGTCTCGGTCAACTCCTACCAACCCACAAAAGACCATACCCAATTAACAAATTCAAAAACCTTTAAAAATACCCTCATTTCCACACAAAACACAAGGTCAAAGGAGCATGGAATTTTTTTTCCCATGAGCTGGTGGAAATGGCCGGCCTAGAGGTGAGGAATGAGTGAGAGAGAGTGCACAAAAAATTTTTATGCAAAAGGACCCCCTACAAGTCCAAAATTGCAAGTTTAAGCTTAAATTCAATAAATTTCGTTTTCTATAATAAAAATTAGTTAAAAATCAAAATAAAATACTAAAAATTTATGTTACAACTAGATTTTAATTAACATAATTTTAAAGATTAAAATTAGCCCAAAAAATTTTGTATTTATCACTAATTTAATGTATTTTCTTACCGGCTTAAAATAATATTAAAAAATTGAAAAATAGGGAAAAAATTTTAAATGACCAAAATTTAAAAAGTAACTCATTAGCTACTAAAAATAAGCAATTAGCTATCCATTTTAGGTATAACTAGTCCTAAACTGCAAAATAACAAAAAAGACGGTTTTCGGAAAAATACCGAATTTTCACCGATTTTCAGGAAAACACCAAAACGACTTTTCAAGGCGCTACAATCTTCCCCCCTTAAGGAAATTCGGTCCCCGAATTTAAAAAAAAATAACTACGCGCACCTTCTGTCACGACCCGCATTGCGGCCCGTAACCGGCACTTAAACTACGTAACGTCTACAGGCGTACGTAACTTAAGTAAGCCGAAAACCCAAAAATCTAAACCACCCAAAACTGGATCAACGGAGAAAACATAATTTAAAAGTATTAGGAGTCGCCATTTAAAATCTCTAACTCTAGTTTTCTTTCATAAAAATTTCGGCAGCACCTCCTTTGTAAAACTGGCCCCGTAAACGGGTACAACACAGATAATATATAAATCATCCCAAGTGGGAGAAAAATCACGCCCACCGGCGGAGACAATCACCACAACAAGTATACGACGCCAAAGCGAAGAAATATCGAGAGAACGACTAAATCAAGAAGTAAACATCTCCAAAATAACCTGCTTCTACGAGCACGGTTCCCAAAACCAATATACAACACTGATATCTCACAAGTCGTCTCTAAGTCATATGCAACAAGGGTAGATGGAGAATACTAGATCCAACCAAAAATATACAATGTACAACGGATAACCGCAAACCCACCTATAATGCAACGGCCTCACTGCCAAGGTAGCGGTATCCCCAAAAGTAGTGATGATAAGCTGCCCTGCCGCGACTACTCAGAGGGTAAGTCCTGCAAAACACTGTGGCACAACGGGGGTGAGTTGCCAACTCGTGAATAGTAATTAACATCATACAGTAATCGCAAGTATGCACTAACAGCAATGATCAATAACATGTGAACTGATAGCATGAGTATGACAATATGAATATGCAACCATCATGATACCCATATCAAGTGAATACTGAGTGCGGAATAGTAAATAATCTCATGCACATATCATAAGCATGGAAAACACGGTGTAACTCAGCAACACCCAAATCTCAAAATACTCAGATCGGCCCTCAAATCGGCCCTCAAATCCTGTACATCTCATGAAACCTGAGTGTGAAACATCGACACTCAAAAACATCATAAAACCAGTGCCCATCATCGACACATAGATACTGATATCCATACGTTCCTCGAAAACCAAGTATCCAACCTCGATACTTGCGTTTCCACGTATCGGTCTTTCTGATATTCATACGTTCCTCGAAAACCAAGTATCCCACCTCGATGCTTGCGTTTCCACGTATCGGTCTTTCTGATATTCATACGTTCCTCGAAAACCAAGTATCCAACCTCGATACTTGCGTTTCCACGTATCGGTCTGTCAAATCCCATATATCTCTCGGAAATTAAGTGCCCAACATCGACACCTTAATTTCCCATATCGCATCTCAAATGCATAAATCCATAAAAAGTAGCATATGCAACATAAAACATCAATATGAGCATATCACGGAATGAATCGCCAAATCCAGAATACATATATATACAGCGTCCCATACCACCGATATATATGCAATACAAATCATGTAAATCCAAATCCAAAATACATATATATACAGCGTCCCATACCACTGATATATATGCTATAAAAACTGTAATATCCAAATTCAGAATACATATATATACAGCGTCCCATACCACCGATATATATGCAATACAAACTGATCATATAACAATAACAAGGTATATGTGCGAACGAGTAATATAGCATGGTATACATATGAGCATGTAGGTATACAGGTATGTTCTATGTAATAAGCATTGTCGCACAAATATAACTGTTTAATGTTGCTAACTAATAGCAAGGTATACAATAAGCATTTGTATTGTGAGTGTCATGGCAATTACCGACAGGGTGTGTGTAGCATATCATTGGTGCTCGTGCAACATGGACTGTCGATAATAGTTTAGTGTACAACAGGTACAGTACTAAGCACAAGTAACTATATGCAACATGAATCATGCAATATCTCTATATAAGCAAATGATCATACGGCTAATATTATATCATATCTAGCCCCGACGCGTAGCGCCATACGGGCGATTCCCCGTAGATGTTAAATCTACTCACACTGTGGTCTCCAGCTATGAAGATCCGACCACCTGCTTCCCTTTGTTCGCAGCGTCTGAAGTCCCCGCTTGCGACGCTATAATATCACAAACACAAGAAATAAAGCGAACATCTCAGAAGCAATCACAATAACGTAAAACTACGTAATATAAAACGTATCAACGCACTAAACCAACTCACGAATACACGTCTAGTGCAAACACACGAAACGATACCTAAACCCAAACTTAGTACGTCGCAGCACGACACACGACTCGTGTCGCAACACGTATCACGCGAACTCAAAACACACGATTATAGGTAATCGATCCCAGATTTTGTATACTGCATTTATTAAGTAAATCAACAGTACCAAACAACCCCAAATAACAGCAGACAACTACCCACAGGAACCCACCCCAAAACTCTCCAAGCCGGCCGGCGTCGCCGGCCCCCTCCTTAAGGCTCGCCGACCCAGGCCGGTGGGATGGTCCCCGTCTCCTGGGTGGTGTCTCAGGTCAACCTGCACACTCCTCTAAAGTTGTTGATTCCATCACTAAAACTCCCAGGTCACAGCAGATACCAATATCACTAAAAAGACACTAAAAACCCGATATCGCCTCAATCGATATAAACTACGTTCTACGCAGAATTTAACGATCAAAATCACACAAAAATTATAAATTAACAGTAAAGGGAATATACCTAACAACTTTGCTCTCAAGTTCCAAGCTTTCCCTATCTCCAAGTGATCAAGATCAAGAAATCTCAAGTTTTTGCTAATTTTGTGATAGGTTTCAGAATTTTGAGGATATTTGTGATAGAAATGAATTAAATTATGAGGAATAAAGGGTTAAGTGCAGTAGAGGGAGGAGGATTTCGGCCAAGTGATGAGGAGGTGGACTTGTGAGGCTTTCCTAGCACTTTCCTTCATTTATTGCAACATAAATGCATTGCACACATACACACACATGCATGCATCTCCTTTATCTCTTTTCTTTTCTTTTTCTTTTAATTTCCAAGTTTAATTCTAGTCCACACAATGAATCCTAAGGTGAGGTGAGAAGGATTCCTAACTTAGAAGTTTTAAAGAAAAGATCGCTTAAAGAAATTTTCCCAAAATTTGAATACCGCATTAAAATAATATTAAAAATTGGGAAAAACCAAATTGAACCAAAACGTCCCATATACTCCCAAAGCTCGCGCACTAGCTTTAATTTAGCTAATCTAGGTGCTGGCAAGTCTATATGGTCGTTTGTTCACATTCGGGTAAAAACGGAAAATACCGACAAACTTACCCTAAAACGAACGAAATCGCATAACGATTTCCAAAACTTTACAATCTCCCCCCTTATAGAAATTCGGTCCCCGAATTACAATTTCATACTAAAACGTACCTTCAAAAAGATAAGGGAATCTCTCCCGCATCTCGCTCTCGATCTCCCAAGTGATCTCCTCACCAGTCGGACTACGCCACAGAACCTTTACAGAAGGCAAGTCCCTAGACCGAAGTTTCTTCACCTGCCGATCCAAAATAACTATCGGCTGCTCGGTGAACGAAAGATCACGCTCAAGCTGAACGGTCTCGTGCTGAATCATATGAGAAGGATCATGAAGGTATCTTCGAAGCATCGACACATGAAAAACGGGGTGAACATCTGGAAAACTAGGCGGGAGCGCTAAACGATAAGCAACCGAACCCACTCGCTCGAGGATCTCGAAAGGACCTACGAATCTGGGACTAAGCTTCCCTCTCTTCCCAAATCGCATAACGCCCTTCATCGGAGAAATCTTCAGGAACACATGATCTCCCACTGCGAACTCAAGTCTGCGACGACGACGGTCGGCATAAGACTTCTGCCTGCACTGGGCTGCTCTCATCCTGTCCTGAATCAGCTGGATCTTCTCCGTAGTCTCCTGAACAAGCTGGGGTCCCAACACCAAACTCTCGCTAAGCTCGGTCCAACAGACTGGCGATCGACACTTCCTACCATATAAAGCCTCAAAAGGTGCCATCTGAATAGTCTCCTGAAAGCTGTTGTTATAGGAGAACTCAATCAACGGCAAGTGACGATCCCAACTGCCCCCAAAATCAAGAACACATGCACGGAGCATATCCTCCAGAGTCTGAATAGTCCGCTCCGTCTGACCATCTGTCTGCGGATGAAAAGCGGTGCTAAAACTCAATCTGGTACCCAAAGCTTCCTGAAGCTTCTGCCACAGACGGCTAGTGAACTGGGTACCTCTGTCGGATACTATACATGTGGGAACACAGTGCAAACGCACAATCTCATCTATATAAAGCTGAGCGTACTGAGCATAGCCGAAAGTGGTCTTCACTGGAAGGAAGTGAGCCGCTTACGTCAACCGGTCTACAATAACCAAAATGGAGTCATACCCTCTACTGGTCCTGGGTAGACCCACAATGAAGTCCATGGAAATCTGCTCCCATTTCCACTCCGGAATGGGTAAAGTCTGCAACTCTCCAGCCGGTCTCTGATGCTCAGCCTTGACTTGCCGACAAGTCAGGCACCTCGAAACGAAGTCCGAAATATCGCGCTTCATCCCTTCCCACCAGTAGTAGTCTCTCAAGTCTCGGTACATCTTGGTGGAACCTGGATGAACGCTAAAGGACGACTGATGTGCCTGCTCTAGGATCTCGCGTCTCAACCCATCAACATCTGGTACACACAAAGCACACCCTGGTCATCAATCGTGAACTCCGAAACTGTACCTCGTCGAACAAGCTCAAGAATCTCAGACAAACGAGCATCACTGGGTTGCGCCTCACGAATACGATCAACAAGTAGAGGACGGGCGCGGACATGAGCAAACTGTCCCCCAGTGGAGGTAAACTCGAACTGAACTCTACTATCACACAAGAGCTGCCAATCTGCAGAAGACTAACACCGAACGGCGCTCAGCTGGGACAAGCTACCCACGGGCCTACGACTCAAAGCATCGGCTACCACATTCGCCCTGTCCGGGTGATAAAGGATCTCACAATCATAATCCTTCACTAGCTCCATCCATCGGCGCTGTCTCAGGTTCAGATCTCTCTGCTAGAAGATGTACTTCAGACTCTTGTGATCCGTGAAGATCTGACACGACTCCCCATACAAGTAGTGCCTCCAGATCTTCAACGCAAAAACTACCGCTGCCATCTCAAGATCGTGAGTGGGGTAATTCTGCTCGTGCTTCTTCAACTGCCTAGAAGCATATGCAATCACCCTATCATGCTGCATCAAAACACAGCCGAGCCCCACTCGAGAAGCATCACAATACACAACGTAGCCTCCCGATCCAGAAGGTAAAGAAAGAACTGGTGCTGTCGTCAACCGAGTCTTCAACTGCTGAAAACTCTGCTCGCACGCATCAGTCCAGAGAAAAGGAACCCCCTTCCGGGTCAGTCCAGTCAACGGTGCAGCGATACTCGAAAAAATCCTGCACAAAACGGCGATAATAACCAGCTAAGCCCAAAAAGCTGCGGACCTCAGTCACCGATACAGGTCTGGGCCAAAGCTGTACAGCCTCGATCTTCCTCGGGTCCACAAGAATACCATCACTAGTCACCACATGACCCAGGAAGTCCACTCTATCAAGCCAAAATGCGCACTTTGAGAATTTAGCATACAGCTGGTGCTCTCTCAATATCTGCAAAGTAATCCCCAAGTGCTGCTCATGCTCCTCTCGACTCCTAGAGTAAACCAGTATGTCATCAATAAACACGATAATGAACTGGTCGAGGAACGGCCTGAAAATCCGGTTCATCAGATCCATGAACGCTGCTGGCGCATTGGTGAGTCCGAACGACATCACCAAAAACTCATAATGCCCATAGCGCGTACGAAAAGCAGTCTTCGGAATGTCATCATCCCGAACCCGCAACTGATGATAACCCGAACACAAATCAATCTTCGAAAAATGTTTCGCACCTTGGAGCTGATCGAATAAATCGTCAATGCGGGGTAAAGGGTACTTGTTCCGCACCGTAACACGGTTCAACTGACGATAATCCACACATAACCTCAAACTGCCGTCCTTCTTCTTGACGAACAGAACAGGAGCTCCCCACGGCGAAACACTCGGACGCACAAGTCCCAAATCAAGCAACTCTTGCAATTGATCTTTAAGCTCTCTAAGCTCTGCCGGAGCCATCCGATAAGGCGGTATAGAAATAGGCTCCGTGCCAGGAATCAGATCAATGCAAAACTCAATATCGCGCTCTGGCGGCAACCCAGGTAACTCATCGGGAAAAACATCGGGAAACTCTCGCACGGTAGAAACCTGGTCCAACAACTCCACTGTGGCTCCAGTATCATGAATGAACGCCAAGAATCCCCGACATCCCCTCCTCAAAAGCCGACTAGCGCACAAAACAGAAATCAAGCTATGAGGGGCGGCACTACGGTTCCCCTGCACAACAAACACAGACTCGCCGGGAAAACAAAATCTAACTGTCTTCTCGCGGCAGTCCACGGACGCATAGCAAGTAGCTAGCCAATCCATGCCCAACAACACGTCGAAGTCCAACATCTCCAGAAGGATCAAGTCGACGGGCAGATCTCTGTCACCAATATTGACGACACAAGATCGAAACACATAACGCGCAACAAACGACTCTCCCACAGGAGTAGTCACGATCAGCGGCTGATCCAGCAAACACGACTCTCGGCCTAACCTCGGCACGAAGTGCGTAGAAACATACGAATGCGTGGATCCCGGATCAAAAAGAACATGCGCATCATAAGAACATACAGAAAGAGTACCTGAAACCACGGCATTGGACGCCTGAGCGTCCTGGTGAGTCAAGGCAAAAACCCTAGCCTGACCTCTACCGGCTACTGGCTGTCCTCTGCCTCTGCCACCTTGACCTCTCGGTACAAAACCTCCGCGACCACGACCTCGCTGAACAGGAGTCTGACGCGGCGCAACTACAGGAACAAGAGGCAACGCTCTCTGAGGTGGAGAAGGTGGTAAGGTAACCTGCGGTACAGCTGGCTCGTTCACACGCGGCTCCGTACAATCTCGAATCCGATGACCAAAACTACCGCACCGGTAACATCCCGCAGCAAACTGCCGATCATCCTGAGGGTAAGAACCATAAAGTCTACCTCGTCCCGAACCGCCACTATCAGAACGGAAACTGTCTCGACGTCTAAACGTCTGCCTCGCTGCCGAATCACCTATACGAACTCTCTTCGGTCCCAGAGCAACTGATGACTCAGCTAAACGCTCCTCTACCGAAAGAGCTGCATCCACCGCTGCCGCATACGTGTCACAATGCTGAATGCTGATGGCTAAGAATATCTGGGTAAGTAGGCCTCGAACAAACCTCTTCACCCTCATCTCCTCAGTCGCCACCAGGTATGGAGCATATATCGACAGCTCAGTAAACAATACATCATAATCCGACACCGTCATCCCCGGCGTCTGACGTAAAGACTCAAATCTGTGCGCTCGCGCATCCCTGACGCTCGGTGGAAGAAAACGAACAAGAAATGACGTCACAAACTCAGCCCAGGTCATAGGAGCAAGACCAGCGGCTATGCCCCTCTCCAACGACTCACACCACTTCTGGGCCATACCCTCCAGACGAAAACTGGCAAACTCTACCCATCTCTCGTCGGAACATCGGAGTGAGCGACAAATCCTGGCCATCCGGTCGATAAACGACTGCGGATCCTCGGTAGCATCTGTGCCCGTAAACACCGGAGGTCTCAACCTCAAGAAATCCGTCAACGACACAGCAATAACCCCCGGAGCTGCAACTGCGACTATCGGAACCGTAGGTACCATCGTAGCCTCCGCAGCGGGTGGAACAACTGCCTGCCCCTGCGCTCGGATGGTCTCTACCAAAGTCCCCACAATCTGGCGCGGATCCTGCATACCAGCTCCAATCATAGCAATATACTCCGGTACAACAGGCGTACCACCCTGGTCAGTCCTCGCCTCAGGCGAGTCAACTCTGACCTCGGCCCTCGCGGCCGCTCTCTGAGCCCTCGTAGTCTTCGGCGGCATATGGGCTATAAATTGAAACAAGATTCGATAAGGAAACGGAAATCGAATCACAAGATGTATATCAATCACGGAAGGAATATCAATCAACAAGTCCTAAGGTCACTTAGGCGGAGTACCGTGTCGTAAGTATGCCGCGGAACATACACACGCTACGTCACTCTGCTTAAGCTACCTACTCCATCATACCAAGGTCATCCTAGACTCCAAAAGGTAAAACCTAACGCTCTGATACCAACTTTGTCACGACCCGCAATGCGGCCCATAACCGGCACTTAAACTACGTAACGTCTACAGGCGTACGTAACTTAAGTAAGCCGAAAACCCAGAAATCTAAACCACCCAAAACTGGATCAACAGAGAAAACATAATTTAAAAGTATTAGGAGTCGCCATTTAAAATCTCTAACTCTAGTTTTCTTTCATAAAAATTTCGGCAGCACCTCCTTTGTAAAACTGGCCCCGTAAACGGGTACAACACAGATAATATATAAATCATCCCAAGTGGGAGAAAAATCACGTCCACCGGCGGAGACAATCACCACAACAAGTATACGACGCCAAAGCGAAGAAATATCGAGAGAACGACTAAATCAAGAAGTAAACATCTCCAAAATAACCTGCTTCTACGAGCACGGTTCCCAAAACCAATATACAACACTGATATCTCACAAGTCGTCTCTAAGTCATATACAACAAGGGTAGATGGAGAATACTAGATCCAACCAAAAATATACAATGTACAACGGATAACCGCAAACCCACCTATAATGCAACGGCCTCACTGCCAAGGTAGCGGTATCCCCAAAAGTAGTGATGATAAGCTGCCCTGCCGCGACTACTCAGAGGGTAAGTCCTGCAAAACATTGTGGCACAACGGGGGTGAGTTGCCAACTCGTGAATAGTAATTAACATCATACAGTAATCGCAAGTATGCACTAACAGCAATGATCAATAACATGTGAACTGATAGCATGAGTATGACAATATGAATATGCAACCATCATGATACCCATATCAAGTGAATACTGAGTGCGGAATAGTAAATAATCTCATGCACATATCATAAGCATGGAAAACACGGTGTAACTCAGCAACACCCAAATCTCAAAATACTCAGATCGGCCCTCAAATCGGCCCTCAAATCCTGTACATCTCATGAAACCTGAGTGTCAAACATCGACACTCAAAAACATCATAAAACCAGTGCCCATCATCGACACATAGATACTGATATCCATACGTTCCTCGAAAACCAAGTATCCAACCTCGATACTTGCGTTTCCACGTATCGGTCTTTCTGATATTCATACGTTCCTCGAAAACCAAGTATCCCACCTCGATACTTGCGTTTCCACGTATCGGTCTTTCTGATATTCATACGTTCCTCGAAAACCAAGTATCCAACCTCGATACTTGCGTTTCCACGTATCGGTCTGTCAAATCCCATATATCTCTCGGAAATTAAGTGCCCAACATCGACACCTTAATTTCCCATATCGCATCTCAAATGCATAAATCCATAAAAAGTAGCATATGCAACATAAAACATCAATATGAGCATATCACGGAATGAATCGCCAAATCCAGAATACATATATATACAGCGTCCCATACCACCGATATATATGCAATACAAATCATGTAAATCCAAATCCAAAATACATATATATACAGCGTCCCATACCACTGATATATATGCTATAAAAACTGTAATATCCAAATTCAGAATACATATATATACAGCGTCCCATACCACCGATATATATGCAATACAAACTGATCATATAACAATAACAAGGTATATGTGCGAACGAGTAATATAGCATGGTATACATATGAGCATGTAGGTATACAGGTATGTTCTATGTAATAAGCATTGTCGCACAAATATAACTGTTTAATGTTGCTAACTAATAGCAAGGTATACAATAAGCATTTGTATTGTGAGTGTCATGGCAATTACCGACAGGGTGTGTGTAGCATATCATTGGTGCTCGTGCAACATGGACTGTCGATAATAGTTTAGTGTACAACAGGTACAGTACTAAGCACAAGTAACTATATGCAACATGAATCATGCAATATCTCTATATAAGCAAATGATCATACGGCTAATATTATATCATATCTAGCCCCGACGCGTAGCGCCATACGGGCGATTCCCCGTAGATGTTAAATCTACTCACACTGTGGTCTCCAGCTATGAAGATCCGACCACCTGCTTCCCTTTGTTCGCAGCGTCTGAAGTCCCCGCTTGCGACGCTATAATATCACAAACACAAGAAATAAAGCGAACATCTCAGAAGCAATCACAATAACGTAAAACTACGTAATATAAAACGTATCAACGCACTAAACCAACTCACGAATACACGTCTAGTGCAAACACACGAAACGATACCTAAACCCAAACTGAGTACGTCGCAGCACGACACACGACTCGTGTCGCAACACGTATCACGCGAACTCAAAACACACGATTATAGGTAATCGATCCCAGATTTTGTATACTGCATTTATTAAGTAAATCAACAGTACCAAACAACCCCAAATAACAGCAGACAACTACCCACAGGCACCCCACCCCAAAACTCTCCAAGCCGGCCGGCGTCGCCGGCCCCCTCCTTAAGGCTCGCCGGCCCAAGCCGGTGGGATGGTCCCCGTCTCCTGGGTGGTGTCTCAGGTCAACCTGCACACTCCTCTAAAGTTGTTGATTCCATCACTAAAACTCCCAGGTCACAGCAGATACCAATATCACTAAAAAGACACTAAAAACCCGATATCGCCTCAATCGTTATAAACTACGTTCTACGCAGAATTTAACGATCAAAATCACACAAAAACTATAAATTAACAGTAAAAGGAATATACCTAACAACTTTGCTCTCAAGTTCCAAGCTTTCCCTATCTCCAAGTGATCAAGATCAAGAAATCTCAAGTTTTTGCTAATTTTGTGATAGGTTTCAGAATTTTGAGGATATTTGTGATAGAAATGAATTAAATTATGAGGAATAAAGGGTTAAGTGTAGTAGAGGGAGGAGGATTTCGGCCAAGTGATGAGGAGGTGGACTTGTGAGGCTTTCCTAGCACTTTCCTTCATTTATTGCAACATAAATGCATTGCACACATACACACACATGCATGCATCTCCTTTATCTCTTTTCTTTTCTTTTTCTTTTAATTTCCAAGTTTAATTCTAGTCCACACAATGAATCCTAAGGTGAGGTGAGAAGGATTCCTAACTTAGAAGTTTTAAAGAAAAGATCGCTTAAAGAAATTTTCCCAAAATTTGAATACCGCATTAAAATAATATTAAAAATTGGGAAAAACCAAATTGAACCAAAACGTCCCATATACTCCCAAAGCTCGCGCACTAGCTTTAATTTAGCTAATCTAGGTGCTGGCAAGTCTATATGGTCGTTTGTTCACATTCGGGTAAAAACGGAAAATACCGACAAACTTACCCTAAAACGAACGAAATCGCATAACGATTTCCAAAACGTTACACCTTCAAAGAGATGGGGATATTTCTTCCTCATCTCGCCCTCAGTCTCCCAGGTGACCTCCTCGCTGCTCGGGCTACGCCAAAGGACCTTGACGGTTGGTATAATCTTCGATCTCAACTTCTTCACCTGCCGATCCAGGATGGCCACCAGCTGCTCTGCAAACGAAAGGTCGCGCTCTAGCTGGACTGTCGGATGATGAATCGCATGCGAAGGGTCGTGAAGGTACTTGCGGAGAATCGAAACATGGAAGACGGGGTGAACATCGGGAAAGCTGGGTGGAAGGGCCAAACGATATGCAACATCGCCGACACGCTCGAGGATCTCGAAGGGACCTACGAATCTAGGGCCAAGTTTCCCCTTTTGCCCAAAACGCATCACGCCCTTCATTGGAGAGACTTTCAGAAAAACATGGTCGCCAACTGGGAACACTAATCTGCGACGGTGCCTGTCTGCATAGGATTTCTGCCTGCTCTGAGCCGCTCTCATCCGGTCTCGGATCAACTGTATCTTCGCTGTCGTCTGCTCAACAAGCTGCGGCCCCAAAATGCTGCTCTCGCTAAGCTCTGTCCAACAGACGGGCGATCTGCATCTCCTCCCATACAATGCCTCGAAAGGTGCCATCTGAATAGTATCCTGGAAGCTGTTGTTGTAGGAGAACTCCACTAGAGGTAAATGACGATCCCAGCTACCGCCGAAGTCTAAAACGCACGCTCTGAGCATGTCCTCGAGAGTCTGAATGGTCCGCTCTGACTGTCCGTCGGTCTGCGGATGAAATGCTGTGCTGAAGCTCAAACGAGTGCCTAAAGCCTCCTGGAGTCTCTACCATAGTCGGCTGGTAAACTGAGTGCCTCGATCTGACACGATACAAGTCGGTACGCCATGTAGTCACACGATCTCGTCAATGTAGAGCTGAGCATACTGAGCGAAACTGAAAGTGGTCTTCACTGGTAGGAAGTGAGCCGCTTTCGTCAATCTATCCACGATCACCCAGATGGAGTCGTACCCTCGACTGGTCCTGGGTAGACCCACAACGAAGTCCATCGAAATCCGCTCCCATTTCCACTCCGGAATGGGTAACGGCTGCAGCTCTCCTGCGGGCCTCTGGTGCTCGGCCTTGACTTGCTGGCAAGTCAGGCATCTCGAAACAAACTCCGCAATGTCCCTCTTCATCCCGTCCCACCAGTAGGTCTCTCTCATATCGTGGTACATCTTGGTGGAACCGGGGTGGACACTATACACTGATCGGTGTGCCTCCTCAAGAATGTCGCGCCGCAATCCATCAGCATCTGGTACGCACAGTCTAGATCCATAGCGTAAAATCCCCTGATCGTCAATCACGAACTCGGAAAATCTGCCCTGTCCCATCTGTGTCATGATCTCTAAGCAACGGTCGTCACAGCGCTGTGCCTCATATATACGGTCAAGCAACTGTGGGCGTGCACGAACATGCGCAAGCTGTCCCCCTGTCTGAGTGAACTCGAACTCAACTCGGCTGTCGCATAGCATCTGCCAATCTGCTGACGACTGCCTCTGCACTGCGCGCAAAAGGGATAGACTACCCCCGGGCCTCCTGCTCAAAGCATCTGCCACCACATTCGCCTTGCCTGGGTGATATAAGATCTCGCAGTCGTAGTCTTTCACCAACTCCATCCAACGACGCTGTCTGAGGTTCAGGTCTCGCTGCTGAAATATGTATTTTAAGCTTTTGTGGTCTGTGAATATTTGGCACGACTCGCCATATAGGTAATGTCGCCATATCTTCAGTGCAAAGACCACCGCAGCCATCTCCAAATCATGAGTAGGGTAGTTCTGTTCGTGCTTCTTCAACTGCCGAGAAGCATAAGCGATCACCCGGCCATGCTGCATCAATACGCATCCTAATCCAACTCGCGAAGCATCACAGTAGACCACAAATTCGCTTGATCCTGAAGGCAAAGATAATACCGGCGCCGTAGTCAAACAAGTCCGTAGCTGCTGAAAACTGCGCTCGCACTCCTCTGTCCAAACAAAAGGAACTCCCTTCCGGGTCAAACCGTTTAAAGGTGCAGCTATACGGGAGAAGTCCTGAACAAAACGCCTGTAGTAGCCCGCCAGGCCTAGAAAACTACGGATCTCAGTAACCGATGTAGGTCGGGGTCACTGCTGAACAGCCTCAATCTTCTTCGGGTCCACACAAATGCCGCTCTCTCTCGTAACCACGTGACCCAAGAATCCAACGCTGTCCAGCCAGAATGCACACTTGGAGAACTTTGCGAATAGCTGGTGCTCCCTCAGAGTCTGTAACGTAATCTGCAAGTGCTGCTCGTGCTCCTCTCTGCTCCAGGAGTACACCAAGATATCGTCGATAAACACGATGATGAACAAGTCAAGATACGGCCTGAATGTACGGTTCATCAAATCCATGAATGCTGCTGGGGCGTTGGTGAGTCCGAACGACATCACCAAAAACTCGTAGTGGCCATAGCGTGTACGGAAGGCTGTCTTCGGTATATCCTCATGTCGAACTCGCAGCTGATGGTATCCTGATCGCAAGTCGATCCTTGAAAAATATCCCGCACCCTGAAGCTGGTCGAACAAGTCATCAATGCGTGGCAACGGATATCTGTTTCGAACGGTAACTTTGTTCAGCTGGCGGTAGTCGATACATAAGCGCAAACTTCCATCCTTCTTCTTGACAAACAGGACCGGAGCACCCCACAGAGAAACACTAGGTCGAATAAGCCCCTTATCTAACAAATCCTGCAACTGATCCTTCAGCTCTCGAAGCTCTGCCGGGGCCATCCGATAAGGCGGTATAGAAATAGGCCCCGAGTCGGGAATCAAATCAATGCAGAACTCAACATCGCGCTCAGGTGGTAGCCCAGGTAGCTCATCAGGGAAAACATCAGGGAACTCACAAACAACCGGGACCCGGTCCAACGGAACCTCTGCAGCTCGAGTATCACAAACATACGCTAAGAATCCCTGACATCCCTTCCGCAAGAGCTGACCAGCGCGAAGAGACGAAATTAAGCTGGGAAGGGTGACACTGCAGTCTCCCTGAATAACAAGGACTGGCTCTCCCGGAAAGCTAAATCTGACTGCCTTCTCACGGCAGTCCACTGAAGCATAACAAGTGGCTAGCCAATCCATGCCCAGAAGCACATCAAAGTCCAACATATCGAGGAGAATCAAATCAACTGATGAATCCCTCTCCCCGATACGAACGGAACAACAACAACAACAACAACTGAGCCTTTTATCCCAAGCATATGGGGTAGGCTACATGAACCAACATGAGAATCACGCCGGGTCAAGCACATGAATCCTCTGTCTCCACTCACTTCTATCGAACAATATACATTCATTGAGTCCTTTGGCAACCATATCATTTCGTATCACCTCCATCCATGTTTTCTTCGGTCTCCCTTTTGCCCTTTTGCCATTACCCATATCGAGAGTATCTATTCGTCGAACCGGTGCTTCCATAGGTCTGCGTCGCACATGACCAAACCATCTAAGCCGGTTTTCCCGCATCTTCTCCTCCACGGGTGCTACACCAACTTTTGCACGAATATCCTCATTTCGCACCTTGTCTTTCTAGTGTTACCGCACATCCAACGAAGCATGCGCATCTCCGCTACGTGCATCTTCTGTGTATGATGCTTCTTAGGAGCCCAGCATTCTGTACCATATAATAAGGCAGGCCGAATAGCGCTCCGATAAAACTTCCCTTTCAATTTTAACGGAAAGTTACGATCACACAAAATCCCTGTTGCACTCCTCCATTTCAACCAACCAGCTTGGATCCTTTGACTAACATCACTATCGATCTCCCCATTCCTTTGGATGATGGAACCTAGATATCTAAACTGGTCGCTCAGTGATATCTCTTGCCCTTCCAATGTTATACCAATATGGTTTTGACTTCTCTGGCTACTAAATTTGCAGTGCATATATGCTGTCTTGGACCTGCTCAATCTGAATCCCCGAGATTCCAATGTTTGTCTCCATAATTCCAATTTGGCATTAACCCCTACTTTCGTCTCATTTACTAGAACAATATCATCAGCGAATAGCATACACCAAGGGACCTCATCTTGGATAGTTCTAGTAAGCTCATCCATCACGATGGTAAACAGGAAAGGACTTAATGCAGATCCTTGATGTAAACCAATAGTAATCGGAAAATCACTTGTTAAGCCACCGCAAGTTCTGACATTTGCCACTACTCCGTCGTACATATCCTTGATTATGTCAATATACTTGATGGGGACCCCCTTTTTCATCATTGTCCCCCATAATACCTCTCTAGGTACCTTGTCGTACGCTTTTTCTAAATCAATAAATATCATATGCAAATCTCTTCTCCTCTCTCGAAAGCGCTCGACAAGTTGACGAAGAAAATGGATCGCCTCTGTCGTTGATCGTCCAGGCATGAACCCAAATTGGTTCTCTGTTATCTTAATATCCTTCCTTAGCCTGTGTTCAATCACTCTCTCCCAAAGTTTCATGGTGTGACACATTAGTTTTATTCCACGGTAGTTTGAGCAACTTTGAATGTCACCCTTATTCTTGTAGATAGGTACAAGGATACTTTTCCTCCATTCATTTGGCATCTTTTTTGTCTGCCAAATCTTATTAAACAGATCTGTCAGCCATTTAACGCCTATTTCTCCTAAGCATCTCCAAATCTCGATAGGAATCCCGTCAAGACCAACCGCTTTTCTTAAACCCATTCTGTTCAAAGCTTCTTTAACCTCAGTAAGTCTTATTTTACGCATGAAATCACGATTTATATCTTGAGATTGAATGACAAGTCCATCCAAATTCTTAGTAAAGCTCTCATTGAACAATTTGTCAAAATAATCCCTCCATCTTTCCTTGATATCCTCATCTCGAACTAAAACCTTCTGATTTTCATTTTTGACACACTTCACCGCACATAAGTCTCTAGTCTTCCTTTCCCGCATTCGAGCAATCCGGTATATATCATTTGCAGCCTCTTTAGTGTCTAATTACTCGTACACCTCCTTGTAGACCTTAGATTTAGCTTCCCGAACAGCTTTCTTAACTTCCTTTTTAGCCATTTTGTACTTCTCAAATCTCTCCACATCTCTACTTTTCTTCAAATCTTTATAAGAATCTCTTTTAATTTTAATAGCAGCCTTTACATCTTCATTCCACCATGATATGTCCTTAGATGGTGGAGCACCACCTCTCGACTCACCAAGTAGATCTCTAGCTACTTTCTTGATACAACTAGCCATTTTGTTCCATGTTTTGTCTGGATCATCTTCCGACTGCCAATCCGCTTCTTGTACTACATGATCCATAAAAGCCTTTTGATTACCTTCTTTCAATCGCCACCATTTAATTTTAGGCTCTACCTTACGTCTAATCTTCTTAGGTTCTCTTCTAAATCGAAAATCTAGAACTAAAAGTCTATGTTGAGTAGTTACACTCTCACCTGGCACTACCTTACAGTCGATACAACAACCTCTATCTATTCTTCTCGTCAGAAAAAAGTCTATTTGACTACCATTTGATCCGCTCCTAAAAGTGATAAGGTGGGACTCTCTTTTCCTAAACCAGGTGTTTGCTAAGATCAAGTCATAAGATAAAGCAAAATCTAGAATCGAGTCACCTACTTCATTCCTTTGTCCGAAACCAAAACCTCCATGGATAGTATCAAACCCACTACGACTAGTACCTACATGTCCATTAAGATCACCACCAATAAATAACTTCTCTCCACTAGGTATACTTTGCACCACCTCGTCTAAATCCTCCCAGAATAGACGCTTACTAGCGTCATCAAGACCTATATGTGGTGCATAAGCACTAATAACATTAAAGATCTCTCCACCTAGAATAAGCTTAACCAGTAAAATTCTATCACCTTTTCTCCTAATCTCAACTACATCCTCAAGCAACCGTCTATCTATGATTATACCTACCCCATTACGATTTTTATCTCTACCCGTATACCAAAGCTTATAACCCCAAGGCTCTATGACTCTACTCTTTTCACCTACCCACTTAGTTTCTTGCAAATACATAATACCAACTCTCCTCCTAATCATCACCTCCACTAATTCTATTAGTCTACCCGTAAGGGAACCTATATTCCAGGAAGCTAGACGGATCTTATGAAACCCTTGCTTATTTGTCACTACACCCGGGGTCCGATGTAGCGCGCCGTCTCTGGACGACGACCCTTGCTTATTTTTCACTACACCCGGGGTCCGATGTAGCGCGCCGTCTGTAGACGACGACCCTTGCTTATTTGTCACTACACCCGGGGTCCGATGTAGCGCGCTGTCTCTGGACGACGACCCTTGCTTATTTGTCACTACACCCGGGGTCCGATGTAGCGCGCCGCATCTGGACGACGACCAAGCCCTTGCATATTTAACACTACACCCGGGATCCAATGTAGCGCGTCGCTGAGTAGGGGACGCCCCAACGATATTCTCATTCTGGTTCATGTCATAGAATGTGACAAAGTTTTACGTTGGCTGTCACAAGCCTACCACAACCCTCACCCTTTCTCATCCGGACATGGGACCGACAACGGTGGGTTTATCGAACGGAACACAAACGAAAAACAAAATGAGCGACAAACGACTCGCCTACCGGAGTACTAACAACAAGCGGATGATCTAACGACGACGACTCACGGCCCAACATCGGTGCAAAGTGTGTAGAGATGTACGAATGTGTGGAACCTGGGTCGAATAATACCCGTGCGTCGAAAGAGCAAACTGGTAAGGTACCTGTCACAACAGCATTGGATGCCTGCGCATCCTACGGTGTCAAAGCAAATACTCGGGCCTGTCCTCCACCGATAGCGGGCTGACCTCAACCTCGGACTCTGCTTCCTCGTCCTCTCTGAACAGGACCGCCGCGTCCACGGCCTCTGGGTGCACCTAACTGGCGTGGAGCATCGCCGGTGGTAGGAAGTAGGGCTCTCTGAGGAGGGGGTGGTGATGGTGGTAGGGTCACATGCGGAACTGTCGCTGCTCCCTGTCGTCTCACCGGACAGTCTCTGACAAGATGGTGCGGACTCCCGCACCCAAAACACCCTGGCGACGGCTGCTGTCCCTGGGGATAAGAACCATATAACTTTCCCCGACCAAATCCTCTGCCAGGCCTATCTCTCGGAAAAAATCTGGCACGCTGCCTCTGAGACGGTACATCGGTGCGAATCCTCTTCGGCCTAGAAACGGCCGAAGTCTATGATATGCGTGCCTCCATCCGTAATGCCGTATCCATAGCAGCTGAATAAGTGTCGTAGTGCTGGGCGCCAATGGCAAGATATAGCTGGGCATCAAGTCGCTGTACGAACCTCTTCACCATCTTCTCTTCGGTATCCACCAAATACGGAGCATATCGGGATAACTGTGTAAACTGGATGTCATACTCAGACACCGTCATCCCAGGTGTCTTGACTAAGGCCTCGAAGCTACGAGCTCTGGCGTCACGAACGCTCTCTGGGAGGAAACGAGCTAGAAAGACCGCTGTAAACTCGGCCCAAGTCATAGGCGGTAGACCTGCAGCTCGACCTCTCAAGACTGACTCCCACCATGTCTGCGCGAGATCCTCTAGTCGGAAACTCGCAAGCTCTACCCATCGATCATCCGAACATCTCAGTGAACGACAGATCCTGGCTAAACTGTCAAGGAACGTCTGTGGGTCTTCCGCTGCCTCGGTGCCAGTGAATACTGGAGGTCTCAGCCTCATGAAATCCTGTAGTGAAACCGGGATGGTCACGGCGGTAGTAGTAGGAGCAGGTATCATAGAAGTCTGGGATGTAGTAGGTGCGTCATCCGGCCTCGGTGTACGACTGGCTGCAACTAGGGATCCTACCATCTGACGTAGCTCCTGCATACCCCCCATCATCTGTCGCAACTCCTCCATACCAGTCTCGAGCCTATCTATACGGCCTGGGGAAGGTGGATCGGTCTGTCCCTACGGCGTAGGCATACCACCCTGCTCAGTCCTAGTCTCGGACGAGCCAGCTCGAATCTGATCTCGGGCGGCAGCCCTCTGTGCCCTCGTAGCCTTCGGCGGCATAGTGGCTGGTATAGAAAAAGGATAATAAGAACAGTGCAAAAGAATCATAGGATACACGGAATTGAAGAAGGAATTTCAAGCAACTATCCTAAAGTCACTTAGGCGGAGTACCGTATCGCAAGTATGTCGCGGACATACGCACGCTACGTTACCCTGCTTAAGTCACTTACTCCATCTACCAAGGGTCATCCTACACTCAAAAAGGTAAAACCTATCGCTCTGATACCAACTTTGTCACGACCCTCAGGGTACGGAACGTGACTGGCACTTAAGTTTACGAAACGTCTCAAGACGTCCGTAAAATAAGTAAGCCAAAGCCCAGAAAACCAAAACCAAATAAGCAAAAGAGTGAAGAAAACCCAATCAATTGAAAGCGAGTTTATCAAATAAGTCATGTAAAACCCTTTTTAAAAACAATACCAATTTTTCCGAAAATTTCGGCAGAGTCTCCTTTGTAAATACTGGCCCCCAAAATGGGTACAACAAGAATATATGTATATCCAACAAAATAGGGCATCCCCAAGCGGGAGCTAGCTCTTCGCCACAAGGCGGTCACAAATCCCACGCAATATAAAACAACAACATTCAAAATAATCATAAAGAGCATGAGAAAACAACATGTCGACTCAAGTGAGCTCGACCCCAAAATACAGCATAAAAAGTCCACAAATCTCACAGTCTCATCTCTAGGTCAATATACAATAATACTGGTAGATACAGTAGATGGAGTACACTAGATACAAAGAATATACAAGGTGGTACAAAAATAGTAATATAACCCACCTAAGAGCAAAACCGCGAGTCCAGGCAAAGGAGGCAAAAGAAACAAGTGCGCCCGCCGCTACTGTACTGACGGAGCGGACCTGCAAAAGACTGTGGCACAACGGGGGTGAGTTTCCAACTCATGAGTAATAAATAACATCTACAAAGGCTATCGTATGCATGCACACAAGCATCCTAGCATCTAAAATACAGGTATGACTGGATGCACTAGCAGGTGTGTATACAACATCAGTGTACTAGCAGGTGTATGTATGCAACATGAATATCTGAGGTCTCAATAGGTATATATAAGAAACATTTTATCTCTTTTTGTTTTTGAAACTCTTCTAGAATGCCAGCATAATACTCATAAAATCGACAACAATCTGTGTCGACCAACGATACCTAAAAACTGTCTCAAATCTCATAAATCCATGTCATAGTGTCTCTGGCCTCAGCCATCCGGCTGACCCATCTCAATATCAATATCTCATCCTCTCACGGCCCCGGTCGGTATCCTCTAGATATCCGCCGTGCCCAATGAAGTCACAGGTAGGTAATCCGTCCCCTGTCAGGCTCAACGTCAACACCACATTCATCTTGCCCCGGGGTACCATACCGGGCCCACCATGTACCCGTGACGGTTCCTCCACTCCTCGACACGGATCTCGAAAACCACAGCAAACTCATGGTGGACGACACTTTACATCACTAGAAAACCGCAATTACATATTTTAAAAACATAATAAGTTTAGAAATTTTGCGGCTTTCCCCCGAAATCCAGAAATATCATAAAATCTCAAGAAATCCTCATAAGTGCATATATCAATGGTGATGAATGGATATGATATCAATAATTAAGCTACGATGTATGATTAATAGACTAGGCATGAACAAATAATATGATGAGGTACATGCACATGAATGGCAATCCTACGATTTCATTTTAAGGAATTAAAGGCAATAGCACAGGTTTAAGCATCAATTAGTAAAAGGTTTCAAATTATAGGTTATCTAGTGTGGTGGCATGGCAATTACCAGGGCGTGTGTGTAAGCATGAATAGTGCTCGTGCTGCATATAAAAACCCTGGCAATGGTGTATGTGTCCTATAGAATGGGTTCGTATAAGTATGTCAATATAAGGCATGAATGTAGCAAATAATCATACAAGTATTAAACCCCTAATTACTAAAATTACTAAGAATCTTTTTAAGCTACTAAACTATCGGGTGACTTGCGTCATCCAACGATAGTCCCCCGTAGATGTTACATCTACTCACCGGAATCCCTAGCTAGCTGCGTCCAATCACCGCTTTCCCTTTTCGAGCCGCGTCTGACGTCTCCGCGACCGAACTTGGAATTAACATCAATACAAACATAAGGTTACAAATCAAGAACGACACAATTCCCTAACGAAAATACCAACGTTCACTAGCTAGGTACAACGTGCACAAGGTGCGCGGAACACACGCGAAAATCGCAAAAACTGCAAAAATCGCCGATTTGGTCGCCCGGCAAAACTAAAACCCGACTACTCAAAAATCCGCACTCACGCATCCTAAATGTCATAGGATAAGCCAATACAATCATCAAGATATTAAAACTAATTTATCACATACTTTTATCACAAAACTAGTAAGCACAAACATTCTAAAAAAAACGACGCAACATCGCCGTTATGCGATAAAGTGCTCACAATCCAACACAACATCCAACTAACCCACTAGATAGCCATTACATTAGTTTTAAACCATTAGCAATGCTTAAAAACCAAATTTCCATAAACAAAACCTTTCTTGATTTTCATCATTAGCAATTTCAATCCAACACTAAACATGACAATACCAAATTAGCACTAATTTGAATCCCACACCAATAAAGTAACCTCATTAACATAGATTAGCAAACAACTAGATAGAAAAATAGATTTAATTAACTAAATAATGGTTTCTAAAAACCCTAGTTTAATTTCAACCATGAACTTTTTTTAAAAAAAACTAGAATGAAACTAACACTAAATTTAACACTAAACAATTTTCAAGGTTCTAGTTTAGCACACTTAAGCTATAATTTAACCATTTGATTAGAAATTATACCTCAAAAGATCAATCCTAAGATTTCCCAAGCCTCCCAAGACACCTCCTTTCACCTCGATTTGAACCAAATTAGGTTGGAGAAGAGATGGAATATGGTTTTGCTTTGAAATTGTGAAGAAATTTGTTGATTTTGTTGATTTTTGAGATGAATTTGTGAACAAAAGAGAGAGGAAAAATGAAGGGGGGGAGCTGCTGGTTTCTGGCCAGAAATGAGGGAAGGGGAGGGTGTGGGTTGTGTGGGAAAAGTCTTGGTCAACTCCTACCAACCCACAAAAGGCCATACCCAATTAACAAATTCAAAAACCTTTAAAAATACCCTCATTTCCACACAAAACACAAGGTCAAAGGAGCATGGAATTTTTTTCCCATGAGCTGGTGGAAATGGCCGGCCTAGAGGTGAGGAATGAGTGAGAGAGAGTGCACAAAAAATTTTTATGCAAAAAGACCCCTACAAGTCCAAAATTGCAAGTTTAAGCTTAAATTCAATAAATTTCGTTTTCTATAATAAAAATTAGTTAAAAATCAAAATAAAATACTAAAAATTTATGTTACAACTAAATTTTAATTAACATAATTCTAAAGATTAAAATTAGCCCAAAAATTTTGTATTTATCGCTAATTTAATGTATTTTCTTACCGGCTTAAAATAATATTAAAAAATTGAAAAATAGGGAAATTTTTTTAAATGACCAAAATTTAATAAGTAACTCATTAGCTACTAAAAACAAGCAATTAGCTATCCATTTTAGGTATAACTAGTCCTAAACTGCAAAATAACAAAAAAGACGGTTTTCGAAAAAATACCGAATTTTCACCGATTTTCAGGAAAACACCAAAACGACTTTTCAAGGCGCTACAGTACGCTAGCACCGTGATGGGATTTAAACGGGCATCACACGTGCAATTTTAAAAACTTTGGGTGCTAACGAACACTAACCAAGATCTTAACTAGAATATTAGGGTTTTACAATGTGATGATATGAAAACTAAGAGAAGGGAAGGAGGCTACAAGCTTTATAGACCGTGTCGTTCTCTTCAAATGCTCCCGGTAGTAGTCCACGCTACTCCACTAGGCTCCACTTGAAGAATAAACATGGTTCCTCCGATGATCTTCGTGCTGAAGATGATCCACCCAAAGTCCGCTAATCCAAACTACCTCTTCACTAAACTTTTTAATGAAGGAAACACACTACACAAGAGTGCTAATGAAGTGTAGGATGTGAAGTAGGGGTTTTATATGCTCGCTAGGATTTCAAGCTCTATGGTTCAAATCACATGTGAGGGTTTAAAGCTTGAAGTATGAGGTGAAGAAAAATGGAGAATGCTAGAGAGCAAGAGCTCAAGAAGAATGGCTAAGGCATCAAGCATAGAGTGAAGAATAGCTCACCAATATATCTCACTCATTGAAGCTTGAATATTTTAACATAGAAAATATGCACCATGCTTCAATAGTGAAGTCAAAGTAATAAACTATAATATGTGCCATGCCTTGCCCACACTCTCAAAATTCTCCCCATTTTCTATTTTCTAAAAATAGAAAATCCATGTCATGCTTCATTTTAATATATATATATATATATATCACATATATATATTATGAAGAATAATCAGTGAGCTAATAATATTAGTTAATATATAATTATATCAAATATAATATATATCAAATTATTAAATCAACATTTGATTTAATAATCCGGTTATATCATATATAACCGACTAATATCATTTATCTGTATATCACATTATCAAATCAACACTTGATTCGATAATCCGGTTATATCACATATAACCTAATCGATAACAAATAACCGCCAGATTAGAATACGGTATCACATACTCGTATTTAATCTGGCCCCCGCACATATCAGTATATGTGCCCTACTTCGTTTCGCTTGAACCAGAAAACTTCTATGTGGGACTTTAAAGACTTGTCAATACGCCAGCAGTAGGTGATGATCACATCAGTCGCCTACAAGCCGTCAGCGGTACTAGCTGACATAACGGCTACCCAGGTATTGAGCGATTAGAAGATCAACAAACAAGCTTGTCCAAACTCCCATGAAGCCTATAACACTTACCGTACAGTCCGGTCTCTTAGTCTGATATGTCGCATATCGAATCTGGGGGTGTATCTTCAGACCCCAATAACTTGATAAGGCATGCCGATGTATGGCTCATAACGGTATGAGAAACTACTGATAACTCTAACCAGTAAATCTCATCAACAGCCCTAGCCATGGACTTACTTTTATAGCCAATCGAGCATAGCGCAACATCAACTCCCAATACCGGGAGAGACGAAACTCCTCCTATCGCTCATTGTCTCCATATGACTCAAGACTGTACCCAAAATCCACCTATTTGCATGACCCTTTTGAGCCGTGGTAGGGAGGAAATCAAAGCACGGTGGGAGCCATACAAGACTCTATGACGATCTTGGATCTACAGACTAACATGTACCAATGTCACTAGAGAAATGCTATCTGATGATAGGTATAGTACCAACTAGGAGTTCTCGGCGAGTCCTGTTCGGTGTACCCATTCTCTAATGAGCACCTGTGTACAGTCTTTGATGTCAAACACCAATGGATATGAGATCAACCATCGCCCCCATACAAGGTCAAGAAACGTACACACTAGTCTATTCTGGTGTATCGATGCCCTGTATCGATGCCCTGTCTCGATATACTCTCGACTAGGAACGATTAAAGGATGTGCTTGTAGACTACCCAGGTCCTAGTAGTATGATCCGCATCATAGTCCTGGTAATCAAGCCTACACCCTAAGGGTCATGTATCTGAGAGACAGTATAATAATACCAGTGAACATGTTAAAATAAAGGCAACCAGATAGCATATTATCATGCCGAGCAAGAAATTCCTCCATATATATGTCCAAGCATCCACTATATCATACAATAATGGCCTCTAGGGCATACATATCACTAACAGTGATTACTGCCAATGACCGGGTCATTTCTGGAGGGAGTACCAGATGAGGCTTGGGCAGTGTCTAATTTGCAGAGCTGCTGATCATCGAATGCATACTTGTCCATCGAGAGTTCAGTTGAAGGGTGATACTCCAAGAGCACAGCAGAAGCTGATTACTCATAGGCCTAATCAAGCACGGGCCTTCACCTTGACGGCCGAAGAGGCCAAGGTTTCAGACGATTTTGTTTCAGGTATCCTACTTGTTTATAATTTTCCCGCATTGGCATTATTCGATACAGGTGCATCCCATTGCTTAATGTCGTCCAAGTTTATTAGTGCATACTCTATTCCATACACGGCCCTATCTAGTTGTTGGGACATACACACTGGGAATGGGAGAATTATATCTAGTAGTGAGTGCAAGAGTTGCTCGATTATTATTTGCGGACGGGAGTTATTCGCGGATTTCTTGGTGATTGATACTGGCAGCTATGATGTTGTCTTGGGAATGGATTTTCTTGGCTTTTTCCACGCCCACATTGATTGTAGGGCAAAGAAAGTGATCTTCCAGATTCCCAGACATCCGGAGTTCATATTTTTGGGAGGTAGCAGATCTGTCGGGCCAGTCGAATTTAGGGCTAGGCCAACTAATGTCGTTCTTTTATCGATGGAAGTAAACAAGGAGGAAGCGCCAGAGTAGTTCGGGATTTTATGGATGTGTTCGAGGACATCTCGGGTTTACCGCCAAAACGAGATGTGGAGTTCGCGATTGATCTTATTCCTGGAGCAGCACCGATTTCCAAAGCTTATTATCCAATGGCGCTGGTGGAACTGGATGAGGTAAAGAAACAAGTTGCCGAATTACTGGAGAAGGGTTGGATTCGCAGTAGCGGTTCACCATGGGGAGCTCCGGTTCTTCTAGTCAAGAAGAAGGATGGCACACGACGAATGTGCATCGACTATCAAGAATTGAATTGGGTGACTATTAAGAATAACTACCCAATCCTTCGCATCGGTGAATTATTCGATCAACTCAGTGGTGCGAGGGTATTCTCGAAGTTGGATTTGCGATCTGGATATCATCATGTTCAGGTGAAATTAGAAGATATTTGCAAAACAGTGTTCTGAATTTGATATGGGCATTACGAGTACGTAGTGATGCCATTTGGAGTTACTAACGCACTGGAAATATTTATGGACTTGATGAACCGAATCTTTTCACCATACTTGGACCAGTTCGTAGTAATGTTTAGTGATGATATTCTGGTCTATTCAAGGAGCAAAGAAGAGCATGAAAACCACTTGAGGATCGCACCGCAAACTTTGAGACAAGAAAAGTTATATGCTAAGATGAGCAAGTGTGAGTTTTGGCTCGAAGAAGTGAAGTTCTTGGGTCATGTTGTATCCGGAGATGGAATTGTCGTTGACCCCAAAAAGATTGCAACTGTTCATGATTGGCCAATTCCAAAGAATGTAGAGAAGATCAGAAGTTTTCTTGGGCTTGCCGGATACTATAGAAGGTCTATGGAGAATTTCGCTTGAATAGCAGAACCATTGACCAAGCTAACACGAAAGGAGGTACCGTTCATATGGACCGAGAAATGTGCGTCTGCTTTTGAAGCGTTGAAGCAAAAATTGACCACCGCTCCTATTCTGACAATGCCAGATGGTTCTGGAGGACTAGTTATACATAGCGACGCATCTGGGAAAGGCTTAGAATGTGTTCTAATGCAGCATGGGAATGTCATAGCATATGCGTCAAGATAATTGAAAACTCATGAGAAGAACTACCCAACTCATGATCTAGAGTTAGCAGCAGTGATTTTTGCTCTGAAGATTTGGAGACACTACTTATTGGGTGAAAAGATAGAAGTATTTATGGATCACAAAAGCCTAAAGTATGTGTTCACACAGAAAGAGCTCGACATGAGGCAGCGTAGATGGTTAGAGCTGATGGCTGAGTATGATCTTGATCTAAAATACCATCCGGAGAAAGTTAATGTAGTGCTGGATGCTCTAAATCGGTTGCCAGCAATACGGATGTTGACTGCACAAAAGAAGATTATAGTTTATTTTTAGAGATTCGAATTGGAGATTGTACTACCAAGTTCTTCGAGACAGTTGATGCAGTTGCAAGTACAATCATCCTTGGTCGATATCATTAAAGCAGCGCAGTTGCACGATCCAAGATTGCAAAAGTTTTGAGAACAAGTAGAAGCGGGACTTCGAACATACTTGTTAATTCATGAAGATGGTTCATTACGATATGCTAGTCGTTTATGTGTGCCTAAGGGAAATGTTCGTGAAGAAGTCATGAAGGAGGCTCATAGTTCCGCGTATTCTGTACATCCGGAAGGCACGAAGATGTACCGAAACTTAAGACAATATTTCTGGTGGGAAGGCATGAAGAGAGAGATTGCTCACTACGTATCAAGATACTTGGTGTGTCAACAAGTCAAGACTGAACACCAAAGGGCAACTGGTTTTTTGCAACCACTTCCGATTCCTCAATAGAAGTGGGAACATATAACTATGGATTTCGTGACAGCTTTTCCACGGAGTACAAGGGGCAATAATGCAGTTTGGGTCATTGTCGATCGATTGACCAAGGCAGCTCATTTTATACCATTTCGAGTTGGTCAGTCGAAGGAGGCTTTGGCAGAGCGGTACATGCAGAAGATTGTGAAATTGTATGGAGTACCCGTGAGTATCATTTTGGATCGTGATACTCAGTTTCTATCACACTTTTGGAGGAGTCTACAAGAAAGTTTAGGAACTCGCTTGAAGTTTAGCACATCCTACCATCCTCAGACAGAAGGACAGTCTGAAAGAACGATCCAAACTCTTGAGGATATGTTGAGAGCATGCATGTTAGACTTCAAGGGTTCATGGGAGGATCATTTGCACTTGATGGAGTTTTCATACAATAACAGTTTTCAGGCGACTATACATATGGCTCCATTTGAAGTATTATACGGTCTTTAGTGTCGCTCGCCTGTCTGTTGGGACGATGTTGGAGAAAGAAGATTATTGGGACCGGATATTATTGTGCAAACGGTGGAGAAAGTTAATGTGATCCGAAATCATATGAAGGTAGCACAGGATCGACAGAAAAGTTAGGCTTGTTAGTGTTTATGCCATAGAAGGCCATTACTGTATCATACTAGCTTGTATATTACTTAATGGAAGCTTGGGATATTCACATGTATATAACAGTCTTGCTAAACATGGTAGTATGCAACTTGGTTTTTCTATCTTAATATGTGAGTGTACGTATTGATAGAGCTCTTAGGATCTTGCTTGTCTACCAGCGTTGTGATGGCAGTCACACTAGTGGGGGCTGGGTAGTCTACAAGCACATCCTTATTCAGGTCCCTGGTCGTTGGATTATCGAGACAGAGCATCGATACTCCGGAGTAGACTAGTGTGTACGCTTCTCATCCCAGTTGGGGAGATGGTCTGTCCCACAGCCGTCAGTACGTCGTACTGGAGATAGTATACAGGTGCTCGTTAGGTTACGGGTACACCGGACAGGACTCACAGGGGACTTTTGGTTGGTTTGATACCAGTCGTCAGTGAACAGTTCCCAGGTGACATGAGTACAGCGTAGTCCGCAGACTTGACACTGCTACTTCGCCTCGAGTGTGTCCCACTGTTCTTAGATTGCTACCCTACCACGGCTCAAAGGAGTCGTGCAAACAGGTAGCAGTTGGGTGCAGTCCCGAGCACTTGGAGGCAGTGGCGGTTAGACAGGATTCGTCCCTCCCGGTATTGGGAGTAGATATCGTGCTGTGTCAGAGAGCCATTACGCAAAGTCCCTGGCCAGGGCAAGCGAGATTTGCTGGTAGGTTCCAATAGTTTCTCAGGGTGTAATGGGCTTCCCTCCGACACGACTTATACCGCTATTAGGGGACTGACGCTTGCCGCCCCCCTAGGCCCGATATGCGATAGTCTTGGACGAACGGACCGGACTGTATGGAGATTGTCACATCAGACTCAGTAGGAGTTCGGATGGGTTTCCTCATCGGCCTTCTTATCGACAACTACCTGGGGACCGTTACGTACAGCTAGTGCCGCTTGCGGTCTGTGGTTAAACCCACTGCCAGCGTAGTAGTCGAGTCTCTAGAGTCCCACACAGAGAGTTTCCTACTCCAGGCGAAACGATATAGAGGTCGCATGGTTTTGCGACAAAGGGTTCGGACGCATACGTGCGTTTACGCACGTACGACTTTCGGACAGTTTTTACCAGTCGGCTTTGGTTTAAGCCAGTTACTGGTATCCGGTTATTGGATTTTTACAGTCTAAAGTTTTTCCGTATTTTTGCGGATTGGAGGGGCGTTCTCGTAATTGTACGAGAAGCTTCTAGAAGATGTGACTAAGGAGGTTACTTATGGATAAGAAAGTGAGTCATGAGGTGATTCATCATTATCATTAATTGCACCATAAATGATAATGACACATGCTTAATGAATCACCTCTTTTCATTTATGAAGCATGCTTATTCATTTCTTTTATTCATTTTTCTTAAATAAGAATGCTTCATAATATATTATGATACACTCTCTCTCTTCTCATTATCTTATCTCACATTCTCTCTCCTCAAGCTCTCATCTTCAAGATACTAATCCTTAATCCTCATGTGTTGAGATCAAAGGTTTAGTTAGACTTAAGCATCCATTACCTTCACTCTATATCATCCTTTCTTCTTTGATTAGCAATCAAAGTAGACTAGTTACCTCAAGTTAGAGGTGTAGCTTGGTGTTTTGCTCTCGGGTGGATCGTCTACTACCTAGAGAAGGTCGAGGAGAACAAAGGAGGACACAAAGACGAAGGACCGGTTTCATTAGGTATAATCCCTAAACACAAGTGAAAAGAAACTCTTTGTGTACGGTTATTTATAGTTTAGCTTCGATTCAAGCGGTTAGTCGATGTTCGTTCTTTAAACTTGATCGTTTTTGAAAATTCCGCCTCCCCACAAGTACTGGGGTGTACTACATCGACTTACAGTGGTATCAGAGCCTCGCTAAACACTAAATAACTTAATCGCAAATTTGTACGAATTTCGAACGGAAAAACGAAGCCGGAAAACCCTAAAAAATGCAAGTTTCTGTCGAATTTAAAACGATGTCAGAAAATTTTTCAGGTGAGCTCGGAGTGCTTGACATGACACCAGTAGAACACCCAAGAAAAACAGTCAACTGAATCGTCGAACTCGCCGCGGAAGCGCGGCCTCAGCCTACTGAGTCGCCGCGCTTCCGCTGCCGAGTTGGCGAGTCAGGAACTGAGTTTTCTTCTGTTGCTTCTCTGTATAATTTGGGGTTTTCTGGAATATTTAATATTTGCTCAGGTTACTGTTTAACAGAGCAGATTTTGGAGCAATATTAATGTTGTTTAATCGATCGAAATTGTACAGTATTTGCATATTGGATTATATCTGTGATTGTTTAATGTGTTCGTAAACCTCCCCTAACTGCTACTATGTCGGTTGGCAGGGGGTTGCACATTTCTGAAATGGTTATATCTGTTTGTGCATATAAACTGTATTGGACTGTTGTGGTGTATAGCCGGGGTTAGCAATGGGTTATTGATTAATTCATTTGTTGTAAATGTAATTTGTTGTAATATTATTTTTGCGGGGCACTTCCAGGTTGCGGTCGTAGCCACCGTTGTATTATTTCATTTTACTGTTTTTGCTCCTAGGATTGACCCAAGGTGGGGTACACAGACTGTCGGGTGGGTAGTTTGCCGTACCCGTAGGGGTCGAGGGTGGGGTAACGGCTATTCATCACAACTGTGTAATCTGTCTTTTCTTGCAGGCTCAAAAGAAATACAGATTGCTTGCAAATCCAATATTGTTTATCTGTGTTCTGGAATGTATATCATTGCGTCAGACGAATGTAAAATATCTATATTTATTGTAGCTATTTAGACGTCACTTATGTTTTACACCCGCGCTAGCCCAGCCCCCGCTCTGTCGTTAGTTAAGTAACCTAACGGGTGATGACGGGACCCCGTGGCGAATGCGGATGGCATAAGAGGACGTTGTATTTTCGTTGTTTTCTGCAATGATAGGTTAATGATGGGACGCATTATCTATAATGCAAAGTAAATAAACCAAAGTTTTAAATCGTTGGAACAATTTAAAAGAAACCACTCGGTTATTTTAAAAAACAGATATTTTTAAATGCGGAGATTTAACCACTCCTTTTAAAAGCTATCAGGTTCCTTCGGTTATATCAAGTTCACTACGTTCACGGTTTCGCCAAAACCAGTCGTAGCCCTCCGTCATTTCTTATGGATGGTCAGTAGTATTCAAGCTATGCTTGTTGGCATACGTCAAGGCATAGTGTTTGGTAGCTGCTGGGGTATTCATTTGTTGCATAGATAGATGTGTTGGTTTGGGACAGTCGCATTACCTTGTTGGCATACGTCAAGAGTATATACGGGTGGGTTCAAATTAACAAGATAATGATGGGCAGAACTTGACATGTGACTTATGATTTGTTGGCATACGTCAAGGTCATAAGAGCATGGGGCAAAAACTTATATCGGGAATTTCTAAAGAAACTGAAATTTGCAAAGAGATGCATACCATTTGGAGTTTGATGAATGTTGGTAGGATTCCTTCAACATTATCATACGATGATATTTGGATCCCGATCCTACTGTGAGTATATGATACTTATCAGGATATTCATCACTTAACGATCAATGCTATAAACCTAGTAGGTGTCCAGAAAAGTGTCAGCGGGGTTACGCCCCCAGAGAAAAGAGGTTATTTAATTAAGGAACTTCGCGAAAGCGTTGGAAAACCTCCCTCGAAGTATCGACACCGGCCTGGCTGAACGGTTAAGCAAGTATTGTACGGTGAGAATAGTCTTGGCTAATTCTTCTTTTATGGTTTGAGGAAGGATTCGAGAAACAGTGGGAGCCATCCAGTTTAGATAAATTAAAAACCACTCTAAACTTGCAAGAGCATCATGCTAAAGAGTTTTCTTCTCTCTCTCCTAATTGCAGCGACCCTGAAAATGACTGGACTTAAGTTACTTTTAGAGAAAAATATACTGACGGGGCCAAACTATAAAGATTGGCTGCGGAATGTCAAAATGGCTTTGACCTATGACAAACTGGGGTACGTCCTCACCGCTACGGCACCTGCTGTCCCTGGTCCCAAATCCAGCAATGCGGATAAGGAAATCCGCAAAACCTGGGAATTAGATTGCGCGACAGCCAAGTGCATCGTGCTTGCCTCGATGAACAATGAACATCAGAGGAGGCACGAGGATATGTCCTTAGATGGCATATTTCTCCATACAAAGGAACTTTATGGAGAGCAATCTCGTATAGCAAGATACGAGACCTCTAAGAAATTGTTTCGAGCGAGGTTGGCTGTCGGGTCATCGGTAGGTGAACATGTCCTACAGATGATTGGCTACATAGAAGAGCTCGTAGACCTTGGGACGACTTTGGATAATGAGCTCTATACAGACCTTGTTCTCCAGTCCCTTCCTCCCACCTACGCCCAGTTTATCCTCAACTTCAATCTTCAAGGAAAAGAAGTTGAACTTGCGGAACTCCTGAACATGTTAAGGAGTGCAGAGGGCACCTTGCAGAAGGCAAGGGAAACACCCGCTATGTTTGTTGGCGGTTCATCTTCTTCCGGGTCCAAGGCTAGGGCCAAAGGAAGGAAGAAGAAGGCCGCACCCAGACCTAGAGGAGGTGTTAGTAAGGTGGGAGGGAAGGGAAAGAAAAAGAAAGCAGTACCGATAGTTGGTCAGGATGAGTGCTTCCATTGTCACAGGAAAGGGCACTGGAAGAAGGATTGCAAGGCGTGGAACGCCAAGAACCAGGAACCGAAGCAAGCTGTGGCTTCGACTTCAGGTGTGTTTTTAATTGAGAATTGTCTGTCGATCAACTCTACTTCCTGGGTATTGGATACCGGGTCAGGATCTCATATTTGCAATTCATTGCAGGCACTGAGAAACCGTAGAGTGCTGAAGGAAGGTGATATGATCCTCAGGGTTGCTAACGGAGCTAGCGTGGGAGCTGCGTCCGTCGGGGATTATCACCTAGGATTGACGAGTGGACACATTTTGGTTTTACATAACTGTTATTTTGTACCCAGCTTAACGTGTAATATCATATCAGTTTCCTTGTTATCAAATAAAGGTTATGATTTCACGTTTGTAAGAGATGTTGTCAACATCCACCTTAATCATGGTTTGATTGGGTCCGGTACTCTAAATAACGGCATATATGTTTTAAACCAACTCCAAATTTTCAATGTCCAGAACACACTAAAAAGAAAGTCTCCAGATTTAAATAAAGCTTTCTTATGGCATTGTAGACTGGGTCACATCAATGAGAGAAGGTTGACTAAGTTGCATAGAGAAGGATATTTGGACTCGTTCGAATATCAATCTTATGATACTTGTCAATCCTGTCTCAAAGGAAAGATGACAAAGACTCCATTTACTGGACAAGGAGTAAGAGCGAGCGAGCTCTTAGGACTCATACACAGCGATGTATGTGGTCCAATGTCTACACATGCGAGAGGTGGTTATTCCTACTTCATTACTTTTACAGATGATTTCTCTAGGTTTGGACATGTCTTCTTGATGAAGCATAAATCCGAAGCCTTTGAGAAATTCCTGGAATACAAGAGTGAAGCGGAAAACCAAACAGGCAAAAGTATTAAGACACTGAGATCTGATCGAGGTAGAGAATACTTAAGTGCCGAGTTCCTAGGTTACCTAAAAGAGAAAGGAATTCTCTCTCAGCTTACTCCTCCATACACTCCACAGTACAACGGTGTATCGGAGAGACGGAATCGAACCCTATTGGATATGGTACGATCCATGATGAGTAATGCTGAGTTACCGCGATCTTTCTGGGGGTATGCGCTAGAATCAGCGATACATCTTTTGAACAGAGTTCCAACCAAAACTGTGCCTACCACACCATATCAGATGTGGAGTGGGAAGAAACCCTATCTTCAGTACCTGAAGACGTGGGATGTCCAGCTTTTGTAAAAAAGCAGCGTCCGGACAAGCTCGAGGCACGCTCAGTAGAGTGTAAGTTTGTGGGATATCCAAAGAACTCTACAGGATATTGCTTCTATTACGCAGAGGAACAAAAGGTTTTTGTTTCTCGTCATGCCCGCTTCTTAGAAACTGAATTTTTGGAAAATCAGAAGAGTGGGAGCGAAATAGAACTGGAAGAAATTCCAGAACCACAAACTGCTACTGAAAGTTTGGTAGAACCAGAGGTTCAAGAAGAACAGAACATTCCCGCACCCCTCCGCAGGAGTAGTAGGCCGTCTCATCCGCCTGAGAGATACTACGGTTTTCTCATAGACGGGGATAGAGAGGATTGCATCATAGATGATGATGAACCTACTGACTTCCAGCAGGCCATCCAGAGCGGCGACTCGGTACGATGGCTAGATGCAATGCGGACCGAGATGGAGTCCATGTACACCAACAAAGTATGGACTTTGGACTTTGCTCCAGATAGGGTAAAACCCATAGGATGCAAATGGATCTTCAAGAAAAAGATTGGTGTAGATGGACAGGTGGAAACCTATAAGGCTAGACTTGTTGCAAAGGGTTTCGTCAAAGACCTGGTTTGGACTATGACGAAACTTTTTCTCCAGTGGCTATGCTCAAATCCATTCGGGTCCTTCTTGCTATTGCTGCCTTCCATGATTATGAAATCTGGCAGATGGACGTAAAGACGGCTTTTCTAAATGGAAATTTAGAAGAGAGCGTCTATATGGATCAGCCAGAGGGTTTCAATCAGAGTGGGAGCAGCGGGAAAGTATGCAAGCTGCTTAAGTCCATTTATGGACTAAAGCAGGCATCGCGGAGTTGGAACATCTGTTTTGATGAGACAGTCAAAGAATATGACTTTATCAAAAATCCAGATGAACCGTGCATATATAGTAAAGTTGTGGCCAGAAGTGTCGTATTCCTCGTCTTGTACGTGGATGACATTCTATTGATAGGAAATGACATTCCTATGCTACAATCTGTCAAAGGATTCTTGTCACACAGGTTCTCCATGAAAGACCTGGGTGATGCCTCTTACATTCTGGGGATCCGGATCTATCGTGATAGATCCAAGAGGATGTTGGGACTTTCGCAGTCCAGGTATATCGACACTATACTGAAAAGATTCAGTATGGAAGATTCTAAGCGCGGTAATCTACCGGCTTGTCACGGAATCACCCTCCCCAAAGAGATGTCTCCCAAGACTGATTTGGAAAGGGAACGCATGTCTATTATACCCTACGCTTCTGCGGCAGGCTCTATAATGTATGCGATGTTGTGTACCAGACCAGATGTAGCTTACGCACTAAGCGTGGTAAGCCGGTATCAGTCAGACCCAGGGGAGAAGCACTGGATAGCAGTAAAGAACATTCTCAAGTACCTGAGGAGGACTAAGGAGATGTTCTTGGTTTACGGCGGAAAAGACCTCAGGTTGGAGGCCTTTGCTGATTCCGGCTTCCAGAGTGATAAGGACGATTCCAAGTCCATGTCGGGTTATGTCTTTACCCTCAATGGAGGGGCGGTGTGCTGGAAGAGCTCCAAGCAGGACACCGTTGCTGACTCGACGATGGAAGCGGAGTATATAGCTGCTTGCGATGCCGCAAAAGAAGCAGTCTGGATGAAGAAGTTCCTAACAGAACTTCAGGTTGTTCCTACCATAGTTGATCCAATACCTCTGTATTGCGACAACAACGGAGCTATAGCTTTAGCGAAGGAACCACGGTCCCATCAGAAGTCCAGACACATCTTGAGGCGGTATCACCTGATCAGGGAGATCATTGATCGTCAGGAGATCGAGGTTCGGAGAGTTGCTTCAGAAGAGAACATTGCTGATCCATTCACGAAGGCCCTTCCTCAGATTCAGTTCGAGAGGCTGCTCGAGATCATTGGTCTACGATATGCCAGTACATGGCCCTAGTGCAAGTGGGAGGTTGTTAGTGTTTATGCCCTAGAAGGCCATTACTGTATCATACTAGCTTGTATATTACTTAATGGAAGCTTGGGATATTCACATGTATATAACAGTCTTGCTAAACATGGTAGTATGCTACTTGGTTTTTCTATCTTAATATGTAAGTGTACGTATTGATAGAGCTCTTAGGATCTTGCTTGTTTACCAGCGTTGTGATGGCAGTCACACTAGTGGGGGCTGGGTAGTCTACAAGCACATCCTTATTCAGGTCCCTGGTCGTTGGATTATCGAGACAGAGCATCGATACTCCGGAGTAGACTAGTGTGTACGCTTCTCATCCCAGTTGGGGAGATGGTCTGTCCCACAGCCGTCAGTACGTCATACTGGAGATAGTATACAGGTGCTCGTTAGGTTACGGGTATACCGGACAGGACTCACAGGGGACTGTTGGTTGGTTTGATACCAGTCGTCAGTGAACAGTTCCCAGGTGACATGAGTACAGCGTAGTCCGCAGACTTGACACTGCTACTTCGCCTCGAGTGTGTCCCACTGTTCTTAGATTGCTACCCTACCACGGCTCAAAGGAGTCGTCCAAACAGGTAGCAGTTGGGTGCAGTCCCGAGCACTTGGAGGCAGTGGCGGTTAGACAGGATTCGTCCCTCCCAGTATTGGGAGTAGATATCGTGCTGTGTCAGAGACCCATTACGCAAAGTCCCTGGCCAGGGCAAGCGAGATTTGCTGGTAGGTTCCAGTAGTTTCTCAGGGTGTAATGGGCTTCCCTCCGACACGACTTATACCGATATTAGGGGACTGACGCTTGCCGCCCCCTAGGCCCGATATGCGATAGTCTTGGACGAACGGACCGGACTGTATGGAGATTGTCACATCAGACTCAGTAGGAGTTCGGATGGGTTTCCTCATCGGCCTTCTTATCGACAACTACCTGGGGACCGTTACGTACAGCTAGTGCCGCTTGCGGTCTGTGGTTAAACCCACTGCCAGCGTAGTAGTCGAGTCTCTAGAGTCCCACACAGAGAGTTTCCTACTCCAGGCGAAACGATATAGAGGTCGCATGGTTTTGCGACAAAGGGTTCGGACGCATACGTGCGTTTACGCACGTACGACTTTCGGACAGTTTTTACCAGTCGGCTTTGGTTTAAGCCAGTTACTGGTATCCGGTTATTGGATTTTTACAGTCTAAAGTTTTTCCGTATTTTTGCGGATTGGAGGGGCGTTCTCGTAATTGTACGAGAAGCTTCTAGAAGATGTGACTAAGGAGGTTACTTATGGATAAGAAAGTGAGTCATGAGGTGATTCATCATTATCATTAATTGCACCATAAATGATAATGACACATGCTTAATGAATCACCTCTTTTCATTTATAAAGCATGCTTATTCATTTCTTTTATTCATTTTTCTTAAATAAGAATGCTTCATAATATATTATGATACACTCTCTCTCTTCTCATTATCTTATCTCACATTCTCTCTCCTCAAGCTCTCATCTTCAAGATACTAATCCTTAATCCTCATGTGTTGAGATCAAAGGTTTAGTTAGACTTAAGCATCCATTACCTTCACTCTATATCATCCTTTCTTCTTTGATTAGCAATCAAAGTAGATTAGTTACCTCAAGTTAGAGGTGTAGCTTGGTGTTTTGCTCTCGGGTGGATCGTCTACTACCTAGAGAAGGTCGAGGAGAACAAAGGAGGACACAAAGACGAAGGACCGGTTTCATTAGGTATAATCCCTAAACACAAGTGAAAAGAAACTCTTTGTGTACGGTTATTTATAGTTTAGCTTCGATTCAAGCGGTTAGTCGATGTTCGTTCTTTAAACTTGATCGTTTTTGAAAATTCCGCCTCCCCACAAGTACCGGGGTGTACTACATCGACTTACAAGGCTGATACTGGAAGAAGACCTCTAGAGTTTCCAGTTGGTGATCTTGTATTCTTGAAGATATCACCGACTAGAGGAGTAATCCGATTTGGTAGTCGATGTAAGCTTAGTCCTCGATTCGTGGGGCCTTTCGGTATTATCGAGCGTGTTGGAGAGGTGGCTTATCGATTGGTTTTACCACCATCCTTGGCGGGTGTTCATGACGTGTTTCATGTATCTCAACTCCGCAAGTATGTTTGAGATGAGACGGACATCCTAGATCACTCGAAACTGACAGTAAGAAAAGATTTAACATATGAAGAGCGACCAATGGCGATTGTGTATCGACGAGAAAAAGTCCTCAAGAACAAAATTATCCCACTAGTACTTGTTTTATGGGGGAATCGTTCGCACAAAGAATCTACTTGGGAACATAAAGACGAGATCCGACAAAAGTTTCCATACATCTTTTCTTATATCCATGTCTTATTGTCTCTTTTCTTGTTCCGTGAATTTCGAGGATGAAATTCTTTTGTGGTTGGGTATAATGTAACACCCTTGCACTGTGATACTATATATATTAGGAGTATTTCAAATCTTGCGGCAAAATTCTTGACTATTGTTGTTTTGGGTTGCGAATAGTGCAATTGGTAGTTGTGGTTATTATTCGACCCGACACGCATGTTGGAACCCAACATGGTTCGAGATTATATCAAATATTTGCTAGTACAGAGTATCTACGCAAATCTAGATTTTGTATACATATATAATATATTTAGAATCCAAAAATCTTTTGAAATACAATATAAAACCAAATAACATATTCTCTTATCTAGCCTTGCATGTCATAATACCTCATATCTTGTGGTTGCGCCTATATATCATGTTCATATCCTAAATGTTGCACAGACTAGTATTTGATCGCGACATATATTTACGAAGATCCGTATTTTGGGGTATATGTTTTTATTTACAGGGTATTGCATTGTGATTTAAACTTTTACGTATATTCATCATATTTAAAAACTAGATTTTTGAAGGGACACGGGTAATATTCTGTCACGACCCAGAAAGGCACGCGACTGGCATCTGAATCATGTGAAGTGTATAGGACTCCACTTAATCGAAGTAACCCAAAAGCCCAGAAATCTAAACCTTTTAGGGAAAATAGGCGAGGTGCAGTTTTGAAGTAAGGTTTTACCGAAATCAAGTTCTTTCTTTAAAACATAGATAATAGTATACGAAATCACAATGTTTGTATCTAACTTGAAAACATTTTCGTCATTGGGCATCACCTCCCTTGTAATTTTAACCCGAAAACGAAAACATTCAATCCTAATACGCATCCCTAAGAGGGAGCTTGCTCTTCGCCAATTGGCGGAGACAACCATGCAAGATATAAATATACAACGCCAAAGGCGAGGATCAAAAACCAGAAAGAAAGCAAGAACTAAGCATCATCGAGAACCAGAAATCAGAATAATAAATTGTAGGGTTCCTAGGCACTCACAAGAGGTCTCACAAGGCATCAACCATGCCAATTTTACATTTTAACGGTGCCGAGAAACCCTAACAAGATCGTTGGCTAGATATTTAGGCGATAAAGCAAACTAGTTAACACTTAACTACAAAATACGGAAATACAACCTTTGTAGATCCGGTGCTCCACCTCCATAGCTCCGCAATGAAGTCTCCTCGCTGTCCAAGTTGAACCCCGGGCTCTAGCGTCGGCTTCATCGGAGAATGGACGGGCTAGGTCGTCGACGTCGATGCCGAAGATGATCTACGTCGAGGCATCACTAGATCAAGCTCCAACTTCACCAAGTCAAGAAACTTATGAAGAAAACACACTCTACTACTTGGCAAGTGGTAGAGGATGAAGAAATAGGAAGTGGGTAGACTTTAGAATTGGATTTCTCACTTGATTTCATCAATCACCATTGATGAAGTAAGCTTTCTTCATGTGAAGAAGATGAAGAAGAAGAAGATAATGTTATGATAAGTATAAAAGAAAATAATACTTATCATATAATAAACCATGGTCAAGTGTAGAGAACTAACTAAGGTTATAAGAATGGTTAGGGTTAAAAGAACAAGACAAAATGGTCACTTGGTCAAAGCTTCATGAAGCTTCAAAACGCTTCATGAAAGAAAATAAAATAAAGAAACCATTTTCCTTTTCTTTTTATGCTTTTATCAACATCCAAAAGGAATAAACAAATAATTAAATGAAAAAGAAAAACCCTAATCATTAAGTTAACCATGGTTTAATTCTATACACTTAACCAAATAAGCATGTATCATCAAACATGATACAAACATTTGTACAAAAAAGTATATCACATATACAACTTGTACAACGAAGTGAGAAAATCCATTTAAAGTGAACCAATACTAGTTAATGCAAAGTAATATATCAAATATATAATTATACAATAAATCATTAAATCAACACTTGATTTAACGATCCGGTCATATCGCATATAACCGACTAGTATGCAATGTATCGGCTTATCGAATCAACCATCGATTCGATAACTAGGTTATATCACATATAACCATTCGATACATTCATCACGAGAATGGAATACGGAATCACATACACGCATTATTCTCGGTCCCGCACATATCTCATATGCGCTCCTATTTCGTTTCGCTTGAGCCAGGAAACCTCTGTGTAGGACTCTAAAGACTCGTCAATACGCCGGCAGCAGGTGATGATCATATCAAACACCCACAAGCCGCAAGCGGTCTGCTAAACGTAACGGCCACCCGGGTATTGAGCGGTCAGAAGATCGACGAGCAATCCCGCTCACACTCCAGTGAATCCAACCAGTAACACTACCGTACAGTCCGGTGTGATCGTCTGATATGTCGCATATCTCGCCTAGGGGTGGTAAACGTCAGACCCCAATAGCTCGATAAGTCGTGTCGATATGAGGTCTATAACAATTCGAGAAACTACTGGTAACACTTACCAGTAAATCTCAGCAACCCTGGCCAGGGATTTCCTGTTATAGCCAATCGAACACAGCGCAACATCTACTCCCCATACCGGGAGAGACGAATCCCCTCCTATCGCTCATTGCCTCCATGTGACTCGGGACTGTACCCAAAACCACCGTTTTGCACGCCCTCTTGGACGTGGTAAGATGGATATCAAAGCACAGTGGGAACCACACAAGACTCTATGACGATCTCGGGTCAACAGACTACTCTGTACCAGTGTCACCAGAGAACTGCCATCTGACGTAAGGTATAATACCATCTGGGAGTTCTCGGCGAGTCCGTCCAGTGTACCCAGTCTCTACTGAGCACCCGTATATCATCTCCGATGTCAAACACCAATGGATATTGGATCATCCATCGCCCATCTGTATGGGTTGAGAAGGTATACGCTAGTCTACTCTGGTATATCGATGCCCCATCTCGATACACCCACGACTAGGAACTTTCAAGGATGTACTTATGGACTACCATGTCCCCACTAGTATGATCCGCATCATAGTCCAGGTAGTCAAGTACACATCCTAAAAGCTTTACCAATATGTAATAGAGAGGCAATCAGTATACACGTTAAGGTAAAGAGCAACCAGATAGCATACTATCATGTCGAGCAAGAAAGTCCTCCCTATATATGTCCCAGCATCCACTACAATATACATCCTATATACAGTAATGGCCTCTAGGGCATACATATAACTAACAATCTCCCACTTGCACTAGGGCCATCTGTAGCAGTGGTTGTAGTATCTCATACTCAACCATCCCATAAAAGTCTCTCTCTGGGAATATGCCTTCGTGAGTGGATCCGCCGTGTTGTCCTTTGAGTCTACTCTCCTAACCTCGATCCCTTAGAGATCAACCATCTCCATGATCAAGTGATACTGCCTTAGAATATGTCTGGATCACTGATGGGACCAACGTTCCTTGGCATAAGCCACAACTCCATTGTCATACAATGGAAGGAACATAGTTCATCTCATGAACCATTATACACCCAAACAGCCTCTTTGGTAGCATCTTAAGTAGCGATGTATCCTGCCTTTATCGTCTAGTATGTCACGGTGTCTAGCTTGGAACTCTTCCATCATACCGTCCCTTTACTGAGGGTAAAGACAATGCCTATGACTGACACTCAGTCATCTTTATCACCCTGGAACACTTCCAGTGATTTTCCCCAGGATCAATTGATACCATCTCACTACAACTAGTGAGAATCCTAAAATCCATTTAGATCTATCTCATAGATCCAAAATCCAGGATTTAGTTAGTATCACTTTGATCCTATGTGGAGAATCATTGTGATAAGCGGAGATTGATCGAGCGTAGCATAAGAAACTCCTTTCTTATCAAGAGTATGCCATCCACGTACTCTACCAGGATCACCATATCACGCCTTAATCAAGATAATAATACGGATTATTGACCGAACCCACTTGTTATACTAAGCTGGGGAACGTTGGTCCCGCTCCAACTTATAATTGTTATAAGACAGAGCTGGAAATTGGGGATTTCCAGAATTCCCGTGCCGCCCTAACGAAGAGAGTGCATGTTGATGCATCATCTTCGGGTGTGTTCGTTACACAGAACTGTTTCTCAGTATCCTCTGAATCCTGGGTATATGATACCGGATCAGGATCCCAGATATGTAATCTGTTACATAGGGCTACAAAAGGGTAGAAAAACTGAGAACGGGTGATAAGTTTCATGAGGCAGAAAACGGGGCAAGAGTTGCAGCCAAGTCTGTCGGTCACTGTCACCCTGTATTACCAATACATTGATTCTGAACGAATGTTATTAGATACCGAACCTGATATACAAAATCATATCAGTCTCTTTATTAGTAAAGATATGATAAAATTTTGTATTGTTGGATAATGTTTTGAACATTTCCTATATCAAAAGTTGATCGGTCCAGGCACGTTATCTAAAAGCATTAATGTTCTAAATCAAACTACAGTTCTTAGTATACGGATCACACACAAGAGGAAGAGTTCAGAATTCAACGGATCCTTCTTAAGGTATTGTAGACTAGGTCATATCAATCGACCCGACTAGCTAAGTTGCACAAAGATGCATGTTTAAATCTGTTTGAATTTACATCTTGTGAAAACTTGCCAGTCATGTCACAAAGATTAGATGATCATAGCCCTGTTTATTGGAAACAGAGAAAGAGTTAGTGAACTCTTGGGATGATACATATTGATGTATGGAAGGTCCCCTGTCTACACATGCCAGGACTGGTTCTTTATACGTCATTACGTTCTCTGATGATCTTTCGAGATTCAGACCTATGTTCCTGTTGAAACACAAGTCCGAACCTTTTGAGATATTCACAGAATATAAGTTAGAAGTAGAGAACCAAAATACGGGTATAAGTATTATGTCCTTTGATGTGATCAAGGAGGAGAATACTTGAGCACGGAAATCCTGGATTATTCTAAAGGAGAATGAGATTCTCTCTCAGCATTACTCCTCCGTATACACCATTGCACGATGGTATGTCAGGGCGGAGCAGATACACCCTATTTGATATGGTGTGCTCTATGATGAGTAATACTGAGTTACCTTTTTCCTTAGGGGGTTATGCACTTGAGAAGTTGCATACCTATTGAATAGGGTTCCAATCAAATCAGTTGCCTACCGCTTCATATGTGATATGGAATGGGAAAAGCCCATATCTTAAGTTAGTTAAGATTTGGGGTTGTCCGGCTTATGTCTAAAAGCAAAATTCGGACAAGCTCGAGGCAAGGTCTGTTATGTAGAACTGGAAATGTTCCATCCATACAAACTGCAGCTAATGATTTGACAGAACCGAAGGATTCAGTAGATTCCAACGAACCTCAGCCTCTCCGCCGATCTAGTAGGGTTCCTCACCCACCTGAGAGATACTTCGGTTTCTCTATGACAGTGGGAGCGAGGATTGCATCATGAGATGATGACCCAACTAGTTTCGAGCTGGCCATCAGGAGTAGGACTCTGTAAGAATGGCTGGATGCTTATCGATCTGAGATGGAATCCTTATACACCAACAAAGTATGGACTTTAGTTGCTATATCTGAAGGGTTAAATCCCCATCAGGAGCAAGTATATCTTGGGAAGATTACTTGGTGTAAATGGAAAAGTTGAGACTTTCAAAGCTAGACTTGTTAAAGGTTTTCGTCATTGACCAGGCGTGGATAATGATGAAACCTTTTCCAGTACCTATGCTTAAGTCCATCCAGATCCTACTTGCCACGGCTACATACCATGACTACGATATCTGGTGGTTGGGTGTCATGACTGCTTTTCTAAATGATGTTTTAGAAGAGTGCGTCTATAAGTACACAGCCAGAGGGCCTCGTAGACAGTGGGAGCAGCGGAAACGTGTGCAAGATGCTTTATAGGATAAAGCAGGCATCGCGGAGTTGGAACATCTGTTTTGATGGATTAGTCAAAGAGTTTGACATCATCAAAATGGTAAATGAACCTTGTATAAACAAAAAGGTAGTACGGAGTATGGTGGCGATTCACGTAAAGTACGTGGATGACATACTCTTGATAGGGAAGGATCTTCCTATGCTACGCTCGATCAATCTCCGCTTATCACAATAATTCTCCGTATAGGATCAAAGTGATACCTCCTAAATCCTGGGTTTTGGATCTATGAGATAGATTTAATTGGATGTGAGGATTCTCACTAGTGAGATGATATCAATTGATCCTGGGGAAGAATCACTGGAAGTGTTCCAGGGTGATAAAGACGACTGAATGTCAGTCGCAGGCATTGTCTTTACCCTCAGTAAAGGGACGGTATGTTGGAAGAGTTCCAAGCTAGATACCGTGGCATACTAGACGATAAAGGCAGGATACATCGCTACTCAAGATGCTACCAAAGAGATTGATTAAGTGAGTGTTTTCTTCTCTCTCTCTCCTGGTAGCGACCATGTCACGCCTTAATCAAGATAATACTATGGATTATTGACCGAACCCGCTTGTTATACTGAGCTGGGGAACGTTGGTCCCGCTCCAACTTATAATTGTTATAAGACAGAGCAGGAAATTGGGGAATACCAGATTTCCCGTGCCGCCCAAACGAAGAGAGTGCATGCTGATGCATCATCTTCGGGTGTGTTCATTACAAAGAACTGTTTCTCAGTATCCTCCGTATCCTGGGTATTTGATACCGGATCAGGATCCCAGATATGTAATATGTTACATAGGGCTACAAAAAGGTAGAAAAACTGAGAACGGGTGATAAGTTTCATGAGGCAGAAAACGGGGCAAGTGTTGCAGCCAAGTCTGTCGGTCACTGTCACCCTGTATTGTAATACATTGATTCTGAACGAATGTTATTAGATACCGAACCTGATATACAAAATCATATCAGTCTCTTTATTAGTAAAGAAATGGTAAAATTTTGTATTGTTGGATAATGTTTTGAACATTTCCTATATCAAAAGTTGATCGGTTCAGGCACGTTATCTGAAAGCGTTGATGTTCTAAATCAAACTACAGTTCTTAGTATACAGAACACACACAAGAGAAAGAGTTCAGAAATGAACGAATTCTTCTTGAGGTATTGTAGACTAGGTCAGATCAATGTGACCCGACTAGCTAGAGTTACATAAAGATGCATATTTAAATTAGTTTGAATTTACATCTTGTGAAACTCGCCAGTCATGTCACAAAGATAAGATGACCATAGCTCTGTTTATTGGAAACAGAGAAAGAGTTAATGAACTCTTGGGACTGATACATGATGATGTATGTAAGGTCTCCTGTCTACACATGCCAGGACTGGTTCTTTATACTTCATTATATTCTCTGATAATCTCTCGAGATTCAGTCATATGTTCCTGTTGGAACTTAAGTCCGAACCTTTTGAGATATTAACAGAATATAAGCGAGAAGTAGAGAACCAGAATACGGGTATAAGTATTATGTCCTATGATGAGATCAAGGAGGAGAATACTTGAGCACGGAATTTCTGGACTATTCTAAAGGAGAATGAGATTCTCTCTCAGCATTACTCCTTCGTATACACCATAGCAAATATGGTATGTCGGGGCGGAGCAGATACACCCTATTTATCAGGTGATACTGCCTAAGAATTATATCTGGATTTCGATTCTATTTTGATGATGTCAAAGAATAATATCGCAGCGGAAGAGTGGTATCAGAGCCTAGCTAGAGCCTTAGGCGAAGTCCTGACGGAGTTAGAAGTCCGATCGACCCAAAACCCCGACTTTGAAAATGCTCTCTGGACATTTCTGTAAAATGTGGATTTTGTTGTATATATGACCACTGTAAGGGTTCCTAGGCACTCTCAAGAAGTCTCACAAGGCATCAACCATGCCAATTTAAAAAATAACGGTGCCGAGAAACCCTAACAAGATCGTTAACTAGAATTTTAGGCGAACTTGTAATGTGTAATTAATCCCAGCTAGTCTTTCCTTTTAGGGTTTGAAGGAAGATTTGATAAAAAGCAGTGGGAGCCATCCTGATTAGATAAAATAATAACCAATCTATTCTTGCAAGAGCGCACGCTGAGTGTTTTCTTCTCTCTCTCTCCAGGTAGCGACCATATCACGCCTTAATCAAGATAATAATACGGATTATTGACCGAACCCGCTTGTTATACTGAGCTGGGGAACGTTGGTCCCGCTCCAACTTATAATTGTTATAAGACAGAGCAGGAAATTGGGGAATACCAGATTTCCCGTGCCGCCCAAACGAAGAGAGTGCATGTTGATGCATCATCTTCGGGTGTGTTCATTACAAAGAACTGTTTCTCAGTATCCTCCGCATCCTGGGTATATGATACCGGATCAAGATCCCAGATATGTAATCTGTTACATAGGGCTACAAAAGGGTAGAAAAACTGAGAACGGGTGATAAGTTTCATGAGGCAGAAAACGGGGCAAGTGTTGCAACCAAGTCTGTCGGTCACTGTCACCCTGTATTACCAATACATTGATTCTGAACGAATGTTATTAGATACCGAACCTGATATACAAAATCATATCAGTCTCTTTATTAGTAAAGAAATGATAAAATTTTGTATTGTTGGATAATGTTTTGAACATTTCCTATATCAAAAGTTGATCGGTTCAGGCACGTTATCTAAAAGCATTAATGTTCTAAATCAAACTACAGTTCTTAGTATAAAGAACACACACAAGAGCATGGCTCATGCGGCGGTTCCGCGGCCGTATCCATACTCCCTACTACCTTTTTGTTTATACAAGGTTCATCTAACATTTTGAACTTGGCTGAACCGCGGCCTGAACCGATTTAGAACATTAATGCTAAGAACTGTAGTTTGATTTAGAACATTAATGCTTTTAGATAACGTGCCTGAACCGATCAACTTTTGATATAGGAAATGTTCAAAACATTATCCAACAATACAAAATTTTATCATTTCTTTACTAATAAAGAGACTGGTATGATTTTGTATATCAGGTTCGGTATCTAATAACATTCGTTCAGAATCAATGTATTGGTAATACAGGGTGACAGTGACCGACAGACTTGGCTGCAACACTTGCCCCGTTTTCTACCTCATGAAACTTATCACCCGTTCTCAGTTTTTCTACCCTTTTGTAGCCCTATGTAACAGATTACATATCTGGGATCTTGATCCGGTATTATATACCCAGGATGCGGAGGATACTGAGAAACAGTTCTTTGTAATTAACACACCCGAAGATGATGCATCAACATGCACTCTCTTCGTTTGGGCGGCACGGGAAATCTGGTATTCCCCAATTTCCTGCTCTGTCTTATAACAATTATAAGTTGGAGCGGGACCAACGTTCCCCAGCTCAGTATAACAAGCGGGTTCGGTCAATAATCCGTATTATTATCTTGATTAAGGCATGATATGGTCGCTACCTGGAGAGAGAGAGAAGAAAACACTCAGCGTGCGCTCTTGCAAGAATAGATTGGTTATTATTTTATCTAATCAGGATGGCTCCCACTGCTTTTTATCAAATCTTCCTTCAAACCCTAAAACGAAAGACTAGCCGGGATTAATTACACACTACAAGTTCGCCTAAAATTCTAGTTAACGATCTTGTTAGGGTTTCTCGGCACCGTTATTTTTGAAATTGGCATGGTTGATGCCTTGTGAGACTTCTTGAGAGTGCCTAGGAACCCTTACATAAATAACTGCAACTCTAAGGCCGAAAGAATATACAAGTCTGGTTATCTAAGTCTACGAATATACATAATCTGGTTGATGGAGCATTTACTAGATACAATTGAAATAAATAACAAGTACAACTGAAATGTAAAGTACATATACAACGGTGATCATGATACAAGTGAAACCACCTTCCAAGCAATCACCCGGAAGAAGTGATGTGCCAGCAAGCCGCAAAGGAACCTGTACGGCCAAACCTGCAAAGATACTGTGGCACAACGGGGGTGAGTTGCTAACTCGTGAGAAGAAGTGATGTGCCAGCAAGCCGCAAAGGAACCTGTACGGCCAAACCTGCAAAGATACTGTGGCACAACGGGGGTGAGTTGCTAACTCGTGAGTAGAAGACATCACCGAGTAGAAATCGTATGTACGACGATCTCCTAGGTCATACAGTACAATACAATAATAATAGCAACACAATAACATCGAGTAACAGTAGAGTTGATAATATAGATATATGTGTAAAGTCAGGTACTCGTGTCCGTGTCATAAAGTGGTAACAAACATATGTAAACATATACATGGATGTAAATGTATAAATGAATGTGTACCCAGCAATGACACTCTAAATCAAAATAAAGCCTGAGTGCCCAGTATCGACACTCAAAAACATTATGAAAGTCGTATCGATCTGTAATACAATATCCTCATATATCTCGAGCACCGCATTCTCAGATCGGCTCTCAAATCTGTCAAATCACACGACTCCGGTCGGTATCCTCCGGATAACCGCCGGGTCCAACATAATAACAGGTCGGCAGTGCTCCCCTGCCGGGCTCATCGTCTCTCTATACGATCCTCTTATCCCGAGGTACCGCACCGGGCCCACCATGTAACCGTAGATGGTGTACCCCCCTCCTCGAATCGGGTATGTGTACACACATGGCTCAAGAACCGAGAAAACTCAAGGCGGACGCCACACACATCATATCACGAGAAAACCGCACTTTGAATTTTTAAAATGATAATAAGTTTATAAATTCCTTTGCGGTTTTTCCCTAAATCCAGAAAATCTCATGAATATAGAAATCTCGAAATCATGAGCTAAATAATGAACAATGAATATCGGTATAGAGCCCAACTGCAGTATAAAATCAGAATGTATGTATGCGAATGCATGTGGCATCTAAGTAAGAAATACAATGTCTACGCTAGCTTTTAAGATCATAAATGTAAAACAATACTACTTCTACAGATTGTCAGATTATATGAATGGAGTAAAGGTTCTCTAGTGTGTACGTGGCATGGTAATTACTGATGATGATGTGTGTGAGCCGGCAAGCAAGTGTACGTGCAATATACACATCATCGGTAATGGTGCCGGTGTCCTAACAGAAAAGATCATAATAGAATGTAAACAGCAAAAGTAACAATGAGGTATATCAACTACATACGAGCCATACAATTTATCATGTTTAAATAGAATGAATCGTTGTTTTTAGAAAAGTAGGGACTATGGTGTTTTGAGAAAATAGATGTCTTTTGAAAATCCGTAGCGTCCCTCGGTTTATCTTTTTGAAAATGCCTACGATTCGTTAGTTTTGAAAATAGGTATGACTCGAGCCTAAGCAAACATTAATCTAAGCAACTAAGGACAAAACTACGAACCTAGTCGAAGGGGATAAGAAATCTATAATATCCTGAGCCGATTATCTAATAGTCGGCGATCCAGCCTCATATCATTGTTAGTTGTATATATGCCCTAGAGGCCATTGTTGTACATATGATGTATATTATAGTGGATGCTTGAATATATATAGAAAGGACTTTCTTGCTCGACATGATAGTATGCTATTTGGTTTCACTTTGTCTTAACATGTTGACTCGTATTGGTTTACTGTCTTGCTCTCACATGTTGATAAAGCCCTTAGGATATGTACTCGACTACCGGGACTATGATACAGATCATACTAGTGGAGCCAGGGTAGTCCAAGAGTACATCCTATAACTGTTCCTAGTCGAGGGAGTATCGAGACAGGGCATCGATACTCCAAAGTAGACTAGCGTATACGCTTCTCGACCCATATGATGGGTGATGGATGATCCCATATCCATTGGTGTTTGACATCAGAGAAGGTGTACGGGTGCTCAATGGAGACTGGGTACATTGAACGGACTCGTCGAGAACTCCTAGATGGTATTATTGTTGGATGTATATGCCCTAGAGGCCAGTTTGTATATGTATACATATGGACACTAGGGATATGTATGTACAGAACAATCTTGCTCAGTTTTATAGTATATTATTTGACTTGTCTTTATCGGAATATGTGTATTTATTTGTATTGTTGTTATGTCTGGTTTGCACATATTGATAAAGACTAGATACGGTAGTATACTATGGTGGTTTTTCTTTATCTTAACATGGCATATGTCATACTTGTTATTACATATTGCAGTTACATGTTGATAAAGCCCCTAGGATCTTGCTTGACTACCTGCGTTGTGATGGCGATCATACTTGTGGGAGCAGGGTAGTCCATAAGCACATCCTTAAATGGTCCCTAGTCGCGTGAGTATCGAGACTGGGCATTGATACTCCAGAGTAGACTGGTGTATACGTTTCTACCCCCGTCGGGGGATGGTTGGTCCCACAGCCATTGGTCTGATGCACCTAAGATCGTATACAGGTGCTCACTGGGTGTGAGTACACTGGACGGACTCGCCGAGAACTTCCATATGGTACTATACCTATCGTCAGATGGAAGTTCTCAGGTGACATGTGTATAGGTTAGTCTTTGTACCTGAGATCGGCATTTGTCTCATGTGGGTTCCCACTTAACTTTGATCACTACCCTACCACGGCTCTACTGAGTCGTGCAAACAGGTTTTGGTTGGGTTCAGTCCCGAGCCACATGGAGGCAGTGAGCGATTGTCGGGGATTCGTCTCTCCCGGTATAGGGAGTCGATATCGCACTGTGATTCGATTGGTCAAGACCATAAGACCTTGGCCAAGGCAGTTTGGATCTACTGATAGGCTGATCAGTAGTTTCCAGGATTGGTCCTGAGCCACATCGGCACGACTTATCAGGTTGTTAGGGTCTGACGTTCACCATCCCCTAGACCCGGTATGCGATACTTTTTGACGAAGAGACCGGACTGTACGGATATTGTCACGGATAGGCTCAGTAGGAGATCCGGATGAGTTTGCTCGTCGGCCTTCCTTTTCGACAGGTACCTGGGCAGCCGTTACGTACAGCTAGTGCCGCTGACGTGCTTGTGGTTAAACGCACTGCCAGAGTACTGTCGAGTCTTTAGAGTCCCACACAGAGGGTTTCCCTGATCCAGGAAAAACGATGTAGTAGCTGTATTGGATACGTGCAGGGTTCGATCGATTGATGTACTTGGTACTCAGATTTTCGATCGGACAGTTTGTAATACTAGCCGGCTCGGGTTTGAGCCGGATTATTAAATCAGGTATTGATTTAATAATTTACATATATATATTCTAGTATTACGTTCTTCGTGTTATTCTATCTCTTTTGGGCGTTCGGGTTTTTATCTGATTGTCGGTATATTTGTACAGTAGTTGGAAATCCGTATTTATTACAGTTTTCCTTCTAGAAGGTGGCCACCTCATTTTGGATTTTCCTTTTATTTGATAATTGGAAATGAGGTGTAAAGTAAAAGGTATGGGAGGAATTGTGATGACCATGCTTTAATAATTCACAAATGATTTTATAATTCATTTGGAGTTACTATTGAAGCATGGTTGTTAACTGTTTATTGAAAGAATTCACACACAAAACTAAGGTGAGTGATTTTCTCTCACTTCATGCTTCATTTCTCTTTGAGCTCTCATCTTTCTTGAGTTCCTCCCTCCTCTTGCTTTCTTCCATCTTCATCTTCTTCCTCTTCACTAACATACTCATGTGTTGAGAAACAAGTGAAGAGGCTAGAAAAGAGATAGCAAACACTTAGACACCCTCCACTACATCCTAGATTACTTGGACTAGCATCCCAAGTTCTCTAGTTGCTCTTTTGATATATTGCAAAGAGCTAGAGCCATGGATCATACTCCCCGGGTGGATCATCAAGGACCAAGGAAGGCCGGAGAACAAGCTCGATCCCGGAGGACCGACGGAGCAAGGAAAGAAGTTCAAGCATGTTCAAGGCGCTTGCTAGGAGCTAAGGATGAAGAAAGAAGACCGAAGGACTTGGTTCGTTTGGTGAGGTTTCTATCATAGTAGATAGCTCTCTTAGTGTAGCTAGTTAGTTTTATGGAAAGACCCGGTTTTAGGGTTTAGTCTAGCGCCAAGTTTTATTCGTAAGAAACTTTTTTGTTCCGCATTTGGCCACGTGAGATGGCCAGGGCGCTAGGGTAACCATTCATGGTATCAGAGCCACCCATAAAACCTATACTACCTTGTTAAATCGTGTTTAGAATAACGATCGACTGGATTTTTCAAAAACTGCATTTCCTTACATGATGTTTCTGTCGATTTTTAAAGTGCTCGAAAAATCAATATTTTGCTCTCAGAAAATCAATCAGGCTTTTATGAGACTACAGAAGAAAATTTGGCACGTGAGCCCTCTAAACCGCCGCGGATCCGCCGCGGAAACCCCCTATTGGCGGCGGATCCGCCGCCATTTTGGGGGCCCACGTGATCAAATTTTTTCTGGGCCTCATTTATTTGAATTTGTGGTTTCTGGAATAATTACTTTTTGGGCCCAGATTTGTTACAGTGTTGGTTTAATTCTTGGGGCCTACTTGGAAAGTTTAGTCGATCGTAATTTTAAAATACGTGTTTTATTATCAGTACATTCACTTTTATCTGCGACCAGGAATGTCACTCGATCGGTAAAACACGTCTGATTGCTATATGTTCTTTTAGACGAGTTTTGCGAACGTGACATTCGCGTTGATGTTGTGTGCTTGTTCTGTGATTGTGGTTGGATTGTCGTGGTGGATAGCATGTGGTGCAATGTTAGAATACAGTTTACATTCATTTGTACATTTGTTATTGCGGGGCGAGCGTCCGACATGTGGACTGCCGTCTTTGCCGGGTTGTATATTATTTTGGGGCACGACAGGGATAAGGTCGATGTCACCGCTTGTATATATTATTTTCATTTTCTGTATTAGGATTACCCCGCGATAGGGTGCACGAATAGCCGGGTTCTAGAAGGCAACAAGCCCGCATCTCAAGGCGCTGAGACGGAGGGGGCTTCATTCTAGAACTTGCGGGTTATTCGCCGGACTCGTAGGGGGTACAGGTTTTCATTGCACAGGCTATCCACACGACCAGGAACGTCAGGTTTTATTTGCGGCTCAAATGAAACCTGGGGCTCCAAAATTATCCACCATTCTGTATTGTTATCTGTGATGTTGTTTATTATCATGCCTGCGACGCATGTTATATATACTTATATATATACTAGTAGATGTTGTATATGTTTTGCACCCGCGCTAGTCCAGCCCCCGCTCTGTCGTTAGTTAAGTAACCTAACGGGTGATGACGGGGCCCCGTGACGAATGTGGATGGCATATACATACATTTTATTTTCGTTCTTTTCTGGTGTGATAGGTTACAAATTGATGGGACCGCATCAATTTTAATTAATGCAAGATAAAAAACCTAAAAGATGTTGTTGGAACAAGATTTTAAAAACTGAAATTACAGACGTTCTCTTTTGCTTTGCACAGTGGTATTCATTTTGGAATATCCAACACCTCATTCGACGAGGCAAAGGCCGAGATCCCTTCACCGGGAGTGACCCCTTGAGTAAAAGTTTGCGTCAGGGTAATAACTTCACTATAGTCGATTATTTTTACTTTGCATCATGGTATTCAGTTTGGAATATCCTGCACCTCATTCAGCGAGGAAAGAGCTGAGATCCCCTCACAGGGAGTGACCTCTTTAGCAAAGGTTTTCGCCACTATATATTTACAAAACTACTCAGGTTCCTTCAACGATATCAAGTTCATTACGTTAATGGGGTTTTCGCCAAAAACCTAGCCGTAGCCCTCCGTCATTTCGGATAAAAACACATAGTATTCATGCAGTCTTTGTTGGCTAAAGTCAAGGCATCGTGTATGGAAGCTATATGTTTCTTATCCGTAGCATAGATAAAATGCATTGGTTTAGGACAATCGTACCATCTTGTTGGACAAAGTCAAGGGTGTGTGCGGGTGGGTCTAAATCAATCAGGACAATGACGGGTAGAACTTGACTTGCGCGTTATGATTTGTTGGCTAAAGTCAAGGTCATAAGCGCTTGGGACAAAAACCACATCGGGAGTTTCAAATATACAGGAAACTTGTAGATTTAGCATACCTTCTGGAGTGTGGTGACTAGAGTGGATTCCATCTAGTGCATCACACAATGATAGTTGGATCCCGATCCCACTGATGAACCAAGTAGGTGTCTAGAAAGGTGTTAGCGGGGCTACGCCTCCAGGAAAAAGAGGTTATATAATTAAGGAACTTCGCGAAAGCGTTGGAAAACCTCCCTCGAAGTACCAACACCGGCCTGGCTGAAAGGTTAAGCAAGTATTGTGATGTGCGATTAATCCTGACTAGTTCTTCTTTTAGGGTTTGAAGAAGAATTTGAGGAAACGGTGGGAGCCATCCTGGTTAGATAAATTAATAAACCAATCTAATCTTGCAAGATCGCACGCTGAGTGTTTTCCCTCTCTTTCTCCAGGTAGCAACCATTTCACGCCCTAATCAAGATAATTAAATGCATCGCTTGACCGATCCGAATTCTTATTCGGGACTGGGGAACGTCTGTTCGGCTCTAACTTATGACAACAGTCATAAGTATGAGAAGGGGAAAGAGGAAAGTTTGAATTCCTTGATAAACCCATCGAAGAAGAAACATATTGTTGCTCCTTCTTCAGGTGTTCTTGTAGTTGAGAACTGCTTTTCGGTCAGTCCTACCTCCTGGGTATTAGATACCGGATCAGGATCTCATATCTGTAATTTATTGCAAGGATTAAGAAAAAGTAAGATAGTTCGACCTGGTGATATGTCCCCTAGAGTAGGGAACGGAGCACAAGTTAATACTGCGGCCGTCGGTGAATATCACCTTGTGTTGCCAAATAGCAATACTATGATTTTGAAAAATTGATACTATGTACCTTCCATGTTATGCAATATAATATCAGTTTCTTTACTTGATAAAGATGGATATAACTTTGTTCTTGATAGAAATATCATGAACATCTACCTTCAAAAGGTATTGGTTGCAGAAGGTACATTGTGTAATGGTATCTATGTTCTAAATCAGAACACAGTTCTCAATATACAAAATACACGCAAGAGGAAAAGTTCAGATACAAACCAATCCTACTTGTGGCATTGTAGACTTGGTCATATCGGAGAGAAAAGACTGAGTAAGTTACATAAAGATGGATATTTGAACACGTCCGAATTTTCATCCTATGAAACTTGTCAATCCTATCTCAAAGGAAGGATGACCAAATCTCCCTTCACCGGACAAGGATAAAGAGCAAGAGAGCTCTTGGGACTCATACACAGTGATGTGTGTGGTCCAATGTCTGCACATGCAAGGGGTGGGTTCTCATACTTCATCACATTCACTGACGATCTCTCTAGGTTTGGATATGTGTATCTTATGAAACATAAATCTGAAGCTTTTGAGAAATTCAAAGAATTTAGAAGCGAAGTAGAGAACCAGATTGGCAAAAGTATCAAGATCCTCCGATCTGATAGAGGGGGAGAGTACTTAAGTACGGAATTCAGGGATTTTCTAAAAGAGAATGGCATTCTCCCTCAACTTACTCCTCCGTATACACCACAACACAATGGCGTGTCGGAGCGGAGGAACCGTACCCTATTAGATATGGTTCTCTCCATGATGAGTAATGCCGAGTTACCTCTTTCTTTCTGGGGGTTTGCTCTTGAATCAGCAATATTCATATTGAATAGAGCGCCATCTAAATCAGTGCCTACCACTCCATATGAAGTATGGACTGGGAAGAGACCGTGTCTTGATTACATTAAGATATGGGGGTGTCCTGTTTTTGTTAAAAAGCAGAATCCAGATAAACTCGAGGCAAGGTCTGTATTGTGCATGTTTGTGGGATACCCTAAGCATTCCAAGGGATATCTGTTCTACCACACTGAGGAACAGAAGGTGTTAGTATCTCGCCACTCTACCTTTTCAGAAAGGGAATTTCTTGCAAAAGAAATTAGTGGGAGTACGGTAGAACTAGAAGAAATTCAGGAACCACAAACTATAACAGAGGAAGAACCCTTAGATTCAGTTATACCCAATGAACCTCAGCCACTCCGCAGATCTAGTAGGATTTCTCATCCGCCAGAGAGATACTATGGTTTTCTCATAGATGGGGATCGAGAGGATTGCATCTTGGAAGAAGATGATCCTACTAGTTTCAGGCAGGCCATTATCAGTAGGGACTCTGATAAGTGGCTGGATGCTATGCAATCTGAAATGGAGTCCATGTACACCAATAAAGTGTGGACCCTGGAAGTTGCTCCACCTGGGGTAAAACCCGTTGGATGCAAATGGATCTACAAGAAGAAACTTGGTGTAGATGGGCAGGTAGAAACCTATAAGGCTAGACTCGTTGCAAAAGGTTTTCTTCAAAGACCAGAAGTGGACTATGACGAGACTTTTTCTCTAGTAGCTATGCTCAAATCCATTAGGATCCTGCTTGCCATTGCTGCCTTCCATGACTATGAGATCTGGCATATGGACGTAAAAACGGCTTTTCTAAACGGAAGTTTAGAAGAGTGCGTTTACATGGATCAGCTAGAAGGTTTTATAGACAGTGGGAGCAGCGGGAAGGTGTGCAAGCTGCTCAAATCCATTTATGGATTGAAGCAAGCATCGCGGAGCTAGAACATCTATTTTGATGAGACAGTCAAGGACTTTGACTTCATCAAGAACGAAGATAAGCCATGTATTTATAAGAAGATTGTAGGACGAACTGTCGTATTCCTAGTCTTGTACGTGGACGACATTCTTTTGATAGGAAATGACATTCCTATGCTACAATCGGTCAAGCTATTCTTATCACAAAGGTTCTCTATGAAAGACCTAGGTGATGCCTCGTACATTCTGGGGATCAAGATCTTCAGAGATAGATCCAAGAGACTACTGGGACTTTCACAGTCCTGGTATATAGAGACCGTACTAAAGAGATTTAGTATGGAAGATTCCAAGCGCGGTAACATACCCGCATTGCACGGAATCACCCTCTCCAAGAAGATGTCTCCCAAGACTGATGAGGAAAGGGTTCGCATGAGCACTATACCCTACGCTTCGGCGGTAGGATCTATAATGTATGCGATGCTATGTACAAGATCAGATGTAGCTTACGCGCTAAGCGTGGTGAGCCGGTATCAGTCAGACCCAGGTGAGGACCACTGGACAGCAGTAAAGAACATTCTCAAGTACCTAAAAAGGACTAAGAAGATGTTCCTGATTTACGGTAATGGAGACCTCAAGGTCGAGTCCTTTACCGACTCAAGCTTCCAGAGTGACAAGGACGACAACAAGTCTGTCTCGGGTTTTGTGTTTACCCTCAACGGAGGGGCGGTATGTTGGAAGAGTTCCAAACAGGATACCGTCGCAGACTCGACGATGGAGGCTGAATACATTACTGCAAGCGATGCCGCAAAAGAGGCGGTCTGGATAAAGAAGTTCATAGCCGAACTTCAGGTGGTTCCGTCCATTGTTGATCCAATACCAGTGTATTATGACAACAATGGGGCTATAGCTTTAGCGAAGGAACCACGGTCCCATCAGAAATCTAGGCACATCTTAAGGTGGTATCACCTGATCAGGGAGATCGTAGATCGGCAGGTGATCGAGGTCCGGAGAGTGGATACGAAAGACAACACGGCGGATCCATTTACAAAGGCACTCCCTCCAGCACAGTTCGAGCGACTTTTCGGGATGTTGGGTATGCGGTACGCCAGCAGCTGGCCTTAGAGCAGACGTTGGGTATTCGGTACGCCAATCACTGGCCTTTAGTGCAAGTGGGAGATTGTTAGATGTATATGTCCTAGAGGCCAGTATTGTATATGTATACATATGGACACTAGGGATATGTATGTACAGAACAATCTTGCTCAGTTTTATAGTATATTATTTGAATTTTCTTTATCGGGATATGTGTATTTATTTGTATTGTTGTTATGTCCGGTTTGCACATATTGATAAAGACTAAATATGGTAGTATACTATGGTGGTTGTCTTTATCTTAACATGGCATATGTCATACTTGTTATTACTGTAGGGTTTCTATGCACGCACACAAGGTTCTACGAGGCATCAACCATGCCCGATTTAAAAATTAGCCGTGCCGAACAACCCGAAGCCGGATCTTTAAACTAGAGATTAGGCGAAAACTAGCATGTTAACAACTTTAACACTAAGTGAGAAGGATTACAACCTTTGTAGATCCGGTCCTTCACTTCTTAAGCTCCGTGTTGAAGTCCCTTCGCTGCGATCATCGTGTTCCGGACTCTCGAGATGTTCCAGGAAGAGAAAGATGCAGTCTTGCTTCCGATCTTCGATACAAAGATGATCTACCTTGAAATTTCATTAACACAAGCTAACACTCACTAAAATTGAGTGATCACTCTCATCTAAAGGGCAAGGGAAGATGAGGATGATGAAGTAGGATTTTTGCTCTCTTTATTTATCTTTTTCTCACATATTTTCATCACAAATATCAAAGCAAGAAAGCTTTGTAAGCAAAGAAGAAGAAGGAAGAAGATGATGAATAATAGAATTATCCTTTTGTGATGAATAGAAAGAATTAATATGATAAATAATGCAACCATGGTCAACTAAACTCATGTAGAGAATTAACTAGGGTTAGGGTTTGGGTTGGGTTAAAGCATGAGTCATAACAAAATATCTTTATCATGACAAAAAGAAACCTTCTAGAATCAACTAGAAGTCTTAACCCTAATCCAAACCCTAATCATGTTTAAACTCCACTAAACATGTTGCATTAGTTATCATATCATGTTACAATATTATATATCACATATATAATATTTATCGTAACAAAATAAAATAATACAATTAACATATATCGCATATATATCAATGTATTACCCGAGTGAGAAAAAGAATCTTTTAGTGAGCAAATATTAGTTAATGTAATTTAATATATCATATATATTATTATACATTAAATTATCGAATCAACACTTGATCCGACAATCCGGCTATATCGCATATAACCGACTAATATTTATCCGTACCGATTCATCGAATCAACACTTGATCCGATGACCCGGCTGATATCATATATCGCGAGAATAGAATACGGTATCTCATATCGCATTATCCTCGGTCCCGCACATATCACATATGTGCCCCTACTCCGTTTTTCCTGAGCCAAGAAACCTCTGTGTAGGACTCTAAAGAATCGTCAATACGCCGGCAGTAGGTGATGATCATATCAAACACCCACAAGCTGCAAGCGGTCAGCTAAACGTACCAGCTACCCAGGTATTGAGCGCTCAGAAGATCAACAAGCAAGCCTGTACATTCTCCTTTGAATCCAAACAGCAACACTCTCGTACAGTCCGGTCTCGTCGTCTGATATGTTGCATATCTCGCCTAGGGGTGGTAAACGTCAGACCCCAGTAGCTCGATAAGTCGTGTCGATATGAGGTCTATTACAGTTAGAGAAACTACTGATAACACTTACCAGTAAATCTCAGCAACCCTGGCCAGGGATTTCCGGTTATAGCCAATCGAACACAGCACAACATCAACTCCCTATACCGGGAGAGACGAATCCCCTCCTATCGCTCATTGCCTCCATGTGACTCGGGACTGTACCCAAAAGCCACCTTTTTGCACCCCTCTTGGACGTTGTATGATGGAAATCAAAGCACAGTGGGAATCACACAAGACTCTATGACGATCTCGGGTCAACAGACTACTCTGTACCAGTGTCACCGGAGAACTGCCATCTGACGTGAGGTATAATACCATCTGGGAGTTCTCGGCGAGTCCGTCCAGTGTACCCATTCTCTACTGAGCACCCGTACACCATCCTTGATGTCAAACACCGATGGATATGGGATCATCCATCACCCATCATATGGGTCAAGATGCGTATACGCTAGTCTACTCTGGTGTATCGATGCCCTGTCTCGATACACCCTCGACTAGGAACAGTTATAGGATGTACTCGTCGACTACCGTGGCCCCACTAGTATGATCTCATCATAGTCCCAGTAGTCGAGTACATATCCTAAGGGCTTTATCAACATGTATCATAGAGACAATCAGAGTATATGTTAAGATAAAGTACAACCAGATAGGATACTATCATGTCGAGCAAGAAAGTCCTCCCTATATATGTCCAAGCATCCATTACAATATACATCGTATGTACAGTAATGGCCTCTAGGGCATACATATAACTAACAATCTCCCACTTGCACTAGGGCCATCTGTTGTGGTATCACATACCCAACAATTAGCTGCGGTTGAAGTATCTCATACTCAACCATCCCATAAAAGTCTCTACTGGGAAAAAGGCCTTTGTGAGTGGATCCGCGCTGTTGTCCTCTGTGTCTACTCTCCTAACCTCGATCTCCCTGGAGATCAACCATCTCCATGATCAGGTGATACTGCCTAAGAATTATATCTGGATTTCAGATGGGACAGAAGTTCCGAAGCTAAAGCCACAACTCCATTGTCACACAATGGTAGGAACGAAGTTCATCTTATGAACTTATATATATCCAGACTGTCTCTTTGGTAGCATCCTTGGTAACAATGTATCTTGCCTTTAATCGTCTAGTAAGTCACGGTATCTAGCTTGGAACTCTTCCAACATACCGTCCCTCCACTGAGGGTAAAGACAATGCCTGCGACTGACATTCAGTCGTTCTTATCACCCTGGAACCTTTCCAGTGATTTTCCCCAGGATCGATTGATACCATCTCACTACAACTAGTGAGTATCCTAACATCCAATTAGAACTATCTCATAGATCCAAAACACAGGATTTAGGAGGTATCACTTTGATCCTATATGGAGAATCATTGTGATAAGCGGAGATTGACCAAGCGTAGCATAGGAAACTCCTTCCTTATCAAGAGTATGTCATCCACGTACTTTACGAGGATCACCACCATACTCCCTACTACCTTTTTGTATATACAAAGTTCATCTACCATTTTGATGAAGTCAAACTCTTTGACTACCACATATAAACAGATGTTCCAACTCCGCGATGCCTGTTTTATCATATAAAACATCTTGCACACGTTTCCGCTGCTCCCACTGTCTACGAAGCCCTCTGGCTGTGTACTTATAGACGCTCTTTTCTAAAACATCATTTAGAAAAGCAGTCATGACACCCAACCGCCAGATATCGTAGTCATGGTATGTAGCCGTGGCAAGCAGGATCTAGATGGACTTTAAGCATAGCTTTGAAAGTCTCAACTTTTCCATGTACACCAAGTAATCTTCTCAAGATATACTCGCTCCTGATGGAGATTTAACCCTTCAGATAAAGCAACCAAAGTCCATACTTTGTTGGTGTATAAGGATTCCATCTCAGATCGCTAAGCATCCAGCCATTCTTACAGAGTCCCACTCCTGATGGCCAGCTCGAAACTAGTTGGGTCATCATCTCATGATGCAATCCTCACTCCCACTGTCATAGAGAAACCGAAGTATCTCTCAGGTGGGTAAGGAACCCTACTAGATCGGCGGAGAGGCTGAGGTTCGTTGGAAACTATTGAATCCTTTGGTTCTACCAACTCATCAGCTGCAGTTTGTATAGCTGGAACATTTCCAGTTCTACATAACAGACCTTGCCTCGAGCTTGTCCGGATTTTTCTTTTAGACTTAGGCCGGACAACCCCAAATCTTAACAAACTTAAGATATGGGCTCTTCCCTTTCCATATCACATATGAAGTGGTAGGAAACTGATTTGATTTGAACCCTATTCAATAGGTTTGCAGCTTCTCAAGTGAACAACTCCCTAAAGGAAATAGGAAACTCAGTAGTACTCATCATAGAGCACACCATATCACATAGGGTGCTATTTCTCCGCCCCGATACACCGACGTGCTGTGGTGTATACGGAGGAGTAATGCTAAGAGAGAATCTCATTCTCCTTTAGAATAGTCCAGGAATTCCGTGCTCAAGTATTCTCCTCCTTGATCACATCAAAGGACATAATACTTATACCCGTATTTGGTTCTCTACTTCTAACTTATATTCTGTGAATATCTCAAAAGGTTCGGACTTGTGTTTCAACTGGAACATATGTCTGAATCTTGAGAGATCATCAGAGAATGTAATGAAGTACAAAGAACCGGTCTTGGCATATGTAGACAGGGGACCTTCATACATCATCATGTATCATTCCCAAGAGTTCGGTAACTCTTTCTCTGTTTCCAATAAACAGAGTTGTGGTCATCTTATCTTTGTTACATGACCGGCAAGTTTCACAAGATGTAAATTCAAACAAATTTAAATATGCATCTAAATGTAACTTAGCTAGTCGGGTCGCATTGATATGACCTAGTCTATAATGCCTCAAGAAGGATGCGTTCATTTCTGAACTCTTCCTTTTGTGTGTGTTCTGTATACTAAGAACTGTAGTTTGATTTAGAACGTCAATGCTTTTAGATAACGTTCCTGAACCGATCAACTCTTGATATAGGAAATGTTCAAAACATTATCCAACAATACAAAATTATATCATTTCTTTACTAATAAAGAGACTGATATGATGTTGTATATCAGGTTCGGTATCTAATAACATTCGTTCATAATCAATGTATTCTGGTAATACAGGGTGATAGTGACCAACAGACTTGGCTGCAACACTTGCACCATTTTCTGTCTCATGAAACTTATCACCCGTTCTCAGTTCTCTACCTTTCTGAAGCCCATGTAACAGATTACATATGCGGGATCCTGATCTGGTATCTCATACCTAGGACATAAAGAATACTGAGAGACAGTTCTTTGTAATGAACACACCCGAAAAAGATGCATCAGCATGCACTTTCTTCGTTTGGGCGGCACGGGAAATCTGGTATTCCCTAATTTCCCGCTCTGTCTTATAACGATTATAAGTTGGAGCGGGACCAACGTTCCCCAGCTCAGTATAACAAGCGGGTTCGGTCAATATATCCGTATTATTATCTTGATTAAGGCGTGATATGGTCGCTACCTGGAGAGAGAGAGAAGAAAACACTCAGCGTATGCTCTTGCAAGATTAGATTGGTTATATAATATATCTAATCAGGATGTCTCCCACTGTTTTAATCAAATCTTCCTTCAAACCCTAAAAGGAAAGACTAGCCGGGATTAATTACACGCTACAAGTTCGCCAATCTTTCAGCCAGGCCAGTGTCGGTACTTTGAGGGAGGTCCCCCGTGCTTTCGCACGAACCTAATTAAAGTAAACCTCATTTTCCCAGGGGCGTAACCCCGTTGACACCTTTCTAGACACCTACTTGATCGGCTAATTGTAATGTATAAAACTCTCCTAGGAGTAACTCTTACTCGCAGTGGGTATCGGGATCCAACTATCTCATAGAAGGTATGCAATCTCATTGCAAATTTCAACACTTGAAATTCCCAATAATATTTTACCCCTAGCGTCCTATGACTTTGACGTAGGCCAAACTACCCATAGTCCGCTAGTCAAGTTCAACCCGTCATTTCCTGATTGTATTAAACCCACCCGCACGACCCTTGACGGAGGCCAAACAACGCCGTACGAATACCCTAATCCAATCGCATCGTATGCTAGCAGATAAGCATTAGTTAGCTACCGTACACTACGCCTTGACGGAGGCCAAACTATCGCAGCACGAATACTAACTAGTACTTATCTGAAATGACGGAAGGCTACGACAGGTTTTTAAGAAAACCCTTTGCGTAATGAACTTGATATCGTTGTAGAATCGAGTGATTTTAAATGGAATGTTTTTTAGGCTTTTCTAGTTTTGCTAAAGGGGTCACTCCCGGTGAAGGGATCGTCGGCCCTTTCCACATCGAATAAGGTGCAGGATATATCATATATATCACTATGCAAAGCAAAAACTCCAAAAGCAATCAAAAGACAAACCGAGGGGTGTAGCATCTGCCAGTCATTGTTAAAGGGGTCACTCCCGGTGAAGGGATCTCGGCCCTTTCCTTATCGAATAAGGTGTTGGATGTTCTACAAGGAACACCACTATGCAAAGCAAGAACTAGAGCTACCAGTTTTTAAACAAGTTTCTACAACATCATAGGTTTCTTCTATTTCATTAATCTCATTAATGAAGTCCCATTTTATTATGCTTCACAAGCATCTCATTTGAAAACGAAATCTGCAATATAACATATATCTCATATATATAATATAAACATTCGTCTCAGGCAGTAATATGATCTCATCACAGAATATTGCAGCAGAAGAAACATATATGTAATATTGGATATACTAGGACATCCGTGTTTTCAATACGAGCCTGTATAAAACACGGATTCCATGGTCGCGATGAATAGCCAAACCCACATCCCTAGACCCCTACGAGAGCGGCAAGTAACACTGCCAATTCTAGGGTTAGGAGACCCGGTCTCGACTCCTCGAGATGGTCTCCCACTGGACCCTAGAACCTGGTTACTTGTGCTCCCCTCCTTGGGTCTACCTAATGTGGAAAAGTAAATAATATACAACGGTGACATCTTCCGCAACCTGGAAGTGCCCCAATAAAAGAATATTACATACAAATGAATTTTACATGAATGAAAAAGAAAAAACTCTCATCTCGCATAAAACCCCCGGCTATTCTGAACGCGACGATCCAATATAACATATCACAGCAACACATAATATCTCATATCATCAACGTAAGCAAGTATGCGTATCCCGATTGTCGTTGAAGTATAGCAACGAAGCCGGCGATACACCACATACTACGCTTACGGTCACAGAAAAGAAAGTGTAAAACTACAACAGTTGGAATCCGCAACCTCTTTAGACATCGCATGCCTAACCAAATGAATTCTTTAGACATCGCATGCCTAACAATTATAAACCCCGCATTTTAGTCTCATTATCGAAAACTCTTTTCAATATCAAGTCGGGCAATTCAACAAGATTCCCGACGCCCTGATCGAATGCTCATCGCAAACTTTAGTAGACGGCCGCACCCCAGATGCCGTCGACGAAGTGCACTAAGGCGGAACACCGCTGCCGCGAGCACCCGAACGGATGCTTTCGGCGACGGGGTTCTCCTACAGTCACTTGGTCGGGGCTATGGGGCGTAGCTGTCTATTAAGTTTACCCGGCGAGTATCCGCGTACGCTACGTGATTGCGACGGACTTTTGATCATATCAAAATTCCGTGGCAACCGATCAATTTGAGACTAAACTGCTAGATTTATAACATTCAAATTAGTTATCTCATAACTACCTGTGGATTCCAAATATTGTATCACATTCCAGATAAATAGACAATGTTAAACTTTCCGATCGAATAATCAAGCACCCAAGATTTCCCCAATATATCTCAACACTTGAAATCAGTTTAAAAACATCCATTACATGCCACAGTACCAATGGTCCAGCCGTAGAAGGGTCAAGCCAACGCCTCACATGTGGCAAGCCGTACTGCCCCAAACCCTAAGGTTCAAAAGGCAGTTCAAGACGGTCACATAATCGAGTTAAGGTTTATTGTCTTCTAGAGGGTCCACCGCGTTACTTGCACGACTTAGAACGTTCTTAAACATGAGAAAAAATCCAACTTTTGAAAAAATTTCCGACAGGGGAAAAAGTGAGTTATTGATATCCGTTCGAACTTTTTAACAGTTTCTAAAAATTATCCGGACAAACTAAACAAAGTTAAAATATCCGATCGAATCTACCAGTCCCCAATACAACCCAGAAAACTCAACACTTGAGTGAAAAATAAAAATTCCCAGAAGAATCAGCAAGTACCAACGGTTATAACTGTGCAAAAACTAACTCTTAATCCCCAAGTTCTGCCGCGGAACCGCCGCCAATACTCTAGTTTGGCCGCAGCTCCGCGGCTCTTTGAACGATTCAAAGTGTCGTTTTGCACAGTAATTCCTAAAATACCCTGCTGAATTTTTTGAGCATTTTTAATTTGGAAAAAATCACAGTTTTGAAAAATTTCCAGAAACTAGGGTATATCGGGTTTTCCGGGTTCGATCGGACTTTAAACTTCATCTAGACTTCGTTTAATGCTCTAGCTTGTCTCTGATACCACTGTAAGGTTGCTATGCACGCACACAAGGTTCTACGAGGCATCAACTATGCCCGATTTAAAAATTAGCCGTGCCGAACAACCCAAAGCCGGATCTTTAAACTAGAGATTAGGCGAAAACTAGCATGTTAACAACTTTAACACTAAGTGAGAGGGATTACAACCTTTGTAGATCCGGTACTTCACTTCTTAAGCTCCGTGTTGAAGTCCCTTCGCTCCGATCATCGTGTTCCGGACTCTCGAGAGGTTCCACGAAGAGAAAGATGCAGTCTTGCTTCCGATCTTCGATACAAAGATGATCTACCTTAAAGTTTCATTAACACAAGCTAACACTCACTAAAATTGAGTGAACACTCTCATCTAAAGGGCAAGGGAAGATGAGGATGATGAAGTAGGATTTTTGCTCTCTTTATTTATCTTTTTCTCACATATTTTCATCACAAATATCAAAGCAAGAAAGCTTTGTAAGCAAAGAAGAAGAAGGAAGAAGATGATGAATAATAGAATTATCCTTTTGTGATGAATAGAAAGAATTAATATGATAAATAATGCAACCATGGTAAACTAAACTCATATAGAGAATTAACTAGGGTTAGGGTTTGGGTTGGGTTAAAGCATGAGTCATAACAAAATATCTTTATCATGACAAAAAGAAACCTTCTAGAATCAACTAGAAGTCTTAACCCTAATCCAAACCCTAATCATGTTTAAACTCCACTAAACATGTTGCATTAGTTATCATATCATGTTACAATATTATATATCACATATATAATATTTATCGTAACAAAATAAAATAATACAATTAACATATATCGCATATATATCAATGTATTACCCGAGTGAGAAAAAGAATCTTTTAGTGAGCAAATATTAGTTAATGTAATTTAATATATCATATATATTATTATACATTAAATTATCGAATCAACACTTGATCCGACAATCCGGCTATATCGCATATAACCGACTAATATTTATCCGTACCGATTCATCGAATCAACACTTGATCCGATGACCCGGCTGATATCATATATCGCGAGAATAGAATACGGTATCTTTTATCGCATTATCCTCGGTCCCGCACATATCACATATGTGCCCCTACTCCGTTTTTCCTGAGCCAAGAAACCTCTGTGTAGGACTCTAAAGAATCGTCAATACGCCGGCAGTAGGTGATGATCATATCAAACACCCACAAGCTGCAAGCGGTCAGCTAAACGTAACAGCTACCCAGGTATTGAGCGCTCAGAAGATCAACAAGCAAGCCTGTACATTCTCCTGTGAATCCAAACAGTAACACTCCCGTACAGTCCGGTCTCGTCGTCTGATATGTTGCATATCTCGCCTAGGGGTGGTAAAAGTCAGACCCCAGTAGCTCGATAAGTCGTGTCGATATGAGGTCATAACAGTTTGAGAAACTACTGATAACACTTACCAGTAAATCTCAGCAACCCTGTCCAGGGATTTCCGGTTATAGCCAATCGAACACAGCACAACATCAACTCCCTATACCGGGAGAGACGAATCCCCTCCTATCGCTCATTGCCTCCATGTGATTCGGGACTGTACCCAAAAGCCACCTTTTTGCACGCCCTCTTAGACGTGGTATGATGGAAATCAAAGCACAGTAGGAATCACACAAGACTCTATGACGATCTCGGGTCAACAGACTACTCTGTACCAGTGTCACCGGAGAACTGCCATCTGACGTGAGGTATAATACCATCTGGGAGTTCTCGGCGAGTCCGTCCAGTGTACCCAGTCTCTACTGAGCACCCGTACACCATCCTTGATGTCAAACACCGATGGATATGGGATCATCCATCGCCCATCATATGGGTCAAGATGCGTATACGCTAGTCTACTCTGGTGTATCGATGCCCTGTCTCGATACACCCTCGACTAGGAACAGTTATAGGATGTACTCGTCGACTACCGTGGCCCCACTAGTATGATCTCATCACAGTCCCAGTAGTCGAGTACATATCCTAAGGGCTTTATCAACATGTATCATAGAGACAATCAGAGTACATGTTATGATAAAGTACAACCCGATAGCATACTATCATGTCGAGCAAGAAAGTCCTCCCTATATATGTCCAACCATCCATTACAATATACATCGTATGTACAGTAATGGCCTCTAGGGCATACATATAACTAACAATTACATATTCCGGTTACATGTTGATAAAGCCCCTAGGATATTGCTTGACTACCTGCGTTGTGATGGCGATCATACTTGTGGGAGCAGGGTAGTCCATAAGCACATCCTTAAATGGTCCCTAGTCGCGTGAGTATCGAGACTGGGCATTGATACTCCAGAGTAGACTGGTGTATACGTTTCTACCCCCGTCGGGGGATGGTTGGTCCCACAGCCATTGGTCTGATGCACCTAAGATCGTATACAGGTGCTCACTGGGTGTGAGTACACTGGACGGACTCGCCGAGAACTTCCATATGGTACTATACCTATCGTCAGATGGAAGTTCTCAGGTGATAAGTGTACAGGTTAGTCTTTGGACCTGAGATCGGCATTTTTCTCGTGTGAGTTCCCACTGAACTTTGATCACTACCCTACCACGGCTCTACTGAGTCGTGCAAACAGGTTTTGGTTGGGTTCAGTCCCGAGCCACATGGAGGCAGTGAGCGATTGTCGGGGATTCGTCTCTCCCGGTATAGGGAGTCGATATCGCACTGTGATTCGATTGGTCAGGACCATAAGACCTTGGCCAAGGCAGTTTGGATCTACTGATAGGCTGATCAGTAGTTTCCAGGATTGGTCCTGAGCCACATCGGCACGACTTATCAGGTTGTTAGGGTCTGACGTTCACCATCCCCTAGACCTGGTATGCGATACTTTTTGACGAAGAGACTGGACTGTACGGATATTGTCACGGATAGGCTCAGTAGGAGATCCGGATGAGTTTGCTCGTCGGCCTTCCTTTTCGACAGGTACCTGGGCAGCCATTACGTACAACTAGTGCCGCTGACGTGCTTGTGGTTAAACCCACTGCCAGAGTACTATCGAGTCTTTAGAGTCCCACACGGAGGGTTTCCCTGATCCAAGCAAAACGATTTAGTAGCCGTATTGGATACGTGCAGGGCTCGATCGATTGATGTACTTGGTACTCGGATTTTCGATCGGACAGTTTGTAATACTAGCCGGCTCGGGTTTGAGCCGGATTATTAAATCAGGTATTGATTTAATAATTTACATATATGTATTTCGATATATATATTCTAGTATTACGTTCTTCGTGTTATTCTATCTCTTTTGGACGTTCGGATTTTTATCTGATTGTCGGTATATTTGTACAGTAGTTGAAAATCCGTATTTATTACAGTTTTTATTCTAGAAGGTGGCCACCTCATTTTGGATTTTCCTTTTATTTGATAATTGGAAATGAGGTGTAAACTAAAAGGTATGGGAGGAATGGTGATGACCATGTTTTAATAATTCACAAATGACTTTATAATTCATTTGGAGTTACTATTGAAGCATGGTTGTTAATTGTTTATTGAAAGAATTCACACACAAAACTAAGGTGTGTGATTTTCTCTCACTTCATGCTTCATTTCTCTTTGAGCTCTCATCTTTCTTGAGTTCTTCCCTCCTCTTGCTTTCTTCCATCTTCATCTTCTTCCTCTTCACTAACATTCTCATTTGTTGAGAAACAAGTGAAGAGGTTAGAAAAGAGATAGCAAACACTTAGACACCCTCCACTACATCCTAGATTACTTGGACTAGCATCCCAAGTTCTCTAGTTGCTCTTTTGATATATTGCAAAGAGTTAGAGCCATGGATCATACTCCCCGGGTTGATCATCAAGGACCAAGGAAGGCCGGAGAACAAGCTCGATCCCGGAGGACCGACGGAGCAAGGAAAGAAGTTCAAGCATGTTCAAGGCGCTTGCTAGGAGCTAAGGATGAAGAAAGAAGACCGAAGGACTTGGTTCCTTTGGTGAGGTTTCTATCATAGTAGATAACTCTCTTAGTGTAAGCTAGTTAGTTTTATAGAAAGATCCGATTTTAGGGTTTAGTCTAGCGCCAAGTTTTATTCGTAAGAAATTTTTTTGTTCCACATTTGGCCACGTGAGATGGTCGGGGCGCTAGGGTAACCCTTCAAATATACCTATCGTCAGATAGCAATTCTCTGGTGACATTAGTATAGGTTAATCTGTAGACCCGAGATCGTCATAGAGTCTTGTGTGATTTCTACTGTGCTTTGATTTCCACCTTACCACATTCACGAGAACGTGCAAAACGGTGGCTTTTGGGTACAGTCCCGAATCGCATGGAGGCAATGAGCGATAGGAGGGGTTTCGTCTCTCCCGGTATTGGGAGTTGATGTTGCTAGGAGAAAAAAATGTTCTCAAAGGCTTCAAGCCTAGAACGATCGTTTTGATGCAGTTTAGGTCAAAGAAAAAGACCACACACAACCAATTTGAGCAGCGACTCAATAAGTGGAAGTCCCTGGCCAGGGCTGATATGTCCCTGGACACACAACCAATTCGATTGGCTATAACTGGAAGTCCCTGGCCAGGGCTGATATGGAGACCTACTGGTAAGTGTTATCAGTAGTTTCTCGACCCGTTATGAGCCTCACATCGACACGATTTATCGGTTACTGGGGTCTGACGTTTACCACCTATGCGACATATCAGACGAAGAGACCGGACTGTACGGTTAGTGTTACTAATTAGATTCACAGGAGAATGTACAGGCTTGCTTGTTGATCTTCTGATCTCTCAATACCCGGGTGGCTGTTACGTTTAGCTGACCGCTTGCAGTTTGTGGGTGTTTGATATGGTCATCACCTACTGCTGGCGTATTGACGATTCTTTAGAGTCCTACACAGAGGTTTCCTGGCTCAGGCAAAACGGAGTAGGAGCACATATATGATATGTGCGGGACCGAGAATAATACGTGTATGTGATACCGTATTCGATTCTCGCAATATGTGATATCGGCCGGGTGTATGTGATATAGCCGGGTTATCGGATCAAGTGTTAATTCGATAAAATGGTACATGTTATATTAGTCGGTTATATGTAATATAGCCAGATTATCGGATCAAGTGTTGATTCGATAATTTAATGTATAATTATATATATGATATATTACGTTACATTAACTAATATAAGCTCGCTTTATTGATTCTTTTTCTTACTTGGATAATACATTGATGTATATGCGATATATGTTAATTGTATTATTTTATTTCGTTACATTATATATTATATATGTGATATATAATATTGTAACATGTTAGGGTTACAAATGCAACAAAGGTTTTGAGATTTAACCATGTTAGGGTTTGGATTAGGGTTACGGTTATGGATTAGGTTTTGGATGAGCTTTGAGGAAGATTTATGAAGGTTTGACTTTGTCCACTTTCCTTGATATTTTTTGCTAGATATTTGTTAACCCAACCCAAACCTTAACCCATGGTTTATTCTCTACAAGGGTTAAGCGTGTCATGCTTAACCCTAGGTTGCAATTGTAACCACAACAATAATTCATTATTCATCACAAAAGAAACTTCATCTTCTTCTTCCTCTCTTGGAAAAGCTTTTCTAGCTTTTGGTTTGTGATGATTTAAAGTGAGTTAAAGAAAAAAGAGAGAGCAAAATTCCTACTTCATCATCCTCATCTATTCTAGCCACTTAGATTTGTAAGTCGATGTAGAACACCCCAATACTTGTGGGGAGGCGGAATTTTCAAAAACAAACATGTTTAGTGAACGAACATCGACTAACCGTTTGAATCGAAGCTAAATTATAAATAACCAAACACAAAGTGTTTCTAAAATACGGTGTTTCGGGATTATACCTAATGAATCAACTCCTTCGTCTTTACGAACTCCTTGTTCTCCTCGGCCTTCTCTAGGTAGTAGACGATCCACCCGAGAGCAAAACTCCAAGCTTCGCCTCTAAACTTGAGGCAACTAACCTTCTTGGATTGCTAATCGAAGAAGATAGATCGATATAGAGTGATGGTTATGGATTGTTAAGTCTTACTAACCCTTGTACTCAACTCATGAGAAGGGAGGATTAGTCTTGAAGAGGGAGAGCTAGAGGAGAGAGAAGATGAAAATGAAAAATGAGCATTCTCCTGAGAATAGTGAATCAAGAAGATATATATCTATCATTTCTTTTTACTAGAAAATAATAAATAATTAATTTAGCAACCATGATAGATCATATCTTGTGATGATTCATTAGAATGACAAAAGACTTCTATGAATCATCAAGGTGACTCATTTTTACACACATTTCATTTTACATCTTAACCTCCTTAGTCACCACCTTCTAGAAGCATCCTGCAAAATTACGAGAACGCCCCTCCAATCCGCAAAAATACGGAAAAACTTTAGACTGTAAAAATCCAATAACCGGATACCAGTAACTGGCTTAAACCAAAGCCAACTGGTAAAAACTGTCCGAAAGTCGTACGTGCGTAAACGCACGTATGTGTCCGAACCCTTGTCGTAAAACCATACGACCTCTATATCCTTTTGCCTGGAATAGGAAACTCTCTGTGTGGGACTCTAGAGACTCGACTACTACGCTGGCAGTGGGTTTAACCACAGACCGCAAGCGGCACTAGCTGTACGTAACGGTCCCCAGGTAGTTGTCGATAAGAAGGCCGATGAGAAAACCCATCCGAACTCCTACTGAGTCTGATGTGACAATCTCCATACAGTCCGGTCCGTTCGTCCAAGACTATCGCATATCCGGCCTAGGGGGCGGCAAGCGTCAGTCCCCTAATGGCTGTATAAGTCGTGTAGGAGGGAAGCCCATTACACCCTGAGAAACTACTGGAACCTACCAACAAATCTCGCTTGCCCTGGCCAGTGACTTTGCGTAATGGCTCTCTGACACAGTGCGATATCTACTCCCAATACCGGGAGGGACGAATCCTGTCTAACCGCCACTGCCTCCAAGTGCTCGGGACTGCACCCAACTGCTACCTGTTTGCATGACTCATTTGAGTCATGGTAGGGTAGCAATCTAAGAACAGTGGGACACACTCGAGGCGAAGTAGCAGTGTCAAGTCTGCGGACTATGCTGTACTCATGTCACCTGGGAACTGTTCACTGACGACTGGTATAAAACCAACCAACAGTTCCCTGTGAGTCCTGTCCGGTGTACCCGTAACCTAACGAGCACCTGCATACTATCTCCAGTACGACGTACTGACGGCTGTGGGACAGACCATCTCCCCAACTGGGATGAGAAGCGTACACACTAGTCTACTCCGGAGTATCGATTCTCTGTCTCGATAATCCAACGACTAGGGACCTGAATAAGGATGTGCTTGTAGACTACCCAGCTCCCACTAGTGTGACTGCCATCACAACGCTGGTAGTCAAGCAAGATCCTAAGAGCTCTATCAATACGTATACTCACATATTAAGATAGAAAAACCAAGTAGCATACTACCATGTTTAGCAAGACTGTTATATACATGTGAATATCCCAAGCTTCCATTAAGTAATATACAAACTAGTATGATACAGTAATGGCCTTCTAGGGCATAAACACTAACAATCTCCCACTTGCACTAGGGCCATGTACTGGCATATCGAAGACCAATGATCTCGAGTAGCCTCTCGAACTGAATCTGAGGTAGGGCTTTCGTGAATGGATCAGCAATGTTCTCTTCTGAAGCAACTCTCCGAACCTCGATCTCCTGACGATCAATGATCTCCCTGATCAGGTGATACCGTCTCAAGATGTGTCTGGACTTCTGATGGGACCTTGGTTCCTTTGCTAAAGCTATAGCTCCGTTGTTGTCGCAATACAGAGGTATTGGATCAACTATGGTAGGAACCACCTGAAGTTCTGTTAGGAACTTCTTCATCCAGACTGCTTCTTTTGCGGCATCGCAAGCAGCTATATACTCCGCTTCCATAGTCGAGTCAGCAACGGTATCCTGCTTGGAGCTCTTCCAGCACACCGCCCCTCCATTGAGGGTAAAGACGTAACCCGACATGGACTTGGAATCGTCCTTATCACTCTGGAAGCCGGAATCAGCAAAGCCCTCTAACTTGAGGTCTTTTCCGCCGTAAACCAAGAACATCTCCTTAGTCCTCCTCAGGTACTTCAGAATGTTCTTTACTGCTATCCAGTGTTTCTCCCCTGGGGCTGACTGATACCGGCTTACCACGCTTAGTGCGTAAGCTACATCTGGTCTGGTACACAACATCGCATACATTATAGAGCCTACCGCAGAAGCGTAGGGTATAATAGACATGTGTTCCCTTTCCAAATCAGTCTTGGGAGACATCTCTTTGGAGAGGGTGATTCCGTGACAAGCCGGTAAATTACCGCGCTTAGAATCTTCCATACTGAATCTTTTCAGTATAGTGTCGATATACCTGGACTGCGAAAGTCCCAACATCCTCTTGGATCTATCACGATAGATCCGGATCGCCAGAATGTAAGAGGCATCACCCAGGTCTTTCATGGAGAACCTGTGTGACAAGAATCCTTTGACAGATTGTAGCATAGGAATGTCATTTCCTATCAATAGAATGTCATCCACGTATAAGACGAGGAATACGACACTTCTGGCCACAACTTTACTATATATGCACGGTTCATCTGGATTTTTGATAAAGTCATATTCTTTGACTGTCTCATCAAAACAGATGTTCCAACTCCGCGATGCCTGCTTTAGTCCATAAATAGACTTAAGCAGCTTGCATACTTTCCCGCTGCTCCCACTCTGATTGAAACCCTCTGGCTGATCCATATAGACGCTCTCTTCTAAATTTCCATTCAGAAAAGCCGTCTTTACGTCCATCTGCCAGATTTCATAATCATGGAAGGCAGCAATTGCAAGAAGGATACGAATGGATTTAAGCATAGCCACTGGAGAAAAAGTTTCGTCATAGTCCAAACCAGGTCTTTGACGAAAACCCTTTGCAACAAGTCTAGCTTTATAGGTTTCTACCTGCCCATCTACACCAATCTTTTTCTTGAAGATCCATTTGCATCCTATGGGTTTTACCCCACCTGGAGCAAAGTCCAAAGTCCATACTTTGTTGGTGTACATGGACTCCATTTCGCTTCGCATTGCATCTAGCCATCGTACCGAGTCGCCGCTCTGGATGGCCTGCTGGAAGCTAGTAGGTTCATCATCTTCTATGATGCAGTCCTCTCTATCCCCATCTATGAGAAAACCGTAGTATCTCTCAGGCGGATGAGACGGCCTACTACTCCTGCGGAGGAGTGCGGGAATGTCCTGTTCTTCTTGAACTTCCGGTTCTACCAAACTTTCAGTAGCGGTTTGTGGTTCTGGAATTTCTTCCAGTTCTATTGCGCTCCCACTTGTTTCCTTTTCTAAAAACTGATGTTCTAGAAAATGGGCATTACGAGAAACAAATACCTTTTGTTCCTCTGCGTAATAGAATAGATATCCCCTGGAGTGCTTTGGATATCCCACAAACTTACACTTTACTGATCGTGCCTCGAGCTTGTCCACATGCTGCTTTTTAACAAAAGCTGGACACCCCCAAATCTTAATATACTGTAGATGGGGTTTCTTCCCGCTCCACATCTGATATGGAGTGGTAGGCACAGTCTTGGTAGGTACCATGTTCAAAAGATATGCTGCTGATTCTAGCGCATAACCCCAGAAAGATTGCGGTAACTCAGCATTACTCATCATAGAACGTACCATATCCAATAGGGTTCGATTCCGTCTCTCCGATACACCGTTATGCTGTGGAGTGTACGGAGGAGTAAGCTGAGAGAGAATTCCTTTCTCTTTTAGGTAACCTAGGAACTCGGCACTCAAGTATTCACCACCTCGATCAGATCTAAGTGTCTTGATACTTTTGCCGGTTTGGTTTTCTACTTCATTCTTATACTCTTGGAATTTCTCAAAAGCCTCGGATTTATGTTTCATCAGATAAATAAATCCGTATCTTGAGTAATCATCCGTGAAAGTAATGAAATAGGAAAAACCACCTCTTGCATGTGTAGACATTGGACCACATACATCGCTGTGTATGAGTTCTAAGAGCTCGCTCGCTCTTACTCCTTGTCCAGTAAATGGAGTCTTTGTCATCTTTCCTTTGAGACAAGATTGACAAGTGTCATAAGATTGATATTCGAACGAGTCTAAATATCCTTCTCTATGCAACTTAGTCAACCTTCTCTCATTGATGTGACCCAGTCTACAATGCCATAAGAAAGCTTTATTCAAATCTGGAGACTTTCTTTTTAATGTGTTCTGGACATTGAAAATTTGGAGTTGGTTTAAAACATATATGCCGTTATTTAGAGTACCGGACCCAATCAAACCATGATTAAGGTGTATGTTGACAACATCTCTTACAAACGTGAAATCATAACATTTATTTGATAACAAGGAAACTGATATGATATTACACGTTAAACTGGGTACAAAATAACAGTTATGTAAAACCAAGATGTGTCCACTCGTCAATCCTAGGTGATAATCCCCGACGGACGCAGCTCCCACGCTAGCTCCGTTAGCAACCCTGAGGATCATATCACCTTCCTTCAGCACTCTACGGTTTCTCAGTGCCTGCAATGAATTGCAAATATGAGATCCTGATCCAGTATCCAATACCCAGGAAGTAGAGTTGATTGACAAACAATTCTCAATTACAAACACACGTGAAGTCGAAGCCACAGCTTGCTTCGGTTCCTGGTTCTTGGCGTTCCACGCCTTGCAATCCTTCTTCCAGTGCCCTTTCCTGTGACAATGGAAACACTCATCCTGGCCAACTACAGGTGCTGCAAACTTTTTCTTTCCCTTCCCTCCCACCTTACTAACACCTCCTCTAGGTCTGGATGCGGCCTTCTTCTTCCTTCCTTTGGCCTTAGCCTTGGACCCGGAAGAAGATGCACCGCCAACAAACATAGCGGGTGTTTCCCTTGAATTCTTCAAGGTGCCCTCTGCACTCCTAAACATGTTCAGGAGTTCCGGAAGTTCAACTTCTTTTCTTTGAAGGTTGAAGTTCAGGATAAACTAGGCGTAGGTGTGAGGAAGGGACTGGAGAATAAGGTCTGTATAGAGCTCATTATCCAAAGTCGTCCCAAGGTCTGCGAGCTCTTCTATATAGCCGATCATCTTTAGGACATGTTCTCCTACCGATGACCCGACAGCCAACCTCGCTCGAAACAAGTTCTTTGAGGTCTCGTATCTTGCTATACGAGATTGCTCTCCATAAAGTTCTTTTGTATGGAGAAATATGCCATCAAGGCCCATATCCTCGTGCCTCCTCTGATGTTCATTGTTCATCGAGGCAAGCACGATGCACTTGGCTTTCGCGCAATCTAAATCCCAGGTTTTGCGAATTTCCTTATCCGCATTGCTGGATTTGGGACCAGGGACAGCAGGTGCCGTAGCGGTGAGGACGTGCCCCAATTTGTCATAGGTCAAAGCCATTTTGACATTCCGCAGCCAATCTTTATAGTTTGGCCCTGTCAGTATATTTTTCTCTAAAAGTAACTTAAGTCCAGTCATTTTCAGGGTCGCTGCAATTAGGAGAGAGAGAAGAAAACTCTTTAGCATGATGCTCTTGCAAGTTTAGAGTGGTTTTTAGTTTATCTAAACTGGATGGCTCCCACTGTTTCTCGAATCCTTCCTCAAACCATAAAAGAAGAATTAGCCAGGACTATTCTCACCGTACAATACTTGCTTAACCGTTCAGCCAGGCTGGTGTCGGTACTTCGAGGGAGGTTTTCCAACGCTTTCGCGAAGTTCCTTAATTATATAACCTCTTTTCTCTGGGGGCGTAACCCCGCTGACACTTTTCTGGACACCTACTAGGTTTATAGCATTGATCGTTAAGTGACGAATATCCTGATAAGTAGCATATACTCACAGTAGGATCAGGATCCAAATATCATCGTCTGATAATGTTGTAGGAATGCTACCAACATTCATCAAACTCAAAATGGTATGCATCTCTTTGCAAATTTCAGATTCTTTAGAAATTCCCGATATAAGTTTTTGCCCCATGCTCTTATGACCTTGGCGTTAGGTCAAAATGTCATAAGTCACATGTCAAGTTCTACCCATCATTATCTTGTCAATTTGAACCCATCCGTATATATCCTTGACGTTCGGCCAAAATGATAATACGACTGTCCCAAACCAACTCATCTATCTATGCAACAAATGAATATTCAGTAGCTACCAAACACTATGCCTTGGCGTTAGGTCAAAATACATAGCTTGAATACTACTGAATACCCAGATGAAATGACGGAGGGCTACGAATGGTTTTGGCGAAACCGTGAACGCAGTGAACTTGATATAACCGAAGGAACCTGATAGATTTTAAAAGGAGTGGTTAAGGCTCCGTATTTAAAAATATCTGTTTTAAAATTAACCGATTGGTTTCTTTTAAATTGTTCCAACGATTAAAACTTTGGTTTATTTTTCTTTGCATTATAGATAATGCGTCCCATCATTAACCTATCATTGCAGAAAACAACGAAAATATGACGTCCTCTTATGCCATCCGCATTTGCCACTGGGTCCCGTCATTACTCGTTAGGTTACTTAACTAACGACAGAGCGGGGACTGGGCTAGCGCGGGTGTAAAACATAAGTGACGTCTAAATAGCTATCATATATATAGATATTTTACATTCGTCTGACGCAATGATAAACATTCCAGAACACAGATAAACTTTATTGGATTTGCAAGCAATCTGTATTTCTTTTGAGCCTGCAAGAAAAGACAGATTACACAGTTGTGATGAATAGCCGTTACCCCACCCTCGACCCCTACGGGTACGGCAAACTACCCACCCGGCAGTTTGTGTACCCCACCTTAGGTCAGTCCTAGGAGCAAAAACAGTAAAATGAAATAATACAACGGTGGCTACAACCGCAACCTGGATGTGCCCCGCAAAATAATATTACAACAAATTACATTTACAACAAATGAATTGAATAATAACCCATTTCAAAACCCCGGCTATACACCACAACAGTCCAATACAGTTTATATGCACAAACAGATATAACCATTTCAGAAATGTGCAACCCCCTGCCAACTGACATACTAGCAGTTAGGGGAGGTTTACGAACACATTTATCAATCACAGATATAATCCAACATGCAAATACTGTACAATTTCGATCGATTAAACGTATTTAATATTGCTCCAAAATTTGCTCTGTTAAACAGAAACCTGAGCAACTATTAAATATCCCAAAAAACCCAAAACACCACAGGGGACCCATCCAAAAAAAACGAGTTACTGACTCGTCAACTCGGCCGCGGTTGCGCGGCGGATCGGTGGGATCCGCCGCCCTTCCGCGGCACTGTAGACGAATTAAGAACCCAAATTTTTTGGGTGTTCTTCTGTGTTCATTTCATGCTCTCTGAACACACCTGAACAATTTTAGGACATCATTTTAAAATCGACAGAAACTGATGCTTTTTAGGATTTTCCGGCTTCGTTTTTCCGTTCGAAATTCGTACAAATTTGCAATAAAGTTATTTATTGTTTAGCGAGGCTCTGATACCACTGTAAGTCGATGTAGAACACCCCAATACTTGTGGGGAGGCGGAATTTTCAAAAACAAACATGTTTAGTGAACGAACATCGACTAACCGCTTGAATCGAAGCTAAATTATAAATAACCAAACACAAAGTGTTTCTAAAATACGGTGTTTCGGGATTATACCTAATGAATCAACTCCTTCGTCTTTACGAACTCCTTGTTCTCCTCGGCCTTCTCTAGGTAGTAGACGATCCACCCGAGAGCAAAACTCCAAGCTTCGCCTCTAAACTTGAGGCAACTAACCTTCTTGGATTGCTAATCGAAGAAGATAGATCGATATAGAGTGATGGTTATGGATTGTTAAGTCTTACTAACCCTTGTACTCAACTCATGAGAAGGGAGGATTAGTCTTGAAGAGGGAGAGCTAGAGGAGAGAGAAGATGAAAATGAAAAATGAGCATTCTCCTGAGAATAGTGAATCAAGAAGATATATATCTATCATTTCTTTTTACTAGAAAATAATAAATAATTAATTTAGCAACCATGATAGATCATATCTTGTGATGATTCATTAGAATGACAAAAGACTTCTATGAATCATCAAGGTGACTCATTTTTACACTCATTTCATTTTACACCTTAACCTCCTTAGTCACCACCTTCTAGAAGCATCCTGCAAAATTACGAGAACGCCCCTCCAATCCGCAAAAATACGGAAAAACTTTAGACTGTAAAAATCCAATAACCGGATACCAGTAACTGGCTTAAACCAAAGCCAACTGGTAAAAACTGTCCGAAAGTCGTACGTGCGTAAACGCACGTATGTGTCCGAACCCTTGTCGTAAAACCATACGACCTCTATATCCTTTTGCCTGGAATAGGAAACTCTCTGTGTGGGACTCTAGAGACTCGACTACTACGCTGGCAGTGGGTTTAACCACAGACCGCAAGCGGCACTAGCTGTACGTAACGGTCCCCAGGTAGTTGTCGATAAGAAGGCCGATGAGAAAACCCATCCGAACTCCTACTGAGTCTGATGTGACAATCTCCATACAGTCCGGTCCGTTCGTCCAAGACTATCGCATATCCGGCCTAGGGGGCGGCAAGCGTCAGTCCCCTAATGGCTGTATAAGTCGTGTCGGAGGGAAGCCCATTACACCCTGAGAAACTACTGGAACCTACCAGCAAATCTCGCTTGCCCTGGCCAGGGACTTTGCGTAATGGCTCTCTGACACAGTGCGATATCTACTCCCAATACCGGGAGGGACGAATCCTGTCTAACCGCCACTGCCTCCAAGTGCTCGGGACTGCACCCAACTGCTACCTGTTTGCATGACTCATTTGAGTCATGGTAGGGTAGCAATCTAAGAACAGTGGGACACACTCGAGGCGAAGTAGCAGTGTCAAGTCTGCGGACTATGCTGTACTCATGTCACCTGGGAACTGTTCACTGACGACTGGTATAAAACCAACCAACAGTTCCTTGTGAGTCCTGTCCGGTGTACCCGTAACCTAACGAGCACCTGCATACTATCTCCAGTACGACGTACTGACGGCTGTGGGACAGACCATCTCCCCAACTGGGATGAGAAGCGTACACACTAGTCTACTCCGGAGTATCGATGCTCTGTCTCGATAATCCAACGACTAGGGACCTGAATAAGGATGTGCTTGTAGATTACCCAGCTCCCACTAGTGTGACTGCCATCACAACGCTGGTAGTCAAGCAAGATCCTAAGAGCTCTATCAATACGTATACTCACATATTAAGATAGAAAAACCAAGTAGCATACTACCATGTTTAGCAAGACTGTTATATACATGTGAATATCCCAAGCTTCCATTAAGTAATATACAAACTAGTATGATACAGTAATGGCCTTCTAGGGCATAAACACTAACAATATTAAGGTGTTCACTTCACTAATACCTAATTAGAGAAGTGTAAGCTTGGGTTAGTGTTGCTTCAAGGTAGATCATCTTAGAAAAGGAAGATTTCAAGCAAGATGCCTCATTCACCTCATGGATCCTCTCTAGAGACTGGGTTCTTGATGATCGCAGCGAAGGGATTTCACTTCGGAGCTTTTGAAGTGAAGGAACGGACTACAAAGGTTGTAATCCCTAACTCTTAGAAGTAAAGTTGTTTACTTGGTTGTTTGGTTTGATTCTCTAGTTTAAGATCCTAGGTTTAGGATTATCTATAATGGAAAATTTTAAAATTGGTATGAGAGATGCCACCCAAAACCTTACAGCCGTTGTAGGTATCCCAGCAGTGGTATCAGAGCCTAGCTAGAGAATTGAACGGATAAGTGTAGGATTACGAAACCGAAACAACTCCGAAAAACCCTAGTTTCTGTCGAAATTTTTCAGGTGTCAAAAAATTATTTTAACAATTGCAGAATGATGTATGATATACATTAAGAACACAGCACAAAACTCACCCCCCTGCTCGGAGGATGGCCGGCGACGAAGCTAGGGATTCCGGCAACGCCGGTTTTTCCATGGGGAAAGGGTTTGGGTTTTGTGGTGTGGTCCAGGTTCTGGGGTTTGGTACTTGTGGTGTTGTTTATTTTTGCTAAAATTACATGTGATGTTAATTTACTGCATTAAAAATTCAGAGTGTTTTGTATTCGAAATTCTAGTTTCTGTTTCGGTTATTTTAGACGTTATTAAAAAGTTCGAACGGATATCAAATACCGACTTTTTCCTTTGCTGAAATTTTTCATGAGTTGGATATTTTTTCGTAGTTAAGAACATTCAAATATCGTGCAAGTGATGCGGTGAACCCTCTAGAAGAACAAAATCTTAACTCGATTTTGTGACCATCAAAACCGCCACTAAACCCTAGGGTTTGTGGCAGTTTAGCGATGCCACAAGTGAGGCATTGGTTGACCCTTCTACGACTAGTTCACTACTATTGTGGTATGTGATGGATACTTCTAAACTACGCTCAAGTGTTGAGCATTTTAAGAAATTTTGGGTGTTTGTTGTTTCGATCAGAATGTTGAATATTGTCTAACTTTTTCTGTAATGTGATACAATATGTGGAATTCATATAGTTAGGCATCAATCCGTAATATGTGATATTTCGGGTTTACGATGTCTAAGGTGATTGTGGATTCCAAATGTTATGGTTTTACACTTTCTTTTCTGCGATTGTAAGTGTAATATGTGGTATATCGCCATTTTTGTTGCTATATGTCAACGACAATTGTGATAGGCATATTTACTTACGTTGATAACATGTGATGTTATTTGTTGCTGTGATATGTTATATTGGATCGTCGTGTTTTGAATAGCCGGGGTTTTATGTGAGATGAGGGTTTTTATTTTCATTCATGTAAAATTCATTGTATGTAATATTCTTTTATTGGGGCACTTCCGGGTAGAGGATGATGTCACCATTGTATATTATTTACTTTTCCGCATTAGGATAGACCCAAGGAGGGGAGCACAAGTAACCGGGTTCTAGGGTCTAGTGGGAGGCCATCTCGAGGAGTCGAGAACGGTTCTCCTAACCCTAGAATTGGAAGGGTTACTTGCCGCTCTCGTAGGAGTCTAGGGATGTGGGTTTTGCTATTCATCGCGACCGTGGAATCCGTGTTTTATACAGGCTCAAAATAAAACACGGACCTCCTATTATATCCAATATTTCATATGTTATCTTCTGCTGCTGATATACTGTGATGTGATCATATTATATGCATGAGACGAATGCTTTATTATTGTATATATGATATATAATAAACTTTGCTTATGTTTTACACCCGCGCTAGTCCTGCCCCGGTATGTCGTTAGTTAAGTAACCTAACGGTGCATAACGGGACACTGTGGCGAATGCGAATGGCATAAGCGTACGTTGTATTTTCATTTCTTCTGTAATGCTTAGGAAGCTTAATTGATGGGATTCATTAATGAGATTAATGAAAGAAAAGAAACCTAAAAGATGTTGTAGAATAAAATTTATAAAAAGGGTAGCTCTAGTTTTTGCTTTGCATAGCGGTATTCCTTGTAGAATATCCAGCACCTTATTCGATAAAGAAAGAACCGAGATCCCTTCACCGAGAGCGACCTCTTTAGCAAAACTAGTAGATGCTACAACTCACTCGGTTATGTTTTTGATTGCTTCTATAGTTCTTGCTTTGCACAGCGGTATTTATGAAATATCATGCACCTTATTCGATAAGGAAAGAGCCGAGATCCTTTCACCGGGAGTGACCTCTTTAGCGAAACTAGAAAAGCCTCAAAAACAATCCTTTTTCAAAATCACTTGTTTCTACAACGATAACAAGTTCATTACGCAATAGGTTTTCTGAAAAACCTGTCGTAGCCCTCCGTCATTTCAGATAAGTCCTACTTAGTATTCGTGCTGCGTTTGTTGACCTTGTTAAGGCGCAGTGTACGGTAGCTAATTAGTGTTTATCTGCTAAAACATGAGATGTGATTAGATTAGGGTATTCGTACGGTCTCGTTGACCTTGTCAAGGGTCATGCGGGTGGGTTTAATTCAATCAGGAAATAACGGGTTGAACTTGACTTGCGATTTATAGTTTGTTGACCTTGTCAAGGTCATAGATCGCTAGAGGCAGAATATTATTGGGAATTTCAAGTGTTGAAATTTGCAATAAGATTGCATACCTTTTATGATATGGTTGGATCCTGATACCCACTGCGAGTAAGAGTTACTCCTGGGAGAGTTTTACACATGACAATTAGCCGATCAAGTAGATGTTTAGAAAGGTGTTAACGGGGTTATGCCTCTGGGAAAATGAGGTTTATTTTAATTAGGTCCGTGCGAAAGCACGGGGAACCTCCCTCAAAGTACCAACACTGACCTGGCTGAATGATTGGCGAACTTATAAGGTGTAATTAATCCCGGCTAGTCTTACCTTCTAGGGTTTTAAGGAAGATTTGATAAAAACCAGTAGGAGCCATCCTGATTAGATAAGATAATAACCAATCTAATCTTGCAAGAGCATACGCTAAAGTGTTTTCTTCTCTCTCTTTCCAGATAGCGACCATGTCAGGCCTTAATCAAGATAATAATATGGATGTATTGACCGAACCCGCTTATTATACTGAGCAGGGGAACGTTGGTCCCGCTCCAACTTATAATTGTTATAAGTCCGAGCAGGGAATAGGAGAATATCCGGATTCTCACGCAACCCAAATGAAGAATAAGCATGCTGATGCATCTTCTTCGGGTGTGTTAGTTATCGAGAACTGTTTCTCACTTCACTCTACGTCCTGGGTATTAGATACCAGATCGGGATCCCATATATGTAATATGTTACATGGGCTACGTAAAGGTAGAGAACTGGGAGAGGGTGATCATTCCATAAGAATAGGGAATGGTGTAAATGTTGCAGCCAAGGCTGTTGGCGAATATCACCTTGTATTACTAAATGGTAATACATCGATTCTGAACGAATTCTATTACATTCCGACCCTGATATGCAATCTTATATCAGTTTATTTATTGAGTAAAGAAGGAAATAATTTTTTAGTACAGGATAATGTTATGAACATCTTCCTGAATCAAAAGTTGAATGGATCAGGCTCGTTAAATAATGGCATATACGTTCTCAATCAAACTACAGTACTTAATGTGCAAAACACATAAGAGGAAGAGTTCAGAAATGAACGAATCCTACTTGTAGCATTGTAGACTAGGTCACATCAATGCGACACGACTGGCTAAGTTACATAAGGATAGATATTTGAATCCGTTCGAATTTTCATCATATGACACTTGCCAGTCATGTCTCAAAGGCAAGATGACCAAAACTTCGTTTAGTGGACACGGAGAAAGAGTTACGGAACTCTTGGGACTGATACATAGTGATGTATATGGTCCCATGTCTACACATGCCAGGAACGGTTCCTCGTACTTCATTACATTCACTGACGATCTCTCAAGCTACGGACATGTGTTCCTGTTGAAACACAAGTCTGAAGATTTTGAGAAATTCAAAGAATATAAGAACGAAGTAGAGAACCAAATGGGAAAAGTATTAAGATCCTTCGATCAGATCGAGGAGGAGAATACTTGAGCAATGAGTTCCTGGACTATCTAAAAGAGAATGGGATTCTCTCTCAGCTTACTCCTCCTTATACACCACAGCACAACGGTGTATCGGAGAGGAGGAATCGCACCTTATTAGATATGGTGCGCTCTATGATGAGCACTGCTGAGTTGCATATTTCCTTCTAGGGTTATGCGCTTGAGACAGCAACATACCTATTAAATCAAGTTCCATCTAAATCTGTACCTACCACACCATATAAGATGTGGAGTGGGAAGAGACCATATCTTAAACGAGTTAAAATATGGGGTTGTCCGGCCATGTCAAAAGGCAAAATCCGGACAAACTCAAGGCACGATCAGTTTTATGCAAGTTTGTTGGATATCTAAAAATTCTTATGGATATTTTTTCTACCACAGTGAGGAGCAAAAGGTGTTTGTTTCTCAACATGCCACCTTTTTAGAAAAGGAATTTCTTGCAAAAGAAATTAGTGGCAATGAGGTAGAGTTGGAAGGTTCCAGCAGCACAAACTGCGACTAAAGATTTAGTGGAACCAAATGATTCAGTATTTCCCAACGAACCCCAGCCTCTTCAGCGATCTAGTAAGGTTCCTCATCCACCTGAGAGATACTACGGTTTTCTCATTGATGGTGGGAGCGAGGATTGCATCATGGAAGATGATGACCCGGCTAGTTTCGAGCAGGCCATCACGAGTGGTGATTTTATGAAATGGCTGGATGCAATGCGATCTGAGATGGAATCCATGTACACCAACAAAGTATGGACTTTGGAAGTTGCTCCTGAAGAGGTAAAACTCATTGGGAGCAAATGGATTTTTAAGAAGAAAATTGTGTAGATGGAAAAGTTGAGACTTTCAAAGCTAAACTTGTTGTAAAGGGTTTTCGTCAACGACCAGGTATGGATTATGACAAAACCTTTTCTCCAGTGGCTATGCTTAAGTCTATCCGGATCCTACTTGCCTTTGCTGCATAGCATGACTACGAAATCTGGCAGATGGATTTTAAGACCGCATTTCTAAATGGTGATTTAGAGGAGTGCGTGTACATGACTCAGCCAGAGGGCTTCGTAGATAGTGGGAGCAGCGGAAGGGTGTGCAAGCTGCTTAAATCCATCTACGGGTTAAAGCAGGCGTCGTGGAGTTGGAACATCTATTTTGATGTTGTAGTCAAATAGTTTAACTTCATCAAAAATGTAGATGAACCTTGTATCTACAAGAAGGTAGCAGACAGTATGGTCGTCTTCCTCGTATTGTACGTGAATGACATACTCTTGATAGGAAATGATGTACATATGCTACACTCAGTCAAGCTCTACTTATCACATAGATTCTCAATGAAAGATCTAAGTGATACTTCCTGCATTTTGGGGATTAAGATCTATAAAGATAGATCTAAAAGGATATTGGGATTGTCCCAATCCAGGTACATTGACACCATACTAAAGAGGTTTAGTATGAAAGAATCCAAGTGTAACATTTCAGAAAAATAAAATATTATTTTTGGGAATTTTTATAATTAAATAATAAAATATTAAATATTTTAATAAGGCGATATAATTAAATACCGATAAATTTGGAAAAAAATTTGAAAATTATAGAAATTACTAAAAAGAGGGTGTTTTATGTGAATTGGGCAATTTTAAGTTTTTATGATTAATTATATGCTAGTTTAGTGCTAATCGTGATTAAAAATCGCTAATCGCGGATTAAGCGTTTTTTGTGCAATTTTCCTACATGGCTTTATCATCATTTTTCATTATTTGTTTTGGGTTTACTATTGAGGAGAGAAGAAAAGAAGAGAGAAGAAAAGGAAAGAATAGAATATTAGGTATGGGTGAGAGAGAGAAAAGTGAGGGTTACTTTGACTTGGCCATTCACTCTTCATTCTTGACCCATTTCCTCTCCCCACAACTTCATTGCTGCTGCTGCTGCCCCCTCTCTTCCTCCTCCACTACAACCCCCAAAACACCATGAAAATCACCTCAAAACCCAATACCCATTTCAATAAAAAGATGCACAAGCTCGCAAGCTACCCCATGAACCAAGAAAGCAAGGATTTTGGACACTTGGGGAAACTCAAGAATTTTCTTGAGTTGCCAAATGAGGTATTTTCTGAACCTTTAGCTTAGTATTTCCAATACTTTTACCCCCATAATAGATTAGAACTGATATTGTATGGTTTGGGTAAACCTTGAAAATTCTAGTTAAGGGTTTTGGAATTATTGAGAGGTGATGGGTAATGAAGCTCAGTAGAGGCCATACAAACCCCCTAGTGCTACAATTCGGACCTAAACCAGAGACTAGAACCCCGAAATACGGATTTAGAAAACCCGATATCGGAAAATTGTGGATTCTGTGGATGTAAAATGAAATCTACTAACACTCGGGCTACCTGAAAATTATTTTGCAAGGACAGTGATACGTGCAGGTGATTTAGAACATACCACCAAAACCCTAGCCCCTATCTCCTAATGTAGGCCGCAAATAAAAGCCTTCTGGCCGCAAATTGCGGCCAGACCTGGGCCATTTGGCCTCGTGTTGGTTTTGTAGTCCCCTAATCAATAAAATAGACCCTTGGCATATGCAAAATTGACCAATTTGACCTAGGATGAAATCTGGGACCATTTTCAATAGTTACTGTTTTGATTCAGGTTTCGTTTTGCGTATTTTGAATTCTGAATTCTCGTATTTGTGTTTTACCTTGATCACTTGACGTTCGTACGACGATATCGAGGGTTGTTTGATGGTTTTGAAAGCGTAATCCATAGGTTCTAACCTATAGGCCTTAGCATGTCGTTTTGGTTTTCGTATGTCGTTTCATCTTCGAATTAGATTTTAATACGCTTTACAATACGTTATGATGTGTAGGTACCCACGAAGACTTTGAGACGACAAGAAAGCGTGTGGCGGCGTCGGCAACGGAAAGCGAAAGCAAGGTGAATAGATTAAATCTATGGGGGAAGTCGGGTGGATGGCGTATAGCACCCCCGCCGTTCGATGTTTACTATACTATATATATGATAGCTTTATGCGTGACATGGATATTCTAGATGTGTGTCACGTCCTGAAAGTACGGACCATGACCGGCACCTAGACTACGAACGTCTCGAGGCGTACGTATTCTAAGTAAGCCGAGCCCAGAAATCCAAACCAAGAAAGTAGTAGAGAGTAGGAAGAACCATATCAAAACAACCAGCTAGCAACATAATATACAATGCCTAAAGGCGAGGATCACAACAGAAAGGAACTCCAATCAACAAGAAACCCAGAGAAATATAACACGCGACTCTAAGGTCGAAAGAATAAACATCACTGGTCTCTGTCTCAAATAAGTACATGTTCAGTTGATGGAACTTCTAGATACAACTGAATATAATATACAATGTATAATGATGGGTATGATACAATAAACCCACCTACTAGCAAGTCACCCGAAAAGAATAGTGCCTGCAAAGCCGTAATGAAACCCGTACGGCAACACCTGCAAGAAACTGGGGCACAACGGGGGTGAGTTGCCAACTCGTGTGTAGAAAAAGATCTACGAACAGAAATCGCATGTATGACACAATCCTAGGTCATACGATCAATATATATAATCCTCAAATATATATAACCAGCAATCTATAACAAGACTAGGGTAAATATCCAACCCAAGTGTAAACCCATGTACCTGTGTCAGTGCATCAGGTGGCAATATAACATATGGATAATGTATGAATGCATGAAACAGAATGCATGTACTGAAGAAAACTGCTTTCATAATTTTGTGAGATTTCTGTATTTTTAAAATGAGGTATCATAAATGAAATCTGCATAACAGTGCCTAGCATCGGCACAAAAGATAAATCTCAATATCTCGATATCTCTGTATCACAATCTCTGTACCTCAATATCTCAAATCTCAATGTCTCAATCATAAAAAAAATCCAGGGCGTCGTCAGTCCAGATCGGCCCCTACCATCCATCTCATGACTACGACGGTATCCTCCAGATATCCGACGTGTCTGGTAAAATCACCGGTCGGTAGTGCTCTCCTGCCAGGCTCAACTCCATCTCCTGCGATCTTCTTGCCCCGGGGTACCACACCGGGCCCACCATATACCCGCAATCGGTCACATCCGCCTCCTCGATTCGGATTTCACATGTCGCTCTCAGCACCGAGAAAACACATGGTGGACGCACTGAAATATCATATCAAGGGTAACCGGTTTTTTAAAACATTTACATAATCTCTTTGAAATATCCACGGTTCCCAAATCCAGAAATATCATAGAAACAACATATCTCAACACGCATAATCAGGAAACATGATGTATGTGACATATAAATGAAGTGCAAGTATAACATTATATCATGCAACATGGAATAATAGTATGCACATACAAGGGTCATATCCTGATTCAATAATAATACTGTGTAGTGACATGGCAATTACCGATGAAGATGTGTGTGAGCTGGCAAGTAAGTGTATGTGGAACATACGCATCATCGGTAATGGTGCTGGTGTCCTAACAGCATGATATCAATAATGGAATATGAATCACAAGAAGTATGCGATGCAGAGTAACAACAATAAAATGCGGGAGCTACTGAACATAATGATAGCTAAACAGCATCTAATGTCATAAGAGTCATATAGCTACACCACTATAAGGCTGAGCTAAGCTAACAGTAGGTAAGGGAAACCGCCTAACCTCTGAGTCGATACATATAAATATATATATATATATAGTCGGTGATCCCGCCTCGATAATATCACATCCGATAACATATCTCTATAATCAGTTATTCCCAAATCAAGAGTGCGGATCAAACATCAATTTATAGCTCGTACGTAAATCCGTCGTACAGCATTCCCAAATCTGGGTACGGGTCAATATCACATTCGTCATATCATTCATCTGGTATTCTCTTTATCACTTGTCATAATCTGGGTATCGACCTATGTCTAGTACAAAGCTAACATCATCACTATAATTATGATCAGACTACTGATCGACAGTCTCGCATAAATCGATATCATCAGCACATATCATCTCAAGGAGTATACATCGCCCAAGGCAGCCTATCATAAATATCTTGTCATATCATAACATATCCTATCACGTATCATAATCACATCTCGATCATTTACATATTTATGTCATTATTCCTATGGCATCATTATCCCAAAATCCGCTAAAGCATCAAGACGTATCTCAATACAAATTTTATCTTATCACCGATATCATAATCTCGGATCAAATATCATCGACTCATCTCAATCCCAAGTATCATCCTCAAGTCTGTATGTGAACACCCAGTCCCATACCCATGTGAACACATATCTATATAGGATCCCATAACCACATATGAAATAAGGATGTTATGCAAGTATGTATGTGTGTATGAGTATGTGTAGTGCACCCACTACCTTAGGGTTTCGTAACCTTTCGCCAATATTCATCTTAACATTATCATTAATCCCAAATAACATATAGTAATTGTTGGTGTGTATACGGATCCGTATACATCACGACGAATTGCGGGGGTGCTATACGCCATCCACCCGACTTCTCCCCGTAGATATAAATCTACTCACCTGTCTTATGTGTGCCGGTGCCGATGTTGCCATTTGCATCTCCATCGCCTCGACGTCACGTGAGTACCTACAAGAATATCACATGCTAAAACTCACGAAAACCATATCGGAAGCCAAAATGGTGCGCGCTACGCTCATAGGTAAAAACCTGTGGCCTTGCGTGCAAACACAGCCAATGCTCACTGGTCGTTGGCGTTCAAACGCCATCCGACAGAAACGAATCATCGAATATAAAAAATCTATGCAAAACAAGTCGTAAATCATACTCCAACTCATGAAAATCAACCCAGATTTTACCCTAATTTGAATCAGTCAAAACTAGACATACATGGGGTCAAGTTTACATGAAATACGGCTATGCACACAAAACGAGGGGGTTTCACCCTGGTCTGGCCGCAAATTGCGGCCAGGGGGAATAAATTTGCGGCCGGAAAAATGAGGTGGGGCTAGGGTTTTGGGTGTTGGTTCCTATCTGCCTGCACATCCTACTGCCAAGTCAAAATTATTTTAGGAGGTTTGGGTTGATAGCAAATGCTAGAAAGTCGACAAAATTGCTAAAATACGCCAAGTCGAATAACTCTGGTATTAACTGGAAATCTGGGGTAATCTTGGTTACAATGGTCTCAAATACACCTAATAAGGTTACCCTAGCAATCAAAACCATCACTTGGCCACATCTCACTCAAAATCACTAAAACTAGCACTAGATCACAATATAAACACTAACTTTCAGCTATATAACCAGAACTTGGCAAAATTGGAGTTGGGTTGTGGGATTATACCTCAAGGAATCTTAGATGAAGGAGAAGGGAAGAAGGAGAAGGAGGAGAAGGGTCTGCTGCTGCTGCTGAGCTGCTTCTAGAGCTCCTGTAGTTGCTGTTGCATCTGTTGCTGAAGCTGCTCTGGTTGCTGCTGCTGCTTGCAATCCTTTCTTTTTTGTTTTTTGTTGTTGTAGTGGTTGTGGCTGAGTGCAGCAGCAGAAGTGTTAGGGGTAGGTGTGGTGGTATATGATGGTGTAGAGCTGTTTCAAATGAAGTTGTTGCTGCTGTGGCTGTTTTTCACAATAGTTGCTGATGCTAGAATTGGGGATGATGGGTTGATATTGGGGGCTGATGTGGTGTTTGTGTGAGGGTGTAGGTATGGGGCTATGATTTTAGGGCTGGTGTGTGTGCGCTATGATGTCATGTGGCTGTGTAGGGTAGGTTGGTGAAATGTTTCAGCAGCTGCTGCTGGTTTTCTATAAGGGTGTGATGTGTGAGGGTGAGAGAGATGTAAGGGAAAGCAAGAAATTTGAAATGAGATGGAACATGACCCATCCTAGAGCCACCTCTCTCTCTCTCTTAAAGTTAGCACACACAAGCCATCAAATTCTCTCTCTCTACACAAGGTCAACCTAACCCTAACCAATCCTTAACAAAGCTAAACCCTTAATTAACCCACTTAACTTAACAAAATGGTTCAAACAATCAAGCCCAATTAGACATGGTTAACCCTAGGCTACCATGACCAAAACATGAACAAGTGTGGCAAATGTTATGTGCACATTTTTGCACAAAAAGCCAAAAATCCAATTAGCGATTTTTAATCGCGATTATCACCAAAATAGCATTTACGTAACCATAAAAGCTTAAAAATGACATATTTCCACAAAATATCCTATTTTCGAATTTCCCAAAATTTTCTCCGAAATTTTCACCATTTATCGGTATTTAATTATACCGACTATTAAAATATTCATTAAAAATTAATATTAAATTATGAAAATTCCCAAAAATAATATTTTATTTTTTTGAAATGTTACATTCTTCCCCCTTTAGAGAAATTCAGTCCCCGAATTTAAATTTAAACCCCCAAATTCTAAAACATTTCAATAAAATGTCTAAGTCAATAGGGCTCCGAAATCATCAATACATAAAAGGCATCATAGCGCAATACATGCGCATGAGTAACGAGCAGATAACTCGAAATCAGAACTCCGTCAAGCATCCCGCAATCATCGGAGTCAAGGTGAAAACACGAATGCTAAATCCAAGGCAAAACCGATATGCTAGAAATCGGAACTATACATGTAAATACCAAATCCGTACATGTAAATATCTGAAGAAAATGTATGCCAAATTCTTTAAAGTCGATGTACAATGCGCATAGCACTGCACAGTGGCGGACGTCTCTATAAGAAAATAGCCATATACGTATATATCATTTGTTTAATATGTACGATCCGCCGTTTTGAAATGAAATTAGAAGGGTTCCCTGTTATAAACGTTTCGTGTCATATCGGACACGTAGGTAAATACTGAGACTATAGCTCGCTTTTGGAAATCCCTTTGAAATCTATCAGTGCATGCAAAATATATCCAGGCACTGTCATCTGACCAGTCCTGCTCAGTACGAAAACAAATCACATCAACACAAAAAAATGTACTGCTCCATAAGAAATCGGTCCCAAAAGCGCATATGAAAACCCTGTGCGTCTGGTGCGCACGGAAATCAAAATCCATACATGTGCCAAGCAGGTGCACAGAAACAACATCAAGGTGCAACGGTTGTGCACACAACATCGATCATAGGCAACGTGCGTGCCTGACAGCAAAATCAGGTGCATCTGACATGCACGAAAAATCCTGATTTAGTGCATCTGGTGTGCACCAAATCGCATCTCATAACCTGCGCCCAACATGCGCTAAAATCCAAATCCTGTGCATCCATCATGCACGAAATCATGAAATCCAACATCAAGCATCGAACACGCGCAAAATCCAATCAGGTGCATAAAGTGCACAAATAAATATCGAGCATCACCCTCGAAATCGAAATCCGGTGCATCCAAGTGCACAAAATATACGTCACTGCACTGCAAGCATATATAACTATACAGAGTGCAGGAACCAAATCGTGTGCGTGCATACGTACAAAATCAACTCAAATGTCTAAACCCCATAAAATCACAAACATGTGAAACCAAGGCACGAAAACGATATCAAGTGCAACAACGGTGCAAAAATCGTAAGTACGCAGTAAGTGCAACCATGGTGCATGAAAACAAGTACCATGAAACTTAATCATCAAAATCAAATCATGCGAATAAAACGCCCAACAATACCGAAATCAAGTATGGCGGAATAGTCCCGCTCAAGCGCGCCCTCCAAGAATTTCTGGCAACTGTCGTGGTTACTCCTAGCATGTCTCGTCGACGATCCTGAAATCTGGCCTGCTGGTGTGCGTAACATGACCACTCCTGGGTCCAAGTCTCCTCTTTGGATTACCAATCTCTCGATCCATCGGCTTATCGGCCCTGTCAGGTGTGCTAACGGGGATGATCCCGTTCTGGCACTTCTCTGGTCATCTCTCGGTCAATCATCGCGACCACTCGTAAGGCAGCATATCACTGGCGTCGGCCTCTGGTTCTCTGAACGCACGGGACACATCTGATCCTGGGTGCAAATATCATTGCAGCAGTATCCTGGAAGGAATCCTGCTCAAGGTCTCTTCCAAGTCTCCTCCTTGCCAACTGTCCAGAAGTCGTCGTCCTTTACTATATCTGCTTCTTGTTCCGGAATGGCTGCATACTCATCGCAACTCCTTCTGGAAGGTATATCCAGTACTATGTCTCAGCATGCGTATCGCATCTCTGATGTCGGCGGGGTAGAACGTCATCTTATCCAGATCTGGTACGAACCTCGTGCTCCACTTTTCTATAATGTCGACTGCTTCGGACTTGTTTCGTCGTGGCTGCGTGAACTGAGCTCCAATGGCTATCCTCGTATCTGGAGTCTCCCAAGAAATGCATCTCACCACCTAGCATCCGAATTAAGTCGAGCCATCCGATCGAGTCGTCAAAACCTCAAAACCCCCCAAGAGCTCAACATCTTGGGTATAGTATAATAGTATCGAGTACATACCCCAGCATCGGTGTTGGAGATAGTGCCCTCATAGTCAATTATTGGATCGCAGGTACGTGATTGCAATGATTGCGGAGGACCTATCCCGGTAGCACAGTCTTACTCGAGATGATAGTATGCTATCTGGTTTGCCTTTATCAGTCGTGTACATGTTCAGGTGACTGATTGCATGTTATACTTTGATAGAGCCCTTAGGATCTTGCTTTACTACCAACAGTATGATGGCGATCATATACGTGAGAGTTGGGTAGTTTATATGCATATCCTTAATTGCGGTCCCTAGTCGTGGGAGTTTCGAGACAGGGCATCGATACTCCGGAGTAGACTAGTGTGTACAGTCGAGACCCCGACGAGGGGCGGTGGCCGGTCTCACAAGCCACTGGTGTCAGTTGGATCACCTAAGATGTATACAGGTGCTCATTGGGTTATGAGTACACCGGACAGGACTCGCCGGGAATCTGCTAGTTAGTATTATATCTACCGTCAGATAGCAGTTCCCTGGTGACATGTGTACAGGTTAGTTCATCGACCTGAGGTCGTCATTTGTCTCGTGTGAGTTCCCACTGTGCTTTGATTTCTACCCTACCACGGCTCAAAGGAGTCGTGCAAACAGGTAGCTTTTGGGTACAGTCCCAAGCCATATGGAGGCACGTGAGCGGATCGGCAGGGGATTCGTCTCTCCCGGTATTGGGGGCGAGATCGTGCTGTGTCTAGGAGAGCCATTACACAAAGCCCACGGCCGTGGCAGGAGATTTACTGGTAGGTACTCCAGTAGTATCTCAGGGTGTTATTGGGCTTCACTCCGACACGACTTATACTGCTATTGGGGGTCTGACGTTACTAGCCCCCTAGGCAGATATGCGATACTCATTGACGAATGGACCGGACTGTATATACATTGTCACTGTTAGGCTCAGTAGGGTTTTCGGAGGAGTTCGCTCATCGGTCTCCCTTGAGTTCGCTCCTCGGCCACCCTTGAGGTCAGTCCATGGGCAGCCGTTACGCATAGCTAGTGCCGCTGACGGTTTGTGGTTAAACCCACTGCCAGGGTACTGACGAGTCATTAGAGTCCCCCACAGACAGTTTCCCAAGTTCGGGCGAAACGTTGTAGAGGCCGTATGGTTTTATGGCAGGGTTCGGAAAATGCACGTGCGTTTACGCACGTGTTATTTTTCGGGCAGATAATACTGGTCGGCTTTGGTTTAAGCCGGATCCGAGTATTATATTGAGTAGGTATAATATCTTTGTCTCAGTTGCATTTGTATTCGGTCGTAATACAAATGCGGGTATATTTATACAGTTTCGGGGTTATCCTGAAAGTTGTTTCAGGGTCACTTTTGGAAGTTGCCAGTTTCCAGTTTTCTATCAGCCGTCTTTTAACATTTGGTTAAAGACGGGTTTTATCTTTTCTTGAGATGAGTGTGGAAGCTTCTAGAAGTTTCTAGATGAGGTGACTAGGATTATATGGTGTTGAGTTTTCATTGGATGCATTTAATGGTTCATTAATGCATGATGAGGTGTTTAGTGATTCATGCTTTGTTATTAATGGTTTTGGATTGCTTAAGATATTTTTGAGTGAGAAGCTTTTTCTTAAGGTCACCCTCTTTGCTCCTACGGTCACCTCCCTCTTGCTATATAGATGGCCGGCCCTCTCTCTCCTCATTCTCACTCTCACTTGAGTTTTTCATGGTTGTAAAAAGATTATGATAGATTTGGGGCGTATGGAATTCACAGCTCATTTCATTCCATCACCCGATTTCCACGGCAACTTCATTAACCGATCGTCCACGGATTTGGACGAAGTGAGACAAAGTCATCTACTCATTCTCTACATCAATCTTGGTCGTCTCTTTTAGCAAACTTGACGATCGAGTTGCCTCGAGTCAGAGGCGGGAGCCCGTTTAAAGAACCGATCATGTGGTGCCACCTCGACGAGGATATCAGAGATCGACGAGATCGGAGCAGCCGCAACGGAGCGTGGGATGATGGTTGAAGAACGAAGGACTCGGATCGTTCGGTACAATCTTTCTACACTCTTTACAGTATGTTAGTTTAGCAATAATGGCAGATCCGGGTTAAAGTATACGATAGCGCCAGTTTAAAAGTTTTGTTCCGCATTTTGGCGTCTGTAGACTGCCGGGGCGCTAGCGTAGACTTACAATCGGTGGTCCAGCCGTAGAAGGGCAAACCCAAGCCTCACTAATGGCGCCGCAGAACTGCCGCAAACCCTAAGGTTCAAAGGCTTTCATACGGTCATTAAGTCGAGTTAGGGTTTCATTCTTCTAGAGGGACCATAGAATTGCCTGCATGTCTTTCCGAATACTTTAAACTTGGAATAATAGGTTTCTGACATTCGATCGTCTCTGTCGACTCTCAACGTCTCCGCGTGAAGTCGTCTCTAGCTGGAATCAATCCTTCTGATGACCTCGCATCGGGGTAGCGAACAAACCACACGTCCTAGTCATTTCTCCTCGGGGACTAGCGACCTTCTATCATCTCTTAGTACAACTTGTATCGCAATAGCTCCAACATCTGGGACGGTATCTCGTTGTCCGCAGCAAAAACTGGCTCGCTCGTCTGCATGCCGAACCGTGCTTCAATCATCATGAGTAGGCAATACACCAGCGGTCATCAAAATCTGGCTGGCCTCTATCAGTGGCTCAATCCTCTGGTGCCAATCCGCACATCCGAGTAATCTCATACAGCGATCCATCCAACGTTCGTGGCGCAAAAACATCATAAAAAGATACATCTCTACAATCGTGTGTCGCCAGAATCACGCCCTGGTCAGTCCTCGATCGTAACGAGCTCGCTCTGACCACAGCTCTTAGCCGTAGCTCTCCCTGCCCGTAATCGTGGCAGCAAAACCATAACTGGTACCGATGAGGCTAGATCAGGAAGGAATATAATACTGAACAAGGAAATGTACATCCTAAGGCTTCTTAAGTGGAGTGGCGTGCCGTAAATATGCCGCGGAACATACCAACGGTACGTCACTCTACTTTAGTCACCTATTCCATCAACTAAGGGTCATCCTACGCTCCGAATGTAAAACCTAACGCTCTGATACCAAATTTGTCACGTCCCGAAAGTACGGACCATGACCGGCACCTAGACTACGAACGTCTTGAGGCGTACGTATTCTAAGTAAGTCGAGCCCAGAAATCTAAACCAAGAAAGTAGTAGAGAGTAGGAAGAACCATATCAAAACAACCAGCTAGCAACATAATATACAACGCCTAAAGGCGAGGATCACAACAGAAAGGAACTCCAATCAACAAGAAACCCAGAGAAATATAAAACGCAATTCTAAGGTCGAAAGAATAAACATCACTGGTCTCTATCTCAAATAAGTACATGTTTGGTTGATGGAACTTCTAGATACAAATGAATATAATATACAATATATAATGCTGGGTATGATACAAAAAACCCACCTACTAGCAAGTCACCCGAAAAGAACAGTGCCCGCAAAGCCGTAATGAAACCCGTACGGCAACACCTGCAAGAAACTGGGGCACAACGGGGGTGAGTTGCCAACTCGTGAGTAGAAAAAGATCTACGAACAGAAATCGGGTGTATGACGCAATCCTAGGTCATACGATCAATATATATAAACCTCAAATATATATAACCATCAATCTATAACAAGACTAGGGTAAATATCTAACCCAAGTGTAAACCCATGTGCCTGTGTCAGTGCATCAGGTGGCAATATAACATATGGATAATGTATGAATGCATGAAACAGAATGCATGTGCTGAAGAAAACTGCTTTCATAATTTTGTGAGATTTCTGTATTTTTAAAATGAGGTATCATAAATGAAATCTGCATAACAATGCCTAGCATCGGCACAAAAGATAAATCCCAATATCTCGATATCTCTGTATCACAATCTCTGTACCTCAATATCTCAAATCTCAATGTCTCAATCATAAAAAAATCCAGGGCGCCGTCAGTCCAGATCGGCCCCTACCATCCATCTCATGACTACGACGGTATCCTCCGGATATCCGACGTGTCGAGTAAAATCACCGGTCGGTAGTGCTCCCCTGCCAGGCTCAACGCCATCTCCTGCGATCTTCTTGCCCCGGGGTACCACACCGGGCCCACCATGTACCCGCAATCGGTCTCATCCGCCTCCTCGATTCGGATTTCACATGTCGCTCTCAGCACCGAGAAAACACATGGTGGGCGCACTAAAATATCATATCAAGGGTAACCGGTTTTTTAAAACATTTACATAATCTCTTTGAAATATCCACGGTTCCCAAATCCAGAAATATCATAGAAACAACATATCTCAACACGCATAACCAGGAAATATGATGTATGTGACATATAAATGAAGTGCAAGTATAACATATCTCAACGCGCATAACCAGGAAACATGATGTATGTGACATATAAATGAAGTGCAAGTATAACAGTATATCAAGCAACATGGAATAATAGTATGCACATACAAGGGTCATATCCTGATGCAATAATACTACTGTGTAGTGGCATGGCAATTACCGATGAAAATGTGTGTGAGCTGGCAAGTAAGTGTATGTGGAACATACGCATCATCGGTAATGGTGCTGGTGTCCTAACAGCATGATATCAATAATGGAATATGAATCACAAGAAGTATGTGATGCAGAGTAACAACAATAATATGCGGGAGCTGAATACTGAATATAATGATAGCTAAACAGCATCTAATGTCATAAGAGTCATATAGCTACACCACTATAAGGCTGAGCTAAGCTAACAGTAGGTAAGGGAAACCGCCTAACCTCTGAGTCGATACATATAAATATATATATATATATATTGTCGGTGATCCCGCCTCGATAATATCACATCCGATAACATATCTCTATAATCAGTTATTCCCGAATCAAGAGTGCGGATCAAACATCAATTTATAGCTCGTACGTAAATCCGTCGTACGGCATTCCTAAATCTGGGTACGGGTCAATATCACATTCGTCATATCATTCATCTGGTATTCTCTTTATCACCTGTCATAATCTGGGTACCGACCTATGTCTAGTACAAAGCTAACATCATCACCATAATTATGATCAGACTACTGATCGACAGTCTCGCATAAATCGATATCATCAGCACATATCATCTCAAGGAGTATACATCGCCCAAGGCGGCCTATCATAAATATCTTGCCATATCATATCATATCCTATCACGTATCATAATCACATGTCGATCATTTACATATTTATGTCACTATTCCTATGGCATCATTATCCCAAAATCCGCTAAAGCATCAAGACGTATCTCAATACAAATTTTATCTTATCACCGATATCATAATCTCGGATCAAATATCATCGACTCATCTCAATCCCAAGTATCATCCTCAAGTCTGTATGTGAACACCCAGTCCCATACCCATGTGAACACATATCTATATAGGATCCCATAACCACATATGAAATAAGGATGTTATGCAGGTATGTATGTGTGTATGTGTATGTGTATGTGTATGTGTAATGCACCCACAACCTTAGGGTTTCGTAACCTTTCGCCAATATTCATCTTAACATTATCATTAATCCCAAATAATATATTGTAATTGTTGGTGTGTATACGCATCCGTATACATCACGACGAATTGCGGGGGTGCTATACGCCATCCACCCGACTTCTCCCCATAGATATAAATCTACTCACCTGTCTTATGTGTGCCGGTGCCGATGTTGCCATTTGCATCTCCATCGCCTCGACGTCACGTGAGTACCAACAAGAATATCACATGCTAAAACTCATGAAAACCATATCGGAAGCCAAAATGGTGCGCGCTACGCTCAAAGGTAAAAACTTGTGGCCTTGCGTGCAAACACAGCCAATGCACACTGGTCGTTGGCGTTCAAACGCCATCCGACAGAAACGAATCATCGAATATCAAAAATCCATGCTAAACAAGTCGTAAATCATACTCCAACTCATGAAAATCAACCCAGATTTTACCCTAACTGGAATCAGTCAAAACTAGACATGCTGGGGGTTAAGTTTACATGAAATACGGCTGTGCACGCAAAACGAGGGGGTTTCACCCTGGTCTGGCCGCAAAATGCGGCCGGGGGGAATAAATTTGTGGCCGGAAAAATGAGGTGGCGCTAGGGTTTTGGGTGTTGGTTCCTATCTGCCTGCACATCCTACTGCCAAGTCAAAATTATTTTAGGAGGTCCGGGTTGATAGCAGTTTCCAGAAAGGCTAGAAAGTCGACAAAATTGCTAAAATACGCCAAGTCGAATAACTCTGGTATTAACTGGAAATCTGGGGTAATCTTGGTTACAATGGTCTCAAGTACACCTAATAAGGTTACCCTAGCAATCAAAACCATCACTTGGCCACATCTCACTCAAAATCACTAAAACTAGCACTAGATCACAATATAAACACTAACTTTCAGCTATATAACCAAAACTTGGCAAAATTGGAGTTGGGTTGTGGGATTATACCTCAAGGAATCTTAGATGAAGGAGAAGGGAAGAAGGAGAAGGAGGAGAAGGGTCTGCTGCTGCTGCTGAGCTGCTTCTAGAGCTCCTGTAGTTGTTGTTGCAGCTGCTGCTGAAGCTGCTCAGGTTGCTGCTGCTGCTTGCAATCTTTTCATTTTTGTTTTTTGTTGTTGTAGTGGTTGTGGCTGAGTGCAACAGCAGAAGTGTTGGGGGTAGGTGTGGTGGTATATGATGGTGTAGGGCTGTTTCAAATAAAGTTGTTGCTGCTGTGGCTATTTTTCACAATAGTTGCTGATGCTAGAATTGGGGATGATGGGTTGATATTAGGGGCTGATGTGGTGTTTGTGTGAGGGTGTAGGTATGGGGCTATGATTTTAGGGCTGGTGTGTGCGCGCTATGATGTCATGTGGCTGTGTAGGGTTGGTTGGTGAAATGTTTCAGCAGCTGCTGCTGGTTTTCTATAAGGGTGTGATGTGTGAGGGTGAGAGAGATGTAAGGGAAAGCAAGAAATTTGAAATGAGATGGAACATGACCCATCCTAGAGCCACCTCTCTCTCTCTCTTAAAGTTAGCACACACAAGCCATCAAATTCTCTCTCTCTACACAAGGTCAACCCTAACCCTAACCAATCCTTAACAAAGCTAAACCCTTAATTAACCCACTTAACTTAACAAAATGGTTCAAACCATCAAGCCCAATTAGACATGGTTAACCCTAGGCTACTATGACCAAAACATGAACAAGTGTGGCAAATGTTATGTCCACATTTTTGCACAAAAAACCAAAAATCCAATTAGCGATTTTTAATCGCGATTATCACCAAAATAGCATTTACGTAACCATAAAAGCTTAAAAATGACATATTTTCACAAAATATCCTATTTTCGAATTTCCCAAAATTTTCTCCGGAATTTTCACCATTTATCGGTATTTAATTATACCGACTATTAAAATATTCATTAAAAATTAATATTAAATTATGAAAATCCCCAAAAATAATATTTTATTTTTTTGAAATGTTACAGTCTTCCCCACTTAGAGAAATTCAGTCCCCGAATTTAAATTTAAATACCCTAATTCTAAAACATTTCAATAAAATGTCCAAATCAATAGGGCTCCGAAATCATCAATACATAAAAGGCATCATAGCGCAATACATGCGCATGAGTAACGAGCAGATAACTCGAAATCAAAACTCCGTCAAGTATCCTGCAATTATCGGAGTCAAGGTGAAAACACGAATGCCAAATCCAAGGCAAAACCGATATGCTAGAAATCGGAACTATACATGTAAATACCAAATCCGTACATGTAAATATCTGAAGAAAATGTATGCCAAATTCTTTAAAGATGTACAATGCGCATAGCACTGCACAGTGGCGGACGTCTCTATAAGAAAATAGCCATATACGTATATATCCTTTGTTTAATATGTACGATCCGCCGTTTTGAAATTAATTTAGAAGGGTTCCCTGTTATAAACGTTTCGTGTCATATCGGACACGTAGGTAAATACTGAGAATATAACTCGCTTTTGGAAATCCCTTTGAAATCTATCAGTGCATGCAAAATATATCGAGGCACTGTCATCTGACCAGTCCTGCTCAGTACGAAAACAAATCACATCAACACAAAAAATGTACTGCTCCATAAGAAATCGGTCCCAAAAGCGCATATGAAAACCCTGTGCGTCTGGTGCGCACGGAAATCAAAATCCATACATGTGCCAAGCAGGTGCACAGATACAACATCAAGGTGCAACGGTTGTGCACACAACATCGATCATAGGCAACGTGCGTGCCTGACAGCAAAATCAGGTGCATCTGACATGCACGAAAAATCCCGATTTAGTGCATCTGGTGTGCACCAAATCGCATCTCATAACCTGCGCCCAACATGCGCTAAAATCCAAATCCTGTGCATCTATCATGCACGAAATCATGAAATCCAACATCAAGCACCGAACACGCGCAAAATCCAATCAGGTGCATAAAGTGCACAAATAAATATCGAGCATCACCCTCGAAATCGAAATCCGGTGCATCCAAGTGCACAAAATACATGTCACTGCACTGCAAACATATATAACTATACAGAGTGCAGGAACCAAATCGTGTGCGTGCATACGCACAAAATCAACTCAAATGTCTAAACCCCATAAAATCACAAACATGTGAAACCAAGGCACGAAAACGATATCAAGTGCAACAACGGTGCAAAAATCGTAAGTACGCAATAAGTGCAACCATGGTGCATGAAAACAAGTATCATGAAACTCAATCATCAAAATCAAATCATGCGAATAAAACGCCCAACAATACAGAAATCAAGTATGGCGGAATAGTCCCGCTCAAGCGCGCCCTCCAAGAATTTCTGGCAACTGTCTTGGTTACTCCTAGCATGTCTCGTCGACGATCCTGAAATCTGGCCTGCTGGTGTGCGTAACATGACCACTCCTGGGTCCAAGTCTCCTCTTTGGATTACCAATCTCTCGATCCATCGGCTTATCGGCCCTGTCAGGTGTGCTAACGGGGATGATCCCGTTCTGGCACTTCTCTGGTCATCTCTCGGTCAATCATCGCGACCACTCGTAAGGCAACAAATCAGTGGCGTCGGCCTCTGGTTCTCTGAACGCACGGGACACATCTGATCCTGGGTGCAAATATCATTGCAGCAGTGTCCTGGAAGGAATCCTGCTCAAGGTCCCTTCCAAGTCTCCTCCTTGCCAACTGTCCAGAAGTCGCCGTCCTTTACTATATCTGCTTCTTGTTCCGGAATGGCTGCATACTCATCGCAACTCCTTCTGGAAGGTATATCCAGTACTATGTCTCAGCATGCGTATCGCCTCTCTGAAGTCGGCGGGGTGGAACGTCATCTTATCCATATCTGGTACGAACCTCGTGCTCCACTTTTCTCTAATGTCGACTGCTTCGGACTTGTTTCGTCATGGCTGCGTGAACTGAGCTCCAATGGCTATCCTCGTATCTGGAGTCTCCCAAGAAATGCATCTCACCACCTAGCATCCGAATTAAGTCGAGCCATCCGATCGAGTCGTCAAAACCTCAAAGCCCCCCAAGAGCTCAACATCTTAGGTATAGTATAATAGTATCGAGTACTTACCCCAGCATCGGTGGTCCAGCCGTAGAAGGGCAAACCCAAGCCTCACTAATGGCACCGCAGAACTGCCGCAAACCCTAATGTTCAAAGGCTTTCATACGGTCATTAAGTCGAGTTAGGGTTTCATTCTTCTAGAGGGACCATAGAATTGCCTGCATGTCTTTCCGAATACTTTAAACTTGGAATAATAGGTTTCTGACATTCGATCGTCTCTGTCGACTCTCAACGTCTCCGCGTGAAGTCGTCTCTAGCTGGAATCAATCCTTCTGATGACCTCGCATCGGGGTAGCGAACAAACCACACGTCCTAGTCATTCCTCCTCGGGGACTAGCGACCTTCTATCATCTCTTAGTACAACTTGTATCGCAATAGCTCCAACATCTGGGACGGTATCTCGTTGTCCGCAGCAAAAACTGGCTCGCTCGTCTGCACGCCGAACCGTGCTTCAATCATCATGAGTAGGCAATACACCAGCGGTCATCAAAATCTGGCTGGCCTCGATCAGTGGCTCAATCCTCTGGTACCAATCCGCACATCCGAGTAAATCTCATACAGCGATCCATCCAACGTTCGTGGCGCAAAAACATCATAAAAAGATACATCTCTACAATCGTGTGTCGCCAGAATCACGCCCTGGTCAGTCCTCGATCGTAACGAGCTCGCTCTGACCACAGCTCTTAGCCGTAGCTCTCCCTGCCCGTAATCATGGCAGCAAAACCATAAATGGTACCGATAAGGCTAGATCAGGAAGGAATATAATACTGAACAAGGAAATGTACATCCTAAGGCTTCTTAAGTGGAGTGGCGTGCCGTAAATATGCCGCGGAACATACCAACGGTACGTCACTCTACTTTAGTCACCTATTCCATCAACTAAGGGTCATCCTACGCTCCGAAGGTAAAACCTAACGCTCTGATACCAAATTTGTCACGTCCCGAAAGTTCGGACCATGACCGACACCTAGACTACGAACGTCTCGAGGCGTACGTATTCTAAGTAAGCCGAGCCCAGAAATCCAAACCAAGAAAGTAGTATAGAGTAGGAAGAACCATATCAAAACAACCAGCTAGCAACATAATATACAACGCCTAAAGGCGAGGATCACAACAGAAAGGAACTCCAATCAACAAGAAACCCAAAGAAATATAACACGCAACTCTAAGGTCGAAAGAATAAACATCATTGGTCTCTATCTCAAATAAGTACATGTTTGGTTGATGGAACTTCTAGATACAACTGAATATAATATACAATGTATAATGATGGGTATGATACAATAAACCCACCTACTAGCAAGTCACCCGAAAAGAACAGTGCCCGCAAAGCCGTAATGAAACCCGCACGGCAACACCTGCAAGAAACTGGGGCACAACGGGGGTGAGTTGCCAACTCGTGAGTAGAAAAAGATCTACGAACAGAAATCGCGTGTATGACGCAATCCTAGGTCATACGATCAATATATATAAACCTCAAATATATATAACCATCAATCTATAACAAGACTACGGTAAATATCTAACCCAAGTGTAAACCCATGTGCCTGTGTCAGTGCATCAGGTGGCAATATAACATATGGATAATGTATGAATGCATGAAACAGAATGCATGTGCTGAAGAAAACTGCTTTCATAATTTTGTGAGATTTCTGTATTTTTAAAATAATGTATCATAAATGAAATCTGCATAACAGTGCCTAGCATCGGCACAAAAGATAAATCCCAATATCTCGATATCTCTGTATCACAATCTCTGTACCTCAATATCTCAAATCTCAATGTCTCAATCATAAAAAAATCCAGGGCGCCGTCAGTCCAGATCGGCCCCTACCATCCATCTCATGACTACGACGGTATCCTCCGGATATCCGACGTGTTGGGTAAAATCACCGGTCGGTAGTGCTCCCCTGCCAGGCTAAACGCCATCTCCTGCGATCTTCTTGCCCCGGGGTATCACACCAGGCCCACCATGTACCCGCAATCGGTCTCATCCGCCTCCTCGATTCGGATTTCACATGTCGCTCTCAGCACCGAGAAAACACATGGTGGACGCACTAAAATATCATATCAAGGGTAACCGGTTTTTTAAAACATTTACATAATCTCTTTGAAATATCCACGGTTCCCAAATCCAGAAATATCATAGAAACAACATATCTCAACGCGCATAATCAGGAAACATGATGTATGTGACATATAAATGAAGTGCAAGTATAACAGTATATCATACAACATGGAATAATAGTATGCACATACATGGGTCATATCCTGATGCAATAATACTACTGTGTAGTGGCATGGCAATTACCGATGAAGATGTGTGTGAGCTGGCAAGTAAGTGTATGTGGAACATACGCATCATCGGTAATGGTGCTGGTGTCCTAACAGCATGATATCAATAATGGAATATGAATCACAAGAAGTATGCGATGCAGAGTAACAACAATAATATGCGGGAGCTGAATACTGAACATAATGATAGCTAAACAGCATCTAATGTCATAAGAGTCATATAGCTACACCATTATAAGGCTGAGCTAAGCTAACAGTAGGTAAGGGAAACCGCCTAACCTCTGAGTCGATACATATAAATATATATATATATAGTCGGTGATCCCGCCTCGATAATATCACATCCGATAACATATCTCTATAATCAGCTATTCTCAAATCAAGAGTGCGGATCAAACATCAATTTATAGCTCGTACGTAAATCCGCCGTACAGCATTCCCAAATCTGGGTACGGGTCAATATCACATTCGTCATATTATTCATCTGGTATTCTCTTTATCACCTGTCATAATCTGGGTACCGACCTATGTCTAGTACAAAGCTAACATCATCACTATAATTATGATCAGACTACTGATCGACAGTCTCGCATAAATCGATATCATCAGCACATATCATCTCAAGGAGTATACATCGCCCAAGGCGGCCTATCATAAATATCTTGCCATATCATATCATATCCTATCACGTATCATAATCACATGTCGATCATTTACATATTTATGTCACTATTCCTATGGCATCATTATCCCAAAATCCGCTAAAGCATCAAGACGTATCTCAATACAAATTTTATCTTATCACCGATATCATAATCTTGGATCAAATATCATCGACTCATCTCAATCCCAAGTATCATCCTCAAGTCTGTATGTGAACACCCAGTCCCATACCCATGTGAACACATATCTATATAGGATCCCATAACCACATATGAAATAAGGATGTTATGCAAGTATGTATGTGTGTATCTGTATGTGTAGTGCACCCACTACCTTAGGGTTTCGTAACCTTTCGCCAATATTCATCTTAACATTATCATTAATCCCAAATAACATATAGTAATTGTTGGTGTGTATACGCATCCGTATACATCACGACGAATTGCGGGGGTCCTATACGCCATCTACCCGACTTCTCCCCGTAGATATAAATCTACTCACCTGTCTTATGTGTGCCGGTGCCGATGTTGCCATTTGCATCTCCATCGCCTCGACGTCACGTGAGTACCTACAAGAATATCACATGCTAAAACTCATGAAAACCATATCGGAAGCCAAAATGGTGTGCGCTACGCTCATAGGTAAAAACATGTGGCCTTGCGTGCAAACACAGCCAATGCTCACTGGTCGTTGGCGTTCAAACGCCATCCGACAGAAATTAATCATCGAATATAAAAAATCCATGCTAAACAAGTCGTAAATCATACTCCAACTCATGAAAATCAACCCAGATTTTACCCTAACTGGAATCAGTCAAAACTAGACATACAGGGGGTCAAGTTTACATGAAATACGGCTGTGCACGCAAAACGATGGGGTTTCACCCTGGTCTGGCCGCAAATTGCGACCAGGGGGAATAAATTTGCGGCCGGAAAAATGAGGTGGGGCTAGGGTTTTGGGTGTTGGTTCCTATCTGCCTGCATATCCTACTGCCAAGTCAAAATTATTTTAGGAGGTCCGGGTTGATAGCAGTTTCCAGAAAGGCTAGAAAGTCGACAAAATTGCTAAAATACGCCAAGTCAAATAACTCTGGTATTAACTGGAAATATGGGGTAATCTTGGTTACAATGGTCTCAAATACACCTAATAAGGTTACCCTAGCAATCAAAACCATCACTTGGCCATATCTCACTCAAAATCACTAAAACTAGCACTAGATCACAATATAAACACTAACTTTCAGCTATATAACCAGAACTTGGCAAAATTGGAGTTGGGTTGTGGGATTATACCTCAAGGAATCTTAGATGAAGGAGAAGGGAAGAAGGAGAAGGAGGAGAAGGGTCTGCTGCTGCTGCTGAGCTGCTTCTAGAGCTCTTGTAGTTGTTGTTGCTGAAGCTGCTCAGGTTGCTGCTGCTGCTTGCAATCTTTTCTTTTTTTGTTTTTTGTTGTTGTAGTGGTTGTGGCTGAGTGCAGCAGCAGAAGTGTTGGGGGTAGGTGTGGTGGTATATGATGGTGTAGGGCTGTTTCAAATGAAGTTGTTGCTGCTGTGGCTGTTTTTCACAATAGTTGTTGATGCTAGAATTAGGGCTGATGGGTTGATATTGGGGGCTGATGTGGTGTTTGTGTGAGGGTGTAGGTATGGGGCTATGATGTTAGGGCTGGTGTGTGTGTGCTACGATGTCATGTGGCTGTGTAGGGTTGGTTGGTGAAATGTTTCAGCAGCTGCTGCTGGTTTTCTATAAGGGTGTGATGTGTGAGGGTGAGAGAGATGTGAGGGAAAGCTAGAAATTTGAAATGAGATGGAACATGACCCATCCTAGAGCCACCTCTCTCTATCTCTTAAAGTTAGCACACACAAGCCATCAAATTCTCTCTCTCTACACAAGGTCAACCCTAACCCTAACCAATCCTTAACAAAGCTAAACCCTTAATTAGCCCACTTAACTTAACCAAATGGTTCAAACCATCAAGCCCAATTAGACATGGTTAACGCTAGGCTACCATGACCAAAACATGAACAAGTGTGGCAAATGTTATGTGCACATTTTTGCACCAAAAGCCATGAATCCAATTAGCGATTTTTAATCGCGATTATCACCAAAATAGCATTTACCTAACCATAAAAGCTTAAAAATGACATATTTCCACAAAATATCCTATTTTCGAATTTCCCAAAATTTTCTCCGGAATTTTCACCATTTATCGGTATTTAATTATACCGACTATTAAAATATTCATTAAAAATTAATATTAAATTATGAAAATTCCCCAAAATAATATTTTATTTTTTTGAAATGTTACAATGTGATTAGGTGTACTATGGATAAATTAGGGTTTAGAAGTAAACTAGTATAGTTTTCTAGTTGCGAACCCTAAAATAGGTTTACACCCACACGCACACACATACTTATTTGTTATACTTATACCTGGATGATGTGGATGGAGGATGATATTTGGAGATGATTCGATGAGATTGGGCATAGTGCCATGAGATCGGTGATATGATTTGGTTCGTATTTGGGATACGACATTAGATTTTAGCGGGCCTTTAGGCGTGTTTTCATACACGCACATATATCCATATAGATGGTATCAGTTGTACTAGACGAGATCAGTACCCCAGATCATGAGATATGATGATAAGGATACCAGATAATTGATGAGATGAATGTGATATTGACCCGTACCCAGATTTGGGATGTCGTACGATGATTTACCGTACGAGCTTTATTTGATGATAGATCCGCACTCATGACTCGAGGATGTCACATGATATTGTATCGTACGCGGTACCTTTGAGGCGGGATCACCGACTATTTTATATATATATATATATATATATATATATATATATATATATATATATATATCGACTCAGATTTAGGTGGTTTCCATACCCCTCCCGATTAGCTTGTTAGTTAGATCTATAGTGTGCATAGTAGATGTTAGACTAGACCCGCGTCATACCTATTTCAAAAACTAATGAATCGGGAGTATTTTAAAGACAGGCAATGGAATTCTACTGATATTTTCAAAAGACGCATCTTTTCTTAAAAACACCGTAGCCCTTATTTTCCTAAAAAAACCCGATTCGTCTTCTTTCAAATGGCAAAACAGTATGACATAGATACATTGATGTAGATTTTGCACTGTTGTGGTTATTATTCATTTGCCGCATATTCTTGCTATTCGCATCGCATTGCATGTTTAAATATATTTATTGTACACTCATACTTGTGCACATACCTATTGTACACTCATACTTGTGCGCATACATATTGTACACTCATACTTGTGTATTTATATATTGTACACTCATACTTGTATACATACCTATTGTACACTCATACTTGTGTACTGATTGGTGTGAAAATTGTTTTTAGTGTAACCGCAATCAATAACGGTGTCGCGTGTAGCTAGACCGAGATGAGTACGGGTCGTCATCTGGGAAACGTTGAACCTTTTATTCTTACTTTAGATGTGTTGAAAAAGAGAGGAGGGATAAAGAATATTGTAGAATGGTTTCTAGATCTACGTTAAGCACTAATGCAAAATATAGATCTAGATTATTTATGGATGTAGTTAATATAATAAGAGGGCTTGTAGGGTTCGTTAGGATTTAGTAGTTATGGATGATTAATTAAAAGTTACCATTTTTATCCTTTAATAGATTTAAAACTAGAACGACGGTGATGCATGTAGATTAGGGTTTCTGGAGGGAAAAGGAATCCCACTCTTAACCCTTATCTCGACACGGAACTCCATTCATATCTAGCCTTTACCAAAACAATCATTAATTTAATCTCTAATCGCGGTCGGAACTAACAAAGAATTGTTAGCGCGCCCGATTAGGATGTTAATGATTCTTTTGATAAAGTTCATAAACTTTATAGGACTTAAAAAGGGTTTAGGGATGTTCATCATCCATTAGCCTACCCTAATCCTACGAACCCTAACAAGCGTAGAATTACTCGCGCATGTTGGGAAAAGAAGATGAAAAGACAGAGAGGGAAAACATAATGTAAAATGCAAAAGAATTAAATAAAATAACTACCTTTATTAATCAACTTGAACAATCTATACTTTATTCCTTAGAAAATGATTACAAAAACTTGGTTTGCTTCTCGAACTCTTCCGAAGGAGGTAGATGAACAGTTGATGATCAGCCTGGATGCGTGAGCCGTCTTGGACTTCGTGATCTCTTCGGCTTGATGATTTTTCCAAGAGGCTCTCGGTCCATATTTATAGTCCTCAAAGAAGAAAAACTAGCTACCATATATGGTGACTTCCTAATATGGTGACTTTCCATGCCTGGATTCTGAGTCCCTGTCAGTATTGATTTTATGATTTTGGCAGATTTTTGATCCTGACATCTTGAACATCTTGATTTCTTGACCTGAGCTAAATCTTGCACAATATCTCTATGAATAATGTTAGTTTATTTATTAAATTAGAGAGAGTATCTTAATCACTATATGTGGTAATAAATCTTTAAGAAACTAGATTAAGAATATTTGATATGCTATGCATCTTTTAGTTACTAAAATATTATGCATATATTTTGAAATATTATTCTAACCATTTGTATGATATTATATCTTTTAAGAATTGTGATTAGAATATTTGATATGATATGCATATTTTCAATTACCAAAATATTATATAAATATAAAATGCCAATATTTTCCTTCATAATATTAATTATAATATATAAACATATGGTAAATAGTATTTTGCAGATAAATCCAAATATGTTTAATACTTATAATAAATACCTTTTATTATTTAAGAAATGTAAGGAAAATACATATACCAAAGTGCAATATTTTTCAACTGAACAAATACCCCCAAACTTAATTTTGATCGTCCCGAGCAAACTAGTTATTCAAGAGAAAGAGAAAGAGAAAAAGAAAAACCTAAATAGCACACTTTCGTAAGCAAACACGATTGCACTGAGCACGTGCAACAAGCCGTTAAACCTCTACGTGTCCCTAGTAGGAGGAGTGTTGTCTCCTGAGGGGTTTTAGCGGATTACACCCACAAAATCCTATAATAAAAGAGAGATAGTGAAATTTACATATAAAGATAAGAACCATAAAAGAAAGACTTTGAAAATAAGAGTTTCCAACTATACTAGCTTTTCAGTTGTCATGAGCCCTATCTTAATAGTCAAGAAAAATGTTAGAAATCACATCATCCCTCAATAAAACATCGTCTTTATTCTTCGTTCCTACCTTTCATCCAAATATCGATCATATACCCCTACGTATGTGAAATGGACATCCCTACACTTGAAGAATTCAATTCAAGCTATCATACTCTTGTCCATCTACCTCAGTACTTTTTAACTTGATGAATATTTAGATTTGCTCACACATTTTTATGCGACCGTTAATACTTCTTGAGGTACTAACCGACCGATTACTCTTGTGCTTGCTGATTAGGTGATAGTATTTTCCTCGTCTTGCACCACCTAAGGCTTAGCAGTGACTCCCAAACCAGTTGGTCTAAGGCACTAGGTGATGAAGCACCCTCGCTATATTTTTTTATTGCTGCCTTGGCGATAACAAAACCAGTGTTCATTTTTCTTTTCACCATTTTTATATTTTCTTCATTTTTTTTCATTTCCTTCATACTTTGGCTTTTAGACAAGAGCATTTCAAGGTATCCTCTACTATCCCGAGTTTCAAGACGTGTGTAAGTGCAAATAGTAGGGTATCAACATTCAAATGTTTGGCTTCGAGAATAGAAACTATTTTTCAGACTTATTTTTATCCTCAGATTAGTGACTTCCTTCATCTTACTAACCCTTGGGACAACAGCTCATAACTACTTATTACTAGTTCGCTTAAGAAAACTTCTAATTTTCTTGGTTTTCTTAAACTATTCCTATCTTTTGGATATAATTTTTCACTTTCTACTCTTTTGTTATAAAAGAAAATTTTCCAAAAATTTTTGAAAATGTTGTGCTTATGCAAAGTATGATGCAAATTGATGTGTAAATAACCACAAACCTCCCCCAAACCTGTTTACAGCAGTGTCCTCACTGATGTCATCCGTTAAGCTCAAAACCTGTAGACTTGGGAGGAAATTATTAATGGGGGCAAGAATATATGAAAGTGAAAATCATCCCCCAAACTTATTTTTGGCTTACAATTTTGTAAAAATCATTTTCTTTTAAGAGCCAAAATATACAACCACCCCCCCAAAACTTGAGTTAAACAATTGTAATCTTTTAAAATCACATGAGAGGGTCAAGGATATTGGTCAATGCCAAGCTTTACAAAGACCGAAGGTCAACACCAACCATTCAAAAAATTTATCAATGAAACACCAAGGTTGGTGGAAGAACATGTCACCTTTCGACGTGAAGAAGTGGGGAGGTGATAAGAGGTGTAATGGAAAAGGATTGCGTCTCAATTTGGAGAGACGACACAGTGATAGTGATGATGGATTACTCGCATTATCATGATTGTCCAGAAGAAGGGGTGGAGGTTCAATTTCTTTATCTTGGAGTTGATTCATCTCAACACCCATTCTTTTAAAAATGCGAGTTCATCAGCGAAAATTTCCTCAAAGCTTTCATCGATACCCCGAAGAATAATGTCATCAGAAAAAATGGGGTGATCGTCAGACTCTAGAAAAAGTTTCTCATCAGCGTTAGATGTTGACCCGGACAACTCGGTGGAAGAGTCCGTGTGTATAATACATGGTTGGGTCAAACAACAACATATGAAAAGAGTCAGTATCATGAGGTTGATCAAATTCGCTGCTGTCGACATCCATTAATTCGACAGAACACACATGAGCATAGGGTTCCGAGAGTTCACTTCCCAACTTGTAAATGTTAAGCTCAATTGACTTCTTTCCAAAGGATAGGGTCATAGAGTCGTTTCTACAATTGATTACTGCGTTGGAAGTGGCCAAAAAGGGTCGACCGAGTATCACCAGGATTTGATTGCATGGGTTTGCCACAGGTTGTGTATCTATAACGATAAAGTCCACAGGGAACATGAATTCCCCGACTTTGATTAACACATCCTCTAGCTCACCCCTAGGTTGGGTGATAGATCGATCGGCCATCTGAAGAGTGCAATGCGCAGGTTTTAACTCTCCGATCCCTAATTGCTCATAAACAGAATACGGAAGCAAGTTAACACTAGTACCTAAATCGAGTAGAGCACGATTGATATTTTTACCCCCAATAGAAATTGAAATTGTAGGACTTCCGGGGTCCTTTCGTTTCTTAGGTAGTTGTTGTGTAAAAGCAGTGCTCACATTACTCGCAAGGAAAACCTTTTTTAGGTACTTGAACTTTTCTCTTCCTAGTGCACAAGTCCTTTAGGATTTTCGCATATGACGGAACTTGTTGAATAGAATCTAGGAGAGGAATGTTTATGTTAACTTGCTTAAACATTTCCACAATCTTCTCCATTTGCGGGTTAGGTCTGTTGGCCCTTAATATGTTTGGAAATGGAGCTCGATCAATAAGTTTTGGGTCCAACGTTTGTGGAGAAGACTGTGGGGACGGATTCGATCCCAAAATTGGAGTGGGAATCGACTTAGATAGATTTGGTGAAATGTTCGAGTCTTGGGGAAAACGGAGAATAGGCTCGGATGAAGGTGGGAGACTAGACGAATTATGGGAAGAAGAAGAAGAAGCTGGGGTATCAATGGTGTCACTAACATCAAATTGCTCACCCACTCGGTTATTCAGCACTCTCCCCGATCTCAACGTAGTAATGGCGTTCACATTATGATTTTGTGAATGGCCAGGATTCGGTAGGGGTTAAGATGGGAGTTTCTGTTAGTTATATGTATGCCCTAGAGGCCATTGCTGTACATACGATGTATATTGTAGTGGATGCTAGGACATATATAGGGAGGACTTTCTTGCTCGACATGATAGTATGCTATCTGGTTGTACTTTATCTTAACATGTACTTTGATTGTCTCTATATTACATGTTGATAAAGCCCTTAGGATGTGTACTCGACTACTGGGACTATGATGAGATCATACTAGTGGGGCCACGGTAGTCGACGAGTACATCCTATAACTGTTCCTAGTCGAGGGTGTATCGAGACAGGGCATCGATGCACCAGAGTAGACTAGCGTATACGCATCTTGACCCATATGATGGGCGATGGATGATCCCATATCCATCGGTGTTTGACATCAAGGATGGTGTACGGGTGCTCAGTAGAGACTGGGTACACTGGACGGACTCGCCGAGAACTCCCAGATGGTATTATACCATACGTCAGATGGCAGTTCTCCGGTGACACTGGTACAGAGTAGTCTGTTGACCCGAGATCGTCATAGAGTCTTGTGTGATTCCCACTGTGCTTTGATTTCCATCATACCACGTCCAAGAGGGCGTGCAAAAAGGTGGCTTTTGGGTACAGTCCCGAATCACATGGAGGCAATGAGCAATAGGAGGGGATTCGTCTCTCCCGGTATAGGGAGTTGATGTTGTGCTGTGTTCGATTGGCTATAACCGGAAATCCCTGGCCAGAGTTGCTGAGATTTACTGGTAAGTGTTATCAGTAGTTTCTCGAACTGTTATAGACCTCATATCGACACGACTTATCGAGCTACTGGGGTCTGACGTTTACCACCCCTAGGCGAGATATGCGACATATCAGACGACGAGACCGGACTGTACGGGAGTGTTACTGTTTGGATCCACAGGAGAATGTACAGGCTTGCTTGTTGATCTTCTGAGCGCTCAATACCTGGGTAGCTGTTACGTTTAGCTGACCGCTTGCAGCTTGTGGGTGTTTGATATGATCATCACCTACTGCCGGCGTATTGACGATTCTTTAGAGTCCTACTCAGAGGTTTCTTGACTCAGGCAAAACGGAGTAGGAGCACATATGTGATATGTACGGGACCGAGGATAATGCGGTATGTGATATCGTATTGTATTCTCGCGATATTTGATATCAGCCGGGTCATCGGATCAAGTGTTGATTCGATGAATCGGTAAGGATAAATATTAGCCGGTTATATGCGATATAGCCGGATTGTCGGATCAAGTGTTGATTCGATAATTTAATGTATAATAATATATGTGATATATTAAATTGCATTAACTAATATTTGCTCACTAAAAGATTCTTTTTCTCACTCGGGTAATACATTGATATATATGCGATATATGTTAATTGTATTATTTTATTTTGTTACGGTAAATATTATATATGTGATATATAATATTGTAACATGATATGATAACTAATGCAACTCGTTTAGTGGAGTTTAAACTTGATTAGGGTTCGGATTAGGGTTAATCTTTCTAGAAGTTTCTAGAAGGATTTGTTTTGTTTTGTGAAAGATATTTGTTCATGACTCATGCTTTAACTTTACCCAAAACCCTAACCCTAGTCAATTCTCTACAATGGTTAAGTGAACCATGGTTGCATTATTCTTCATATTAATCCTTTCTTATTCATCACAAAAGAAAAAGGAACACTATTCTTCTTCTTCCTCCATTTTCTTTCATGGAAAAACCTTTCTTGATTTTTCCAAGTGATGAATAATAGTAAGAAAATGATAAATAAATAGAGCAAAATTCCTACTTCATCATCCTCATCTTCCCTTGCCATTTAGATGAGGGTGTTCACATCATTTCATGAGTGTTAGCTTGTGTTAAAGAAACTTCGAGGTAGATCATCGTAGTATCGAAGATCGGAAGCAAAGGTTGCGTCATTCTCTTCGTGGAACCTCTCGAGAGCCCGGAACCCGATGATCGCAGCGAAGGGACCACAACACGGAGCATATGAAGTGAAGGACCGGATCTACAAAGGTTGTAATCCCTCTCACTTAGTGTTAAGTTGTTAACATACAAGTTATCGCCTAATCTCTAGTTTAAAGTTCCGTATTCGGGTTGTTCGGCACGGCTAAATTTTTATTCGGGCATGGTCGATGCCTCGTAGACCCTTGTGCGCATGCCTAGCAACCCTACAGTGGTATCAGAGCCAAGCTAGAGCTTTAGGCGAAGTCTAGACGAAGTTTAAAGTCCGATCGAACCCGGAAAACCCGAAACCCAAAACTCCAAAATGCTCTCTGGAAATTTTCTGAAAATTTGGATTTTTGTCAATTAAAAGTTTCTAAAAAATTCGGCAGGGTCTAATTAGAATTACTGTGAAATTCGAGGGGGTAATTCGTCAAAAGTGCGGCGGAACAGCGGCAGAAGCCTGGCTTCTGCGGCTGTTCCGCGGCCACTTGATGACGTCACCCCTCCTATTTGGCACAGTAATTCCAATTACACAGTGCTGAGTTCTCTGGAATGTTTTAATTTTTATTCTACAGTTGAATTTTCTGGAGTTGTTTTGGGGATTCGATGTTTCGATCGGAGTATTAGATTTTGTCTATGTGGCTTTCCGGATATCTTATAGAAACTGTTAAAAAGTTCGAACGGATATCAATAACTCACTTTTTCCCCTGTCGGAAAATTTTTCAAAAGTTGGATTTTTCCTCGTGTTTAAGAACATTCTAAGTCGTGCAAGTAACTCGGTGGACCCTCTAGAAGACAACAAACCTTAACTCGATTATGTGACCGTCTTGAACTGCCCTTTGAACCTTAGGGTTTGGGGCAGTACGGCGTGCCACATGTGAGGCGTTGGCTTGACCCTTCTACGGCTGGACCATTGGTACTGTGGCATGTAATGGATGTTTTTAAACTGTTTTCAAGTGTTGAAATATATTGGGGAACTCTTGGGTGCTTGATGATTCGATCGGAAAGTTTAACTTTTTCTATTTATCTGGAATGTGATACAATAATTGGAATCCACAAATAGTTATGAGATAACTGATTTGAAATTATAAACATAGTAGTTTAGTCTCAGTTGATCGGTTGCTACGGAATTTTGATGTGATCAAAAGTCCGTCGCAATCACGTAGCGTACGCGGATACTCGCCGGGTAAACTTAATAGACAGCCTCACTCCATAGCCCCGACCAAGTGACTGTAGGAGAACCCCGTCGCCGAAAGCATCCGTTCGGGTGCTCCCGGTAGCGGTGTTCTGCCTTGGTGCACTTCGTCGACGGTATCGGGGGTGCGGCCGTCTACTAAAGTTTGCGACGAGCATTCGATCAGGACGTCGGGAATCTTGTTGAATTGCCCGACTTGATATTGAAAAGAGTTTTCGATAATGAGACTAAAATGCGGGGTTTATAATTGTTAGGCATGCGATGTCTAAGGAATTCATTTGGTTAGGCATGCGATGTCTAAGGAAGTTGCGGATTCCAACTGTTGTAGTTTTACACTTTCTTTTCTGTGACCGTAAGCGTAGTATGTGGTGTATCGCTGACTTCGTTGCTATACATCAACGACAATTAGGATACGCATACTTGCTTACGTTGATGATATGAGATATTATGTGTTGCTGTGATATGTTATATTGGATCGTCGCTTTTGAATAGCCGGGGGTTTTATGTGAGATGAGAGTTTTTCTTTTTCATTCATGTAAAATTCATTTGTATGTAATATTCTTTTATTGGGGCACTTCCAGGTAGCGGAAGATGTCACCGTTGTATATTATTTACTTTTCCGCATTAGGTAGACCCAAGGTGGGGAGCACGAGTAACCGGGTTCTAGGGTCCAGTGGGAGACCATCTCGAGGAGTCGAGACCGAGTCTCCTAACCCTAGAATTGGCGGTGTTACTTGCCGCTCTCGTAGGGGTCTAGGGATGTGGGTTTGGCTATTCATCGCGACCGTGGAATCCGTGTTTTATACAGGCTCGTATTGAAAACACGGACGTCCTAGTATATCCAATATTTCATATATGTTCTTCTGCTGCAATGTTCTGTGATGAGATCATATTACTGCCTGAGACGAATGTTTATATATTATATATATGAGATATATGTTATATTGCAGATTTCGTTTCAAAAAGAGATGCTTGTGAAGCATAATTAAAATGGGACTTCATTAATGAGATTAATGAAATAAAAGAAACCTAAGATGTTGTAGAAACTTGTTTATAAAAACTGGTAGCTCTAGTTATTGCTTTGCATAGCGGTGTTCCTTGTAGAACATCCAGCACCTTATTCGTTAAGGAAAGGACCGAGATCCCTTCACCGGGAGTGACTCCTTTAGCAATAACTGGCAGATGCTACAAACTCGGTCTGTCTTTTGATTGCTTCTATAGTTCTTGCTTTGCACAGCGGTATATATGATATATCCTGCACCTTATTCGATGAGGAAAGGGCCGACGATCCCTTCACCGGGAGTGACCCCTTTAGCAAAACTAGAAAAGCCTCAAAAGCATTCCATTTAAAATCACTCGATTCTACAACGATATCAAGTTCATTACGCAAAGGGTTTTCTGAAAAACCCGTCGTAGCCCTCCGTCATTTCAGATAAGTACTGGTTAGTATTCGTGCTACGTTTGTTGACCTTAGTCAAGGCGTAGTGTGCGGTAGCTGATTAGTGCTTATCTGTATAAGCATATGATGCGATTGAGTTAGGGTAGTCGTGCGACTTTGTTGACCTTAGCCAAGGGTCGTGCGGGTGGGTTTAATTCAATCGGGAAATGACGGGTTGAACTTGGCTAGCACTTATGATTTGTTGACCTTAGCCAAGGTCATAAGCTGCTAGGGGAAAAATATTATTGGGAATTTCAAGTGTTGAAATTTGCAATGAGATTGCATACCTTCTATGAGATAGTTGGATCCCAATACCCGCTGTGAGTAAGAGTTACTCCTGGGAGAGTTTTACACATTACAATTAGCCAATCAAGTAGGTGTCTAGAAAGGTGTTAACGGGGTTACGCCTCTGGGAAAACGAGGTTTACTGTAATTAGGTTCGTGCGAAAGCACGGGGGACCTCCCTCAAAGTACCGACACTGGCCTGGCTGAAAGATTGGCGAACTTGTAGCGTGTAATTAATCCCGGCTAGTCTTTCCTTTTAGGGTTTGAAGGAAGATTTGATTAAAACAGTGGGAGACATCCTGATTAGATATATTAGATAACCAATCTAATCTTGCAAGAGCATACGCTGAGTGTTTTCTTCTCTCTCTCTCCAGATAGCGACCATATCACGCCTTAATCAAGATAATAAAACGGATATATTGACCGAACCCGCTTGTTATACTGAGCTGGGGAACGTTGATCCCGCTCCAACTTATAATTGTTATAAGACAGAGCAGGAAATTGGGGAATACCAGATTTCCCGTGCCGCCCAAACAAAGAAAGTGCATGTTGATGCATCATCTTCGGGTGTGTTCAATACACATAACTGTTTTCTCAGTGTCCTTTACGTCCTGGGTATGTGATACCGGATCAGGATCCCGCATATGTAATCTGTTACATGGGCTACAGATAGGTAGAGAACTGAGAACGGGTGATAAGTTTCATGAGACAGAAAACGGTGCAAGTGTTGTAGCCAAGTCTGTTGGTCACTATCACCCTGTATTACCAGAATACATTGATTCTGAACGAATGTTATTAGATACCGAACCTGATATACAAAATCATATCAGTCTCTTTATTAGTAAAGAAAGGATATAATTTTGTATTGTTGGATAATGTTTTGAACATTTCCTATATCAAGAGTTGATCGGTTCAGGCACGTTATCTAAAAGCATTGATGTTCTAAATCAAACTACAGTTCTTAGTATACGAAACACACACAAGAAGAAGAGTTCAGAAATGAACGAATCCTTCTTGAGGTATTGTAGACTAGGTCATATCAATGCGACCCGACTGGCTGAAGTTATATTTAGATGCATATTTAAATCTGTTTGAATTTACATCTTGTGAAACTTGCCAATCATGTCACAAAGATAAGATGACCACAGCTCTGTTTATTGGAAACAGAGAAAGAGTTAGTAAACTTTTGGGATTGATACATGCTGATGTATGAAAGTCCCCTGTCTACACATACCAGGATTGGTTCTTTATACTTCATTACGTTCTCTGATGATCTTTCGAGATTCAGACCTATGTTCCTGTTGAAACACAAGTCCGAACCTTTTGAGATATTCACAGAATATAAGTTAGAAGTAGAGAACCAAAATACGGGTAAAAGTATTATGTCCTTTGATGAGATCAAGGAGGAGAATACTTGAGCACGGAATTCCTGGACTATTCTAAAGGAGAATGAGATTCTCTCTCAGCATTACTCCTCCTATACACCATAGCACGATTGTATATCGGGACGGAGCAATAACACCCTATGTGATATGGTGTGCTCTATGATGAGTACTACTGAGTTTCCTATTTCCTTTAGGGAGTTATGCACTTGTGAAGCTGCATACCTATTGAATGTGGATTCAATAGTTACCAACGAACCTCAGCCTCTCCGCCGATCTAGTAGGTTTCCTCACCCACCTGAGAGATACTTTGGTTTCTCTATGACAGTGGGAGCGAGGATTGCATCATGAGATGATGACCCAACTAGTTTCGGGCTGGCCATCAGGAGTGCGACTCTGTAAGAATGGCTGGATGCTTATCGATTTGAGATGGAATCCTTATACACCATAAAAGTATGGACTTTGGTTGCTTTATCTGAAGGGTTAAATTCCCATCAGGAGCAAGTATATCTTGAGAAGATTACTTGGTGTACATGGAAAAGTTGAGATTTTCAAAGCTAGACTTATTAAAGGTTTGCATTATAGACCAGGTATGGATTATGTTGAAACCTTTTCTAAGGGTCTATGCTTAAGTCCATCCAGATCCTACTTGCCACGGCTACATACCATGACTACGATATCTGGTGGTTGGGTGTCATGACTGCTTTTCTAAATGATGATTTAGAAGATAGCGTCTATAAGTACACAGCCAGAGGGCTTCGTAGTCAGTGGGAGCAGCGGAAACGTGTGCAAGATGTTTTATATGATAAAGCAGGCATCGCGGAGTTGGAACATCTGTTTTGATGTGGTAGTCAAAGAGTTTGACTTCATCAAAATGGTAGATGAACCTTGTATATACGAAAAGGTAGTAGAGAGTATGGGTGTGATCCTCGTAGAGTACGTGGATGACATACTCTTGATAGGGAAGGAGTTTCCTATGCTACGCTCGGTCAATCTCCGCTTATCACAAAGATTCTCCATATAGGATCAAAGTGATACCTCCTAAATCCTGGTTTTTGGATCTATGAGATAGATCTAATTGGATGTTAGGATACTCACTAGTTGTAGTGAGATGGTATCAATCGATCCTGAGAAGAATCACTGGAAAGGTTCCAGGGTGATAAGAACGACTGAATGTCAGTCGCAGGCATTGTCTTTACCCTCAGTGGAGGGGCGGTATGTTGAAAGAGTTCCAAGCTAGATACCGTGACATACTAGACGATTAAAGGCAAGATGCATCGTTACCAAGGATACTACCAAAGAGGAAGTCTGGATATATATAAGTTCATAAGATGAACTTCGTTCCTACCATTGTGTGACAATGGAGTTGTGGCTTATGCCAAGGAACTACCGTCCCATCAGAAATCCAGATATAATTCTTAGGCAGTATCACCTGATCATGGAGATGGTTGATCTCCAGGGAGATCGATGTTAGGAGAGTAGACACAAAGGACAACAGCGCGGATCCACTCACAAAGGCCTTTTTCCAAGTAGAGACTTTTACGGGATGGTTGAGTATGAGATATTTCAACCGCAGCTAATTGTTGGGTATGCGATACCATAACAGATGGCCCTAGTGCAAGTGGGAGATTGTTAGTTATATGTATGCCCTAGAGGCCATTGCTGTACATACGATGTATATTGTAGTGGATGCTAGGACATATATAGGGAGGACTTTCTTGCTCGACATGATAGTATGCTATCTGGTTGTACTTTATCTTAACATGTACTCTGATTGTCTCTATGTTACATGTTGATAAAGCCCTTAGTATATGTACTCGACTACTGGGACTATAATGAGATCATACCAGTGGGGCCACGGTAGTCGACGAGTACATCCTATAACTGTTCCTAGTCGAGGGTGTATCGAGACAGGGCATCGATGCACCAGAGTAGACTAGCGTATACGCATCTTGACCCATATGATGGGCGATGGATGATCCCATATCCATCGGTGTTTGACATCAAGGATGGTGTACGGGTGCTCAGTAGAGACTGGGTACACTGGACGAACTCGCCGAGAACTCCCAGATGGTATTATACCATACGTCAGATGGCAGTTCTCCGGTGACACTGGTACAGAGTAGTCTGTTGACCCGAGATCGTCATAGAGTCTTGTGTGATTCCCACTGTGCTTTGATTTCCATCATACCACATCCAAGAGGGCGTGCAAAAAGGTAGCTTTTGGGTACAGTCCCGAATCACATGGAGGCAATGAGCGATAGGAGGGGATTCGTCTCTCCCGGTATAGGGAGTTGATGTTGTGCTGTGTTCGATTGGCTATAACCGGAAATCCCTGGCCAGGGTTGCTGAGATTTACTGGTAAGTGTTATCAGTAGTTTCTCGAACTGTTATAGACCTCATATCGACACGACTTATCGAGCTACTGGGGTCTGACGTTTACCACCCCTAGGCGAGATATGCGACATATCAGACGACGAGACCGGACTGTACGGGAGTGTTACTGTTTGGATCCACAGGAGAATGTACAGGCTTGCTTGTTGATCTTCTGAGCGCTCAATACCTGGGTAGCTGTTACGTTTAGCTGACCGCTTGCAGCTTGTGGGTGTTTGATATGATCATCACCTACTGCCGGCGTATTGACGATTCTTTAGAGTCCTACACAGAGGTTTCTTGACTCAGGCAAAACGGAGTAGGAGCACATATGTGATATGTGCGGGACCGAGGATAATGCGGTATGTGATATCGTATTGTATTCTCGCGATATTTGATATCAGCCGGGTCATCGGATCAAGTGTTGATTCGATGAATCGGTACGGATAAATATTAGCCGGTTATATGCGATATAGCCGGATTGTCGGATCAAGTGTTGATTCGATAATTTAATGTATAATAATATATGTGATATATTAAATTGCATTAACTAATATTTGCTCACTAAAAGATTCTTTTTCTCACTCGGGTAATACATTGATATATATGCGATATATGTTAATTGTATTATTTTATTTTGTTACGGTAAATATTATATATGTGATATATAATATTGTAACATGATATGATAACTAATGCAACTCGTTTAGTGGAGTTTAAACTTGATTAGGGTTCGGATTAGGGTTAATCTTTCTAGAAGTTTCTAGAAGGATTTGTTTTGTTTTGTGAAAGATATTTGTTCATGACTCATGCTTTAACTTTACCCAAAACCCTAACCCTAGTCAATTCTCTACAATGGTTAAGTGAACCATGGTTGCATTATTCTTCATATTAATCCTTTCTTATTCATCACAAAAGAAAAAGGAACACTATTCTTCTTCTTCCTCCATTTTCTTTCATGGAAAAACCTTTCTTGATTTTTCCAAGTGATGAATAATAGTGAGAAAATGATAAATAAATAGAGCAAAATTCCTACTTCATCATCCTCATCTTCCCTTGCCATTTAGATGAGGGTGTTCACATCATTTCATGAGTGTTAGCTTGTGTTAAAGAAACTTCGAGGTAGATCATCGTAGTATCGAAGATCGGAAGCAAAGGTTGCGTCATTCTCTTCGTGGAACCTCTCGAGAGCCCGGAACCCGATGATCGCAGCGAAGGGACCACAACACGGAGCATATGAAGTGAAGGACCGGATCTACAAAGATTGTAATCCCTCTCACTTAGTGTTAAGTTGTTAACATACAAGTTATCGCCTAATCTCTAGTTTAAAGTTCCGTATTCGGGTTGTTCGGCACGGCTAAATTTTTATTCGGGCATGGTCGATGCCTCGTAGACCCTTGTGCGCGTGCCTAGCAACCCTACAGTTTCCCTTTCTCTCTCGCACTCATTGCGGCATTTAACTGTGCGAGTTGGTTTTCTATTAATTTAATACTCTCACCATGAGAGGTGGAGTCTTTCTTTATGGTATCAATAGAAGACTTCATCTCAGCCGACAATTGCATGGAATGTTTCATGAACAAATCCAAAGTTTGTACAAGTGAAGAGTTATCGGTACCGGCCACTTGTGGTGTAGAAGTGTTGGCCGGATTTTGGAAATTTTGTGACTGAAAGGGGGGCTGATTCTGTGGTTGTGGTTATTGTGGAGGAGGTCTTTGATAATTGCTTTGTTGGTTTTGATTCCAAGCAAAGTTAGGATGATTCCTCCATCCTTGATTGTACGTGGAAGAATAAGGGTCTTTTCTAGGTCGCTGCTGAAAAGCAACATTAGTTTGAAACGATGCATTCATAGGGCATTCTTCCGTTAAGTGTGAAGGATCCGAACAGCAACCACAGACGGTCTTAGGAAGCGTGACCTGATTTAGGGAGAATGATGAGAGTTTGTTCTCAATAGCAAAGAGTTTCTTCTGCATCGCTGCCATTTCGGCTTTTACTGCGATAGAAACATCGAGCTGGTGAATACCTCCCCTAGATGAAGGTGGTCTTACGCTTTCCCACTGCAAAGTGTGTTCAACAAGGTCTTCCAGATATTTCCAGGCTTCACCGTCGTCTTTAGACATGAAATTGCATTGACACATTGTTTCAAGCATCTGCTTTGTCGCTGGATTAATGCCCTCATATATTATGCGACATAAATCCCATCTTTGTATTCCATGATGAGGACATTGGACAAGCAGATCCTTGAAACGTTCAAAGCTCTTCCAAAATGGTTCATTGGGAAGCTGGGTAAACTTGTTGATCTCGCTCCTAACACGGGCGGTCTTATGGTTTGGATAAAACTTCTTAAGAAATACTATTACGAATTCATCCTAATTAGTGATAGAGTGTGCGGCAGTATTATAAAGCCATTTTTCTGCCAAGTCGCACAGTGTGAATGGGAGAAGACGCAAGCGCATAGCATCGACAGTCAACTGTGAAGTACCCATCATTGCGCATATGTTTTTGAATTTGGTGATGAAAACGTACGCGTCTTCCGACTCAAGCCCGTGAAATTTGGGCAGCAGATTGATGTAGTGAGGTTTAATTTCGAAATTATCCCCGTTAGCTGGTGGAAGGGATAGACAAGTGGGAAGAGGACCACGGATAGGATAGCATCTCTCTTGGAGAGAGATGCGCGGTGGATTCTACGCACCTACGGGCGGTGGCAGCGTGGTGTTATACTCTGATGGAGTGCCGTCCATCTCAGTCTACAGAAAATAGATTTTATTGGATTTGAGAAGAGAGAGAAGGAGTTGAGAAAGATACCAGAGAAGTGTGAACCCTAGATCCCCCAATTGCACCACTCTTCCGCCGCAGATGCCCTCTTTTGCCGCGGTTCCGCCACAGGAGAGAAGGATCTGTTGATGAAATTTTTTCTGTGCCCTTCTGTGCTCCTCTGGATCTCTAAGAATGTCTCTGTCTTCTGTTTTCCTTAATTCTGTGACTCCAGATCTCCTTGCAAAATTCACGCACAAATCGTTAAATATGCAATTTGCAGTTTTGTTTTAATTATGATATGTATCAAGTAAGAATTCAACATAAATAGTAAGAATAAAAAAAATTACGCACGTATCCCCGGCAACGGCGCCATTTAATTGGTGTGAAAATTGTTTATAGTGTAACCGCAATCAATAACGGTGTCGCGTGTAGCTAGACCGAGATGAGTACGGGTCGTCCTCTGGAAAACGTTGAACCTTTTATTCTTACTTTAGATGTGTTGAAAAAGAGAGGAGGGATAAAGAATATTGTAGAATGGTTTCTAGATCTACGTTAAGCACTAATGCAAAATATAGATCTAGATTATTTATGGATGTAGTTAATATAATAAGAGGGCTTGTAGGGTTCGTTAGGATTTAGTAGTTATGGATGATTAATTAAAAGTTACCCTTTTATCCTTTAATAGATTTAAAACTAGAACGACGGTGATGCGTGTAGATTAGGGTTTCTGGAGGGAAAAGGAATCCCACTCTTAACCCTTATCTCGACACGGAACTCCATTCATATCTAGCATTTACCAAAACAATCATTAATCTAATCTCTAATCGCGGTCGGAACTAACAAAGAATTGTTAGCGCACCCGATTAGGATGTTAATGATTCTTTTGACAAAGTTCATAAACTTTATAGGACTTAAAAAGGGTTTAGGGATGTTCATCATCCATTAGCCTACCCTAATCCTACGAACCCTAACAAGCGGAGAATTACTCGCGCATGTTGGGAAAAGAAGATGAAAAGACAGAGGGGGAAAACATAATGTAAAATGCAAAAGAATTAAATAAAACAACTACCTTTATTAATCAACTTGAACAATCTACACTTTATTCCTTAGAAAATGATTACAAAAACTTGGTTTGCTTCTCGAATTCTTCTGAAGCAGGTAGATGAACAGTTGATGATCAGCCTGGATGCGTGAGCCGTCTTGGACTTCGTGATCTCTTCGGCTTGATGATTTTTCCAAGAGGCTCTCGGTCCATATTTATAGTCCTCAAAGAAGAAAAACTAGCTACCATATATGGTGACTTCCTAATATGGTGACTTTCCATGCCTGGATTCTGAGTCCCTGTCAGTATTGATTTTATGATTTTGGCAGATTTTTTATCCTGACATCTTGAACGTCTTGATCTCTTGATCTGAGCTAAATCTTGCACAATATCTCTATAAATAATTTTAGTTTATTTATTAAATTAGAGAGAGTATCTTAATCACTATATATGGTAATAAATCTTTAAGAAACTTGATTAAGAATATTTGATATGCTATGCATCTTTTAGTTACTAAAATATTATGCATATATTTTGAAATATTATTCTAACCATTTATATGATATTATATCTTTTAAGAATTGTGATTAGAATATTTGATATGATATGCATATTTTCAATTACCAAAATATTATATAAATATAAAATGCCTATATTTTCCTTCATAATATTAATTATAATATATAAATAAATGGTAAATAGTATTTTGCAGATAAATCCAAATATGTTTAATATTTATAATAAACACCTTTTATTATTTAAGAAATGTAAGGAAAATACTTATACCAAAGTGCAATATTTTCAACTGAACATGCGCATACCTATTGTACATACATATTTGCAAATACATAGATGATTCTGGCTTGATTAGAGATTTGGGAACCGCGAGCTACTTTTAAAACTGATTCATTTCAAAAGAGCGGTTTCCCTCAATATGTGCATATTATTATTCCATGTTGCATGATATACTGATATGCTTACATTTCCTTTACATGTCGTATACATCATGCTTTATGATTATACGCATTGAGATATGTTGTTTCCATGATATTTCTGGATTTGGGAACCGTGGGTATTTCAAAAGAGAGTATGTATTGTTTTAAAAACCCGGTTACCCTTGATATGATATTTTAGTGCGTCCACCATGTGTTTTCTCGGTTCTGAGAGTGGCATGTGAAACCCGATTCAAGGAGCGGTAGGCACCGTCTGCGGATACATGGTGGACCCGGTGAGGTACCCCGGGGCAAGAAGACTCGTATATGTTAGACGGTGAGCCCGGCAGGGGAGCACTACCCATCGGTGATAGTATTCGAGCTCGGCGGATATCCGGAGGATACCGACCGGAGTTGAGAGATGATACGGGCCGATCCGGACTGACGGAGCCCGTGGGCCGATCCGGACTGACGGAGCCCTATATATATGAGGATTTACGTGCCGATGCTGGTCACAGGTTTCATGATGTTTTAGAGTGTCGATGCTAGACACTCAGGTTACATGATTTTGATGTGTCGCGAGGGACACACGTTGATTTATATCCTCATACCTCCATGCATATGCTTTATGATATTTACATGCATGATGTTTTATGTCATTGGGTGACACGTGGATGAGATCCACATGCATACAGACATTGATTACATAGTTGGATGATATCCACATACTTATGGACTGCATGATATAGTTGATATTGATTCATGTTGATTACATTGATCATACCTCATATTTATGATATGTCGTTACCTGAGGCACTGACACGAGCACATGGGATTACACTTATGTATAGATGTTTACCTTGGCCACCTTTTCATGCTTATTCATATTGAGGATATTATTATTACTGATCGTATTGACCTAGGAATGTGCCATACATACGATTTCTGCTCTGCGATGTTTTCTATTCACGAGTTGGCAACTCACCCTCGTTGTGCCACAGTTCTTGCAGGTTTGCCGTTCAGGTTTCTTTGCGGCTTTTTTGGCACGCTGCTTCCTTTCTGGGTGATTGCTTTGGTAGGTGGGTTCACTCGCATCGTGACCACCCTTGTATTTATTTTAATCAGTTGTATCTAGTAATTCCATCAACCAAACTTGTATATTGTTTCAGACTTAGAAAACCAGTTGCGTATTATTTTGACCTTAGAGTCGCGCGTTGTAGTATTATGGTTTTCATGATGTTTTTGAGTTTCTTTATGAGTTTTGATCCTCGCCCTTCGGCGTTGTATATTATATTGCTGCTTGGTTGTGACCGTCGATTGACGAAGAGCTAGCTCCCGCTTGGGGATGCCTTTTATCATTGTGCATATATTATTCTTTTTGTACCCCGTTCGGGGCCAGTATTTACAACGGAAACTCGGCCGAAATTTTCAAAAAAGACTAGAGATTTTAAAAATGCATATTCGGCTTACTTATTTAAAAACCTTGCTTTTAAAACATGTTTTCTTTACTTCTTAAAAACTAGTTTTCCTTCATCTATTATTTAAAATGGTTTTAGATTTCTGGGCTTTTGGCTTACTTGGATTAGATGGGGTCCAATAGACTTCATATGATTCAAGGGCCAGTCACGTGCTATTTCGGGTCGTGACACCATGCGTGGGTATTTACCCACGATCTCTGGACTCACTCTCTCCAAAGATATGTCTCCTAAGACTGATTTGGAGAGAGCTCGCATGCAAGGGATACCTTATGCTTCGGCAGTAGGCTCTACGTGATGCTATGTACCAAACCCGATGTAGCATACTCACTAAGTGTAGTGAGTAGGTATCAAGCAGATCCAGGAGAAAGTCACTGGACAGCTGTGAAGAACATTCTCAAGTACTTGAGAAGGGCTAAAGAGATGTTCTTGGTGTATGGTAACGGAGAACTCCAAGTGGAGTCATTTACCGATTCGAGCTTCCAAAGTGATAAGGACGACTCTAAGTCGCACTCGGGATTTGTCTTCACACTCAATGGAGGGGCGGTTTATTGGAAGAGTTCCAAGCAAGAAACCGTGGCAGACTGGACGATGGAGGCTGAATACATCGCTGCCAACGATGCTGCCAAAGAGGATGTCTGGATGAAGAAGTTCATCACTAAACTTGGTGTGGTTCCACCCATTGAGCATCCAATACCTTTGTATTGTGATAACAATAGAGCTGTGGCTTTAGCCAAGGAACCCAGATCCCATCAGAGATTCAGACATATTCTGAGGCGGTATCACCTGATCTGGGAGATAGTTGATCGCCGCGAGATCGAGGTCAGGAGAGTTGACACGAAGGATAACACTGCGGATCCACTCACGAAGGCCATACCCTAGATACAATTTGAGAGACTCTTCGGGATGTTAGGTATGAGATACTACAACAGCTGGCCTTAGAGCAAGTGGGAGATTGTTAGTTGTATAAATGCCCTAGAGGCCATTGTTGTACATATGATGTATATTATAGTGGATGCTTGGATATATATAGAGAGGAATTTCTTGCTCGACATGATAGTATGCTATTTGGTTTCACTTTGTCTTAACATGTTGACTCGTATTGGTTTACTGTCTTGCTCTCACATGTTGATAAAGCCCTTAGGAATGTACTCGACTACTGGGACTATGATGCAGATCATACTAGTGGAGCCAGGGTAGTCCAAGAGTACATCCTATAACTGTTCATAGTCGAGAGAGTATCAAAACAGGGCATCGATACTCCAGAGTAGACTACCGTATATGCATCTCGACCCATATGATGGGCGATGGATGTATTAGTGTATATGCCCTAGGGGCCATTATTGTATCATACTAGATTGTATATTACTTAATGGAAGCTTGGGATATTCACAGTTATATAACAGTCTTGCTAAACATGGTAGTATGCTACTTGGTTTTATCTATCTTAATATGTGAGTATACGTATTGATAGAGCCCTTAGGATCTTGCTTGACTACCAGCGTTGTGATGGCAGTCACACTTGTGGGGGCTGGGTAGTCTACAAGCACATCCTTTTCAGGTCCCTAGTCGTAGGATTATCGAGACAGGGCATCGATACTCCTAAGTAGACTAGTGTATACGCTTCTCATCCTAGTTGGGAAGATGGTCTGTCCCACAGCCGTCAGTACGTCGTACTGGAGATAGTATACAGTTGCTCGTTGGGTTACGGGTACACCGGACAGGACTCGCAGGGAACTGTTGGTTGGTATTATACCCGTCGTCAGTTAACAGTTCCCAGGTGACATGAGTACAGCATAGTCCGCAGACTTGACACTGCTACTTCGTCTCGAGTGTGTCCCACTGTTCTTAGATTGCTACCCTACCACGGCTCAAAGGAGTCATGCAAACAGATAGCAGTTGGGTGCAGTCCCGAGCACTTGGAGGCAGTGGCGGTTAGACAGGATTCGTCTCTCCCGGTATTGGGAGTTGGTATCGCGCTGTGTCAGAGAACCATTACGCAAAGTCCCTGGCCAGGGCAAGCGAGATTTACTAGTAGGTTCCAGTAGTTTCTCAGGGTGTAATGGGCTTCACTCCGACACGACTTATACCGCTTTTAGGGGACTGACGCTTGCCGCCCCCCTAGACCCGATATGCGATAGTCATAGACGAACAGACCGAACTGTACGGAGATTGTCACATCAGTCTCAGTAGGAGTTCGGATGGGTTTCCTCATCGGCCTTCTTATCGACATCTACCTGGGGACCGTTACGTACAGCTAGTGCCGCTTGCGGTCTGTGGTTAAACCCACTGCCAGCGTAGTAGTCGAGTCTTTAGAGTCCCACACAGATAGTTTCCTTACTCCAGGCAAAACGATATAGAGGTCGTATGGTTTTACGACAAGGGTTCGGACACATACATGTATTTACGCACGTACGACATTCGGACAGTTTTTACTAGCCGGCTTTGGTTTAAGCCAGATTCTAGTATCGGATTATTTGATTTATACAGTCTAAAGTTTTTCCGTGTTTTCACGGATAGGAGGGGCGTTCTCGTAATTTCACGGGAAGCTTCCAGAAGGATGGTGACTTGAGGGTTTAGGTGGCATTTGCATTTATTGTGTTAATGACTCATTTGTGTGATTCATCCATGGAGTTGATGCATCATTTATTGATCTAATGACTCATGAGATGAATCATTCATATGAATAAATGAAGCATGGTTGTTAAATGATTTTATTTATTTATTTCATAAAAGATATTGCTTCATATATTCAAATGAGTTCATTATCTCTTCTAATTCTCATGCTCACCTTCTCTCTCCTCAAGCTCACTCTCTCTTCAAACCCTAATCATACCACTCATGTGTTGAGACCAAGGATTAGAATAGACTAATTAATCCATAACCCTTCTCTATATCATCTAGGTACTTTGATTAGCAACTAAAGAAACCTAGTTACCTCAAGTTTAGAGGTGAAGCTTGGAATAAAGCTCTCGGGTGGATCATTTACTACATAAAGAAGGCCGGAGAGGAGGTGGAGAACGAAAAGATGAAGGACACGGTTCATTAGGTATAATCACTTCTCATAGTAGTAACAACTTCTATGTTTCATGTTAGTTATAGTTTAGCAAAGATTCTTCGGTTAATCGATGTTTACGCAAAGAACAAGATCGTTTTTCATTTTTCCGCCTCCCCGCAAGTCGTGGGGTGTAGTACATCAACTTACAGTGGTATCAGAGCCTCGCTAAATAATAATTAACTTATTAGCAAAGTCGTAAGAATTTCGAACGCAAATAGAACCGGAAAAATCATCGATTTAACACAGTTTCTGTCGAATTTAAAACGTGGTCTAAAAATTTTTCAGGGACCTCTAAAAATACAAGCAGGGAATAATAGGGCTACTGCAGAAATTTGGACTTGTGACTCGGCAAACTCACAGCGGAACCGCGGCCGATCCATGCGATCCGCCTCGGATCCGCGGCCGAGTTGGGGCCGAGTCAGCCCAAATTTCTTCAGTAACTCTTATGTGTTAATAATGATATTTCTGGAATATTTTATTTTCTACTAAGATCTCAAGTGCACAGAGAAGTTTTGGAGTAGAATTTAAATTGTTTGCTCGATCGAAATTTTACGATGTTTGCTAATTTGATTATATCTGTGACTGTATAATGTGTTCGTAAACCTCCCCTAACTGCTAGTATGTCGGTTGGTAGGGGGTTACACATTTCTGTAATGGATTTTACTGTTTGTGGTTATGAACTATATTGGATTGTTGTGATGATTAGCCGGGGTTTGTGATGGGTTGTTATATTCATTCATTCAATGTAATTGTAATATGTTGTAATATTATTTTGCGGGGCACATCCAGGTTGCGGTTGTAGCTACCGTTGTATTATTTCATTTTACTGTTTTTGCTCCTTGGATAGACCCAAGGTGGGGTGCACAAACTACCGAGTACTTTGAAGTGTTTAGTAGCCTACTCACGTTGTTGAGGGAGACCGCTTCACTTCGGGTACTTGGCGGGTAGTTTGCCGTACCCGTAGGGGTCTAGGGTGGGGTAATGGCTATTCATCACAACTGTGTAATCCGTCTTTCGTTGCAGGCTCAAAAGAAACGCGGATTGCTTGCATATCCAATAATGTTCATCTGTGATTTGGAATGCATATTATTGCGTCTGACGAATGTACAATATCTATATATGATAGCTATTTAGACGTCACTTTTGTTTTACACCCGCGCTAGCCCAGCCCCCGCTCTGCCGTTAGTTAAGTAACCTAACGGGTGATGACGGGACCCAGTGGCGAATGCGGATGGCATAAGAGGACGTTGTATTTTCGTTGTTTTCTGCAATGATAGGTTAATGATGGGACGCATTATTATTAATGCAAAGAAAATAAACCAAAGTTTAATCGTTGGAAAAATTTAAAAGAAAACCACTTGGTTATTTTTAAAACAGAAGATATTTTTAATTGCGGAGCTTTAACCACTCCTTTTAAAAAGCTATCAGGTTCCTTCGGTTATATCAAGTTCACTACGTTCACGGTTTCACCAAAACCATTCGTAGCCCTCCGTCATTTCATTTGGGTATTCAGAAGTATTCAAGCTATGCATTTTGACCAACGCCAAGACATAGTGTTTGGTAGCTGCTGGGTATTCATTTGTTGCATAGATAGATGAGTTAATTTGGGACAGTCGTATTATCATTTGGCCAATGTCAGGGATATGTACGGATGGGTTCAAATTAACAAGATAATGATGGGTAGAACTTGACATGTGACTTATGACATTTTGACCAACGCCAAGGTCATAAGAGCATGGGGCAAAAATTAATATCGGGAATTTCTAAAGAAACTGAAATTTGCAAAGAGGTGCATACCATTTGGAGTTTGATGAATGTTGGTAGGATTCCTTCAACATTATCATACGATGATATTTGGATCATGATCCTACTGTGAGTATATGCTACTTATCAGGAGATTCGTCACTTAACGATCAATGCTATAAACCAAGTAGGTGTCAAGAAAGGTGTCAGCGGGGCTACGCCCCCAGAGAAAAGAGGTTATTTAATTAAGGAACTTCGCGAAAGCGTTGGAAAACCTCCCTCGAAGTATCGACACTGGCCTGGCTGAACGGTTAAGCAAGTATTGTACGGTGAGAATAGTCCTGGCTAGTTCTTCCTTTTTAGTTTGAGGAGGGATTCGAAAAACAGTGAGAGCCATCCAGTTTAGATAAATTAAAAACCACTCTAAACTTGCAAGAGTATCATGCTAAAGTGTTTCTTCTCTCTCTCCTACTTGCAGCGACCCTGAAAATGACTGGACTTAAGTTACTTTTAGGAAAAAAATATACTGACAGGGCCAAACTATAAAGATTGGCTGCGGAATGTCAAAATGGATTTGACCTGTGACAAGTTGGAGTATGTCCTCACCACTAAGGCACCTGAAGTCCCAGGTCCCAAATCGAGTGTAGGGTTGCTATGCACGCGCACAAGGGTCTACGAGGCATCAACAATGCCCGATTAAAAAATTAGCCGTGCCGAACAACCCAAAGCCGGATCTTTAAACTAGGGTTTAGGCGAAAACAAGCATGTTAAACATTTAACACTAAGTGAGAGGAATTACAACCTTTGTAGATCCGGTCCTTCACTTCATATGCTCCGTGTTGAGATCCCTTCGCTGCGATCATCGTGTTCTGGACTCTCGAGAGGTTCCACGAAGAGAAAGATGCAGTCTTGCTTCCGATCTTCGATACAAAGATGATCTACCTTGAAGTTTCGTTAACACAAGCTTATACTCACTAAACGAAGTGAACACCCTCATCTAAATGGCAAGGATAGATGAGGATGATGAAGTAGGATTTTTTCTCTCTTTTATTATCTTTTTCTCATACTCATTCATCACTTGGAAAAAGCTAGTAAGCTTTTCCATGAAAGAAAGATGAAGGAAGAAGAAGATGAATAATATTCTGAAACCTTTTGTGACGAATAATGAAAGGATTAATATGATGAATAATGCAACCATGGTCAACCAAACTCATGTAGAGAATTAACTAGGGTTAGGGTTTGGGTTGGGTTAAAGCATGAGTCATAACAAAATATCTTTATCATGACAAAAAGAAACCTTCTAGAAACAACTAGAAATCTTAACCCTAATCCAAACCCTAATCATGTTTAAACTCCACAAAACATGTTGCATTAGTTATCATATCATGTTACAATATTATATATCGCATATATAATATTTATCGTAACAAAATAAAATAATACAATTAACATATATCGCAAATATATCAATGTATTACCCGAGTGAGAAAAAGAATCTTTTAGTGAGCTAATATTAGATAATGTAATTTAATATATCATATATATTATTATACATTAAATTATCGAATCAACACTTGATCCGACAATCCGGCTATATCGCATATAACCGACTAATATTTATCCGTACCGATTCATCGAATCAACACTTGATCCGATGACCCGGCTGATATCAAATATCGCGAGAATAGAATACGGTATCTCATATCGCATTATCCTCGGTCCCGCACATATCACATACGTGCCCCTACTCCGTTTTGCCTGAGCCAAGAAACCTCTGTGTAGGACTCTAAAGAATCGTCAATACGCCGGCAGTGGGTGATGATCATATCAAACACCCACAAGCTGCAAGCGGTCAGCTAAACGTAACAGCTACCCAGGTATTTAGCGCTCAGAAGATCAACAAGCAAGCCTGTATATTCTCCTGTGAATCCAATCAGTAACACTCCCGTGCAGTCCGGTCTCGTCATCTGATATGTCGCATATCTTGCCTAGGGGTGGTAAACGTCAGACCCTAGTAGCTCGATAAGTCGTGTCGATTTGAGGTCTATAATAGTTCGAGAAACTACTGATAACACTTACCAGTAAATCTCAGCAACCCTGGCCAGGGATTTCCGGTTATAGCCAATCGAACACAGCACAACATCAACTCCCTATACCGGGAGAGACGAATCCCCTCCTATCGCTCATTGCCTCCATGTGATTCGGGACTGTACCCAAAAGCCACCTTTTTGCACGCCCTCTTGGACGTGGTATGATGGAAATCAAAGCACAGTGGGAATCACACAAGACTCTATGACGATCTCGGGTCAACAGACTACTCTATACCAGTGTCACCAGAGAATTGCCATCTGACGTGAGGTATAATACCATCTGGGAGTTCTCGGCGAGTCCATCCAGTGTACCCAGTCTCTACTGAGCACCCGTACACCATCCTTGATGTCAAACACCGATGGATATGGGATCATTCATCGCCAATCATATAGGTCAAGATGCGTATACGCTAGTCTACTCTGGTGCATCGATGCCCTGTCTCGATACACCCTCGACTAGGAACAGTTATAGGATGTACTCGTCGACTACCGTGGCCCCACTGGTATGATCTCATTATAGTCCCAGTAGTCGAGTACATATACTAAGGGCTTTATCAACATGTAACATAGAGACAATCAGAGTACATGTTAAGATAAAGTACAACCAGATAGCATACTATCATGTCGAGCAAGAAAGTCCTCCCTATATATGTCCTAGCATCCACTGCAATATACATCCTATGTACAGTAATGGCCTCTAGGGCATACATATAACTAACAATCTCCCACTTGCACTAGGGTCATCTGTTGTGGTATCACATACCCAACAATTAGCTGCGGTTGAAGTATCACATACTCAACCATCTCATAAATGTCTCTACTGGGAAAAAAGGCCTTTGTGAGTGGATCCGCGCTGTTGTCCTCTGTGTCTACTCTCCTAACCTCGATCTCCCTGGAGATCAACCATCTCCATGATCAGGTGATACTGCCTAAAAATTATATCTGGATTTCGGATGGGACGGGGGTTCTTTGGCCAAAGCCACAACTCCATTGTCACACAATGGTAAGAACGAAGTTCATCTTATGAACTTATATATCCAGACTGTCTCTTTGATAGTATCCTTGGTAATGATGTATGTTTCCTTTAATCGTCTAGTAAGTCACGGTATCTAGCTTGGAACTCTTCCAACATACCGTCCCTCCACTAAGGGTATAGACAAGCCTGCGACTAACATTCAGTCGTCCTTATCACCCTTGAACCTTTCCAGTGATTCTTCCCAGGATCGATTGATACCATCTCACTACATCTAGTGAGAATCCTAACATCCAATTAGATCTATCTCATAGATCCAAAACCCAGGATTTAGGAGGTATCACTTTGATCCTATATGGAGAATCCTTGTGATAAGCGGAGATTGACCGAGCGTAGCATAGGAAACTCCTTCCCTATCAAGAGTATGTCATCCACGTACTCTAAGAGGATCACCACCATACTCTCTACTACCTTTTTGTATATACAAGGTTCATCTACCATTTTGATAAAGTCAAACTCTTTGACTACCACATCAAAACAGATGTTTCAACTCCGCGATGCCTGTTTTATCACATAAAACATCTTGCACACATTTCCGCTGCTCCCACTGCCTACGAAGCCCTCTGGCTGTGTACTTACAGACGCTCTCTTCCAAATTATCATTTAGAAAAGCAGTCATGACACCCAACCACCAGATATCGTAGTCATGGTATGTAGCCGTGGCAAGTAGGATCTGGATGGACTTAAGCATAGCTTTGAAAGTCTCAACTTTTCCATGTACACCAAGTAATCTTCTCAAGATATACTCGCTCCTGATGGGGATTTAACCCTTCAGATAAAGCAACCAAAGTCCATACTTTGTTGGTCTATAAAGATTCCATCTCAGATCGATAAGCATCCAGCCATTCTTACAGAGTCCCACTCCTGATGGCCAGCTCGAAACTAGTTGGGTCATCATCTCATGATGCAATCCTCTCTCCCACTGTCATAGAGAACCCAAAGTTATCTCAGGTGGGTGAGGAACCCTACTAGATCGGCGGAGAGGCCGAGGTTCGTTGGTTACTATTGAATCCTTCGGTTCTACCAAATCATCTGATGTAGTTTGTATAGCTGAAATACTTCCAGTTTTACAGAGCTAACCTTGCCTCGAGCTTGTCCGGATTTTACTTTTAGACATAGGCCGGAAAACCCCAAATCTTAACAAACTTAAGATATGGGCTCTTCCCTTTCCATATCAAATATGAAATGGTAGGCAACTGATTTGATTTGAACCCTATTCAATAGGTATGCAGCTTCTCAAGTGCATAACTCCCAAAAGGAAATAGGAAACTCAGTAGTACTCATCATAGAGCACACCATATCACATAGAGTGTTATTGCTCCGCCCCGATATACCATCGTGCTATGGTGTATACGGAGGAGTAATGCCGAGAGAGAATCTCATTCTCCTTTAGAATAGTCCAGAAATTCCGTGCTCAAGTATTCTCCTCCTTGATCTCATCAAAGGACATAATATTTATACCCGTTTTTGGTTCTCTACTTCTAACTTGTATTCTGTGAATATCTCAAAAGCTTCGGACTTGTGTTTCAACAGGAACATATGTCTGAATCTTGAGAGATCATCAGAGAATGTAATGAAGTACAAAGAACCGGTCTTGGCATGTGTAGACAGGAGACTTTCATACATCAGCATGTATCAATCCCAAGAGTTCACTAACTATTTCTATGTTTCCAATAAACAGAGCTATGGTCATCGTATCTTTGTGACATGACCGGCAAGTTTCACAAGATGTAAATTCAAACAGATTTAAATATGCATCTAAATGTAACTTAGCTAGTCGGGTCGCATTGATATGACCTAGTCTACAATGCCTCAAGAAGGATTCGTTCATTTCTGTACTCTTCCTCTTGTGTGTGTTCCGTATACTAAGAACTGTAGTTTGATTTAGAACGTCAATGCTTTTAGATAACGTTCCTGAACCGATCAACTCTTGATATAGGAAATGTTCAAAACATTATCCAACAATACAAAATTATATCCTTCTTTACTAATAAAGAGACTGATATGATGTTGTACATCAGGTTCGATATCTAATAACATTCGTTCAGAATCAATGTATTCTGGTAATACAGGGTGATAGTGACCAACAGACTTGGCTACAACACTTGCACCATTTCTATCTCATGAAACTTATCACCCGTTCTCAGTTCTCTACCTATCTGTAGCCCATGTAACAAATTACATATGTGGGATCCTGATCTGGTATCAAATATCCAGGACGTAAAAGATACTGAGAAACAGTTCTCTGTAATGAACACACCCGAAAAAGATGCATCAACATGTACTTTCTTCGTTTGGGCGGCACGGGAAATCTGGTATTCCTCAATTTCCTGCTCTGTCTTATAACAATTATAAGTTAGAGCGGGACCAACGTTCCCCAGCTCAGTATAACAAGCGGGTTTGGTCAATATATCTGTATTATTATCTTGATTAAGGCGTGATATGGTCGCTACCTGTAGAGAGAGAGAAGAAAACACTCAGCGTATGCTCTTGCAAGATTAGATTGGTTATCTAATATATCTAATCAGGATGTCTCCCACTGTTTTTAATCAAATCTTCCTTCAAACCCTAAAAGGAAAGACTAGCCGGGATTAATTGCACGCTACAAGTTCGCCAATCTTTCAGCCAGGCCAGTGTCGGTACTTTGAGGGAGGTCCCCCGTGCTTTCATACGAACCTAATTAAAGTAAACCTCGTTTTCCCAAGGGCGTAACCCCGTTAACACCTTTCTAGACACCTACTTGATCGGCTAATTGTAATGTGTAAAACTCTCCCAGGAGTAACTCTTACTCGCAGCGGGTATCAGGATCCAACTATCTCATAGAAGGTATGCAATCTCATTGCAAATTTCAACACTTGAAATTCCCAATAATATTTTACCCCTAGCAGCTATATGACCTTAACATAGTCAACAAATCATAAGTGCTAGTCAAGTTCAACCCGTCATTTCCTGATTGAATTAAACCCACCCGCACGACCCTTAACATAGTCAACAAAGTCGCACGACTACCCTAATCCAATCGCATCATATGCTTATACAGATAAGCACTAATCAGCTACCGCACACTACGTCTTAACATAGTCAACAAACATAGCACGAATACTAAATAGTTCTTATCTGAAATGACGGAGGGCTACGACAGGTTTTTAAGAAAACCTTTTGCGTAATGAACTTGATATCGTTGTAGAATCGAGTGATTTTAAATAGAGTGTTTTTTAGGCTTTTCTACTTTTGCTAAAGGGGTCACTCCCGGTGAAGGGATCGTCGGCCCTTTCCTCATCGAATAAGGTGCAGGATATATCATATATACCGCTGTGCAAAACAAGAACTATAGAAGCAATCAAAACACAAACCGAGTTTGTAGCATATGCTAGTTTCACTAAAGAGGTCATTCCCGGTGAAGGGATCTCGGCTCTTTCCTTATCGAATAAGGTGCTGGATGTTCTACAAGGAACACTGCTATGCAAAGCAAGAACTAGAGCTACCGGTTTTTAAACAAGTTTCTACAACATCTTTAGGTTTCTTTTATTTCATTAATCTCATTAATGAAGTCTCATTTTATTATGCTTCACAAGCATCTCATATGAAACGAAATCTGCAATACAACATATATCTCATATATATAATATAAACATTCGTCCCAGGTAGTAATATGATCTCATCAAAGAACATTGCAGCAGAAGAACATATATGAAATATTGGATATACTAGGAGGTCCGTGTTTTCAATACGAGCCAGTATAAAACACGGATTCCACGGTCGCGATGAATAGCCAAACCCACATCCCTAGACCCCTACGAGAGCGGCAAGCAACACTGCCAATTCTAGGGTTAGGAGACCCGGTCTCGACTCCTCGAGATGGTCTCCCACTGGACCCTAGAACCCGGATACTTGTGCTCCCCTCCTTAGGTCTACCTAATGCGGAAAAGTAAATAATATACAATGGTGACATCATCCTCAGCCCGGAAGTGCCCCAATAAAAGAATATTACATACAAATGAATTTTACATGAATGAAAAAGAAAAACTCTCATCTCACATAAAACCCCCGGCTATTCAAACATGACGATCCAATATAACATATCATAGCAACACATAATATCTCATATCATCAACGTAAGTATGCATACGCCGATTGTCGTCGATGTATAGCAACGAAAACCGGCAATACAACTACGTACTACACTTACGGTCACAGAAAAGAAAGTGTAAAACAACAACAGTTGGAATACGCAACCTCTTTAGACATCGCATGCCTAACCAAATGAATTCCTTAGACATCGCATGCCTAACAATTATAAACCCCGCATTTTAGTCTCATTATCGAAAACTCTTTTCAATATCAAGTCGGGCAATTCAACAAGATTCCCGACATCCTGATCGAATGCTCGTCGCAAACTTTAGTAGACGGCCGCACCCCCAAATGCCGTCGACGAAGTGCACTATGGCGGAACACCGCTGCCGCGAGCACCCGAACGGATGCTTTTGGCGACGGGGTTCTCCTACAGTCACTTGGTCGGGGCTATGGGGCGTGGTTGTCTGTTAAGTTTACCCGGCGAGTATCCGCGTACGCTACGTGATTGCGATGGACTTTTGATCACATCAAAATTCCATGGCAACCGATCATCTGAGACTGAACTGCTAGATTTATAACATTCATATTAGTTATCTCATAACTTCTTGTAGATTCCAAATATTGTATCACATTCCAGATAAATAGACAATGTTAAACTTTCCGATCGAATAATCAAACACCCAAGATTTCCCCAATATATCTCAACACTTGAAACCAGTTTAAAAACATCCATCGCATGCCACTGTACCAATGGTCCAGCCGTAGAAGGGTCAAGCCAACGCCTCACATGTGGCACGCCGTACTGCCGCAAACCCTAAGGTTTAGAGGCAGTTCAAGACGATCACATAATCGAGTTAAGGTTTGTTGTCTTCTAGAGGGTCCACCGCTTTACTTGCACGACTTAGAACGTTCTTAAACTCGAGAAAAAATCCAACTTTTGAAAAAATTTCCGACCGGGGAAAAAGTGAGTTATTGATATCCGTTCGAACTTTTTAACAGTTTCTAAAATTATCTGGACAAACTAAACAAAGTTAAATTATCCGATCGAATCAACAATTCCCCAATACAACCCTAGAAAACTCAACACTTGAGTGGAATTAAAAAATTCCCAGAACAAAATAACAAGAAAGGACCTAAGAATAATTAAGTGAAATTCCAGGGACTAAGTCCAAATTTTGGCCGCGGAACCGCCGCCAAACCCATGGTTTGGCCGCGGTTCCACGGTCCAAATATTGACTTAGTGGACCGTACTTCATAGTAATTCTTAGTTTTTCCTGCTTGTTTTTCTGAGCATTTTTAATTCAGAAAAAAACACATTTTTAAAAAATGTACAGAGAAGGGTTCGTGTCGGGGTTTTCGGGTTCGATCGGACTTTAAACTTCGTCTAGACTTCGTCTAGACTTCGCCTAAAACTCTAGCTTGGCTCTGATACCACTGTAGGGTTGCTATGCACGCGCACAAGGGTCTACGAGATATCAACCATGCCCGATTAAAAAATTAGCCGTGCCGAACAACCCAAAGCCGGATCTTTAAATTAGGGTTTAGGCGAAAACAAGCATGTTAAACCCTTTAACACTAAGTGAGAGGGATTACAACCTTTGTAGATCCGGTCCTTCACTTCATATGCTCCGCGTTGAGGTCCCTTCGCTGCGATCATCGTGTTCCGGACTCTCGAGAGGTTCCACGAAGAGAAAGATGCAGTCTTGCTTCCGATCTTCGATACAAAGATGATCTACCTTGAAGTTTCGTTAACACAAGCTTACACTCACTAAACGAAGTGAACACCCTTATCTAAATGGTAAGGATAGATGAGGATGATGAAGTAGGATTTTTGCTCTCTTTTATTATCTTTTTCTCACACTCATTCATCACTTGGAAAAAGCTAGTAAGCTTTTCCATGAAAGAAACATGAAGGAAGAAGAAGATGAATAATATTATGAAACCTTTTGTGATGAATAATGAAAGGATTAATATGATGAATAATGCAACCATGGTCAACCAAACTCATGTAGAGAATTAACTAGGGTTAGGGTTTGGGTTGGGTTAAAGCATGAGTCATAACAAAATATCTTTATCATGACAAAAAGAAACCTTCTAGAATCAACTAGAAGTCTTAACCCTAATCCAAACCCTAATCATGTTTAAACTCCACAAAACATGTTTCATTAGTTATCATATCATGTTACAATATTATATATCACATATATAATATTTATCGTAACAAAATAAAATAATACAATTAACATATATCGCATATATATCAATGTATTACCCGAGTGAGAAAAAGAATCTTTTAGTGAGCTAATATTAGATAATGTAATTTAATATATCATATATATTATTATACATTAAATTATCGAATCAACACTTGATCCGACAATCCGGCTATATCGCATATAACCGACTAATATTTATCCGTACCGATTCATCGAATCAACACTTGATCCGATGACCCGGCTGATATCAAATATCGCGAGAATAGAATACGGTATCTCATATCGCATTATCCTCGGTCCCGCACATATCACATACGTGCCCCTACTCCGTTTTGCCTGAGCCAAGAAACCTCTGTGTAGGACTCTAAAGAATCGTCAATACGCCGGCAGTAGGTGATGATCATATCAAACACCCACAAGCTGCAAGCGGTCAGCTAAACATAACAGCTACCCAGGTATTGAGCTCTCAGAAGATCAACAAACAAGCCTATACATTCTCCTGTGAATCCAATCAGTAACACTCCCGTACAGTCCGGTCTCGTCGTCTGATATGTCGCATATCTTGCCTAGGGGTGGTAAACGTCAGACCCTAGTAGCTCGATAAGTCGTGTCGATTTGAGGTCTATAACAGTTCGAGAAACTATTGATGACACTTACCAGTAAATCTCAGCAACCCTGGCCAGGGATTTCCGGTTATAGCCAATCAAACACAGCACAACATCAACTCCCTATACCGGGAAAGACGAATCCCCTCCTATCGCTCATTGCCTCCATGTGATTCGGGACTGTACCCAAAAGCCACCTTTTTGCACGCCCTCTTGGACGTGGTATGATGGAAATAAAGCACAGTGGGAATCACACAAGACTCTATGACGATCTCGGGTCAACAGACTACTCTGTACCAGTGTCACCGGAGAACTGCCATCTGACGTGAGGTATAATACCATCTGGGAGTTCTCGGCGAATCCGTCCAGTGTACCCAGTCTCTACTGAGCACCCGTACACCATCCTTGATGTCAAACACCAATGGATATGGGATTGTCCATCGCCCATCATATGGGTCAAGATGCGTATACGCTAGTCTACTCTGGTGCATCGATGACCTGTCTCGATACACCCACCCTCGACTAGGAACAGTTATAGGATGTACTCGTCGACTACCATGGCCCCACTGGTATGATCTCATCATAGTCCCAGTAGTCGAGTACATATCCTAAGGGCTTTATCAACATGTAACATAGAGACAATCAGAGTACATGTTAAGATAAAGTACAACCAGATAGCATACTATCATGTCAAGCAAGAAAGTCCTCCCTATATATGTCCTAGCATCCACTACAATATACATCCTATGTACAGTAATGACCTCTAGGGCATACATATAACTAACATCCAGTAATGCGGATAAGGAAATCCGCAAAACCTGGGAGTTAGATTGCGTGAAGGCCAAGTGCATCGTGCTTGCCTCGATGAACAATGAACATCAGAAGAGGCACGAGGATATGAATCTTGAATCCATATTTCTTCATACAAAAGATCTGTATGGAGGGCAATCTCGAATAGCAAGATACGAGACCTCAAAGAAGCTGTTTTAGGCGAGGTTGGCCGTCGGATCATCGGTAGGAGAACATGTCCTAAAGATGATTGGCTATATTGAAGAGCTCGCAGACCTTAGGACGACTTTGGATAATGAGCTCTATACAGACCTTATTCTCCAGTCCCTCCCTTCCACCTACGCCCAGTTTATTCTGAACTTCAACATTCAAAGAAAAGAAGTTGAACTTTCAGAACTCCTTAACATGTTGAGGAGTGCAGAAGGCAAGGGAAACAAACGCTATGTTTGTTCGCGGTGCTTCTTCTTCCAGGTCCAAGGCTAAGGCCAAAGGAAGGAAGAATAAGGCCGCCACCAAACCTAGAGGAGGTGTTAGTAAGGTGGGAGTGAAGGGAAAGAAAAAGATCGCAGTGCCAGTAGTGGCCCAGGATGAGTGCTTCCATTGTCATAGGAAAAGGCACTGGAAGAAAGATTGCAAGGTGTGGAACATCAAGAACCAGGAACCGAAGCAAGCTGTGACTTCGACTTCAAGTGTGTTTGTAATTGAGAATTGTCTGTCAATCAACTCTACTTCCTGGGTATTGGATACCGGATCAGGATCTCATATATGCAATTCATTGCAGGCACTGAGAAACCGTAGGGTGCTGAAGGAAGGTGATATGACCCTAAAGGTTGCTAACGGAGCTAGCATGGGAGCTGTGTCCGTCGGGGATTATCACCTGGGATTGACAAGTGGACACATTTTGGTTTTACATAACTGTTTTTGTGTACCTAGCTTAACGTGTAATATCATATCAGTTTCCTTGTTATCAAATAAAGGTTATGATTTCACGTTTGTAAGTGATGTTGTTAACATCCACCTTAATCATAGTTTGATTGGGTCCGGTACACTGGATAACGGTGTATATGTCTTAAACCAACTACAGATTTTCAATGTCCAGAACACACTAAAAAGAAAGTCTCCAGATGACAATAAGGATTTCTTATGGCATTGTAGACTAGGTCACATCAATGAGACAAGGTTAACTAAGTTACAAAGAGAAGGATATTTGGACTCGTTCGAATATCAAACTTATACCACTTGTGAATCATGTCTCAAAGGAAAGATGACAAAGACTCCATTCACTGGACATGGAGTAAGAGCGAGCGAGCTTTTAGGACTCATACACAGCGATGTATGTGGTCCAATGTCTACACATGCAAGAGGTGGTTTTTCCTATTTCATTACTTTTACAGATGATTACTCTAGGTACGGATTCATTTATCTGATGAAACATAAATCCGAGGCTTTTGAGAAATTCCAAGAGTATAAGAATGAAGTAGAAAACCAAACCGGCAAAAGTATCAAGACATTAAGATCTAATCGAGGTGGTGAATACTTAAGTGCCGAGTTCCTAGGTTACCTAAAAGAGAAAGGAATTCTCTCTCAGCTTACTCCTCCATACACTCCACAGCATAACGGTGTATCGGAGAGACGGAATCGAACCCTATTGGATATGGTACGTTCCATGATGAGTAATGCTGAGTTACCGCGATCTTTCTGGGGTTATGCGCTAGAATCAGCGGCATATCTTTTGAACAGGGTTCCTACCAAGACTGTGCCTACCACGCCATATCAGATGTGGAGTGGGAAGAAACCCTATCTTCAGTATCTGAGGATATGGGGATGTCCAGCTTTTGTTAAAAAGCAGCATGTGGACAAGATCGAGGCACGATCAGTACAATGTAAGTTTGTGGGATATCCAAAGAACTCCAAGGGGTATCTATTCTATTACGCAGAGGAACAAAAGGTTTTTTTTTCTCGTAATGCCCATTTTCTAGAACAACAGGTTTTAGAAAAAGATACAAGTGGGAGAGAAATAGAATTGGAAGAAATTCCAGAACCACAAACTACTACTGAAAGTTTGGTAGAACCAGTAGTTCAAGAAGAACAGGACATTCCCGCACCCCTCCGCAGGAGTAGTAGGCCGTCTCATCCGCCGGAGAGATACTACGGTTTTCTCGTAGATGGAGATAGAGAGGATTGCATCATCAATGATGATGAACCTACTAGCTTCCAGCAGGCCATCCAGATCGACGACTCGGTACGATGGCTAGATGCAATGCGGACCGAGATGGAGTCCATGTACACCAACAAAGTATGGACTTTGGACTTTGCTCCAGATGGGGTAAAACCCATAGGATGCAAATGGATCTTCAAGAAAAAGATTGGTGTAGATGGACAGGTAGAAACCTATAAGGCTAGACTTGTTGCAAAGGGTTTTCGTCAAAGATCTGGTTTGGACTATGACGAAACTTTTTCTCCAGTGGCTATGCTTAAATCCATTCGGGTCCTTCTTGCTATTGTTGCCTTCCATGATTATGAAATCTGGCAGATGGACGTAAAGACGGCTTTTCTGAATGGTAATTTAGAATAGTGCGTCTATATGGATCAGCCAGAAGGTTTCAATCAGAGTGGGAGCAGCGGGAAAGTGTGCAAGTTGCTTAAGTCCATTTATGGACTAAAGCAGGCATCGCGGAGTTAGAACATCTGTTTTGATGAAACAGTCAAAGAATATGACTTTATCAAAAATCCAGATGAACCATGTATATATAGTAAAGTTGTAGCAAGAACTGTCGTATTCTTCGTCTTGTACGTGGATGACATTATATTGATAGGAAATGACATTCCTATGCTACAATCTGTCAAAGGATTCTTGTCACACAGGTTCTCCATGAAAGGCCTGGGTGATGCCTCTTATATTCTAGGGATCCGGATCTATCGTGATAGATCCAAGAGGATGTTGGGACTTTCGCAGTCCAGGTATATCAACACTATACTGAAAAGATTCAGTATGGAAGATTCTAAGCGCGGTAATCTACCGGCTTGTCACGGAATCACCCTATCCAAATAGATGTCTCCCAAGACTGATTTGGAAAGGGATCGCATGTCGATTATACCCTACGCTTCTGCGGTAGGCTCTATAATGTATGCGATGTTGTGCACCAGACCAGATGTAGCTTACGCACTGAGCGTGGTAAGCCGGTATCAGTCAGACCCAGGGAAGAAGCACTGGATAGCAGTAAAGAACATTCTCAAGTACCTGAGAAGGACTAAGGAGATGTTCTTAGTTTACGGCGGAAAAGACCTCAAGATGGAGGCATTTGCTGATTTCGGCTTCCAGAGTGATAAGGACGATTCCAAGTCCATGTCAGGTTATGTCTTTACCCTCAATGGAGGGGCGGTGTGCTGGAAGAGTTCCAAGCAGGACACCGTTGCTGACTCGACGATGGAAGCGGAGTATATTGCTGCTTGCGATGCCGTAAAAGAAGCGGTCTGGATGAAGAAGTTCCTAACAGAACTTCAGGTGGTTCCTACCATTGTTGATCTAATACCTCTGTATTGCGACAACAACGGAGCTATAGCTTTAGCGAAGGAACCAAGGTCCCATCAGAAGTCCAGACACATCTTAAGGCGGTATCACCTGATCAAGGAGATCATAGGTCGCCGGGAGATCGAGGTTCGGAGAGTTGCTACTGAAGAGAACATTGATGATCCATTCACAAAGGCCCTACCTCAGATTCAGTTCGAGAGGCTACTCGAGATCATCGGTCTTCGATATGCCAGTACATGGCCCTAGTGCAAGTGGGAGATTGTTAGTGTATATGCCCTAGGGGCCATTATTGTATCATACTAGCTTGTATATTACTTAATGGAAGCTTGGGATATTCACAGTTATATAACAGTCCTGCTAAACATGGTAGTATGCTACTTGGTTTTATCTATCTTAATATGTGAGTATACGTATTGATAGAGCCCTTAGGATCTTGCTTGACTACCAGCGTTGTGATGGCAGTCACACTAGTGGGGGCTGGGTAGTCTACAAGCACATCCTTTTCAGGTCCCTAGTTGTAGGATTATCGAGACAGGGCATCGATACTCCGGAGTAGACTAGTGTATACGCTTCTCATCCCAGTTGGGGAGATGGTCTATCCCACAGCCGTCAGTACGTCGTACTGGAGATAGTATACAGGTGCTCATTGGGTTACGGGTACACCGGACAGGACTCGCAGGGAACTGTTGGTTGGTATTATACCCGTCGTCAGTTAACAGTTCCCAGGTGACATGAGTACAGCATAGTCCGCAGACTTGACATTGCTACTTCGCCTCGAGTGTGTCCCACTGTTCTTAGATTGCTACCCTACCACGACTCAAAGGAGTCGTGCAAACAGGTAGCAATTGGGTGCAGTCCCGAGCACTTCGAAGCAGTGGCAGTTAGACAGGATTCGTCTCTCTCGGTATTGGGAGTTGGTATCGCGCTATGTCAGAGAGCCATTACGCAAAGTCCATGGCCAGGGCAAGCGAGATTTACTGGTAGGTTCCAGTAGTTTCTCAGGGTGTAATGGGCTTCACTCGGACATGACTTATACCGCTTTTAGGGGACTGACGCTTGCCGCCCCCCTAGGCCCGATATGCGATAGTCATAGACGAACAGACCGGACTGTACGGAGATTGTCACATCAGGCTCAGTAGGAGTTCGGATGGGTTTCCTCATCGGCCTTCTTATCGACATCTACCTGGGGACCGTTACGTACAGCTAGTGCCGCTTGCGATCTATGGTTAAACCCACTGCCAGCGTAGTAGTCGAGTCTTTAGAGTCCCACACAGAGAGTTTCCCTACTCCAGGAGAAACGATATAGAGGTCGTATGGTTTTACGACAAGGGTTCGGACGCATACGTGTGTTTACGCACGTACGACATTCGGACAGTTTTTACTAGCCGGCTTTGGTTTAAGCCAGATTCTAGTATCGGATTATTGGATTTATACAGTCTAAAGTTTTTCCGTGTTTACACGGATAGGAGGGGCGTTCTCATAATTTCGCGGGAAGCTTCTAGAAGGATGGTGACTTGAGGGTTTTGGTGGCATTTGCATTTATTGTGTTAATGACTCATTTGTGTGATTCATCCATGGAGTTGATGCATCATTTATTGATCTAATGAGTCATGAGATGAATCACTCATATGAATAAATGAAGCATGGTTGTTAAATGATTTTATTTATTTATTTCATAAAAGATAATGCTTCATATATTCAAATGAGTTCATTATCTCTTCTAATTCTCATGCTCACCTTCTCTCTCCTCAAGCTCACTCTCTCTTCAAACCCTAATCCTACCACTTATGTGTTGAGACCAAGGATTAGAATAGACTAATTAATCCATAACCCTTCTCTATATCATCTAGGTACTTTGATTAGCAACTAAAGAAACCTAGTTACCTCAAGTTTAGAGGTGAAGCTTGGAGTAAAGCTCTCGGGTGGATCATCTACTACATAGAGAAGGCCGGAGAGGAGGTGGAGAACGAAAAGACGAAGGACACGGTTCATTTGGTATAATCACTTCTCATAGTAGTTAAAAACTTCTATGTTTCATGTTAGTTTATAGTTTAGCAAAGATTCTTCGGTTAGTCGATGTTTACGCAAAGAACAAGATCGTTTTCCATTTTCCGCCTCCCCGCAAGTCGTGGGGTAGAGTACATCGACTTACAGGATGATCCCATATCCATTTGTGTTTGACATCAGAGAAGGTGTACGGGTGCTCAGTGGAGACTGGGTACACTGAACGGACTCGCCGAGAACTCCTAGATAGTATTATACCTATCGTCAGATAGCATTTCTCTGGTGACACTGGTACAGGTTAGTCTGTAGACCCGAGATCGTCATAGAGTCTTATATGATTCCCACTGTGCTTTGATTTCCACCTTACCATGTTCACGAGAACGTGCAAAACGGTGGCTTTTGGGTACAGTCCCGAATCGCATGGAGGCAATGAGCGATAGGAAGGGTTACGTCTCTCCCGGTATTGGGAGTTGATGTTGTGCTGTGTTCGATTGGCTATAACTGGAAGTCCCTGGCCAGGGCTGATATGGAGACCTACTGGTAAGTGTTATCAATAGTTTCTCGACCTGTTATGAGCCTCACATCAACACGATTTATCGGTTACTGGGGTCTGATGTTTACCACCCCTAGACTGGATATGCGACAAATCAGACGAAGAGACCGGAGTGTATGGTTAGTGTTACTGATTGGATTCAAAGGAGAATGTACAGGCTTGCTTGTTGATCTTCTGATAGCTCAATACCCGGGTGGCTATTACGTTTAGCTGACTGCTTGCGGCTTGTGGGTGTTTGATATGATCATCACCTACTACCGGCGTATTGACGATTCTTTAGAGTCCTACACAGAGATTTCCTGGCTCAGGCAAAACGGAGTAGGAGCAGATATGTGATATGTGCGGGACCGAGAATAATACATGTATATGATACCGTATTCGATTCTCGCGATATGTGATATCGGCCGGGTGTATGTGATATAGCCGGGTAATCGGATCAAGTGTTGATTCGATAATTTAATGTATAATTATATATGTGATATATTACATTACATTAAATAATATAAGCTCGATTTATTGATTCTTTTTCTCACTTGGATAATACATTGATGTATATGCGATATATGTTAATTGTATTATTTTATTTTGTTACATTATATATTATATATGTGATATTTAATATTGTAACATGTTAGGGTTACAAATGCAACAAAGATTTTGAGATTTAACCATATCAGGGTTTGGATTAGGATTAACGTTATGGATTAGGTTTTGGATGAGTTTTGAGGAAGCTTCATGAAGCTTTGACTTTGTCCACTTTCCTTGATATATTTTGCTAGATATTTGTTAACCAAACCCAAACCTTAACCCATGGTTTATTCTCTACAAGGGTTAAGCAGTCATGCTTAACCCTAGGTTGCAATTGTAACCACAACAATAATTCATTATTCATCACAAAAGAAACTTCATTTTCTTCTTCCTCTCTAGGAAAAGCTTTTCTAGCTTTTGGTTTGTTATGATTTAAAGTGAGTTAAAGAAAACAAAAGAGAGCAAAATTCCTACTTCATCATCCTTATCTATTCTAGCCACTTAGATTAGGGTGTTCACTTCACTAATACCTAATTAAAGAAGTGTGAGCTTGGGTTAGTGTTGCTTCAAGGTAGATCATCTTAGAAAAGGAAGACTTCAAGCAAGATGCCTCATTCAACTCATGGAGCCTCTCTAGAGTCCGGGTTCTTGATGATCGTAGCGAAAGGACTTCAACTCAGAGCTTATGAAGCGAAGGAACGGACTACAAAGGTTGTAATCCCTAACTCTTAGAAGTAAAGTTGTTTACTTGGTTGTTTGGTTTGATTCTCTAGTTTAAGATCCTAGGTTTAGGGCTATCTATAATGGAAAATTTTAAAATTGGCATGAGAGATGCCACCTGAAACCTTGTTTCCATTGTAGGTATCTCAGCAGTGGTATCAGACCCTAGCTAGAGAATTGAACGGATAAGTGTAGGATTACAAAACCGAAACAACTCCGAAAAACCCTAGTTTCTGTCGAAATTTTTCAGGTGTCAAAAAATTATTTTAACAGTTGCAGAATGATGTATGATATACATTAAGAACACAGCACAAAACTCATCCCCCTGCTCGGAGGATGGCCGGCGACGAGGCTAGGGATTCCGGCGACGCCGGTTTTTCCATGGGGAAAGGGTTTGGGTTTTGTGGTGTGGTCCAGGTTCTGGGGTTTGGTACTTGTGGTGTTGTTTATTTTTGCTAAAATTACATGTGATGTTAATTTACTGCATTAAAAATTCGGAGTGTTTTGTATTCGAAATTCTAGTTTCTGTTTCGGTTATTTTAGATGTTATTAAAAAGTTCAAACGGATATTAAATACCGACTTTTTCCCTTGCTGAAATTTTTCAACAGTTGGATATTTTTTCGTAGTTAAGAACATTCAAATATCGTGCAAGTGATGCGGTGAACTCTCTAGAAGAACAAAATCTTAACTCGATTTTGTGACCGTCAAAACCGCCACTAAATCCTAGGGTTTGTGGCAGTTTAGCGGTGCCACAAGTGAAGCATTGGTTATGTTTTACACCCGCGCTATTCCCGCCCCGGTATGTCGTTGGTTAAGTAACCTAACGGTGCATAACAGGACACTGTGGCGAATGCGGATGGCATAAGCGTACGTTGTATTTTCATTTCTTCTGTGATGCTTAGGAAGCTTAAATGATGGGATTCATTAATGAGATTAATGAAAGAAAAGAAACCTAAAAGATGTTGTAGAATCAAATTTATAAAAAGGGTAGCTCTAGTTTTTGCTTTCCATAGCGGTATTCCTTGTATAATATCCAGCACCTTATTCGATAAAGAAAGAGCCGAGATCCCTTCACCAGAAGCGACCTCTTTAGCAAAACTAGTAGATACTACAACTCACTCGGTTATGTTTTTGATTGCTTCTATAGTTCTTGCTTTGCACAGCGGTATTTGTGAAATATCCTGCACCTTATTCGATAAGGAAAGAGCCGAGATCCCTTCACCAGGAGTGACCCCTTTAGCGAAACTAGAAAAGCCTCAAAAACAATCCTTTTTCAAAATCACTTGTTTTTACAACGATATCAAGTTCATTACGCAATAGGTTTTCTGAAAAACCTGTCGTAGCCCTCCGTCATTTCTGATAAGTCCTACTTAGTATTCATGCTGCGTTTGTTGACCTTGTCAAGGCGCGGTGTACGGTAGCTAATTAGTGTTTATCTGCTAAAACATGAGATGTGATTGGATTAGAGTATCCATACGGTCTTGTTGACCTTGTCAAGGGTCATGCTGGGTTTAATTCAATCAGGAAATGACGGGTTGAACTTGACTTGCGATTTATAGTTTGTTGACCTTGTCAAGGTCATAGATCGCTAGGGGCAGAATATTATTGGGAATTTCAAGTGTTGAAATTTGCAATGAGATTGCATACCTTCTATGAGATAGTTGGATCCTGATACCCACTGTGAGTAAGAGTTACTCCTGGGAGAGTTTTACACATGACAATTAACCGATCAAGTAGGTGTTTAGAAAGGTGTTAACGGGGTTATGCCTTTGGGAAAATGAGATTTATTTTAATTAGGTCCGTGCGAAAGCACGGGGAACCTCCCTCAAAGTACCAACACTGACCTGGCTGAAAGATTGGTGAACTTGTAAGGTGTAATTAATCCCGGCTAGTCTTACCTTCTAGGGTTTTAAGGAAGATTTGATAAAAACCAGTGGGAGCCATCCTGATTAGATAAGATAATAACCAATCTAATCTTGCAAGAGCATACGCTAAAGTATTTTCTTCTCTCTCTCTCCAGATAGCGACCATGTCAGGCCTTAATCAAGATAATTATATGGATGTATTGACCGAACCCACTTATTATACTGAGCAGGGGAACGTTGGTCCCGCTCCAACTTATAATTGTTATAAGTACGAGCAGGGAATAGGGGAATATCCGGATTCTCACGCAACCCAAACGAAGAATAAGCATGATGATGCATCTTCTTCGGGTGTGTTAGTTATCGAGAACTGTTTCTCAGTTCACGCTATGTCCTGGGTATTAGATGTTAGTTATATGTATGCCGTAGAGGCCATTACTATACATAGGATGTATATTGTAGTGGATGCTTGGACATATATAGGGATGACTTTCTTGCTCGATATGATAGTATGCTATCTGGTTACTCTTTACCTTAACGTGTACATTGATTGTCTCTCCGTTACATGTTGGTAAAGCCCTTAGGATGTGTACTTGACTATCTGGACTATGATGCGGATCATACTAGTGGGGACATGGTAGTCCATAAGTACATCCTTCAAAGTCCCTAGTCGTGGGTGTATCGAGACGGGGCATCGATATACCAGAGTAGACTAGCATGTAGCTTCTCGGCCCATACAGATGGGCGATGGATGATCCCATATCCATTGGTATTTGACATCAGAGATGATATACGGGTGCTCAGTTGAGACTGGGTATACTGGACGGACTCGCCGAGAACTCCCAGATGGTATTATACCTTACGTCAGATGGCAGTTCTCTGGTGACACTGGTACAGGTTAGTCTGTAGACCCGAGATCGTCATAGAGTCTTGTGTGATTCCCACTGTGCTTTGATTTCCACCTTACCACGTCCAAGAGGGCGTGCAAAACGGTGGTTTTTGAGTACAGTCCCGAGTCACATGGAGGCAATGACCGATAGGAGGGGTTTCGTCTCTCCCGGTATAGGGAGTTGATGTTGCGCTGTGCTCGATTGGCTATAACAGGAAGTCCTTGGCCAAGGCTGTTTTTGGGATTTATTGGTAAGTGTTACCAGTAGTTTCTCGACCCGTTATGAGCCTCATATCGACACGACTTATCGAGTTATTGGGGTCTGACGTTTACCACCCCTAGGAGAGATATGCGACATATTAGACGAACAGACCGGACTGTACGGTAGTGTTACTGGTTGGATTCACAGGAGTGTGAGCGGGCTTGCTCGTTGATCTTCTGATCGCTCAATACCCGGGTGGCCGTTACGTTTAGTAGACCGCTTGCGGCTTGTGGGTGTTTGATATGATCATCACCTACTGCCAGCGTATTAACGAGTCTTTAGAGTCCTACACAGAGGTTTCCTGGCTCAAGCGAAACGAAATAGGAGCGCATATGAGATATGTGCGGGACCGAGAATAATGCGTGTATGTGATACCGTATTCTATTCTCGCGATGAATGTATCGATTGGTTGTATGCGATATAACCTAGTTATCGAATCGAGGATTGATTCGATAAGTCGATACATTAGATATTAGTCGGTCATATGCGATATGACCGGATCGTTAAATCAAGTGTTGATTTAATGATTTAATGTATAATTATATATTTGATATATTAATTTACATTAAATAGTATTGGTTCACTTAAGATTATTTTTCTCACTTGATTGTGCACATTGTATATATGTTATATGTTTGTGCACTAGTTTGTATGATCTTTGATGATACAGGCAAACTTGGATGTGTGTATGCTTTAAAATATGATTAGGTTAATGGTTAGTGTTTGTTTTATTTATTTATTCATTTATTTATTTATTCATTTTGGATTTGAAATGAAATGGTAGCTTTCTTTGGATTTATTTTTAAGCTTCATGAAGCTTTGACCATTTTGTTTCTTTCCTAAGCCTAACCATTCACCTAAACCCTAGTTTAGTCTCTACACTAGTTAACTCATCCATGGTTGCAATTTGATAAGGGTCACTTGATTTTCTATTTTATTTAATTCATTTTTCTAATTCTTTCTTCTTCTTCTTCTTGAAGAAGAAAGAAAACCCTTGCTAGAAATAATCAAGTGATGAATCCAAGTGAGAAATCCAAATCCAAAGTGAACCCACTTCCTATTTCTTCATCCTCTACCACTTTCCATGTAGTATAGGGTGTTTTCTTCACAAGTTTCATGACTTGGTGAAGGTGGAGCTTGAGTTTGAGTTGCCTCGACGTAGATCATCTTCGGTATCGAAGTCGACGACCTAGCCCGATCATTTCTTCGACGAAACCATCGCTAGAGTCCGGGATCCGATGATCGAAGTGGAGGGACGTCAACATGGAGATTAAGAAGTGGTGGACCGGATCTACAAAGGTTGTAATCCCTTTCACTTGTAGCAAAGTTGTTTGCTCGCTTTTCGTTTCGCCTAAACCCTAGTTAACAATCTTGCATTAGGGTTTCTCGGCACATAATTTTTGAATTTGGCATGGTTGATGCCTTGTGGAACCCCTTGAGTGTGCCTAGTAACCCTACAGTGGTATCAGAGCCTAGCTAGAGCTTTAGACGAAGTGTAGACGAAATTAGAGATCCGATCGAACCCCGAAACCCCGATCGAACCCCGAAACCCTTCTCTGTACATTTTTTCAAACTGTGGTTTTTTGTGAATTAAAAATGCTCAGAAAATTAAGCAGGAAAAACTAAGAATTACTGTGAAGTACGGACCTCTAACTCAAAAATTTGACCGCGGAACCGCGGCCAAAACATGGTGTTGGCGGCGGTTCAGCGGCCCAAATTGTGACTTAGTCCCTGGAATTTCATGTAATTATTCTTAGGTCCTTTCTTGTTAATTTTTTATGGGAATATTTTAATTCCACTCAAGTGTTGAGTTTTCTAGGGTTGTATTGGGGACCCGTTGATTCGATCGGATAATTTAACTTTGTTTAGTTTATCCGGGTAATTTTTTAGAAACTGTTAAAAAGTTCGAACGGATATCAATAACTCATTTTTTCCCCAGTCGGAAATTTTTTCAAAAGTTGGATTTTTCCGTAGTTTAAGAACGTCTAAGTAGTGCAAGTAACGCAATGGACCCTCTAGAAGACAACAAACCTTATCTCGATTATGTGACCGGCTTGAACTGCCCTTTGAACCTTAGGATTTGGGGCAGTACGGCGTGCCACATGTGAGTCGTTGGCTTGACCCTTCTACGGCTGGACCGTTGGTACTGTGGCATGAAACGGATGTTTTTAAACTTATTTCATGTGTTGATCTTTTCGGGAAAACTTGGGTGTTTGATTGTTCGATCGGAAAGTTTAACATTTTCTATTTATCTGGAATGTGATACAATATTTGGAATCCACAAGTAGTTATGAGATAACTGATTTGGATGTTATAAACATAGCAGTTTAGTCTCAATTGATCGGTTGCCATGGAATTTTGATGTGATCAAAAGTCCGTCGCAATCACGTAGCGTACGCGGATACTCGCCGGGTAAACTTAATAGACAGCCATGCCCCATAGCCCCGATCAAGTGACTGTAGGAGATCCCCGTAGCCAAAAGAATCCGTTCGGGTGCTCGCGGCAACGGTGTTCCGCCTTGGTGCACTTCGTCGACGGTTTCGGGGGTGCGGCCGCCTACTAAAGTTTGCGACGAGCATTCGATCAGTTTTTCGGGAATCTTGTTGAGTTGCCCGACTAGATATTGAAAAGTGTTTTCGATATAGAGACTAAAATGCGGGGTTTATAATTGTTAGGCATGTGATGTCTAAGGAATTCATTTGGTCAGGCATGCGATGTCTGAGGAGGTTGCGGATTCCAACTGTTGTAGTTTTACACTTTCTTTTCTGCGACCGTAAGTGTAATATGTGATATCGCCGGTTTCGTTGCTATATGTCAACGACAATTGGGATGCGCATATTTACTTACGTTGATGACATGTGATGTTATGTGTTGCTGGATATGTTATATTGGATCGTCGTGTTTTGAATAGCCGGGGGTTTTATGTGAGATGAGTGTTTTTCATTTTCATTCATATAAAAACTTGTATGTAATATTCTTTTATTGGGGCACTTCCAGGTTGCGGAAGATGTCACCATTGTATATTATTTACTTTTCCGCACTAGGATAGACCCAAGGAGGAGGGCACAAGTAACCGGGTTCTGGAGTCCAATGGGAGACCAACTCGAGGAGTCGAGTCCGGGTCTCCTAACTCTAGAATTGGTAGGGTTGCTTGCCGCTCTCGTAGGGGTCTATGGGTATGGGTTTGGTTATTCATCGCGACCGTGGAATCCGTGTTTTATACTGGCTCGTATTGAAAATACGGACGTCCTAGTATATCCAATATTTCATATGTTTCTTCTGATGCGATATCTGTGATGTGATCATTTGATATGTTGTGATGGATACTGTATATAGTATATATGATATATTATACAGACGTTACTTATGTTTTACACCCGCGCTAGCCCTGCCCCACTCTGTCGTTAGTTACCTAACCTAACGGTGTACGAGGGGACATCGAGGCGAATGCAGATGGCATAAGTGTACGTCGTATTTATCTATGATGTTTAGGTGATTTAAATGATGGGACTTCATTAATGTGATTAATGAAAGAAAAGAAACCTAAGATGTTGTGGAATCGAATAATCAAAAACAGGTAGCTACAGTTCTTGTTTTGCATCGCGGTGTTCCTTGTAGAACATCCTGCACCTTATTCGATAAGGAAAGGGCCGAGATCTCTTCACCGGGAGTGACCTCTTTAGCAATAACTGGCAGATGCTACAACCCTCGGTTTGTCTTTTGATTGCTCCTATAGTTCTTGCTTTGCACAGCGGTATATATATGATATATCCTGCACCTTATTCGATGAGGAAAGGGCCGACGATCCCTTCACCGGGAGTGACCCCTTTAGCAGAACTAGAAAAGCCTCAAAAACACTCCAATTTTAAAATCATTTGATTCTACAACGATATCAAGTTCATTACGCAATAGGTTTTCAGAAAAACCTGTCGTAGCCCTCCGTCATTTCAGATAAAGACTGTTTAGTATTTGTGTTGCGTTTGTTGGCCTTTGTCAAGGCGTAGTGTGCGGTAGCTGAATAGTACTTATCTGCTTATGCATATGATGCAGATTGGATTAGGGTAGTCGTGCGACCTTGTTGGCCTTTGCCAAGGTCCGTGCGGGTGGGTTTAATTCAATCAGGAAATGACGGGTTGAACTTGACTAGCATCCTATGGTTTGTTGGCCTTTGTCAAGGTCATAGGAGGTTAGGGGGAAAATATTATCGGGAATTTCAAGTGTTGAAATTTGCAATGAGATTGCATACCTTCTATAAGATAGTTGGATCCCGATACCCGCTGCGAGTAAGAGTTACTCCTGGGAGAGTTTTACACATTACAATTAGCCGATCAAGTAGGTGTCAACGGGGTTACGCCTCTGGGAAAACGAGGTTTACTATAATTAGGTTCGTGCGAAAGTATGGGGGACCTCCCTCAAAATACCGACACTGGCCTGGCTGAAAGATTGGCGAACTTGTAGCGTGTAATTAATCCCGGCTAGTCTTTCCTTTTAAGGGTTTGAAGGAAGATTTGATAAAAACAGTGGGAGCCATCCTGATTAGATAAAATAACAACCAATCTGATCTTGCAAGAGCATACGCAGAGTGTTTTCTTCTCTCTCTCTCCAGGTAGCGACCATGTCACGCCTTAATCAAGATAATAATACGGATACATTGACCGAACCCGCTTGTTATAATGAGCTGGGGAACGTTGGTCCCGCTTCAACTTATAATTGTTATAAGATAGAGCAGGAAATTGGGGATTACCGGAATTCCCGTGCCGCCCAAACGAAGAGAGTGCATGTTGATGCATCATCTTCGGGTGTGTTCATTACAGAGAACTGTTTCTCAAATGTCCTTTACGTCCTGGGTATATGATACCGGATCAGGATCACACATGTGTAATATATTACATGGGCTACAGAAAGGTAGAGAACTGAGAACGGGTGATAAGTTTCATGAGGCAGAAAATGGTTCAAGTGTTGCAGCCAAGTCTGTTGGTCACTGTCACCCTGTATTACCAATACATTGATTCTGAACAGATGTTATTAGATACCGAACCTGATATACAAAATCATATCAGTCTCTTTATTTAGATAAAGGAGGATATAATTTTGTATTGTTGGATAATGTTTTGAACATTTCCTATATCACTAGTTGATCGGTTCAGGCACGTTATCTAAAAGCATTGACGTTCTAAACCAAACTACAATTCCTAGTATACAGAACACACACAAGAGGAAGAGTTCAGAAATGAACGAATCCTTCTTGAGGCATTGTAGACTAGGTCATATCAATGCGACCCGACAGGCTGACGTTACACATAGATGCATATTTAAATTAGTTTGAATTTACATCTTCTGAAACTTGCCAGTCATGTCACAGAGATAAGATGACCATAGCACTGTTTATTGGAAACAGAGAAAGAATTAGTGAACTCTTGGAATTGATACATGCTGATGTACGAAGGTCCCCTGTCTAGACATGCCAATACCGGTTCTTTGTACTTCATTACATTCTCTGATGATCTCTTAAGATTCAGACATATGTTCCTGTTGAAACACAAGTCCGAAGCTTTTGAGATATTCACAGAATATAAGTTGGAAGTAGAGAACCAAAACGGGTATAAGTATTATGTCCTTTGATGTGATCAGGGAGGAGAATACTTGAGCACGGGATTCCTGGACTATTCTAAGAATGAGATTATCTCTCAGCATTATTCCTCCGTATACACCACAGCACCTCGGTGTATCGGGGCGGAGCAAAAGCACCCTGTGTGATATGGTGTGCTCTATGATGAGTACTACTGAGTTTCCTATTTCGTTTTAGGGAGTTATGCACTTGTGAAGTTGCATACCTATTGAATAGGGTTCCGATCAAATCAACTGCCTAACACTTCATATGAGATATGGAAAGGGATGAGCCCATATCTTAAGTTTGTTAAGATTTGGGGTTGTCCAGCCTATGTCTAAAAGCATAATCCGGACAAGTTCGAGGCAAAGTCAGATCTGTGGAAGTTTGTTGGATATCCCAAGCATTCGCAAGGGAATATCTTCTACCTAACCGAGGAACAAAAATGTTTTGTTTCTCAGCATGCCACTTTTGTGAAAGGGAATTTCTTGTGAAGAAATTAGTGGACATGAGGTAGAACTGGAAAGAGTTCCAGCTATACAAACTACAGCTGATGATTTGGTAGAACCAAAGGATTCAATAGCAACCAACGAACCTCCGCCTCTCCGCCGATCTAGTAGGGTTCCTCACCCACCTGAGAGATACTTCGGTTTCTCTATGACAGTGGGAGCGAGGATTGCATCATGGGATGATGACCTGACTAGTTTCGAGCTGGCCATCAGGAGTGTGACTCTGTAAGAATGGCTGGATGTTTATCGATCTGAGATGGAATCCTTATACACCAACAAAGTATGGACTTTGGTTGCTTTACCTGAAGGGTTAAATCCCCATCAGGAGCAAGTATATCTTGAGAAGATTACTTGCTGTACATGGAAAAGTTGAGACTTTCAAAGCTAGACTTGTTAAAGGTTTGCATCATAGACCAGTTGTGGCTAATGCTTAAACCTTTTCTGGGGCCTATGCTTAAGTCCATCCAAATCCTACTTGCCACGGCTACATACCATGACTACGGTATCTGGCGGTTGGGTGTCATGACTGCTTTTCTAAATGATGTTTTAGAAGAAAGCATCTATAAGTACACAGCCAGAGGGCTTCGTAGACAGTGGGAGCAGCGGAAATGTGTGCAAGATGTTTTATGTAATAAAGCAGGCATCGCGGAGTTGGAACATCTGTTTTGATGAATTAGTAAAAGAGTTTGACATCATTAAAATGGTAGATGAACCTTGTATATAGAAAAAGGTAGTAGAGAGCATGGTGGTGATCCTCGTAGAGTACGTGGATGACATACTCTTGATAGGGAAGGAGTTTCCTATGCTACGCTCGGCCAATCTCCGATTATCACAAGGATTCTCCATATAGGATCAAAGTGATACCTCCTAAATCCTTAGTTTGGATCTATGAGATAGATCTAATTGGATGTTAGAATACTCACTAGTTGTAGTGAGATGGTATCAATCAATCCTGGGGAGAATCACAGGAAAGGTTCCAGAGTGATAAGGATGACTGAATGTCAGTCACAGGCATTGTCTTTACCCTCAGTAAAGGGACGGTATGTTGGAAGAGTTCCAAGCTAGATACCGTGGCATACTAGAAGATTAAAGGCAAGATACATCGTTACCAAAGATGCTACCAAAGAGGCAGTCTGGGTGTATATTAGTTCATGAGATGAACTTCGTTCCTCCCATTGTGTGACAATGGAGTTGTGGCTTATGCCAAGGAACGCCCGTCCCGTCAGTGATCCAGACATATTCTAAGGCAGTGTCACCTGATCGTGGAGATGGTTGATCTCCAGGGGATCGAGGTTAGGAGAGCAGACTCAGAGGACAACACGGCGGATCCTCTCACAAAGGCCTTTTCCCAGAGAGAGACTTTTAAAGGATGGTTGAGTATGAGATACTACAACCACTGCTATCAGATGGCCCTAGTGCAAGTGGGAGATTGTTAGTTATATGTATGCCCTAGAGGCCATTACTATACATAGGATGTATATTGTAGTGGATGCTTTGACATATATAGGGATGACTTTCTTGCTCGATATGATAGTATGCTATCTGGTTACTCTTTACCTTAACGTGTACACTGATTGTCTCTCTGTTACATGTTGGTAAAGCCCTTAGGATATGTACTTGACTACCTGGACTATGATGCGGATCATACTAGTTGGGACATGGTAGTCCATAAGTACATCCTTCAAAGTCCCTAGTCGTGGGTGTATCGAGACGGGGCATCGATATACCAGAGTAGACTAGCGTGTAGCTTCTCGACCCATACAGATGGGCGATGGATGATCCCATATCCATTGGTGTTTGACATCAGAGATGATATACGGGTGCTCAGTGGAACTGGGTACACAGGAAGGACTCGCCGAGAACTCCCAGATGGTATTATACCTTACGTCAGATGGCAGTTCTCTGGTGACACTGGTACAGGTTAGTCTGTAGACCCGAGATCGTCATAGAGACTTGTGTGATTCCCACTGTGCTTTGATTTCCACCTTACCACGTCCAAGAGGGCGTGCAAAACGGTGGTTTTTAGGTACAGTCCCGAGTCACATGGAGGCAATGAACGATAGGAGGGGTTTCGTCTCTCCCGGTATAGGGAGTTGATGTTGCGCTGTGCTCGATTGGCTATAACAGGAAGTCCTTGGCCAGGGCTGTTTTTGGGATTTACTGGTAAGTGTTACCAGTAGTTTCTCGACCCGTTATGAGCCTTATATCGACACGACTTATCGAGTTATTGGGGTCTGACGTTTACCACCCCTAGGCGAGATATGCGACATATCAGACGAACACACCGGACTGTACGGTAGTGTTACTGGTTGGATTCACAGGAGTGTGAGCGGGCTTGCTCGTTGATCTTCTGATCGCTCAATACCCGGGTGGCCGTTACATTTAATAGACCACTTGCGGCTTGTGGGTGTTTCATATGATCATCACCTACTGCCGGCGTATTGACGAGTCTTTAGAGTCCTACACAGAGGTTTCTTGGCTCAAGCGAAACGAAATAGGAGCGCATATGAGATATGTGCGGGACCGAGAATAATGCATGTATGTGATACCGTAATCTATTCTCGTGATAAATGTATCGATTGGTTGTATGCGATATAACCTAGTTATCGAATCGAGGATTGATTCGATAAGTCGATACATTAGATATTAGTCGATCATATGCGATATGACCGGATCGTTAAATCAAGTGTTGATTTAATGATTTAATGTATAATTATATATTTGATATATTACTTTACATTAACTAGTATTGGTTCACTTAAGATTATTTTTCTCACTTGATTGTGCACATTGTATATATGTTATATGTTTGTGCACTAGTTTGTATCATTTTTGATGATACATGCAAACTTGGGTGTATGTATGCTTTAAACTATGATTAGGTTAATGGTTAGGGTTTGTTTTATTTATTTATTCATTTATTTATTTATTCATTTTGGATTTGAAATGAAATGGTAGCTTTCTTTGGATTTATTTTTAAGCTTCATGAAGCTTTGACCATTTTGTTTCTTTCCTAAACCTAACCATTCACCTAAACCCTAGTTTAGTCTCTACACTAGTTAACTCACACATGGTTGCAATTTGATAAGGGTCACTTGATTTTCCATTTTATTTAATTCATTTTTCCATTTCTTTCTTCTTCTTCTTCTTGAAGAAGAAAGAAAACCCTTGCTAGAAATAATCAAGTGATGAATCCAAGTGAGAAATCCAAATCCAAAGTGAACCCACTTCCTATTTCTTCATCCTCTACCACTTGCCATGTAGTATAGGGTGTTTTCTTCACAAGTTTCATGACTTGGTGAAGGTGGAGCTTGAGTTTGAGTTGCCTCGACGTAGATCATCTTCGGCATCGAAGTCGACGACCTAGCCCGATCATTTCTTCGACGAAACCATTGCTAGAGTCCGGGATCCGATGATCGCAGCGGAGGGACGTCAACACGGAACTTAAGAAGTGGTGGACTGGATCTACAAAGGTTGTAATCCCTTTCACTTGTAGCAAAGTTGTTTGCTCGCTTTTCGTTTCTCCTAAACCCTAGTTAACGATCTTGCATTAGGGTTTCTCGGCACATAATTTTTGAATTTGGCATGGTTGATGCCTTGTGGAACCCCTTGAGTGTGCCTAGTAACCCTACATTAGATACCAGATCGGGATTCCATATATGTAATATGTTAAATGGGCTACGTAAAGGTAGAGAACTGGGAGAGGGTGATCATTCTATAAGAGTTGGGAATGGTGCAAATGTTGTAGCCAAGGCTGTTGGCGAATATCACCTTGTATTACTAAATGGTAATACATTGATTCTGAACGAATTCTATTACATTCCGACCCTGATATGCAATTTTATATCAGTTTCTTTATTGAGTAAAGAAGGATATAATTTTGTAGTACAGGATAATGTTATGAACATCTTCCTGAATCAAAAGTTGATTGGATCAGGCTTGTTAAATAATGGTATATACGTTCTCAATCAAACTACAATACTTAATGTGCAAAACACACACAAGAGGAAGAGTTCAGAAATTAACGAATCCTACTTGTGGCATTGTAGACTAGGTCACATCAATGCGACACGACTGGCTAAGTTACATAAGGATGGATATTTGAATCCGTTCGAATTTTCATCTTATGGCACTTGCCAGTCATGTCTCAAAGGCAAGATGACCAAAACTCCGTTTAGTGGACGAAGAAAGAGTTACGGAACTCTTGGGACTGATACATAGTGATGTATGTGGTCCCATGTCTACACATATCAGGAACGGTTCCTCGTACTTCATTACATTCACTGACGATCTCTCAAGATATGGACATGTGTTCCTGTTGAAACACAAGCCTGAAGCTTTTGAGAAATTCAAAGAATATAAGAACGAAGTAGAGAACCAAACGGGAAAAGTATTAAGATCCTTCGATCAGATCGAGGAGGAGAATACTTGAGCAATAAGTTCCTGGACTATCTAAAAGAGAATGGGATTCTCTCTCGGCTTACTCCTCCTTATACACCACAGCTGTTGGAGATAGTGCCCTCAGAGTCAATTATTGGATCACAGGCACGTGATTGCAATGATTGAGGGAGGACCTATCCCGGTAGGACAGTCTTACTCGAGATGATAGTATGCTATCTGGTTTATCTTTATCATCGTGTACTGCTTTAGGTGACCTGGCATGTCGCTGTTACACGTTGATAGAGCCCCTAGGATTCTTGCTTGACTGCCGGCAGTATGATGGCGATCATATACGTGAGAGCTGGTGGTCTATAAGCACATCCTTAAAAGGTCCCTAGTCGTGGGAGTCTCGAGACAGGGCATCGATTCTCCAGAGTAGACTAGTGTATACAGTCGAGACCCCGACGAGGGGCGGTGGCCGGTCTCACAAGCCACTGGTGTCAGTTGGTTCACCTAAGATGTATACAGGTGCTCATTGGGTTATGAGTACACCGGACAGGACTCGCCGGGAACATGCTAGTTGGTCTTATACCTGACGTCAGATAGCAGTTCCCTGGTGACATGTGTACAGGTTAGTTCATCGACCTGGGGATCGTCATTTGTCTCGTGTGAGTTCCCACTGTGCTTTGATTACTACCCTACCACGGCTCAAAGGAGTCGTGCAAACAGGTTTTAGTTGGGTACAGTCCCGAGCCACATGGAGGCAGTGAGCGGATCTTCAGGGGTTCGTCTCTCCCGGTATTGGGGGTGAGGTCGCGCTGTGTCTAGGAGAGCCATTACGCAAAGCCCTCGGCCGAGGCAGGAGATTTACTGGTAGGTATTCTAGTAGTATCTCAGGGCGTTCTGGGCTACACTCCGACACGACTTGTACCGCTTTTGGGGGTCTGACTTTTACCAACCCCCTAGGCCCGACATGCGATGCTCATAGACGAACGGACCGGACTGTACGGATATTGTCACTGACAGGCTCAGTAGGGTGTCAGGATGAGTTCGCTCATCGACGTCCCTTTTGGTCAATAGCTGGTGGCCCGTCACGTATTGGCTAATACCTCTGACGTGCTAGTGGTTAAATCCACAGCCATAGTATTGACGAGTCTTTAGAGTCCACCACACTTTCAGTTACTCAAGCTTTCGGGCGAAACGCTGTAGAGGCCGTATGGAGATATGGCAGGGTCCGATCAGATACGTGCGGTATTGCACGGATCAGGATCGGACAGTTTTGTACTAGTGGCCGTATAGTTATATGGCAGGGTTCGATCTGATACGTGCGGTATTGCACGGATCAGGATCGAACGGATATTACTAGCCGGCTTTGGCTTAAGCCGGTCCTAGTTTAGTACAGTGTAGATTTTGTCTCATTGCATTTGTATCCGGTCGGAATACAGATACGGGTGTGTATGCACAGTATCGGGGTTTTCCTGTAATTTATTACGGGACCAGTTTTCTGGAGTTGCCAGTTTGCATTCCGTTCCGGCCGGTTTTCCTTTGTTCTTTCCCGGCCGGACTTTTTCGATGGAGGGTGTTATTTGCAAGTTTGCAAATAACACATTGTGGAGGGTTTTCTTGCAAATGTATTTATTATGATATTCTTATCATCATTAGATTCCATTCTTTTCTTCATCATGGTTTTTTGCATTAATGAGAAAGGATTAGGATGAGATTGATTTGCATCTTTGATTTGAGGTTCACTTTGGATGTGGTCACCCCCCTTTGATCTCCTACACTCACCTCCCTTCTTGAGTTGCTTTTTCCCACTCCCATTTGAAGAGGGGCCGGCCACTATTAAGAGAGAGAGAGAGGAATTCATTTTTGATAAGGGAATGATCTATGTCTCATTTGCATGCTTGCCACAAAAAGAAATCCTTCTCCTCTTCATGAGTTCATATTGATTCCTCCATCAAGGCAACATAACTCCAAAGAGACAAGCATCATCTACACTACATTCTACAGCATTTCTTGGGCATGTCGACTTGCCGGCTTCATGCTCGAGTTGCCTCGGTATTGAGGCGGGAGCCCGTAAAAGACGCAGGCGATGTGGTGCCCTTCCGGCAAGGAGGCGACGATGTGGAGACAAGACTTTCCGCGGGAGATCGGGACGATGAAGAGAAGACCGGAGGACTCGGATCACTTGGTATACTTCTCTTCCCATCTCTTGTTTGCTAGCATTAGGTTAATGGTTACGATCCGGGTTTTCATTGTCCGCGGTAGCGCCAGTTTAAAAGTTAAGAAAATTTTGATTCCGCATTTTGGCCTCGGATAGACGGCCGGGGCGCGGCCGTGGTGCAACATGGTATCAGAGCCACGCCATTAACCTTGCCTAGCCTGTTCTAATGTGCTTTACATTTCCGATCGACCAAAATTCCAAAAATACGCGTTTCCTTTGCATCAGTTTTCTGTTGATTTTTTTCTTGCTCAAAAAATTTTTCAGGTTGCAGAAAAATGATGTACTGGAAAATATAAGGCTACTGTAGAAATTCGACAGAGTGATTCCTCAGTTGGAGCGCGGAACCGCGGCCAAAACCCCATTTGGGCCGCGGTTCCGCCGCACTATGGTCTGGTCACTTGGTCGTTTTTCTTCAGTTGCTTTCTGGGCTGAAAATAGGGCTTTTGGAATATTAATATTGGGCCCAGAATTTTCTGTGAGTGCTACAGTATTGCTTTGGGGCCCACTTGTTAATTTTTGATCGATCGGATATTTTAAACACATTATTTCACAGTATTTACATTATATCTGCGACCGTGAATATCACTTGATCGGTAAATCCTGTCTAACTGCTATAGCCCGGTTAGACGGATTTGCGAACGTGATTTTCACGTTGATGTTCTGTGTTTATGCTGTGTTGTTGCGGATCGGTCGTGGGGGATAGCCTGGATGCAATGTTAGTACAGTTTTGTTTTATATGTACATTTGATATTGCGGGGCGAGCGTCCGACATGTGGACTGCCGTCACTGCCTGTTTGTATTATTCTTTTGGGGCACGACCTGGTTGCGGTCGATGTACCCGTTGTATGTATATTTTACTTTCTGTACTAGGATTACCCCGCGGAGGGGTGCACGGATAGCCGGGTTCTAGAGGGCAACGGGCCCGCATCTCATGGCATTGAGACGGAGGGGGCTTCTCTCTAGGATTGGCGGGCTATTCGCCGCACTCGTAGGGGGTACAGGTTGACCCAGGAGTGGTGCCCAAGTTACCGGATTCCATGAAGTGCTGGGTGGTCCATTCACGGTGCTGAAGGGGGCTGCCTCGCTTCAGGTTTTGGTGGGTGACTTGCCGCGCCCGTAGGGGTCTAGGATTTCATTGCACAGGCTATCCACACGACCAGGGGAACGTCGGGTTTCAGCAGCGGCTCTGTGAAACCCGGGGATCCCAGATATCTGTATTGTTCTGTGATGCTGTACATTTCTGTGATGTTGCATTCTTATCACGCCTTGAGCGAATATAATATATTGGTATATATATTAGTAGATGTTGTATATGTTTTGCATCCGCGCTAGTCCAGTCCCCGCTCTGTCGTTAGTTAAGTAACCTAACGGGTGATGACGGGACCCAGTGGCGAATGCGGATGGCATATACGTACATCAGTATATTTTCGTTCTTTGTGGTGTGATCAATTGATGGGACTGCGTTGATTCGGATCAATGCAAGATAAACAAACCTATTCTGATGTTGTTGGAACATTTTTCAAAAAGCTGTTATTGCAAGGACGTTCACTTTTGTTTTGCATCGTAGTATTCATTTGGAATATCCTGCTCCTCAGTCGACGAGGCAAGGGCCGAGATCCCTTCACCGGGAGTGACCCCTTGGACAGAAGTTTGCGTCAGGGCATTAACTTCACTATAGCCGATTACTTTTGCTTTGCATCGTGGTATTCAGTTGGAATATCCTGCACCTCATTCTACGGGGAAAGAGCCGAGATCCCTTCACCGGGAGTGACCTCTTTAGCAAAGGTTTTCGTCACTATATTTTTATAAAAGGCTATGCAGTTCCTTCAACGATATCAAGTTCTTTACGTTAAAGGTTTTTCGCCAAAAACCATTCGTAGCCCTCCGTCATTTCTTATGGGTATTATTTAGTATTCGTGCTGCGTTTGTTGACTCCGTCAAGGCGTAGTGTACGGTAGCTAAGTGGTGCTTGTTTGTTGCATAAATTGGATTGGTTAGGACAGTCGTGCGGCCTTGTTGACTCCGTCAAGGGCACGTACGGGTGGGTTTAATGCAATCCAGATAATGACGGGTTGAACTTGACTAGGACTCTTTGATTTGTTGACTCCGTCAAGGTCACTTGAGTCCTAGGGGTAAAAAATCACATCGGGAGTTTCAAAAGAACTGAAACTTGCCAGGCATGCGCATACCTTCTGGAGTGTGGTGACTTGAGTGGATTCCGTCAAGTTATCATGCGATGATAGTTGGATCCCGATTCCCACTGATGAGTTAGTTTACTCCTCGGGTGACCCCGACTAATTCTTCTTTCAGGTTTGGTGGAGAATTTGAGGTACAGTGGGAGGTTTCCTGATTAGATAAATTGATAACCATTCTGATCTAGGTTTGAGTGCACGCTGAGTGTTTCTTTTCTCTCTCTCTGGCAGCGACCTTTGACCCGACCCTAAGACTATGACTCAGTGACCAAGTTGACCGAACCTTCTTAACACTGGCTTTTGGATTGTCAGAGTTGCAAACCTCATTGCCACTCCTACTTTTACCCTTTTCTCCAGGACACCCCGTATTACTACGAACGTCCACTTCCATTGGACAAAACCATCGTATGGTTATATACGAACTCGAAGGACTTCGAGGATGGTTTCTGGTTCTGGAGAAAACGAATAGGATTATTCAGTTGTCTTTTCTTTTCACCTTCTCTCATTGCGAGTACTCCTTGGTTTAGGAGATAGTACACCTATTACGCAAATTGGATAGTCTTCTTCCAAACTTTAGGCTGGTGCCGACCGGTAGGGAATGAAGAAAACCAATTAGCATAACGATGGTGTGCAGAAGGTATTGAGTTAAGACAAAGCAAGGGATTAGTAAGAGGGCAAAGTAAAATGTGACTGCTATTCACGATCAAACCAAGTATTTCTTCGCCAATCCTAAATCACCTTTGTATTTCTCCAGGACACTCCGTATCACTACGAAGATCCACAGTTTATTGGATACTCCATCGTATGGTTATATACGAACTCGAAAGGAACTTGTTCCAGTTCGGGGATGGATTCTGGTCCAGGAGAAATAGGAATACAGTTTATTCGGTTGTCTTTTATCTTCACCTTCTCTCGCTTTGCGAGTGCTCCTAGGATTAGGACAGTACACCCATTATGCTTATTGGATAGTCTTCTTCCAAACCATAGGCTGGTGCCGAACGGTAGGGAAGGAAGAAAACCAATTGGCCTAAAGGGGTGTGCAGAAGGTAATGACTAAAGACATATAAAGGGATTTAGAGAGGTGGTAAAGACTTATACGGTTATAATTGTGAATCTGGATAATGGTAGAGGTATTACTAGGAATACCAGGATACCCCACCGAAACATTTCAATGTTTCAGTTTCACTGTGTAATGTTAAAAGAAAACTGATTTCCCGATTAGATACTTACTCCAGGGTATGTATTTACCAGGTATGATTCTCACATCTGTATGGTTTTACAGATGATGAGTAGGAGTAAGTCATTGGGAATAGGGTGATCATCCTCATTATATCAGGATTCGTTGTAATCGGTGATATTTGAGGAGATCATCTGGGCTGTTTGCCGGTCGGCAAATATTTGGTTTTGAATATCCGCTGTTGTGCACCAATTTCAAATTGATATATCTGTACGTCTATTTTCATAGAGTGAGATATACCTTTTGATATTATGTCGATGACATTTACCTATATCCGTGGATGGTTAGGTAAGGAGCATCAAACAGCGGTGTAATTCTTCTTAGCTATAAGTACAGTTTTCAACCTACGATGCACAGTGAAAGAGTTGTTAGACTCAGCGGACTTATACAGAGTATTGTATGTTGTCCAGTGTCCATTAGGACAGAGGGTTTGGTCCTCATACTATATTCTGTTTACTTTTAACTTCTCTAGTTCTTAGACATGTGTTTCGTAGGAACACAGGGTCTAAGTTTTGAGGAGTTATAGGTATTTGAATAGAGTAGAGAACCAGGTGTAGCAAGTATCGGGATTCTTCAAAGTGATCGAAGATGTAGATACTTGTGTATGGTATTCAGTTGATAGTAATGATAAAGAGAAATTGCTTCTCTTTCAGGTTACTCATAATTGGAATCACTCCTAAGTTGAGTAACGCTGATCGGCCTCCTTCCATTTAGTTGACATGCACTGGAGATAGCTGCATGATTTGAATCTAGTTCAATTAAATCAGTGCCTCTGGTTCTATATTGGATATAGATCAGTTCATATCTTAACGATGTTAAGGTACGGGGAGTTGTCCGGCTTATGATTAAAACCAGACACTGGACAACTCAAGGCACGTTTCTGTAATGGCTGTTTGCGGGTTGACCCAGGCTATGACGAAGGTTGACTTTCTACCATCTGGAAGATCAATAGAGATATTGTTCTTGACTCGCCACATTTTTAAAAGAAATGGATTTTTAGAAAACAGTAGTGGGAGTATGGTAGAACTGGAAGTGATTCCAGAACCGCAAACGATTACTGAAGATTTGATAAGGAACCTAAAGATTCAATATGGCTTGACATTCCATTGGCCACTCCGTAGATAAGGTGGGTAACTTCAGGCACCCGAGAGGTACTCAGGTAGCCTCAAGGACGGTGACAGGGAAGTTCTTGTTTACCCACACTTGCCATTGCTGTTGTTCCAGGCTGCGAGACCCGGCAGGAGGATGAGTATAGCGTCGTTCTGAACTAGCTTCAGAAGTGTACGTGTATATGACTCTGCCAGAGGGTTGTCGTAGTCAGTGGGAGCAGCGGAAGCATTGGTGGACAGGTAGCTTATGTCTACTTATAGACTAAAGCAGATGTAGCGGAGATAGATCATCTATTTCTGACGTGACAGTCATAGGTTTGACTTCATCAGAATAGGGGATGGATCTATTGAGAAGGTAGTAGGGTGTGATATCCTGGTATTTGGATGACATACACATAGTAGGAAAAGAAACTCCTATACTACGATCGGTTATACTTTGGTCGTCACACAGTAGTTTCTCCACATGGGACTTGGACATAATATCTGACATACTGGTTACTAGATCTATGGTTTTAGATCTAGATTTGGGTGGTTTCCCAATCTGGGTACTTAGACAGCATTCTAAGAGTATTTAGAATGGACGACTCCTGGCATGGTAGTGTACCTGCAGGTAATGGAGTCACCCTCTCTAAAGGTGTCTTACAGACTAAAGGGGAGAGGGATGTGCATGATTGGCAGATCACTTGCTTAGGCAATTGAGTCAATCATGAGATGTCAAGTACCACACCAGATGTTGTTCTTGCACTAGATGCAATAAGTTGACATTGATCCAATCCTGGAGAAACAGTCGGAAGCAGTTTTAGAACATAAGTGGATGTTCTAGGGATATGATAACGACAACCTCATTTGGGAGACAGTTATCATTCCAGGCTTCCAAGGTGACATGGACGACAAGGAGATTGTCAGAGTTATAGTTTTCCTTCTGACGAGGGGTAGTATTTTGGACAGATGGTCCAAGGCAATACCGAGGGTGGCATGGCGCAGGATACTGACTAAGTTCAGTTGACGATACAGTCTAAGAAGTTTGGATTTGGAGTTCATTTATGAGCTAGGTCCCATCAGACATCCAGACATTCTAAGACAAGTATTGCTCATTTCGGGAGATGGTTTTCTCCGCGAACTTGAGATATAGAGAGACATAGAAAGAAACATCACAGCGGATCCACTCACTGAGGCTATTCCTCGAACGCAATAGTTTCGCAAACGAGCTTTGTGAGACTGACTAGTAGAGGAGTTGGGTGTTCGGTATCACACGGGCTGTGAGTATGCGGCATCGCAATAATTAGCCTTGAGTGCAAGTGGGAGATTGTTGGAGATAGTGCCCTCAGATTCAATTATTGGATCACAGGCACGTGATTGCAATGATTGAAGGAGGACCTATCCCGGTAGGACAATCTTACTCGAGATGATAGTATGCTATCTGGTTTATCTTTATCATCGTGTACTGCTTTAGGTGACCTGGCATGTCGCTGTTACACGTTGATAGAGCCCCTAGGATTCTTGCTTGACTGCCGGCAGTATGATGGCGATCATATACGTGAGAGCTGGTGGTCTATAAGCACATCCTTAAAAGGTCCCTAGTCGTGGGAGTTTCGAGACAGGGCATCGATTCTCCACAGTAGACTAGTGTATACAGTCGAGACCCCGACGAGGGGCGGTGGCCGGTCTCACAAGCCACTGGTGTCAGTTGGTTCACCTAAGATGTATACAGGTGCTCATTGGGTTATGAGTACACCGGACAGGACTCGCCGGGAACATGCTAGTTGGTCTTATACCTGACGTCAGATAGCAGTTCCCTGGTGACATGTGTACAGGTTAGTTCATCGACCTGGGGATCATCATTTGTCTCGTGTGAGTTCCTACTGTGCTTTGATTACTACCCTACCACGGCTCAAAGGAGTCGTGCAAACAGGTTTTAGTTGGGTACAGTCCCGAGCCACATGGAGGCAGTGAGCGGATCTTCAGGGGTTCGTCTCTCCCGGTATTGGGGGTGAGGTCGCGCTGTGTCTAGGAGAGCCATTACGCAAAGCCCTCGGCCGAGGCAGGAGATTTACTGGTAGGTATTCCAGTAGTATCTCAGGGCGTTCTGGGCTACACTCCGACACGAATTGTACCGCTTTTGGGGGTCTGACTTTTACCAACCCCCTAGGCCCGACATGCGATGCTCATAGACGAACGGACCGGACTGTACGGATATTGTCACTGACAGGCTCAGTATGGTGTCAGGATGAGTTCTCTCATCGACATCCCTTTTGGTCAATAGCTGGTGGCCCGTCACGTATTGGCTAATACCTCTGACGTACTAGTGGTTAAATCCACAGCCATAGTATTGACGAGTCTTTAGAGTCCACCACACTTTCAGTTACTCAAGCTTTCGGGCGAAACGCTGTAGAGGCCGTATGGAGATATGGCAGGGTCCGATCAGATACGTGCGGTATTGCACGGATCAGGATCGGACAGTTTTGTACTAGTGGCCGTATAGTTATATGGCAGGGTTCGATCTGATACGTGCGGTATTGCACGGATCAGGATCGAACGGATATTACTAGCCGGCTTTGGCTTAAGCCGGTCCTAGTTTAGTACAGTGTAGATTTTGTCTCATTGCATTTGTATCCGGTCGGAATACAGATGCGGGTGTGTATGCACAGTATCGGGGTTTTCCTGTAATTTATTACGGGACCAGTTTTCTGGAGTTGCCAGTTTGCATTCCGTTCCGGCCGGTTTTCCTTTGTTCTTTCCCGGCCGGACTTTTTCGATGGAGGGTGTTATTTGCAAGTTTGCAAATAACACATTGTGGAGGGTTTTCTTGCAAATGTATTTATTATGATATTCTTATCATCATTAGATTCCATTCTTTTCTTCATCATGGTTTTTTGCATTAATGAGAAAGGATTAGGATGAGATTGATTTGCATCTTTGATTTGAGGTTCACTTTGGATGTGGTCACCCCCCTTTCATCTCCTACACTCATCTCCCTTCTTGAGTTGCTTTTTCCCACTCCCATTTGAAGAGGGGCCGGCCACTATTAAGAGAGAGAGAGAGAGAGGAATTCATTTTTGATGAGGGAATGATCTATGTCTCATTTGCATGCTTGCCACAAAAAGAAATCCTTCTCCTCTTCATGAGTTCATATTGATTCCTCCATCAAGGCAACATAACCCCAAAGAGACAAGCATCATCTACACTACATTCTACAGCATTTCTTGGGCATGTCGACTTGCCGGCTTCATTCTCGAGTTGCCTCGGTATTGAGGCGGGAGCCCGTAAAAGACGCAGGCGATGTGGTGCCCTTCCGGCGAGGAGGCGACGATGTGGAGACAAGACTTTCCGCGGGAGATCGGGACGATGAAGAGAAGACCGGAGGACTCGGATCACTTGGTATACTTCTCTTCCCATCTCTTGTTTGCTAGCATTAGGTTAATGGTTACGATCCGGGTTTTCATTGTCCGCGGTAGCGCCAGTTTAAAAGTTAAGAAAATTTTGATTCCGCATTTTGGCCTCGGATAGACGGCCGGGGCGCTGCCGTGGCGCAACAACAGCACCACGGTATATCGGAGAGGAGGAATCGCACCTTATTAGATATGGTGCGCTCTATGATGAGCACTGCTGAGTTGCATATTTCCTTCTAGGGTTATGCGCTTGATACAGCATAATACCTATTAAATTAAGTTCCATCTAAATCTGTACCTACCATACCATATGAGATGTGGAGTGGGAAGAGACTATATCTTAAACGAGTTAAGATATGGGGTTGTCCGGCCTATGTCAAAAGGCAAAATCCGGACAAACTCAAGGCACGATCAGTTTTATGCAAGTTTGTGGGATATCCAAAGAATTCTTATGGATATTTTTTCTACCACAGTGAGGAGCAAAAGGTGTTTATTGCTCAACATGCCACCTTTTTAGAAAAGCAATTTCTTGCAAAATAAATTAGTGACAATGAGGTAGAGTTGGAAAGTTCCCGCAGCACAAACTGCGACTAAAGATTTAGTGGAACCAAATGATTCAGTAGTTCCTAACGAACCCCAGCCTCTCCGCCGATCTAGTAGGGTTCCTCATCCACCTGAGAGATACTACAGTTTTCTCATCGATGGTAGGAGCGAGGATTACATCATGGAAGATGATGACCCGACTAGCTTTGAGCAGGCCATCACGAGTGGTGACTCTGTGAAATGGCTGGATGCAATGCGATCTGAGATGGAATCCATGTACACCAACAAGGTATGGACTTTGGAAGTTGCTCCTGAAGGGATAAAATCCATTGGGAGCAAATGGATCTTTAAGAAGAAAATTGGTGTAGAGGGAAAAGTTGAGACTTTCAAAGCTAAACTTGTTGCAAAGGGTTTTCGTCAACGACCAGGTGCGGATTATGACGAAACCTTTTCTCCATTGGCTATGCTTAAGTACATCCGGATCTTACTTGCCATTGCTGCATAGCGTGAATACGAAATCTGGCAGATAGATTTTAAGACCGCCTTTCTAAATGGTGATTTAGAGGAGTGCGTGTATATGACTCAGCCAGAGGGCTTCGTAGATAGTCGGAGCAGCGGAAAGGTGTGCAAGCTGCTTAAATCCATCTACAGGTTAAAGCAGGCATCGCGGAGTTGGAACATCTGTTTTGATATTGTAGTCAAAGAGTTTGACTTCATCAAAAACGTAGATGAACCTTGTATCTACAAGAAGGTAGCAGAGAGTAAGGTCGTCTTCCTCGTATTGTACGTGGATGACATACTCTTGATAGGAAATGATGTTCCTATGCTACACTCGGTCAAGCTCTTCTTATCACATAGATTCTCAATGAAAGATCTAGGTGATGCCTCCTGCATTTTGGGGATTAAGATCTATAAAGATAGATCTAAAAGGATATTGGGATTGTCCCAATCCAGGTACATTGACACCATAATAAAGAGGTTTAGTATGGAAGAATCCAAGCGTGGGTATTTACCCACGATCTCTGGACTCACTCTCTCCAAAGAGATGTCTCCTAAGACTGATTTGGAGAGAGCTCGCATGCAAGGGATACCTTATGCTTCGGCAGTAGGCTCTACGCGATGCTATGTACCAGACCCGATATAGCATACTCACTAAGTGTAGTGAGTAGGCATCAAGCAGATCCAGGAGAGAGTCACTGGACAGCTGTGAAGAACATTCTCAAGTACTTGAGAAGGACTAATAAGATGTTCTTGGTGTATGGTAACAGAGAACTCCAAGTGGAGTCCTTTACCGATTTGAGCTTCCAAAGTGATAAGGACGACTCTAAGTCGTACTCGGGATTTGTCTTCGCCCTCAATGGAGGAGCGGTTTGTTGGAAGAGTTCTAAGCAAGAAACCGTGGCAGACTCGACAATGGAGGCTGAATACATCGCTGCCAACGATGCTGCCAAAGAGGCTGTCTAGATGAAGAAGTTCATCACTAAACTCGGTGTGGTTCCATCCATTGAGCATCCAATACCTTTGTATTGTGATAACAATGGAGCTGTGGCTTTAGCCAAGGAACCCAGATCCCATCAGAGATCCAGACATATTCTGAGGCGGTATCACCTGATCTGGGAGATAGTTGATCACCGCGAGATCGAGGTCAGGAGAATTGACACGAAGGACAATACTGCAGATCCACTCACAAAGGCCATACCCCATATACAATTTGAGAGTCTCTTCGGGATGTTGGGTATGAGATACTACAACAGCTGGCCTTAGGGCAAGTGGGAGATTGTTAGTTGTATAAATGCCCTAGAGGCCATTGTTGTACATATGATGTATATTATAGTGGATGCTTGGATATATATAGAGAGGACTTTCTTGCTCGACATGATAGTATGCTATTTGGTTTCACTTTTTCTTAACATGTTGACTCGTATTGGTTTACTGCCTTGCTCTCACATGTTGATAAAGCCCTTAGGATATGTACTCGACTACTGGGACTATGATGCAGATCATACTAGTGGGGCCAGGGTAGTCCAAGAGTACATCCTATAACTGTTCCTAGTCGAGGGAGTATCGAGACAGGGCATCGATACTCCATAGTAGACTAGCGTATACGCTTCTCGACCTATATGATGGGCGATGGATGATCCCATATCCATTGGTGTTAGACATCAGAGAAGGTGTACGGGTGCTCAGTGGAGACTGGGTATACTGAACGGACTCGCCGAGAACTCCTAGATAGTATTATACCTATCGTCAGATAGCATTTCTCTGGTGACACTGGTACAGGTTAGTCTGTAGACCCGAAATCGTCATAGAGTCTTGTATAATTCCCACTGTACTTTGATTTCCACCTTACCACGTTCATGAGAACGTGCAAAACGGTTGCTTTTGGGTACAGTCCTGAATCACATGGAGGCAATGAGCGATAGGAGGGGTTTCGTCTCTCCCGGTGTTGGGAGTTGATGTTGCGCTGTGTTCGATTGGCTATAACTGGAAGTCCCTGGCCAGGGCTGATATGGAGATCTACTGGTAAGTGTTATCAATAGTTTCTCGACCCGTTATGAGACTCACACCAACACGATTTATCGGTTACTGGGGTCTGACGTTTACCACCCCTAGACTGGATATGCGACATATCAGACGAAGAGACCGGACTGTATGGTTAGTGTTACTGATTGGATTCACAGGAGAATGTACAGGCTTCCTTGTTGATCTTCTAATCGCTCAATACCCGGGTGGCTGTTACGTTTAGCTGACCGCTTGCGGCTTGTGGGTGTTTGATATGATCATCACCTACTGTCGGCGTATTGACGATTCTTTAGAGTCCTACACAGAGATTTCCTGGCTCAGGCAAAACAGAGTAGGAGAACATATGTGATATGTGCGGGACCGAGAATAATACGTGTATGTGATACCGTATTCGATTCTCGCGATATGTGATATCGGCCGGGTGTATGTGATATAGCCGGGTTATCGGATCAAGTGTTGATTCGATAAAATGGTACATATTATATTAGTCGGTTATATGTAATATAGCCGGATTATCGGATCAAGTGTTGATTCGATAATTTAATGTATAATTATATATGTGATATATTACGTTACATAAACTGATATAAGCTCGCTTTATTGATTCTTTTTCTCACTTGGATAATACATTGATGTATATGCGATATATGTTAATTGTATTATTTTATTTTGTTACATTATATATTATATATGTGATATATAATATTGTAACATGTTAGGGTTACAAATGCAACAAAGGTTTTAAGATTTAACCATGTTAGGGTTTGGATTAGGGTTAAGGTTATGGATTAGGTTTTGGATGAGCTTTGATGAAGCTTCATGAAGCTTTGACTTTGTCCACTTTCCTTGATATTTTTTGCTAGATATTTGTTAACCCAACCCAAACCTTAACCCATGGTTTATTCTCTACAAGGGTTAAGCATGTCGTGCTTAACCCTAAGTTGCAATTGTAACCACAACAATAATTCATTATTCATCACAAAAGAAACTTCATTTTCTTCTTCCTCTCTTGGAAAAGTTTTTCTAGCTTTTGGTTTGTGATGATTTAAAGTGAGTTAAAGAAAACAAAAGAGAGCAAAATTCCTACTTCATCATTCTTATCTATTCTAGCCACTTAGATTAGGGTGTTCACTTCACTAATACCTAATTAAAGAAGTGTGGGATTGGGTTAGTGTTGCTTCAAGGTAAATCATCTTAGAAAAGGAAGACTTCAAGCAAGATACCTCATTCACCTCATGGAGCCTCTCTAGAGTCCGGGTTCTTGATGATCGTAGCGAAGGGACTTCAACTTGGAGCTTATGAAGCGAAGGAACGGACTACAAAGGTTGTAATCTCTAACTCTTAGAAGTAAAGTTGTTTACTTGGTTGTTTGGTTTGATTCTCTAGTTTAAGATCCTAGGTTTAGGGTTATCTATAATGGAAAATTTAAAATTGGCATGAGAGATGCCACCCAAAACCTTGCTGCCGTTGTAGGTATCCCAGCAATCATCACATACGGTAATAATATATCGTACGGCATCCTCGAGTCAAGAGAGCGGATCAATCATCATATACGTCTCGTGCGGTAAAATCCATTGTACGACATCCTCAAAGTCGAGGGTACGGGTCACATATCATATATATCATCATTCGTACGGTATCAACATCGTATAATATCATGATCGGGGGGTACGGATCTAAAGTCTCGTACATTCTAATATCTTCAAATCACATGTTATCGCATGTTTGAATACATATCACCCATCGATCCTTTATTATACCATATCATATACGGTGTCTCGACTCAATCACATATCAAAATCTCACGGCATCATGCCCGATCATATCGACTCATATCCATAACATAAACTATCCTCATCTCACGTATATATGTATATTTATATATACGAACAAACAAACATACACACACACACACACATATATGCATATACATACATCAATGTATACCAAGTGTATGTGTGTGTGCGCGCGCGCGCAACAACATATAACCTAAAGTTCACGGCAAAGGTAAAAGGGCTAAGGATATAGCTTCCTACAACTACACATAAAGTATCCTATAGTCTACCAGGATTCTACTTGCTAAGTATCCGAAACTCACGTCAACATAACTATTTATAATTATATAACCCTAAGCTACAGTTGTGAGAGTGATATACGCTTTCCACCCGACTTCCCCCATAGATATATATCTACTCACCTCGATCCTCGCTTATCGAAGTCGATGACACCATGCTCTTCCCCGTCATCCCGAAGTCCACGCGAAGGTACCTACATATCACAACACATCGTATCGCATCAAAATTCGATTCAAAAACCTACACGATATGCGAAGTGCTCATAGGTTAGAACCTATAGCCTACATATGCAAAAACAATCATAAAACCCTCATCGTTGATGTACAAACGTCCAACGACCAAAACCAAATTCAAATACCAAAAACCAAGTTTTAGAAATCGGAAAAAACATTGCCAAAACCAACTCAAAATGCTTCCTGATTTTTGCACAGATATATAGGGACAAAACTAGCAATACAGGGGCTAGGTTATAAGGTGTGTGAGTTACAAGCCAAACCCCAACATAAATTTCCAAAACTTGGCCGATGAGGAGTGCTACAGTAACAAGTGTCGCTGGCCCAATTTTGGTATCTTGGTCGCGTTCTTCTATGGTGGTCTTCTAGTGGTCTAACTAGGTCAATGTAGTTGTTTTTTTTATTATAAAGATCCCAAGTTGCTCCAGAATTCATTTAAGCATCAAAAATCAATGAAAACCAACACGGGAAAATTTTAAGTTCGTATATTGGTTTCTAGTCTCAGGTTTAGTCTAAAATAATAGCACTACAGAGGCTTGTGATCACAATTAAATCTCAATTTCACCTTCACAAGTCAAAATGAACCCTAAATCTCATCTTGGAATTTCAAACACCACAAATCCACATCGGTTTGATTCTAAACTACTATAGGAGTCAAGGAAACTCAAATTCTAAACTAAGGGTGTAGAAAATACCTCATTTGGCAACTCAAGAATTTTCTTAAGTTGCTCAAAGTCTTCAAAACCTCAACTTGATTGGTCCAAGATATTTGTAAGGGGCTTGGGATCATTTTTTGTGAAGGGAATGTGGTATTTTGAGGTGGTTTTAAGGGTGTCCATAGGGAGGTAGAGGAGGTGAAGGAAAGAGGAGGAGATGAAGATGAAGAATGATAATGGCAAATGAGGAGCCATGGCTAACCCCCTACCCCCCCCCCCTCCTCGCTCTCTCTCTCTCTCTCTCTCTCTCTCTCTCTCTCTTTGACCCATACTTCATTGTCTCCAAAATATCTCACAATATCTTTTTTTTTCCTTTTCTATTTCCTTTTCAAAACAAAACCTTAATAAAACCAATATAAGCATGGTTCATGACAAAAAAAAGAGTAACAAGTGTTTTGAAACATGACATGGTGCATGTCATATGCATGATCAAACTTAATGCATAATTATTAAATATTAATCAAGTTTAGCCATAAACTTGTATATAATTAATTGTATAAACATTTATAAAATGTCTAAATCGCATAAATTCTTTAAAAATCAATATTTGATATAAATTTCCAAATATTTTCCAAATTATCAGTATATAATTATACCCTTTCACTTACAACCAAACTCCATACTTTTAAAATATTCATAATATTTATTATTTTAATTGTTTAAATTCCCAAAATAATATTTTATTTTCTGAAATGTTACAATCTTCCCACCTTAAATAAATTCGGTCCCCGAATTTAAATTTAAAACCCCTAATTATTTAAAATATTTCAGCAAAACTATCAAGTCGCCGGGGCTCCGAAATCATGAATACATAAAACATATCATAGCGCAATGCATGCGCATGAAAACGAGTGTAAAACTCAAAATCGAAACTCCATCAAGTATCATGCAATCATCGGAGTTATTGCGAAAATACAATGTCAAAAACCAATACGAAGACCAACATGATATACTCAAAACGATAACATGTATATAGTACGCATAGTTGTAAAATCGTCAAAACATCCAAATAGAAATGCATGCAAAACCTTTTTCAAATCACCGTGTAATGGACGTATCACGGCATAAGTAGCGGGCGTTCATTATAAGGAAAATAGCTAAATATATATACATTTTTTGTTAACATACACGTCCCGCCTTTGAAAATGATTTAGAAAGATTTCCTTCGTAAAGTTTCGTGTCATTATGGACACGTAAGAAAATATTGAGACTATATCTCCTTTTTGGAAATCCCCTCGGCAATTATCGATGCATGCAAAAATACTCAGGTACTATCCTCAAACCAATCCTACTCGGTTACTAAACCGGATAGTATATATCATGAAAAATATAGTGCTCGAAAGGAATTCAATCTCGAAACAGAGTATACAAATGCCACGTGCGTCTGGTGCGCACGGAAATCGAAATCAATTACAGGTGCCACAAATGTGTACAGAAATAGAACTAAGTGCAATGGGCGTGCACAAAAACATGTGTCAAGTGCAACGGGTGTGCACTGATATGCACGAAGAATATCGATTTAGTGCATCTGGTGTGCACAAAATCGCATCTATTCCGCCATGTGTGCGCAAAATCCCAATCAAGTGCATAAGGTGCACAAAAATATAATCCAGAGCACTAGGGTGATTAAAAATGAATATCGAATATCAAAATTGAAATCAACGGTATATGACATACACCAAATCAAATCAAGTATACCGTGGCAAAAAATTCATAATCATGTGCATCTGTGAGCACAAAATCATGTCAATACTGAAAACTCGTGTAACTACACCGAATGCATAAGTCCAAATCAATGAAATCAAAATCAAATGCAGTGGGTATGCGCAAAACGAAAATCAGTACAACTGATACATGAAAATAAGAATCAAGTGCAACTGTGGTGCATATAGGAAATATCTGGTAAAACGAATCGTCAAAAATCCAGAATAATGGAAACTTGATATCCGAATCACCAAATCGCAAAATCATAAATACTATCATCGATGTGCCCCTCCTTCAATGTCGAAGGGTGCCGGTGCATCCAAAACTAACAGAGCAAGATATCTACTTGCCTCCTGTTCACGGTCTGGCGCCTTCTGCCCTTAGGTTCTCATCTCTCTCTATAGATTACCAGTTATATGCCTCTTCGGCTCTACAGCCCAATTCTGGCGTTTTTCTGAAGATCTCCTGACCAATTAACATGGTCACTCCTAACGTATCACGTCAATGGTGGAAAACTCTGGCCCACTAAGTGTGCGTAATACGACCGATCCTGGGTCCAAATCTTCTTGTGTAGTATTCCAGGAAGATTTTGTCAGGGTCTCTCCCAAATCCCGTCCTTGCCGAACTGCCCGGGAGTTATCACCCTTTACTTAATCCATTTCTTGTTCCAGAATAGCTGCATTCTATTCGCGGCCTTCTTCTGGAATTATGGTTTCATTTTACGCCTCTGCATGTGTATCAAATCTCTAATGTCAACGGAGTGGAACGTCATCTCGTCAAGATCTCGTACGAATCTCTTACTCCGCTTTCCTTCACTGTGGACCAATTTGGAATCATCTCTTCGTAGCTGTGAGGACTGCGCTCCAAACGGCTACACTCATATCTAAAGTCTCTTTTCCGAAGCTACGAACTCGGCACCCCAAATATCCTGTAGTAGGCATCTGGCCAATTACATTCTCGGGAACTCGTCCAAATCATTGGAGTGATGCGCTTACGCTCGTCCTGTCTCGATCGACTCACAACACGCCTGTGTGAAGTCTTCTTCTAGCTGAAGTTAGTCAATCTGATGATCTCGCATCGGAGTATCCAAACGAATAACATGTTCTAGTCATTTATCCAAGGGTGACTAGCGATCCTCCATCATGTCCCCATGTATAAACTCCTACTGCATTAGCTCCAAGGGTCTGGGGCGATACCTTATCAACTCAGCAACAGCTGGCTCATCTGTCTGCACGGTAGACAACGTCTTGATCACCTGGAGTAGATGGTACCATAGTAATCTTCACAATCTAGCTGGCCTCTAGAAATGGCCCGGTCATCTGGTGTAGATCTCGAATGCTCGCGTCAATGAGAAAACATAGTAAAATGATATATCGAAACGCGCATGTCACCAGAATACATCCTGGTTATTCCTCGTCCATGACGAGCTCGTGCCGACCATATCTCTATCCGTAGCTCTCTCTGCTCATATAGCCGTGGTAATAGAAACCACAATCCAATATCGATGAGGATAGATCATAAGAACGAATAAAAATACAGTACATAAAAAATGTACATCCTAAGGCTTCTTAAGCGGAGTAGCGTATCGTAAGTATGCCGTGGAACATACACACGGTATGTCACTCTACTTAAATCACCTACTCCATTAACCAAGGTCAACCTACGCGATGAATGTTCGGGTCTAATACCCCCTCGGCCAAGTCTAAGTTCCGTAAGGTCAAGCCTAGGTTCCGAATATAAATATATGCCCTAGACTTCGCATAGTCAAACCTAGACTCGAACTAAGATTAAACCAAATGCTCTGATACCAACTTTGTCACGACCAGGAAAGGCACGTGACTGGCACCTGAATCATGTGAAGACTATAGGACTCCACCTAATCCAAGTAAGCCAAAAGCCCAGAAATCTAAACCTTTTAGAGAAGATAGTCGAGGTGCAGTTTTGAAGTAAGGTTTTACTGAAATCAAGTTCTTTTTTTAAAACATAGATAATAGTATACGAAATCATAATGTTTGTATCTAACTTGAAAACATTTTCGTCTTTGAAAATTTGGGCAGCACCTCCCTTGTAATTTTAACCCGAAAACAAATGCATTCAACCCTAATACGCATCCCCAAGAGGGAGCTAGCTCTTCGCCAATTGGCGGAGACAACCATGCAAGATATAAATATACAACGCCGAAGGCGAGGTTCAAAAACTAGAAAGAAAGTAAGAACTAAGCATCATCGAGAACCAGAAATCATAATAATACATAACCGCAACTCTAAGGCCGAAAGAATATACAAGTCTGGTTATCTAAGTCTACGAATATACATAATCTGGTTGATGGAGCCTTTATTAGATACAACTGAAATAAATAACAAGTACAACTAAAATGTAAAGTACATATACAACGGTGGTCACGATGCAAGTGAAACCACCTTCCAAGCAATCACCCGGAAGAAGTGATGTGCCAGCAAGCCGCAAAGGAACCTGTACAGCCAACCCTGCAAAGACACTGTGGCACAAGGGGGGTGAGTTGCCAACTCGTGAGTAAAAAACATCACCGAGTAGAAATCATATGTACGACGATCTCCTAGGTCATACAGTATAATACAATAATAATAGCAGCACAATAACATCGAGTAACAGTAGAGGTGATAATATAGATATATGTGTAAAGTCAAGTACTCATGTCCGTGTCATAAAGTGGTAACAGACATATGTAAACTTATGCATGAATGTAAATGTATAAATGAATGTGTGCCCAACAATGACACTCTAAATCAAGATAAAGCCTGAGTGCCTAGTATCGACACTCGAAAAAATCATGAAAGTCGTATCCATCTGTAATACAATATCCTCATATATCTCGAGCGCCGCATTCTCAGATCGGCTCTCAAATCTGTCAAATGACACGTCTCCGGTCGGTATCCTCTGGATAACCGCCGGATCCAACATAATCATCGGTCGGTAGTGCTCCCCTGCCGGGCTCATCGTCTCTCTATACGATCCTCTTGCCCCGGGGTACCGCACCGGGCCCACCATGTACCCACAGACAGTGTACCTCCCTCCTCGAATCGGGTATGTGTACACACATGGCTCAAGAACCGAGAAAACTCATGGTGGATGCCACACACATCATATTACGAGAAAACCGCACTTTGAATTTTTAAAATGATAATAAGTTTATAAATTCCTTTGCGGTTTTTCCCCAAATCCAGAAAATCTCATGAATACAGAAATCTCGAAATCATGAGCTAAATAATAAACAATGAATATCGGCATAGAGCCCAACTGCGGTATAAAATCAGAATGTATGTATGGGAAACATGTGGCATCTAAGTAAGAAATACAATGTCTACACTAGCATTTAAGATCATGAAGGTAAAACAATACTATTTCTACAGATTGTCAGATTATCTGAATGGAGTAAAGGTTCTCTAATGTGTACTTGGCATGGCAATTATCGATGATGATGTGTGTGAGCCGGCAAGCAAGTGTATGTGCAACATACCAATCATTGGTAATGGTGCTGGTGTCCTAACAGAAAAGATCATAACAGAAAGTAAACAGCAAAAGCAACAATGAGGTATATCAACTACATATGAGCCATACCGTTTATCTTGTTTAAATAGCATGAATCGTAGTTTTTAGAAAAATAGGGACTACGGTGTTTTGAGAAAATATATGTTTTTTGAAAATCCGTAGCGTCCCTCGGTTTATCTTTTTGAAAATGCCTACGATTCGTCAGTTTTGAAAATATGTATGACTCGAGCCTAAGCTAACATTAATCTAAGAAACTAAGGACTAAACTACGAACCTAGTCGAAGTTGATAAGAAATCTATAATATCCCGAACCGATATATTTAATAGTCGACGATCCAGCCTCATATCATCACGTATGGTAATAATACATCGTACAACATCCTCGAGTCAAGAGAGTGGATCAATCATCATATACGTCTCGTACGGTAAAATCTATTGTGCGGCATCCTCAAAGTCGAGGGTACGGGTCACATATCATATATATATCGCCATTCGTACGGTATCAACATCGTACAATATCATGATCAGGGGGTACGAATCTAAAGTCTCGTACATTCTAATATCATAAAATCACATGTTATCACATGTTTGAATACATATCACCCAACGATCCTTTATTATATCATATCATATACGGTGTCTCGACTCAATCACATATCAAAATCTTTCGGCATGATGCCTGATCATATCGACTCATATCCATAACATAAACTATCCTCATCTCACGTGTATATGTATATATATATATGAACACACACACACACACACATACGCATATACATACATCAATGTATACCAAGTGTATGTGTGTGTGCGCGCGCGCAACAACATATCACCTAAGGTTCACGGCAAAGGTAAAAAAGGCTAAGGATATAGATTCCTACAACTACACATAAAGTATCCTATAGTCTCCTAGGATTCTACTTGCTAAGTATCTGAAACTCACGTCAACATAAATATTTATAATTATATAACCCTAATCTACAGTCGCGGGGATGCTATACAACATCCACCGGACTTCCCCCATAGATATACATCTACTCATCTCAATACTCGCTTGCTGAAGTCAATGACGTCTTGCTCTTCCTCGTTGTCCCGAAGTCCACGCGAAGGTACCTACATATCACAACACATCGTATCGTATTAAAATCCGATTCAAAAACCGACACGACACGCGAAGTGCTCAAAGGTTTGAACCTATAGCCTACACCCGCAAAAACAATTATAAAACCCTCGTCGTTGATCTACAAACGTCCAACGACCAAAACCAAATTCAAATACCAAAAACCAAGTTTTATAAATCGGAAAAAACATTGCCAAAATCAACTCAAAATGCTTCTAGATTTTTGCACAGATATATAGGGACAAAACTAACAATACAGGGGCTAGGTTATAAGGTGTGTGAGCTACAGGCCAAACCCCAACACAAATGCCCAAAACTTGGCCGGCGATAAGTGCTACAGTAACGGGTGTCGCCGGCCCAATTTTTGTATCTTGGTCGTGTTCTTCTGTGGTGCTCTTCTAGTGGTCTAACTAGGTCAATGTAGTTGTTTTTTTTCTTATAAAGACCCCAAATTGCTCCAAAATTAATTTAAGCATCAAAAATCAATGAAAACCGACACGGGAAAATTCTAAGTTCATATATTGGTTTCTAGTCTCAGGTTTAGTCTAAAATAATAGCACTACAGGGGCTTGTGATCACAATTAAACCTCAATTTTACCTTCATAAGTCAAGATAAACCCTAACCGTCATCTTGGAATTTCAAACACCACAAATCCATATCAGTTTGATTCTAAACTAGGAGTCAAGGAAACTCAAATTCTAAACTAAGGGTGTAGAAAATATCTCATTTAGCAACTTAAGAATTTCCTTGAGTTGCTCAAAATCTTCAAAACCTCAACTTAACTGGTCCAAGATATTTGTAAGGGGCTTGGGATCATTTTTTGTGAAGGGAATATGGTGTTTTGAGGTGGTTTTAAGGGTGGCCATAGGGAGGTAGAGGAGGTGAAGGAAGGAGGAGGAGATGAAGATGAAGAATGATAATGGAACCCCCCCCCTCTCTCTCTCTCTCTCTCTCTCTCTCTCTCTCTCTGTGTGTGACCAATACCTCATTGTTTCCAAAATATCTCACAATATCTTTTATTTTTTTTCTTTTCTATTTCCTTTTCAAAACAAAATCTTAATAAAACCAATATAAGCATGGTTCATGACCAAAAAAAAAGAGTAACAAGTGTTTTGAAACATGACATGGTGCATGTCATATGCATGATCAAACTTAATACATAATTAGTAAATATTAATCAAGTTTAGCCATAAACTTGTATATAATTAATTGTATAAACATTTATAAAATGTCTAAATCACATAAATTCTTTAAAAATCAATATTTGATATAAATTTCCAAATATTTTCCAAATTATCGGTATATTATACCCTTTCACTTACAACCAAACTCCATACTTTTAAAATATTCATAATATTTATTATTTTAATTATTTAAATTCTAAAAATAATATTTTATTTTCTGAAATGTTACATATTCGAAGTGATATGGTATTATCTGTAAAATCTTACAATATATATTATATATTATTATAATTAATATATATATATATACAGTTGTAAATATATAATATATTAATTATTTTAAATAATAATCTCTCTCTTTCTCTCGCCTCTCTCTCTCTCTCAAATCTCCGTCCCCACTTTCTCTCTCTCTCTCTTTCACTATATATATATATATATATATATATATATATATATATATATATATATATATATATTAATATAAAAATTTATTATAAAATACCCTCTCCCCCCTCGTTTTTTCTTCTCTTCAACACCGTGAACCCTAACCCACGCCCTCATCCCCCTCGTCGTCGCCGCCCTCTCACCGTCGTCGTCTCCATGACCTTGCCTCCCCTGCCTCACCTCCATCACCCTTCTTCTCCTCCTCCTTTCCCGATGACCCCAAGCCAAAACCCCAGCGACCCTACAGCAAGAACCCATTACCCCCATTGCCTCCGACCTCGTCGCCGGAAACCCACCAATACCGACCACCTCCAACAGCTCCTCGTCCCCCCAGCAACCCCAGAACACCAACATACCACCACCACCGACCCTCTGCTCTTTTCCCGATCACCTTCAAACCCCTTTACGGCGATGCCACTGTTGGGTTAGCTTAGCACCTTAGCAAGGTTTTGGCAAGTATCAATCATGCTACTTTAAAAAGATTTGGGTGCTAAACAAACCAACCAAGTAATCGAACTAGAGAATTAGGGTTAAACATGATATGTAAACTCTTTACATCTAAGTTAACAAGCAATACAACCTTTGTAGACCGGTCCTTCACTTCAATAGCTCCGTGTAGTAGTCCCTTCGCTGTGATCATGAACTTCCGGACTCTAGAGAGGTTCCCATGAAGAAACGAACAAGCTTGCTTCGAAGTCTTCGAGGCCGAAGATGATCTACGTCGAGGAGACACTAGCTCATGCTATCTCTTCACAAATTGTGTAGATTAGTGCAGCAAACACCCTAAACTAAATGGCTAATAATAGAGGATGGTGAAATAGGAAGTGGGCTCACTTTAGATATATTTTTCTCATAAGTTATCATCACTTTTACAAAAGCTAGAAAGCTTGAATGAGGAAGAAGAAGATGAAGCTCAAGTGATGAATGAATTCATGAGGTTAGAAATGCAACCATGGTTTGTGTATATCATCCACGAACCATTGTAGAGACTTAACCATAGCTATGAGTTAAGAATTGGGTTGAAAAATATCTTAAGCTAGACAAACAAGTGGACTAAGTCAAAGTTTTCCACAAGCTTCTCCAAGCTTCAACCATGACTCATTATCCAAATGTTTGAATTACTTATAATAAATAAAACCCTAACTTAACCCTAGCATGGTGTGAGTCTCATACATACATGTTGCATGTGTAACCTAGCATGACACAACAATATATCACATGTATATTTTGTGCAAAAAGAAAACAATACATTTAACATATATCACATATATATCAATGTATCATTTAAGTGAGAAAAGAAATTTTAAGTGAGCTAATATCAGTTAATGTAATTTAATATATCAAATATATAATTATACATTAAATTATTAAATCAACTCTTGATTTAATAATCCGGCTATATTACCGACAAATATCAAATGCAACAACTTAGCGAATCAACACTTGATCCGATAACCCGGCTATATCCCATATACCCGATCAATGTCATAAGTCGCGAGAATAGAATGCGGTATCACATACTCGCATTAATCTCGGTCCCGCACATTTCATATATGTGCTCCTACTCCGTTTCGCATGAACCCGGAAACCTCTGTGTAGGACTCTAAAGACTCGCCAATACGCCGGCAGTAGGTGAGTAATCAGAAGATCAACAAGCCGCAAGTGGTCTGCTAAACGTAACGGTCATCCGGGTATTGAGTGATCAGAAGATCAACAAGCTAGCATGCTCATACTCCTGTGAATCCAATCAGTAACAATACCGTACAGTCCGGTCTCTTCGCCTGATATGTCGCATATCATAGCCTGGGGGTGGTATAACGTCAGACCCTAATAGCCTGATAAGTCATGCCGATGCAAGGTCCATAATGGTTCGAGAAACTACTGATAACACTTACCAGTAAATCTCAGCAACTCTGGCCGAGGATTTCCTGTTATGGCCAATCGAGCATAGCGCAATATCAACTCCCAATACTAGGAGAGACGAAACCCCTCCTTTCGCTCATTGCCTCCATGTGACTCGGGACTGTACCCAAAAGCCATCTTTTTTCATGATCTCTTGACCGTGGTATGGTGGAAATCAAAGCACAGTGGGAATCACATAAGACTCTATGATGATCTCGGGTCTACAGACTAACCTGTACCAGTGTCACCAGAGAACTGCTATCCGACGATAGTTATAATACCATCTAGGAGTTCTCGGTGAGTCCGTTCAGTGTACCCAGTCTCCACTGAGCACCGTATGCCTTCTCTGATGTCAAACACCAATGGATATGGGATCATCCATCGCCCATCATATGGGTCAAGAAGCGCATACGCTAGTCTACTCTGGAGTACCGATACCTTGTCTCGATACTCCCACGAATAGGAACATTTGAATGATATACTTATCGACTACCCTATCCCTACTAGTATGATCTGCATCATAATCCTGGTAGTTAAGTAATCATCCTAAGGGCTTTATCAACATGTAATCATAAAACAGTATTTGTTAACATGTTAAGATAAAGTACAACCAGATAGCATACTATCATGTCGAGCAAGAAAGTCCTCCCTATATATGTCCAAGCATCCACTACAATATACATCGCATGTACAGTAATGGCCTTTAGGGCATACATATAACTAACAATCTCCCACTTGCACTAAGGCTATCTGTTGTATCCAATACCCAACAATATAGCAGTGGTTGTAGTATCTCATACTCAACCATTGTAGAGAAGTCTCTCTAGAGGTAAGGCCTTTTTGAGTGGATCTGCCATGTTATCCTTCAGGTCTACTCTCCTAATCTCGATCCCTTGGAGATCAGCCATCTCCCTGATCAGGTGATACTGTCCTCAGAATATGTCTGGAACGCTGATGGGACCAGTGTTCCTAGGACAAAGACACAACTCCATTGTTGTCTTAATAACAGTTATTGGATGCTCAATGATAGGAACCTTGTTCATCTCATGAACAAAAAATGTCCAGACAGCCACTTTGGTAGTATCATTGATAGCAATGTATTCAGCCTTTATCGTCTAGTATGTCACAGTATCTAGCTTGGTACTCTTCCAACATATCATCCCTACACTAAGGGTAAAGTCAATGCCTGTGACTGACTCTCAGTCGAACTTATCACTCTGGAAGCTGGAACCAAGAACTTTCTTTTAATGCTTCTCAAGTACTTAAGAACGTCCTCCACAGCTGTCCAGTGATTCTCCCAAGATCCGATTGATTCCTGATCACTACACCTAGTGAGTCATCTACATCTGTTCTGGTACATAACATCGCACACTCTGATAGAGCCTACTGCCGAAGCATAGGGTATCCCTTGTACGTGAGCTCTCTTCAAATCAGTCTCGGGAGATATCTTTTCGGAGAGAGTGATCCAAGAGTAAGTTGGTGAACCACCACGCTTAGAATCTTCCATACTAAACCCCTTTAGTATGGTGTTTATGTACCTGAATTTGGGACACTTCCAACATCCACTTAGATCTATCACCATAGATCATAATCAATAAGATATAGTAGGTATCATCCAGATCTTCTATTGAGAATCCCCGCGATAAGAGGAGCTTGACCGAGTGTAGCATAGGAAACCATTTCCTATCAAGAGTATGTCATCTACGTACAATACGTGTAAGACAACCTTACTCTCTACAACCTTCTTGTATATACAAGGTTCATCTACCTTTTCGATGAAGTCAAACTCTTTGACTATCACATCAAAACAGACGTTCCAACTGCCTGAACCCGGTTGGGCCATCATCTCATGATGCAATCCTCGCTCCCACTGTCACCGAGAAGACCGTAGTATCTCTCAAGTAGATGAGGAACCCTACCAGATTCGCGGAGAGGCTGAGGTTCGTTGGAGACTATTGAATCCTTTGGTTTCACTAAATCATCAGCTGTTAGTTTGTCTAGCTGGAACTTCTTCCAGTTCTACCTCATGACCACTAATTTCTTCACAAGAATTTCCTTTTCTAAAATGGTGGCATGCTAAGAAACAAAACACCTTTTGCTCCTCAGAGTAGTAGAAGATATTCCCTCACTAATGTTTGAGATATCCTAACAAATTTATACAGAACTAACCTTGCCTCGGGCTTGTCCGGATTCTGCCTTTCAACATAGGCCGGACAACCCCATATCTTAACTCGTTTAAGACACGGTCTCTTCCCATTCCATATCTCCAATATAGTGGTAGGCTCTGATTTGTTCGGAACCCTATTCAATAGGTATGCAGCTTCTCAAGCGCATACCACCAAAAGGAAACAGGTAACTCAGCAGTACTCATCATAGAGCGCGCCATATCTCATAGGGTGCGATACCTCCGTCCTGATACACCGTTGTGCTGTGGTGTATACGAGAGAGTAAGCTGAGAGATAATCACAGTCTCCTTTTAGAAAGTCCAGGAACTCCATACGCAAGTATTCGCCTCCTCGATCACATCGTAGGACTTTAATACTTCTACCCATTTGGTTCTCAAAAGAACCAACCATGGCATTTGTAGACATGAGACCATATACATCATCATGTATCTGTCCCAAGAGTTCACTAACTCTTTCTCTGTTTCCAGTAAACGGAGTATTGGTCATTTTATCTTTGAGACAAGACTGGCAAGTAGCATAAGATGAAAATTCGAACAGATTCTCATATTCATCCTTATGTAACTTAGTTGGTCGTGTCGCATTGGCATGACCTAGTCTACAACGCCATAAGAAGGATTCGTTCATTTCTGAACTACTCCTCTTGTGTGTGTTCTAGATACCTTGAACTGTGGTTTGATTTAGAACGTATATGCTATTATATAACGTGCCTGATCGAATCAACTTTTGATTCAAGAAAATGTTCACAACATTATCCTCCTATATAGAATTATATCCATCTTTAACTTAATAAAGAAAATGATGTAATGTTGTATATCAGGTTCGGTGTGTAATAACTTTGTTCATAATCAATGTATTTAATACAGGGTAATATCTGCCAACAGACTTGGCTGCAACAATTGCACCATTCTCTGACACTTAGAGACATATCACCAATTCTCGGTTCTCTACCTATCTGTAGCTCATGTAACATATTATATATGCGGGATCCTGATCCGGTATCACATACCTAGGACGTAGAGGATAATGACAAACAGTTCTCGGTAATAAGGACACCCGATGAATATGCATCAACATGTACTTTCTTCGAATTGGGTGGTATGGGAATCCGGATATTCCCCTATTTCCTGCTCGGACTTATAACAATTATAAGATTGAGCGGAACCAACGTTCCCTAGCTCAGTATAATAAGAAGGTTCGGTCAAAGCATCCATATTATTATCTTGACTAAGGCATGACATGGTCGCTACCAGGAGAGAGAGAGAAGAAAACACTATTCGTGCACTCTTGCAAGAATAGATTGGTTATTATTTTATCTAATCAGGATGGCTCCCACTGTTTTAGTCAAATCTTCCTTCAAACCCTAAAAGATAAGACTAGCCGGGATTAATCACACCCTACAAGTTCGCTAATTTTTCGGCCAGACCAGTGTCGGTACTTTGAGGGAGGTTCCCCGTGCTTTCGCACGAACCTAATTAAAATAAACCTCGTTTTCCCACGGGCGTAACCCCATTAACACCTTTCTAGACACCTACTTGATCGGCTAATTGTAATGTGTAAAACTCTTCCAGGAGTAACTCTTACTCGCAGTGGGTATCGGGATCCAACTATCTCATAGAAGATATGCAATCTCATTGCAAATTTCAACACTTGAAATTCCCGATAATGTTTTATCCCTAGCCTCCTATGACCTTGACGAGGGCCAACAAACCATAGGCTGCTAGTCAAGTTCAACCCGTACATTTCATGATTGAATTAAACCCACAAGCACGACCCTTGACGAAGGCCAACAAAGTCGCACGACTACCCTAATCCAATCGCATCTCATGCTTATGCAGATAAGCACTAGTTAGCTACCGCACACTACGCCTTGATGAAGGCCAACAAACGCAGCACGAATACTAAGTAGTACTTATCTGAAATGACGAAGGGCTACGACAGGTTTTTAAGAAAACCCTTTGCGTAATGAACTTGATATCGTCATAGAATCGAGTGATTTTGTAAAGGAGTGTTTTTGAGGCTTTTACTAGTTTTGCTAAAGAGGTCACTCCCAGTGAAGGGATTTCGGCTTTTTCCTTATCGAATAAGGTGCTGGATATTCTACAAGGAATACCGCTATGCAAAGCAAAAACTATAAAAGCAATCAAAAGACAAACCGAGTTTGTAGCATCTGCTAGTTTCGCTAAAAGGTCACTCCCGGTGAAGGGATCTCGGCTCTTTCCTTATCGAATAAGGTGCTGGATATTCTACAAGGAATACCGCTATGCAAAGCAAGAACTAGAGCTGCCAGTTTTTAAACAAGTTTCTACAATATCTTTAGGTTTCTTTTAGTTTTATTAATCTCATTAATGAAGTCCATCTTTTTATGCTTCCTAAGCATCATATAAGAAACGAAAGCAGCAATATTTATTATATCTCATATATATAATATAGGCATTCGTCTCAGAACATATCAAGTGATCACATCACAGAATATCAGCAGCAGAAGAATCACATATGAAATATTGGATATACTAGGAATTCCGTGTTTTATTTAAGCCAGTAAAAACGTGGATTCCACGGTCGTGATGAATAGCCAAACCCACATCCCTAGACCCCTACAAGAGCGGCAAGAAACCCTACCAATTCTAGAGTTAGGAGACCCGATCTCGACTCCTCGAGATGGTCTCCTACTGTACCCTAGAACTCGGTTACTTATGCTCCCCGCCTTGGGTCTATCCTAATGTAGAAAAGTAAATAATATACATCAATGGTGACATCATCTTCAACCTGAAAGTGCCCCAATAAAAGAATATTACATACAAGCTTTTACATGAATGAAAATGAAAAACTCTCATCTCATATAAAACCCCCGGCTATTCAAAACGCGACGATCCAATATAACATATCACAGCAACACATAACATCACATGTCATCAACGTAAGTAAATATGCGTATCCCAATTGTCGTTGATGTATAGCAACGAAACCGATGATACACCACATATTACACTTACAGTCACAGAAAAGAAAGTGAAAAACTACAACAGTTGGAATCCGCAACCACTAGACATCATAAACCCAATATATCACATACATTGGATTTCATGCCTAACCAAATGAATTCCTTAGACATCGCATGCCTAACAATTATAAACCCCGCATTTTATTCTCGATATTGAAAACACTTTGCAATAACCTGTCGGGTAATTCAACAATATTCCCGATAAGCCGATCGAATGCTCGTTGGAAACTTTAATAAACGACTGCACCCCCCGATGCCGTTGACGAAGTGCACTAAGGCGGAACACCGTAGCCGCGAGCACCCAAACGGATGCTTTTGGCGACGGGGTTCTCCTACAGTCACTTGGTCGGGGGCTATGGGGCATGGCTATCTAGTAAGATTACCCGACGAGTATCCGCGTATCCTACATAATTGCGACGAACTTTTGATCAACATCAAAATTCCGTGGCAACCCATCAAATGAGACTGAACTGCTAGATTTATAAAATTCAAACTAGTTATCACATAACCAATTCTGTTGATTCGAAATATTGTATCACAATCACAGATATCTAGGCGAAGTTAGATAATACGATCGATTCTACGAATTCCCAAAAATTCCCAGAGAGCTCAACACTTGAGCACGGTTAAAGTTAACTAGAGACATGCCACAGTACCTACGAACCAACAGCTGAAGGGCTCGACCCAAGCCTCTCAAGTGGCGCCGCGGATCCGCCGCCAAAACGATGTTTTGGCCGCGGATCCGCGGTCACTTGGACGAGTTAGGATTTCGTTTTTCAGGTGTGTCCATAGAATTCCCTGCATGATTTTCTGAGAATTTTTAAAATGGAAAAATCTAATTTTTGGAAAAATTTCCAGAGAGGGGGTTGTTTCGGGCTTTCAGAGTTCGATCGGACTTTAAACTTCGTCTAGACAACGCCTGATGCTCTAGCTTGGCTCTGATACCACTGTAGGGTTAGCTTAGCACCTTAGCAAGGTTTTAGAAAGCATTAATCATGCTACTTTAAAAATTTTAGGGTGCTAAACAAACCAACCAAGTAATCGAACTAGAGACTTAGGGTTAAACATGATATGTAAACTCTTTATATCTAAGTGAACAAGGATACAACCTTTGTAGACCGGTCCTTCACTTCAATAGCTCTGTGTAGTAGTCCCTTCGCTGCGATCACGAACTTCCGGACTCTAGAGAGGCTCCCATGAAGAAACGAACAAGCTTGCTTCGAAGTCTTCAAGGCCGAAGATGATCTACGTCGAGGAGACACTAGCTCATGCTATCTCTTCAATAATTGTGTAGATTAGTGAAGCAAACACCCTAAACTAAATGGCTAATAGTAAGGGATGATGAAGTAGTAAGTGGGCTCACTTTAGATATATTTTTCTCACAAGTTATCATCACTTTTACAAAAGCTAGAAAGCTTGAATGAGGAAGAAGAAGATGAAACTCAAGTGATGAATGAATTCATAAGGTTAGAAATGCAACCATGGTTTGTGTATGTCATCCACTAACCATTGTAGAGACTTAACCATAGCTATGAGTTAAGGATTGGGTTGAAAAATATCTTAAGCTAGACAAACAAGTGGACTAAGTCAAAGTTTTCCACAAGCTTCTCCAAGCTTCAACCATGACTCATTATCCAAATGTTTGAATTACTTAAAATAAATAAAACCCTAACTTAATCCTAGCATGTGTGAGTCTCATACATATATGTTGCATGTGTAACCTAGCATGACACAACAATATATATCACATATATATTTTGTGGAAAAAGAAAACAATACATTTAACATATATCACATATATATCAATGTATCATTTAAGTGAGAAAAGAAATCTTAAGTGAGCTAATATTAGTTAATGTAATTTAATATATCAAATATATAATTATATATTAAATTATTAAATCAACTCTTGATTTAATAATCCGGCTATATTACCGACTAAAATCAAATGCAACAACTTATCGAATCAACACTTGATCCGATAACACGGCTATATCCCATATACCCGACCAATGTCACAAGTCACGAGAATAGATGCGGTGTCACATACTTGCATTAATCTCGGTCTCGCACATATCACCTATGTGCTCCTACTCCGTTTCGCATGAACCAGGAAACCTCTGTGTAGGACTCTAAAGACTCGTCAATACGCCGGCAGTAGGTGATGATCATATCAAACACCCACAAGCCGCAAGCGGTCTGCTAAACGTAACGGCCACCCGGGTATTGAGTGATCAGAAGATGAACAAGCTAGCCTGCTCATACTCCTGCGAATCCAATCAGTAACAATACCATACAGTCTGGTCTCTTCGCCTGATATGTCGCATATCACAGCCTGGGGGTCAGACCCCAATAGCCTGATAAGTCATGTTGATGTAAGGTCCATAACGATTCGAGAAACTACTGATAACACTTACCAGTAAATCTCAGCAACCCTGGCCAGGGATTTCCTGTTATGGCCAATCGAGCATAGCACAACATCAACTCCCAATACCGGGAGAGACGAAACCCCTCCTATCGCTCATTGCATCCATGTGACTCAGGACTATACCCAAAAACCACCTTATTGCACGATCTCTTGACCGTGGTATGGTGGAAATCAAAGCACAGAGGGAATCACATAAGACTCTATGACGATCTTGGGTCTATAGACTAACTTGTACCAGTGTCACCAGAGAACTGCTATCCGACGATAGATATAATACCATCTAGGAGTTCTCGGCGGGTCCGTTCAGTGTACCCAGTCTCCACTGAGCACTCGCATGCCTTCTCTGATGTCAAACACCAATGGATATGGGATCATCCATCGCCCATCATATGGGTCAAGAAGCGCATACGCTAGTCTACTCTGGAGTACCGATGCCCTGTCTCGATACTCTCACGACTAGGAACATTTGAAGGATGTACTTATCGACTACCCTGTCCTCACTAGTATGATCTACATCATAATCCTGGTAGTCAAGTAATCATCCTAAGGGCTTTATCAACATGTAATCACAAAACAGTATTTGTTAACTGTCAAGATAAAGTGCAACCAGATAGCATACTATCATGTCGAGCAAGAAAGTCCTCCCTATATATGTCCAAGAATCCACTACAATATACATCGCATGTACAGTAATGGCCTCTAGGGCATACATATAACTAATAGCCACCTCATCGTCGGCCACCTCGTCACCTCGTCGCCGCCGCCTTTGCTGCCACTACCTACCCCAGAACCCCAACAGCCACTTCTTCTTCTTTTGTTCTTCTTTTTCTTTCTTTCTTTTCTTTTCTTCTTCCGATTGATCGCCGGAATTGCGCACGTCTCCGACGATCCAGACGACCCAGTCACCGTCGTCGATGCCACGACCCGAAATTGGCACGTGACAGCCCTAATACTACGTAACGTCTACAGGCATAACGCAGTAAAAGAAAGCCAAAACCCAGAATTCTAAACCATTAAAAGACAATAAAAGATAAGAAATATTGTTTAAACTTTTGAAAATCTCAAGTATAAATTCTTTAAGACCAATTTACTTTTTTGAAAATTTCGGCAGCACCTCCTTTGTAAAAACCAACCCCAAAAATTGGTACAACATAAATATAAAGTAAAGCATCCCCAACGGGAGCAAATCCACGCCAAAAGACGGAAAACAACCACCACAACAGATATACGACGCCGTAGCGAAGAAATAAAAGACGATAAAAAGGAACTATATAAAAGACAACCAAGTCACAAAATACAATACAATATCGTCCTCGCATCAAGTCTCTAAGTCAACATGAAAGTAGTAGATGGAGAGTACAGGGATACAACGAATATACAATACAACAACGAATAACCACAAAACCCACCTAAGCAAAACTGCGCACTGTGAGCCGATGCGGTATCCGTAGCAAATGATGATAAGATAGGTGATAATAGTCCTGCCTCTGACTACTGTGAGGAAAGACCTGCAAAACACTGTGGCACAACGGGGGTGAGTTGCCAACTTGTGAATAGTAAATAATATATGCAAGTAATCGCAAGTATGCACGTACAGCGTGAATCTAACATATGCAATTAATAGCAATAAAAAGTTATATGAATGCAATAATCATGAAAGGTACACTAGCAGGTATAACTAATATATGAAGCAATAATAATATGACAATCGGTATGCAATAATGATATGAAAATGTATATATGCAACAGTCATGAAAGGTACTCTAGCAGGTACAACTAACACATGAAGTAATGCATATAAATAAAGCTATGTAAATACAACAGTCATGAACGGTACTCTATCAGGTACAACTAATACATGAAACAGTGCATAAACAATAAATGTGGAGTATGGAATTAAACGTGTCATTTCCATGGAATACTGACATCGTGGTAGGATCAAAATCCATCAAGACAATCCAAATCCCAATTCCTCAAATCAGCCCCCAAATTGGCTCTCATATCATATAAGTCTCACAAATCCTTAATGTACAATATCGAATAAATCTCATATATCATGAATGTACAAAATCAGCAATCTCATAAATATCATGTATCCAATATCAAATGAATCGCCTATATCCCAAATCCAATATCAAGTAAATCTCTTATATCCTATATATAATTTGCATGAATAATTAAGATGAAGTATATGAATTTATATGTATACATATATATATTAACGTCCCATTCCACTAATATATATGTATATGCATATATAACAGCGTCTCATTCCACTGTTATATATACTTAGGAGTAAAATATCATGAAAACTAAGTGTCAAGCATCGACACAAAATAGTGATCTATCAGGTGCTATCACCAAAACTGGCACCCTGATAGGTACGTATCATACGCTATACCGAAAGCTCGAGTGCCTAGCTCTGACCTCGCCTCTCGACGTATCTATACGCACATGACTCCCGTCGGTATCCCCATGATAACCGTCGAGTCATTGGTAATGTCACCGGTAGGTACCTGCCCACCTTCCAGACTCAATCGGCATGGACCGTCGATCATCTTGCCGAGGGGAACCGTACCGGGCCCTACCATATACCCTCATACGGCCCCCGACTCCTCGCATGGGGTATATATATCAGAACCGATAAATCTCATGGTGGATGCTGAAATATCATATCAAGGGAAACCGGGTTTTTTAAATAATACATAATTTCATGAAACTACCACGGTCCCCAAATCCAGAAAACATCATGAAAAATTCATATCTCAATGCGAAAATCCATGAATAAAATATGTGCAACATAAAACTGAAATGTAAGCATATAAAGGAAAAGCCGCTAATTAACTGCAATAAGTTAATATAAATATCATGCGGTTCCTAATTTCTCCAATTCTAAATAACATCAAGTAAAGGTAAACATGTAGCTATAACTGATATATGTGTAAACATAAAGGTATAGCAAGATATAGATATCTACCTATCAGAAATGATATAATATACCTCCCGGGTATAAGTGAAGTATGTATGCAAAGTATACATGTAGCTATGTCATTATGTGTGTATGTACCTATAACTAATGGTACAATACCCTATAGATATACAGGTAACTAGCATGTAAGTATGTCAAGGCATGTGTGTAAGCATATAGGTATGCAGGTATGCTATAAGTCATATGCATAAAGAAATATGAATCAATGTCTCAATGTCCCTAACTAAACTATATCATATTTATAAATGGGTTGTGCGTGTCATGGCAATTATTGACGGTGTGTGTGGCATACAATCAGTGCTCGTGCAACATAAGCCGTCAATAATAGTTCAGTGTCCTAAGGATACTAGTCCAAGCACAACAATTAACTAAGCAGTAAGATGTATGTGCAATTCTAAATATGAAATAGAATATGCGACAAGTCAAGTCATTTCTAGCCCAGACGCATAATGCCATGCGGGCGATTCCCCGGTAGATATTAAATCTACTCACCAACGCTCCTGGCTAAGTGAAGCCTACCACCTGTTTCCCCTTTGTAGCAGTGTCCGTAATCCCCGCCTGCGAACCTAAAACATTAAAACAATAAAACAAGTGTATATTAGCAATAGACCCAAAACACGTACAAACTACGCTGACCAACGCGACAACACAAAACTTACTCTCAAGTGTTCGTATTGTGGCTAACGCGCGTAGCGACACTACGAAACCAACTCAAGAGAAAAAGCTACACAAAGACACAAACGGTATCGGCACGACCCTAACTAGGAACGCAAAGCGACACAACTACCAAGCATAGACCCTGATCGTACCGATCGCGCATTCAAAACACAATAATAAACGTAGAATCAATATAATTAACGTCGCAACGTCAAAAGAAACCCATGCCTAAAAGTTACCGAAATCTAGTAAACAACTTATCGCAATAATTCGTACTAGAATCAAGCTAACACAAATCTAGCGCTCACAAACACCTTATAATAGCTTAACTAAGCTATCCAAACCATTTCCTTATTTTTAACACTGGCTAATTAAGGTTTAGCAAAAACCTAGTAAGCAAAATTCTTAATTAAACAAATTAGTAATTAACAATAATTATCATTTTCTACTAGGTTAAACTTTTCCTGATCACAAATTAACACTTCAATAAAATATTAAACACTTAAATCAAGCTTTAACCTTAACTTGAATTTCTTTAAAAAAATTATGAATAATGAATTAAACATGAAATTAAAAGCTTAAATTAACATCTAATTAAGCTAGCATAAAGATTTGAACTTAATAATTACGGATTAGGGTTAGGATTTTATACCTCAAATTAGCAACAAACTCCAAAATTTAATCTTCCAAAATGATATCTTTCTTGAATATCTGAGCAAGATTAAGGTTGAAGAAAAATGGGTATTGATTTAATTATGAATTTGTAGGATTTATTTAGGATTTTTGTTGATTTATATGGACTGGAAATTGAAGAAATGAGGTGAGAAGATGAAGAGGGCAGCAAGAGGAGTTTCGGCCATGAAGGGAAGAAATGGGGGGGTGTTTTGTGAAGTGTGTGGAAAAATCTAGCAAAACAAATGTAATTAAAGCTCATTAATGCAAAATTCCACCTTTCATTTCTTTTCTTTTTCTTTTAAAATTTAGATCCTTTTGCACTAAAAAATCTAGATATTTTGAGGAGAAGCTTCCAAAATAATTGTAGTGATGATTTCCAATGATTCTCATTTAGAAAAAAATTTCCGATTTACGTGCATATTTTACCGGCTAAAATAATATTTTATTTAGGAAAAATTCTATCTGAACCAAAACCACTCATTGTAACATTTCAGAAAATATAAAATATTATTTTTGGGAATTTAATATTAAAATAATATATTTCCCGAAAACTGCCGATTCACGAAATTGGGGTTTTCGAAAAAGGGTATAAATATATACCAATAATTGTGAAATAAATAGAAATTAAAATGATTTATTCATTTAAAAATATATTTGAAGGATTTGGCAATTTTAAAATTTATTATATGCAGTTTCGATAAAAACCCGATTAGTGCACTGCTAATCGCGATTAAGCCAAATCCTCGTTTTTACAGTTTCCATGGTTAGTGCACCATGACATGTTTCATTTCATTTGGGCTTTATATTAGGGTTTATTGGTGTAGAGAAAAGAGAAATGATTAAAGGAAAAGTCAAGGAGACATGATGATTAGGTTATGTGAGCTTTGGAGAGAGAAAGAGGGTGTGAATTAGTGAAAGAGAGAAGGGGGCTGCTGCCCATTCCATTTTCCCCTATCTTTTTTCTTCTTCTATCCTTCATCTCCACAACTCCACAACCCTCCACAAATATTCCTAGATCCATCTCCTAAAAATCCCCAAAACCCTACACACCCTTCACAAAAGTTGATCCCCTCTTCGACCTCTACACATGGGACCAAGCAAAATGGGATTTTGACGACGTTGGGAAGTTAGTGCTGCCTAGAGTGGGCTAGATGAGGTATAATTTCTTCCCTTTAGATTAGTTTTGTGTGATATCATGTTTAGATGTCGTTTTGTGAAGATTAGTGGACATTGGGAAACACTAGTGAATGTTTGAGTGTTTGTTTGAATTGGGTGATGCCTAGTAGCTGTTAACTAAACTTAGGTGCTGTTTAGTGACCTAGACCAGACCTTAGAAACCCTAAAACACGGATTTAGAAACCCGACATCGGATAAATGTGTGATCTGTGAAGGTATTTTGGAATCTGGAGCAACCTGGGGACACTAGAATTGATGTTGGGATTACTGGGAGTCGTGCAGGCACCTAGGAAGCTACCACCAAGACCCGAGCCCCTAATTCAAACCCCAGGCCACAGATTTAATCATTCTGGCCGCAATTTGCGGCCAGAGTAGAAGGGAATGGGTTCATTTTTGTTCCATGGCTCCTTTTGCACTAAATTAGACCCCTCCTATGTGCAGTTTTGGCTAATTGTCACCTGGCGAAAATCTGGAAGCTTTTTGGTGTGTTTTAGGCTATGTTTTCCGTATTTTAAAATGTACTTTCTTGATATTTGGATTTGTATTTGGTTGTCGGGTTTCGTACATCGACAACAGGGATTGTTCGATTGATTTGCACGTTTAGGCCATAGGTTCTAACCTATGAGCACACTGTGCGTTGTATCGGTTTTCTGCCTCGATTTTAATACGTATTGCGATTGGTTATTATTGTAGGTACCCTCGCATGGATTCCGAGGCGAAGAAGCGTGGCGTCATCGATTTCGGCGAGCGAAGACCAGGTGAGTAGATCTATATCTACCGGGGAAGTCGGGTGGATGGCGTATAGCATCCCGCAAACTTCTGATGGAAAACCGATTTATAGAGTATGGTTAGGAAACCTAGATTAGGAAACTAGGGTTAGAATATAGATAGCTATGTAGTCATATTAGAAACTAGAGGATAGTTAGAAGTGATATGTTGCTACTACCCTAGGATGACGTTTAGCGATATTACCGCTTAGGGTTCTGTAGGACTAGATAGTCGATATAGATGCGTCATCCGAACCATACCTTTTTCTAAACCAAAGAATCATATATATCTTTTAAATGTATATCTTGAGGGATGTTACGGATTTTCAAATGATATCTTTTCTTTAAAAACATTGTAACCCCTGTTTTCAAAACTACGATTCACTTTCTTAAAAATCTGATTGTATAGTTCGGGTGTGTTTGTTAGATTAGATACTTATACTTAGTAGAGATAGCGTGTTTATGTAAATTCATCATGATATGATACATAAATGGGATGAAAGAATACAAGACGAATTTGATGATATGATGAGATGATGATATGATATAATGGTATATGGATGCGAGTCGATCGAGATGATTTATACTCTGTCGGTCCCCTGATATGAGATTATTGTGGATGTGACCTGGGACATAGGTATATAGGGTTATATATATATTTATAGAATGTTGTGAATCATGGATGATAGGCTGTATGTGATATTAGGCATACAGACATTGATATTATGGTTGGACGGGATCCACCGGCATACATACACTGATTACATGGGTGGACGAGATCCACATGCATACATGTATTGATTATTATTGTTGGATGTTATCCACATGTATTTAGGTAGTGACTACCTTGTTGGTACATATACGACCCGGTCACCCTAGACATCATAGTATTACCTTATGATATAGTTGACCTAGGAGTCGTTGTTTATTCGATTTCTACTTGTAGATATATTTCTATTCACGAGTTGGCAACTCACCCCCGTTGTGTCACAGTTCTTGCATGTTGACCGCTTGGATCAGTAGCGGATTCGCTGGCACACAGCTTTATTTGGGTGTTTTGCATTGGTAAGTGGGACATTGTATCGTACCCACTCTTGTATTATATTTCATATTGTATCTAGTTAACTCCATCAATCAATCAAAAGTTGTAATTGTATAAGTGATGAGACTTAGTGAGACTTGTAGTTGCGAGATTTGAGCGATGGGTTTTATTTTTCCCTTTGGGGTTATATCTTGCTCTTTTCACTGTCTTTTTGTGGTGAACTTCGCCGTTGGGCGTCGTATACTTGTTTATACTGTATTGCGTGGTTGTGATCCGCCGTTTGGCGAAAAGCTAGCTCCCGCTTGGGTATGCCATTATTCTTGCTATGTATTTATGGTTTTGGATCAAAATATACAAAAGAGGTGCTGCCAAAATTTTTCAAAAGACGAAACATGTTTTCAAACTAGAAAATTTCATTTGCATCATTCATGTTTCTTTCTATGCATTAAGCACACTTGATTTTATTATACCTTTATTTCAAAACACCATCTCCTTTATTTTCTTAAAAAGGTTTAGATTTCTGGGGTTCAGCTTACTTGAATTCCGTTACGCCTTTAGACATTGCATGATTCAAGTGCTGGTCAGGAGCTAATATTTTGGGTCGTGACAAAGTTGGTATCAGAGCGCTAAGTTTAATCTTTGTTCGAATCTATGTTTGACTATGCGGAGTCTAGGGCGGGAGTGTATTTCGGAACCTAGGCTTGACCTTACGGAACTTAGACTTGAACGGGGGGTATTAGACCCGAACTTTCGTTTCATAGGCTAACCCTGATTGATGGAGTAGGTAGCTTGAGTAGAGTGACGTACCGTACGTATGTTCCGAGACATATTTACGATACGATACTCCACTTAAGAAACCTTAGGATGTACATATTTTTGAGACTTATGATTCTCTTGTATCCATGATTATACATCCATTGGAGATCCTCGATTCTATTAGTTCCATGATCATACTTCATTGATGTTGTTCCTTCTTATGATCATGTATCCATTATGGATCTGTCATTTTCTTTCTTGCCGTTGATCTGCTCTCTTCGATACTCGATTGAGGTACCTATCACCATAGTTTGAGCGCAGTTTGAGCTGCTGCTAGTGTTGCGGTCAGGGCGAGCTCGTTTGATACGAGGGCCGACCATTGTGTTTTCTGGTGACATGAGAACGTCTCGAGTTAGTATTTTGTTGTGACCTCTTGTGGAGGCAAGAGCTTGGTTTTACACCGGATGATTGGGCCATTGTTAGAGCTGCCAGTTGCGAGAGGACTGTTGATATACAGCATACCTCAGAGATTTTGATGTCGCCTACCGTGTATACAGGTGACCCAACTGTTGCTGAGATTGATAGGATGTCGCTTCCGGAGCTTAGGAGCTGAGATCGCCGGAGCTTCCAGGCAGATATGAGACAGTTGATAGTTAGTCTACCCCAATTTGAGAGACGAAGGTGATTCGTCAGATTGATGCGCCGGAGCCGGCCCAGTTGAGTTGAAGATTTCCAGTGTGGAGAGTCTTACTCAGATCTAGAGCAGACCGATTTAGAGATGACCGCCAATGTATCGCCTTTCCTGGAGGATTGAGGCGTTGTTCAGCGTACAGACGAATGAGCCAGTCGTTGCTGCAAATGACGAGGTATCGCCCAGAGGTTGGAGCTACTGCAGCATAAGTATATACTTAGAGATATGATGGAAGGTCGCTAGCCACCCAAGGGTGAAGGACTAGGACATACGGTTCGTTCGCTTACCCAATGCGAGGTCATCAGATAAATTGATTCCAGCTAGAGACGACTTCACGCAGATTCGTTGAGAGTCGATAGAAACGATCGAATGTCAGGAAACCATATTCCAAGTTTAAAGTATTCAGAAAGACGTGCAAGAAATTCTATGGACCCTCTAGAAGAATGAAACCCTAACTCGACATAATGACCGTGTGAAAGCCTTTGAACCTTAGGGTTTGCGGCAGTTCCGCGGCGCTATTAGTGAGGCTTCGGTTTGCCCTTCTACGGCTGGATCACTGATGCTATGGCATGTACTCGATACTATTAAACTGTACCCAAGATGTTGATCTCTTGAGGGATTATGAGGCTTTGGCATATCGATCGGATGGTTCGACATCATTCGGATATCATGTGATGGGATACATTGCTTGGGAGACTCCAGATACGAGCATAGCCGTTGGAGCGCAGTCCATGCAGCCACGAGAAGAAGAGTCTGAATCAGTCGACATTGGAGCCGAGTGAAGTGAAGAGTTCGCATGAGAATTCGATAAGGTGACGTTCCACTCCGCTGACATCAGGGATACGATACGCATGCAGAGGCATTGTATATGGATACACCTTCCAGAACGAGTCGCGAGGAGTATGCAGCCGTTCCGGAACAAGAAACGGATATAGAAGATAATAAATTCCAGGTAATTTGGCAGAAACGAGATTTGAGAGAGACCTCGACAGGACCTTTCTGGAATACCATACGAGAAGACCTAGACCAGGAGTAGTCATTTTGCGCACACCCAGCAGGCCAGGGTTCGGCATCGTCGACGAGATAGTTGACCAGGTTCGGATAGAAGACCTCACCCAGATGCGTTGTGAGTTGATCGAGGACGGACGAGTAGTGAGTATTCCTTCGATGGATGGGACGAGCTCCCGAGGACGTGTTCGGCCAGACATCTTCTACAAAGTGATGAAGATACCGAGTTCATGATTTCGAGTCCGTGCGAGAGACTTCGGATTGACCGTGGCAGAGAATAGTTGCAGTGCGCAGATAGCATGGCGTGACGTCATAGTGGACGATGATACAGGCGAATGGAACCAGAGGTTCGTGCGAGACGCTGATGAGCTATTGTTACTCCCCGTCGAGATCAGAGACTTGATATGCTACAGAGGCGTTGGGATACGGCCGGTTTCCAAGGGAATGTGTGAGGCACACGCAGAGGTCCAGAAAACAAGGAAAGATTATATAAGAGTACCAGCCTCCGTACAGTTCGGCATAGGCGAGATCGGAAGAGACCTTGAGCAGGATTCCTTCCAGGACACTGCTACAATGAGATTTGCACCTAGGAACAGATGTGTCACGTATAGTCAGAGGACCAGAGGCCGACGCCAGCAACGTGCTGCTTTATGAGTGGTCATAATGATTGACCGAGAGATGACCAGAGAAGTGCTAGAGCGGAATCGTTTCCGTTAGCACACCTGACCAGGACGATGAGCCGATGGATTGCGAGATTGGTAAATTCACAGAGAAGATAAGGACCCAGAGACCGAGGATGCCAGACCATGAGCAGGAGGCAAGCGGATGTTCTTGTTCTGCCAGTTTCTAGGCGCACCGATTTATTTCTCGACATTGTAGGAGGTGTACCTCGATGTCCTTTGTTGCGATTTGCGTTTGTGATCTGAGTATCACGCTTATATCGCTTGGATTTGAGTTTTGATGACGAGTTTCCTGATATTGATTTCGTGCACCATGGTTGCACCTACTGAGTATTTACATTTTGTGCATAGTTATTGCACTTGAGATATGTTTTATACACTATTGTATTGGTTTTTGATTTGTGCATATTTATCGCACTTGACATCGGTTTTGTGCCTTGGTGGCACATGTTTATGATTTCATGGATTTCATACAGTTGATTTGATTTTGTGCGTATGGCACGCACTCGATTTGATGTTTGCACTCGGTATAGCTTATATGTGCTTGTAGTGCATTGATATGCGTTTTGTGCACACAGTTGCACACGTTTACGATTTTATACACCTTGGTGTACTCGGTGTTGTTGTTTATGCATTTGAGTTATTGATCGATATTTTGTGCACAGGATGCACCGTATTTGTATTTTGTGCACTGGATGCACTGTATTTGTATTTCGTGCACTGGATGCACTGTATTGGTATTTCGTGCACTGGAAGCACTGTATTTGTATTTTATGCACTAGATTGCATTCTGCATTTGTTGCACCGGATGGGTATTTATGCGTTGTCGCACTGGATTTATACCCTGTACCTAGGTTGCACCCGATTTATATCCTTGAGCATTCATTTTACCAGATTTTTATCTTCATGCGCGTTGGCACTCGCCGTTCGTTTTCGTGCATGTTACTGCACTATATGCTTTTACGGACTTGACGCGTTTTGGTTGGATTTGCGCATATTAGGCACTCGATTTTGGATTTTGTGTGCATCGGATGCACTTGAGTGAGATTATACCCGTGCATGTGGGATGCTCTTGATTTGGATTTTCTTCCGTGCATATTGGATGCGATTTCATTCATGCGGGACATATGCACTTGGGTTGGATTTTCGCGCATGTTGGGTGCATGATATGAGATGTGATTCTGTGCACACCGGATGCATGGGATTGAGATTTTAGTGCACTTTAGATGCACTTGGTATGGTTGTCGTGCAAACCCGTTGCACTGGACAGATGCTTTGTGCACACCCGTTGCACGTAGTTTTGGGTTTTTGTGCGTATTATGGCACCTGTATTTGGATTTGATTTCCATGCGCACCAGATGCATGTGATTTTTGGATACGCCTTTTAGGCTGATTTTTGCTTTGAGCACTTTGTTTTCATGTTGGGCACTATATTGTGTAATAGCCAAACAGGACTGATCTGAGGACTGTACCTGAGTACTTTGCATGCATTAAAGGATTACCAAAGGGTTTTCAAGAGGAGCTATAGTCTCGCTATTTTCTTAAGTGTCCGTGAGCGACACGAACGTTTATAAAGGAAAACCTTTTGGGATATTTTGAAAAGCGACGGAACGTGTATTTAAGAAAACATATATGGACATATATTATTATTTTAAAATGAGCGTCCGTCAGTCATGCCGTGAGTTACGCATCCACGCGGCGATTTAGAAAAGATTTTACATGTATTTCATTCAAATTTTTGAGTTTTTCAAAGAGGCGTACTATACACGTATTATAGTATTTGACTAGTGTATATTGGATTTCAGTGGTGGATTTCGATATCTGCATCTCTATTGTAACTCCGAGGATATGCGTGCAAATCCGATGATTTGCGTGACACTTGACGGAGTTCGATTTTGGAGTTTGTACTCATTTTTATGCGCACTTGACGCGCTATGTTATTTCTGCGTTTTCCATGATTTCGGAGCCCCGTTGTTTTGAGCCGATTATTGAAATGTTTTAGATTTTGGGGGTTTAAATTTAAATTCGGGGACCGAATTTATTTAAGGGGGGAAGATTGTAACATTTCAGAAAATATAAAATATTATTTTTAGGAATTTAATATTAAAATAATATATTTCCTGAAAACTGCCGATTCGCGAGATTGGGGTTTTCGAAAAAGTGTATAAATATATACCAATAATTGTGAAATAAATAGAAATTAAAATGATTTATTCATTTAAAAATATATTTGAAGGATTTGGCAATTTTAAAATTTATTATATGCAGTTTCGATAAAAACCCGATTAGTGCACTGCTAATCGCGATTAAGCCAAATCCGCGTTTTTACAGTTTCCATGGTTAGTGCACCATGACATGTTTCATTTCATTTAGGCTTTATATTAGGTTTTATTGGTTTAGAGAAAAGAGAAATGATTAAAGGAAAAGTCAAGGAGACATAATGATTAGGTTAGGTGAGCTTTGAAGAGAGAAAGAGAGTGTGAATTAGTGAGAGAGAGAGAGAAGGGGGCTGCTGCCCATTCCTTTTTCCCCTATCTTTTTTCTTCTTCTCTCCTTCATCTCCACAACTCCACAACCCTTCACAAAAATTCCTAGGTCCATCTCCTAAAAATCCCCAAAATCCTACACACCCTTCACAAAAGTTGATCCCCTCTTCGACCTCTACACATGGGACCAAGCAAAATGGGATTTTTGACGACGTTGGGATGTTAGTGCTGTCTAGAGTGGGCTAGATGAGGTATAATTTCTTCGCTTTAGATTAGTTTTGTATGATATCATGTTTAGATGTCGTTTTGTGAAGATTAGTGGACATTGGGAAACACTAGTGAATGTTTGAGTGTTTGTTTGAATTGGGTGATGCCTAGTAGCTGTTAACTAAACTTAGGTGCTGTTTAGTGACCTAGAACAGACCTTAGAAATCCTAAAAGACGGATTTAGAAACCCGACATCGGATAAATGTGTGATCTGTGAAGGTATTTTGGAATCTGGAGCAACCCGGGGACACTAGAATTGATTTTGGGATTACTGGGAGTCGTGCAGGCACCTAGGAAGCTACCACCAAGACCCGAGCCCCTAATTCAAACCCCAGGCCGCGGATTTAATCATTATGGACGCAATTTGCGGCCAGAGTAGAAGGGAATGGGTTCATTTTTGTTCCATGGCTCCTTTTGCACTAAATTAGACCCCTCCTATGTGCAGTTTTGGCTAATTGTCACCTGGGGAAAATCTGGAAGCTTTTTGGTGTGTTTTAGGCTGTGTTTTCCATATTTTAAAATGCACTTTCTTGATATTTGGATTTGTATTTGGTTGTCGGGTGTTCCTACATCGACAACAGGGATTATTCGATTGATTTGCACGTTTAGGCCATAGGTTCTAACCTATGAGCACACTGTGCGCTGTATTGGTTTTCTGCCTCGATTTTAATACGTATTGCGATTGGTTATTATTGTAGGTACCCTCGCATGGATTCCGAGGCAAAGAAGCGTGGCGTCATCGATTTCGGCGAGCGAAGACCAGGTGAGTAGATCTATATCTACCGGGGAAGTCAGGTGGATGGCGTATAGCACCCCCGCAAACTTCTATTGGAAAACCGATTTATAGAGTATGGTTAGGAAACCTAGATTAGGAAACTAGGATTAGAATATAGATGTTAGTTGTATGTATGCCCTAGAGGCCAGTATTGTACAGATGATGTATATTATATTGGATGCTTGGACATATATAGAGAGGACTTTCTTGCTCGATATGATAGTATGCTATCTGGTTGCTCTTTATCTTAACATGTATACTTGTCTCTTGATACTGTCTTATAGTTACATGTTGGTAAAGCCCTTAGGATGTGTACTTGACTACCTGGACTATGATGCGGATCATACTAGTCGGGACATGGTAGTCCATAAGTACATCCTTCAAGGTCCCTAGCCGTGGGTGTATCGAGACGGGACATCGATATACCAGAGTAGACTAGCGTATAGCTTCTCGACCCATATAGATGGGCGATGGATGATCCCATATCCATTGGTGTTTGATATCAGAGATGGTATACGGGTGCTCAGTGGAGACTGGGTACACTGGACGGACTCGCCGAGAACTCCCAGATGGTATTATACCTCACGTCAGATGGCAGTTCTCTGGTGACACTTGTGCAGGTTAGTCTGTAGACCCGAGATCGTCATAGAGTCTTGTGTGATTCCCACTGTGCTTTAATTTCCACCTTACCACGTCCAAGAGGGCGTGCAAAACGGTGGTTTTTGGGTACAGTCCCGAGTCACATGGAGACGATGAGCGATAGGAGGGGTTTCGTCTTTCCCGGTATTGGGGGTTGATGTTGCGCTGTGCTCGATTGGCCATGACAGGGAAGTTCCTGGCCAGGGCTGATTTAGAGATTTACTGGTAAGTGTTACCAGTAGTTTCTCAACCCGTTATGAGCCTCACATCGGCACGACTTATCGGTTGTTGGGGTCTGACGTTTACCACCCCTAGACTTGATATGCGACATATCAGACGAGGAGACTGGACTGTACGGGAAGTGTTACCGGCAGGCTTTTACAGGAGTTGGAGCGGGCTTGCTTGCTGATCTTCTGATCGCTCAATACCCGGGTAGCCGTTACGTCCAGCTAGTACCGCTGACGGCTTGTGGGTGCTTGATATGATCATCACCTGCTGCCGGCGTATTGACGAGTCTTTAGAGTCCTACATAGAGGTTTTACTGGCTCAGGCAAAACGAAATAGGAGCACGTATGTGATATGTGCGAGACCGAGAATAATGCGTGTATGTGATACCGCATTCTATTCTCGCGACTTCTTGTGTCGGTCGGTTATATATGATATAGCCGGGTTATCGAATCAAGTGTTGATTCGATAAGTCGATACAATGGATGTTAGTCGGTTATATGAGATATGACCGGATTATTAAGTCAAGTGTTGATTTAATAATTTAGTGTATAATTGTATATTAGATATACTAGTTTACATTAACTAACACTTGTCCACTTAAAGATTTTTCTCACATGTGCACAACTTTAATATATATGTGATATATATTAAAATGTGTTTTTTCTTTTTCTATCATGGTTGATGATACACTTGACATGGGTGTATAAGACATACACCATTCTATTCTAAATGGTGGTTAATAATTATTTAAGGTAATTACAAATTAGTGGATTTTTTGTCATAACCATGAAGCTTGTGGAAGCTTGTGGATAGTTTGACAAAGTCCGAAAATTATCTTTCTCATTTTCATTTCTTCATCTTCTTTCTTGAGTTAAAAAAAACTCTCTAGGGTTTGATCCAAAGTGAGAAGTATTGTGAGAAATAAAATTCTAAAGAAAACCCACTTCCTATTTCTCCATCCTCTACTAGACTAGCACTTTAGTTTAGGGTGTTTGCTTCACTAATTCTCTAGTTAGTGAAGTAGTAGCTTGAGTCGGTATTCCCTCGACGTAGATCATTTTCGGCCTCGAAGACTTCAAGCAAGGACGCATCTTTCGCCTCGTGAAGCCATGCAAGAGCCCGGGAAACCCATGATCGCAGCGAAGGGACTACGACAAGGAGCTTTAGAAGTAAAGGACCGATCTACAAAGGTTGTATTTCGTATTCCCTTAGTAGTAAATGTAGTTTACTAGCTTATGAAACCCTAATTTTCTAGCAACGATCTTGCTTAGGGTTATTCGGCACGGCTAAAATTTGAAACAGGCATGGTTGATGCATTGTAGAACCTTATTAGAGTGCCTAGTAACCCTACAGTGGTATCAGAGCCTAGCTAGAGCATTAGGCGTCGCGTATACGAAATTAAAACTCCGAACGAACCCCGTAACGTCAAGATAACCCCCTCTCTGTACATTTTTTGAAAATGTGGTTTTTTCTGAATTAAAAATACCTAAAAAATTCAGCAGGGTTTTCTAAGAATTGTGGTGAAAAACGACAGCATATTCCGTACAAGCCGCCGCGGAACCGCGGCCGTACCGTGCTTGGGCCGCGGATCCGCGGCAGTAAAGAGGAAATATGCCATCATTTTTGTACTGTAATTTGTACTTCTGTAATTGCTATTTTCTGGGTATTTTTAATATGACTCAAGTGTTGAGTATTCTGGGGTTTATTTTGTAATCGTTGATTCGATCGGAAAATTTAAATTCGTTATTGTTTTCCGGATAATTTAGTAAGTATTAAAATGTTCGAACAGATATCATTAACTCAATTTTTCCAGGCACGAAAAAAATTTCAAGTGTTGAATTTTTATCGAGTTTAAATCTTTCAGAAAAACGTGCATGTAATGTGATGGACCCTCTAGAAGACAACAAACCTTAACTCGATTATGTGATCGTCTTGAACTGTCTTTTGAACCTTAGGGTTTCGGGGAGTACGGCGTGCCACATGTGAGGCGTTGGCTTGACCCTTCTACAGCTGGACCATTGCTACTGTGACGTATTCTGGAATTTTTTGAACTCCGCTCAAGTGTTGAGCTATTTAGGAAATTTTGGGTATTTGATTATCTGTTCGGAAAGTTTAATACTGTCTATTTATCTGGAATGTGATACAATATATGGAATTCATAAAGTTAGGCATGAAATGCGAAGAATGTGATATTTCGGATTTACGATGTCTAAAGAGATTGTGGATTCCAAATGTTGTAGTTTTACACTTTCTTTTCTGTGACCGTAAGTGTAGTATGTAGTTGTATTGCCGATTTTCGTTGCTATACATCAACGACGATCGGTGTATGCATACTTACTTACGTTGATGACATGTGATGTTATGTGTTGCTGGATATGTTATATTGGATCGTCGCGGTTTGAATAGCCGGGGGTTTTATGTGAGATGAGAGTTTTTATTTTCATTCATGTAAATTTAAATGTATGTAATATTCTTTTATTAGGGCACTTCCGGGTTGAGGTTGATGTCACCATTTGTATATTATTTTCTTTTCCGCACTAGGATAGACCTGAGGAGGAGAGCACAAGTAACCGGGTTCTAGAGTCCAGTGGGAGACCAACTCGAGGAGTCGAGTCCGGGTCTCCTAACTCTAGAATTGGTAGGGTTGCTTGCCGCTCTCGTAGGGGTCTAAGGATGTGGGTTTGGCTATTCATCGCGACCGTGGAATCCGTGTTTTATAGAGGCTCAAAATAAAATACGGACGTCCTAGTATATCCAATGTTTCATATGTTTCTTCTGCTGCGATATCTGTGATGTGATCATTTGATATGTTGTGATAGATACTGTATATAGTATATATGATATATTATATAGACGTTACTTATGTTTTACACCCGCGCTAGCCCTTCCCCGCTCTGCCGTTAGTTACCTAACCTAACGGTGCACGAGGGGACATCGAGGCGAATGCGGATGGCATAAGTGTACGTCGTATTTATCTGTGATGTTTAGGTGACTTAAATGGACTTCCTTAATGTGATTAATGAAAGAAAAGAAACCTAAAAGATGTTGTAGAATCAATTTTTCAAAAAGGGTAGCTACAGTTTTTGCTTTGCATAGCGATATATATGATATATCCTGCACCTTATTCGATGAGGAAAGAGCCGAGATCCCTTCACTGAGAGTGACCTCTTTAGTAAAAACTGGCAGATGCTACAACACTCGGTTTGGTTTTTGATTGCTTTTGGAGTTTTTGCTTTGCATAGTGATATATATGATATATCCAGCACCTTATTCGATGAGAAAAGAGCCGAGATCCCTTCACCGGGAGTGACCTCTTTAGCAAAACTAATAAAAGTATCAAAATCACTCCCTTTCAAAATTCACTCAATTCTACAACGATATCAAGTTCATTATGCAATGGGTTTTCAGAAAAACCTGTCGTAGCCCTCCGTCATTTCAGATAAGTCCTACTTAGTATTCGTACTACGTTTGTTGACCTCCGTCAAGGCATAGTGTGCGGTAGCTAACTAGTATTTATCTGCTTATGCATATGATGCAGATTGGATTAGGGTAGTAGTACGACCTTGTTGACCTCCATCAAGGGTCGTGCGGGTGGGTTTGATTCAATCAAGAAATGACGGGTTGAACTTGACTTGCACCCTGTGGTTTGTTGACCTCCGTCAAGGTCATAGGATGCTTAGGGCAAAATATTATCGGGAATTTCAAGTGTTGAAATTTGCAATGAGATTGCATACCTTCTATGAGATAGTTGGATCTCGATACCCACTGCGAGTAATTGTTACTCCTGGGAGAGTTTTACACAGGACAATTAGCCGATCAAGTAGGTGTCTAGAAAGGTGTCAACGGGGTTACGCCTCTGGGAAAACGAGGTTTGCTTTAATTAGGTCCGTGCGAAAGCACGGGAAACTTCCCTCAAAGTACCGACACTGGCCTGGCTGAAAGATTGGCGAAATTGTAAGGTGTAATTAATCCCGGCTAGTCTTTCCTTTTAGGGTTTGAAGGAAGATTTGATAAAAACAGTGGGAGCCATCCTGATTAGATAAAATAATAACCAATCTGATCTTGCAAGAGCATACGCTAAAGTGTTTTCTTCTCCTCTCTCCAGGTAACGACCATATCATGCCTTAATAAAGATAATAATATGGATGTATTGACCGAACCCGCATGTTATACTGTATTGGGGAACGTTGGTTTCGTTCTTTCTTATAAAAGTTATAAGACTGAACAGGATATAGGGGAATACCAGGATTCCCATGCCACCCAAATGAAGAAAGTACATGTTGATGCATTTTCTTCGGGTGTGTTCGTTACGGAGAACTGTTTCTCCATTTTCTCTACGTCCTGGGTATTAGATACCGGGTCAGGATCCCATATATGTAATCAGTTACATGGGCTTAAGAAAGGTAGAGAACTTGGAGAAGGTGATAAAGACATAAGGGTTGGAAATGGTGCAATTGTTGCAGCTAAAACCGTCTGGGAATATCACCTTGTATTGCCAACTGGTAATACATTGATTCTGAACGAATGCTATTACATGCCGAACCTGATATGCAACATTATATCGGTTTCTTTGTTGAGTAAAAAGGGATATAATTTTGTATTACAGGATAATGTTATGAACATCTTCCTGAACTAAAAGTTGGTTGGGTCAGGCACGTTGTGCAATGGCATTTATATTCTAAATCAATCAACAGTTCTGAGCATAACAAACACACACAAGAGGAAGAGTTCAGAACTGAACGAATCCTTCTTATGGCATTGTAGACTGGGTCACATCAATGCGACACAACTAGCTAAGTTGCATAAGGATGGATATTTGAATCCGTTTGAATTTTCATCTTATGACACTTGCCATTCATGTCTCAAAGGCAAGATGACCAAAACTCCGTTTACGGGACACGGAGAAAGAGTTGTTGAACTCTTGGGACTGATACATAGTGATGTATGCGGTCCCATGTCTACACATACCAGGGATGGTTCTTCGTACTTCATTACATTCACTGACGATCTCTCTAGGTTCGGATATGTGTTCCTGATGAAACACAAATCAGAAGCTTTTGAGAAATTTAGAGAATATAAACAAGAAGTCGAGAACCAAACCGGAAAAAGTATTAAAATCCTTCGATCTGATCGAGGAGGTGAATACTTGAGCAATGAATTCCTGGACTTCCTAAAAAAGAATGGGATTCTCTCTCAGCTAACTCCTCCATATACACCACAGCACAACGGTGTATCTGAACAAAGGAACCGCACCCTATTAGATATGGTGCGCTCTATGATGAGTGTAGCTGAGTTACCTATTTCCTTCTGGGGATATGCACTGGAGACAGCAGCATACCTACTGAATAGGGTTCCTACCAAATCTGTGCCCATCACCCCATATGAGATATGGGAAGGGAAGAGAACATATCTTAATTTTATTAAGATATGGGGTTGCCCGGCCTATGTCAAAAGACAAAAACCGGACAAACTCGAGGCAAGGTCTGTTTTGTGTAAGTTTGTTAGATATCCCAAGCATTCGCGGGGGTATATCTTTTACCACAGTGAGGAACAAAGGGTGTTTGTTGCTCAACACGCCACCTTTTTAGAAAATAAATTTCTTGCAAAAGAAATTAGTGGCTCTGAGGTAGAACTGGAAGAGCTTCCAGCTGTACAAACCACAACAGAAGATTTGGTGGAACCAGAGGATTCGGTAGTTCCCGATGAACCCCAGCCACTCCGCCGATCTAGTAGGGTTCCTCACCCACCTGAGAGGTACTACGGTTTTCTCATGGATGGTGGGAGCGAGGATTGCATCATGGTTGATGATGACCCAACTAGCTTCGAGCAGGCCATCACGAGTGGGGACTCAGTGAAATGGCTGGATGCAATACGGTCCGAGATGGAATCCGTGTACACCAACAAAGTATGGACTTTGGAAGTTGCTCCTGAAGGGGTAAAACCTATTGGGAGCAAGTGGATCTTCAAGAAAAAACTTGGTGTAGATGGGAAAGTGGAGACTTTCAAAGCTAGACTTGTTGCAAAGGGTTTTCGTCAAAGACCAGGTATGGACTATGACGAAACCTTTTCTCCAGTGGCTATGCTTAAATCCATCCGGATCATGCTTGCCATCGCTGCATATCATGACTACGAAATCTGACAAATGAATGTTAAGACCGCCTTTCTAAACGGTGATTTAGAAGAGTGCGTGTACATGACTCAGCCAGAGGGCTTCGTAGATGGTGGGAGCAGCGGGAAGGTGTGCAAGCTCTTAAATCCATTTATGGATTAAAGCAAGTATCGCGGAGTTGGAACATCTGCTTTGACGTCGTTATCAAAGAGTTTGATTTCGTCAAAAACGTAGATGAACCTTGTATCTACAAGAAGGTGGCAGAGAGTAAGGTTGTCTTCCTCGTATTATACGTGGATGACATACTCTTGATAGGAAATGACATTCCTATGCTGCAATCGGTCAAGCTCTTCTTATCGCAAAGATTCTCAATGAAAGATCTAGGGGATGCCTCCTACATCTTGGGGATTAAGATCTATAAAGATAGATCCAAATGGATACTGGGATTGTCCCAATCCAGGTACATTGACACCATACTAAAGAGGTTTAGTATGGAAGAATCCAAGTGTGGGAACTTACCCACGATCTCTGGACTCACTCTCTCCAAAGAGATGTCTCCCAAGACTGATTTGGAGAGAGCTCGCATGCAAGGGATACCCTATGCTTCGGCTGTAGGCTCTATCATGTATGCGATGCTATGTACCAGACCCGATGTAGCACACTCACTAAGTGTAGTGAGTAGGTATCAAGCTGATCCTGGAGAGAGTCACTGGACAGCTCTGAAGAGCATTCTCAAGTACTTACGAAGGACTAAAGAGATGCTCTTGGTGTATGGTAATGGAGAACTCCAAGTGGAGTCCTTTACCGATTCGAGCTTCCAGAGTGATAAGGACGACTCTAAGTCGCACTCGGGATTTGTCTTTACCCTTTATGGAGGGGCGGTTAGCTGGAAGAGTTCCAAGCAGGAAAACGTGGCAGACTCGACGATGGAGGCTGAATACATCGCTGCCAACGATGCTGCCAAAGAGGCTGTCTGGATCAAGAAGTTCATTACTGAACTTGGAGTGGTTCCATCCATTGAGCATCCAATACCTTTGTATTGCGATAACAATGGAGCGGTGGCTTTGGCCAAGGAACCCAGGTCCCATCAGCGATCCAGGCATATTCTGAGGTGGTATCACCTGATCCGGGAGATAGTAGATCGCCGGGAGATCGAGGTCAGGAGGGTTGACACGAAGAACAACGCAGCAGATCCACTCACGAAGGCCATTCCCCAAATACAGTTTGAGAAACTCTTCAGGATGCTTGGAATGCGATACTACAGCAGCTGGCCCTAGTGAAAGTGGGAGATTGTTAGTTGTATGTATGCCCTAGAGGCCAGTATTGTATAGATGATGTATATTATATTGGATGCTTGGACATATATAGAGAGGACTTTCTTGCTCGATATGATAGTATGCTATCTGGTTGCTCTTTATCTTAACATGTATACTTGTCTCTTGATACTGTCTTATAGTTACATGTTGGTAAAGCCCTTAGGATGTGTACTTGACTACTTGGACTATGATGCGGATCATACTAGTAGGGACATGGTAGTCCATAAGTACATCCTTCAAGGTCCCTAGTCGTGGGTGTATCGAGACGGGGCATCGATATACCAGAGTAGACTAGCGTATAGCTTCTCGACCCATATAGATGGGCGATGGATGATCCCATATCCATTGGTGTTTGACATCAGAGATGGTATGCGGGTGCTCAATGGAGACTGGGTACACTGGACGGACTCGCCGAGAACTCCCAGATGGTATTATACCTCACGTCAGATGGCAGTTCTCTGGTGACACTTGTGTAGGTTAGTCTGTAGACCCGAGATCGTCATAGAGTCTTGTGTGATTCCCACTGTGCTTTGATTTCCACCTTACCACGTCCAAGAGGGCGTGCAAAACGGTGGTTTTTGGGTACAGTCCCGAGTCACATGGAGACGATGAGCGATAGGAGGGGTTTCGTCTCTCCCGGTATTGGGGGTTGATGTTGCGCTGTGCTCGATTGGCCATGACAGGGAAGTCCCTGGCCAGGGATGATTTAGAGATTTACCGGTAAGTGTTACCAGTAGTTTCTCGACCCGTTATGAGCCTCACATCGGCACGACTTATCTGTTGTTGGGGTCTGACGTTTACCACCCCTAGACTTGATATGCGACATATCAGACGAAGAGACCGGACTGTACGGGAAGTGTTACCAACAGGCTTTTATAGGAGTTGGAGTGGGCTTGCTTGCTGATCTTTTGATCGCTCAATACCCGGGTAGCCGTTACGTCCAGCTAGTACCGCTGACGGCTTGTGGGTGCTTGATATGATCATCACCTGCTGCCGGCATATAGACGAGTCTTTAGAGTCCTACATAGAGGTTTTACTGGCTCAGGCAAAACGAAATAGGAGCACATATGTAATATGTGCGGGACCGAGAATAATGCGTGTATGTGATACCGCATTCTATTCTCGCGACTTTTTGTGTCGGTCGGTTATATATGATATAGCCGGGTTATCGAATCAAGTGTTGATTCGATAAGTCGATACAATGGATGTTAGTCGGTTATATGAGATATGACCAGATTATTAAGTCAAGTGTTGATTTAATAATTTAGTGTATAATTGTATATTAGATATACTAGTTTACATTAACTAACACTTGTTCACTTAAGGATTTTTCTCACATGTGCACAACTTTAATATATATGTGATATATATTAAAATGTGTTTTCTTTTTGTATCATGGTTGATAATACATTTGACATGGGTGTACAAGACATACACCATTCTATTCTAAATGGTGGTTTATAATTATTTAAGGTAATTACAAATTAGTGGATTTTTTGTCATAAGCATGAAACTTGTGGAAGCTTGTGGAAGCTTGTGGATACTTTGACAAAGTCCACTAAATTTGTTTTACCTTAGATTTTTATTAACCTAACCATTTAGACTTAGCCATGGTAATGTCTCTACATGAGTTAGTATATGATACTCACTCACCATGGTTAGCTCACTCACTTGATCATTATCTTTCTCATTTTATTTTCTTCATCTTCTTCCTTGATTTAAAAAAACTCTCTAGGGTTTGATCCAAAGTGAGAAGCATTGTGAGAAATAAAATTCTAAAGAGAACCCACTTCCTATTTCTCCATCCTCTACTAGACTAGCAGTTTAGTTTAGGGTGTTTGCTTCACTAATTCTCTAGTTAGTGAAGTAGTAGCTTGAGTCGGTATTCCCTCGACGTAGATCATCTTCGGTCTCGAAGACTTCAAGCAAGGACGCATCTTTCGCCTCGTGAAGCCATGCAAGAGCCCGGGAAACCCATGATCGCAGTGAAGGGACTACGACAAGGAGTTTTAGAAGTAAAGGACCGATCTACAAAGGTTGTATTTCGTATTCCCTTAGTAGTAAATGTAGTTTACTAGCTTATGAAACCCTAATTTTCTAGCAACGATCTTGCTTAGGGTTATTCGGCACGGCTAAAATTTGAAACGGGCATGGTTGATGCATTGTAGAACCTTATTAGAGTGCCTAGTAACCTTACAATAGATAGCTATGTAGTCATATTAGAAACTAGAGGATAGTTAGAAGTGATATGTTGCTACTACCCTAAGATGACGTTTAGTGACATTACTGCTTAGGGTTCTGTAGGACTAGATAGTCGATGTAGATGCGTCATCCGAACCATACCTTTTTCTAAACCAAAGAATCGTATGTATCTTTTATATGTATATCTTGAGGGATGTTACGGATTTTCAAATGATATCTTTTCTTTAAAAACACCGTAACCCCTGTTTTCAAAACTACGATTCGCTTTCTTCAAAATCTGATTGTATGGTTCGGGTGTGTTTGTTAGATTAGATACTTATACTTAGTAGAGATAGCGTGTTTATATAAATTCATCATAATATGAGACATAAATGCGATGAAAGAATACAAGACGAATTTGATGATATGATGAGATGATGATATGATATGATGGTATACGGATGCGAGTCGATCGAGATGATTTATACCCTGTCGGTCCCCTGATATGAGATTATTGTAGATGTGACCTGGGACATAGGTATATAGGGTTATATATATATTTATAGAATGTTGTGAATCACAAATGATAGGCTGTATGTGATATTAGGCCGTACCCTCATTTGTCATATAGGATGATAGGACCCCTTTTAGTATAATGCCGCCGCACGATGATATTCCGTGCGTGAGGAGTTTGACTTGATGATTGATCCTTACCCTTGACTAGAGATTGCCGTACGATGGATTATACCGTACGCGATATTTTTGGGCTAGATGCCGATTGATAGATTCACCGACTCGGACATATGATAGTTATGTATACCTTATAGTTGTTAGCTGATGATTTACTTGCTGCATTCATGATATTATTATTGCATCGCATATACCTGTGACAGTACACCTGCACCATTATCGATGATGCATATGTTACACGTACACATATTTGCCGGCTCACACACTTCATCATCGATAATTGCCATGTCACTACACAGTAGGGTTGCTGCATCATGACACATATACATAGATACATTCATACTTGCGGATATATACATTCGTATATCCATATTGGTGTACATATACCTTGATACACCCATACTTGTGCACATACACATTGTATATTCATATTTGTGCACACATACATGGTAAATCTATACTTGCGCATATACATATTGTACCTACATAGATAACCGATTTTATTGTAAAATTGGGAACCGCATGCTATACTTTAAAAACTGGAATCATTTTAAAAGAGCGGTTTTCCCCTTAATATGTCATATCACTATTCCATATTGCATGATACACGGATATGCTCACATTTTTTTTTACATGTCGCATACATCATGCTTTATTATTTTACGCATTGAGATATACTGTTTTCATGAGATTTCTGGATTTGAAAACCGTGGATATTTCAAAAGAGATTATGTGTTGTTTTAAAAAACCCGGTTTCTCTTGATATGATATTTCAGTGCGTCCACCATGTGTTTTCTCAGTTCTGAGAGCGACATGTGAAACCCGATTTGAGGAGGCGGATGAGGCCAATTGCGGGTACATGGTGGGCCCGGTATGGTACCCCGGGGCGAGAACGGATCGCTGTGTAGTAGACGGTGAGCCTGGAAGAGAGACTACTACCTACCGGTGATAGTATTTGGCCTCGGCGGATATCCGGAGAATACCGACCGGAGTCGAGTGATGATATGGGCTGATCCGGACTGACGGAGCCCGTGGGCCGATCCGAATTGATGGAGCTCAAGATATGAGGATTTACGTGCCGATGCTGGGCACGGTTTTCATGATGTTTTCGAGTGTCGATGCTAGGCACCCAGGTTCCATGATTTTGATGTGTCGGGAGGGACACCGTTGATATATATATATATCCTCATACTTTCATGCATGCCCTTTTATGACATTTACGTGCATACAGACATTGATATTATGGTTGGACGGGACCCACCGGTATACATACACTGATTACATGGGTGGACGAGATCCACATGCATACATGCATTGATTATTATTGTTGGATGTTATCTGCATGTATTTAGGTAGTGACTACCTTGTTGGCACATATACGACCCGGTCACCCTAGACATCATAGTATTACCTTATGATATAGTTGACCTAGGTGTCGTTGTTTATTCGATTTCTACTTGTAGATATATTTCTATTCACGAGTTGGCAACTCACCCCCGTTGTGCCACAGTTCTTGCAGGTTGACCGGTTGGATCAGTAGAGGATTCGCTGGCACACAGCTTTATTTGGGTGTTTTGCATTGGTAAGTGGGACATTGTGTCGTACCCACTCTTGTATTATATTTCATATTGTATCTAGTTAACTCCATCAATCAATCAAAAGTTGTAATTGTATAAGTGATGGGACTTAGTGAGACTTGTAGTTGCGAGATTTGAGCGATGGGTTTTATTTTTCCCTTTGGGGTTATATCTTGCTCTTTTCACTGTCTTTTTGTGGTGAACTTCGCCGTTGGACGTCGTATACTTGTTTATACTGTATTGCGTGGTTGTGATCCGCCGTTTGGCGAAGGGCTAGCTCCCGCTTGGGGATGCCATTATTCTTGCTATGTATTTGTGGTTTTGGATCAAAATATACAAAGGAGGTGCTGCTAAAAATTTTCAAAAGACGAAATATGTTTTCAAGCTAGAAAATTTCGTTTACATCATTCATGTTTCTTTCTATGCATTAAGCACACTTGCTTTTATTATACCTTTATTTCAAAACTCCACCTCCTTTATTTTCTTAAAAAGGTTTAGATTTCTGGGGTTCAGCTTACTTGAATTCCGTTACGCCTTTAGACGTTGCGTGATTCAAATGCTGGTCACGAACTAATATTTTGGGTCGTGACACCCATATACCCCCAAAGTTCGCGCACTAGGTTTATTTTAGCTAAACTAAGTGCCGGCAGGTTTATACGGACGATTGATCGAAATCGGGTTAAAACGGAAAATACCGACTATTTTGCCCTAAAACGGAAAAATTCGCAAAATGATTTCTAAAACGTTACAATCTCCCCCCCCCCCTTTATAGAAATTCGGTCTCCGAATTTAAAATTCTCACTAAGCGTACCTTCAAGGAGAAGAGTACAAAACTCCCAATTCTTGCTCGCAACTTTCCAAGTGATCACCTTACTATACGGCTACACCCAAGAAAACCCTCCACAGATGGCAAGACCCTTGACCGAAGTTTCTCCACCTGCCGAGCCATTAACACAATTGGCTGCCGGTGAACGAAACGATCGCGTCCAAGCTAAATGGTCTGATGCTGTATTATGTGAGAAAAGTCATGAAGGTAATTGCAAAGTATCGACACAAGGAATACGGGATGAACACTCAATAATCTTAGCGGAAGTGCCAAATCAAAGGCAACGGAATTAACTCGCTTGTGGATCTCAAAAGGACCTACAATCCTGGGATAAGCTTCGCAAAACTCAACACGCCATTCATCGGAAAATCCGTAGGAATACATGATCTCCCACTGCGAACTCAAGTCCGCGACCACCACGGTCGGTATAAGACCTCTGTCCGCAATGGACTACTCCCATCCTGACCTGAACCAACTGGATCATCTCCGAAGTCTCTAGACTAGCTGGGGTCCAAAAATCCTACTTACGCGGAGTCAGAAAAACAGACTGGTGATCGACACTACCTAACCACTAAACCTAAAGGTTGCCAATTGTAATGTCTCCTGATAACTGCTATCGAAGGAGAACCCTAACAATGGCGAGTGACGATCCCAACTGCCGACAACACTTAGTACGCACGCACAACATATCCTCCAGAGTCGGTATAGCCCGCTCTCACAAAACCATCATCCTGCGGATGGAAAGACGGAGCTAAAGCTCAACCAGTACCCAAGGCTTCCTGAAGCTCCTGCCCAAGACGGCAAGCGAATAGGGTGCCCTATTTGGATACGACCCATGAAGGAACTCCGTGCAACGCACAACTTAACAAAGGACAACTGAGGAAACTGAGCATAACCGGACAACAAACACCGAATGGAGTCACACCCTGTCTAGACCGGGGTAGACACCATAACGAAATTCATGGAGATCTGCTCCCATTTCCACTTCGGAACGGTTAAAAGTTGCAACTCTCCAGCCGGTCTCAAATGCTCAACCTTAGCACACAACAAGACAGACACCTTGAAACAAAACCCGAAACTTCACTCTACATCCCTGCCCACCCGTAACTATCTCACAAGTCACGTCAAATGCTGGTGGAACTTGAATGAGTACAGAGAGTTGACAGATGTGCCTGCTCTATGATTTCGCGTCTCTACCCAATAGTATCAGGTACATAAACGTGTCCCTAAACTTAGCACACCCTTGTCACAAATCAAAGACTCCGAATCTTTACCCAGACGAGTATGCTCAAGTATCTCTGACGAACGAGCATCGGCGGGCAGTGCCTCGCGAAAGCGATTAAAGAAAAAGTGGTCGGGCGCGGACATGAGCAAGTTGTCCCCTCAGTAGAGGCGAACTTAAGCTATACTCAACGATCGAACAAGAACTGTAAATCTGCAGAAGACTATCTCAACAATCAAAATCCGCTGCAGGAAGATGTACATTAAGCCCTGGTGGTCCGTGAAAATCTGACACGACTCTCCGAACAAGTAGTGTTTCCAAATCTCCAACGCACGACCACCGCGGCCATCTCCAGATCATGAGTGGGATATCCTGCTCGTACTTCCTCCAAATGTCGGGAAGTAAAAGCGATAACTCTATAGTGTCACTTCAGTACACAATCGAGCCCCACTCGCGAAACATTACAGTAAAACAACAAAGTCGCCCGTACCTGAAAGCAAAGAAAGAACTGATGCAGTTGTTAACCAAGTCTCAAACTGCTGAAAACTCCGTACGCATGCCTCAGTCCAAAGAAAAGGAACCTCCTTTCCGGTCAGTCCAGTCAACGATGCAGCAATACACTAGTAATACTGCACGAAACGGCGGTAACAACTTGCTAAGCCCAAAAATCTGCGGAACTCCATCCGTACACAAGTCTGGGCCAAAGCTGTATGGCCTCGATCTTCATCAGGACCATACAAAAACCGTCTCCCGTAACTACAAGACCTAGGAGTCAACACAAACAAGCCTAAAGGAACACTCCGAGAATCTAGCAAACCGCTGGGGCTCTCCCAATGTCTGCAAAACAAATCCTCAAGTGCTACTCCTGTCCCTCACGACATATTGAATAAACCAGAATGTCGTCAATAACACAACAATAACTGGTCGAGGAACGGCCTGAAGAAATCTGGTTCATCATATCTACGAATGCTGTTAGGGCATTAGTGAGTCCAACGACACCACCAAAACACACAAAGCCCGTAGCACGCACAAGGCAGTCTTCGGAATGTCATCACTCCGAACCCGCAACAATGATGACATGATCCCGAACAAACTTGGAAAAATGTCTCGCACCCTGGAGCTGATCGAAGAAATCGTCAATGTGAGGTAAAGGATACCTATCCGCACCGTAAGCCGGTTCAATTGACGATCAATCAATACACAACCTCAACTGTCGTCCTTCTCCTTGACGAACAGAAATAGGAGCTCCCCAATGCGAAACACTCATATGCACAAGCCCCTCAACAAACAACTCTGCAGCTGATCCTTAAGCTCCCTAAGCTTCGCCGGCTCATCTGGAACAACGTCGGAAAACTCTCGCACGAAGGAAAGCCGGTCCAACAAACCCACTGTGGCTCCGGTATCACGAATGAACGCCAAGAATCCTCGACATCTTCTCCTCAAAAGCCGACTAACGAAAAAGTCTGAATTCAAGCTGTGTGAGGCAGCACCACTGCCCTCCCATGCACAACAAGAACTAACTCGCCAGGAAAACAAATCCTGTCTGTTTTCTCACGGCAGTCCATAGACGCATAGCACGTAAGTAACCAGTCCGTGCCCAGGAGAACGTCAAATCCAACATCTCTAGAAGGATCAAAACGACGGACGAATCTCTATCTTCTATCTGATTGGCACACGACTGAATTACGTGTCGCGCAATAAAAGAATCGCTGACAAAAGTTAATACAACAAACGGATGATCTAGCTAACCGACTCTCGTCCCAACCACGGCACAAGTGTGTAAAACAAACAAGTACATCAATAGAACATACGAATTTAGAATACCTGAAATCTCTGCATTGGACGCCCGCACATCCCGATGAGTAGAAGCAAACTCTCGTGTCTGCCCTCTACCTGCAACTGGCTGAAATCCTTCTCTGCCAACCTGTCCCCTCTGAGCGAATCCTCTGCGACCACGACCTCTCTGCACATAAGCCTGACGCGGTGCTAAGGAAGAATGTCTGACGAAGTGATGAAGGCTCCCGCATCGAAAACATCCACTCGATGACTGCTAACCCTCCTGGGGATGAGAGCTGAACGACTGTCCTCGTCCCAAGTCTCTACTACCCCCGCAACGGTCACGAAATCTGTCTCGATGACTAAGCCTATGTCTCTGGGCTAGTACACCGGTACGAGTCCTCCATGGTTACGGAACTCTCAAAGTCTCTGGAATACGTGTCTCGTCAACTGGGGCTGCATTCACTGGTGCTATGTAGGTGACGGAATGCTGCATGCTGATTGCAAGGAACAACTGGGTAATAGGGGTGACAACCTCCTGTCGCTGCGCTCGAACGGCCTCAACCAATGAACTCATCGTCTGGCGCATGTCCTGCATCTCTGCCACAAGCCTAGCGATACTATCTGTCGAAGGCGGATCCATCTGCTCCTGTGCAACGAGCGTACCATCCTGGTCAGTCCTCGTCCTACCCAAGTCAATCCTGACCTCGACCCTCGCTGCATCACTCTGAGTCCCCATAGTCATCGGCGGCAAAGGCTATAAATAGAAATAAGATTCGATATGAACACGGAAATCGAATCACAAGGATATGTCATCAAGGAAGGAATTTCAAGCAATTTGTACTTAGGTCACTTTAGGCGGAGTACCGCATCGTGAGTATGCCACGGACATACACACACTACGTTACTCTGCTTAAGCTACCTTCTCTATCATACCATGGTCATCCTACACTCCGAAAGGGAAAACTTGGCTTTGATACCAACTTTGTCACAACCCGAAATTGGCACGTGACAGCCCTAATACTACGTATCGTCTACAGACGTAACGCGGTAAAAGAAAGCCAAAACCCAGAAATCTAAACCATTAAAAGATAAGAAATATTGTTTAAACTTTTGAAAATCTCAAGTATAAATTCTTTAAGTCCAATTTACATATTTGAAAATTTCGGTAGCACTTCCTTTGTAAAAACCAACCCCAAAAATGGGTACAACGTAAATATAAAGTAAAGCATCCCCAACGGGAGCAAATCCACGCCAAAAGACGGAAAACAACCACCACAACAGATATACGACGCCGTAGCGAAGAAATAAAAGACGATAAAAAGGAACTGTATAAAACACAACCAAGTCACAAAATACTATACAATATCGTCCTCACATCAAGTCTCTAAGTCAACATGAAAGTAGTAGATGGAGAGTACAGAGATACAACGAATATACAATACAACAACGAATAACCACAAAACCCACCTAAGCAAAACTGCACACTGTGAGCCGATGCGGTATCCGTAGCAAATGATGATAAGATAGGTGATAATAGTCCTGCCTCTGACTACTGTGAGGAAAGACCTGCAAAATACTGTGGCACAACGGGGGTAAGTTGCCAACTCGTGAATAGTAAATAACATATGCCGATAATCGCAAGTATACACGTACAACGTGAATCTAACATATGCAATTAATAGCAATAAAAGGTCATATGAATGCAATAATCATGAAAGGTACACTAGCAGGTACAACTAATACATGAAGCAATAATAATATGACAATCGGTATGCAATAATCATGCAATAATGATATGAAAATGTATATATGCAACAGTCATGAAAGGTACTCTAGCAGGTACAACTAACATATGAAGTAATGCATATAAATAAAGGTATGTAAATGCAACAGTCATGATAAGTGTCAATTATACATCAACGAATGCAATACGTAACTGTAGATAAAATACAATATATCGAATGGACACAATACGTAACCGGCAATAAATGATACAATACATCAAGCGACGCAATAAAATACTGTCAATAAGATACAATACATCACCGAACACGATACATCAAGCGACAAAATACGTAACGGTTCTTATGGATATAAGAAATCAACGAACAAAATACATAACTTAATAAAAAGCTACAATACATCATCGCGGTTGATTCTGAAGTTGATGTGGAAGGTTAGGATATCGCGATTTTTTATGACCGTAGGTTTTGTAATTGCTACACCTGTTCTGTCCTTTCATCCCTTCGTGTTCTTCATCCATAACACCCTTGATACGACAGCTTAGAGGCATGCCTTTCTTTCTCGTATTGCTGTGTGTGAATATTCATGGCCCACGATATTCTTCCCAGTGTCGTTGATCTGGAACATGACTAAACAAAAGAGTATACAACTCTCGATAATATTGTGCGTAATACTCTCCATGGTATAAGATCTCGTATGATATGTTTGCTCCCCCGGAAGCTCGTGAACAAGCCGCCATTACATGTTTGCATGGAAGCATTTGTAGTAAAGACATATTACAACTACAACGACATCCATTATCGTCTATATCGGCGTCATACGTAATTTCATCTTTATCTACTACTTCCCAACAATCTTTAAAGAATCGATGAAATTGACAATGTCTCGCATCCGCGTTTCTTTTAGCCAATTCACTCTCATTTTTCGGAGTGAACGGTGTGTCCCATTTTCCCACTGCTTCACGACGAGTGATGAAGTACGTGTTGACACAGTAGAAGGTTCTAGAAATCAATGCCTGTATCGATAATGCACAAGCTCTTTTAAGAACACCATTAAAGCTCTCGGAGTAATTCGTAGTCATAATATAATACCTTACACCGCTGTCCATACATAACGCCTGATGATCTTTGTACCCTCCTAAACTTTTTTTAATCCAAGCATCTGCCTCCGCCTCCGAATTTAATTGTCTAATACGAGCTCTTTTTCGATCATAAATTAGAGGTCTGAAACATGACCGGCTTCATACAACAAAAACTATAATGATTCGTCTTTGATTTTTTTTCGAGAAATTAGCTCTGATATGCCTCAAACCGTAGCGATGATAATGGGGTGTATGCCAGTCTTGAGCTAGTGCTCTTGGAAGTCCCTTCATCCGATCAGATAACCATGTAATTTGGTGACGGCTTACACTGGGGATATGCATACGAATACATGCGAATAATCATTCTCGCTTTGCTTCAGTTTCACCATCGACAACCGCAAACGCCAAAGGATACAACCCTCCATCTGCATCCACCCGTAGCAACAAGGAAAGTCCCCTTATATTTACCATATAAGTGTGTGCCATCAATGCTTAGAACCGGACGACAGTATTCAAATCCCTTAATTTATGGTCCAAATGCCTAGAATACGTCGGTAAACTAGATTGCTGTTAGAGTCGGGTTTTTGTAGGTGATCTTTTAGATTGTGCCGGGATTGCTCTTCGTGATTGCCTCCAGGTATCGCGACAGAGTTTGATATGATTTCTCCTAATCTCCAAATATCATGCATAAAGCCTTCCTTCTCGCCTCCCTCGCTTTGAAATAAGAAATATTAATTTGATATGTCCCTTCCATTTGATCTTGAATAGCAGCCGGTATCATATCAAGCCGCCTCTTCAACAAAAGTAAGATACCCTGGTATATAAATGTTGATGTGGTATATTTGTGCCCTGCATCCCCTACAGTATTTCGGCACTGATGCTCCAGATGATATTCCTTTATAGCGAAGTGTGTCGAATGCGCCCACCGTTTTGAAATTATTGCATGAAGTTTACAAGGGCATTGTCCAGTGCACATACCTGGATTGTTAGCACACACCACAGTGTACTTTATTTTAGTATTCCTGGCCGTTTTGAATGACACACACCTCTTAATGGACCATGCACTGACTTTTTCAATCAATTTTTCCTTCGTCACAAACATTTTTCCGGCTTGGAATCCGATATTATTGTCCGTTCGTGTCACCCAACGAGTGTCATCGATGATCATATCCACAGTAGCATATGCTTCTACTATGTCATTATCAATCGCCTCTTCAGGATGTGGCTCTTCGAACTCAACATATTCATTGTTAGTATATGCTTGATGCACCTACTGATCGTCCACTTCATCTTGGTCCACGTACCGCATACTATCTTCTTGCATGCTACCATCTCCTTCACGATCAGTATCTACATCATCACCATCTCCCTTTTTTCGGGGTTATCTCTTTCTTCAAAATGATGTGATGAAGATGGTCCCACATAAGGTGTTCCAACTGCTAAAGATACACTGGCACCAAACTCCCCTTACATTGAACTTTTGTTCGCATATGCTCCGGCACAAAAAATGAAGACCTACGCGACATATAAATTCAATTTTCAATTAACCATGATTCGATATACGATGAGTATCGTCGGTTTTCTTTAATATAGTATGTCACCTATTCGCTCCAGCCATCCCCATTGTGCAATCCGTATTGTACGGATTTGACATTGTCTGACTATAGAAATTCCAATCAAAGTTATATATATTCGTGTTAACCTGCATGCCATGGAATGAAACTTGCATGGAATTGAATGCGTCATCATGCACGTTCGGCTCTCCGGGACTGCACATAGCCGTATCGAGCATGCGTGTAAAATCCTCTTGTTGTTCATAAGCTTGATGCGATTGTACAGTTTCTTGAAGCGATTGTACAGCTTCTTGATACGATTGTACAGTTTCTTTCACCACTACCTGTATTGATGGATTTTCAGGATACAAGTTAGCATCATGCTTGTATTCCCGTCATCGGCTATTTCAACGCTTGTGTGGTCCTGACTTGTGATCGGAACCTTACATACCAATTCGATTTTATAATCTCTCGGATTTATCCACGTGGTTGCATAAATCTTTCGCTTCAACTCATTGCATGAGCATGATTTATTAATTATCATAATTTTACTTTTCCCACCAACGTAGTTCGGTCTTCCACTCGCTTCAATATTTAATGTGCCATTATAATGGCAAACCAACACAATGTCCTCATTTGTCATCGCACCTAATATTAATAATAGTTATGAAACTATCGAAAACTCAAGAAACAAACTTATACACTTTACAACATTCACAATAACAACATTCAATTTCATAACACTAACATCCCAACCCCAGAAATACCATAACTCTAATCCCTAAAACACCATAACAGTAGAATACACTTACACCCTAACCCCAAAAATACACTAACCCTAAACCTTTAAATACACTAACCCTAACCCCCTAAAATATCATAAATTACCTTAATCCTAATCCCCAAAATATCGTACCCTTAACACTAAAATACCCTATCCTTATCCCAAAAATAACCTAAATTAAACACTTAAATACCCTAACCCCCAAAATACCCTAACCATAACTCTAAATTATCTTATATTACCATAACCCTAACAATAAAATACCATAACCCAAAACAAACCAATTTATAAACCAAAATAACAATAATTTCAAACAAATAATTTTAATTGAAAACTCACTGTTCAGAAAGATTGGGGCCTCGGCCTCGACGAGGGGATTGGCAACAGTAAGAGTTCGAATGAGGAGGAGAAGGAGGGGGCCGGAGATCGATCCTGGAAGAGGGCTTCGAAGAAGGAGGAGAGGAGGAGGGGGTGCTGGAGATCGATCGGGTTTCGATGAAGGAGGTGGAGGGAGAGAGAGATATCTGAGAGGGAGAGGTGCGAGAGAGGAGAGAGAGAGAGATGTGAAATACAAGAGAGACAAACTGATATATTATAAGGAGAAAAAGGATGGGCCCGACAGCATAAACTTGTCTCAAGTGTACCAACTTGGCTGGTTGGGCCAACATTAATTCCGCACTTACAAAGTGTGGAATAGGACTCGCCCTCAGGTTCAAACGGTCATCCTACATGGTGTCTATGTATCAACAATGTGATCCAAATGTGCCAAATTTCTAAATAGTTTAAAAGGTTGTCTAGATCCCTAATTAGTTTCTAATTAGTGCTAAATCCCAAATTTTGTTCCCATTCTTCCTCTTTTCTCCACTCTTTTTCTTCTTCTTCATCATCTTAATTAGGGTTTTAGTCCCTTCTCTGTAACTCTCTTGGCTCTATGGCTTGGGCGTTATGGACATCATCTTCCTGCACTCCAACGCGCGATTTATGCTTCTTCTTCTGCTGCCGCCCAAAGCGTCACTCCACTCCTTCTTCTGAAACTAAGATCCTCGGTATGCAAAACCTTTTGATTTTCCTTTCAATTTTCTTTTCATGATTTTTTTATGAGGGTCCAGGGTTTTGAAATTTTGGGTCAAGGAGAGTTGGAAGAAATAGGGTTTCTGCTGCATTATTGGCGGATAACATTTTATATAATTCCAACGCAAAGAGTGAAATGAATTCATTTGTTGGGGGGATTTGGATATGCTCTTCTCCATTTGCACGGGTTCGACAAAGTATTTGAGGGCGTGTTTGGTTGCATGAAAGTTGGGTCTGTGCGTTTGGGTCTGTGGTGCCTTCCTATATATTTGCGAAAGCAGAAAATGGCTAAATTTTGTAGTTGGAACTGTGCTCAATTTGTTCTCAATTCCTACAACAGGCGCTAGAGTGAAAAGATTCAAAGGACACGTCTATCTTCAATTTTAAAATTAATGTTCTAACAAGAAAATTTTCTCACCGCTCGATTGCGGTCATCCACTCTGTAAGTGGTAGAAAACCCTCTTATGTTGACCACAAAGATAGCCCAATCACACTTCAAAGGTAAAATAATTTGATGATCTCTGCAATATAAATCATTGACTTATCCTTTCGATGAATTGGTTTGAGGGATTTGGGATCGTATCAGAATTTGGATTGCAACAAATTAGAATTTTTTAAACAAATCTTACATTGCATAAGGGGAAGATCTTGGCCACATACAAGCTTGAATGCTCTCGAGTATTGAAGATCTTCATTGAGATTATGTGTAGAGATTTTTCTGTTATTTATATATTATTTTTTACTATAACATTTGTTGGTTTAGATTCGTAGGCATATTTAAGGAGGTAAGGTCACCATGGTTAGGGGATTTAGATTGTTGCTGCTCCAAATTGCCTAATTTAAACAACTACACGTATATCTTTTCTAGCCATGGGTTGCAAATATAAGGAACCAAACACTTGCTTTATAAGACGTAATAGTTTGGATTGCTAGTCAACCGAACATTAGAATAAAATCCAAATGCAGTATTTGGAGCAACATGTAGTTAAGAATGCATTGTTTTTCCAGCTATGAGTAATGTTTGTAATTTTATTAATAGAATGTCAACCTTCTTTGATTTCCTTAAATAATGATTTTGGCGAAAGATGGGTACTACATTAGTGGTCACACATTACAATGAACAAACCTAGTGCTAATTGTATGCTGAAAAGTATGAGCTTGTATTATAATAGAGTATTGCAATGATTTGTTGCGGTACATGCCAATCACATACAATACACCTTGCCTAGCACAAACTGGTATCCATTATACCTCCTGAAAGTGCAAGTTACAGCCTTAGACAGGGTGAATAGGGTTTTACAAAATTTCTTTAACTTTTTACCGAAAGCAATGTGTTCGAGCAGTTCAAGCGCTGTGAAAATAATAACAATGATAATGAATTTAGCACATATATAATTGCAGTAAAGATAAAGTAATGAGACGAGAAATGCAAACTCAAACAGTGATTTTAGAGTAATTCGACGCCCGTCGTCTAATCCACTACCTAAAGATTTCTGTCTTTAGGACTTCTCTTTTCACTATAACCCTCCTTTAACCGGATAAAGAAACCCCTTTACACCTCTTGCTTCTTACCACGAAGCTTTACACTCTCGCTTCTTACCGAAGAAACACACGATCTCTTACAACGGATAATCTTTTTCTCCCTCGAACAAGATGAGATAACTTTACAACATAATAAATTTTACGGTCTTTCTAGGACCGAGAGACTAAATGAGCTTGAGATCGATTTGTATTTTGTCAGATAAAAATATAAAATGCTTGCACAAGAGGGTCATCTCTAAAATAGAGTACACTAGTAGAATATAAAGATAACTTGTAAAGTATTTGTTTTTGAAAATGATACACAAAATCATGCAATGATATTTTAACCAACAACCACTTGATTTGCTGGCAAGAATATTTCTAACGGTCATATAATTGATCCATAATCTTGGCCAATAGTCAAAATTAAGTTGCCAAAATATAGACCTTTTAAATGACGCCATCAAACTAAGAAAGAGACAAAAGCTAAATAAATAATATGAAATGAAGTCAAAGTCCCTAATTTGGGACTTGCCACTAAAGCCTACAGACATGTATGCATTAGGAAATACTTGGTCATAAATCATTTAATCACGTGCTTCCTTGTAATTAAAAGTAACAATAAAAAGATATTTAAATTATATTGATAATATTTTTGACTTTAATAAAAAATTAAGATAGGAAAATTTATGTAAAACAATTTTAGACCCAATTAGTCAACAAATGATGTGAAAATTAAGTTTGTGTCTTTTCAGGCTCATTAGATCTAATCCTTTAACATTAAAGTTTGAATTAATAAAAGAAAACAAAACTCACCCTAACTATAATCTTAGTTGGTCTTCGAGTTTTTGTCCGTCTTGGCTTTAAATCTAATCTTGAAAATGCTAATACAGTGAAGTTCGAACATTGACCTCCATCCTCCTTTGGATATGACATTTAGGCTTAGTCCTCCATCCTCCATTTAATGTTCTGTATATATAAATCTGCAAAACAATAGTGCCCGTAATACGAAACAATTATCTGGCAATAATCAAAATATAATGGAGTGAGATCAACACCTCCCACATATTTCCTTGACAACATTATACAACAACAACAATTGAGCCTTTTATCCCAAGCATATGGGGTAGGCTATATGAACCTACATGAGAATCATGCCGGGTCCAGCACATGAATCCTCCGCCCTCACTCACTCTTATCGAACAATATACTTTCATCGAGTCCTTTGGTAGCCATATCGTTTCGTATCACCTCTATCCATGTTTTCTTCGATCTCCCTTTTGCCTTTTTGCCATTGCCCATATCGAAATTATCTATTCGTCGAACCGGTGCTTCCATAGGTCTGCGTCGCACATGACCAAACCATCTTAGCCGGTTTTCCCGCATCTTCTCCTCCACAGGTGCTACACCAACTTTTGCATGAATAATCCTCATTTCGCACCTTATCTTTTCTAGTGTTACCGCACATCCAACGAAGCATGCGCATCTTGGCTACGTGCATCTTCTGTGTATGATGCTTCTTAGGAGCCCAGCATTCTGTACCATATAATAAGGCAGGCCGAATAGCGCTCCGATAAAACTTCCCTTTCAATTTTAACGGAAAGTTACGATCACACAAAATCCCTGTTGCATTCCTCCATTTCAACTAACCAGCTTGTATCATTTGATTAACATCACTATCGATCTTCCTATTCTTTTGGATGATAGAACCTAGATATCTAAACTGGTCGCTCGGTGATATCTCTTGCCCTTCCAATGTTATACCAATATGGTTTTGACTTCTCTGGTTACTAAATTTGCAATGCATATAAGCTGTTTTGGACCTGCTCAATCTGAATCCCCGAGATTCCAATGTTTGCCTCCATAATTCCAATTTGGCATCAACCCCTGCTTTCGTCTCATTTACTAGAACAATATCATCAGCGAATAGCATACACCAAGGTATCTCATCTTGGATAGTTCTAGTAAGTTCATCCATCACGATGGTAAACAGGAATGGACGTAATGCAGATCCTTGATGTAAACCAATTGTAATCGGAAAATCACTCGTTAAGCCTCTGCAAGTTCTGACATTTGCCACTACTTCATCGTACATATCCTTGATTATGTCAATATACTTGACGGGGACCCCCTTCTTCATCATTGTCCCCCATAATACCTCTCTAGGTACCTTATCATACGCTTTTTCTAAATCAATAAATATCATATGCAAATCTTTTCTCCTCTCTCGAAAACGCTCGACAAGTTGACGAAGCAAATGAATAGCCTCTATCGTCGATCGTCCAGGCATGAACCCAAACCGGTTCTCTGTTATCTTAATATCCTTCCTTAGCCCGTGTTCAATCACTCTCTCCCAAAGTTTCATGGTGTGACACATAAGTTTTATTCCACGGTAGTTTGAGCAACTTTGAATGTCACCCTTGTTCTTGTAGATAGGTACAAGGATACTTTTTCTCCATTCATTTGGCATCTTTTTTGTCTTCCAAATTTTATTAAACAGATCTGTCAGCCATTTAATGTCTATTTCTCCTAAGCATCTCCAAATCTTGATAGGAATCCCGTCAGGACCAACCGTTTTTCTTAAATTCATTCCGTTCAAAGCTTTTTTAACCTCAGGTAGTCTTATTTTACGCATGAAATCACGGTTTATATCTTGAGATTGAATGACAAGTCCATCCAAATTCTTAGTAAAGCTCTCATTGAACAATTTGTCAAAATAATTTCTCCATCTTTCCTTGATATCCTCATCTCGAACTAAAATCTTCTGATTTTCATTTTTGACACACTTCACCGCACATAAGTCTCTAGTCTTCCTTTCCCGCATCCGAGCAATCCCGTATATATCATTTTCAGCCTCTTTAGTGTCTAATTTCTCGTACACCTTCTTGTAGACCTTAGATTTAGCTTCCCGAACAGCTTTCTTAACTTCCTTTTTAGCCTTTTTATACTTCTCAAATCTCTCCACATCTCTATTTTTCTTCAAATTTTTATAAGAATCCCTTTTAATTTTAATAGCAGCCTTTACTTCTTCATTCCACCATGATGTGTCCTTAGATGGTGGAGCACCACCTCTCGACCCACCAAGTAGATCTCTAGCTATCTTTTCGATACAACTAGCCATTTTGTTCCATGTTCTATCTGAATCATCTTCCGACTGCCAATCCGCTTCTTGGACTATACGATCTATAAAAGCCTTTTGGTTACCTTCTTTCAATCGCCACCATTTAATTTTAGGTTCTACCTTACGTCTAATCTTCCTAAGTTCTCTTCTAAATCGAAAGTCTAGAACTAAAATTCTATGTTGAGTGGTTACACTCTCACCTGGCACTACTTTACAGTCGATACAACAACCTCTATCTATTCTTCTCGTCAGAAAAAAGTCTATTTGACTAGCACTTGATCCGCTCCTAAAAGTGATAAGGTGAGACTCTCTTTTCCTAAACCAGGTGTTTGCTAAGATCAAGGCAACATGACTATTGGGATGAAGCGAGATTGTAAATATTACGATCTAAGATGCTTACTTTCAATACTTATATATTTATAGTTTTGTAACACATGATCTGTGGTTTACCTTCAAGGGATATATCTTTCTCAAACAACATGACTATTGAAAATTTGCCAAAGCAACATAGCGAAGTCTAATTGTGAACCTCCTCTCGCAAGTTTATCAAGTAATAAGAATGTTTTTATATTGAAAGGGTCTAGACTCTAGACTTAGAGTCAGAAGATTGAACATCAACAATGCGGTCCTCATTTACAAACAGTTTTCTTTTTAAGAAGACATGTGTTGGCTAGGCAAAATTATCTTTTAATACTAGGTTTGAGGTTGCGAAGAAAATAAATACAATCAAATGTTGAATGAGGAATAACAACAAACAAGTATAAAGATCTTCACTTAGATGAAAACTGGATTTAAAATCAATTAAATTCTATAAATCAATATACACCGTGGCTCTTTATTTTTTTTTGAATTTGAATGGTACAGCAAATAAACGCATGAGTTATGGTGCATATCTTCTAGTTGAGAAGTATCCACTAGCAAGACTATTGTCCTAAAGAGGTTACTGACCTATGACAATGCATGCACGAAGGAAGCAACTAAATTGCATAAATACTATGTTTTTTTATTTGTTATCACAGGGCTTTCTAATCTTAACGTTCTTTATAATTCAAAAATATAACAGTCGTCTCCATGCAGACCATATAATTCTAGTTACTTGCGCATAAATGACATGAGGCCCAACAATTATTGTATGCTGAGAAAATTTCCCCCTCCTTCCACAGCCTGTGTTATTCTAATATCATGGCTACTAAATCTCTGATTACTATGTTATTGCTTGGGCAGATATGTTTATTTCACAACCAACTGTCCAAAATCAGCCATGTACACCCCATAGGCTCTATGTTACATCTGGAAAATGGATTTTTGAAGAATGGTCTCCGGAAAATAGAACAACGCATCTTATAAGAGCAGTTGCTGCTGTTGAATCCGAAGTCTTGGTACCTATTGAGAATGGCCAGAGAAGCCCCATTTTGCAATTTGAATCTAATTTAGAGTCTCAAGGGTCTCATTTTTTAAATGATCATCCTTCTGAGATTGATGAGAGCGAAAGATCAAGGAGAATGAGGATTTTAAAGGCAAACACGGGGAAGGTTCCATGGAACAAAGGGCAAGAAACACAGTCCAGGTAGCAATTATTAGACCCCGTTTCATGTGGATTGATTTTATTTAAATTTTTTTATGTTGCACTCATTATATTATGATCTTAAATATGCATACAGAGACTAATAAACGGATACAAGAAAGGACCAAACTGGCAATGCAGGATCCCAAGGTGATGTCATGTAAGAAAAATGAAATTATTCAACTTGTGATGCTGTATCACTAGGAATATAATATGATTCAGGCATGACTTTCCATGAAAATATATTAATTATTTAACTTAAAGATAAAGTGTAATTTAAATTTAATATTTTAGACAACTTTCTAATCTGGTAACCATTTACTCATGCCGTGTACACATTCCTATGTGTATCTTTGCATGAAACACTTCTGAGATTCTAGGCTCATGACAATTTTTTTAATAAAAATTACCTCCTGATTTCTTTAACTTGTATACATGGCATGTAATCTAAATTACTATAGAAACTTACTACTTCGGAGTCTCTATGCAAATTAAATTCAAGTGTTCTCATGAGAGTTTTGGCATGCAGATCAAAACGAAGTTAATGAATTTCGGGCATGCTCAGAGGTGGGTGGCCCATTTGAATGTAACTTTGTCGAGAGTGCGATACAACTTTTTTCAACCTAACCATATCCTATCCTCGTATTAATCATTTAAATTGTAAAATCAAAAGTATTTAAATCTGATCCATCTTTCCTTTACTTATGCTAATCGTCTAGCAGTTTCTTTTGCTTGATGGCTTTGCTGTAGGTTTTGGATCTCTTCTCCACTTCAAACTCCACTTACTTTTCCCTCGATTACCTTTACCTTATCAGCCCTTTTATAATCGGAAGTTCTACAAATTACTCTACTGGCTGATCATTATAAGACCAAGGCTTAAAGCATATATTATGGTACTATTTTAGATTAGATCGCACTTCTGGCCATTGTGGGATCTACCCATTTAGGATCGTCGAAATCTTATGATTCAGATCTCGTTTACACAGAGAGGTCTGAAGTGGATCTTATGTTTCAGATAATGGACGATGCAGAAGCATAATGGGTAGCGCAAGGATTTTTTTTCTTCTAACTCTATTACATTTTAGGCTGCCCGAGTCACTAAATAGTTTTTGGTACCTCATGCAGACTAAACTATGATGTTGAGTATGTGTAAATATCTTGACCATTTAGAAATATGTAGTGTGTTCATGAAATTTTTTATTCCTTTTTATGGGAACATCCAGGGTCCCATTGGAACGCTTATAAATATTGATCAAGTGCCTCCAAACATTATACATAAACAAGCATACTTGCATAGAACGAGTGATTCCTTGTACACAAAACAACTAAACAAGTGTGTGGCCTGGGTGATCTCTGATTAGCAGCATTTAGTGGCAACTTTCTTCAGATTTTTTTCCATATGTGTTGCTGCCTCCATCACTGGATTTAGCAGTCCAACTAATCTTATCTTTACTATCGACAAAGTTAGATTCTGTTTGAAAAACGAAAACTTGAGATCCTTTGCACGGCACTAGTACAGGTCACCAACCAAGTTTCGTGTTTTTTATATGTACATTCTAAGGCCTCGTTTGGCAACAGGGATACGATTTCTGATGTTGGGGTTTTCGCTAGGCATGCAAGGAAGACGAGCAAAAATAAGAACACGCAACTCCAATATTTAACGTGGTTCGACCAATGGCCTACATCCACAGGATAAATAGGAGGATTCCATTGATATAAGAAAAAGTACACCATACACCGTATCTTCTTCTTGATTTGATCATCTAATATTGTTGGATGTAGACGCCCTCAAGGCAATTATTATAATTGAAGGAAAAACGTATACAGAGAACAATCTTACTGGGAATGATAGTATAGCACATATTGATAATACATGACATAAAGCCCTTAGGATTTTGCTTGATTACCAGGACTATGATGGAGATCATACTAGTGCGGCCTGCTAGTCCATAAGCACATTCTTAAATGTTCCTAGTCGTAGGAGTATCGAGACTGGGTATCGATATTTCAGTTTAAACTAGTGTATACGTTTCATGATCCTGTATGGGGCAATGGCTGATCCGATAGCCAGTGGTGTTTGACACCGATGATTATATATAGGTGCTCATGGGACGAGTACACTGGACGGACTCACCTGAGAACTCCTGAGTGGTATTGTACCAATGACAATTCTCTGGTGACACGGGTACAGAGTAGTCTGTAGACCTGAGATCATCATAGTGTCTTGTGTGGTTCCCACTGTACTTAGATTACTACTCTACCACGGCTCTATTGAGTCATGCAAACAGATTTTAGTTGGGTGCAGTCCCGAGCTACATGAAGGCAGTGAGCGATCGGAAGGGATTCACTTCTCCCGGTATAAGGAGTAGATGTCGCACCGTGCAGAAAATAACTATAACCAGGAGTCTGTGGCCACAACAAGTGAAATAAACTGATAAGTGTTATCAGTTGTATCTCTAAGGATTGAGTCATCAGTCAGCATGACTTATCGAGTTATTAGGGGTCTGACGGTTTCCACCTCTTGACCCGATATGCGACATCCTAGACGAAGAGACCGAACTGTATGGAAACTGTCACCGATAGGCTCATTAGGAGTTCGCACATGTTTGCTTATTGATCTTTTTTTCGTTTAATACTTGGGTAGCCGCTACGTGCAAGCTAGTACCGCTGACGGTTTGTGGGTCGAACCCGTGAGGGGATTGATATGAAATTGTTTTAGATCAATCGGATTTGATCCTATGATTCACTGCCAGCGTATTGTCGAGTTTTTGGAGTCTTACACAGGGTATCGTTGCTTGAGCTAAAAGATTATAGTGGCGGTATGTTGATACTCGCGGAAGTTGGTATATTAGATATACTAATTTTTAATTGGGTGTTTTTAGTACTAACCGACTTTATGAAAGCCGGTATATTAAATCAAGTGTTGATTTAATATATATATATATATATATATATATATATATATATATATATATATATATAGTATTATTTTATTCTATTTTGTTCTCTTTATAATTTGCATTTTGATTTAAATGCAAATGGATAATTAATTATGTTTACATAATTAATTAGGTATCTCTTTAGCTTATGTTGTGCTATGGGATGAGTACGACATAGACCCACTCTCATGTGATGACAAGTGGATGAGAGAGGAGAGCTTGGACACTTGTATTTTGGATGGCTTGGATTAAATCTAGTTATGTTAAACAGAATGGTTTGATTCTTTTTAAAGACATAACTTCTTTTGGTATTTTTCCTCCACCATTTTTTACTAGTTCTCTTCTCTCATTTGAAAGAGAACCAAAATGAGAATTAAATTAGAATATTTTCACTACAGTTCTCTATTTAAATTCCTAGCAAGAATGATGATGGAGTTTGCTTCAATGGTTGAATCATGGAGCTCAAGTGGAGGTTTCCTCAAGTGGATCATGGCCATAGAGATCAAGTTGCTAGCTTGTTCCTGCCTCTTCAAAGAAGCCTACAAGGAGTCCAACACAAACGTGGAGCACTTGAAGATGCTCCAAATGTTGTAATTCTTATGAACTTTTAGTTTAGCTTTATGTTAATTTGTTGCAATTTTATGTGAATGTTGAATGCTTGTAGGATGTTGGGTGTTAAGTTATTTGTAAAATTATGACTTTATTTTTCGTCGTGGTCGCAAATGTTGCGGCTCTAGTGCTCGAAACCCTTCACGGTATCATAGCCAACTCATTCACAAAAAAATGCATTCCAAATTCATTAGAATTCTAATAACCAATGCACATTAAAAGTAGTTTTGAGTGTGCTTCTAAAATCATTAAGTTTAGGAATTTTTTGTTGCATCCGGAAGCAATCGAAGTGTTCAATGTCGTGTTAGAAGGCTTATGAGTGGTTATGGGTGGTCGCCTCTACCTGGGAGCATGAAATAGTGCTCCCGGGGAGGGGGCGGCGAGTGCTCCTCTAATGGTGCTTTCAGCCACCATATGGAAAGATGCCACCTTTTGGATGGCTTCTGGTCTGTCCGCCTTCCATTGCTTGCTCCCGAGTCACTTTAATTTTACCTCGGATGTTCACAAAAAATTTCGTCGCGTTTTGAGTTCGTTTCGACTTGTTTTGGCGCTAAAAAATGATGATTTTTGTCGAGATGAATAGTGTTTTCAATGTTTGAAATCAACATTTCGACTTCGATAATTTTAGGATTCATTGGCCGATGGTGACAATATAACTAGTTTAAATTGTTTAATGGTGTTATATCGTCGGTGTATGCGATACGCGCGGCCTAACGGATTTTAATGTTGAGGTGAATAGTGTTTTCAAGTATTGAAATCATTGTCTTCGCTTTGAAGGTTTTTGGAATTCGATTGTGATTTGCGATGAGTTGAATGGATTAAAGTGTTTAATAGATTTAACTCGTCAGCATATTAGATACGCGGTGTTTAACGTTGACGATTTGATCATATCAAATCGACGGGGTTACACATGTGTGTCTGAGATGTTCTATGCATATAGATATATTATGATATATTGTGATGTTTGTTTGGAATGTGTTGGATTGTCGCGAAATAAATGGCCCCGTACAGAATTATGATACGTTTCATTTCATTTCTTGAACCAAATTGTATATTCATTTAACGAGCTCTAACTTGTGCCTGCCGTTTCCGCTATATGTATATTCTTTTATTTACGGGACTTAGCGGTTCACATGTGGTCGTAGTCACCGCTTGATGTATTATTCTTTGTCGGGCATGACTTGGTTGCGGTCGATATCGCCGTTGTATTAATACAGGTTTAGGGATTGCCCCACGGAGAACTGCACAAGCAACCAGATCGATCTTAAATTGCAGCGGGTGACCATCTCATGGCGTTGAGTTCAACTCACTCGATTCTACGGTTGGCAGGTTGCTTTCTGCACTTGTAAGGGTATAGTATAAACCCGCGGAGGAGTGCTCGAGTCGGATTCAAGAAAGTGTTGGGTGGCCCCCTCGTTTCTCGGATTGGCGGATGACTTGCCGCACTCATAGGGATCTGCTTTTGGCTGCGCACGGGCTATTCATACGATCGGAGAATCCCGATTTTTGTTTGTGGCTCGAATGAAACGTGAGATTTCTAGGTAATCCGATCATTCCATTTCTGTGATGTTCATTACATGCTTGTGATATGATTACCTGCCCGTGATAATTTCTCCAGCATACTGTATGTAATGTGATTATATATATATATATATATATATATATATATATATAAATGCTATATATGTTTTGCATCCGCGCTTGTTCTGTCTCCGCCCTGCCGTAAGTTAAGTAACCTTACGATGAAAACATGGGACCCTGTGGTGAATGTGGATGGCATATACGTGCATTCTATTTTCTTTTCATGCTTTTATGTGATGTTTGTGTGAAAAGATGCTAGATAATACGATTATCTAAATGATGTGAATGCGATAATATGATTAATACAAAGATAATAAACCTATAGGGACTAACTATTAGACATTGGTGTTATAGTCGATTCTTTTGCTTTGCATCGAGATATTCGGTAAGGAATATCCTGCACCTCATTCGACAAGGAAAGAACCTAGATCCCTTCGCAGGGAGCGACCTTTTTAGCAAAATATTGTGTTACCATAAGTTTGCAAATTGAATAGCCGTATTCTTTTGTTTTGCACAGTGGTATTCAGTTAGGAATATCATGCATCTTAATCGATGAGGTAAGAGCCATGATCCCTTCACGGGGAATCCGCATTTAAGTAATAGTTTACGTAACTATAAATTTGCAAAACCACTCGGTTCTTTCAATGATATCAAGTTCATTACGTTAAAGGTTTTCTTCAAAACCAGCCGTGGCCCTCTGTCATCAGGAAGTAGAGTACTTCGTGCTGCATTTGTTGACTATTGTTAAAGTGTAGTGTACGATAGCTTAGTGATATCTTTCTGCTTGCATGTGATGTGATTGATTAGGACAGTTGTACGACTTTGTTGACTATAGTTAAGGGTCGTGAGGGTGGGTCTAAAACAGTCACGAAATGACGGGTTGAACTTTACTAGCGATTTATGATTTGTTGACCACAGTTAAGGTCATAAGCTTGTTAGGGGTAAAACCCGATATCGGGAGTTTTAAGTGTTAAAACTTGCAATGAGAGTGCATACCTTCTATGATGTGGGGTGATTTGTTGACCCTGTTAAGGATACCACTCTATGATAGTTTGGATTCCGATTCCCACCGAGTAATTGATACGTCAGGAAGATTTTCTATACGAAATACTGGCTAGTTCTCCTTTTAGGGTTTGAAGAAGGACTCGACGGAACAGTGGGAGCCATCCTGATTAGATAAATCAACCAATCTAATCTTGACTAGAGTGCTCGGCGAGTGTTCCTTTTCTCTCTGGCAGCGACCGAAGATTGACCTTAAACTAAAACTCATAAATCAAATTTTAACCGGACTTTTTTACGATCAATAGGTTTTGGCATGTCGTTTCTACCCTAATTCGCGACAATGTCGCAAATGATCTTACCCCTCCCACCTTCCTTTTGCTTACTCCAGAACCCTCTGTGTTCGGTATAGAGATCCATATTGTTTGGAGGCCATCGTATGGTTAGATATGAACCCAAAGAAATTGTTTCATTATAGGGTTGGCTATTGGTTCTGAAGTGGATGAATTGTTCATTTGTCTCTCCCTTCTACCTTATCTCAAGTTTGAGAGCTCTTTATGAGTAACGAGTGTATACCAGTTGTGTTTATTGGATGGTTTTCTTCCAATCATAACGCTGGTGCTGATAGGAATGGAGAGAAGAAAACCAACTAGCACAGGTCTGGTACACAGAAGATAAGATGGAGAGACACTGAAAGGGATAATTGTGAGGGAAAAGACATTGCAACTATTGTCGGTAGCCTGGGTTTTATAGAGGCATTACAAGGAACACCCGGCAACCCCTCAAAATATTTGATGTTTCAATTTTTCTAAGTGGTTATGATTGAAAACTGTTTCTTAGACACTTTTAACTCCTGGGTATATGGATACTGGATTAATACCCCATATCTGCAAGATGTTACAGAAGGTGAGGGAGTTAAGTACTAGGAAAAAGGGTGATCTGTTCCCCCAATATCAGAACTCGGAGCAATTGTTGCTATTGGGGAAATCACCAGGTTTACCTAATGGCGAACTTTTGGTTTTGAATAGCCGTTATAGTGCATCAACTTTTAAAAACTCCTATATCCGTCTCTTTATTTGATAAAGTGGGATATAATTTTCAAAACGATGTCATTGACAGTTACCTATATTAAGTGTTGATTAGGTAAGGTGCAAAGAAGAGCGTAACTGATATTCTTAATCAAAATATAGTTCTTAAATTATAACACACAGATTACGAGTTAGAGAACTCCGGGCACATATACATAGGATGTGTATGATTCGTTGTCCTTCGAGACGAGGGGCTGATTCTCTTACTTCTTTCTATTTACTTTTTAAGTGCTCTAATTTTGGACACGCGTTCTTGTTGAAACGCAAAACCCCAAGTTGTGAGAACTTCAAAGAGTATAGGGACAAAGTAGAGAATCAGACATTGAAAGTATTAAGAATCTTCGAAGAGTTCGAAGATGTAGATAATTACGCCAGGTTTTCTGTAATGAGAATGTGATTTTCTTAGATTACTCATTCGAGGGTGCACTTCATGATGAGTGATGCTGAGAAACCTCTATTCGTTTTGACAAACCTTAGCAACTCCACAGATTTTGTAGGTGATCTCGGCCATCTTAGAGATATTTCGGTTTACTCGTAGACGGTGACAAATATGCTTGCATCATAAGATAATGACCCTACTAGTTATCAACAGGCCATATGAAGTATGACATCCGACTGATGGCTGGATGCTAAGTTATCAAAGTTGGACTCCATGCACTATAATAATGTATGGACTTTGTTGGGTGTTCCTGAAAGGGGTAAAACACATATGGAGCAAGCAGATCTTTTGAAATCAGTGCAGATGGAAAGGTAGTAACCTAATAAGGCCAGACTTGTAATAAACGGTATTCATCAAATGCCTTATGTGGATATTGTTGACACTGTTACTTCAGTGTCTGTGCTGAAGTCTATACGGATAAAACTTGTCATTATTGTTTTCATCACTATGATATCTGGCAGTGGATGAATATAACGTCTTTCTTAAATTTGATTTAGAAGTGTGTATATGGCTTTACCAGAGGGTTATCATAATTAGTGAGAGCAGCGGAAAATGTGCGAGTTGCTTAAGTCTATTTATAGACTATAGCAGGTATTACGAAGATGGATCATCTGTTTTGATATTACGGTCAAATTGTTTGATTTCATCATAATGATAGATGAACCAGGGATCGGTAAGAAGGTGATAGAGTCGAATGTCAAAAACAACATATTGGATATGGATGGCATTCTTTTGATAGGAAGTGATATTCCTATACCACAATCGATCAAAATACAGTTGTCACAAATGTTACTCCATATAGGATTAAGACCGTAAGTCTAGTAAATGTTTTGGGATTGTCCCAATTCAGGTACTCGGACGCCATTCTAAAAGAATTTAGAATGGACGACTCCTGGCGTGGTAGTGTACCAGCAAATGAAAAAGTCACCCTCTCCAAAGAGATATCTTTTAGATTGATGAGGAGAGGGACTCACATGAATGATATTCCATTTGCTTCGGCCCCTGGGTCAGTCATGTGATGTCATGTACCACACCGGATAATGCTTTTGCACTTGGTGTAGTATGCTGATATTACTCTAATCCTGAAAAAACATAGGAAGCGGTGTAGAATAAATATGATATTTTTGGTGTACGGTAATGGCAGCTTACTTACGGAGGTGATTACCGACTCCAGCATCCAAGGTAACAAGGATGACAGAACGTCTATCGTGAGTTATATAGTTTACCCTTTTCTGAGGAGTAGTATATTGGAAAGAGTTCCAAGAAAGGTACTGAGGTGGTCAAGGCACTAGGATGCTGATTGTGAATCAGCAAAGGATACAGCCGAAGAATTTGTTGGATAAAATTATTTATTTATGAACTTCATTCCATCATCTATCCAGACAAATTTTAAGGTAAATATTGCTCAGTTCGGGAGATAGTTGATCTCCGCGAAATTGAGAATTCGAGACACAGAGAGGAACATTGTGGTAGATCCACTCATTAAGGCTGTTTCTCAAACACGGGTTGCGAAATTGCTAGTAGAAAAGTTGGGTATGTGATACCGCAATAATTGGCCTTAAGTGCAAATGAGAGATTGTTGGATGTAGGTGTCCTCAAGACAATTATTGTAATTGAAAAATGACCTATATATAGAACAATTTTACTCGAGATGACAGTATGCTATCTGGTGTGACTTTATTTATTGTGTGTATACGTTTTACTCAATATCACGTATTGATAATACATAAGATAAAACCCCTAGGATTTTGCTTGATTACGAGACTATGATGGAGATCATACTAGTGGGACCTGGTAGTCTATAAGCACATCCTTAAATGTCTCTAGTTGTAGAAGTATCGAGACTGGGCATGGATATTCCAGTTTAGAATAGTGTATACATTTCATGACCCTGTATGGGGCAATGGCTGATCCTATAGCCATTGGTGTTTGACACCGATGATTGTATACGGGTGCTCATGGGATGAGTACACTGGACGAACTCACCTGAGAACTCCCGAGTGGTATTGTACCAATGTCAGACAACAGTTCTCTGGTGACACGAGTACAAATTAGTATGTAGACCTGAAATCGTCATAGTGTCTTGTGTGGTTCCCACTGTATTTAGATTACTACTCTACCACGGCTCACCTGAATCGTGCAAACATGTTTTAGTTGGGTGCAGTTCCGAGCCACATGGAGGCAGTGAGCGATCGGAAATGATTCGTCTCTTTCGGTATAGGGAGTAGATGTCGCGCTGTGCAGGACATGACTATAATCAGGAGTTTGTGCCCAAAGCAAGTGAGATAAGCTGATAAATGTTATCACTTGTATTTTTAAGAGTTATGAGTCATCAGTCAGCACGACTTATCGAGTTATTAGGGGTTTGACTGTTTCCACTCTAGACCCGATATGCGATATCCTAGACGAAGAGACCGGACCGTACGGAAACTGTCACCAATAGGCTCATTAGGGGTTCAGACAGGCTTGCTTGTTGATCTTTTCGTTCAATATCTGGGCCGCCGTTACGTGCAGCTAGTACCGCTGACGGTTTGTGGGTCGAACCTGTGAGGAGATTGATATGAAATTGTTTCAGATCAATCGGATTTGATCCTATGATTCACTACCAGTATATTGTCGAGTTTTTAGAGTCCCACACATAGGGTATCGTTGCTTGAGCTAAAAGATTATAGTAGCGGTATGTTGATACTCGCGGGAGTTCAATTAAAATGGTATATTAGATATACTAATTTTTAATTGGGCGTTTTTAATACTAGCCGACTTTATGAAAGCCGGTATATTAAATCAAGTGTTGATTTAATATATTAATGTGTGTGTGTGTGTGTATATATATATATATATATATATTACCAGTATTATTTTATTCTATTCTGTTCTCATTGTAGTTTGCATTTTGATTTAAATGCAAATGGATAATTAATTATGTTTACATAATTAATTAGGTATCTCTTTAACTTATGTTGTGCCATGGGATGAGCACTACATGAACCCCCTCATGTGATGACAAGTGGATGAGAGAGGAGAGCTTGGACACTTGTATTTTGGATGGCTTGGATTAAATCTAGTTATGTTAAAGAGAATGATTTGATTCTTTTTAAAGACAACTTCTTTTGGTATTTTTCCTCCATTTTTTCTTGGTCTCTTCTCTCATTTAAAAGAGAGCAAAAGGAGAATTAAATTAGAATATTTTCACTACAATTCTCTATTTAAATTCCTAGCAAGAATGATTGAGTTTGCTTCAATGGTTGAAGCATGGATCTCAAATGGAGGTTTTCTCAAGTGGATCATCTTTGGCCATGGAAATTAAGTTGCTAGCTTGTTCCTATCTCTTCAAAGAAGCCTACAAGGAGTCCAACACAAATGTGGAGCACTTGAAGATACTACAAAGGTTGTAGTTTCTATGAACTTTTAGTTTAGCTTTATGTTAATTTGTTGCAATTTTATGTTAATGTTGAATACTTGTAGGATGTTCGGTGCTAAGTTATTTGTAAACTTATGATTTTATTTTCCGTCGTGGTCACAAATGTTGCGGTCCTTGCGCCCGAAACCCTTCAAATATAATAACATCTCTCAAATCTAGATTAGAACCATAATCTCTCAATGAAGATAAAGTTTATGAGATCTCACACATCCCATTTCTCTTGCATCCCATCCTCTTTTGATCTCACCTTAAGAGAGGGGAGTTACAACCTTAATAAATCTAGAGATTACATCTTTCTTGCCTTTGCCTGCCTAAGCTTTTCCTTGTTCACTGTTTTTCCATTTGACCGAGTTTATCTTCTTCGAAATATCGCAAATTCAACGAATGTCATTTGGCTGATTACTTCACTCTGGGTCCCAAGACATCACGACCTGTATCCTTTTGCTCCGTTTCCAAAGCCGACAAGAGAACGTCTCTTCATCCTCGACCCCTCGATGCATCGAATTCCATGAAGCCCTGAGTAATTCCCAGCCCCTCCAGTCCATAACTCCTTGGAAATCGTCATCGATGGTGATCGATCGATGAGGTACTCGGTAGTAGATATGACTCCAGCCCGAAATTTCTGGCAATCCGAATTGCACTCTTATACTATGAGCCCTTCTGTAGTGTCCCTGTCATGCTCTGAGACCATTTGGGAAATTCTCCCTTTCTCCGATACCTATCGTCGAGGGAAAAAAATTACGTCTTTGACCGCTACTATACACTCAACCTTTGTTGTCGACAACGTCACAATACCCCGCAACGTTTCTCTAACTAATGCACTCAACCATCTAATAAGTATATGCCTTACAGTCGATCCCTTGACTATCATGAACACGTGCATAGTCTCATCTATTTGCTTAATAAAAACTGCAGGGCACTTAATGCACTTATCTTGAATTCGACATCTTTTAATCTACCAAGCCCATAAAAAATATCAACTGATTGGATACATACATCATCGTCTGACTTGATACATGCCATAAGAATATATGTATGGTCCCATCGCTCCAGTATATGGTATCCTAATCCATATGTGTTGTGAAGATGTCTTGTATTTAAAGAAGACTGCGCATCAGAAAGAAGAAGGAAGGTCTGACGTTTACCAGCAAAGAATAGACGCCAGTCAAAAGAAGATACAGAAACCCAGATGAACTACAGATATCTGTCTGCAAAGAATAGACGTATGCATGCAATCTGGATAGAAGCATGTTAAAGCATCACACGTCAGTCTGCATGGCTACTGATGTCTGGTTAGCGATAACTACGAATTTAAGTTCGGGATTTAACTCGAAAATTATGTTTTTGGTGGCAGTTTTGTAATTTCTGAGATCTTATTATAACTAAGATTGTGTAGGCTATAAATAGGATCTTAAAGTTATTATTTACGGTACATGGTTTTTGATCATAGGGTTGAAGGGAGCCGTCGCTCCATAAAGGATCAAGATCATCGTATAAGGAGAATTTGGCGATACATCTCGTTGGAGATCATAAAAGGAGAGTGTAATAATTCTCTGTAAGGTTTTTTTCTTCTCAAGTTCGAATAAAAGTTCTCCCTGTTTCCCCCAAATCTCCTTTGTTATTTTTATTGCGGTTTGCATCCAGCTTTCTTTTGTTATTTCGTCTATAAGGATTTCCGCAGGCTTGCCGATCGGTCTGACGGTAGAAACATTTGGTATCAGAGCTACGTTCCATATTTTTGCGATTTATGTTTACGGTAGGTGATGACGCTTGTCTCCGCTCCCTATCTTCTTAGATCGTAATTATATTGATAGATCGTAATTATATTGATAGTGGTTCGTAAGGATCCGAAGGAAATGTATATTCTTTGGAATTAAGGATGACGGATAATAAAGTAAATAGCACAAAGTTTGGTGGCGAAATTTAATGGGAAACAGAACTCTGTGTGGCAGAGAAGGATGAAGGCACTTCTGGTGAAGGAAGGGCTGTTTAAGGTGCTTGGCGGTAGTAAAACCTACCGACATGACAGATGCTGCGTTGGCAGAATTAGATCAGAAGGCATAATTCACGATAGAACTTTGTTTGGCGGATAACGTAATGTATAACGTTATGAATGAAACTTCAGCGGTAAGTTTGTAGTTGAAGCTGGAGAGCTTGTACATGACAAAGTCGTTGTCAAACAAGCTATATTCAAGAGACTGAGGATACAAACCATGCTCAAGACGAAAAAGAAGTCGAAGAAGAAAATGTTGCCTTTGCCTTCAATGGCAAAGCATCCAAACTCTACGATCGTATTGTCAAGAAGAAAATCGTAACCGGGTCTTTTGTTCGATTGAATGAAATCGAAAGCTTCAATCTCAATCCTCTCCTCCAATTCTAAGGTTGGATCAACTTTCTCATTCTTGATTGTCCAACTTATCAAAATTTTGTTTCTCTTTTATGCTAACCTTGTTAGAAATCAAGAAGACGTTACGATTCTCAAAACGCGTCTTAAAAAACAAACGATTATCATTTCATCCGCATCTCTTGCTAGGATACCACAAGTTCCTAACGAAGGTGTGGATACCTATAAGGACACCCTTTCCACTTTTTCACAATATCCGCCTAATGTCATCACAGAGGATGCCTCGAGACTCCTCCACGGTGATGAATACCCTCATTTATACAATGACCCATATTCTCAAACACTTGTTCCCCGTGCTCGTGTTTTGGCTTACCTACTAGGTTACCATTTACCCCAAGTCCGGTGGCCGAGACCGTCTCACACTCACACATAAGTTCATTTATTGTGCTATGGCTCGTATCCATATAAATTTTCCACTATTCCTAATCAACACGATTTGGAATTTATCCACATCCACATCCAATCTATATTGATCACTAAAATCACCGAAGATGCCGGCATTGATCCATCCATTAACACATCCGTTCAAAATTCCAATAAACATTTTGGTCACTATAACATCTGTCTTATGCACCTCGAAAACTATCAAGAAGCACCACCTCCACAAAAACATCATTCTTCTCAACTTCCTACTCCCACACCTGAAATTTCCGAAATTCCACAACATCTATATGATCTTCAGAAAATCGTATGTTTCAACAAATGACCAACCTTCATCTTGAAACCCGTCAAATCATTAATACGGGTCTTGCCTATGTTAATTACCGCATCGATGAGACAAACGCTCGCATTGATCATCATTTTGATTATATGTATGCTCAGTCGAGTAATCCTCCCGCGCCACTATTTCACTACCAACCTCCGATGGATTTTGATCAACCCCTCCGCCGCCATATGACGACGAGAAGTTATTTCGATTTGTTAGTGATCATGTAGTAGTTTGCTTATGTTGTAGTTTACATTTTGATTGTATGACTTTATGTTCGAAACAATGTTGCTTATATAGTTGGTTAAACCTTGATGTTAATCTATTAGTTGCTTGCTTATAGTTGTTTGTATTCATATCATGTTTAAATTGTTCCTTCATTTTTCTAAATACTCCTTCGTATTTCTTAATTTCTTTTTGATATTTTCAAAAAAGGGGGAGAAAAATATATGCAACAATTCAGGGGAGCATTTCATCTCTTTGAAATAATGCATATTTTTAAAATGTTATTATTTTAAGTTTTGTAAAATATTAAAAAGAGCGAGATTGTTGATCTATGAATCACATTCTCTTTATTTTGACTATTTTACAAAAATCATATTTCAAAAATATTATATGTTACTAACCATGCCAGATATGTTAAAGTGCTATAAACAATGGATTTAGTCAAGCAAAAGAACAACCGACACTGCAATTGGAACCACAATAGTAACATCAAGTGAAGAACGGCTCTAAAGAACAAAATTGCAAGTTCAAAGAAAATATCGAAGAAGTCACACAACGGAGTATTCAAGATTTTTATTTTCTTTGAATTTAGAGTCGATCTCATTGGTTAGAATCTCTTTTCAAGTTCTAAATTTTTTATACTAAACCCATTTACTTAAAACTTCTTTTTAAAGTTTTCAAAACCAATCAAAATTATTTCAAAAATTTTAAAAATCCAAAGGGAGTCTGTGTCTGATATATCAGACATCTGACGTCCCATGGACGTCCTCCCAGACGTACATGACAGTTGTAGCCTTCTCAAAAATCTGTTTTTAGTTTGAATTTCAAATTACCAACGGCTATAAACTGCCAATAACTGTCATAACTTATAGAAGCAGTTGTTACAACTGCCCCGACAGCCTATTTTTAAATTCTATATAAAAGAATTATTTCAAAAGAGTTTTCAACTGAATTTTTGATAATCTCATTCACGTTTTCAAGTTCTCATTCTTTAATCTTTTGTGAAAACTCTACACATTCTCTCGTTCTAAAGTTTTTATTAATCTTTTGAGAGAGATCTTTCAGGGCTTAAAATTTTTCTAGTTTTTAGAATCGAAAGATCTCTGATTTTGTCGAAAAAGTTTCTTAATCCTTTGAAAAACTTTTTCGAATCGTTTTAAAACTTTCTTAATCTCCAAAAACACAATCCATTACCTTCTTTGAATCGAAACTTGATTTATCCTTTGAGATCAATAGAATTGTATAATTGGTTTGTAAAGATTTGTTGAAAATCTTGTTTATACGACCTAACGAAAAAAGGTCTAAGATTTTCACATTGTAAGGGTTTCGGACTTGAGCCTTGGGAAAAAGTTTAGGTGTTCACCGCCTGCAAGTGTAAAGGTTTTAAGATTTGAGCCTGGAAAAGATCTGGGTTTCTCCAGCTGTAAGGAGTCACTGGATAATCAAGTTGAATTCTGAGCAGGAATTCTTAGGCGAGAGTTAGCCTCAGAGTTGGTGAATTTCCTTAACAATGCTCTGTGTCATTTTCTTTCTGTGTATTCTGTGTTTGTGAAATTGTGTTTATTTTATACTCTGATTTATATTCCGCTGCAAAATTTCTTAATTTCGCATGATTGCACTGAGTTTGCCATGAAGCCCTATTCACCCCCCTCTAAGGCCGTTTTGAGAATCCCATCTCGATCGCTCACTCTCTTCATGTGCTTCAGGAGTGTACCCAACTAAAATATGGATATACGGCTCTGTAAAGCCGTGGTTGGGTAGTAATCAAAGTACAGTGAGAACACACATAAAACACTATGACGATCTCAGGTCAAAAGACTATCATGTACTATTGTCACTAGAGAACTGCTATTTGACAATAGGTATAATACCATCTAGGAGTTCTCTGCAAGTCCGTTCAGTGTACTCGGTCTCTAATGAGCACGTGTATACAATTTTTGGTGTTAAACACCAATGGCTGTGGGACCAACTATCGTCCCGGTCGGGGTCAAGAAATGTATACACTAGTCTACTCCGGGGTACCGATGCCCAGTCTCGATACTTCCACGACTAGAAACATTTAAGGATGTGCTTATGGACTACCTACGCCCTACAAGTATGATCGCGTAATAATCCTGGTAGTCAAGTAAAGGTCATATGGGTTTTATCAATATGTATTAGCGATACGTAATATCAAGTAAAACATATATACATGAAAGATAAAATAAACCAGATGGTATACTATCATATCGAGTAAGAATGTTCTGTACATATAGGTCCAAGTACAATAATAATTGCCTCTATGGCACCTATATCTAACACATGGATCGTGGATGTTGAATTTGGGTTGTTCGTTCCATATGACTTTGAATCGGAGTTAGTTTGCTGCGTACCTTTCAGTTGATAAAGGTTCGGTCTTTATGGGGAACGGTATGTTAAACAGAGTTGTTGGGATTGGTACAGTTCGGATCCGCATGCTTGATGGAAGAGTTCAGACATTGATAGATGTCGGGCACATGCCAGAACTGAGAAAGAGCTTGATTTCATTAGGTGCTTTTGGCGGGATCAGTTGCAAGTGCGTGATCGTTAGAGATTCCATGATGATTTTCAGAGATACTCGAATTTCATGAAGGTGAAGAGGGTGAGAAATCTGTATTTTTTCAGGGATAGACGGTTGTAGGAGATATTGCTAGAGCTTCTACTGGTTCAAACTCTGTCAAGGTGTGGCGTGCCTGATTGGGCCATATTGGCGAGACGAGTTTAGAGGGATCTCGAAAGAGGCAGTCATTTTGAGGTGTAGATATCAACATGAGAGATCTTCGGGATGATTGTATTCAAGAGAAGAAGAAAGAGATGGTTCCGGCACCGGTTTGTTCTCGAGGTAGAGTCAGACATCATGGTTCCTTCATTGACGATTTCTCGAAAAAATTGTGGGTGTACGTTCTTAATCCGAAAATCGAGAATTTTAATATTTTCAAGGTCGTTGTGGAGAAGCGGTTCTGGAAACGCATGAAGGTTCTTCATTCTGATCATGGTGGAGGGTTCTGCAAGGGAGCAAGGGAGGATCGTGCATGTATATTGGCAGAGCAAAGCGGATGGTTCAGACGGCGTTTGGGAAGAACATGTATTCACGGCTTACGGCTGAAGTTCCGAGGGAGTTTCGGGCGAAGACCTTATCTACTGCCTAGTATCTTATCGATCGATCACCATCGACGGCGGTAAATAGGACAATTCCCAAGTAGGTTTGTACTGAAGAGGCTGGGAATTACTCAGGCTTTCGTGATTCTAGATGCAAAACAAAAGGGTACAGGGAGTTGTGTCTTGGTACTAAGGATGAAGTAATCAGCTGACATGTTTTAGTTGTTGAGTCTGCGATCTCTCAGAGAAAACAGACTCAAGCAGATGGTGAGCAGAAAACAGGGCCACCGAGCAAGGTGGTGTTCGAGACTTCAGTCCAGGTTACAGCTACAAATGAGATGGTCAGTACTTCGATTCAGGCGGAGAGTTCGGTTCAGGTGGAGGCCCATGGGATTTAGGTGCACGGAAGAGGCTAGGGACGAGTTTCCAAGGATATGGGATCGGGAGTTTGACGGAAAGTTTGCATTGGAGATTCATGGCATGTATATTGTTATGAATGGGGAGTTGCATCCGTTGCAGCAAGATATCGAGCAGGTGCTCGCTCGATATGGAAAAGAGGAGACACAACCTGTGTCTTCTCAGCTAGTAGCGCATTTCGGATTGGTGTCATTTTCAGAGATAGTCGGCGATGGGGACAGATGGAAGTCGAGGACGGGTTACAGTGATACGGATGCAGTGCCGGGTAGATTGACACTTCAGATTTTTATCGTGGCATCAACAGGGGAAGGGAAACAGGATTGATGACCGTCTTGGAGGCGGTTAGGGAGATCTTGTATTTGCAGAGATTATTAGTTTTGGTTGTTCCACAGAAGGTGAGTGTTCTTCTTGGATAACACGAAGTCGGTTGTGGCTTTTACGAATATTGATACCCATCGGAGTCTGACAATTGCATTTACGGAGATGGTTCCGGATATCCAGTTCAAGTATTGCTTGGACTTGATCTGTCTAGTTAATTGATGAAGGCATGACAGCGACGACGAGATCAGGAGTTCTAAGGTTTTCAAGAAAATGACGAGATTTTAATGGATTGTTAATCAAGGTGGAGATTGTTGATTATTGATTAATAATCCAAGCCCAAAATCAAAGGCCCAAGTGAACAAGCCTAAAACTAGAGCTAAGGGGCAAGCACGTGCAATGCACGTGGAATCTAAGTCTTGGATTAGGAGCGCCTGTTGGATTGAGTTCATGAAGATTTGGATTGATCAATGGTTTAAATCAATCTTATCTCGAAGGAACTACTTCTTAGATAAATAATAATTAATTAAAGCCTAGGTGATTTGATTGCATACACAAGTCTTTTAAAGTCCGCGGGCAAAAATAAGAGGGCCGAGGGTTTTAGTGAGAGGTAGAGAGAGGTTTGAGAGAGGCTATTGTATTTGGATGGTAATTGGCGAGGGCGTTCTCTTGAAATACTTTCTTAATTGTTGAAGCTCTCATCGTCGGATTGCAGCATTAGGTACAAATTGCGTCGAACCTGAGTAAAATCTTGTATTCATGTTTGGTGTGTGCTTCTAATAATTTGCATTATTTGGATAAATTGTCTGGTTAATCTTTTTCAAATAGTTTGTTTGCACACGGTCCTGATAGATTATTTTTCTGCTACGACTCTTGGTGTAGTTAGTGATTCCTTCGAAAATCACGGGTACACTAGTACAAAGATGGATTGTTTCTACGGATGGGAAAAACCGTAGGGGCCCCTACGGTGGCAACCGTAGGGACAAGTTTACAGAAAAATTTACTTTTATGGTTGCCCCTACGGTGCCGCAAGAGAAGTCCCTAATGTGGGAACCGTAAGTGCAATTTTAGGATATTTAAGAAAAAATAAAATAGAAAATTTCCCTTCCTCCTTTCCTCATGTCCCAATCCCCAAAATCTTTTTCCCCTAAGAAATTTTTCCCTCTTTCCTAACCCTAATTATCGCCACCACCATCGCTACCGTTGCCTCCACACCACCATCGCCCGCACCTCCGCCACCGCCGCCTCCACCGTCGATTTCACCATCGCCATCACTGCCTCCACCATCGCGCGCCTCCCAAAAATCCTAGCAGCTATCGCTACCACCATTATCGTCGCCCTCCATCATCATCTCTCTCTCTCTCTCTCTCGATGTCGATCGATCATCCTCCATTGCCGCCTCCATCGCCACCGCCTACAAATCAAGCCCTCGAGGGCTCGAGCCTCCTCGCCGACCCCTTCCTCTGCAACAGCGCCGAACCCCTTCCTCCAGTGGCGAGCTTGCGAGTTTTCTCCTCCAACGCTGAGCTCCCTCATCGATCTCCAGTCTCCTCCAGATCCAAGGCTCCAGTAATCCTCCTCCATAGCGCCGAGGCCCTATCTCCTCTTCACAGCCGATCGAAAGCGTCGATCCCAATTGGGATCCAACCTCCTCACTGTGTGAAGGTAAATTTTTGGTTTTTACAGAATTTTTTGAAATAATTGTTAATTTGTTGACGATGGAGATGAAAATGGATGCAATTTTTTGGAAATAAGCAAGACCCACTACAAGAATGAGCTAAAAATGAAGAAAAAAGATTGAAATTAGTAGAATTGGATAGAATTTAGATGAAGAAATGCTTGTGTGTGTGTGAAGAGAAAGGAAGAATTTTGAAGAAAACCTCAAGTGGAAAAATTGGAGCTTTCCAATGAAAATTCAAATGGAAAATTGGCAAAATTAGTACAAGGAAAGAAAAACCCCAAGAGATTGAAGCATAGAAAGTATGAGGAATCAAAGGAAAAATGATGATCCTTGTTTTAACTTCTACATTAAAGTTGTAAATATATATTTGGTTGAGTTGAAGTAAATGGCGGGTTTTATGAAGGTGAGTATTAAAGTTGTAAGGCAGGCAAGGGAAAGAAAGTTCCGTGATGTAATTTTTGTGGAAAACAATAAATATGTATTAATATGTAGCCATGTGCGCGCGCTCGCACCCGATTGAGTGTATGTACAAAATCAAATTAATAACAAACGGTTTTAAAAATTATACAAGGTTTGTGATTGAGGTATCAAGGGGAAAAAAATCTCTGTAAATGCAAGAAAATGTTTATGTTTTATGTTACTCTTTTATCACTTCTAGTTGCGTTTGTTTCCTTCTGTTTTTTAATTGCTTTTTAGTATAAAGTCATATTCCTGTTAATATAAACTTATGTGTATGATTTATCATACTATCTAGGTGGTGTGCGCGTGCCCGTAAGGCTTTATTGTAAGAAAATATGTAGGTATGAGATCCTGGAAAACCTTTGCTCTCACGTAATGAGGCCAATAACAATACAGATAATCTATTCAAAGTAACTCAACAAAAGAGGTTAAATAGTTCATGTGAATTTGATCTCATCATGGTTACATCAAATTTCAACATGTTTTGCTCCAATTCTTGCATCTTCAAATTCTTGCATAGCTTCGTTTGACTCACAATTCGCCTGCTGATTTCTCATCGACATTCAGAATATTGAATTTCCATATATCCCATAATTTTGTCTCTTAAATATTTGCAACATGTGCACTACCATTAAATGTATAGTTGGCATATCTCTGATTTGAATAAGCTTTATAAACTACTTTGACTGATATACGAGTACCCAAAAAATCCTAATAATTTTGTAAATACCACCACAAAATTTTAAAGTTGCAGTTCGATAGTGAAGGAAGCTGTTTTTTGGAAGAACAAAGAAAACAAACCAAGAGGTTCTGAAATAAAATGCAGATTGAGCTAATGAATTCGAGATGGTATCTGTTTCATTCCATTCTCACTTGGATTTTGCATACATTTCCAGATTTCCTAGTTTATGTTTCTTAAGCCGTTAACTCCTTCTGCACTGTTTATGTTATTGGGTTTCTCTTTTCTCCGCATCAAATTGAACTTGTAGACAGCATTTAGCTTCATGATGTTTCTAAATATTTTTTCTATATTAATATCCATGAAGGATGTAATACACTTGAACTTATTAAACCTCTGTTTCTAAATATTTTTTCTATTTTGTAAATCCGCCTTCTGAAATAAAAAGCAGATTGAGCTAATTGAAGCCAGCAAACGAGTCCACGGGATAATAAAGTAAATTCAAATCCAGGCAGGGGTATGCCCATGTTTGTTTTAAGACATCTTCTAAGCAACTCTCTCTCTCTCTCCTCTCTCTCTCTCACACACACACTCACATTTAAAAATGAATACGATATTTTCAGGATACACAAACATTTATAGGTAGATTTCTTTAAAATCCCTTAATGTTTCATCACTTCGGCGTTTTACCGTCTTATAGTGTTTTTTCTTCCAATACTTTAACACCTTATTGTATTTCGTCATTAGCATTTTGCTACCATTTGTTTTTACCATCATGTCTAATTTTGTGTCGGTTTAATCTTAACGTCATGTAGACAAGAAATTATATGAAATGGTTTGCAATGAATGAACCGACGCTTTTAGTTTCTAAAATTCTTGTTCAACTTCTACAGGTGGAATTCAAGCTTGAGATAGTTTGGCATAAAGAATCAAAGGAAAGCAAAAATGATGATCCTTGCATATTATACAAATAATATACAAATAATGAATGCCTCCAAATCCCCATGATCATCCTTGTCACCTAAGTTATGCAATTTTAGAAACAATATATTCTAAAATTATAAAAATGGTTTACTTGCGATTTAAATATTTTACATGGGTGTAGACGCGGGTGATGGAGCACGCGAGCTTATCAGGGGTTGACTGCATTGGAATCTTTGCAGCAAAACTAAGCTCAACTTTATAAGTTTTTGTCTGGTAGGGACGTCTCATGAGCTTGCGATCGTTTTCATCTAGACGCCGTACACGGAGGACATCACGGTGGCTACGAGAGAGGTCTGGGACTTGGTTGTACATTGAAGTCCAGTTTCGAGGAGTTGATACGCATATTACTTGTATTTGTGTGTACGTATATCTTGATAGTTCTAATCTACGTAACGTAACGCGGATTCAAATACGGATACGAGTAGAATTCGCCGATTCGCAAGAATCCGATATTGATACGAATCCACATGAATCCTTTAGATCAATAATATATCATTTCAATTCGCAAGACTTGATTTCTAGACATAGAATTTCAGAATAAGATATATAGACTAAATCTAGTACATCGTTCTTTATTCTTTTATTACATAAATTTAAGAACTTTACAGCTTCATTATTCTATTTGTCCTGGTCCGGTTTCCTGGATACCGTCAATGGCTCCGCACGCCACTCCTTCGGCTGCGGCTTCGTAGGCCACTCCTTCAGATTCTTCTGCTCTTGCTCCTGCTCCAGCTACTTCAGCTCCAGGTACTACCGCAGCATCATTTCTTGAGCATTTGAGGCTTCAAAGCCACAACGAGGACCGGCTTCGCCAAATGCGCCAGTTACTTAGAGATGGAGCATCTGGACCGAGTCAGCGGTGATTTTTTAATATATTTTTAAAGATTTTTTTAGAATGTCTGTGTTATATTTGCTACATGTTTATTTTGGATATGATCCTGATTTTAGAGTGATGTCGTATTGTGTTTGTTTATTTCGTTATATATTATGTGTGGGATATTATTAGTATATATTTTGTATTTGGGTACATGATATATTATTGTGTACAGGACGGAAAAAAAACAGAGGCATCATTTTAAAAAAATAAGTAAATGTTCGTCCTTACAATTATCACAGTCCCTACAGGTTCCACCGTAGGGGCAAGATATCATAAAAAACCGATGTTTTGTAACTATGGTTGAAATCGTAGGGGCTGCAATTTGCTTCTATCGTACACACCATAAGGGCAAGATATTATTATTTCTTCTTAAAAATTGAAAAAAAAAATGCCCCTACATTGTAGAGGCAGATATATGCCTCTACAGATTTTACACCTACGGATGATGTTTTTGCTCCTATGATGTGAATGGTAGGGTCAGGAGTTTGCCTATATGGTTCCAACCCTACGGGCAAGCCATATTAGCCATATTCATAGTAATGGTACAGAAATTACTACAACCCTAAATTTATCGTAAACACATGTTACTCTCAAATATAAATTCCGGCCCTACACTCCAAATACTTGAAAATCTAACACAATTACAAGTTTTCCCAAATCAAAAAGGCGTTTTAAGGGGAAATAACCCCAAATACTTAAAAATCTGACACAATTACAAGCTTTAATATATTATACGTTACAGCATGAAACATGCATGCATGCATGATGATGCAACAAGATGTTTGGGCCGTTATAATGTTTAATGATGGACTTCACGTTCTTCTTACTCCACCTTGCTCTCCTATAGCCAGCCAGCCACTATACACTTACCTGTCAATCAAATGATTTGCATGCACATAAACTACAATACAAAATACATCAAAAGAAACTGATGGAACCCTGTGTGCTTGCGGCTCTTCACATTCTTAAGACTTCTAGAGAGAGAGAGAGAGAGACGTGATTTCCTTGCAGCAGCAGCAGCAGCTAGCACGTACGGCACGCAACTGGCTACTGGAATTTTATTATTTTTATTATATATTAAAGCTGAATTGTCAAAAAAAAACTTGGCCCAAAGAATCTCCTTACAAAACCGTTGAAAAAGTTTTCCGCGGTCAAAAACTCTTTGCTTGCAACATTTGTATAGCTGCTTACAATATCTAATTAGCGTATACATATTGCATGGAGATATGTCAGTTAATTGTATATATATTGCAGGAAACAAGATATTGCAGACAACTATCCAAATATTGCATAGAGGGGGTTTTTGGCGGTGGAAAAACTTTCTGGGGGTTTTTGACAGTCGAAAACTTTTCCTGGGGTTTTTGATGAAATTTTTTGGGCCAGGGATTTTTTGACACGATATTTATCAAAAAGCACCATATAGTCCCCATTGTGATTTATTTTTTGACAAAAAATCTCCATTTGGTTTGCTCCATTAGCAAAAAACAACCATATGATTTCGGAAAACACCTATTACTGTTGAATTTTTAGGATATTATTGAACCATGCCTATATATGACATGTACATCACCTCTAAAAGTATTTTTATACTTGAAAATTTACTTTTTTGATCTGGTTGTTGTCATTAAGAGGGCGAGAAAGACATTTTGAGTATAAAAATACTTTGACAAGTCATATGAATATAATATATGGGTATATTTCAAGAATAACCCAAAAAATAATAGTACTGGATTTTTCACGAAAACATAAGGTGGTTTTGTTGGGGATGGAGAAGTTATACGGAACAATACTCGCGAAAAACCAAGTCACGCAATCAACAACCAATCACGCAATTAACAAATAAAAGATAAATTAATAATGATGTGAGAATAAATAAATGAGAATCAAAGAGACGAAAGATTTGTTAACGAGATTCACCTACTGGATGGCTTATCTCAGGCAGAGCGGAATCGGAAAACGTCCACTAGAATCCTTAAATCAATTACACGAGCAGCCCTAGAAGATTTCTCACAAATCTCTCTAGATCTCATAAACCCCAGTCGTCACTTTCTCAATACAATGATTGTCCACACCTGTTTAAATGCTTGTTTATATATATGCGCGCACTTGAGCGAGAAATAACGTTGAAGATTGCGCACTTATATGTGCGTGTGTGAAGGTTAGTGCATGACACATGCGCGACATATGCGCGCAACATTGGCGTCTGCACTTAGCAGAAATTCCTAAGTGCAAACTGCACGCGCAAAGCACATGCGCATACGCTTGCCATATGCACGTGCAAAGAACGTGCACACATGTAAGATGCGCATATATTTAAATGAGCAGTTAGTGGAAAGACATTTGTTGGAGGTGAAATATTCATTAGACAACAATAAAAACATACATTTAAATACATATTTTATTTCATGGGAAAAAGATCACCAAACACGGGATCTGGACTACAGGGATTAGTAAAACAATATACAAAATTCTCTAACACTCCCTCGGCCCTCTCAAACATGTCAAAACTACGATTCTCGCGAAAAGTCGCTTCCCACCTATCAGCGCAGTGTTCGTCGGCAAAAAAAAAACATGACAGCCCGCCGAACCCGTATCTGACTCAACATGTGGATGGACCGGTTTCATAATGGCTTCATGATCAGACATGCTTCTTGAAAGCAGTCGACCTTGTTCTCCGCCGCATAGAGCATTGCTAAAGTCATCTCTGCCGAGTAAGAAGGAACGTCACAAGAACGGCGAGAAAGATCATGCGAAACCATATAGAGCCGGCGAGAAAAGGAGATCCTCTGCTGGCCATAAGCTCATACATCATTGAGTCACACTGAGCATCCATGAGGCCAGGGTTCACTAAACGTGCAGCAAAACGGGGAATGATTTTTTCAATGGGTACCTCCCATGGCTGTCAAGGAGCATGTGGGAGATTGCTAGTCATAATCCTTTTTCTATGAAAATGTTTCTCTCTTTGTGAAAGTGAAGGAGAAGATGAACATTTCGTCAAGTTATAAAGAGGAGCATTCAAGTCTCGGCACCAAAAATATGGTACGTGGTGTAAGTGGGAACAATTCCCAAGTTTTGACCAAAAGAAACGCTAAGAAGAGCTTGACAGCACTGAAAATCATGAGTCATTAGTTTGCGCACTTACATTTATGTGTGCACTTGAAGGCCTGCGCATATTGTACTTACATAACGTTGAAAGTCTGTGCACTTATATGTGCGCGTGTATAAAGTTAATGGATGACGCGTAAGCAACACATGTGAGCATCATTGAAACTCGCACTTGACAAAAATCATTAAGTGCGACATGCGAGTGCAAAGCACATGCACACATGCTAGCCACATTGTAACATTTCAGAAAATATAAAATATTATTTTTGGATTTTAAATAATAAAATAATAAATTTTATGATTATTATAAAAGTATAGAATTTAGTTTTAATGGAATGATATAATTATATACATATAATTTGGAAAATAATTGGAATTTTAAAATGAATTATCATTTATGGAAGCATTTGATTGATTTGGGTTTTTATGAATTAATATATAATTATTTTTATTTAAATTGATATTAAACTTTACTAGTATTTCACTAATTATATATTAAACCATGTTTATGTATCATGACATGCAACATTCCATTTTGTAACATTTTTTCATATCTTATACCATGGCTTCATCTTTTTCTTCTTTTGAATTTGTTTTAAAAGAAAGGAAAATATAAATGTGAAAAGAAAAGAGATGATAAGAAAAAGAAAAGAAAAGAAAAATAGAATAGAATTTGTGAGAGGGGATAAGGAGGTATGGTTGGAGAGAGAGAGACTAAGAGAGTTATGGTTCTACAACCATCCATTTCCTAGATCTTCTTCATCTTCTCCCTCTTCTCCATCTCCTCCTACTTTCTCTTCTTATTCACCTCTATACCACCATGCACGACCCCCAAAACTTCATCAAAACTCCACATCACCTTCATAAAAATTGTTCATCATCTCATCCTACACCTCATGGTGGGATCAAGTTCTTGTTTTGAGCACTTTGTGAAAGGGTTTACTTGCACCGTGACGTGGTTTAAACGGGCATCACACATGCAATTTTCAAAAATTCGTGGTGTTAATGAACACTTAACAAGATCTTAACTAGAATAATAGGGTTTAACAATGATGATATGATAAAACTATACTAAGAGATGGGTGTCTATAACCTTTGTAGAACGTTTCATTCTCTTCTAATGCTCCGGGTTGTAGTCCACGCGACTCCACTAGGCTCCACTTGAAAGTTGAACGAACTTCCTCCAATGACCTTCGTGCCGAAGATGATCCACCCAAAGTCCGCCAATTCAGGCTACCTCTTCACTAAACTCTTTAGTGAAGGAAACACACCACACCAAAATGCTAATCTAATGTGGGATGGTGAAGTAGGGGGTGTTGTATGCTCACTAGGGATCTCAAGCTCTATGGTTCACATCACATGTGAAGGTTTAGAGCTTGAAGTATGAGGAAGAGGATGATGATGGAGAGAGCTAGAGAAACTCATCACATGAGCTCTCAAAAACGGCTAAGTGTTGAATGAAGTCTAGAATGGCTCATCTCTTGACCTCATTTATTCAAGCATGGAATTCTTTGCAATAATAAATTGCAACCATACTTGAATAGTGTGTCAAGACTAATAAACAAATAATTTAAGCCATGCTTTGCCCATCCCTCCAAATTCTCCCCATTTATCATATCTTTTTCTGTTTTCATAAAATAGAAAAACCATGACATGCTTCATATATATATATATATATATATATATATATATATATATATATAGAGAGAGAGAGAGAGAGAGAGAGAGAGATGTAGGGTGTTTTTCGTCACCCCATTAAAATGGGAATACGCGCGCGCTTGTCAGGCGTACTACAGATTCCCCCTGCCTAGGGTAGCCGGGGGTTTAATGATTGTGGGGATCCGAATCTCCGGCAGCCGCGGACTAAGCTGCCGTTAATTACCCCTTGCCTTTGGAGCGAGGGAACCTCCGATTGACGGGTTAAACTGGTCATGCGAACTCAATGTGCAGTGTACGTGTGTTTTGTTTTGGAGGGGGCTTGGATATATCGGGGGCCCCGCAGAGTTTTTACGGGGGTCCCGCTACTCGGATAGCGGGCTGGGGGTCAAGGGGACTAGCAGCCCCCTTGCGGGCCAGCGCCCCGGCCCAATTTTTTTTGAGAGGGATAGTGTTGTAGAGTATGTGTGTGTGTATATATGTATACATACATATGTGTGTGTGTGTGTATTAAAAAGGGGGGAAAGGCATCCAAAGGATGCGTAGGGCCAGCGCCAGCTCTTTGAGCGCAAGAGCGCTAGCGCTTTAAGCGCTAGTGCACCATGTGTTAGCACGTGGGCGCTCTGGACGCTAGCGCTCTGAGCGCAAGAGCGCTAGCACTTTGAGCACTAGCGTGCCACGTGTCAGCACGTGGGCGCTCGGGCGCTAGCGCTCTGAGCGTAAGAGCGCTAGCGCTCTGCAGCAAAAGGGACTTGGTCCGTGCAATGGGAGTTGTACTCCCAGAAAGGAGCACTTATTATTCTCTCTCTGTGTGTGTGTGTGTGTGTGAGGAGTTAAACTCTTTGGATGTTTTGAAGCTGATGAAGGGCTTCTCCCCTTGAGCCCTAGTTCTTCCCCAAAGTGGGGTTTCTGGAGATGGGTCTCCTTCTTCTTCCTTTGTTGGCCGGATCCTGAAGATCAAGAAGTAGGAGATTTTAAAATTCTCTCCTTTTTGAAATCTGACTGGAGATCTGAGTTCCCCTTTGTGGGTTTTGTGGTGGAAAACTACTTAGTTTTGGAAAAGAAAGAGTAAAACTCTTGATTTAATTTAAAAGAAATGAGAAGGTTTAGAACCCTGGAGAAGGAGCAGGAGGCACAAAGAACCCTAGTTTTTTTTAGGGGGGAATGAAAAAGCATGTTAGATATTTTCATCATGTTGCCTTACATAGGCTTACTTATTTACATATAGCCCCTTAGACTTTACAAAATGGCATTTTGCCCATCCCAAGGCTCATGTGCCATTTCTTTTTGCACATAAGCCATGGGCTTACAAAAAAATTGGCTTTATGCCCATTTTGCATACATTCATGCACAAAAATTACATCAAAATTATTTGTTACACGATTTTTTATTTTGGTATGGCGGAAGGCCGGACGCTTCGTGTTCGGGCTCGACCTGGGCATTGGCCCACTTGATCTGGGCTTGGGCCCACTTGGCTTGGGATTGACCTTGACTTTGACTTGGTCAACCGGGGTGTAAATTTTGACTTCAACAAAGTGCCCCCCATCAATAAATGCACATCACACATGTGAGTCGTGTAAATGAAATTGATGGATCTTCTTTTGCGTGGAGGCGACTTGCTTTAGTTCCCACCTTTTGGGATGCATTGCCCTTTTTACGACATGGACGGTCAACGCTTGACGCGTCTCCGAGATGGAGTATCTGTGGTAGACGTTTCTTTGGCCCAGAGTGATTTGATAGACGTGCCCCCGGCATGGAGTGTCGCTAGTCGACATTTCCCCGAGGCGGAGTGACTGTTGGTTGACGTGTCCTCGGCAAGGAGTGTCTGTAGTCGACGTGTCCCCGGAAATGAGTGTCTGTAGTCGACGTGCCTCCGGCACGGAGTGTCTGCTTGACGTTTCCCCGAGGCGGAGTGTCGGTGGTCGACTTGTCCCCGGCACGGAGTGTCGCTGTTCGACTTGTCCCCGGCACGGAGTGTCGCTGTTCGACTTGTCCCCGGCACGGAGTGTCGCTGATGTTCGACTTTTCCTCGGCACGGAGTGTCGCTGTTCGACTTGTCCCCGGCACGGAGTGTCGCTGTTCGACTTGTCTCCGGCACGGAGTGTCGCTGATGTTCGACTTGTCCCCGGCACGGAGTGTCGCTGTTCGACTTGTCCCTGGCACGGAGTGTCGCTGATGTTCGACTTGTCCCCGGCACGGAGTGTCGCTGTTCGACTTTTCCTCGGCACGGAGTGTCGCTGATCGCCTTGTTCCCGGCACGGAGTGTCGCTGGTCGACTTGTCCCCGGCACGGAGTGTTGCTGATGTTCGACTTGTCCCCGGCACAGAGTTTCGCTGTTCGACTTGTCCCCGGCACGGAGTGTCGCTGATGTTCGACTTGTCCCCGGCACGGAGTGTCGCTGATGTTCAACTTGTCCCCGGCACGGAGTGTCGCTGTTCGACTTTTCCCCGGCACGGAGTGTCGCTGTTCGACTTTTCCCCGGCGCGGAGTGTCCCTGGTGTTCGACTTGCCCCCGGCACGGAGTGTCGCTGGTTGATTCTGAGTCGAAGCATAATTCCGACATGGAAGGCAGATAAGCCTAAGGAGAAGCATGATTTCAACATGGGGTATATTCTGGGACGAATCATGATTCCGCCGCAAAGATTGTTGGTTTGATTTGAGTTGATATCAGCATCGCTATACTAGAATATGGTACCAGGAGCGAATCATCATCTGTCTTTGAGAGGATTTGGGAATTGGTTTTTTTTTGTTTGGCATCTGCATTGCTGTACTGGAATAATGCCTGGAGCAACTCATCATTTGCCCCGGGAGGATTTGGGAATTGGGGTTTTTTTTTCGGCATCTACATTGCTGCACTGGAATAATGCCAGGAGCAACTCATCATTTGCCCCGGAAGGATTTGTGAATTGGTGGCTTAGAAGCCAGGTTTAGATCCCTATCACCTAAGGCTTTTCGATTTTATGGGCCGTAAGGGTCCCATAAAAGCATTTTCTCCCTACGACTCGAAAGGATCTCGTAAGTGTTTTTTCTCCTTAGGAGTCGTGGGGACTCCTAAGTGTGTGGCTCCTTTGTGAGTCGTAAGGATCTCACGCGGGAATTTTCTCCTCACAAAGTCGAGAGGACTTTGCGAGTGCATTTCATCTCTCTTTTTTTTTACGAGTTTGCGCCCTTTCGGGTTTTCACAAACTCGCCGGCAGTCTTGCTGTTTTTACTCATGGTGCCCTTTCGGCTTTTTCATCCGTGCCCATTTTTCTTGTGGACATGCCTTTTTTTTGTTTTTGGTGGGACTTTAAAAGTAGTCTCACCGGCAGAACTTGGGAGAGATTTGGATTGTTTTACGCCCGTGGATTGTATACGGTTTTGCAGGATGTATGATCCAGACCGTAGGGTCGGAAAAATTTCGGGACTTTGTTGGCGTCTGCATCGCTGCACTGGAATATAGTACCAGGAGCGACTCATCATTCGCCACTTAGGGTATGGGATTTGAAATTTGGTTGGCGTCTGCATCGCTGCACTGGAATATGGTACCAGGAGAGACTCATCATTCGCCGTTTGGGGTATAGGGTTTGAAATTTGGTTGGCGTCTGCATCGCTGCACTGAAATATGGTACCAGGAGCGACTCATCATTCGCCATTTGGGGTATGGGGTTTGAAATTTGGTTGGCATCTGCATCGCTGCACTGAAATATGGTACCAGGAGCGACTCATCATTCGCCACTTGGGGATTGGGGAGCGATGGCTTAGGAGACAAGTTTAGATCCCTATCGCCTAAGGCTTTTCAATTTTATGGGCCGTGAGGGTCCCATAAAAGCATTTTCTCCCTACGAGTCGTAAGGATCCCGCAGGTGTATTTTCTCCTTAGGAGTCGTGAGGACTCCTAAGTGTGTTTTTCCTTTATGAGTCGTAAGGATCCCACAGAGGTTTGTTCTCCTCATGTATCATGAGGACACATGAGTGAGTCTTCTCAATGGAGTATAATTCCAAAGGCGGAGACCAGCCGCATAACTGGTGATTGCGGTGGGGCATGGGTATGACGAGAATTATTTGAGCCCGTGGATTGTATACGGCAGTCAATCTGGGGACTAACCGTAGGGCCGGAGAATTTTGGGAAATTGAATTTTGATCGGCGTCTGTATCGCTGCACTGGAATATGGTACCAGGAGCGACTCATCATTCGCTGTTTTTTTTGTTTTTGTATGTATATATATATATATATATATATATATATATATATATTGTTTTACCGCGATTGCTTTATCATTTCAGCTTTTCTTATCGCGAAGGTCGTGATTGCCCTATCATTTCGGCTTTTATTCGCGGTTGCCCCATCATTTCGTCTTTATTTTCATTTTTATTTTACTCGCTGATTTTTTTTGCAAGTTGCCCCATCATTTCGGCCTTTCTTTATTTTTGTTTTATTTACACATTTTTTTTATTTACACATTTTTTTACATTCCCAGTTTAATGACTTAGAGGTCGACAGTTTCTAGTTTAATGACGCAGTGGTCGATTGTTCCCAGTTTAACGACGTGGTGGTCATCTTGCTTATCCCAGCTCCTTGAACTTTGATCTTGGCGGAGTTTTGTTGATGACCATAGCTCTGTGGCTTGTCCATACATCTGACGATTGTGGGGCTTTCCCAAGTTTGCATTGGTTCTCCACCAAATCTTTGAAAATATAGCAGTCTTCGATCGTATGACTCACCATTCTATGATATGGGCAGTATATGGGATTGCCGGTCATGTTCATTTCATGTGGCCTCTTTGGAACAGGCAGTTGCAGACCGTTGTTCAAGGCGTCCACGAATATTTTTGCGGACTTCATCCCTCCTGAAAGAGTATACCTTCTTCTTTCTCTCCATTAGAGTAGGCGCCTTTACTGATGCTGGTCCTCGAGGCCGATTAGTCTTTAGTTCGCCTTTTTCAGATAACGGCAAATGTCTGGGAGGATTAGGTACCCGAAAGGCTTCGGTCTCCATTTGTATGAAATCGGCGGTCGTAGCTTGGCTGTTTGCTAACACGCCTTTAGACAATTCTATCTTTCCCGTCTTGTATTGCCTTTCGACCCAATCTTTGAAGACGAAGCAGTCCTCAATGGCATGACCTATCACTCTATGATAGGGGAAATATCTTGGGTCGTCGGTCATATTCGCTTCTTGCGGTCTCTTTGATTCTGGCAGTTGTAGACCGTTTCTTAGGGCGTCCTTGAATATCTTGTGGACTTTGTCCCTTTTGAAGGAATATACCTTATCCAGTTTCTCTTTTAGATGCGATTCCCCTTCGGTGTATGTATCGGAGGGACTGGAGGCTGATTGCGGCCGTTTTCGCGAAGGCGCTCCGCTCTTAGGTTAAAGGGGGTATCAGTTGGCTGCCTCCGGGTATCAATCCCTGGCTCATGAACCAAAACTTGATTCCGCTGTAATTGCAGTCGGGCGACCTGGGTCGCGAGATTTACCACGATGTTTGCCAATTCGTCGACCTTGGACTGTACCTTGGCTAACTTCTTGTCCCTGTCCTGAAGCTGCCTCTGAAGCCATCGGAATAACGCTTGTTTTGTAGTTCCGGCCATGACAACCGGGTCATCTTTATTGCCTGAGCTCAATTCCGCAGGAACCACGGGCTCCTCTGGCTTATTGGCCTGAGCGGGCTCTTCATCACTTAGATCGAGCCGATGCTGGGTAGCGTCAATCATATCATCACCATGGCTGTGAAGAAGAGGAGGATTCGTTTCTTCATGTCCGGCCATGTAGACAGTGCGAACCACATACCCAGCCATCTCTTTATCTTCGGCGGCTGATTTCGCGGAGCGGTCCGGGCTTTGGAAATTCATAAATTTTAACATGGCCAGAGCCCTAGCCCTTTTGTTGGCTCTATATCTGAGCCGCTTCTGCCTCAGCTTCTCTCCCTTGAGCGCTTGGCAGGCTTTTGCTCTTCGGGAAGCCGCCATAGGCTGAGTGATGGGGATGCTTGAGAAGACACCCAATTGAGCAGTTGTCAGAGGCGCCGCTGGATCTTGCCCAAGATGACATGTTGCTTTGCTGGTGTTGATGGCCTTGCCCCCGGCTGGGGCCAAGGAAAGTCGTTCAAATACCGACTTGCGTTTGAGTTGGGGCATCTTCGAGACCACCACATTTGGCCTCTTCCCTTTTGAGACCGGTTTGTCCGTTACCAGAGCTTGAGGAGCTAGGACGGCGTTAGCCGACACGAACATAATAGAGCCAAATGGTAGCGGCGGCTCTTCCCATTGTCACCCTAGACTGGCCGGGAGGACTGTCCTGGCGTCCATCTCCATCATATAGGAGATGGGAGCCGTGCTGAAAGCTGAGATTGTCCTTGGAGACATTGTTGAAAAGTGATTGGTTGGAAAACCTGCAAGAAAGAGCGTTATTTTAGTATAAATATAGATATGTATATTGATTGAGTTCGCATGAAAGTTTAACCCGAAATATGGGAGGAGAGAAAAGTCCCACCGGGCGTGCCAGAATCTGTAAGATGTTTTTCGTCACCCCATTGAGATGGGAATACGCATGCGCATGTCAGGCGTACTACAGATTTTCCCTGCCTAGGGTAGGCGGGGGTTTAATGATTGTGGGGATCCGAATCTCCGGCAGCCGCGAACTAAGCTGCCGTTAATTACCCCTCGCTTTTGGAGCGAGGGAACTTCCGATTAACGGGTTAAACAGGTCATACGAACTTAATGTGCAGTGTACGTGTGTTTTGTTTTGGAGGGGGCTTGGATATATCGGGGGCCCCGCAGAGTTTTTACGGGGGCCCCACTACTCGGATAGCGGGCTGGGGGTCAAGGGGGCTAGCAGCCTCCTTGCGGGGTGCGGGGCAGCGCCCCGGCCCAAATTTTTTTTGAGGGGGATAGTGTTGTAGAGTATGTGTGTGTGTGTGTATGTATACATATGTGTATGTATATATATATATATATGTATATATATATAAAGGGGGAAAAGGCATCCAAAGGATGCATGGGGCCAGCGCTAGCGCTTTGAGCGCTAGCGTACCACGTGTCAGCACGTGGGCGCTAGCGCTCTGAGCTCAAGAGCGCTAGCACTTTAAGCGCTAGCGCACCACGTGTCAACACGTGGGCGCTCGGGCGCTAGCGCTCTGAGCGCAAGAGCGCTAGCGCTCTGAGCGCTAGCGCGCCTAGTGCTTTGAGGGCTAGCGCGCCACGTGTCAGCACGTGGGCGCTCGGGCGCTAGCGCTCTGAGCGCAAGAGCGCTAGCGCGCCACGTGTCGGCACGTGGGCGCTCGGGCGCTAGCGCTCTGACCGCAAGAGCGCTAGCGCGCCACGTGTCAGCACGTAGGCGCTCGAGCAGGAAATGGGACTTGGTCCCTACAATGGGAGTTGTACTCCCAGAAAGGAGCACTTATTATTCTGTGTGTGTGTGTGTGTCTCTTTCTCTCTCTCTCTCTCTATATATATATATATATATATATATATGAAGAGTTAAACTCCTAGGATGTTTTGAAGCTGATGAAAGGCTTCTCCCCTTGAGCCCTAGTTCTTCCCCAAAGTAGGGTTTCTGGAGATGGGTCTCCTTCTTCTTCCTTTGTTGGCCGGATCCTGAAGATCAAGAAGTAGGAGATTTTAAAAATCTCTCCTTTTTGAGATCTGATAGGAGATCTGAGTTCCCCTTTGTGGGTTTTGTGGTGGAAAACTACTTAGTTTTGGAAAAGAAAGAGTAAAACTCTTGATTTAATTCAAAAGAAATGAGAAGGTTTAGAACCTTGGAGAAGGAGCAGGAGGCACAAAGAACCCTAGTTTTTTTTTTTGGGGAATGAAAAAGTATTTTAGATATTTTCATCATGTTGCCTTACATAGGCTTACATATTTACATATAGCCCCTTGGGCTTTACAAAATGGCATTTTGCCCATCCGAAGGCTCATGTGCCATTTCTTTTTGCACATAAGCCATGAGCTTACAAAAAAATTGGCTTTATGCCTATTTTGCATACATTCATGCACAAAAATTACATCAAAATTATTTGTTACATGATTTTTTATTTTGGTATGGCGAAAGGCCGGACGCTTCGTATTTGGGCTCGACCTGGGCTTTGGCCCACTTGATCTGGGCTTGGGAGCGCTAGCGTTTTGGACGCTAGCGCTCTGAACGCAAGAGCGCTAGCGCACCATGTGTCGGCACGTGGGCGATCGGGCGCTAGCGCTTTGGGCGCTTGCGCTCCGAGCGCAAGAGCACCACGTGTCAGCATGTGGGCGCTCAGCAGCAAAAGGGACTTGGTCCCTGCAATGGGAGTTGTACTCCCAGAAAGGAGCACTTATTATTCTCTCTCTCTGTGTGTGTGTGTGTGTATGAGGAGTTAAACTCCTAAGATGTTTTGAAGCTGATGAAGGGCTTCTCCCCTTGAACCCTAGTTCTTCCCCAAAGTGGGGTTTCTGAAGATGGGTCTCCTTCTTCTTCCTTTGTTGGCCGGATCTTGAAGATCAAGAAGTAGGAGATTTTAAAAATCTCTCCTTTTTGAGATCTGATAGGAGATCCGAGTTTCCCTTTGTTGGTTTTGTGGTGGAAAACTATTTAGTTTTGGAAAAGAAAGAGTAAAACTCTTGATTTAATTCAAAAGAAATGAAAAGGTTTAGAACCTTGGAGAAGGAGCAGGAGGTACAAAGAACCCTAGTTTTTTTTAGGGGGAATGAAAAAGTATCTTAGATATTTTCATCATGTTGCCTTACATAGGCTTACATATTTACATATAGCCCCTTGGGCTTTACAAAATGGCATTTTGCCCATCCCAAGGCTCATATGTCATTTCTTTTTGCTCATAAGCCATGGGCTTACAAAAAAATTTGCTTTATGCCCATTTTGCATACATTCATGCACAAAAATTACATCAAAATTATTTGTTACATGATATTTTATTTTGGTATGGCGGAAGGCCGGACGCTTCTTGTTCGGGCTCGACCTGGGCATTGGCCCACTTGATCTGGGCTTGGGCCCACTTGGCTTGGGGTTGACCTTGACTTTGACTTGGTCAACCGGGGTGCAAATTTTGACTTCAACAAGAGAGAGAGATAAGCATATAATTAGTGAGCAATAATATTAGTCAATATACAATTATATCAAATAAATATATATCATATTATTAAATCAACACTTGATTTAATAATCCGGTTATATCATATATAACCGACTAATATTATTTATTTGTATATCACATTATCAAATCAATACTAGATTCAATAATCTGGTTATATCACATATAACCTAACTGATAACAAATAGCCGCCAGATTACAATACGGTATCTCATACACGTATTTAATCAGGCCCCCGCACATATCAATATATGTGCCCTATTTCGTTTCGCTTGATCCAGAAAACTTCTATGTGGGACTCTAAAGACTCGTCAATACGCCAGCAGTAGGTGATGATCACATCAGTCACCCACATGCCGTCAGCGGTACTAGCTGGACGTAACAGCTACCCATGTATTGAGCGAATAGAAGATCAACAAGTAAGCTTGTCCAAACTCCCATGAAGCCTATAGGTAACACTCACCGTACAATCTGGTCTCTTCGTCTGATGTGTTGCATATCGAGTCTACGGTGGTAATGTCAGACCCCAGTAACTTGATAAGTCATGCCGATGTATGGCTCACAACGGTTCGAGAAACTATTGATAACACTTATCAGTAAATCTCATCAACAGCCCTGGCCAGGGACTTATTGTTATAGCCAATCGAGCATAGCGCAACATCAACTCCCAATATCGGGAGAGACGAAATCCCCTATCGCTCATTGCCTCCATATGACTCGGGACTATACCCAAAATCCACATGTTTACACTACTCCTTTGAGCCGTGGTAGGGAGGAAATCAAAGAACGATAGGAGCCACACAAGACTCTATGACGATCTCGGGTCTACAGACTAACCTATACCAGTGTCACCAGAGAACTGCTATCTGACGATAGGTACAGTACCAACTAGAAGTTCTCGGAGAGTCCTGTTCGGTGTACCCATTCTCTAATGAGCACTTGTGTACAATCTTTGATGTCAAGCACTAATAGATATGGAATCAACCATCACCCCATACAAGGTCAAGAAACGTACACACCGGTCTACTCTTGAATATTGATGCCCTGTCTCGATATTCTCTCGACTAGGAACAATTGAAGGATGTGCTTATGGACTGCCCATGTCCCAGTAGTATGATCTGTATCATAGTCTTGGTAGTCAAGCCAACATCCTAATGGCTTTATCAATATGTATATCAGAGACGGTATAATAATACTAGTGAACATGTTATGATAAAAGCAACCAGATAGCATACTATCATGTCGAGCAAGAAAGTCCTCCATATATATGTCCAAGCATCCACTATATCATACAATAATGGCCTCTAGGGCATACATGTCACCAACACTTTGGACCATCTAGGAATTTTCTTGAGTTGCTCTTTTGAGGTAAAACGCTCACATTTCTTCAAGTATTTAGTTTCCTATCCTCCTTTTATAGTTTAGAGTTAAATAGGTTATGTTAAGCAAACTTGGAAAATTCTAGGGTGAGAATTAGTGGATAAAACTTGTAGTGGAGGTGTAGTGGAGGATATAGAAAGTGACTAGTGGCCTAGTAGTGATGGTAGCCTTAATTAAAATTAGTTTAGATTGTTCAAAGTCGAACATAGAATTTTCCGACATCGGTTTTTCATTGACTTTTGATATTCAAATAGAATCTGAGATGACTCTAGAACTTTGAAATTTTTTAGAAGATATAGTGAGATGTGTAGACAAATAAGAAGCCACCCTAGAAACCTGAGCCCAAACCCCCATGTTGAAGCTTCCATTTTATTCATTTTGGCCGCAATTTTTTTCCCAATTTTGGAGTTAAGATATGAAACTTGGTCTGTAGCTCACTCATTAGATAACTAGACCTACCCTATATACAAAAAAGTTTAATTTCACCTTAGGTAGAATCTGGAGTTATTTTACTTGTTTGCTGTCGATATTTTCTGACTTTTGAAACTTGGTTTTTGATATTTGATTTTTGACTCGGTCGTTTGATGTTCGTACGTTAACATCGGGGGTTGTTTTGTTATTTTAGCACGCGTTGACCATATGTTCTAACCTATGTGCACTTTGCTTGCTGTATCGGTTTTCGGATTTGCTTTTGATTTCGATACGATATGCATTGATTTATAGGTACATTCGCGTGGACTTCCGGGGTGACAAAGGAGAGCAAGGTGTTCCTCGACTTCGGCTAGAGCGAGAATAGTAGGTGAGTAGATGTATATCTACGGGGGAAGTCCGGTAGATGGTGTATAGCACCCCCGCAACCGTAGTACTAGGATACTAGGTATATAGTTATATATATAAATATTAGATATGTATACCTAGCTAATATGGCTCTAGGATACAATAAGTAATAGTAAGTATACTCGTAGGGAGGAATATCGTTAGTTCTTATTTCTCTTTGTCTTGAGCCATTTGTATATATGTTGTCACACACACACACACATATAAATTTGAGGATAATTTCGATATAATATCATGAGATGAGGATATGATATGCTATGATGACACTAGTCGATATGATATATTATATGATGATATGAGACGATGCATATTCATGATGCGATTCGAGATGATATGACATGTGACGATATATGACGGGATGAGATGATATGATGCACGTGATGATAAATCCGTATTCTTGATTTGATGATATTGTACGATGGATTATACCATACGTGATACTATGAGGATGGATTGCCGACTTATGTATGTATCGACTCGGAAAAATATTGTTTTTTTAATCACTTAAGTAGATACTAGGATATATTTAGAGCCATACCTATTTTCAAAACTAACGAATCGTTATGCACTTTTAAATGACAACCTTAAGAGACGCTATGGATTTTCAAATGATATCTTTTTCTCAAAAACACCGTAGCCCCCATTTTCAAAAACAACGATTCGTACTATTTTAAACTATAACTGTATGGCTCATACGTAGTTACGTATTTTATACTATTTGCGTTTATGCTTTCCTCTTTCTGTTTCGCTCGTATTATTTTCATTTGCGACATACATACTACGTTCCTTGTCCTTATTTTTGTATGATTTCATCTGCTAGGACACACGCACCATTACCGATGATACGCTTGTTGTACGTACACATACTCGCCGGCTCACACACTCATCATCGGTAATTGCCATGCCACGTACACATTAGAAATCGCTACTTCACCGTATCACCTTATAATTGGTAGCATTTTAGTTATTATTTGGTAAACCCGTACCACACTTACTAGTTCAGTTATCGCATTTCCTTACCTAGTTAAACACCACGCTCATATAAACACACTGGTTATACATTACAGATTTGTTATGTGTATGTACATATTGTTTCATTATTGTTTCATGCTTATGAGATTTGGTTTTCATGAGATTTCTGGATTTGAGAAACCGCAGATATATTTTAAAAACTTATTATTTATTTAAAAATAGGTGGTTTTATCTTGATATGATGTTTGGCGTCCACCATTAGATTTCTCGGTTCTGAGTTATGTGTATACCCGATTCGAGGAGAGAGGAGACACCGTCTGTGGGTACATGGTGGACCTGGTACGGTACCCCGGGGCAAGAAAATCGTATAGAGAAATGTTGAGCTTGGCATGAGAACACTACCTATCGGTGACAGTACTGGACTCGGCGGATATCCGGAGGATATCGACCGGAGCTATTTGAGACAGATAGATATGAGTGCCGATCCGATGAGACGGCGCCTGAGATATAAGGATTTACGTGTCGATGCTGGACACGTGTTTTATGATGATTTCGAGTGTCGATACTTGGTACTCAGGTTTTATGATGATTTGATGTGTCGCTGATAGGAACACGTTGGATGATACATATATATAATTTTGTAGGACACAGATGTCATAATATCATATATTACCACAGGCACGATATTATCATTATCATTATCATACTTATGTATACACAATCACCTGTTGGGTTTCGCCGGCGCCTTGGCCATCTACCGTGGCTGATGCGGAACAAAAACCGACGTTTAAAATTTTGGTGCAAATGAAACCCGCCCAAGATCTAAACCATAAACCTATACTAGCAACTAAAAAAGAGTCTAGCTAAAAGGTTAAAGTGATTATACCAAAAAAACCAAGTCCTTCGGTCTTCCATCAACTTCCTTAGCTTCTTGAGGAATGCTCGAGTGAACTTGGTCGCCGGTCTTCCTCTGTCGAAGATGATCTACCCGAGAGATGTAGCTCATGGCTCTAGCTCCATATAATGAATGCAAGTGAAGCAACTAGGGATTCTATGATGCTAGTCTAGAATGCCTAGGATGTAATGAGTGAACTAAGTGTTTATCTATCTCATCTCACCTCCTCTCATGATTCTCAACACAAGAGAGGGTTGAAAGGAGGTGGAAGATGAAAGTGGAGGAAACTCAAGAGAACTAAGAGGAGAGTGATGATAATGGTGAGGAGACGAGAAAGCTCTCAAAATGAACCATCTGTTTTCTTTCATAAAACATGAGCAAGTGTTTTCAAGTGAGGAAAAATCTCACATGAAGAATGATTTTGTAAAACAATTCTTTTCAATAAAATATCAAGCCCATACTTGAATAGTATGCACAAATGAATTAATAATTCATTTGTGCACACTATACAAGCATGGTCCTCACCATACTCCCATCAAATATTTGCCACCTCATTAATCCATTTAAAAAAATAAATGGTCAAACCCAAAAATGAGGTGTCCACCTTCTAGAATGTCATCTGTAAAAATACGGATTATATTCTACTGTATATACATACCTATATTCGTACTGAAACACGAATACCCGAAGAGATAGAATAACACAAAGAACATAATACTAGAATATACATATCGAAATACATATATGCAAATTATTAAATCAATACCTGATTTAATAATCCGGCTCAAACCCGAGCTGGCTAGTATCATCAACTGTCCGATCAAAATTCCGGGTACATAGTACAATCAATCAATCGGAACCCTGCACGTATCCAATACGGCTACTACATCATTCCGTCAGAACCAGGGAAACCCTCTGTATGTGACTCTAAAGACTCGTCAATACGCTTGCAGTGGGTTTAACCAAAAGCACGTCAGCTACACTAGCTGTATGTAACGGCTACCCAGGTATTGAGCGAAAGGAAGGCCGGCGAGCAAACTCATCCGAACCCCGACTGAGCCTGTCCGTGACAGTCTTCATACAGTCCGGTCTGTTCGTCTAAGAGTATCGCATATCGAGTCTAGGGGGTGGATAAAGTCAGACCCCTAATAACGCGACATTTCGTGTCGGTATGAAGCCCATCACGCACTGAGAAACTACTGATCCAAGTCAGTAATTCTCATCTATCTCGGCCGAGAATTTCTGGTGATGGCCACCCGTGCACAACACGACATCAACACCCAATACCGGGAGAGATGAATCCCCGATGATCCGCTCACTGCCTCCATGTGGCTCAGGACGTACCCAACCAAAACCTGTTTACACGACTCCTTTGAGCCATGGTAGGGTAGTAATAAAAGCACAATGGGAACTCACACGAGACAAATGACGATCTCAGGTCGACAGACTAACCTGTACTCATGTCACCTAGGAACTGCTATCTGACAATAGGTATAATACCAACTAGCATGTTCCCGGCGAGTCCGTCCAGTGTACTCATAACCCAATGAGCACCTGTATACTATCTTAGGTGACTAACTGACACCAATGGCTTGTGAGACCAGCCACCGCCCCTCGTCAGGGTCACGATAAGTATACACTAGTCTACTCCAGAGTATCGATACCCAGTCTCGATACTCCCACGACTAGGGATATTTAAGGATGTGCTTACAGACCATCCAGCTCCCGCTTATATGATCGCCATCATAATACTGGTAGTCAAGCAAGAATTCTATGGGCTCTATCAACATGTAATAGTGATCTGTAATGCCACCTAATGCATGTACATGATGATAAATACAAACCAGATAGCATACTATCATCTCGAGTAAGACTGTTCTACCCGTATAGGTCCTCCCTCAATCATCACAATCGCGTGCATGCGATTCAATAATTGACTTGAGGGCACTATAGCCAACATCATCCTTTTTACCACACGGTATTATATTACAGTATAACCTAGGAGATCGTCTGTCACGACCCGAAAGTACGGAACGCGACTGACACTTAGATTACGAGACGTCTAAAGGCGTACCGTAACCTAAGTCAGCCAAAGCCCAGAAGAATCTAAACCAAAATCAAAAGAGAGTGAAGGAAAACCTTTAATGAAAACGATTTTCAAATCAATTAAGTTGCAAAGAATCCCTTCTTAAAAACATCATAAATTTCCCGAAAATTTCGGCAGAGTCTCCCCTGTATTTTCTATCCCCCAAAATGGGTACAACAAGATATATATATAACCTGTAATCATAAAATGGCATCCCCAAGCGGGAGCTAGCTCTTCGCCCAAGGCGGATCATAACCACACGCAATATATAAGTAATATCAAGAAAAGAGCATAAAAGAAATGCAAAATACCAGAAAACACACGTCGACTCAAGTGAGCTCGACCCAAAAGAAACCACAAATATACAAATCTCTCAGTCTCATCACTAGGTCGCATATACAATATAAAGTGGTAGATGGAGAATACTAGATACAATGATAAAGCAAAAGAATAAAGTGTGCTCGCAACCCACCTACGGGCGATGTCGCGAGTCTGAGCAAAATGGACTGATGATAAGATAGCCGCTGCTACAAGACTGATTAGTCCGACCTGCAAGACACTGTGGCACAACGGGGGTGAGTTGCCAGCTCGTGAGTAAATATAACATCTAATAAGGCAATCGTAAGAATGCATGCAATGCACCACAACATGCATGTCCATATGTGATATAATATCTCTAGTATGCATGCACATGTATGCAATGTCATTACTAAATCTTTAAGTGTTTTAAATGCTAAAGGTACTACATTCTTATCTTTAGAAAATGAATATCTGTATAATAGCTAAGTACCATCAAGAAATCATCTGAAAACCCGTGTCAAGCATCGACACCAAATAGGAATCATATCTGTCTCAATATCGGGCTCCGTCAGTCCGGATCGGCCCATATCATAAATCTCACGACAACGGTCGGTATCCTCCGGATATCCGCCGCGCCAGACATCACCGGTAGGTAGTCTTCCCCTGCCAGGCTCATCGTCTACAACTCGATCTTCTTGCCCCGGGGTACCATACCGGGCCCACCATGTACCCGAGACGGTTCATCCACTCCTCGAATCGGGTCTCGAAATCCAACAGAAAACATGAAAACTCATGGTAGACGACACATACATCTCGAGAAAACCGCAACTTTGTTTTAAAAAAAATGATAAATATAAGCTTTTGTTAAATTCTTGCGGTTTTCCCCAAAAATCCAGAAATCGCAGCAATACTGAAATCTTCAAGAAAATCATAATGTTCACATGTTATATATGATAAATGTCTATGATATCAATGTATACGATGTGAATTTTGGTTAGAAATCTATGTAAATATGATGATAATGGTATATGCAAGCTATGCAATTTCATATATATAGTATGAATGCAAGTGGCGATACTAAGTTAACCAGGTTCTATAGGGCACGTGGCATGGCAGTTACCAAAGGCGTGTGTGTCACATGAATAGTGCGCGTGCAACAGATGCCAATGGTAATGGTGTTCGTGCCCTACGAAGTGTTATCGCATATGTGTATATGAATGTTATATGAATATCCATGCAATTTAGTATACGGTTAGCTGTGAGGGTATGCAATGCAATAAAGGGGTAAGCTATCTAGCAATACAAGTCTTGCAAGAAATAGGGTAATCCTAACTAGGGGGTGCCTCGCGCCATCCAGACGATTCCCCCATAGATGAATACATCTACTCACCTGAATGCCTCGCTAATCCGATCCGACCACCGCCTTACCTTTGCGCACCGCGTCCGATGTTTCCGCGACCGATCCTAGAATTTCATAACACACAATATAAGATTACAGATTCCTGAAATGACGCAACTCACAATATGAAAAGATCGACGCTCTCGAATTAATCACAACGTGCACTCGGTGCACGGAAAACACACGAAAATCGCTAAAACATTAACTAAAATCGCCTTTTCGGGGCAATCGTCAAAACTAAAACCCGACTAGACAAAACCACGCATTCGCGCACACTAATAGTCGTATGGGTTGCTAATTGTATCGCCAATATACCGCAATTTGGTCACCTCCTAATTTTTAGGAAAATCTAGTAAGCAAAAAGATTTCAACTTAGATACAAACATCGCGGATTAATGGTATACTAATCACAATCAAGCACAGACACCCAACTCTACCACTAGATAACCACTACTCTAATTTAATCTATTAACAACACTTCAAACCCTAATTACAAAAGCAATCATTTTTTCTAAATATTCCAAAAATAAGAAATTATAACCAATTTTCACACTTCAAATTTCTAATTTATCATATTTAAACTACAATTTACCACTTAGATTAGAATTTTCACCTCACAAGTTGTGAACCCTAGCATGCATTAGCCTCCAAAGATGGCTTCATTGCACCAAGATTCAAGCTAGAGTAGCCAAAGAGAAAGGATAAGGAATTTGCTTAAGCTTGAAGATTTTTGTGTAGATTTCTTGGATTTTTTTTTTTTTTGAAGAAATCTTGATGAAATGAGATGAGGAATGAGTGGAAATTTCTTGGGGGAATTCTCTGCAGTGAGGTCGGATCCAAGAGGGAAGGGGAGATGAGTGGATGAATGTGGAAATTTCTAGGCCTAACCAAATCATTCAAATCAAATTAATGCATTCACTTTAAATTTTTTTTCACTTAACCCCCTTTGTAAAGTTTCTATTTCCAACTAAGTGGGAAAAATGGAGATAGGATTCCTGCAGTTCGAAAATGAAGGGAGAAAAGTGGGGTTTGTGTTGAAGAGTGTAGTATTTTTTTTCTTTATAACAATAAAGCCCCTCAAGTTCATAATACATGAAACAACATTCCTAGCTAAAATTTCATTTTAAACCATAGAAACAACTAGAATTGCAATGACTTGGTAAAATTTTTGTTAACACTAAATTTAGTTTATTATGGTTCCTAATTATGTAATTTACCCAATTAAATTTGTATTTATCACTAATTAAATATATTTTTAAAAGCTTAAAATAATATTAAAAATAATTAATTAGGGAATTTTTTTTTAACTAGAAAATTTTAAGTGACATTTTAGTGACCAATTTATAGTAATATCTTATCTAAATTTTGTATAATTAGGTCTATAATGAAAAATACCTATTTTGACTTTTTACGGAAAAAGCCGAAAAATTAGCCGATTACCGAAAAACCGCCTAAACGATTTTCGAAGGGTTACAATCTTTCCCCCCTTAAAGAAATTCGGTCCCCGAATTTAGAATTTAACTACGCGTACCTTCAAAAAGATGGGGATATCTCTTCCTCATCTCGACCTCGGTCTCCCAGGTGACCTCCTCGCTGTTCGGGCCACGCCAAAGGACCTTGACGGACGGTATAACCTTCGACCTCAATTTCTTCACCTGCCGATCCCGAATGACCACCGGCTGCTTGGTGAAAGAAAGATCACGCTCTAGCTGGATCGTCTGGTGCTGAATCGCATGGGAAGGATCATGAAGGTACTTGCGGAGCATCGAAACATGGAACACGGGGTGAACATCAGGGAAGCTGGGCGGAAGAGCTAACCGATAAGCGACTGGACCAACACGCTCTAGGATCTCGAAGGGACCAACATATCTAGGACTAAGCTTCCCTTTCCGCCCAAATCTCATCACACCCTTCATCGGGGAGACCTTCAGGAAAACATGATCGCCAACAGCGAACTCGAGTCGGCGACGGCGCCTGTCAGCATATGATTTCTGCCTACTCTGTGCTGCTCTCATCCTGTCCCGAATCAGCTGTATCTTCTCGGTCGTCTCCTATACGATCTGCGGGCCCAAAATACTGCTCTCCCCGAGCTCTGTCCAACACACAGGCGATCGACATCTCCTCCCGTATAAAGCCTCGAAAGGTGCCATCTGAATCGTCTCCTGGAAGCTATTATTGTAGGAGAACTCGATCAAAGGCAAATGACGATCCCAGCTACCACCGAAATCTAAAACACAAGCTCTGAGCATGTCCTCAAGAGTCTGAATCGTACGCTCCGACAGACCGCCAGTCTGCGGATGAAAGGCTGTGCTAAAACTCAATCGGGTGCCCAAAGCTTCATGGAGTTTCTGCCACAATCAGCTGGTAAACTGGGTGCCACGGTCGGATACGATGCAAGTCGGAACACCATGCAGTCACACGATCTCATCAATATAAACCTGGGCGTACTGAGAAAATCCAAAAGTGGTCTTCACTTGCAGAAAGTGAGCTGCTTTTGTCAGTCGATCCACAATCACCCAAATAGAGTCGTACCCTCGACCGGTCCTGGGTAGACCCACAATGAAATCCATGGAGACCTGCTCCCACTTCCATTCAGGGATGGGCAAAGGCTGTAACTCGCCGGCTGGCCTCTGGTGCTCGGCCTTGACTTGCTGACAAGTCAGGCATCTCGACACAAAGTCTGTAACATCCTTCTTCATCCCGTCCGACCAGTAAACCTCTCTCAAATCACGGTACATCTTGGTGGAACCTGGGTGAACACTGTATACTGATCTATGTGCCTCCTCAAGAATATCACGCCTCAGTCCCTCTGAATCTGGCACGCACAGTCGAGTCCCAAATCGAAGTATCCCCTGATCATCAATCACGAACTCAGAAACTCTGCCCTGCCGAATCTTCTCAATAATCTCTAAAATGCGGGCATCGCCGGACTACGCCTCGCGGATACGGTCAAGTAACTGTGGGCGTGCTCTGAAATGGGCCAGCTGTCCCCCTGTAGGCGTAAACTCGAACTGCACTCTGCTATCACATAAAACCTGCCAATCCGCCGTCGATTGCATCTGCACTGCGCTCAAACAAGATAAGCTACCTCCGGGCCTTCTACTCAAAGCATCTGCCACCACATTCGCCTTGCCCGGATGGTATAGAATCTCGCAGTCATAATCCTTCACCAGCTCCATCCATCGGCGCTGTCTCAGATTCAGATCTCGCTGCTGGAAGATATACTTCAAACTCTTGTGGTCAGTGAATATCTGGCACGACTCACCGTATAGGTAATGTTTCCAGATCTTAAGTGCAAATACCACTGCAGCCATCTCTAAATCATGGGTGGGGTAGTTCTGTTCGTGTTTCCTCAGCTGCCGAGAAGCATACGCGATAACTCTGTCGTGCTGCATCAATACACATCCCAGCCCCACTCTAGAAGCATCACAATATACCACGAACCCGCCTGATCCTGAAGGCAAAGCTAGCACCAGTGCAGTAGTCAGACGAGTCTTCAACTGCTGGAAACTATCCTCACATGCCTGGGTCCAATCAAAAGGAACCCCCTTCTGGGTCAACCCGGTCAAAGGTGCAGCAATGCGGGAGAAATCCTGGACGAAACGTCGATAGTAGCCGGCCAGACCTAGAAAGCTGCGAACCTCTGTAACTGATACTGGTCTAGGCCAACGATGAACTGCCTCGATCTTCCTCGGGTCCACACAAATACCATCTCTCGTCACCACATGACCCAAGAAATCGACACTGTCTGGCCAGAATGCGCACTTGGAGAATTTGGCGAACAGCTGATGCTCCCTCAAAGTCTGCAATGTGATACGTAAGTGCTGCTCATGTTCCTCCCGGCTCCGAGAATAAACCAAGATGTCGTCAATGAACACAATGATGAACTGATCGAGATATGGCCTGAATACGCGGTTCATCAAATCCATAAATACTGCCGGGGCATTGGTGAGCCCGAACGACATCACCAAGAACTCATAATGACCATAACGAGTACGGAAAGCGGTCTTCGGAATATCCTCCTTTCGAACCCGCAACTGGTGATAACCTGACCGTAAATCAACCTTCGAGAAAAACCCTGCACCCTGGAGCTGATCGAATAAGTCATCAATGCGGGGTAGGGGATACCTGTTCCGCACAGTAACCCGGTTCAGCTGACGATAATCAATGCATAAGCGCATACTTCCGTCCTTCTTCTTAACAAACAATACGGGAGCACCCCAAGGTGACACACTCGGTCGGATAAGCCCTTTGTCCAGCAAGTCCTGTAACTGATCCTTTAGCTCTCTCAGCTCCGCCGGGGCTATCCGATAAGGCGGTATAGAGATAGGCCCCGTGCCGGGGATCAAGTCAATACAGAACTCAATCTCGCGCTCTGGTGGCAGACCAGGCAGCTCGTCAGGGAATACATCAGGAAACTCTTTCACAACAGGGACCTGGTCCAACGAAACCTCTGTGGAGCTAGTATCACAAATATAAGCTAAGAATCCCTGACACCCTTTCCTTAAGAGCTGACCAGCGCGAAGAGAAGAAATCAAGCTGGGAAGGGTAGCACTACGATCTCCCTGAATAATAAGAACCGGCTCACCAGGAAAACTGAATCTGACTGCTTTTTCACGGCAGTCCACGGATGCATAACAGGTAGCTAGCCAGTCCATACCAAGAAGAACGTCAAAGTCTAGCATATCGAGGAGAATCAAATCAACTGAAGAATCTCTCTCCCCGATACGAACAAAACACGATCGGTACACAAAACGGGCAACAAAAGACTCGCCTACCGGGGTAATAACGACAAGCGGCTGATCTAACGGAGAAGACTCTCGGCCCAACCTCAGTGCAAAGTACGTGGATACATAGGAATGTGTGGAGCCTGGATCAAATAATACCCGTGCATCAAAAGAACATACTGGCAGAGTACCTGTCACGACGGCATTGGATGCCTGTGCATCCTGAGGAGTCAACGCGAACACTCGGGCCTGTCCACCACTAATAGCTGGCTGTGCTCTGCCTCTACCTCGGCCTCTGCCTCTGCCTCTGTCGCCTCGTCCTCTCTGAACCGTACCGCCACGCCCACGGCCTCTAGAAGCATCTGGCTGGCGTGAAGCATCATCAGGAGTAGGAAGTAAAGCTCTCTGAGAAGGTGGTGAGGGTGGTAAAGTCACATGCGGAACTGTCGCCATGCCCTGACGTCCCATGGTACAGTCTCTGACACGGTGGTACTGACTCCCACACCGAAAACATCCTGGAGATGACTGCTGGGTCTGTGGATATGAACCAAATAACTGACCTTGTCTCAATCCTCTGCCTCCACCATCTCCCGAAAATAATCTATCGCGGTGTCTGCCCATCTGCCGCTGAGCTGGCGTATCAGTACGGATCCTCTTCGGCCCAGAAACGACCGGAGTCTCAGAAATACGCTCCTCCAAAAGTAAGGCTGCATCCATCGCGGCTGCGTATGTATCAAAGTGCTGGGTGCCGATGGCAAGGAATAGCTGTGTATCAAGCCCTCGTACAAACCTCTTTATTCTCTTCTCTTCTGTGTCGACTAGGTACGGAGCATATCGAGACAACTGGGTAAACTGTATATCATACTCCGACACTGTCATCCCAGGAGTCTTGCGCAAAGACTCAAAACTACGGGCTCGAGCATCTCGGACACTCTCCGGAAGAAAACGGGCAAGAAATGCAGATGTAAACTCATCCCAGGTCATAGAAGGCAGACCTGCAGCTCGGCCTCTCTCTACTGAATCGTACCATGTCTGGGCAAGACCCTCTAGACGAAAACTCGCAAACTCCACCAATCTATCATCAGAACACCTCAACGAACGGCAAATCCGAGCCATCCTATCAAGAAATGCCTGTGGGTCCTCTGTCGCATCTGTACCGGTAAAAGCTGGAGGTCTCAATCTCATGAACTCCTGTAGTGAAACAGGGATAGTCTCCGTAGTAGCAGCAGGAGTGACCATCTGTGCAGCAGGTACGATCGTGGTCTGTGCGGTGGAAGGAACGTCCTCGGATCTCTGTGCCCGGCTGGACTCAACTAAAGATCCCATCATCTGCAGCAACTCTTGCATGCCGGCCTCTAATCTGGCAATACGGTCTGGATAAGGCGGATCAGTATGACCCTGAGGGACAGGCGTATCATCCCGCTCGATCCTCGCCTCAGACGAGCCCGCCCGAATCTCATCCCTAGCGGCAGCCCGCTGAGCTCTCGTAGTCTTTGGCGGCATCGAAGCTAGAATAAGAAACAGGACTGATAAGGACATTGCAATTGAATCAAGGAATGCAAGGAATCAAGAAAGGAAATACAAGCAATTATGTCCTAAGGTTACTTAGGCGGAGTACCGTATCGTAAGTATGCCGCGGATCATACCCACGCTACACCACTCTGCTTAAGTCACCTACTCCATCTACCAAGGTCGTCCTACACTCAGAAAGGTAAAACCTACGCTCTGATACCAACTTTGTCACGACCCGAAAGTACGGAACGCGACTGGCACTTAGATTACGAGACGTCTAAAGGCGTACCGTAACCTAAGTCAGCCAAAGCCCAGAAGAATCTAAACCAAAATCAAAAGAGAGTGAAGGAAAACCTTTAATGAAAACGATTTTCAAATCAATTAAGTTGCAAAGAATCCCTTCTTAAAAACATCATAAATTTCCCGAAAATTTCGGCAGAGTCTCCCCTGTATTTTCTATCCCCCAAAATGGGTACAACAAGATATATATAACCTGTAATCATAAAATGGCATCCCCAAGCGGGAGCTAGCTCTTCGCCCAAGGCGGATCACAACCACACGCAATATATAAGTAATATCAAGAAAAGAGCATAAAAGAAATGCAAAATACCAGAAAACACACGTCGACTCAAGTGAGCTCGACCCAAAAGAAACCACAAATATACAAATCTCTCAGTCTCATCACTAGGTCGCATATACAATATAAAGTGGTAGATGGAGAATACTAGATACAATGATAAAGCAAAAGAAATAAAGTGTGCTCGCAACCCACCTACGGGCGATGTCGCGAGTCTGAGCAAAAGGGACTGATGATAAGATAGCCGCTGCTACAAGACTGATGAGTCCGACCTGCAAGACACTGTGGCACAACGGGGGTGAGTTGCCAGCTCGTGAGTAAATATAACATCTAATAAGGCAATCGTAAGAATGCATGCAATGCACCACAACATGCATGTCCATATGTGATATAATATCTCTAGTATGCATGCACATGTATGCAATGTCATTACTAAATCTTTAAGTGTTTTAAATGCTAAGGGTACTACATTCTTATCTTTAGAAAATGAATATCTGTATAATAGCTAAGTACCATCAAGAAATCATCTGAAAACCCGTGTCAAGCATCGACATCAAATAGGAATCATATCTGTCTCAATATCGGGCTCCGTCAGTCCGGATCGGCCCATATCATAAATCTCACGACAACGGTCGGTATCCTCCGGATATCCGCCGCGCCAGACATCACCGGTAGGTAGTCTTCCCCTGCCAGGCTCATCGTCTACAACTCGATCTTCTTGCCCCGGGGTACCATACCGGGCCCACCATGTACCCGAGACGGTTCATCCACTCCTCGAATCGGGTCTCGAAATCCAACAGAAAACATGAAAACTCATGATGGACGACACATACATCACGAGAAAACCGCAACTTTGTTTTAAAAAAATGATAAATATAAGCTTTTGTTAAATTCTTGCGGTTTTCCCCAAAAATCCAGAAATCGCAGCAATACTGAAATCTTCAAGAAAATCATAATGTTCACATGTTATATATGATAAATGTCTATGATATCAATGTATACGATGTGAATTTTGGCTAGAAATTTATGTAAATATGATGATAATGGTATATGCAAGCTATGCAATTTCATATATATAGTATGAATGCAAGTGGCGATACTAAGTTAACCAGGTTCTATAGTGCACGTGGCATGGCAGTTACCAAAGGCGTGTGTGTCACATGAATAGTGCGCGTGCAACAGATGCCAATGGTAATGGTGTTCGTGCCCTACGAAGTGTTATCGCATATGTGTATATGAATGTTATATGAATGTCCATGCAATTTAGTATACGGTTAGCTGTGAGGGTATGCAATGCAATAAAGGGGTAAGCTATCTAGCAATACAAGTCTTGCAAGAAATAGGGTAATCCTAACTAGGGGGTGCCTCGCGCCATCCAGACGATTCCCCCATAGATGAATACATCTACTCACCTGAATGCCTCGCTAATCCGATCCGACCACCGCCTTACCTTTGCGCACCGCGTCCGATGTTTCCGCGACCGATCCTAGAATTTCATAACACACAATATAAGATTACAGATTCCTGAAATGACGCAACTCACAATATGAAAAGATCGACGCTCTCGAATTAATCACAACGTGCACTCGGTGCGCGGAAAACACACGAAAATCGCTAAAACCTTAACTAAAATCGCCTTTTCGGGGCAATCGTCAAAACTAAAACCCGACTAGACAAAACCACGCATTCGCGCACACTAATAGTTGTATGGGATGCTAATTGTATCGCCAATATACCGCAATTTGGTCACCTCCTAATTTTTAGGAAAATCTAGTAAGCAAAAAGATTTCAACTTAGATACAAACATCGCGGATTAATGGTATACTAATCACAATCAAGCACAGACACCCAACTCTACCACTAGATAACCACTACTCTAATTTAATCTATTAACAACACTTCAAACCCTAATTACAAAAGCAACCATTTTTTCTAAATATTCCAAAAATAAGAAATTATAACCAATTTTCACACTTCAAATTTCTAATTTATCATATTTAAACTACAATTTACCACTTAGATTAGAATTTTCACCTCACAAGTTGTGAACCCTAGCATGCATTAGCCTCCAAAGATGGCTTCATTGCACCAAGATTCAAGCTAGAGTAGCCAAAGAGAAAGGATAAGGAATTTGCTTAAGCTTGAAGATTTTTGTGTAGATTTCCTGGATTTTTTTTTTGTTGAAGAAATCTTGATGAAATGAGATGAGGAATGAGTGGAAATTTCTTGGGGGAATTCTCTGCAGTGAGGTCGGATCCAAGAGGGAAGGGGAGATGAGTGGATGAATGTGGAAATTTCTAGGCCTAAACAAATCCTTCAAATCAAATTAATGCATTCACTTTAATTTTTTTTCACTTAACCCCCTTTGTAAAGTTTCTATTTCCAACCAAGTGGGAAAAATGGAGATAGGATTCCTGCGGTTCGAAAATGAAGGGAGAAAAGTGGGGTTTGTGTTGAAGAGTGTGGTATTTTTTTTCTTTATAACAATAAAGCCCCTCAAGTTCATAATACATGAAACAACATTCCTAGCTAAAATTTCATTTTAAACCATAGAAACAACTAGAATTGCAATGACTTGGTAAAATTTTTGTTAACACTAAATTTAGTTTATTATGGTTTCTAATTATGTAATTTACCCAATTAAATTTGTATTTTTCACTAATTAAATATATTTTTAAAAGCTTAAAATAATATTAAAAATAATTAATTAGGGAATTTTTTTTTAACTAGAAAATTTTAAGTGACATTTTAGTGACCAATTTATAGTAATATCTTATCTAAATTTTGTATAATTAGGTCTATAATGAAAAATACCTATTTTGACTTTTTACGGAAAAAGCCGAAAAATTAGCCGATTACCGAAAAACCGCCTAAACGATTTTCGAAGGGTTACATCGTCATACATTCGATTTCTACCTGATGATGTTTTCTACTCACGAGTTGGCAACTCACCCCCTTGTACCACAGTTTTCTTGTAGGATCGACCGCTCGGATTCAGTAGTGGCTTGCTGGCACATTGCTCCTTTCTGGGTGATTTGCATTCGTAGGTGGGTTACAATACATAGCGTAACCACCGTTGTATATTCATTATTCATTTGTATCTAGTTAAAAGCTCCATCAACCAGACTATGTATATTTGGTATACCTAGAGACCAGTTTATATATTCTTTGTATTTCGAGTCGAGACTTATATATATTCCTATATTGGTTTTGATAGTGTTTTAGTTTTCTCTATTCTTTTCTGTGGTTGATTTTCGCCTTGGGCGTCGTATATTCTTATTTGCGTTGTTGTGATTCCACCAATTGGCGAAGAGCTAGCTCCCGCTTGGGGATACCATATTATTATTATATATGTATTAGTTCTTGGATCAAAATTTACAAAGGAGGTGCTGCCCAAATTTCAAATGATGAAAATGTTTTCAACTATAGTATACAACCCATTTGTATTTTTATATAACATTACTTATACTTTTAAGAAGAAATTGATTTCATTATATCTTTATTTCAAAACTTCATCCTCGGACTTAGTAGTGCGAGATGCAGATCTCCGCAAGGGACATTCGGTCTCGAAAGATTTAAAAATACAAATATCTTAAGAAAATGAGATTTCTAGAAAAATAATAAATTAAAATTATTTTTATATAAATATGTATATATATATATCATCAAAATATCTAATTTTTGATATAATTTAAATATTGCAACTTTTCTAAATTAAAAGAATTACTTTACATGAAAATACCATGCAATTCCATACAAGTTCAATACTTTACAATTAAATGCCCTATATTATGAAAAATAGGTTTTATTCACTAGAAATGTCACATATATAAAATCTACAACTATAAAAACTCTAGAAACGATAATTAAATACTTGAGGAGTATTTTGAAAATTATACAAAATTATTTTTACATAAAACCCCCTCAAGTTTTATAAATTACAATAAGGACCCTAGTAAATATAGGTTTAAGCGGGACCAATCTCTTGAGTCTCAGGGAGCCAGAGAAGTGGGTGCTTTCCTATTTAAGGTATACAACTTAATAAACGGTGTTATCAACACGGTAATCGTTTTTGAAAAAGACACAAATCCTGCCGCCCATGTGCAGCGGTTACCGATAACACCAAAACCTAATTCAGGATTCAATTTCTTTTCTAATTGTCTGACTCAGACTGAGTCTCATTATAAATAATCTGACTTGATATGATTCAAGTACAATCTACAAACTACAATTCATCATGAATCCATATATTCAATCTGTTCAATCTATTCAATCTGTATTGACTGAACCGAACCATGGATATACTACCATTTACATGATTCTCCAGTTACATCCATTTACTGATATCATGGTTTCGGCAATTCATTCCATTATACAATCTATATTACAAAACAATACAAGTTGCAATACAATACGGTCAAGACATCGCGGGGTTTAAGGGGTAGATTAGTACGGAAGGTGTTAGAAGCGGCACGAGACTGCAAGATTTAAGACACCTAACCTGAATTCATTTGCTGTTGTACCGTGGAATAAACGGTTTCTTGTACTCTACTTGCCTTTAGTCTCTGGCATATAGAGACTCCTCTCGTATACAATGGCATACTTCTATACCAAGCTACAAGCAACAGCGTTAATACTAAATACAACTTTAAAAGCTACGCTCTCTCTTTTACTCTCTGTCTATTCTACTTCTCCCTTATCTTTGGGACTTACCGAGCGATTTGTTCGCTGACGATATTCTCTTTCTTCTTCTTTGAATGTCGTCAGGTGATTCGGACCTTCCAGAGATCGAGTCCAGCGCCGAAGACTTGGACCGGTTTACTGAAGATCCCGAGCTGTAGTTTCACTTGTACTTTTTCTTTTATATTCTGTATTTCCTTTTCTGTTATGCCGCTGTTTAGGATTTCTTTCATTCAGATGTATTTAATTTTCCATGCATTGTACAAAAGAATGTTAATAAATAATGTTGTTGTTCATTACATTTGTCTCTTGTGTACATTTCTTTTATATTGCTTAGATACACTTAGCGTATTTATTTCAGAGTAAATACGTAGCGGCCAGTCGTGTCCTCTGCCCGTATACTGGGAAGCTGGGCGTGACATACATGGTGGACCCGGTACGATACCGAGGGGCAGAAAGTTCGTATAGAAACAGGAAGCCTAGCGAGGTTACTAGATACCGGTGATTGTTTGGAATACGGCAGATATCCGGAGGATACCGACCGGAGTTATATGATGAGACTGAAAGGAAATGATAGCGATTGTACACCGTTATATATATAGTTGAGTTGTTCACGAAAGATTATTGTTATCGTTTCATTGCGCTTAAACTCAAGTTTAAGATATTCATATTACATTCGTGGCTCGCATGTTTTCATATACTTTATTGGTTTTGCTATGCATGTATTGGGCGAGATGTAGATTTATTTTATAATGTCATGATAACCATATATATTAGTATACTACACATACTAAGATAGCGGTGTATGGGTTGTACATGATGGGTTATTGTTATTGTTGTTCATCGTTTGAATTCTAGTTTCAATACATACTTATTTACGTTCCGCAATGTGCATGTTTACCCATACCTTAGTTATTTCATCGCTTATGCATACGATTTCCATCTTGTTATGCGAATTATGTTCCTGAGTTGGCAACTCACCCCCGTTGTGCCATACTTTTTTGCAGGTTTGGTCGCTTGGATCAGTAGTGATAGTGGGAGAGTTTATTTTGGGCGTGGTTGCATATTTATTTTTGAGCTATATGGAATAGAATTCGTTTCGACATTTGCAAACTACTCCATCAACCAAGTCGGGTGTATTTGACTGAGACCTTAGATGTTGTATTGTTGTTATAGTCGAACTCGTGTGAGGTCGACTTGACTTTATTTATATATAGTGTTTATTACTTTCCGCTTGTTGTACTTCGCCTTTAGATGTCTTATATTTTTGCGTGGATTGTGTTTCCACCATATGGGCGTCGAGTTAGCTCCCGTGTGGGGACGTGTTTATTTTACTGCTATTGTATAGGAATTTTATTAAAAATTTACGAAGGAGGTGCTATCCGTTTTTCAAACGATAATGTTTTACAAAACAAGTTTTACTTAATTTTATAAATCTTTTCATAAAACTTCACCTTTATTCTTTTTATATATGATTTAGATTCCTGGCTTCGGATTATTTGAGTTACAGTGGGGTCTACTGGAGTTCACGTGATCCTTGTGCCGGTCGCGTCCCTTTTCGTGTCGTGACAGCAGTCATATTTTATGTTTGGGCATGATTTTCGTTAGTACCAATGTAAGATTTTATTCGTGTTTTAAATTAATTCCTTGATTATGGATTCTCGACCTACTTTTTGCCTAAGAAAACAATATATAATGTTATGAAAGCGACTTGTATTCAACAGCAGAAGATAATCAAACGTTTGAACCATAGTGTTTCAGACGTCTGGAGAAGAGATTTTCAGAAATTCAGGAAGCATTCAGACGTCTGAAGATATTTTTATCAGACATCTGAGGGTTGTTCTGCAGACATCTTAGGGTTGGTCTTTAGACCTCTGTCGATGAGTTTTCTAACGGTTTTGGAAAGTTTGTTAGAGAATTTATTTGGAAATTGTTTGAAAATTTGTTTATAGATTGTTTTGAAGATTTAATGAGATCTTAATTAGTAAATTAAGTATTCTAGTTGAATTAGGTTTAGGATTTCTAGGCCTATAAGTATAAATTGATCAGAGTATTTTAAATTGAGTAGAAAAGAAGAATTGAAGAGAAGTTTTGTAGGAGATTTCGAAGAAGAGAATTTTTTGTATTTCGTATTAAGTTGAATAAAGAAGTTGAAGTTGAAGAATTTTTTGTATTTTATTGTGTTTTTATTTTATTCTTTCTTCTAAAAAATCTTATGTTGGTTTTTTGAATTGTTTGGGACCTTAAAATACTAACAAGGTGGAGTGATGAAGGTATGTCAGAAGAATTGTGTCGTGATGAAAGGAGTCAGAATCTCAAACGATATATATCAAGTTGTGAGGAAGTGAACAGTCGAAAATATTGCATTCTCAACACATCAATTTCCCTACTCATATTGATCTTATAAAGGTGTTTATTGTAAATATAACACAGATTACGAATTCATCTGGAAAATACCAAATACCATGTGTTATAGTTACAATCGGCATACTAGAAGGAAATTGAGTGTTTATTACTACATGCATGATTTTGTCTATCTCAACTGTAGGGTTGCCTAGCACGGCAACAAGGTTTCGGGAGGCATCGTCCATTCCAAATTCAAAAATTTGCCGTTCTAGCTAACCCTAACTATGAATCGTTAACTAGAAATATACGGTAAACATATGCAAACACTTTGCAATAAGTAGTGAGCAAGGAATACAACCTTTGTAGACCGGTCCTTCACTTCAAATAGCTCTGTGTAGTATTCCCATTCGCTGCGATCGTAAATACCGGACTCTAGAGAGACTCTGTGAACAAACGAGCGTGCTTCCTTCGATGACTTCGAGACCGAAGATGATCTACGTCGAGGAGACACTAACTCAAGCTATTCCTTCACTAGGTCAAGAACTTTGTGAAGAGAACACACTCTACTACATGGCAAGTGGTAGAGGATGAAGAAGTAGGAGGTGGGCTCACTTTAGAATTGATTTTCTCACAATATTTCTCATACCTCCATTGAAGCTAGAAGGCTTTTCATGGAGCTTGAAGAAGAAGAAGAACTCATGAATAATTCATCCAAATGAATTATTGCACCCATACTTGAGTTAAAGCTATCATGCCTAACTCATGTAGAGAATAAACCCAAGGCTATGGTTAAAGGTTGGGTTAAGGAAAAATATCCTAAGGAATGATAAAAGAGTTGATCTTGAGAAAGTTCTACAAGCTTCTCCAAGCTTGAAAACTTTGACCAAGTCTTTTGCTCTTTTGTAATAACTTAAGAAATAATCAAAACCCTAATTTAACCCTAGCATGGTATAAGTCCCATACACCCATCTTGTATGTATCATCAAGCTGTTAGTGTATATGCCCTAGAGGCCATTACTGTATCATACTAGTTTGTATATTACTTAATGGAAGCTTGGGATATTCACCTTGTATAAACAATCTTGCTCAATATAGTAGTATGCTACTTGGTTTGTTTCCACTTCAATGTGTACTTGTGTTTATTTTAGTATATCACCTATACACATTAGTGGAGCCCTTAGGATCTTTGCTTGATTACCAGCGTTGTGATGGCAGTCACACTAGTGGGGGCTGGGTAATCTATAAGCACATCCTTATACAGGTCCCTAGTCGCAGGACTATCGAGACAGGGCATCGATACTCCGGAGTAGACTAGCGTATGCGCTTCTCATCCCAGTGTGGGAGATGGTCTGTCCCACAGCCATCAGTACGTCGTACTGGAGATAGTATACGGGTGCTCGTTGGGTTACGAGTACACTGGACAGGACTCGTCGGGAACTGACAGGTTGGTATTATACCTATCGTCAGTTATCAGTTCCCAGGTGACATGAGTACAGCTTAGTCCGCTGACTTGACACTGCCACTTCGCCTCGAGTGTGTTCCCACTGTACTTTGACTACTACCCTACCACGGCTCAAAGGAGTCGTGCAAACAGGTAGTGGTTGGGTGCAGTCCCGAAGCACTTGGAGGCAGTGACGGTTAGACAGGATTCGTCTCTCCCGGTATTGGGGGTTGACATTGCGCTGTGTCTAGGAGAGCCATTACACGAGTAGTCCCTGGCCAGGGCAATCGAGATATACTGGTAGGTTTCCAGTGTTATCTCAGGGTGTTTTGGGCTTCACTCCGACACGATTTGTACCGCTATTAGGGGACTGACGTTTACCGCCCCCTAGGCCCGCCATGCGATGTATCAAACGAACAGACCGGACTGTACGGAGATTGTCACATTCAGACTCAGTAGGAGTTCAGATGGGGTTCACCTCGTCAGTCTTCTTATCGGCATCTACCTAGGGACCGTTACGCACAGCTAGTGCCGCTTGCGGTCTGTGGTTAAACCCACTGCCAGCGTAGTGTCGAGTCTTTAGAGTCCCACACAGAGGGCTATTCACCATTAGGCAAAACTGAGTAGAGGTCGCGTGGTTTTGCGACAGGGTTCGTTCTCATCCGCGCACTTGTGCACGTTTGGAGTCCGGACAGATATTACTAGCAGGCTCTGGTTTGAGCCAGATACTGGTATATGTTTTGGGGTTGATTTTATCTCATAGTATTCATGTTCCTCGGAACAAGAATGCGGGTGTGTATGCACAGTTGATTGAGGCGGAGGAAGAGGATTTTCATTAGGGTTTCGGAACGGGTGCGTATGCACAGTTGACAGTCGTCTTTTTCCAAACCCTAATGAATTTATGATATATCAATTAATAATATTAATTAAATGAAATTGTGTCATGGTTGGGTTTGTTGACTTGTTGACCATGGTTGACTTGTTGAACATGGTTGAAAGTTTGACCATTATCATTACATATCAAAGATGCTCTTTGATTCTAGCAAAATTCATTTAATGAATGTGATGATAGTTGTCATTCCAAACCATCCATCAACTATTTTATTTTTATTATTATTGTTAATTTGATAATTCTTTTCATTTGAGTTATGGTTGTAAAATGAAAAGAATAGCTCATTCTATCATATCTCTTCTCTCTCCTCTCTTCTTCTTCCTCCTCCTCTAGTAAAAGGAGAATCCTTCTCATGTGTTGAGAATCCCTCTCCTTGAGATAAAAGCACCCCAAAGCCACTCTCTACTCACTCTAGGGTTAGAGGTTTAGCAAGCCGAAGATCCTAGTTCTCTCAAAGTTCGAGAAAGAGCCCGAAGGTTGAACCCTCAGGTGGATCCATCTTTGACGGAAGAAGGCGACGAGGAAAGCACCATCAAACTCTACAAAGGTTTCAAGAAGGAGTTCAAGTTAGGTATAACCTTTTATCCGAGTAGCTAACTTTCTTTAGCTTTCTTGCTAGTTTAGTTTAGAAAAGATCCCGACTTTGTTAGTCCATGTTGCCTCATGCGCTAAAAATTTAATTTTTTATACCATTTCCGCCTCCCCGAAAGAACCGGGGGTGGCAACGTGGACTTACAGTGGTATCAGTGCCTAACTAAACTTAAACTAGCTTTGTAGTAAAGTGTATGGAAGTTCGAACGGAAAAATCGCAAAAAACCGGAGAAACAAAACCCTAATTTTCTGTTGAAATTTTTTGTGCTCTAAAGTGAAAAAGTTTTACTCCTAAAATCGGCTCAGGGTTTTGTTAGAACACCCACCAAAAACGATCCCCTGATTCCCTCAAACCGCCGCGGTTCCGCGGCAATAGGTATGCATTTGCCGCGGAACCGCCGCCGTTTAGGCTCCTCTCGTGATTGGGTTTTGTGCAATGTTCTTCTGGTAGGGTTTTGGGATTTTTCAGATGGTTTATTTGTGCCCAGGTTTTCCAGAAAAGAAATTTGTTTTTGGGGTCCTATAAATCATTATTTTTATCGAACTTCACTACACTTTGACTATATTGGTTATATCTGTGATGTTTATATGTATTGAACGTCGGCTAATCGCTATATGTCGATTAGTCGGGGTTATATATATCTGTGATCTGTGTTTGATGATGGTTTGTGTATATGAATGCGTTGGACTGTCGCGGGTGAATAGCCGGGGTGGATGTGAGATGAGATTTTCTTTTTCTTTCACTCATGTAATATGTAAATTGATGTAATATTATTATTTGTTTGGCCGCACAACCGGGTCGGGGTTGTAGCCGTCATTGTATAATTCTTTTTACTGTTTTTGCTCCTAGGATAGACCCATGGAGGGGGTGCACAAACTACCGGGTATCTCGAAGTGCCGAGTGGCCTACTCACGGTGGTGAGGGAGGTTGCTTCGCTTCGGGTACTTGGCGGGTAGTTTTCCGCACCCGTAGGGGTCTTGGGTGGGATTCTGGCTATTCACCACGACCGTGTAATCCGCTTTTCGTTGCAGGCTCGAACGGATTGCGGATTCCTAGTATATCCAATGTATTCATCTGTGATCTGTAATGTCTATCATTGCTTTACATTTATAACTATTTAGGCGTTGCTTATGTTTTACAGCCGCGCTAGCCCAGCCCCCGCTCTGTCGTTAGTTAAGTAACCTAACGGGTGATGACGGGGCCCCATGGCGAATGCGAATGGCATAAGCGTACGTCATATTTTGGTTGTTTTCTGCAATGGTAGGATTAATTGATGGGACGCATTAAAAGAACTAATGCAAGAATATCACGCATTAAAAGAACTAATGCAAGATAATAAACCAAGCAAAAGTCGTTGGAACACTTTCGAAAAACCACTCGGTTCTTTTCAAAAATAACTTTTAAATGCGGAGCTTGAGCCACTCTTTCTAAAAGCTATCTCGTTCCATCGATTATATCAAGTTCACTACGTTCACGGTTTCGCCAAAACCATTCGTAGCCCTCCGTCGTTTCGTATGAATATGCAATAGTATTCAAGCTATGTTTGTTGACCTTCGTCAAGGCATAGAGATTGGTAGCTGTTGAGTGTTCATATGTAGCATAGATAGATGCGTTGGTTTGGGACAGTCGTATTGCCTTGTTGACCTTCGTCAAAGGTATATACGGGTGGGTTCAAATTAACCTGGAAAATGACGGGCAGAACTTGACATGTGACGTATGATTTGTTGACCTTCGTCAAGGTCATAAGAGCATGGGGCAAAAATCCACATCGAGAGTTTCAAAAGTACTGAAACTTGCTAGATTTGCATACCATTTGGAGTGTGGTGATTCTGGTAGGATTCCTTCAGTTTTGTCACGCGATGATATTTGGATCCCGATCCTACTGTGAGTATATGCTACTCCTCGGGAAATTTCTCACTAAATGATCAATGCTATAAACCTAGTAGGTGCCTAGAAAGGTGTTAGCGGGGCTACGCCCCCAGGGAAAAGAGGTTATTTAATTAAGGAACTTCGCGAAAGCGTTGGAAAACCTCCCTCAAAGTACCGACACTGGCCTGGCTGAACGGTTAAGCAAGTATTGTGCGGTGGGATTGATCCCGACTAATTCTTCCTTTATGGTTTGAGGAGGGATTCGAGAGACAGTGGGAGCCATCCTGTTTAGAAAAACTAAAAACCATTCTAAACTTGCAAGAGCATCGTGCTAAGTGTTTCTTCTCTCTCTCCTAATTGCAGCGACCGATCGACATGACTGGACTTAAGTTACTTCTAGATAAAAATATACTGACAGGGCCAAACTACAAAGATTGGCTCAGGAATGTCAAAATGGCAATCACTTACGACAAGCTGGGGTATCTTCTTACCACCAAAGCTCCACCCGTCCCAAGTCCCACCTCCAGCATCGCGGATAAGGAAATCCGTAAGACCTGGGAGATTGATAGCGCGAAGGCCAAGTGCGTCGTACTTGCCTCGATGGACAATGAACATCAGAGGAGGCACGAGAATATAGACCTTGAATCCATATTTATCCATACAAAAGAACTGTATGGAGAGCAATCTCGTATCGCAAGATACGAAGTGTCGAACAAGTTATTTTCAGCAAAGTTGGCCATCGGATCATCGGTAGCGGAACACGTGCTTAAGATGATTGGCTTCATTGAGGAGCTCACGGAACTTGGAACCACGTTGGAGAATGAGCTCTATACGGACTTGATTCTCCGGTCCCTTCCTTCCACTTACGCCCAGTTTATACTGAACTTCAACTTACAAGAAAAAGAGGTTGAACTTTCAGAACTCCTCAACATGCTGAGGAGCGCAGAGGGCACCCTGCAGAAAAGTAGGGAAACATCCATTTTGTTTGTAGGGGGATCTTCTTCTTCTAGATCCAAGGCGAAAGCCAAGGGAAAGAAGAGGAAAGCCCCCGCCAAACCAAGGGGCGGTGTTAGTAAAGTGGATACGAAGGGAAAGGCAAAGGCAACAATGATAGCGGGGAAGCTTGTAGGAAAGGAAGAATGCTTCTATTGTCATAAGAGTGGACACTGGAAGAAAGATTGCAGGGCTTGGAAGGCCAGGACACAGGAACTGAAGCAGGTTGCGGCTTCAGCTTCAGGTGTGTATGTTATTGAAAACTGTCTTTCAATAAACTCTACTTCCTGGGTATTGGATACCGGATCAGGATCTCATATCTGTAATTCTTTACAGGCGTTGAGAAACCGTAGGGTTTTGAAGGCAGGTGACATGACCCTCAGAGTTGCAAACGGAGCTAGCATGGATGCTAAAGCCGTGGGGGACTATCACCTGGGAATGTCAGATGGACATGTTTTGGTTTTGCGTAATTACTTTTTTGTACCCAACGCAACTTGTAATATCATTTCTGTATCTTTAGTTTCTAAAGAAGGTTATGAATTTGCGTTTGTAAGTAATGTTGTAAACATTCACCTTAATCAAGTTCTGATTGGGTCAGGTACACTAAGCAATGGTATATACGTGTTAAACCAACCACAGATTTTCAATGTCCAGAATACACACAAAAGAAAGTCTCCAGATATAAATCAGGCTTTCTTATGGCATTGTAGACTGGGTCACATCAATGAGACACGGTTGACTAAGTTACATAAAGAAGGATACTTGGATCCGTTCGAGTATCAGTCATATGCCACTTGTGAATCTTGTCTCATGGGAAAGATGACAAAGACTCCGTTCACTGGACACGGAGAAAAGGCGAGCGAGCTCTTAGGACTCATACACAGTGACGTGTGTGGTCCGATGTCTACACATGCGCGAAGCGGTTATTCATACTTCATTACTTTCACAGATGATTTCTCTAGGTATGGACATGTCTTCTTAATGAAGCACAAATCCGAGGCCTTTGAGAAATTTCGGGATTACAAGAATGAAGTTGAAAAACAAACAGGCAAAAGTATCAAGATTCTAAGATCGGATCGAGGTGGAGAATACATAAGTGCCGAGTTCCTGAATTACTTAAAAGAGAATGGAATTCTCTCTCAGCTTACTCCTCCATACACTCCGCAACATAACGGTGTATCGGAGAGACGGAATCGAACCCTATTGGATATGGTTCGTTCCATGATGAGCAAGGCTGAGTTACCGCGATCTTTCTGGGGTTATGCACTAGAAGCAGCTGCATATCTCTTGAACAAGGCTCCAACCAAGACTGTGCCTACCACCCCATATCAGATGTGGAGTGGGAAGAAACCCTGTCTTAAGTATCTTAAGATATGGGGATGTCCAGCTTTTGTAAAAAAGCAACATGCGGACAAGCTCGAGGCACGTTCAGTACAGTGTAAGTTTGTGGGATACCCAAAGAACTCCAGGGGGTATCTGTTTTATTCCGCAGAGGAACAAAAAGTTCTTGTTTCTCAACATGCCCGCTTCTTAGAAACTGAGTTTTTAGAAACCCAGATAAGTGGGAGCGCAATAGAACTGGAAGAAATTCCAGAACCACAAGCTATTACTGAAAGCTTGGAAGAGCCAGTAGGTTCAAAAGAACAGGACATTCCTATGCCGCTCCGCAGAAGCAGTAGGCAGTCTCATCCGCCCGAGAGATACTACGGTTTTCTCATAGACGGGGATAGAGAGGATTGCATCATAGATTATGATGAGCCTACTAGCTTCCAGCAGGCCGTTCAGAGCGTTGACTCGGTAAAATGGCTGGATGCAATGCAGACCGAAATGGAGTCCATGTACACCAACAAAGTATGGACGTTGGACATTGCTCCAGACGGGGTAAAACCCGTAGGATGCAAGTGGATCTTCAAAAGGAAGATTGGTGTAGATGGACAGGTTGAGACCTATAAAGCTAGACTTGTTGCAAAGGGTTTTCGTCAAAGACCTGGTTTGGACTATGACGAAACCTTTTCTCCAGTGGCTATGCTGAAATCCATTCGGATCCTTCTTGCCATTGCTGCCTTCCACGATTATGAGATTTGGCAGATGGACGTAAATACCGCTTTTCTAAATGGAAATTTAGAGGAGTGTGTCTATATGGATCGGCCAGAGGGTTTCATTCAGAGTGGGAGCAGCGGAAAGGTGTGCAAGTTGCTTAAGTCCATCTATGGACTAAAGCAGGCATCGCGGAGTTGGAACATCTGTTTTGATGAGACGGTCAAGAAATTTGGCTTTATCAAAAATCCAGATGAACCATGCATCTATAGTAGATTTGTAGCGAGAACTGTAGTATTCCTCGTTTTATACGTAGATGACATTCTCTTAATAGGAAATGACATTCCTATGCTACAATCTGTCAAGGGGTTCTTTTCGCACAGGTTCTCCATGAAAGACCTGGGTGATGCCTCATACATCCTGGGGATCCGGATCCATCATGATAGATCCAAGAGGATATTAGGACTTTCTCAGTCCAGGTACATCGACACCATAGTGAAAAGATTCAGTATGGAAGATTCCAAGCGCGGTAACCTACCGGCTTGTCACGGGATCACCCTCTCTAAAGAGATGTCTCCCAAGACTGATTTGGAGAGGGATCGCATGTCTATTATACCCTACGCTTCTGCGGTAGGCTCTATAATGTATGCGATGTTGTGTACCAGACCGGATGTAGCTTATGCACTGAGTGTGGTAAGCCGGTATCAGTCAAACCCTGGGGAGAAACACTGGATAGCGGTGAAGAACATTCTCAAGTACCTGAGAAGGACTAAGGAGATGTTCTTGGTGTATGGCGGAAAAGACCTCCAGATCGAGGCCTTTGCTGACTCCAGCTTCCAGAGTGACAAGGATGATTCCAAGTCCATGTCGGGTTTTGTCTTTACCCTCAATGGAGGGGCGGTATGTTGGAAGAGTTCCAAACAGGAAACCGTTGTAGACTCGACGATGGAAGCGGAATACATCGCTGCATTTGATGCCGCAAAAGAAGCTGTCTGGATAAGGAAGTTCTTGAAAGAACTTCAGGTGGTTCCGTCCATTGTTGATCCAATACCACTGTATTGCGACAACAACGGGGCTATAGCTTTAGCGAAGGAACCCAGGTCCCATCAGAAATCCAGACACATCTTGAGGTGGTATCACCTGATCAGGGAGATCGTGGATCGCCAGGAGATCGAGGTACGGAGGGTCGCTTCAGAAGAAAACACTGCAGATCCATTCACCAAGGTCTTGCCCCAGACTCAGTTCGAGCGGCTGATCGAGATGATAGGTCTTCGATACGCCAGTATATGGCCTTAGTGCAAGTGGGAGATTGTTAGTGTATATGCCCTAGAGACCATTACTGTATCATACTAGTTTGTATATTACTTAATGGAAGCTTGGGATATTCACCTTGTATAAACAATCTTGCTCAATATAGTAGTATGCTACTTGGTTTGTTTCCACTTCAATGTGTACTTGTGTTTATTTTAGTATATCACCTATACACATTAGTGGAGCCCTTAGGATCTTTGCTTGATTACCAGCGTTGTGATGGCAGTCACACTAGTGGGGGCTGGGTAATCTATAAGCACATCCTTATACAGGTCCCTAGTCGCAGGACTATCGAGACAGGGCATCGATACTCCGGAGTAGACTAGCGTATGCGCTTCTCATCCCAGTGTGGGAGATGGTCTGTCCCACAGCCATCAGTACGTCGTACTGGAGATAGTATACGGGTGCTCGTTGGGTTACGAGTACACTGGAAAGGACTCGTCGAGAACTGACAGGTTGGTATTATACCTATCGTCAGTTATCAGTTCCCAGGTGACATGAGTACAGCTTAGTCCGCTGACTTGACACTGCCACTTCGCCTCGAGTGTGTTCCTACTGTACTTTGACTACTACCCTACCACGGCTCAAAGGAGTCGTGCAAACAGGTAGTGGTTGGGTGTAGTCCCGAAGCACTTGGAGGCAGTGACGGTTAGACAGGATTCGTCTCTCCCGGTATTGGGGGTTGACATCGCGCTGTGTCTAGGAGAGCCATTACACGAGTAGTCCCTGGCCAGGGCAATCGAGATATACTGGTAGGTTTCCAGTGTTATCTCAGGGTGTTTTGGGCTTCACTCCGACACGACTTGTACCGCTATTAGGGGACTGACGTTTACCGCCCCCTAGGCCCGCCATGCGATGTATCAGACGAACAGACCGGACTGTACGGAGATTGTCACATTCAGACTCAGTAGGAGTTCAGATGGGGTTCACCTCGTCAGTCTTCTTATCGGCATCTACCTGGGGACCGTTACGCACAGCTAGTGCCGCTTGCGGTCTGTGGTTAAACCCACTGCCAGCGTAGTGTCGAGTCTTTAGAGTCCCACACAGAGGGCTATTCGCCATTGGGCAAAACTAAGTAGAGGTCGCGTGGTTTTGCGACAGGGTTCGTTCTCATCCGCGCACTTGTGCACGTTTGGAGTCCGGACAGATATTACTAGCAGGCTCTGGTTTGAGCCAGATACTGGTATATGTTTTGGGGTTGATTTTATCTCATAGTATTCATGTTCCTCGGAACAAGAATGCGGGTGTGTATACACAGTTGATTGAGGCGGAGGAAGAGGATTTTCATTAGGGTTTCGGAACGGGTGCGTATGCACAGTTGACAGTCGTCTTTTTCCAAACCCTAATGAATTTATGATATATCAATTAATAATATTAATTAAATGAAATTGTGTCATGGTTGGGTTTGTTGACTTGTTGACCATGGTTGACTTGTTGACCATGGTTGAAAGTTTGACCATTATCATTACATATCAAAAATGCTCTTTGATTCTAGCAAAATTCATTTAATGAATGTGATGATAGTGGTCATTCCAAACCATCCATCAACTATTTCATTTTTATTATTATTATTAATTTGATAATTCTTTTCATTTGAGTTATGGTTGTAAAATGAAAAGAATAGCTCATTCTATCATATCTCTTCTCTCTCCTCTCTTCTTCTTCTTCCTCCTCTAGTAAAAGGAGAATCCTTCTCATGTGTTGAGAATCCCTCTCCTTGAGATAAAAGCACCCCAAAGCCACTCTCTACTCACTCTAGGGTTAGAGGTTTAGCAAGCCGAAGATCCTAGTTCTCTCAAAGTTCGAGAAAGAGCCCGAAGGTTGAACCCTCAGGTGGATCCATCTTTGACGGAAGAAGGCGACGAGGAAAGCACCATCAAACTCTACAAAGGTTTCAAGAAGGAGTTCAAGTTAGGTATAACTTTTTATCCGAGTAGCTAACTCTCTTTAGCTTTCTTGCTAGTTTAGTTTAGAAAAGATCCCGACTTTGTTAGTCCATGTTGCCTCATGCGCTAAAAATTTGATTTTTTATACCGTTTCCGCCTCCCCGAAAGAACCGGGGGTAGCAACGTGGACTTACACAAGCATGACACAATACATGTATACAATTATACATATCACATATATACAATGTGCACTTCAAGTGAGAAAAGAAATCATTACTGAGCTAAATATTAGTTAATGTAATATAATATATCAAATATATAATTATACATTAAATTATCAAATCAACTCTTGATTTAATAATCCGGCTATATCACATATAACCGACTAATATCAAATGCAACATCTTATCGAATCAACGCTTGATCCGATAACTCGGCTATATCATATATAACCAATTATGTCACACATCGCGAGAATAGAATGCGGTATCACATACACGCATTAATCTCAGTCCTGCACATATCACATATGCGCTCCTACTCCGTTTCGCTTGAGCCAGGAAAGCTCTGTGTAGGACTCTAAAGACTCGTCAATACACCGACAGTAGGTGATGATCATACCAAACACCTACAAGCCGCAAGCGGTCTACTAAACGTAACGGCCACCGGGGCATTGAGCGATTAGAAGATCAATAAGCAAGCCTATTCGTACTCCTGTGAATCCAATCAGTAACACTACCGTACAGTCCGGTCTCTTCGTCTGATATGTCGCATATCACAGTCTGGGGGTGGTATAACGTCAGACCCTAATAGCCTGATAAGTCATGCCGATGCAAGGTCCATAACGGTCCGAGAAACTACTGATAATACTTACCAGTAGATCTCAGCAACCCTGGCTAGGGATTTCATGTTATGGCCAATCGAACATAGCGCAACATCAACTCCCTATATCGGGAGAGATGAAACCCCTCATATCGCTCATTGCCTCCATGTGACTCGGGACTGTATCCAAAAGCCACCGTTTTGCACGTTCTCTTGAACGTGGTAAGGTGGAAATCAAAGCACGGTAGGAATCACACAAGACTCTATGACGATCTCGGGTCTACAGACTAACCTGTACTAATGTCACCAGAGAATTGCTATTCGACAATAGGTACAATACCATCTAGGAGTTCTCGGTGAGTCCGTTCAGTGTACCCAGTCTCCACTGAGCATCCGCATGCCTTCTCTGATGTCAAGCACTAATGAATATGGGATCATCCATCGCCCATCATATGGGTCGAGAAGCGTATACGCTAGTCTACTCCGGTATATCGATGCCCTATCTCGATGCACCCTCGACTAGGAACATTTAAAGGATGTACTTCACGACTACCCTGTCCCCACTAGTATGATCTGCATCATAGTCCTGGTAGTCAAGTACTCATCCTAAGGGCTTTATCAACATGTATTATAGAGACTATCAGAGTACATGTTAAGATAAAGTGCAACCAGATAGCATAATATCATGTCGAGCAAGAATGTCCTCCCTATATATGTCCAAGCATCCATTACAATATACATCGTATGTACAGTAATGGCCTCTAGGGCATACATATTACTAACAATCTCCCACTTGTAATAGGGCCATCTGTTGTAGTATCTCATACTCAACAATTAGCAGTGGTTGAAGTATCACATACCCAACCATTCCATAAAAGTCTCTCCTGGGAATAGGTCTTTATGAGTGGATCTGCCGTGTTATCCTCTGTGTCTACTCTCCTGAACCCGGATCTCCCTGGAGATCAACCATCTCCATTAATCAGGTGATACTGCCTAAGAATATGTCTGGATTACTGATGGGACGGGGGTTTCTTGGCCAAAGCCATAACTCCATTGTCACACAATGGTAGGAACGAAGTTCATCTCATGAACTAGTGTACATCCAGATTATTTCTTTGGTAACATCCTTGGTAGCAATGTATCCAGCCCTTATCGTCTAGTATGTCACAGTATCTAGCTTAGAACTCTTCCAACATACCGTCCCTCCACTGAGGGTAAAGACAATGCCTGTGACTGACATTCAGTCGTCCTTATCATCCTGGAACCTTTCCAGTGATTCTCCCCAGGATCGATTGATACCATCTCACTACAGCTAGTGAGAATCTTAATCATCCAAATAGATCTATCTCATAGATCCATAACCCAGGATTTAGGAGGTATCACCTTGATCCTATATGGAGAATCCTTGTGATAAAAGAAGATTGACCGAGCATAGCATAGGAAACTCTTTTCCTATCAAGAGTATGTCATCCACGTACAATACGAGAATCACCACCATACTCCGTACTACCTTTTGTATATACAAGATTCATCTACCATTTTAATGAAGTCAAACGCTTTGACTACCACATCAAAACAGATGTTCCAACTCCGTGATGCCTGCTTTAACTCATAAAGCAACTTGCACACGTTTCTGCTGCTCCCACTGTCTACGAAGCCCCCTGGCTGTGTACTTATAGACTCTCTTTTCTAAATCACTATTTAGAAAAGCAGTCATGACACCCAACTGCCAGAAATCGTAGTCATGGTATATAGCAATGGCAAGTAGGATCTGGATGGACTTAAGCATAGCTTTGAAAGTCTTAACTTTTCCATGTACACCAAGTAATCTTCTCAAGATATACTTACTCCTGATGGGGATTTAACCCTTCAGATAAAGCAACCAAAGTCCATACTTTGTTGGTGTATAAGGATTCCATCTCAGATCGTTTAGCATCCAGCCATTCTTACAGAGTCCCCACTCCTGATGGTCTGCTCGAAACTAGTTGGGTCATCATCTCATGATGCAATCCTCGCTTCCACTGTCATAGAGAAAACTGAAGTATCTTTCAGGAGGATGAGAAACCCTACCAGATGGGCGGAGAGGCTGTGGTTCGTCGGGAACTATTGAATCATTTGGTTCTACCAAATCGTCAGCTGTAGTTTGTATAGCTTGAATTCCTTCCAGTTCTACCTCATGACCACCAAAAAGGTGGCATGCTGAGAAACAAAACACTTTTTGTTCCTCAGTGGGGTAGAAGATATTCTCTTGCGAATACTTGGGATATCCAATAAACTTCCACAGAACTGACCTTGCCTCGAGCTTGTTCTGATTTTGCTTTTAGACATAGGCTGGACAACCCCAAATCTTAACATCCTTAAGAGACGAGCTCTTCCCATCACATATGGAGTGGTAGGCATCTGATTTGATTGAAACCCTTTTCAATAGATATGCAGCTTCTCAAGTGCATAACACCCAAAAGGAAATAGGCTACTCAGTAGTACTCATCATAGAGCACACCATATCACATAGGGTGCGATTTGCTCCGCCCCGATACACCGACGTGCCGTGGTGTATTCGAAGGAGTAATGCTGAGAGAGAATCTCATTCTTCTTTATAATAGTCCAAGAATTTCGTGCTTAAGTATTCTCCTCCCTGATCTCATCATAGGACATAATACTTATACCTGTTTTTGGTTCTCTACTTCTAACTTATATTCTTTGAATTTCTCAAAAGATTTAGACTTGTGTTTCAACAGGAACATATGTCCGAATCTTGAGAGATGATCAGTGAATGTAATGAAGTACAAAGAACCAGTTCTGGCATGTGTAGACAGGGGACTTTCATACACAACATGTATCAATCCCAAGAGTTTAGTAACTCTTTCTCTGTTTCCAATAAACGGAGCTATGGTCATCTTATCTTTGAGATATGACTGGCAAGTTTCACAAGATATAAATTCAAACTGATTTAAATATGCATCTTAATGTAACTTAGCTAGTCGGGTTGCATTGATATGACCTAGTCTACAATACCTTAAGAAGGATTCGTTCATTTCTGAACTCTTCCTCTTGTTTGTGTTTTGTACGTTAAGAATTATGGTTTGATTTAGAACGTATATGCTTTTAGATAACGTGCCTGAACCGATCAACTCTTAATATAGGAAATGTTCAAAACATTATCCAACAATACAAAATTATATCCTTCTTTACTAAATAAAGAGACTGATATGATATTGTATATCAGGTTCGGTATCTAATAACATTCGTTCAGAATCAATTTATTTAGTAATACAAGGTGATAACTGCCAACTACTTGGCTTGCAACAATTGCACCATTTCCAACTCTTGAAACTTATCACTCGTTCTCAGTTCTCTACCTATCTGTAGCCCATGTAACAGATTACATATCTGGGATCCTGATCCGGTATCACATACCCAGGACGTAGAGGATACTGCGAAGCAGTTCTCGGTAATGAACACACCCAAAGAAAATGCATCAGCATGCACTTTCTTCGTTTGGGCGGAACGGGAATCCTGGTAATCCCCAATTTCCTGCTCTGTCTTATAACAATTATAAGTTGGAGCGGGACCAACGTTCCCCAGCTCAGTATAACAAGCGGGTTCGGTCAATACATCTGTATTATTATCTTGATTAAGGCATGACATGGTCGCTACCTGGAGAGAGAGAAGAAAACACTCAGCGTATGCTCTTGCAAGATTAGATTGGTTATCAATATATCTAATTAGGATGGCTCCCACTGTTTTAGTCAAATCTTCCTTCAAACCCTAAAAGGAAAGACTAGCCGAGATTAATTACACCCTACAAGATCGCCAATCTTTCAGCCAGGCCAGTGCCGGTACTTTGAGGGAGGTTCCCCGTGCTTTCGCATGGACCTAATTAAAATAAACCTCGTTTTCCCAGGGGTGTAACCCCGTCAACACATTTCTAGACACCTACTTGATCGGCTAATTGTAATGTGTAAAACTCCCTGAAGTAACTCTTACTCGTAGTGGGTATCGGGATCCAACTATCTCATAGAAGGTATGCAATCTCATTGCAAATTTCAACACTTGAAATTCCCGATAATATTATGCCCCGAGCGATCTATGACCTTGACAAGGTCAACAAACCATAGACCGCAAGTCAAGTTCAACCCGTCATTTCCTGATTGAATAAAACCCACCCGCACGACCCTTGACAAGGTCAACAAAGTCGCACGACTACCCTAATCCAATCGCATCATATGCTTATACAGATAAGCACTAATCAGCTACCGCACACTACGCGTTGACAAGGTCAACAAACGCAGCACGAATACTAACTATTACTTATCTGAAATGACGGAGGGCTACGACAGGTTTTTAAGAAAACCCTTTGCGTAATGAACTTGATACGTTATAGAATCGAGTGATTTTGTAAAGGTGTGTTTTTGAGGTTTTTACTAGTTTTGCTAAAGAGGTCACTCCCGGTGAGGGGATCTCTGCTCTTTCCTTATCGAATAAGGTGCAGGATATTTCACAAATACCACTATGCAAAGTAAAAACTATAAAAAGCAATCAAAAGACAAACCGAGTTTGTAGCATCTGCTAGTTTCGCTAAAGAGGTCACTCCCAGTGAAAAGATATCGGCTCTTTCCTTATCGAATAAGGTGCTGGATATTCTATAAGGAATATCGCTATGCAAAGCAAGAACTAAAGCTACCTGTTTTCGAGACAAGTTTCTACAACATCTTTAGATTTCTTTTATTTCATTAATCTCATTAATGAAGTCCCATTTTTTTATTATGCTTCACAAGAATTACGTTTGAAACGAAATCAACAATATACAATATATATCTCATATATATAATATAAACATTCGTCTCATGCAGTAATATGATCTCATCACAGAACATTGCAGCAGAAGAACATATATGAAATATTGGATATACTAGGATTTCCGTGTTTTATATCAAGCCAGTATAAAACACGGATTCCACGGTCGTGACGAATAGCCAATCCCACACCCCTAGACCCCTACGAGAGCGACAAGTAACCCTGCCAATTCTAGAGTTAGGAGACCCGGTCTCAACTCCTCGAGATGGTCTCCCATTGGACCCTAGAACCTGGTTACTTGTGCTCCCCACCTTAGGTCTATCCTAATGCGGAAAAGTAAATAATAAACAATGGTGACATCATCCTCTACTCGGAAGTGCCCCAATAAAAGAATATTACATACAATGAATTTTACATGAACGAAAATGAAAAACTCTCATCTCACATAAAACCCCCGGCTATTTAATCACGACGATCCAATATAACATATCCCAGCAACACATAACATCACATGTCATCAACGTAAGTAAATATACGTATCCCAATTGTCGTTGACATATAGCAGCGAAACCGGCGATACACTGCATATTACAGTTACGGTTGCAGAAAAGAAAGTAAAAAACTACAACAGTTGGAATCCGCAACCACCTTAGATATCACATGCCTAACCAAATGAATTCCTTAGACACCGCATGCCTAACAATTATAAACCCTGCATTTTAGTCTCGATTCCGAAAACACTTTTCAATAACAAGTCGGGAAATTCAACAAGATTCCCGACATCCTGATCGAATGCTCGTCGAAAACTTTAGTAGACGGCCACACCCCCGATACCGTCGACGAAGTGCACTAAGGCGAAACACCGCTGCCGTGAGCACCCGAACGGATGCTTTTGGCAACGGGGTTCTACTACAGTCACTTGGTCAGGGCTATGAGGGCGTGGCTATCTATTAAGTTTACCCGGTGAGTATCCGCATACGCTACGCGACTGCGACAGATTTTTGATCTCATCAAAATCCCGTGGCAACCGATCATTTGAGACTAAACTGCTAGATTTATAACATTAAAATTAATTATCTCATAACTACTTGTGGATTCCAAATATTGTATCCCATCACATAATATCCGGACGACATTAAACTCTTCGATCGATTCATCAAAGTCTTACAATTTCACGACAGCTCAACATTTGAGCACAGTTTTAATAATACCCAGAAGATGCCATAGTACCTATGAACCAGCCGTAGAAGGGTCAAACCAACGCCTCACATGTGAAACGCTAAACTACCACAAACCCTAGGGTTCAGTGGCGGTTTTGACGGCCACATAATCGAGTTAAGGTTTCGTTCTTCTAGAGGGTCCACAGAATCACTTGCATGTTTTTCCGAATACGTTAAACTTGGAAAAATTGGATTTTAACATTCGATTGAACCTTTTAACTTCGTCTAGAAAATACGTGAAACACCCGAAACAATGTTAAAACTACGAATATGAAACACTCCGAGTTACTTTTGCATTGAATTAATCATCACATGAAAAAGTAGCAAAAATAAACAACACTTGAAATACCAAAACCTCAAGCACAGAGCATGAAAAATATTTGGGACCCTGACTCCACCCCCAGGCCGGCCTCCTCAGTTTTGGTGGCCATGTGCTCGGCTAAAATCCGAGCACATGGTCCTAAGTTTCTTCCATGCTCCTATATTTGCTCAAATGTCATTCTGCACTTGTTTGAAAAAAATTTTGACAACCTTTTAGAAACGACAACAAGCAGGTTTTAGTATTTCAAGTTTCGGAGTTCGTTTTGTTTTCGTAATCTAACATTATCCGTATAATTTTCTAGCTAGGCTCTGATACCACTGTAGGGTTGTCTAGCACGGCAGCAAGGTTTCAGGAGGTATCGTCCATACCAAATTCAAAAATTTGTCATTCTAACTAACCCTAACCATGAATCGTTAACTAGAAATATACGGTAAACATATGCAAACACTTTGCAATAAGTGGTGAGTAAGGAATACAACCTTTGTAGACCGGTCCTTCACTTCAAATAGCTCCGTGTAGTAGTCCCATTCGCTGCGATCGTAAACTCCGGACTCTAGAGAGGCTCTATAAAGAAACGAATGTGCTTGCTTCGATGACTTCGAGGCCGAAAATGATCTACGTCGAGGAGACACCAACTCAAGCTATTCTTTCACTAGGTCAAGAATTTTGTGAAGAGAACACACTCTACTATATGGCAAGTGGTAGAGAATGAAGAAGTAGGAGGTGGGCTCACTTTAGAATTGATTTTCTCACAATATTTCTTATACCTCCATTGAAGCTAGAAAGCTTTTCATGGAGCTTGAAGAAGAAGAAGAAGAACTCATGAATAATTCATCCAAATGAATTATTGCACCCATGCTTGAGTTAAAGCTATCATGCCTAACTCATGTAGAGAATAAACCCAAGGCCATGGTTAAAGGTTGGGTTAAGGAAAAATATCCTAAGGAATGACAAAAGAGTTGACCTTGAGAAAGTTCTACAAGCTTCTACAAGCTTGAAAACTTTGACCAAGTTTTTTGTTCTTTTGTAATAACTTAAGAAATAATCAAAACCCTAATTTAACCCTAGCATGGTATAAGTCTCATACACCCATCTTGTATGTATCATCAAGCATGACACAATACATGTACACAATTATACATATCACATATATACAATGTGCACTTCAAGTGAGAAAAGAAATCATTAGTGAGCTAAATATTAGTTAATGTAATATAATATATCAAATATATAATTATACATTAAATTATCAAATCAACTCTTGATTTAATAATCCGGGTATATCACATATAACCGACTAATATCAAATGCAACATCTTATCGAATCAATGCTTGATCCGATAACTCGGCTATATCACATATAACCAATCATGTCACACATCGCGAGAATAGAATGCGGTATCACATACACGCATTAATCTCGGTCCTGCACATATCACATATGCGCTCCTACTCCGTTTTGCTTGAGCCAGGAAACCTCTGTGTAGGACTCTAAAGACTCGTCAATACGCCGGCAGTAGATGATGATCATATCAAACACCCACAAGCCACAAGCGGTCTGCTAAACGTAACGGCCACCTGAGTATTGAGCGATCAGAAGATCAACAAGCAAGCCTGTTCATACTCCTATGAATCCAATCAGTAACACTACCATACAGCCCGGTCTCTTCGTCTGATATGTCACATATCACAGCCTAGGGGTGGTATAACGTCAGACCCCAATAGCCTGATAAGTCATGCCGATGCAAGGTCCATAACGGTCCGAGAAACTACTGATAACACTTACCAGTAGATCTCAGCAACCCTGGCCAGGGATTTTATGTTATGGCCAATCGAGCATAGCGCAACATCAACTCCCTATACCGGGAGAGACGAAACCCCTCTTATCGCTCATTGCCTCCATGTGACTCGGGACTGTACCCAAAAGCCACCGTTTTGCACGTTCTCTTGAACGTGGTAAGGTGGAAATCAAAGCACAGTAGGAATCACACAAGACTCTATGATGATCTTGGGTATACAGACTAACCTGTACTAGTGTCACCAGAGAACTGCTATCCGACGATAGGTACAATACTATCTAGGAGTTCTCGGCGAGTCCGTTCAGTGTACCTAGTCTCCACTGAGCACCCGCATGCCTTCTTTGATGTCAAGCACCAATGAATATGGGATCATCCATCGCCCATCATATGGGTCGAGAAGCGTATACGCTAGTCTACTCTGGTATATCGATGCCCTGTCACGATACACTCTCGACTAGGAACATTTGAAGGATGTACTTCACGACTACCTTGTCCCCACTAGTATGATCTGCATCATAGTCCTGGTAGTCAAGTACCCATCCTAAGGGCTTTATCAACATGTATTATAGAGACTATCAGAGTACATGTTAAGATAAAGTGCAACCATATAGCATACTATCATGTCGAGCAAGAAAGTCCTCCCTATATATGTCCAAGCATCCACTATAATATATATCGTATGTACAGTAATGGCCTCTAGGGCATACATATTACTAACATCAACATTGTTTATCGAGATTGTGTGCAGGAAATTGAACTGGAATTGCTAAAGTGCCAATAAAATGCAGCAAGTCAAAGACTTGAGATCTGGCAACAAACAAGAAATAATTATAAGATTCCAGACATCAGAAAACAACCATAAAGCCAACACCAAACAAGACAGAGAAATTCACACAAAGATCTCCTCATATGGCCGCAAATCCGCGGCCGAGTCAGGCCGATCCGCCGCGGATCCGCGGCCGAGTTGGCTCATCGGCGGTCGGCACCTTTTCCATGTGCTTCCTTTCAACCTTCTAGCTTCCTCAAGATGCTTCGAACTCTCTAGATTTCTCCAGAAGCTTCCCTACAACAGCCAAGCTTCTCATGCAAGCTTCATTACAATCTAGCTTCTGGTGGAAGATACAAGCTGGATTCTAGTAGAAAATTGGGAGAACTATAAAAGAAGACCTAGGGCTTCATTGTAAAGGTTGTTCGGTTGTTGAATATTGAGCCAATTAGTTGCACAAATCCAATCCAAATCAAATCAAGTTGAGTGACACAACTTGAGCCAAATCAAGATCCATTGAGAAGCAAATCAAGCGAGTAATCGAAGATCCTTTATTGCAACGCCGATCATCATCTGAGCAAGAGATCCACGACGATCCGCGACTCACGACGATCGAGCCACGCAAAGATCGACGACGAATTCTCTTTCAAAGGAGTGAATTAGAGCTAGTCTTGTAAACTTGAGTGAGAGGTGTAATTTGAAGGAGATCTAAATAAAGGTGATAATTGCAATTCTCGTTTTCTATACATTCTCACATTATGAAATTCTTCATTCTTGATTGTTTCATTATGATGCGTGAGTAAATTCTCCGCTTGTGGAGGATTCGAGAGAATTGATAGATCTAATAATGATCAAATCTTAATATTAATTTTAAGTCTTATGAGATTTGTGAACCTTAGCAAAAAAGAATCGTTGATGACCTAATTTGGAGCGAGATCACTTCTTGGTTATTTCGTTGCAAATTAGGGATCAAACAGTTAATGATTTTCTTTGCTAGAAGCTAGATCCGAATGATTATGATTGAAAAGACAAGGGATGGTGAAGGAGAAACCTTAGTTTCTTCAATTGATCTCTAAACTTCAATCATCATCATCAATTTAACTACAAATTATCAATTGATAAAATTAGGAATTATTACATTCATCATTAGCTATTAAATCAATCGAATCCTACAAGTTATTCTTCATTATCTTGATAAATCAATTTGATATTGGATAAATTCATAAATTCTTGATCCTTGAATGTTTTCTAGACGTTTCTTGAAAATCAATTTCACAAATCTTGAATCATTTTCTTTACTATTTTCATTTCAATTCATCTAAAATAAGACCGATCAAAACACGAATCTCTGTGGACGATCCATGCTCACTAACAAGCGCTACGAGTGACATCGTTATTGATTGCGGCGATACAAATTTCTTTGATTGTGATTACTATTCAAAACACAAGTTAGACGATCAATCAAATGGCGCCGTTGCCGGGGATTGCATGCTATTTTGTTCGTTCTTGTTATTTGAGTTGAAATTTTATTATTCCATCATAATTTTTTAGATCAAAATCGCAACAAGTGCTTAACGATTTGTTGTGATTTTCGCAAGGGAATCTAAAATCATTGGAGCAAGAGGAAAAATATTCAGATCATCTCAGGAAGTCCAGTGAGGTAACAGGAGCATTTGCACAAAATTTTGTGCAAAGATCACATCATCAAACTGTGGAACCGCGGCATTTGGTAACATTTCGCAGCGGAAATGCGGCGTTCTTGAGGGTTCAGTGTTCTAAAATTTTCAGGTATATTTCTTACTTTCTAATCTCCTCCCTGCTCTGTCCAATAACCAATTTTTGAGGATTCTTTGCAAAATTCGCAGCGCCGCTAAAAGAAAAAAAATTGTTGCGTGTTTGATCTTGGTTGTTTGCATATTTTAACACGGAAATTAAGAGGCAACGACCAAATTCAGATTAGGTGGGGAGTTCATTACCCTTCCTAAGCCCCGAAAATCACAAAACCTGCATCCGCATCACCCTCATTAACTAAAACATATCTAGACATTACTCTAAGGACCGTCGCGCTCACTTAGGACAAAAGGAGGTTGTGGGTAATCTACTGTTTATCCGCGTTTCTTTTGTGGTGTCTAAGGCAAGTGTGTCTAAGACAAGTGGTTACTTAATTAGGCCCACTACTTACGTAGTGGAGAACCTCCCACTTACCTGGCACTTACCTGGCCACAGAAGGGATAAAGAGGCAATAGAGGATATATCCTGCAATTTGTCTTCTGAAAGTCGAGGAGCGGTCTAGAGACTTGACCTAGGTGACCATTAGATCTAGGGCTGCTTGTGCATTTTTTGTGTGATTTTTTTTTTAAAAATCCGTCATTTTTCAAAACCAAACACCAATCCAAACTTTTCTCTAATTATCACAACGTTGCTACTTGTGCTAAACCATTTAGTGCATGCTCGGCTGGACACGGGATTCTAGTGCCCGTCTTGTCCGCGTTCCTTCTATCGACTCAGAAGTCGGTAATTCTACATCTACTTTTTCTTCACCCACTACCACATCCACCGCGATAGACGGATCTCCATCAAACTTTAACACCACTCTGCCACCGCCCGCAGGTGCGCAGAATCTGCCCCGCATCTCTCTCCAAGAGAGATGCTACCCTATTCAAGGTCCTCTTTCTACCTGTCTTTCCATTCCACCAGCCAATAGGGACAATTTCGAAATCAAACCTCAATACATCAATCTTTTACCCAAATTTCACGGTCTCGAGTCTGAAGACGCATACATTTTTATTACCAAATTTGAAAACGTATGTGCTATGATTGGTACTTCACAGCTTTCTGTGGATGCTATGCGCCTACGTCTTCTCCCGTTCACTTTGTGCGATATAGCCGAGAAGTGGCTATATAACACAGCCGCACATTCTATTTCAAACTGGGACGAATTCGTCGTAGCTTTCCTAAAGAAATTCTACCCCAATCATAAGACTGCCCGAGTCCGTAGAGAAATAAATCAATTTACCCAGCTTCCCAATGAACCATTTTCGAAGTGTTTTGAACGCTTCAAGGATCTGTTAGTTCAATGCCCTGATCACGGAATCCCTAGATGGGATCTATATAGAATCGTATATGAGGGCATTAATCCTACAACAAAATAGAGTCTTGAATCCATGTGTCAAGGCACCTTCATGACTAAAGATGATGGTGAAGCCTGGAGATTTTTCGAAGATTTTGCTGAAAAACTTTACAATGGGAGAGTGTAAAACAACTATCGTCTAAGGGTGGTATTCACCAATCTGATGTTTCCATAGGAATTAGAGATGAAATGGCAGCAATGCAAAAGAAACTCGAAGCTATGGAATATAAATTTTTAGTAGCCTCCCTAAATCAGATGACACTCTCCAAAATTGTCTGTGGATGCTGTTATGATCCATCACATCTTACGGAAGAATGTTCTTTGAATTCTCCGTTTCAAGGTCAAGAGCATACCAATACTGCTTTCCGTCTAAGACTTAGAAACGATCCATATTCTTCCACTTATAATCAGGGTTGGAAGAATCACCCTAACTTTGGTTGGAACCAATCACAAACTCAAAACATGGTTCCAACCCAAAACAACTTTCAAAGGGTCTCTCCACAACAACAGCAACAACTACTACTGAGTTAGCACCCCTACCAAACACAAACTTTTCAAAATCCGGCCATAAATTCTGCACCTGGGAATAATTCTTTCCAAACGGTCGGTACAGAAAACTCCTCTGCACTCGAACGCACTTTGGATTTGTTCATGAAACATTCCATGCAAACGTCCAATGATATGAAGTATTCTATCCACACTTTAACACAAAGCCACACCTCCCAAGGTGAGAGTATTAAAGCAATAGAGGCACAAATTGCACAATTAACTGCTGCGATAAGTGCTAGAGAGAAAAGGAAACTTCCAGCTCAGCCCTTACCAAATCCTGGCTATTCACATTATATGAATGCTATTACTACGTTGAGATCTGGAAGAGTGCTAGACAACTATGTCGGTGAAGAGATTGATAATAATGAAGAATCAATCGATGATACCCCGGCTGAGACTTTTCCTTCCACTTCTACTTCTACTTCTGACCCCAGTTCGTCTACCCCACCGCCTTCTTCCGAGCCTATTCTTCGTTTTCCCCAAGGCTCAAACCATCGGCATACTTCTTCTAGTCCACCAAAGACGATCCCCACTCCTATTCTGGGATCTTTCCTACCCATACGATCTTCTCCAATGTTGGACCCAGCTATTATTGCTAAAGCTCCTTATCCTAATAGGTTAAGGGGAAACAGACCAAGTTCGCAAATGGAGAAGATCACTGAAATCTTTAAGCAAGTTAACATCAATATCTCTCTCCTAGATGCTATACAACAAGTCCCGGCTTATGCGAAAATTCTCAAGGACTTGTACGCTAGGAAGAGGAAGACTCAAGTGCCAAAAAAGGCGTTCATGTCGAGTACTGTAGACACAGCTTTTCCCCAACAATTACCAAAGAAACGTAAAGACCCTGACTGTCCTACTATTTCTATTTCTATTGGGGGTAAACACATTAACCATGCTCTACTTGACCTTGGCGCAAGTGTTAACCTGCTTTCTTACTCGGTTTATGAGTAGTTAGGGATCGGAGAGTTAAAGCCTTCACACACAACTCTCCAGATGGCCGACCGATCAATCACCAAACCTAGGGGGAGCTTGAGGACGTGTTAATAAAAGTCAGGGAATTTTTATTCCCTGTGGATTTTATTGTTCTCGATACACAGCCTGTAGCGAACCCACGGAATCAAATTCTGGTGATTCTCGGTCGACCTTTTTTTGCCACTTTCAATGTTGTAATCAACTGCCGTAATGGCTCTATGACCCTATCCTTCGAGAAGATGTCAATAGAGCTTAACATTTACAAGTTGGGAAGTGTACCCTCCGAACCTTCTGCTTAAGCATGTTCTGTCGAATTAATGAATGTCGACAGCGGCGAATTTGATCAGCCTCATGATACTGATCTAGACTATTTTCATATGTTGTTGTTTGACCCAACTATGTATTATACATATACAGACTCTTCCATTGAGTTGTCCGGGTTAACATCTAACGCTGATAAGAAACTTTTTATAGAGTCTGACGATCACCCCGCTTTTTCTGATGACATTATTCTTCGGGGTATCGATGAGAGCTTTGAGGAAATTTTCGCTGATGAACTCGCATTTTTAAAAGATACGGGTGTTGAGATGAATCAACTCCAAGAAAAAGAAATTGAACCTCCACCCCTTCTTCTGGACAATCACAAGGATGCGAGTAATCCATCATCACAATCACTGTGTCATCTCTCCAAATTGAGACGCAATCCTTTTCTTTTACACCACTTATCTCTTTCCCACTTCTTCCTGACTCTATACAATATGTTTTTCCACCAACCGGTGCATTTCACTGATAAATTCTTCGAATGGTTGGTGTTGACTTTCAGTCTTTGTAAAGCTTGGCATTAACCAGTAACTTTGACCCCCCTCCCTCTTGTGATTTTTAATGCTTAACATTGTTTAACTCAAGTTGGGGGGGGGGGTATAACCTGGCTTTGGAAAATAAAACTTTTACTCAAAATGGTGAGCCAAAGAATAAGTTTGGGGGAGATTTTCATGTTCATATATTATTGCCCCCGTTAATAAATTTCCTCCCAAGTCTACAGGTTTCTGAGATTTAACAGATGGCAACAGTGAGGACACTGTTGTAAACAGCTTTGGGGGAGGTTTATGCTTATTTACGCATCACTTCGCATTACTTTGCATAAGCACAAAACATATAATAAAAATAAATTGTGTACATAAATAAGATAATAAAAGATTAGAAAGTGAAAAATTACATCCAAAAGATTAGAAAAATTTAAGAAAACCTAGAAAATTAGAAGTTTTCTTAAACGAACTAGTAATAAGTAGTTATGAGCCGTTGTCCCAAGGGTTTGTAAGATGAAAGAAGTCACTAATCTGAGAATAAAAATAAGTCTAAAAAAATAGTTCTTATTCTGGAAGCCAAACATTTGAATGTTGATACCCTACCATACGCACTTATACACGTCTTGAAACTCGGGATAGTAGAGGATACCTTGAAATGCTCTTATCTAAAAGCCAAAGTATGAAGGAAATAATGAATGAAAAATAAAAATATAAAATGGTGAAGAAAAATGAACACTGGTTTTGTAAACACCAAGGCAGCAATAAAAAAAATATAGCGAGAGTGCTTCATCACCTAGTGCCTTAGACCAACTGATTTGGGAGTCACTGCTAAGCCTTAGGTGTTGCAAGACGAGGAAAATACTATATACACCTAATAAGTAAGCACATGAGTAATTGGTCGGTTAATACCTCAAAAAGTATTAACGGTCGCATGAAAAATGTGTGAGCAATCCCATCTAAATATTCATTAATTAAAAAGTACTGAGGTAGATGGACAAGAGTATGATAGGTTGAATTGAATTCTCCAAGTGTAGGGATGCCTTGTACACACACGTAGGGGTATATGATCAGTGTTTGGAAGAAAAGTAGGAATGAAGAATAAAGACGAAGTTTTATTGAGGGATGATTTGATTTCTAATATCTTTTCATGACTATTAAGATAGGGCTCATAACAACTGAAAAACTAGTGTAGTTGGAAACTCTAATTTTCAAAGTCTTTCTTTTACAATTCTTATCTTTATATGTAACTTTCACAGTCTTCCTTTTATTATTGGATTTTGTGGGTGCAATCCGTTGAAAACACTCATGAGACAACACTTCTCCTACTAGGGACACCTAGAGCTTTAAAGGCTTGTTGCACGTGCTCAGTACAATCGTGTTGCCTACAAAAGTGTGCTAGTTAGCTTTCTCTTTTTCTTATATTTTCTCCTTCTCTTGAATAAAAAATGTTTGCTCGAGACGACCAAAATTAAGTTTGGGGGAATTTGATCAGTCGAAAATATTGCATTCTCAACACATCAATTTCCTACTCTTACTGATCTTATAAAGGTGTTTATTGTAAATATAACACAGATTACGAATTCATCTGGAAAATACCAAATACCCTGTGTTATAGTTATAATCGGCATTCTAGAAGGAAATTGAGTGTTTATTACTACATGCATGATTTTGTCTATCTCAATATTGTTTATCGAGATTGTGTGCAGAAAATTCTTCAGGTTAAAGAACTGGAATTGCTAAAGTGCCAATAAAATGCAGCAAGTCAATGACATTAGATCTGGCAGCAAACAAGAAATAATTATAAGATTCCAGACATCAGAAAACAATCCTAAAGCCAACACCAAACAAGACAGAGATCTCCTCAAATGGCCGCAGATCCGCGGCCGAGTCAGACCGATCCGCTGCGGATCCCTGGTCGAGTTGGCTCATCGTCGGTCGGCACTTTTTCCAGAGGTTTCCTTTCAACCTCCTAGCTTTCTCAAGACTCTTCGAACTCCCTAGATTTCTTCAGAAGCTTCCCTACAACAGCCAAGCTTCTCATGCAAGCTTCATAACAACCTAGCTTCTGGTGGAAGATACAACCTAACTTCTAGTGGAAGATTGGGAGAACTATAAAAGGAGAACTGGGGCTTCATTGTAAAGGTTGTTCGGTTGTTGAATATTGAGCCAATTAGTTGCACAAATCCAATCCAACTCAAATCAAGTTGAGTGACACAACTTGAGCCAAATCAAGATCCATTGAGAAGCAAATCAAGCGAGTAATCGAAGATCCTTTATTGCAACGCCGATCATCATCCGAGCAAGAGATCCACGACGATCCGCGACTCACGACGATCGAGCCATGCAAAGATCGACAACGAATTCTCTTTCAAAGGAGTGAGCTAGAGCTAGTCTTGTAAACTTGAGTGAGAGGTGTAATTTGAAGGAGATCTAAATAAAGGTGATAATTGCAATTCTCGTTTTCTATACATTCTCGCATTATGAAATTCTTCATTCTTGATTGTTTCATTATGATGCGCGAGTAAATTCTCCGCTTGTGGAGGATTCGAGAGAATTGATAGATCTAATGATGATCAAATCTTAATACTAATTTTAAGTCTTATGAGATTTGTGAACCTTAGCAAAAAGGAATCGTTGATGACCTAATTTGGAGCGAGATCACTTCTTGATTATTTCGTTGCAAATTAGGGATCAAACAATTAATGATTTTTTTTGCTAGAAACTAGATCCGAATGATTATGATTGAAAAGATAAGGGATAGTGAAGGAGAAATCCTAGTTTCTTCAATTGATCCATAATCTTCAATCATCATCATCAATCTAGCTACAAATTATCAATTGATAAGATTAGGAATTATTAGATTCATCATTAGCTATTAAATCAATCGAATCCTACAAGCTATTCTTCATTATCTTGATAAATCAATTTGATATTGGATAAATTCATAAATTCTTGATTCTTGAATATTTTCTGGATGTTTCTTGAAAATCAATTTCACAAATCTTGAATCATTTTCTTTACTATTTTCATTTCAATTCATCTAAAACAAGACCGATCAAAACACGAATCTCTGTGAACGATCCGTGCTCACTAACAAGCGCTACGAGCGATACCGTTATTGATTGCGGCGATACAAACTTCTTTGATTGTGATTACTATTCAAAACACAACTTAAACGATCAATCAGGAAGCATGTTTATGGATGAACAAATTTGGAGTAAGTTGGAGGAAATTTGAGTCAAGGTGGAGCTTTGTATAAAACTCAGATGGTGTCATGGGTAGAAATTATGAAGAGAAGATAGAAGACGATTTGTTGAATATATGTCAAGATGGAGATTTTTATTAAAGTGACTTATATGCAACAACAGAGAGCGGTCAGACGTCTGAACCATGGTGTTTCAGACGTCTGAAGAAGAGATTTTCAGAAATCCAGAGAGCGTTCAAACGTCTGAAGATATGTCTATCAGACATCTGAGGGTTGTTCTGCCGACGTCTGTCGACGAGTTTTCTGGCGTTTTTGGAAAGTTTGTTAGAGAATTTATTTGAAAGTTATTTGAAGATTTGTTTAAAGATCATTTTGGAGATTTGATGAAATCTTAATCGGTAAATTAGGTATTCTAGTAGGATTTGATTTTGGGTTTCTAGACCTATAAATATAAATTGATTAGAGTATTTTAAATTGAAGTAGAAGAAGAAGAATTAAAGAGAAGTTTTGTAGGACATTTCGAAGAAGAGAATTTTATGTAGGACATTTCGAAGAAGGGAATTTTCTGTATTTCGTATTAAGTTGAATAAAGAAGATGAAGCTGAAGAATTTCTTGTGCTTGATTGTGCTTTTATTTTATTCTTTCATCTCAAAGATCCTATGTTGGTTTTCTGAATTGTTTGGTACCTAAAAATCCTAACATATAATACATCGATCAATCGATTGATTTAAGTACCAATATTAAAAATTAATAAACTTATTTATGATATAACAAATGACAATACCCTATAATATAAGTCTACTGCCATTTTTGTCACATTATCCATGAGAAAATGTGAGCAAGTGGTTGCCACACAACACAATATCATACAAGCTAGAAGAGCACGTGACAAAACCATGAGAGAGAGAGTGACCCTGATGCAAGCTTAAACGGCTAATACCTCCCTTCGAGCTCACGAGATTCCTCACTCTCTCTCACGAGCCACCTTTCTTGTCTGTTTCCCAAAACTCTTCTCTCTTCTCTCCATCTCTTTCTCTCTCTAAACTCACAGCTAGCTGTCCTCGATCGCCCTCTCTTCTTCCCACAATGCCCCTGAGTACAAAACGTCAAGCCCCTGACCCCCTCTGAAAACTTTAGAGTCCACACACCCACTGTTCCCAAAATAGCCCTGCCCCTGCCCAAAAGAGTTGTTGGCGTTTTTATTCCCATAATGGCCCCCCAAATTTCAAAAACTTTTAGTGAGAGAGAGTGAGAAACTAATACTATTCCCAAAATATCACCAAAATTGCAATGGAGAAAGGTGTTGGGGATCCTCTCTTTGAACAAGAAATCTAATGGAAATAGGGGAAGGTGTAGGCTGCAACCCTACCCCTTTTGCATCGTACGTTTTCTTATTGCATGCCTTGTTGTGTACCATGTACTTGTTTCATGCCGAACAAAACTTGGAAATTTTTTCACATGTGCATATAATGTTAGGTTCTCATACTATATTAGTCCATTGACCATTAAGCATTAGTTTAACTATGAATGCAAGCAATTGATTATATAACACAATTTTATCGGACTCGGTTTTTTTTTTATATGAGAGAAAACCAAGCATTATATATATATAGCGGTCCGTTTCAGACAACACTGATAATATGAATATGTAATTTGATTGCAAGAAGTTAGTTTCAAATTTATTATTTCATTAATTTTATCAAATATTTCCTAAGCTCTGTTGTCAAAAATATAATTAATAGATGCACATTTTTTTTTTCAAAAGACAAAAGTTAGCTACTACAATTGAAACGCTTGCTATAGTTTTCACTAACCATATTGATAATTAAAGTAAGAAAATTCTTTATTAAAGGTGGCTCAATTTGTTTTAATTCCATCCAGTCAAATAGGAATAATAAATAAGAAAAAGCCTTTACACACACAGAGAGAGAGGGAGAGAGAGAGAGGGTAGGGGGTAGGGGGTAGGAGTGATCCATTGTAAACCGATCCCCACACACACAGAGAGGGGGGTGGGGTGATGGTGCTCCTTTTCGGGCCTCCGTCAGATGTTGTCTTCCGTTGATCTCGAAGTGAACTTGGCTGATTGTCCTTCGTTGTGTGTGGGTCTCAATGGGTTTTGAGAGGAGAAGGTGGGGTGAGGAGACTGTCGCTGAGTACCTGCAAAGAAGTACCGGGGTGATTTGGTACCACCGAGGACCCTCCGACGCTCAAGTTAGTGATGAGATCCGAGCAGAGTAATGGCTTAAAGTGTCAAGAATGGCTTACTTGACCCCTCTGTGATGGGGGTTTATATAGCGGTGGTGGCACGCAGCAGCAGGCGTGAGAATCTCGCCGACAGTTACGCTCCCGACGTCACGCCCGCGCAGAGAGCGGATCGTCCATTAATGGGGATCGTGATGGCGTGGAACGTTGGATGTTGTTGGCGTAGAATCTGCGCATGGCGAGATTCGCGGAGCGGCGGTTACGCCTGAGAGTGGTAGAGTTGGTCGGAGGGCCGAGGAAGACGGCCTCGACCGGGGGCTCGGGGACGAGCGAGGAGGCCGAGGAGTCTTGGTCCTGTGGCAGCTCGGGGCGAGCCGAGGGGTCGAGGAGGCTAATTTGCAAGGGGCCCCGAGGAGGGACAATATGTGCTTGCAGGTTGAGCACGGGGTGGCCTGGTCGGCCCCTGCGGCCCTTTCTTCCGAGTCTTGGAACACGTCATCTGCCACGTGTTCTGATCTTGGAGGTCGCCAATAACGAGCGTCATCATTAGCCCCCCACTCTTGCCCCGACCAGCTAGAGAGTCGGGTCAGGAGTGGACTGCTGGGCCCCTTGAGGTGAGCTCCTTCTCAGGGTCATGTCGGGATGAGTTTTCGAGCCGTCGGTTGTCTTTTCCGCTGGCGAATCGAGGCGAGATCTTTGTATTTAAGGAGGGTACGCCGGTTCGAGCACTCTGCAATCGAAGCGGCGGTCCATGTGTCGAGCGCCAACTAGCTGATGTGACGTGCGCAGGTCTGCGGCGTCTGATGGGACGCGGTCAATCGCTGGGCTGCCACGTGGAGCGATCGGAGCCGCTAGGCGCAAGGAGCCGTTTCGGCGGGAGACGATGGGCTCCATTGGATGAGGCCGTATGCGGTAATAAATACGGGTGGGGCCCGCCCTAGGGCCCTTACTCTCTCATATTTCTCATCCTCAAGCCCCAGCTGCTCGGCGCTTGTCTCCCCTCTCTCGTTCCCAACTTTTAAAGAATTTCTTTTCCAGGTTAGATGTCTTCCTCTGTAGAATCAGCACACGTTGTAGGAGTAGATGTTAGGATTCCTTTAGATGTGTCCGAGTCCCCTCGGGGAGCAGGGGCTGGGCCCTCTCCCCGAGGCCGTGAGGCGAGGGCCGCCTCCAGGGAGGAGGCGGTAGATGTAGCCCCCAGCACCCCGTGCTGGGTGAGGCATGAGGACGAGCTCGCCAATGCTCGAGCTCGCTTCCACATTCCCCCCGCTACACGCTTCGTCTGGCCGAGGAGGGAGAGAGGACAGACCAGATATGGGGCAGGGAGATTGCCATGTATTTGGAAGCTTTTGGGGGCGGAATGCGCTTGCCCTTCTCTCCTGAGGTCGTCGTCGCTCTGAATTTCTTCGGCTTGGCTCCCGGCCAGTTAGTGCCGAACGCGTGGAGGATCCTCCATGGGTTCCTGATCCGCCTGAAGCTGCAGGCGGTCCCTTTCAGCCTTTCCCTTCTCGATTCCTCCCTTGCTTTTAAGAGTCACCCCGGCAGTCGAGCTGGCGACCCGAGGTGGGTTTATTTTACTTTTAGGAAGTGGCCCGGGGTTGCTGCCGGGACTGGGGTCGTGGTCTTGCCCTCCTCCATTCACAACTGGAAGAAGAAGTTTTTCTTCGTCTCCCCTCCCGAGGGCGAGGACTGGCCGGTGCCCACCAAGTGGTCGAGGGAGAAGAGTCTGCCGGGGAACCTGTCCGATGACCCCGCCGCGGTGAGAGTGGCGTCGTGGGAACCCATCCCTCGATACGATGTGCTGCTGTCCGAGAGGGTTTTGAGCTGGGCAGGGCTTAGCCCCGTCGAGTTCGTTGGTAAGTTAGGCTTGCTTTCTTGGTTTATGTTTTACTCGCGTTGCTGATAAATTGGGTGTTTGTTTTGTGCAGGATTCATGGATTTCGGCGTTCTCCAAAATGCTATGCGCCAACCGAGGCAGCCTGCTAGGGCTGGGGGCGCCAGCTCTTCCCGGGCGCAGGTTGCACCTGCTCCCACTGCCCCGGTGGCGGCGCCCCGCGGACGCTCGGCGGTGGATCCCGTCCCGGGCCCCAGCAGAGTGTCGGGTCAGAAGTGGGCCCTGATCGTGGAAGACACGGCCTCGGAAGAGGAGATCGGCTCTCCCTCGGAGCCGCTCAAGAGGAGTTCCTGTAGACCTTCCCGGGGCCGGTCTTCGCCGACCGTGGTGGAGGAAGGGGGGCTCCGGTTCACGGTGCCGTCCGGGCTGTCGTTCGCTGACAGCCTCCTCCACGAGGTAGAGACCTCGGCCGGGGGTCGGGTTCCCGGGGGAACCCTCAAGGCTCAGCTGGCGTCGATCGCCCAGGAAGCCGTGCAGGTAAGCCCACAGTGCGCGGTGAGATTTAGTGTTTTCCTTCATATTTCTGATCCTTCTCCTTTTTTATGCCTTCCCAGACTCTCCAGCACGTGGCCCTCGCCCTTCGACTGGAGACCGAGGTGGTAGCACCGGCGGTGGAGGCCGCAGGCCAGCTCGCCGCGTTGCAAGAGAGCTCCAGATGGGAGCAGAAGGCGATGTCGGCGAGGATCTCCGCCCTGGAGGGCGAGGTGGATGCCGGGAAAAGGGAGGTCGCCCGGCATCGCGAGGCTACCGCAATCGCCGAGGGCAAGCTCGAGGACTCCCAGGTGCTCGCCGGAAACCTCAAGAAGACGGTGAAGACCCTCCGGAAGGAGCTGGGGGCGGCGGCTGAGGCCTATAAGTCGGCGGGATCGATGGCCGTGGCGAGCTACAAGGGGTCGAGGGACTTTTATGACGAACTGACCGTGGCCACGACTCGCATTTGGCACGACGCCCTTAACGCCGTCAAGTCTCGGATGCCAGAGTTCGACGACGCGGATCTGCGGGCCGAGTTCCCCCTCGTGGGCATCGACGAGCAAGGGGGAGAGGCTCCCGGCGGGGAGGGGTCCGAGGACCCAGCGCCCCCGGTGGTGGAGGTCGAGGATCTCGAGGTCGTGCCCGGGCCCGAGGTGTAGATCCCCCGCTCTCCTATCTTCATTTTGTTTTTCTTTTGATTTTTGTAAGGCTGAGGAGCTCAAAAAATACCTTTTGTAAAAAATTATCTTTGGCAGTAGTAATAAAGTTTTTCTTCTTCAGCTGTGATAAAGTTTTCCTTTCTGCCATCTGTTTGTGAAGAATGCTCGCTTGGGATATTTTTATTTGTGCCGTTGTGTTTTCATGTCAGGTTGGCCCTCTGTCTAACGATCGTCCGTCGAGCTGACTGCAGTTGTTTGCCGACGAGCGTCTCCGAGGAGGTATCTCCTTGGGCCCCGAGGTTGAGGGGTAGATCATTTAGGCTTGGACAGACCTGACATCCATTTCTGATTTAGAGTATCGGCCGTCATCTGGGGGTGACCGGACAGGGTAGCTGCGCCGTCATCTCCTGCCAAGGCTTCATGCATCTGTCGCGGTGGTAGGGGGGTTACCCGCCAGGGATGGCTGAGCAGGGTAGCTGTTCGGCCGTCTCTTTCGAGGTCTTGGTTCTTTAGAGTTGTGGGTAGGCGACTACCAGCCTTGGGGGGTTGAGCGGGGTAGTCGCTCCGATGCCCCTTGTGAGGGCTTTTGATTCCTGGCGTAGAGGGTAGGGGCCAGAGTTTGACCGAGCAAGGTAGCTGCTCGGGTGCCTCTGTATGAGGGCTTTTGATCCTTAAGGACGGTGGTAGGAAGCTACAAGCCGTCGATGGCCGGGCAAGGACCCGACTGCCTCGGGGAGGAATTTTTGATCCCCAGCGTGTGGCAGGGAAGCTGCCCGCCGGGGATAGCCGAGCGAGGGAACCTCGGGCTCGGCTGCCTCTGAGAGGGCTTTCAGATCATTCAGGATGGGGACCGAGCAGGGTTACTGCCCAGTTCCTCTTGGTGAGGACTTTGATCCCTATCGGTTGTGGTAGGAAGCTACTAGCCGGGGATAGCCGGGCAAGGACTCGACTGCCTCTGGGAAGACTTTGGCCCTTGGCGCGAGGAAAGCTATAAGGCTGTAGGAAGCCCACCAAGGACCCTTGGCCGGGCAGGGTTACTTCCCGGTGCCTCTTGGCGAGGGCTTTTGTCCTGAAAGATAGCCGAGTGAGGGAACCTCTGGCCTCGACTGCCTTTGGGAGGGCTTTTTGATCCCCGGCGTTGTAGCAGGGAAGCTACCTGCGGGGGATAGCCGAGGGAGGGAACCTCGGGCCTCGACTGCCTCTGAGAGGGCTTTTTGATCCCCGGCGTTGTGGCAGGGAAGCTACCCGCGGGGGATAGACGAGGGAGGGAACCTCGGGCCTCGACTGCTTCTTAGAGGGCTTTTTGATCCCCGGTGTTGTGGCAGGGAAGCTTCCCGCTGGGGATAGCCGAGCGAAGGAACCTCGGGCTCGGCTGCCTCTGGGAGGGCTTTCTGATCCCCGTCATTGTGGCAGGGGAGCTGCCGGCCGGGGATGTCTGAGCAGGGTAGCTGCTGAGTTGAATCTTTGACAAGGCGCAGCCTGGCCACTCGGCTGTAGGTGCGGGGAATGGGAACGGTCAGGGCAACGGCGCGCGCATCTAGTGCATGGAATGCGGGGGGAGGCGAAGCGACAGGGGCGCTTCGCTTCGTTTCCACCGAGTAACGTTCGATGGACGCCGTGTGGCGCGTCGCTTCGTTTCCACCGGGTGACGTTCGATGGACGCCGCGTGGCGGCCGTTGGGCTGCACAGCGGGCTATATAAGGAGTACTGGTTCTTCCCCCTTCGCGGATAGGCCATCGAAAATGGAGGATTTCCCGTTCACTATCCCCGAAATCATCAGTTCTGCAGACATGTACCTTTATGACCGCGACCGCACCGAGGACTCGGTGCAGTTGGTTCTTGCTCGCATTGAGGAGCACTTCGGTCGGCTGCTCCCTAGGCGCTCCTCCCTGCTGCAGCTACTGATGTACTCCATCTGGAGGGCATCGCCGGGGCTTTATAACCACCTGTCGAAGCAGCTCTTCGACGAGGCCGTGGGCAAGCTGCGGTCTTTGAGGCGCTTCGGCTTGATCTCCGTGAACCGGCTGGCGCGCTCGGAGGCGCTCGTCCGCGAATGCTACGAGCTGAGGCTCGGGGTCAACGCCCGCGAGTGGAACCGGGAACAGAGGCTGGAACTTGCGCGGCCCCGGTTGGCGGAGATCTTCGCCGAGTACCACGAGCAGTGCTCGCTGCACCCCTTACCCCCGCTATTGTAACTTTTCTCCCTTTTTCGCATGTATGGCTGAGCAGCCCATAATACCCTTTGAATAAACAAAGAATTTCTTTCTTTTTCGCAATGCTCCATTGATCTTTATTTAGTCAACAGTAGATTCTATGAAGAATTTACATTGCTTTAAAAATAAGAACAGGTACAGGTTAAAGGATGACTTTGTTGGCTTGGGCCGAGCTCCCTAAATGGTTGCCGGCCCCCATGCTTGGCATAGGGCATGGGGGCTCCCTGAGCCCCGGGCTAGCTGCCCGCTGAAACAAGCATGATTTAGCCGATGGTCAGGTCGGTGGGAGGGCGAGGCTGCTTCTACTCGCGGTCGGTCTGCCGTTTGTCCCTTAGGTAGGTGGCGAGGTGCCCAGACCGGATGAGCTCCTCTATGTAGTCCCTCAGTTGTTTGCAGTCCTCCGTGGCGTGGCCCAGTACTCGGTGGTAAGCGCAGTAGGGGCCCCGGGTTCGCTTAGTGGCCTGACATGGGACCCGGGGGGAACTTGAAGAACCCCTCATTCTGGGCCTCCTCCAGCAACACCGCGAGGGAGACGTTGAGGGGGGTATACTCCTGGAACTTCGGGTGGTGGGGCTGCTGACGCTCCGGCCTGTCCTCCCGAGTCCTTTTCTTCTGGTCGGACCGATCCGCCCGGGGAAGGTTAGCATTCACTTCGGATTCTAGCTGGACCTCGCGCTCGGTCCACGCCTTGACTTCGGCCATGGTCCTAGGTTGAGCCAGCGCAAAGGAGCGCAACCATTCTTTGTGCCTCAGACCAGATCTGAGTGCCGTTATGACGGTCTCGTCCCGGTGCTCGGGCACCTCAAGGAGGGCATTGTAGAAGCGGGTAATATAGGCCTTGAACATTTCCTTATCCCCGCTCTTAACCGTGAAGAGGTAGTCGACCGTGCGCTTCTGTCGACGGTTCCCGACGAAATGGCCGAGAAACTGGGTAGCCAGCTCGTCGAAGGTCGAAATTGATCAGGGCTCGAGCCCCCGGAACCAGTCCCGACCCGCGCGGATGAGGGTGGCCGGGAAGGCCCTGCACTGGGCGACGTCGGAGTGATCTTGGAAGCTCATTCCCGCGGTGAATGCGTCCAAGTGGTCCTTCAGGTCGGTTTTCCCGTCGAACAGAGAGACCTTCGGGGGCTTATTACACGAGGAGACGCGCACGGCGAGCAGTTCCTCGGTGAATGGATTCGTGAGCGAGTCGGAGGCGTACTTAGCCCCGTCGCTCGAGAAGTGAGCTTCTCGGCGCATGCCCTCGATCTTTTTCTCGAGGGCGTCGAGTCGACCGTGGTACCTCGAGGAATCGGCGCCTCGGGATTCCCGGGCCCCGCTGCGGGTGGACGGCGTCTTGGAGCGGCCCCGGTTTCTCTCTATGAGGTGCCTCGGGTCCCGGGATGGGGTAGCTCTTGAGTCGTTGAGGCGGACCCCTTCTGTGCGTTCCCGCCGATCATGGTGTGGTCGGCCACGCTCGTGGATAAGAGAGGTGACCGACATTTCCACAGGGGGGTAAAGGTCGCGAGGAAGCTCGGGGCGAGGCCCCCTGGTGGCGGATCTCGGCGTGGAGTCCTGGGGTGCCCAGCGGGCCTCAGGGAGCACCGGTTCGAGGGACCGGCGGCGAGGGGATGCAGCCTGCTGGTGGTTGGCCGTCCAGATAGGGACAGAGTCTTCTGGAGGCGGTGGAGCAGCGATCTGGGGCCCGGGCGTGGCCATTTGGACACGGATGAGGGCCTCCACGAGGGATTGCAGGCGATCTATCCGGCCTGCGAGGGCGTTGATGACGGTTATGGGGGGAGGTTCATCCCCGCCCTCGGTGAGCGGAAGGCGGCGGCTGGTACTGGGATCCCCAGGATGGTCGTCCGCCATGAGAGAGGAGATAGGAAGGCCAACTTTGTATTTTGTGGAATTTAAGTTTCCACAGACGGCGCCAACTGATGGAGCTCCTTTTCGGGCCTTCGTCGGATATTGTCTTCCGTTGATCTCGAAGTGAACTTGGCTGATTGTTCTTCGTTGCGTGTGAGTCTCAATGGGTTTTGAGAGGAGAAGGTGGGGTGAGGAGACTGTCGCCGAGTACCTGCAAAGAAGTCCCGGGATGGTTTGGTACCACCGAGGACCCTCCGACGCTCAAGTTAGTGATGAGATCCAAGCAGAGTAACGGCTTAAAGTGTTAAGAATGACTTACTTGACCCCTCTGTGATGGGGTTTATATAGCGGTGGTGGCACGCAGCAGCAGGCGCGAGAATCTCGCCGGCAGTTACGCTCCTGACGTCACGCCCGCGCAGAGAGCGGATCGCCCATTAATGGGGATCGTGATGGCGTGGAACGTGGGATGTTGTTGGCGTAGAATCTGCGCATGGCGAGATTCGCGGAGCGGCGGTCACGCCTGTGAGTGGTAGAGTTGGTCGGAGGGCCGAGGAAGACGGCCTCGACCGGGGGCTCGGGAATGAGCGAGGAGGCCGAGGAGTCTTGGTCCTGTGGCAGCTCGGGGCGAGCCGAAGGGCCGAGGATGCTAATTTGCAAGGGACCCCGAGAAGGGCCAGTTTGTGCTTGCAGGTCGGGCACAGGGTGGCCTGGTCGGTCCCTACGAACCTTTCTTCCGAGTCTTGGGACACGTCATCTGCCACGTGTCCTGATCTTGGAGGTCGCCAATAACGAGCGTCATCTGGGGGAGGGGGAGGAGTGATCCATTAGAAACCGATATATATATATATATATATATATATATATATATATATATATATATATATATATAGAGAGAGAGAGAGAGAGAGAGAGAGAGACCGGTTTGGCGACCTCAGATGACGCTCGTTATAGGATCACTTCCGGTTTGGCGACCTCAGATGACGCTCGTTATAGGATCACTTCTCTCCCCTCCTCTCTCTCTCTCTCTCTATATATATATATATATATATATATATATATATCGAGAGAGAATAATGGAGGAAAGAGAACATAAGAGGGGATTTCTCCTATGGCGTCAAAAAAATACAACCTCCACCATTTAAAAAAATGCGAACCGGTTTGCTATAGATCACTCCCCTGTGTGTGTAGGGATATGCGGTCCCTTTTTCAAAAAGTGCCTCTCGCCTCACAACATACCCCCCCTTCCATGTATTTCACCTATCCAAACCGGTCATATTGATCTACGTTCCATGAAACCCTTATGTATAAAAGATCTCGAGATTTAAAGATATAACACGTCTATAAAGTGATCGTATTTTTCCTATATCGATAAGCCATTAATTTTCCTATCTTCTTGATGAACATGTCATGGGTTTTTAAATCATGAAATTTTTGGAACATAAGGGTTTTCTAATAAGTAGATCAAGCTAGTCGGTTCGGATCGGTTTGAAATATGGGATAATATGTGTTTGAGACGGCCCCTTTTAAAAAGCGCGTGTATAAAAAATTTGAAGACTACTGCTTTTTGAGTAGCTTAGCCTTTCAGTTGAAATGATGGGCCAATGATATAGAAGGATATGTGAAGTACTAAGTTTGATCAAAAGTGATGAGCCTTTTTGTTGAAATGATGGGATCAATGATATATACGAAGATGTGAAGTATTAAGTTTGATCAAAAGTGACGAGCATTGATTAAAACAGGGTCTTTAGTACTAAAAATTAAACTTAAACCTAAGACTAGAAATGGACAAAAAAGGGGTTTGTTTCTGGTTAATTTTTCAGAGGAGGCAGAGGAGCCTGCATGCAGCTGCCATGCATGGTGGCAGTGGTGGTGGGTGCTCTGATTCCACTGATGCCTAACCAAAACCAAGCCATCTTTATCAATTCTGACATGCATGCCACTTTACTTTACTCATCAACACATTATATATCATCACCCCATGCATGCATAATGATGCATGTATACAGTTATACATTTAGTACTCCCTCCTTCATTGTCCTCGTCCTTCTCTCTCTCTCTCTCTCCCCATTACATGTACATATATACTTCTTTTGTATGTGCTAGCTCATGGCTTATATGATGAGAAAATGCTCCATGTGTGTTAAATAAAGTTGCTATATGGTACTTGGGTCAGCAAGTGCTCTGCCGCATCTAAGTTTGCTGGATTTTGAATTTTGAACTTCTGTTCTACACAAAAAATACATCCAATTTTTCATACTATTCTGGCAAGCTAGCTAATTTTTTTAATCAAACCGGTCAAACAAATTAAGAGATTTGATTTCATATGTTCGACTAACAACAGGGTAAACCAAAACGATAACTGATTTAAAATACAAAATGCCGAGCTGTTATCTGGGTCATATTATATTAGTTTTTTGCATCTTAAATTATTGTTAGCATAAATATTAATGAAATATATATACACATAGATAAATCAAATAAAAACGTTGCAACATGAGAAACCCTAAGTAGTTTATAGCCATCATCATGGCCATATGACTCATACATGCATGTCCCATGCAAGAAAGGAACAAAATCAACCCCATGAGGCATGAGCCACACACACATACCACCTTTTGTTTTTACATACATAGTTTGTTTTTTTTTGGTCAGAGAGTGGTAGAAGCTCAGCTCAGCTCAGAGCTGTCAGAGATGCATCTGTTTCCTTTGTCTCCACCATTTCTATCCTCAGTCCCTGCGTCCTCTTTTTTGGTTCTTGCCTACCCCCACCCCCTATGAGTTGTCATGAAGCCCCCTCCCTTTATTTATTCCACCCAAATCCAACCTATCTCCATCATCACCACTTTAATTTCAATCACAAGCACACCAATCCCTTTTGCAATCCCATGCATGACCCCATTCAATATTAACTTCCCTCTCCCTCAAGAAATTAACCTAACCAAAAAATTTCATTTCTTTGCATCATCATCATCATCATCATCACCACAGCAATATATACAATGTCTTCATCTTCTGCTTCTCCAAAACCCCAGCAGCAGCAGCAGCACAAAAGCCCCTCCAACTTTGCCATGAGGCCCCCAGATCAGCAAGGCCTCAAGTGCCCGCGCTGCGACTCCCCCAACACAAAGTTCTGCTACTACAACAACTACAGCCTCTCCCAGCCCAGGCACTTCTGCAAGACCTGCCGCCGCTACTGGACCAAAGGCGGCGCCCTCCGCAACGTCCCCGTCGGCGGCGGCTGCCGCAAGCCCAAGAAATCCCGTTCCGCAATCCCCGCCTCCAACCCGGCCGCCGCCGCCGCCGCCTCCTCCGCTGCAGAGTTCCAATTCGGGACCATGCTCCCGATCAATCAGTTCGTCGGGTTTAACTACCCGATCGCGGCCATCAACGGGGACCCATTGATGTTCAATGCTAATGTCAGCATCGTGTCGTCTATCGAGTCGCTGAGCTCGATGAATCAGGACCTGCACTGGAAGCTGCAGCAGCAGAGGCTGGCCATGCTTTTCGCCGGCGGCGGCGGAGAAGCTGCTGCAGCTCATCATGAGAGCAATAAGATGATAGAGCCCGTTTCATTCCATCAAGCTGCTGAGACTGCTGCTAATTACAACAACAACAACACAAGTGAATGGATCAATGGGGTGCAAGCTTGGGCTGATCATCACATGCCACAGTTCAGCGCACTGCCATAGAAAAAAAAAGGAAGGATTTTTCAGATCAAAACTGGAAATTAATTAATGGGTAAGCAAAAAAAAAATGGAAGGTTTTACTTAGTTTGGGTGATTGATGGATGATGTAAGTTATCTAGTATCACTTTTTGTTTTTTAAACTTGTGGGTTTTCATGAACTCAAATTAACTACGAGTCTTTTTTTTTTAATTAATGTATTAGGTTTCGAGATATGAAGCGTTTTTTCATCCTTTTTGTGACTGTTTGGAATTCAAAGCGATGTCCTTTGGTTTGTTAAGAGCTCAGAAGAATCGATAGGACTTTTCTCCTATGGTATCACATTCTGTTCAATTAATGAAAATATGAATTTCAAAACAGTAGGATATGAGATCAATTCCAACAAAATCTTCTTTGATGGGGGTTTCCATAATTATCTGTTGCAGAGTAACATGATTTGGTTGTCTGCTCAAAGTGGTGGCAATATTGGAGTAATAATGTCCAAGGATGTCAGCACTATGTGTGTGTGTGTGAGAGAGAGAGGATATCGTTTAAGGTTCCTTTGTTTACATTTATTGTTTTCCTATTTGGCATTTGTGAACCGAAAAGCTTTTTTTCTACGGCCCCTTGTCCTCTATCAGCATCTCACCAACAGGCAAGGTGCGAGCACGGAGAGTGCTTAATTGATAAGATCAAGGATCCCTCCACTCACGGACTTTTCATGTTCATGTTAGACCGCTGGTAGAATTCTTGTAGAAGATAGAGTGGTAGATAAAATTGAACTCTTGCACTGATTTCCACCACATTTTCCTTCTTATCTTGACTTTTTGATTTTGGTTTTTTTTATAAAATTTTTAGAAATGCATGGCTTCCATCAATGCTTAACCCTTTCAATTTCTATAAAAATAAAATTATAAATGAGAAGGTTAAGTTTATTATTACACTTCATGGAATTGGTGAAATCTATTCTTTAATTATTTGGTGTAGGGTCAATATAATTGTTGTTTAAGACATAAAATTAATCATGGATTAGTAAATATTATTAAAGCAGTTTTTATATCTTTTTAATCTCTTATAGATTTAATTGTTTTGTGTGAAATATGAATGCTTGCTTTTGGGTATTAAATGGCTTATTTTTCTTTGTTGTATCAAGCATAGGTATTCTTTTTATGTCTCCTAAATCGGATTTTATATTCCATACTAGTTCCTAAAATTTTAAGACTTTCATTTTCTTTGATAAAATATGGCATCAAGACATACAAAAATTAGAACAAATGAAAAACAAAATAAATATAAAAGAGAGAGTGCTAAATTTTACTCATAGACCCTAAATTGCCACAACATGTTGATGAACTTGATGCATGCATTCTAGTTCAAATCCTACATGACTCTTCACCTTTATCATTCTTAGAGATTTTACCTGATTTAATTTACTAATCTGATGAGATGTGAATGAAGAACTTGGGGTTTAGGGCTTGCTTAGGATTTTTGGAAATGAATTGGAAGGAGGTAAATCATGACATTTGATGTGCTAGGTAAATCACTTATTTGGGTTATTTGATGAATGTTAAGAGTTTTTCTTATATTCCACATCCAAAACTTACCTACTTCTATATTTTTTCAGTAAATGATAATGTTTTCTGGATTGTTAAATTTCAAAATTGCCTCTTGCAATATGCTACTACGTACGTACACCTCATTTACAGTGGAGTTTTTTTTCCGTACTTTCAAATTGAGGTCCCCTCCCCCACCCCACCGCAACACACACCAGTCTAGGAAGACATCTCTCCACTTCAAAATGTAAGTGATTTTTGATCTTCTTTGTTGCAAAATATTAGTCCTTTAACAAATATCAAGAACCTTTTTTCATGAGTAATTATAACGGCATTGCTAAACCCTTATTTGATAAAACCATACAAAAATTTGTGTATGGACAAAATTAACCCTGGCCACATCAGCCTTTAATTCTCTCCATCCAAATCACATCACATCGCTCCTCCTCCGTCTGCGACCCCTCACCCGCCGCGACATCACCCTCGGCCTCTTCTCCTCCAACCTCCCTGGCCCCATCTCCTTCCTCTCCCACGTCTGTCGTTTCAACATCTCCAACAACCTCCACCCTCTCTTTCAACCCAATTCTTCGCTCCGATGTTCCTCGATCCTAGCGGATCTGCTGGTCAAGATCGGCGGTGTGTTCGGAGGCGAGATCGGCGCCTTCAAGTACCAGTTGCCCGTTAAGAATCTTGACACACTCATCTCAATCTCGTCGTAAGAGAATCTCGGCAACATGATGGAGGAGCTCGATCATGTTACTCATGAGTCTGTGAGGCCGCGGATCTTCGTGATCTCGCTGACGATGATCATGTTGCGATCGACACGGGACAATGCTACATCGATACCGTGAACGGGATTCGGATCGGAATCAAGAGGGAGGACAGCATAGAAAAACAATAATTAAAAAGCCGATGTACGTAGTTTGAGTTAATTTTATCCATACACAAGTTTTGGTGTGGATTTATCAAATACTGGATTAGCAATATCGTCACTCTTTTTCATTAACAAGATATTTTTACTATTTGATTTCCTAAACTAACTCTCAATAAATTCCTTACTTAGTTTCATGCTTATTCAAATACCAAGAAAGTAATGAACATTAATAGGGTTAAAATGGATAATTTGCATCCATATAATTATAGGTTTAAATTTTTTTAATGGATGTGCAAAAGCAAAATTGAACTTACATAATTTTGAATGGGAGGTATCAGTAGATACCCACAAATTATTTTTCAAACAAACATGGTAAAAATCACACAGCATATATCAAACACAAAACCCGTGTCTCAAACATCATATAAATCATAACAAAATGAATTCAAACGAAATTTTATCTGAAGGTCAAAATTGATTCGATGGATTTAAATTTGATAGGATCGAGACAACTGAGCAGAATGCAAAACCCTAGATGACAACAATCGAGGCAAATGCTAAAAATGCAAAATAGTAGAGAACAAGGATTGGTGAACATACTTTGAATGCGAAACCCTAAATTTTGAATATGAGGGTGAAGTAGGATGAAGCAATTGAGACTTAAACATTTTATGAACTAATTGTGATATTGTAGTAGTGTATGTGTACCCCCCCCCCCCCCCCCCTCTTCAGAATAACTTCTTCCTCTGTGTACAAGCCCCACAAATTTTTGGCATATTTATTAATTATTAAAGATCAATATAATATTCAATATTCAAAAATCAAGATTTTAGTTAATAAATGTGCATGCAATGACATCATAGAAGGATATGCTGATCCCCTAGGGTTTTCTAAAGATGCAAATTAACATGAAGCTATTTTGATGAACAAAATAGAAGTTGCAGTGTTTAGTCATTTCAAGAATCTAATGTCAATTGAGCGTTTTGTGAACAGATATCTCTCTTTTGTTTCTCTCTTTAGGGTGTGGCTCACCTCGTGGTCCCCTATGCAGGAGAGAGGATCGATCCCCACAACTGGAAAATTTATACTCAAAACATAATGAAATATTAATGGGTGCATCTACTGTGTGAACTGTGTATACTGTATCTACAGTTATACTTTTAATTAGGGTGGAATGAATATTGATTCTTGTTGTTTCCTTTGGTTATTCGCCTTTTCCTTTGTTCACTTTGCTTGAATAATTAGTGTAACCGATGCAAGCTGGGTTTTAAGCTCGGACCTCTTGCTCAACTTTAAAAAGATTTCACCGCTAGGTTATGGATTCGGAGTGCCTGGGCCCATGAGCTTTTATTCTTTTGATCTTTGATATGTGTCCTGTCCAAATATAATGATAGCGGGAAATATAGCAGAGAATAATAATATACACTTTAGGTTATAGGGGCACTTGCTACTGCTTTGGTTATTGAAAGTAAAATTGTGCGTTTATTTAGCTTAGTTTTGACAAGTATTTTGCACGTGAAATACAAGTATGTTATGTTACAAGTATGTTATGTTACACAACTCATGGATGGATTATATATATATATATATATATATATATATATATATATATGAGATTAATGGAGGAAAGAGGCCATAGGAGGGGATTTCCTCCTATGGTGGGTGCCGATTGTCGGAAAAAACTAGGGAGAGAGAGAGAGAGAGAGATTGATATTTGTAAATTGTTTAATAGAATTTGTTTAAGATGGGAGTAGAATTTGTTTAAATAGTGTAGTAGAACTATTAGAATTTTTCTTCAGCATGTTGCATGCTAAGAATAAAATTTTGATTTTAATTTGAGACCGCCTTTAAATTTTGAGTAAAAATAACTTAAAATTCAATTATTGTTATTGAGTAGCTGGAGAACAATTTTTTTTTTTGACCACAACGAAGCATAATGGCCCGTGTGTCCCTCTTCAAAGCACTAAATTGGGTTCGATCCTGATTTCGATCCCGAGTCTCCCTCCACAAACTCCTATTGTCCACCACCGGGTTCAATCCCGGTTCAAAGCTGGAGAACAAATTGTAGATTAATAAATATTTAATTTGTGTTCCCTTACGGGCAGCTATATTTGCTCAAATCTTTATGTCACAACAAAACACAAATTAATACCAAAACTATAAAGAGAGGAGTAAAATCGGAATACATGAATTTAATGAGATTCGGCACCATCGGCCCACATTCTCGAATGAGGAAGAACAATCACAATAATTTCATAAATTGTGTGAGGTTACAATAATAGAGAAGGAATTCTCAAACTCTAATCCAAATACACTCATAAATCACACAAAAGATGGTTGGCTTAACTCTCTCAAAAATGTCACAATTTCCATACATAGAATCCTAAGCCATACAGAAACATATATAGCCATTATATACTTGCGACACAAGTAAGGTCCGAACCGCGTGGCTCTCTGCTCCTACAACCTTAGGACGTGGCTTCAGGCTCAGTAAATTCCTACGAACTCAAACCCGTAGTCCATGGCTAACAATTCATTGACTCGTCTTAAGAACTCGACTAGTTAGCACGCTCCAATAACTTCATAGGCTAGACCATACAACTCGGCAAAAGCTCTCAATTAATGCGCTTGACAAATAAGGCTCTATTCATAGGGCTCGACAAATAGAACTAATACGAGTGACTAAATTCAAGACACACATAACATCTTGTCAATATTATTTTAAATTTAAATAGGCAGTTACTATAGATAGAATAAAATACCTCTTATTTAAATACATATTTAGATAAGAAAAAATATTCTATTGGATAAGGATAACATATATTTATATTAATCTTAATCTAATTACAATAAGGGCATTCTATGCTATATGCTATAAACAGGGAGGTGCTTTCATCAAGGAAAATTGGCAAAGACATAAGCAAAGCCCAGACGGGCAAAGGTTAAGACAAGAGAAATGTAGATTTTAGTTTTATGAGAGTTGTAACTTCCTTTTCTTGAAATGCACTACTACAATAATGGGTTGCCCCTACGGATTTAGGGGCAAACCATTGCCCCTACGGATATGTCTGTAGGGACATAAAATTCCCCCGAAGGTGCAAACGCCGCAGGTGCAAATTTTGATCCTGAACATGTCCCTACGGAGTAATAATTGCCCCTATGCCTTACTCCATAGAGACATATATCCTTACAGATTACTCCGTAGGGACAAAAAAATTATTTAATTTATTAGTTTATAAAATAAAATACTTACCCCTACGGATTTCTCCGTAGGGCCTGATACTTACCCATATGGATTTATCCGTAGGTCCAGATAAATGCCCATACAGATAAATTCGTAGGGGCAAGTGTAACCCCTGTTACCGAGTCCATAGGGACAAAATATCAGGTATCCTGATATTTTTTCCCTACGGTTAACTGTGTAGGGGCAAACTTTGCACTTACGGATTAATCCGTAGGTGCAACAGCTGGCCCTACGGATTAATTCGTAGGGACAAAATATCAGGGTTTTTTTATAAAAGGGGATTTCTGTTTTTTCCCCGTCATGTGCCCAATAATATATATATCATATAACCAAATGCAGAAATATTCATAATCAACATCTCACGCATAATATATAAAAGAAATAAACAAAAAAAATATGATATCAATCTAAATCATCATGAACAGGCAAACAACCACCAATATCGTCCAAAATATATACATGTATCAGATAAGTACATACATTCTCAAAAATAAAAATAAAAATAAAAAGCTGCCCTCGCTCGGTCCAGCTCCTCCACCTCTGATAAACGACGTAATTTGGCGCATCTTCTCCTCGGTGCAGCCCTGAGTCGTCAAAAACTCGACTAATGAAGGAGCGGACTGTGCGGGAGTCTGAGCGGGCTGTGGAGCTGTAGGAGTGGAATGCGCAACCGCAGCCGAGGTAGTGGATTGCGGAATCGCAGCCGAAGGAGATGCATGTGGAGCCGCAACCGAAATAGCCAGTCGCATTTGTTAAATTTTGTATGTAATAAACGAGTAAGAACGGTGTATTAGATTTTAGTTGAATTCGTATCATTATCAGGTTATTGCGACATCCCAATCTAAGAATACTTAGGGACTTAGGCCTCATTTGGGTATCTAGTTTGGAAAACCGTAGTTTATTTTAATTAGATAGTTTTATGTAAGTATGATTAATCAAAACTAACTCTACAACCAAATAAGCTCAGGCGACTGATATTGCATATGCTACTATCTATAATGTGATATAATATTTTACTATTAAGTAGTATATGTACCAATATCTCCTTCAACAACTCGACGGTAGTTTTCAAGGCGGCAACATCATGCTCTAGACGTCGCTCACGGGGGGTAGGGGAAGTAACAGTCGGAGTGGAGTCCAACCTCATATGGGCTCTGCTAGGACCCAGTCCCTGGCCTTTCTCCCAACCTCCGTAGTGCCCTCCGTGTGCGGCGTCTAGGACTGGGGTCAGTAATATCGGATCGGTCTGTTCAGTAAAATCGATCCCCGATGCCTCCGCCTTCTCCACCACCCGCTCCTACACCCACATTAACCATTAAAATATAAGTATATCATTTAAATTTGAACTTTTCAAAATAAAAATTTCAAACGTGTTAGAATAAATATTAACACTTACGCAATACTCCTAGATAGCGGTTGTTTCCCCAATCAGAGCAAAGCACTGTTCAAATTCTAAGATTGGAAATAAAGCGACGCTTCTGCTTCCTCTAATCAGAGCAAAGCTCTGTTCAAATTCCGATGAAGCGACGCTTCCTCTCCCCTAATTAGAGCAAGGCTCTGTATGGAAATTCTAATAGGCAATAATTGAAGCAACGCTTCAGGTTCTGCGCCAGGCGCACGGCGCGCCACGTGTCAAGCACGGGTGCGCTAGCGCTAGGCGCGCTGCGCGCCACGTGTCAAGCACGGGTGCGCTAACGCAAGGCGCTAGCGCAACTGCGCTACGCACCTCAAATTAGAGCAAAGCTCTGTTTCCAAGATCGGAAAGCGAAGCAACGCTTCATGAAAAGTACTAACATCAAATGAAAGCAGAGATAAGAGTTAAAGACTCTGAAACGGCGCCCACGTGCAAAGCACGAGAGCGCTAGGCGCCAGAAGCGCTAAGCGCAAGAAGCGCTTCATCCTTACCAGAATTACTTGCACATGATTATAGCGAATTAAATTATGCAGCGCATAAACATTTTACGGAGGAATAACAAAGAATTAAAAAAAAAGGGAACACTTAACAGATAATAAAATATTTAATTAAAACATTTATTTATTATTACATTTAAAAAAGATCACCAAACAAGGGATCAGTGGCACAAGGGTGAACAAAACAATAAACAAAATTTTCTAACTCCCTCGCCGCCTTCTCCAGCACATCAAAACGACGATTTTCACAAGGAGTGGCTCCCCATCGATTGGCGCCGTGTTCATCCGTAAAAGCAGACATGATAACCCGCCGGGCTTTTATTTGGCTCAACAGGTGAACCAAGCAATCTTTCAGAGCCTGAGTAATCAGGCACGCCTCATGGAAACACTCGAGCTTGTCTTTAGCCGCATCGAGCATCGCCAGGGTCATCTCCGCTGGGTGAGGGGGGATGTCATTAAGCACGGCAAGAAGAATCATCCGGAGCCAGATGGATCCTATTGGAAGAGGGGACCCCTTATGGATCACAAGTTCATACTCACCGCATCACACTCGGCATCCGTGAGAGAAGGATCCACCAAGCGCGCAGCAAACCGAGGAACAATGTCCTCAATGGGCACTTCCCACGGCTGTCTACGAGCATGGAGGCGGTTACAAGCCATAGTTGAGAAAGTTCTTTGGAGATGAGAAAAAGAAGAAGCTTTTTTTCGAGTTATAAAGACGAAGCACAGAAAATTTTGTGCACAATGGAACTATTTCCAAGATTGGGAAATGAAAAATTCTCAGGAATATAAGTTTGACTTATAAAGGAAGGTGAAAAAACACCTCTGTTGAAGCAACACTTCAGATCTAGCGCTCTGCTGAAGCAACGCTTCAGATCCAGCGCTCTGCGCGCCACGTGTCAAGCACGGGTGCGCTAGCGCAGTTGCGCTACGCTCTGCGCTGCGCGTCACGTGTCGAACGTAGGTGCGCCAGCGCTGGAATTAAAATTCCCATCGTTAGATCAAATGATCTAATAATAATGATAAATCATTAATTAACCAGAAATAAATTCTGTTAAGGAAAGATTTCTCAAAATCTTTCCAAACAACAAGATTGTGCCTTAAGCACCGCTTGATCAATAATCCAATGGTAAATAATGAATTACCAAAAAACAGAACAAATTCTGCATGGAAAGATTTTTCAATCTTACTAAAACAAGGAGATTATCTTCTTTCAAACAGAAGCTTTAGGATCAAAGATCCAACGGTGGGAAATATTCCCTAATCAATCAGAGAAAGATCTCTTAAACTGATTCAACAAATCATTTGGCCTTATATAAAGGCCCCTAGACTTCAAGTCACGGAGGAGAAAAAAGAGAAAGAGAAAACCCTCTGCAAATTTTGAGAAAAACTCAAAAAGAAAGAAAGGCAAGCCTTTAGAAAAAAGAAGACCATTTCTTCATCTTTGAGGTAAAGAATTAATTTCTTGAACAACAGAGATGAAATCATCTCGTAAAAAGAAGAAACGTCTTCTAAAAAGATCTTAGATCTATAAAAAAGACCAAGGTCTTTGATAAAAAGATCAAAAGATCCAATCATAAAAATATAAAAGAAGTATTTTACTTCATTCACAGATCTTTTGATCTATAAAGGCAGAGCCTTTTATAAAAACAAGAACTTTTGTTCTCGGATCTTGAGGCAAGGCCTCTTTTGAAGAACATAAATTTGTTCTTTGATCTTAAAGTTGATCAAAATGCGTTTTGTGCTATTAGACAGTGCTTTGCACTCATGAACCGCGCCCTTGCGCTCCTTGGACTGGCGCTCAGCGCCAAAACATGCCACGTGTCAACCATAGACACCACTTGCGCTTTGCGCTTTCAAAATAGAGCGCTGCGCTCATGAGCTGGCGCCTAGCGCCAAGCGCGCCACGTGTCACTCACTGGCGCACCCATAAACTAGTGCAGCACACTCATAAATTAAAAGCGCAGTGCGCTAACAATTTAGCGCTTAACGCTAAGCGCGACACGTTTCCTCCTCGTGTGCGCTAACCGACAGAAGCGCAACGCGCTCTTTGACTGGCGCAAAGCTGACAGTGCGCCACGTGGCGCGCTGTCAGAACATACTTTGTTCTGATAAATGCTATGCATTCAATACAAGACAAAGAACGTCAGGACCTAACGCTCAGCATTATTAAAAGGGCTAAGCCCAAGTAAAGGCTCAACAGCCCATAACAATAAAATGTTAAACATTTTAATCTTGTTGGACTTAGCCCAATTCTGGCCATAAGTCCTCAACTTAAATTGAACTGAGCACATCTGCTCTTTCAACCAACTCACACCGGTTCAAGGGTATATCTCTGAACCCCTCTGATCCATGTCGTTGTAATCCTTCAACGTCTTCAGAGAGGTGACGGGTCCTGACAACCAAACATTTCACAGACTGTGGGGTCCTTAAACTCATGGACTATGATGTCCTTAACCTTGACTGTGAGGTCTTTAAAACTCATGGACTATGATGTTCTTAACCTTGACTGTGAGGTCTTTAAACTCACGGACTATGATGTCCTTAACCTCGACCGTGATGTCTTTAAACTAACATTGGACCACTATGTCCCTAAACTGGTATTGGACCACCATGTCCTTAAACTGGTACTTGACCGCAATGTTCCTAAACTAAACAATTGAGCCCAAATGCTCTTTTGTCGGATCTAAACGATCTCGTTGAGTTGATCTTAGCTTAAAATTAGGCTAATGTAGCCTTGACGAATGTTTAAGTTGATCTTAGTCTCAAATGAGACTAACGTATCCTTAAACCCAACCCCCAAACCCAAATCTAAGAAGATACGGATTTGGACTAATCCACGCCCTACGAACGACAACATAAATTAGTCTCCGTATACAATCCACGGGCAACCAAAAACAAAACAAACACCCACGACACTAAGTGACCATCTGGAGAAGGAGAAAGTGGTTACCGCGATGCGGTAGCGTAATTAACTGCAGGGGCTTGCGGCTGCAGGGAAGAGCGTCCCCACAATCAAAAACCCCTCAAACGAGGGGGAATCTGACGAAGTCTGCTACATCGGCCGCATCCGTTTAAACCTTTGATACACGGTGCCATAAATCAACTTGGCATCTTCGGAGAGGTGGACGGATAGCACCAATTAGCATCTGCCCGAATTTCAGGCAAGACGGACCTATGCGGTCGCGTCTCTGTATTCGGAGGGGAACAGATTCTGGCATGCCCGGTGGGACCTTTTCCTATTTCCACTCCACACTTCGTGTGTCGTGTTCGCGAACCAATCGCGGTTTGCTAATGGTTGCTCTTGGGTTCGAGGTACTGAGATTTAGCATTTTGCTTGGTGCAGAAAAGCGAAGGATCAATGGCGTCCACTTGCGCGAAGTGTTCTAACTGCAACTGCAATTCACGCTCCGCCTCATCTGGAGGCATAGCTTACGGGCCCTAAGCGGCTTCTCTGTTCACGATGGCGGTGGACCAAGTTACTCGGGCCACCACCGGATTGTTTTTCGGGACTATGCTCCCACCAATGAGCTTCGGCACTCCTGTATCAACACCAGAAGCTCCCAAGAAGTCGGTCTTTGATCGGCTTGCTACTGCTGCGGCCCCTCTCAACGGGTCGTCCAGCTCTAGCGCTTCAGTCTTCGCCAGATTAGGCCAAAGTTCCGGTGGGCCCATGATGAAGCCTACAATCTAAGGAAAGGTTGTTCCGAAGAGGATATCCATCCAGCTCCTGAAGTCGCCAAGGCAGCTTCTCCTGCCAAAGGGCCGGTCTTTACAAGACTGATTGTTTCGGCTCCCGCTACGGTTCCCGTCCCCGCTCAGAAGTATGTTTTTGACCGATTGGATACGACTACTCAACGAACGTCGGTCTTCAAGAGGCTGGTACCAGCGTCCCTCACCTAGACAGGGGGCAAGACAAAGCCATCCCCATCGCCGAACCAACCCCAACAGCACGACATGCTCGACGTTGCCACTGGCGCCGAGTAAGGAAGGCTGGGGACAACTCCCCCTCTGGGTTAACTCCACCAGCCCCAACGGTGGAAGTCAATGCCGCTGTTCCAACTGGGAACAACTTTGAATTGCTGAACAAGGTGCGCAGAAACTCTCCTACCGCCGTACTAAAAAGATCTCCGCCATCGGTGGAGACTGTCACAGAAATAAAGCCGGAGCAGTACCCTCAGCGGCTGTCTTCCAAAGTTTACAAAATCTGGCGATAAGTCCAAGAGTCGGTGGTTGATCAAGACTATCCCTGCCGGCAGAAGAAGTTGAAGGTCCGACAGGAAGAAAACTGTTTTGTTAAGCCACAGAAGGCGACGACTACTTGGGTGCCCACTGCAACGCCCCCCTCAACGTCAACCACTCAAAAGAGAAGGAGGCCGGAGAAAGCCCCTGTGACTACGGCAGACCACAAAGACGTTGAGCCCAAACACCCCAAGTCTGGGGGCATAATGGTACATACTATTTACATGGCTTCCGGACAATAAGAAAGCCGCGCTTCTACAGGCCACCGACCGCTCACCCGATCAATAACAAGGGCTCAGGAGCAACAGCAGCAGAAGCTTCAGGAGATGCTGACTGCAATGGCTGCACTCACCGGGCCGAAAGAAAGCCTGGAGTCATCGTCAGAACAACGTCACGAACAAGAAACTGATGCTGACTTCCTTCCCAGAGTCCTCGAAAAGAAGGACAAAGAAGCCAAAGAGCAAGCGGCCAATATAAAGCGAATGACACTTCTCTTCCAAAACATGGTCGGGATGATGCTACAGCCGGACCCTCCAGTTGAAGACCCTCCGATCATTGTTGAAGACGATAGAGGAGAGACATCTAATCCTCCCCCGGCTCTTTCAGCAGCCAAGGAGGAAACCATTTCCAAGGCAGCCTTGGATGATTACAACGCTCAGCAGATACGAGTTCACCAGGCGAATGAAGCGGCTGGGCAAATTGTTAGAACCGGGCGACCGTATTCAGGCTGGTATGATCAGATAAAGTACCCTCCAGGCTACACGATCCCGAAATTCCGTGTGTACAAGGGGACAGGCAATCCCCATCAACATGTCGCTCAGTTCAGGGCTCTCTGTGGCAACACTGGTGGTGATGATAAGTATTTGCTCCGCCAATTCGTCGGCAGCTTATCGGAAATGGCGTTTGAGTGGTACTCCGAGCTTCCAAACGACTCCGTCAAAACTTTCGCAGAAATGGAGTTGTTATTCACCCAGCGATTCACAAGTGCTAGTGAACATACCCCAATAACGGCACTGATCAATGCCAGGGTAAAGCCGGGCGAGACGTGGGTTCAGTACGCGATCCGATGGCGAAATCTGTGGTCGAAATGCGAACAACGCATTGAAGAAGCACCAGCCGTGGGCATGTTCGTGGGCACTCTAGACCCTCATGCAACTATTTCACAGTTCATGATGTTCTTCAAACCGACCACGTTCTAGGATCTAATCGACAAGCTAGCCCAGCTGGATCAGATGGGGCATAGACCGTCTCCTCCATAGCCGGAACCGCGGAACGAAAAGGGTAAAGGGAAGGCGACCTTCGTTGCGAACACCCAACAGCAGCCCAGTGCTCCAAGACTAACAGATCAATTGGAAGAGAGACGGCGCTATTATTATGAGAAAATGAAACGCCCTTACTCATTCCCACGAGATAAAACGAAGAGACTCTTCGAGCTGGCGATGCGCAACAGGCTTATCAATCTGCCGAATCCAAGCCGACCATCGCAACCCAGTGAAGCGAATAATCCCAATTATTTCCCTTACCACCAAACGGTAAGCCATCCAATCGAAGATTGCTTCGTCTTTAAGGGATGGATCAAGGATCAGTACCTACAAGGCAAGTTTGCGCTGTCTGAGAAGTGGAAAGTAAACCCACCACAACCGCACACTCCTAAGAAGACGGATACACCGGGGCAACATGCTCTTTTGTTGAGGAACCTCCATGGGAGGTGGCCCTTTCGGCCAAAACCAAAAGGATGCTGAATGATCTCCAGACATGCCCGGCGATCAGGTGGAAGAATCCGCTGGAACCCCAGATCATCTAAGGGATGCTAAAGCCGCGCCCAACTCCAAAGATTGGTGGTGATAGCCAAAGTGCTCACACCCAGTCGTCGAAGTCTTCGAAGAAGAAGAAGAAATCCAAGAAGCCCGTGAATCTTGACAACAAGCGCACAGACCTGCAAAAGCAGATTGACGCGCTGGAAGAGTACAACTAGAAGACACGGACTCCAATCATGCTTCAGGAGTTTCTCGGCCACGTCATTGAAGATGGAGATGAGGGAGAAGACTCGTCAGATGAATCTGAAGATTATGTGGCAAGTTACCATGTGATCTCTCACTCGTCGATAGACGATGAAGAAGCTCCTTGCACCAAGAGACTGGGGGCAGGTCCTGAACCGGAACTACCAGGGCCATCAGATGAAATGATCGACGCATTCCTGAACGAAACCCGTCTTAAAAGCAAGGCTGATCGAGAGCACGAAACAACCATATTTGAGAAAGCCAAACGCCGGCGACTGGATGAAAGGTTTGAAACACTCCCTCTAGATCAAGGTACATCCACCGCAAATAAAAGCAGGTTCAAGACGAGGAAAAGATTCGCTAGAGCCCTATCAAAGGGAATGAAGATGCCCTCTTTCAGAGGAAATTCTCCCAGAGATATTCATCTTGATGAAACAGACGCACATCCTAACTTCTGTTTATACCATCAGAGGATTACACATCCTACCGAAGAGTGCGTGGCCTTTAAAAACTGGTGGTAGGGATATGTTGCCCACCGAAAACATGTTCAGCGGATGAAACGCAAAACTTGTCGGGAGCAGAGAAATACGACCGAGGAGCGCAAAAGGACTGCCGGCAACTGTCACATGGTCGACGCCAGCGGATCTCAAGTTCTCACCTTCGGGAGTGATTCTGATGAAGAAATAGCCCTTGGCCCTCTGTTCAAAGAACCCACTTCCGAGGTGGAAGAAATGAAGACCTATGAGAACATTCAGCTGCGCAATCGCACGCTGCCTGAAAAGAATCTAGGACCTGCAAGTAAGGGCTCGAACAAAAAAGATAAGGGAAAAGAAAAGGTCTCTGAGGACATCGTCCTTGATGACCAAGTCATGAAAGAGCTGACCGCCAAGGACCCACCAAAGAAAAATAAAGTGGACTACAACATTCTGGCGCACTTGAGAAAGTTACCCTCGCAGCTCAGTATCCTCGACGCCCTTTTACTATCAAAAGAAGCAAGAGATTCGTTGATCAAGGCGCTACAAGAGCCAGAGCAATTCCAAGCTTTCTTCGCCGAAGAAAGGATGAAAGACGAGCTTGAAGAAATACACACAGCCGATATCACCTTCGGTGATGAAGATCTCCTCCTTGGGACGTGCGAGCACAACCGTCCCCTATATCTCTCCGGATACTGTCATAATGTCAAGATAGGAAAGATCCTGGTCGACAATGGGTCCTCCGTCAATCTCCTCAACATGCGAGTGTTGAAGGAAATCTGCATGAGCGTCCAACACCTCGCTCGTGATAAAATCACCATCTCTGGTTTTGACTCTCAGTCATCACGGACTCTCGGGTCTGTGATACTAACGTTATGATTCGGACTACTTGTCACGGATATTAAATTTCACGTCATTGACGCCAAGACCTGCTATAATTCTTTGCTCGGCCGGCCTTGGTTACACGAGTACAACATCATCCCTTCTACACAACATCAGTGTATGAAATACTTCAAGGATGGTCTCGAGTACACTGTGACGGGAGAGCTGAACCCATTCTTCGTAAACGAAGTTCGGAAATACGAAGATGCAAAATACTTCTTGCCAGACTTTGAAGACACAGAGAGATGTCATAAACCGGAGAACAAAGCTATCACCACCATTCCGGTCTTCAGGAGTGATACCGAGGAGGAGGAAGAGATAGCTTATTCAGCCACCCCAGTACAACAAGCCGGGACCGTCCGCACCTATGCTCATCTTCGGCAGCGACTCGGAAGATGAGGTTCATGCTATATTCTCTGCTCGACATTCAATACAAACATTCGCTGATGAAGAGCAAAGTTTGCAAGTTGCCATGGTTCCGCCCAAACATCATAAAGAACTGGACGCGCTTGATACCTACAGTGTGGAAGAGCTGCAGATGTTCTATGTCCCTCCCAAGAGAAAAGGTGAAAAAGCGATCCTATTCTACCGATCCGGGGAAATCAAAGTAGAAAAAGAAATCTGGCACGGCGCGGATTCTACACTTGACAGGCTCCAGCCCATCTGTTTGCCCAGATATTACACGGACGGACTAAAGAGACTCTTGAGACGCCAAGGTGTACCCCTTAAGCAAACTGCTCGACAAGCACGGTTCTATAACAGGATCTGGAACGTTCCCGGAACTCAGTGCAAATTGCCCAACGGGAAAATGGAAACGATCGGGCTTGGGTATGTTCAATCCAAGAAACGGGAGCTACTCCGAGACTGCTGTGTCATACATGACTTCGATGAAGAAGGAGATGCTCTGTGGGAAGATGCTAACCCTGAAACAGAAAGAGCTTCCGTCGTGAAAATGTCCAGTCTGTCGTTTGAAGAACAAATGGACAAGCTTATAAGGGAAGCGGGTCAAAAGGTTCGAGACGATCATAATCGCGAAATGACCATCTACGAGAAAGGCAGAACGCAACGCCTTCTTCAACAGGCTGCGAAAGATGAAAATGCTCCTCCCTGTCAACCCATTGTACAAAAGGCCCGACGCAGAGGCAGAGGTAAACCAAAGAGCGGGAAAGGCGTTGGACGGCGACAAAGCGGGCCCAAGAAGCCACGCGATCAGGAACCGAGCAACCAAGATTCATCTCTTATAAGGAAGATGGGTCGAGCATACTCTTTTGCCCAAAACAAGACGAAGAAAATACTTGATCTTCCCATAAAGCATCAACTGATTACACTCCCGGAGTCCAAGTACCCCGAGTAAGCAGGCGAAGTCTCTCATCCGGACTATTGCTCCTATCATAGGGCAATAGGACATCCTATTGAAGATTGCTTCACCTTCAAGAACTGGGTCGAAGACCAATATCAGCTTGGCAGGTTCGCTCTATCCAGCAGCTGGAGGGTAACTCCGCTGCAGAAGCACGAACCAAAAGCCACGCATACAGCGAGAGCAGAGCCAGATCAACATCGGTCTTGGAAGCGAGCTCGTACTTGTCATATGATAACGTTATCAAAAGAAGACCCCGATGGTATGGATGATCTCCCCTGGTGCTTCGAAAACAATGATGACGAGGTGATCTCGGAATTTCCACTGGCTCCGAAAGAGCTGGAAGATGGAATACACACTACTGCAGATAATCTCAAGAAAATTGATTTAGGGACGATAAGCGACCCGCGGCCGACATTCGTCAGTGAGTTGCTGTCTGAAGAAAAGCTGGCTACAATAAAAGACGTGCTTATACAACATAAAGATTGCTTCGCATGGAACTATTCAGAGATGCCGGGACTCGATCCAGAGATTGCTGTCCACGAATTGGCGATATCTCCGGACATCAAACCAGTCAAACAAGCACTGAGAAGAATGCGGCTCGAGCTTGAGATGAGCATCAACGCTGAGGTCAAGAAGCTAATCGACTCTGACTTCATCCAAGAGGTTTAGTATCCTGACTGGATTGCCAACATCGTCCCGGTGATGAAGAAAAATGGGACAGTGCGCATATGTGTGGACTTTCGGGATCTCAACAAAGCTTGCCCGAAGGACGACTTTCCAGTACCGGTCACCGAGATGATGATAGATAATATGTTCACTCACGAAGTTTTCTCCTTCATGGACGGCTCATCGGGATACAATCAGATAAAGATGCATCCCGAGAACCAGAAGCATTCCTCTTTCCGGACTCCCTTGGGTATATTCTGTTACAAGGTGATGCCCTTCGGTCTAAAGAACGCCGGTGCCACCTATCAGAGGGCCATGACGAAAATCTTCGATGACCTCATACATGAAATTGTCGAATGCTATATCAACGACCTCGTGGTGAAAAGCAAATCATACGAGGAGCATTTAGAGCACCTAAAGATCGTGTTTCAACGCCTCCGGCAATACAACTTGAAGATGAACCCTCTCAAATGCGCATTCGGAGTTTCCTCGGGCAAATTCCCGGGATTCGTCGTCAGACACCGAGGCATCGAGATAGATCCGTCAAAGATCAAGGCAATCATGGAAATGCCTCCGCCAAGGAATCTCAAGAAATTGCAGTCTCTCCAAGGGAAGCTCGCGTATATCCGGCGGTTTATAGCCAATCTCTCAGGCAAGTGCCGTCCTTACAGTCACCTGATGAAGAAGGGAACCCCTTTCGTCTGGGATCGCAAATGCCAAAATGCGTTAGACGAAATTAAGCAATACCTGCAGAATCCGCCAGTGCTAACCGCTCCAGTCAAGGGAAAACCCCTCATTCTGTATACAACTGCCCTTGAAGGTTCCTTAGGCGCGTTGTGGGCACAAGAGAACGACCAAGGGAAGGAGAGAGCCCTCTACTATTTGAGTCGAGTTCTACTGGGGGCAGAAAGCAATCACTCTCCCATTGAAAAACACTGCCTGGCGTTGATCTTCGCGATAATGAAGCTCAGGCACTATGCGCTGGCGCATGAAGTCCGTCTCATATCGAAGGTGGATCCTCTCAAATATTTGATGTCAAAGGACATATTGACGGGGCGACTCGCTAAATGGGCTCTGCTCTTGATGGAGTTCTCGATAACTTATCAGCCTTTGAAGGCAGTGAAAGGCCAGGCCATCGCCGACTTCCTCGCTGAGCATCCAATACCTATCGATTCTCCCTTGAACTGCGAACTGCCAGACGAACATGGGTTTGACACGATCGACGGGAGTGATACCCGGTGGGAACTTTATTTTGATGGAGCGTCTTCCATGAAGAAGCGCAAACAAAACACCCCCATAATCAAATCAGGGGTAGGCCTCATCTTCGTAACTCCACAAGGAGGGATAATGCGCTTTTCCTTCTCCTTAACAGAGCCGAGGACGAACAATGAAGCCGAGTATGAAGCTTTGATAGCAGGTCTTGAGATCGCTATCGACATGGGGATCGAGAACCTCCTCATATATGGAGACTCCCAACTGGTCGTCAGTCAAGTAAACGGCGACTATCAGACGTGCAAGCCTGAGTTGGTAAAATACGTCGAGAGAGTACAGCAACTGCTGACTCAAATTCCTTCCTACACCTTAGAGAGCATACCGCGTGCGGAAAATAGCAAGGTGGATGCATTAGCCAAGCTCGCTAAGGAACTCGCTGACGAGAACCTCGATGACGTGAGGGTCGTTGTGCAAAGCCGTCGAGTCCTCGCACCGGCAGAAATATCTCCGGAGTCGTCCGAAGAAAAGGAAGCGACCGAGCAAATGGCTCTGCAAGTAAACGACCAAGAAAAGGTTGAAGATTGGAGAGAAGTCTTTATAGACTACTTCAAATCCCGCCGAACGCCCGAAGATGCATCCTCAAGACATCAGCTTATGAAACGAGCTCTGTCTTTTGCCTTCGTCAATGATACTCTGTACAAGAGATCATTTGATTCTTTATGGTTAAGATGCCTGGGACCTGAAGAAGAAAAACGAGTCATCCAAGAAACTCACGACGGGCTCTGCGGTTCTCACCAAGCCGGGCCGAAGATGAAGCTGAAGATCAAACAGATGGGTTATTATTGGCCCACGATGATCCAGGACTGCCTCGAGTATGCGAAGCAATGCCACTCGTGCCAGATCCATGGGGATTTTATCCATCAGCATCCAAATCCACTACATCCGACAGTGGCTAGCTGGCCGTTCGAAATGTGGGGAACCGACATAATTGGTCCCATCGAACCAGCATCGTTCAGAGGACATTGATTCATTTTGGCGACAACTGATTACTTCTCCAAATGGGCAGAAGCAGTACCGCTGAGGGAAGTGAAGACGGAGAATATCCTCCATTTCTTCAAGACACACGTCATTTATCGGTTTGGAACTCCGCGACGGATTATCTCCGATAACGGGCCAGCCTACAGAAGCCACAAGATCAGCCGCTTCGCACAACAGCACAACATAGACTGGAGATACTCCTCAGTCTACAATCCCTGAGCTAACGATCTTGCTGAGGCTTTCAACAAGACCTTGACAAAGATCGTGATAAAGACGGTGTCCTAAAATAAGAAGGACTGGCATGAGAGACTGCATGAAGCTCTCTGGGCGTATTGAACTACGTTCAAAACGGCCACGAACACAACTCCATACGCATTGGTGTTCGGTACAGAAGCGGTACTCCCCCTCGAGATAGAGTTACCCTCTCTACAAGGGGCAGTTCATTACGAGCTAACGGACGAAGAGAACGCTCACCTTCGCCTCGAGGAGCTCGATGCCCTTGATGAAACCCGGCTCATAGTGCAACAAAATCTGGAGGCTTATAAAGCAAAGATGACGCGCTCATATGAGAGATTGATTAGGCCGAGGACATTCCGCCAATGCGAACTCGTGCTAGTGGTCAAAAGACCTATGATCCCCAATCGTGCTAAACGTGGGAAATTCAAGCCAAACTATGAAGGCCCGTATATCATAGACAAAGTCTACCAGGGTGGAGCCTATCTACTCATAGACATGCATGGTGAAAGACCTTTCAGGCCAATAAACGGTCGCTTCCTTAAGAAATACTACGCCTGAAGAGTCACGGCCTTGGTCAATGATAGATGACGACACCTATGTCCGCTCGCTATCTTCCTAAGCCCAAACTCTATAAGTAGTAGCCGGCTTGCAGACCGAAATGTCGTTAAACTAGCGATGGACCACTATGTCCCAAAACTGGATATTGACCGAGATGTCGATAAACTACAGTGGATTGCAGCATCCAAAAACTGATACAAAAAAAAGAGAAAAAAAAGAAAAACGGTATATCCGTAAGCAAAATGGGCACGGATGAAAACCCGAGAGGGCTCCGTGAGTAAAAACAGCAGGGCCACCGGCGAGTCTTGTGAAAACCCGAAAGGGCTCGAATAAAAAAAAAGAGAAGAAAAAAAAAAGGAAAACGGTATGCCCATAAGCAAAATGGGCACGGATGAAAACGCGAAAGGGCTCCGTGAGTAAAAACAGCAGGGCTACCGGCGAGTGTTTGTGAAAACCCGAAAGGGCGCAACCTCGTTAAAAGACACTTGCAAGGTTCTCTCGACCTTGTGAGGAGAAACCACCCGTGTGAGATCCTTACGACTCACAAAGGAAGCAACACACTTAGGAATCCCCACGACTCCTAAGGAGAAATTACACTCGCAAGATCCTCACGACTCGTAAGGAGAACCCTCTTATGAGACCCTCACGGCTTATAAGATTTGAAAGTCTTAAGCTACAGGGATCTGAACCTGTTCTTAAGCAGCCCCCACAACCTCCGATACTGCCCTACAAGCGGCTCAACGCTGACCCTTGTATACAATCCACGAGCGCGAATAAACATTTCCCTAACAAAGTCCCATCCGTGACTTGGGATATGTTTACACGGTGAACAACCCTTGTAAGTCCTCTCGACTTATAAGGAGAAAACACTCTTGTAAGATCCTTACGACTTATAAGAGACCGTGCACTTAGGAATCCTCACGATTCTTAAGGAGAAATTACACCTACGGGATCCTCTCGACCGGTAGGGAGAAAATCCTTTATGAGGCCCTTACGGCTCATGAAGTAAAAAGCCTTAGTCGACAGGATCTTAACCCTGTTTACTAAGCCACCTTTTTCCGACATCGACAGAGGCAAATGAAGATTCGCTCCTGGCAATATCCCAGTTATAGCGATGCTGATGCCGAAATAGGTGTCTAATCCCAAGCTTGCAGCGAAAAGCCAGCAAGCCACACATGCGTACGAAATAGACGAAATGATGGGGCAACTTGCAACAAAATCAACAAGTAAACAAAAATGTATGCATGCAAAATAGCCGAAATGATGGGGCAACTGGCAATAAAAAGCAGCGAGTAAATAAAAAAAATAGCCGAAATGATTGGGCACCGCGAAAAAATAGCCGAAATGATCGGGCAATCGCGACTTTCACGATATAAAAGCTGAAATGATAGAGCATCGCGGAAAGAAATAAAATAAAATGAAATTTATGCCCTACAGGTGATATTATGTCAATCCCTGTATACAATCCAGGGGCGCAAACAAAGAAGGAATCACATCTTTCCTCTCCAGGTTTCATAAGAAGAAGAAGCCAAATCTCAACGGTTCACAGATAGCCTGGAGATCATCTCAACATTCGTCTCATTGCAACAGACACAACACCAAGCAAAACGGAACAGCGGCAACTCCTAGTTCCATGATTCAGCGGTACACAGATGACCGAGAGTCAAACCCCGACTCCGTTAAATGAGGAAAAAGTCAACCCTTCCTGGTTATGTGGAACGCGGATTATGTCACTCCTGACCCAGTGGAAAACGTCCAGAGCTGATCCTGGTCCTCGCAGAGCACGACAGTGAACCCGTGTGAAGCATCCAGAGCGGAGCCTAGTCCTCGCCGAACACGGCAGTGAACCCGTGGGAAGCATCTAGAGCAAAATTCCTGGTTACGTAGAACGCGGATTATGTCACTCCTGACCCCGTGGAAAACGTCCAGAGCGGATCCTGGTCCTTGCAGAGCACGGCAGTGAACCCGTGTGAAGCATCCAGAGCGGAGCCTGGTCTTCGCTGAACACGGCAGTGAACCCGTGGGAAGCATCCAGAGCAAAATTTCTGGTTACGTGGAACGCGGATTATGTCACTCCTGACCCCATGGAAAACGTCCAGAGCGGATCCTGGTCCTCGCAGAGCACGGCAGTGAACCCCGTGTGAAGCATCCAGAGCAGAGCCTAGTCCTCGCCGAACATGGCAGTGAACCCGTGGGAAGTATCTAGAGCAAATTCCTGGTTACGTGGAACGTGGATTATGTCACTCCTGACCCTGTGGAAAACGTCCAGAGCGGATCTTGGTCCTCGCAGAGCATGGCAGTGAACCCGTGTGAAGTATCCAGAGCGGAGCCTAGTCCTCGCTGAACACGGAAGTGAACCCGTAAGAAGCATCTAGAGAAAATTCCTGGTTACGTGGAACGCAAATTATGTCACTCCTGACCCTGTGGAAAATGTCCAGAGCGGAGCCTGGTCCTCGCCGAACACGGCAGTGAACCCGTGGGAAGCATCCAGAGCAAAAATTGGACTGCGAGGTCCTTAAACTCATGGACTATGATGTCCTTAACCTCGACCGTGATGTCGTAAAACTAACATTGGACTGTGAGGTCCTTAAACTCATGGACTATGATATCCTTAACCTCAACCGTGATGTCTTAAAACTAACAACGGATTGCGGAGTCCTTAAATCCACGGACTATGATGTCCTTAACCTCGACCGTGATGTCTTTAAACTACGGTATCCTGGAAAACGTCCAGAGCGGAGCCTGGTCCTCGCAAAACACGGCAGTGAACCCGTGAGAAGCATTCAGAGAAACCCCTGACTCTGTGAAATGCGGATAAGGGCAACTTCACCCATCACTTGCGGGTCCTCACGACTCGTAAGGAAGTAAATTCTCTTGTGAGATCCTTACGACTTTCAAGAGAAAACTCACTTAGGAATCCTTACGATTCTTAAGGAGAAATTACACCTACGGGATCCTCTCGATCGGTAGGGAGAAAATTCTTTATGAGACCCTCACGGCTCATAAAGTTGAAAAGTCTTAGGTGACAGATCCTAACCCTGTTTTCTAAGCCATCACTACCTTACAAGGAGCACAAGATTAACAGTTATATACTTGGTAAAATCACATGGCAACAACACAGCAAAGAGAAGAAAGCAACAAGGAGAACAACTGATCTGCATTTAATTAAGCGTTTGAGGCACACCCATTCATGCATGTACAAAAGATTCAGAACATGAAATAAAATACGCAAAATGAGAAATTTTCCATTCATATTGCAAAAAGGTTCTTACAATGATAAAGACAATAAACAAAGACATTATCAAAATAATTACAATGGCAAAACCTCAAATCCAGGACATGGATTGAGAAACTCAAAAGTGACCTTGTCCAGAATGATCCAGGCCTGGCGAACCATCCTAGTGTGCTTTCTTTCGCGATCACAAGCGTCGAGATCCCCACGGATATCCTCCACCCTCCGATAGGCAGCAAGTATGGCAGACTGTTGAAAAGCCTGGTGCAGGAGATCGGCAAAATTGTCTCGCCGTCTCTTTGAGATTAGGCTTATTAGATACACCGAGTGCACATTGTCCTCAGCGGCGTCCAATGCCCTAAGCGGCACGCCGGTAAAGAATAGAGGAAGCGCTTCCCAGATCGCTCCCACAATAAGCTTCAGGAGAGGGGAACGCTGAGGAAGCAGTTGACCATTATATGCGTCAAAGCGACTCATAATTTCGGCACACTCGGCGTTTGTGAATTCTCGATTCTAAGAACGGCCGAGTGAGCGGATGTCTCCGTAAGAGATAATCTCGTCGAGATCATACATGTGAGCATCCATTGCTCCTGTAAAAGAAAATCAACAAAATTAGCAGACAGACTGATCAAGCAATTTCTTATTCAAAACAGGCACAGGAAGTTAGACTCCTCGAGAGCAATGCTCTACAGACAGGAGTGACACCTATCAAAATCAATTATGAAGGGAATTTAAAGAAATCCCCCGAGAACATTGAGAGCTTTGCTCTGAAAAGATGATATAATTCATCAAAAAATAAAATTCCATCTTTAATATTCAAGATCTGTGAAAAACTCTTAAGAGTTCTTCTATATGATTTGAAAGGAGCAAAGCTCCATTAATGAATTAAGAAATCACAAGAAAAATCCGTTTAGAGAGCAGAGCTCTATTAATGGAACCCTAATAGGGTTCTTTTTAATTCTCTTTAGATCTCTTTAGACCTATGGAGCAAAGCTCTGCTAGTGAAACCCTAAATGGGTTTTCTTTAGATCAAAGATATATTAAGAGCAAGGATCTGTTAAGGGGTAAAAAAAAAAGAGAAAGAGAATTTCTTAAAAAATTATTTTAATTTTACCCAAGTTTGGAAAGAGTCTAACTCTTGAAAGTTCTTGAACAGAAGAGCAAGGCTCTGAATAAAAATTCTTATGAAGAAGATGGTAATCATCTTAGGACCAAAGGTCCTATTTATAGGCATTGAGAGCCGTTTCAACTCCCCAAAAGTTGATCCAACGACTGAGATAATACCACCGCCGCACTCACGTTTGGGGGCCACGTAAGCGCAACAGTGGGGGGGGGGTCATTTGTTTCCCCAATCAGAGCAAAGCTCTGTTCAAATTCCAAGATTGGAAATGAAGCGACGCTTCTGCTTCCCCCAATCAGAGCAAAGCTCTGTTCAAGTTCCGATGAAGCAAAGCTTCCTCTCCCCCAATCAGAGCAAGGCTATGTATGGAAATTATAAAGGGCAATAATTGAAGCAACGCTTCAGGTTCTGCGCCAGGCGCAAGGCGCGCCACGTGTCAAGCACGGGTGCACTAGCGCTAGGCGCGCCACGCCCCACGTGTCAAGCACGGGTGCGCTAGCGCTAGGCGCGCCGCGCGCCACGTGTCCGCGCCATGTGTCAAAACACGAGTGCGCTAGCGCAACTGCGCTCTGCGCTACGCACCTCAAATTAGAGCAAAGCTCTATTTCCAAGATCGGAAAGCGAAGCAACGCTTCATGAAAAGTACTAACATCAAATGAAAGCAGAGATAAGAGTCAAAGACTCTGAAACGGGGCCCACGTGCAAAGCACGAAAGCGCTAGGCGCCAGAAGCGCTAAGCGCCAGAAGCGCTTCATCCTTACAAGAATTACTTGCACATGATTATAGCGAATTAAATTATGCAGCGCATAAACATTTTACGGAGGAATAACAAAGAATTAAAAAACAAGGGAACACTTAACAGATAATAAAATACTTAATTAAAACATTTATTTATTATTACATTTAAAAATGATCACCAAATAAGGGATCAGTGGCACAAGGGTGAACAAAACAATAAACAAAATTTTCTAACTCCCTCGCCGCCTTCTCCAGCACATCAAAATGACGATTTTCATGAGGAGTGGCTCCCCACCGATTGGCGCCGTGTTCATCCGCAAAAGCAGACATGCTAGCACGCCGGGCTTTTATTTGGCTCAACAGGTGAACCAAGCAATCTTTCAGAGCCTGAGTAATCAGGCACGCCTCATGGAAACACTCGAGCTTGTCTTTAGCCGCATCAAGCATCGCCAGGGTCATCTCCGCTGGGTGAGGGGGGATGTCATCAAGCACGGTAAGAAGAATCATCCGGAGCCAGATGGATCCCATTGGAAGAGGGGACTGTTAGTGTATATGCCCTAGGGGCCATTATTGTATCATACTTGTATGTATATTACTTAATGGATGCTTGGGATATTCACAGTTGTATATACAGTCTTGCTAAAAATGGTAGTATGCTACTTGGTTTGTGTCTACTTTAATATGTGCATATGTTTCTTGTAACGCATCACTTATACATATTAGTAGAGCCCATATGATCTTTGCTTGATTACCAGCGTTGTGATGGCAGTCACACTAGTGGGGGCTGGGTAGTCTATAAGCAACATCCTATACTTGTCCCTAGTCGCAGGATTATCGAGACTGGGCATCGATACTCCAGAGCAGACTAGTGTGTATGCTTCTCATCCCAGTTGGGGAGATGGTCTGTCCCACAGCTATCAGTACGTCGTACTGGAGATAGTACACAGGTGCTCGTTAGGTTACGGGTACACCGGACAAGACTCACAGGGGAACTGTTGGTTGGTATTATACCCGTCGTTAGTTAACAGTTCCCAGGTGGCATGAGTACAGCATAGTCCGCAGACTTGACGCTGCTACTTCGCCTCGAGTGTGTCCCACTGTTCTTAGATTGCTACCCTACCACGGCTCAAAGGAGTCGTGCAAACAGGTAGCAGTTGGGTGCAGTCCCGAGCACTTGGAGGTAGTGGCGGTTAGAAAGGATTCGTCTCTCCCGGTATTGGGAGTTGATATCGCGCTGTGTCAGAGAGCCATTACGCAAGGTCCCTAGCCAGGGCAAGCGAGATTTACTGGTAGGTTCCAGTAGTTTCTCAGGGTGTAATGGGCTATACTCCGACACGACTTATACCACTATTAGGGGACTGACGCTTGCCGCCCCTAGGCTCGATATGCGATAGTCTTAGACGAACAGACCGGACTGTACGGAGATTGTCACATCAGGCTTAGTAGGAGTTCGGATGGGTTTCCTCATCGGCCTTCTTATTGACATCTACCTAGGGACCATTACGTACAGCTAGTGCCGCTTGCGGTCTGTGGTTAAACCCACTGCCAGCGTAGTGTCGAGTCTTTAGAGTCCCACACAGAGAGTTTCCCTGCTCCAGGAGAAACGATATAGAGGTCGTATGGTTTTACGACAAGGGTTCGGACGCATACGTATTTAAACGCACGTGCGACGTTCGGACAGTTTTTACTAGCCGGCTTTGGTTTAAGACAGATTCTAGTATCAGGTTATTGGATTGATACAGTCTAAAGTTTTTCCGTGTTTTCACGGATTGGAGGGGCGTTCTCATAATTTTCCGGGAAGCTTCTAGAAGCATGGTGACTTGGGGGTTAAGGTGGCATATGCATTAATTGGATTAATGCGTCATGTAGTGATTCATACATTGAGTTAATGTTTCATTTAATGTTTTATATGACTCATGTGATGAATCACTTAGTGTATTAATGAAACATGGTGATAATTCATTATTTGTTATTTACTTAATATTATCATATGTTTCATATATACACAAATGATTTCATTCATCCAAAAGGATTCTTATGATCACCTTCTCTCTCCTCAAGCTCTCTCATTCTTGAAACCCTAACCCTAACCTCTCATGTGTTGAAATCAAGAGTTAGCTAGACTAATACATCTATAACCTCACTCTATATCCCCTAGGTAGCTTAGATTAGCACTTTGAGCAACCTAGTTATCTCAAGTTAGAGATCAGGCTTGGCGTAGGAGCTCTCGGGTGGATCGTCTTTAACTCGAGGAGGCCGTTGAGGTGCCGATGTTCCAAGGAGCCTACGAGGAGTGGAGGACAACGATGAAGACCCGAAGGACAAGTAACGTGAGGCATAACTTCGAATCCGAGTAGTTAAACCTCTCGTAGTTTGCTAGTAACGGTTTAGATACGATTCATGCGCTCAAGTCCGTGTTACGAAGCTTTGATAATCATTTTTCATATATTCCGCCTCCCCGAAAGTTTGTGGGGTGTGTGACATGGACTTACAGTGGTATCAGAGACAACTAAACCATTACCAGCTTGTTAGCAATTAATTAGAAGTTCGATCGTCAGAAAACACGAAAATGAAACCCCGGATACCCTAACAGTTCTGTTAATTTTAAACATGTCTAAAAAAATATTTGATATGCCTTAAAATTCACAGCAGGTAAATATAAGAATTCTGGGAAAATACGGAGTTCTAACTCGGCTTGATGGCTGCGGATCCGCGGCAAGAGTGCGCTTTTGGCCGCGGATCCGCGACGGAGTCAACCGCGAGTTGACTCCGATTTGCTCTAAAATTCATATATTTTGGTATTCTGTTTTCCTGTATATTCTGTTTCTGCCCAGGTTACTTCAGTGCTGGTTTGCTTTTGGGGTAGACACGGAAAAAGGTTGTTGATCGATGTTCTAAGTTATTTGCTAATTGGGTTTTTATCTGTAATGTTTAATATGTTCGTAAACCTCCCCTAACTGCTAGTATGTCGGTTGGCAGGGGGTTGCACATTTCTGTATTGTTTACTGTTTGTGTATATGGACTTGATTGGAGTGTTGTGATGATTAGCCGGGGTTTGAGATGGGTTTAATATTCATTCATTCGATGTAAATGTAATATGATGTAATATTCTTTTGCGGGGCGCATCCAGGTTGTGGTTGTAGCCACCATTGTATTATTTCTTTTTACTGTTTTTGCTTCTAGGATAGACCCAAGGCGGGGTACACAAACTACCCGGTACGTTGAAGTGTTTAGTGGCCTACTCACGTTGTTGAGGGAGACCGCTTCACTTCGGGTACTTGGCGGGTAGTTTGCCGTACCCGTAGGAGTCTAGGGTTGGGGTAACGGCTATTCATCATAACTGTGTAATCCGTCTTTTATTACAGGCTCATAGCAAATGCGGATTGCTAGTATATCCAATAAAGTTCATCTGTGATTTGGAATGCTTATTATTGCGTCTGACGAATGTACAATATCAATATATGATAGCTATTAGACGTCACTTATGTTTTACACCCGCACTAGCCCAGTCCCCGCTCTGTCGTTAGTTAAGTAACCTAACGGGTGATGACGGGACCCCGTGGCGAATGCGGATGGCATAAAAGGACATGGTATTTTTGTTGTTTTTTGCAATGATAGGATAAATGATGGGACACATTATTATAATGCAAAGAAAATAAACCATAGTTTAATCGTTGGAACAAATTTAAAAGAAACCACTCAGTTATTTTAAAAAGATCAGAATTTTTAATTGCGGAGCTTTAACCACTCCTTTTAAAAAGTATCAGGTTTCTTCGATTATATCAAGTTCACTACGTTCATGGTTTTGCCAAAACCATTCGTAGCCCTCCGTCATTTCATTTGGGTATTCAGTAGTATTCAAGCTATGTATTTTGACCAACGCCAAGGTATAGTGTTTGGTAGTTGCTGGATATTCATTTGTTTCATAGATAGATGAGTTAGTTTGGGACAGCCGTATTATCATTTTGGCCAATGTCAAGGATATGTACGGGTGGGTTCAAATTAACAAGGATAATGATGGGTAGAACTTGACATGTGACTTATGATATTTTGACCAACGCCAAGGTCATAAGAGCATGGGGCAAAAATTTATATCGGGAATTTCTAAAGAAACTGAAATTTGCAGAGTGAGCATACCATTTTGGAGTTTGATGAATGTTAGTAGGATTCCTTCAACATTATCATACGATGATATTTTGGATCCCGATCTTACTGTGAGTATATACTACTTGTCAGGAGATTCGTCACTTAACGATCAATACTATAAACCAAGTAGGTGCCTAGAATGGTGTCAGCGGGGTTATGCCCCCAGAGAAAAGAGGTTCTTTAATTAAGGAACTTCGCGAAAGCGTTGGAAAACCTCCCTCGAAGTATCGACACTGACCTGGCTGAACGGTTAAGCAAGTATTGTACGGTGAGAATAGTCCTGGCTAATTCTTCTTTTATAGTGTGAGGAAGGATTCGAGAAACAGTGGGAGCCATCCTGTTTAGATAAATTAAAAACCACTCTAAACTTGCAAGAGCATCATGCTAAAAGTGTTTTCTTCTCTCTCTCTTAATTGCAGTGACCTTGTGACCACGACTAGGTTACATCTAGATAACAAATTGACTGAATCTGACTTATATGACTGGCAAAGGTCTGTCCAGATGTCCATTGCCTATGACAAGATGGACCACCCTAATACTACTCAAGATCTCGCCGTCCCAGGTCCATTTTCCACCGTCGCGGATATGGATATCCGTCAGACAAGGGAAAAGGATAAAACGAAAGCCAAGTGCCTCGCGTTAGCTTCAGTTGATGGTGTATACCAGAAGCAGCACGAGAAGATGGACATAGTTTCCATCTTTCTCCATAACAAAGATTTATATGGAGAGCAATCTCATATCACAAGATATGAGACCTCGAACGAATTAATTCAAGCGAGGTTGGATGTCGGGTCATCTGTAGGGGACAACGTCCTTACAATGACTAGCTGTATTGATAAGCTTAAGGACCTGGAGACCACATTGGGAAACGAGTCAGATACTGACTTGATTCTACAATCTCTGCCTCCTACCCTGAAGGAAACCAGGGAAGTAGAAGGAAAGAGAAGGGTAAAAGTTTCGGGACTGGATATAGTAAAAGAGGGACATTCCTATTGTTATAGGATTGGGCATAGGCAGAAAGATTGCAGGGCTTTAGAAGCCAGTAGCCAGGATACGAAGCATGTTGTGGCTTCAGCCTCAAGTGTATTTATTATTGAGAACTGTTTGTCAATTAACTCTACTTCCTGGGTACTCGATACCGGAGCAGGATCTTATATCTGTAATTCATTACATGCTTTGAGAAACCGTAGAGTTATGAAGGCAGGTGATTTGTCTCTCAGAGTTGCAAACGGAATGAGCGTGGACGTTGAATCCGTGGGAGAATATTGCCTAGGTTTGACAAGTGGGCAGATATTGATTCTACGTAACTGTCTGTATGTACCTAGTATGACTTGCAATATCATATCAGTGTCCTCACTTTCAAGAGAGGGATATGATTTTACATTCGGAAGTGATATAGTTCACATCCACCTAAATCAAGTTCTGATTGGGTCCGGTACATTAGATAACAGCATATACGCATTGAGTCAAGCTCAGGTTTTCAATGTCCAGAACACACTTAAAAGAAAGTCTCCGAAATTAAATTAGGCTTTCTTATGGCATTGTAGACTAGGTCACATCAATGAGAGAAGGTTGACTAAGTTACACAGAGAAGGATATTTGAATCCGTTCGAATATCAATCTTATGCTACTTATGAATCTTGTCTCATAGGAAAGATGACAAAGACACCGTTTACTGGACACAGAGTAAGAGCAAGCGAGCTCTTGGGACTCGTACACAGTGACCTATGCGGTCCAATGTCTACACATGCGCGAGGTGGTTATTCCTACTTCATTACTTTTACGGATGATTTCTCTATGTATGGATATGTCTTCTTAATGAAGCATAAATCCGAGGCCTTTGAGAAATTCCAAGAATGAAGTGGAAAAACAAACAGGCAAGAGTATAAAGATACTGAGATCTGATCGAGGTGGTGAATACTTAAGTGCCGAGTTCCTGGGTTAGTTAAAAGAGAATGGAATTCTCTCTCAGCTTACTCCTCCATACACACCACAACACAACGGTGTATCGGAAAGGAGGAATCGAACCCTATTGGATATGGTTCGTTCCATGATGAGTAACGCTGAGTTACCGCGATCATTCTGGGGATATGCACTAGAATCAGCTGCATATCTTTTGAACCTAGTTCGTACCAAGACTATGCCTACCACACCATATCAGATGTGGAGTGGGAAGAAACCCTATCTTCAGTATCTGAAAATTTGGGGATGTCCGGCTTTTGTTAAAAAGCAGCATGTGGACAAGCTCGAGGCACGATCAGTACATTGTAAGTTTGTGGGATATCCAAAGAACTCTAAGGGGTATCTATTCTATTACGCAGAGGAACAAAAAGTTTTTGTTTCTCGTAATGCCCATTTTCTAGAATATCAGTTTTTAGAAAAGGAAACAAGTGGGAGCGAAATAGAACAGGAAGAAATTCCAGAACCACAAACTACTACTGAAAGTATGGTAGGACCTGAGGCTTCAGAAGAAAGGGACATCCCGACGCCACTCCACAGGAGTAGTAGGCAGTCTCATCCGCCCGAGAGATACTACAGTTTTCTCATAGACGGGGATAGAGAGGATTGCACTGTTGGAGATAGTGCCCTAAGAGTCAATTATTGGATCGCAGGTACGTGATTGCAATGATTGCGGAGGACCTATACCGGTAGGACAGTCTTACTCGAGATGATGATATGCTATCTGGTTTGCCTTTATCAGTCGTGTACATGTTCAGGTGACTGATTACATGTTACACTTTGATAGAGCCCTTAGGATCTTGCTTTACTACCAACAATATGATGGCGATCATATACGTGAGAGTTGGGTGGTTTATATGCATATCCTTAATTGTGGTCCCTAGTCGTGGGAGTTTCGAGACAGGGCATCGATACTCCGGAGTAGACTAGTGTATACAGTCAAGACCCCGACGAGGGGCGGTGGCCGGTCTCACAAGCCACTGGTGTCAGTTGGATCACCTATGATGTATACAGGTGCTCATTGGGTTATGAGTACACCGGACAGGACTCGCCGGGAATCTGCTAGTTAGTAATATACCTATCGTCAGATAGCAGTTCCCTGGTGACATGTGTACAGGTTAGTTCATCGACCTGAGGTCGTCATTTGTCTCGTGTGAGTTCCCACTGTGCTTTGATTTCTACCCTACCACGGCTCAAAGGAGTCGTGCAAACAGGTAGTTTTTGGGTACAGTCCCGAGCCATATGGAGGCACGTGAGCGGATCGGCAGGGGATTCGTCTCTCCCGGTATTGGGGGCGAGGTCGTGCTGTGTCTAGGAGAGCCATTACACAAAGTCCATGGCCATGGCAGGAGATTTACTGGTAGGTACTCCAGTAGTATTTCAGGGTGTTATTGGGCTACACTCCGACACGACTTATACTGCTATTGGGGGTCTGACGTTACTAGCCCTCTAGGAAGATATGCGATACTCATAGACGAACGGACCGGACTGTATATACATTGTCACTGTTAGGCTCAGTAGGGTTTCCGGATGAGTTCGCTGATCGGCCTCCCTTGAGGTCAGTCCATGGGCAGCCGTTACGCATTGCTAGTGCCGCTGACGGTTTGTGGTTAAACCCACTGCCAGGGTACTGACGAGTTATTAGAGTTCCCCACAGACAGTTTCCCAAGTTCGGGCAAAACGTTGTAGAGGCCGTATGGTTTTATGGCAGGGTTCGGAAAATGCACGTGCGTTTACGCACGTGTTATTTTTCGGACAGTTGATACTGGTCGGCTTTGGTTTAAGCCGGATCCGAGTATTTTATTGAGTAGGTATAATATCTTTATCTCAGTTGCATTTGTATTCGATCGTAATACAAATGCGGGTATATTTATACAGTTACGGGGTTATCCTGAAAGTCGTTTCAGGATCACTTTTGGAAGTTACCAGTTTCATGTTTTCTATCAGCCGTCTTTTAACATTCGGTTAAAGACGGATTTATCTTTTCTTGGATGAGGGTGAGTCATGCTTCTAGAAGGTTCTAGAAAGGGTGACTTGGCATGGTGAGTCATTAGTGTAATAATGGAGCCATTAATGCAATGGTGACTAGGTTAATGAATCACCATTTGCATTAATGAGGTTTTGTTTGCATGAAGGATATTTGTTCTTGATATTTTTTGTGAGAAGCTTTTTATGGTCACCCTCTTCTCTCCTACACTCACCCCTCTCCATATATATGGCCGGCCCCTCCCCTCTCTCATTAGCTTGCTTGATTCATTTGTTAAAAGATTATGATAGTATTTTGGGTGTATGGAATTTCACAGATCATTTCATTCCATCACCCGATTCCCAGGGCAACTTCATTAACCGATCGTCCACGGATTTGGACGAAGTGAGACAAAGTCATCTACTCATTCTCTACATCAATCTTGGTCGTCTCTTTTGGCAAACTTGACGACCGAGTTGCCTCGAGTCAGAGGTGGGAGCCCGTTTAAAGAATCAGTGACGTGGTGCCACCTGGACGAGCAGATCGGAGATCGACGAGATCGGAGAAGCCGCAACGTAGCGTGGGATGATGGTTAAAGAACGAAGGACTCGGATCGTTCGGTATAGCCTTTCTACACTCTTTACAGTTTGTTAGTTTAGCAATAATGGAAGATCCGGGTTAAAGTATACGATAGCGCCAGTTAAAAGTTTTTGTTCCGCATTTGGCGTCTGTAGACGGCCGGGGCGCTACCGTAGACTTACAGTGGTATCAGAGCCTCACCATTTTGCTATACTAACTTGTGCTAACGTGTTTAAAACATCGATCGAACCGGAAATCAAAAACCGCATTTTTTCAATTTCACAGTTTCTGTAGATTTTAAATGATGTCCTAAAATTATTCTACATATCTCAGAAATCTGTGCAGGGTTTTATTAGAACACCGTACAAATTTGGGATCATGATTCGACAAGACTGCCGTGGAAACGCGGCCAAACCCATGGTTTGGCCGCGGATCCGCGGCCATTCTGTGTCATCATGCCCCCAAATTTGTTCAGTGGGTTCTTCTCTGGAAATTGGGGTTTTTGGTATATATCTTTTGGGCCCAGATTTTGTTACTGTTCACCAGTTGTTCGTGGGGCCCACTTTGTGATATTTAGTCGATCGAAATTTAAACATGTTAGTTTACAGTGCTTACATTATATCTCCGACTGGGAATGTCATTTGATCGGTAAACCGCGTCTGATTGCTATAGTTCTTTTAGACGGGTTTGCGAACGTGACATTCGCGTTGATGTTCTGTGTTGTGCTGTGATGTTGCGGATTTGTCGTGGTGGATAGCAATGTGCAATGATAGTGCAGTTTGAGTTTATTTGTACATTTAATATTGCGGGGCGAGCATCCAACTTGTGGACTGCCGTCACTGCCTGTTGTATAATATTCTTTTGGGGCATGACCAGGTTGCGGTCGATATACCTGTTGTACTATTTTTCATTACTGTACTAGGTTTTGCCCCGCGACGGAGTGCACGGATAGCCGGGTTCTGGAGGGGCAACGAGTCCGCATCTCATGGCTTTGAGAGGCAGAGGGGCCCTACTCTAGAATTGGCAGAATATTCGCCGCACTCGTAAGGGGATACAGGTTGACCCAAGGAGGGGTGCCCAAGATTACCGGATTCTGTGAAGTGCTGGGTGGTCCATTCACTATGCTGTAGGGGGCTGCCTCGCTTCAGGTTTTGGCGGGTAACTTGCCGCACTCGTAGGGGTCTAGGTTTCATTGCACAGGCTATCCACACGACCAGGGGAACGTCGGGTTTCAGCAGCGACTCTGTGAAACCCGGGGATCCCAGATTATCTGTATTGTTCTGTGATGCTTATTACTTTTCTGTAATGTTGCATATTATCACGCCTGGAGCGATTATTGTATATTGGTTTATATACTATTAGATGTTGTATATGTTTTACACCCGCGCTAGTCCAGTCCCCGCTCTGTCGTTAGTTAAGTAACCTAATGGGTGATGACGGGACCCAGTGACGAATGCGGATGGCATATACGTACATTTTATTTTCGTTCTTTTCTGGTGTGATTGATTGATGGGACTGCGTTGATTCTGATCAATGCAAAGGAAAACAAACCTGTTTACAGTTGTTGGAACAAATTTAAAAAGTGTTATTGCAAAGACGTTTCCTTTTGTTATGCATAGCGGTATTCAGTGGAATATCCTGCACCTCATTCGATGGGGCAAGGGCCGATATCCCTTCACCGGGACTGACCCCTTAGGCAGAAGTTTGAGTCAGGGTAATAACTTCACTATAGTCGATTACATGTTGCTTTGCATAGCGGTATTCAGTGGAATATCCTGCACTTCATTCCACGAGGAAAGAGCCGAGATCCCTTTACCGGGAGTGACCTCTTTAGCAAAAAGTTTTCGCCACTATATTTAAAAAAAAAAGCTATCAGGTTCCTTCAACGAGATCAAGTTCATTACGTTAAAGGTTTTTCGCCAAAAACCAGCCGTAGCCCTCCGTCGTTTCTTATGGATAGTCAGTAATATTCAAACTATGTTTGTTGGCTTTCGTCAAGGCATAGTGTTTGGTAGTTGCTGGGGTATTCATTTGTTGAATAGATAGATGTGTTGGTTTGGGACAGTCGTATTACCTTGTTGGCTTTCGTCAAGGGTATGTACGGGTGGGTTCGAATTAACAAGATAATGATGGGCAGAACTTGACATGTGACTTATGATTTGTTGGCTTTCGTCAAGGTCATAAGAACATGGGGTAAAAATCATATCGGGAGTTTCTAAAGAAACTGAAACTTGCCAGGCATGCGCATACCTTCTGGAGTGTGATAACGCGAGTGGATTCTGTCACGTTATCATGCAATGAGAGTTGGATCCCGATTCCCACTGATGAGTTGGTTTACTCTTCGGGTGATCCCGATTGATTCTTCTTTCAGGTTTGGAGGAGAATTTGACAGGACAGTGGGAGGTTTCCGGATTAGATAAAGTGATAACCATTCTGATCTAGGTTAGAGTGTACGCAGAGTGTTTCTTTTCTCTCTCTCTTTGGCAGCGACCTTTGACCGACCCTAGACTATGACTCAGTGACCAAGTTGACCGAACCTTCTTAAAATACTGGCTTTTGGATTGTCTATGTTGTTGGATATATGTATGCCCTAGAGGCCATTATGTGATAGTGGATGTATCTATACATATATATATATATTCAGTTTGCATTCTTGCTCGACATGATAGTATGCTATCTGGTTCTTCTTTATCTGACATGTTGATTAGATCATGCTTTTATTCATTCATACATGCCGATAAAGCCCTGAGGATATCGGCTTGACTACTCTGATTATGATGGAGATCATACTAGTGGGACATCTGTAGTCTATAAGCGTATCCTGGAACGTCCCTAATCGTAGGTATATCGAGACGGGGCATTGATATACCAGAGTAGACTAGCGTATATGATACTAGACCCATACGATGGGCGATGAATGTTCCCACATTCATCGATGTTTGACATCAAGATCATATACAGGTGCTCAGTGGTGACTGGGTACACTGAACGGACTCACCGAGAACTCCTATATGGAATTATATCTATCGTCGGATAGCAGTTCTCAGGTGACACTGGTACAGGTTAGTCTGTAGACCCGAGATCGTCATAGAGCCTTGTGTGTTCTCCCACTGTACTTTGAATACCACCCTACCACGGCTCTACTGAGTCGTGCAAGCAGGTGGCCGTTGGGTATAGTCCCGAGACACACGAAGGCAATGAGCGATAGGAGGGGTTTCGTCTCTCCCGATATTGGGAGTTGATGCTGTACTGTGCCCGACTGGTTATATCAGTAAGTCCCTGGCCAGGGCTGCTGAGATTTGCTGATAAGTGTTATCAGTAGTTTCTCAATCTGTTATAGACCATTCACCGGCATGACTTATTGAGTTATTGGGGTCGACGTGACCATCCCTAGGATCGATATGCAGCATATCTGACGAAGAGACCGGACTGTACGGTAGTGTTGCCGGATGGCTCGACGGGAATTGTAGCAGGTTCGCTTGTTGTCTTCTGATCGCTCAATACCCGGGTGGCCGTTACGTTTAGCTGACCGCTTGCGGCTTGAGGGTACTTGATATGATCATCACCCTCTGCCGGCGTATTGACGAGTCTTAGAGTCCCACAGAAGAGTTACCCAGTCCAGGCGAAATGTTGTGGTGCGCGTATGCGATATGCGCTTGCACCCGATTGAAATGTGCGTATATGATACCGAACATTGATCGGGTGGCCTGCTTTTGGTGGGGTCATATGAGATATGACCGGATTGATAAATTAAGTGTTGATTTATCATCTAACCATTAGTTTTCTCACTTGAAACCTTTCTAGAGTTTGATGGATGTATGCATGCATGCATGTGTTTCTTTCTTCCTTTCTTGTTTCATGCACATGTAGATGTGCGTACATGTATACATACATACACCCATCCATCATGGTTGATTGCATATGGAAATGGTGGCAATATAAGACTCACACCATAGATTAAACAATGGATTATTATTTAATTTTGGTTTTAAAGTAAATGAAAAAGAAAAGGATAATCATTCTTGATTCTACACTCTTCTTCTAACCTAACCTATCTCAACTACCACTAACCTATGGTTATCCTTCTCTTTATCATTTAAAACCCAAGTTAAACTAACTATCCATCATTTAATCATGGTTGAAGTTAAGAAGGAAATAAATATATATAGTGATATATATTTCATTTTCTTCTTAACTCAAGGTTATCTTTTACACCTCTTGTCTAAATTAGCCACCATCTTCATCCTCCTTCATCTTTTCCTCTCTAGTCTTTTCTAGTGAGCTAAATACAACTAAAGAAAGGTTTTTTGAAGTGAGATTCCAAACCACAACATCATTCTACTCAAGTCTAGCCGACTTGATTAGAGTGTTTCCTTCGGTTTTCCAAAGTAGCGAGCTTGGACGGAGTACTCCGTGGTGGATCGTCGTGGACGCAAGGGAACTTCAAGAGGACCTCGATTCAACACCCAAGACACCAAGGAGTCCAGCAAAGGGGAGCTACAAAGGTTGTAGCCTTCAAACCCTTATCTTTACTAGCTTAAAGTTTTACAACCCTAATTTTCTAGGATCGATCCCTTTGCATGTTAGTTTAGCACCATAAAAATTAAAACTTTGGGTCACGTGATGCTTCAAAACTCTTCATAGGGTGCTATACTAACCTTTCATTGGTATTAGAGACGACCTAGAACATTAGGCGACGTTTTTACGAAGTGAAAACCCCGCTCGGACAAAAATACGGTATTTTTGGGTGCTCTCTGGAAATTTTCTAAAATTTGATAATTTGCAGAATTAAAAATATGTAAAAAATACAGCAGGAAAAAAATAAGGATTACGGTACTAAAATTTTCCAGTGAACAGTGGTTCTCGCCACGGAAACGCGGCCTAAGCCTGCTTAGTCCGCGGTTCCGCGGCCGTATATATGAATTGATGGATACTTTTTGCACAGTAGTTCATGAATCTGCTTGTATAAATTTTTGGATATTTTTAATCTGTATTTGGTTTTGAAAAATTCTGGAGGTGGTTTTGGACTCGTCAATTCGATCGGGATTTTCATTTCGTAGCTTTTCCGGGTAAATTAGAAAGTATTGAAGTGTTTGAACGAGTATCATTTACTCACTATTCACGGGGTTTAAATAGTTTGGAGATACGTGCAAGTCTTTTTGCGGTGGTCCCTCTAGAAGACAACAAACCTTAACTCGATTATGTGACCGTCTCGAACTGCCCTTTGAACCCTAGGGTTTGGGGCAGTACGGCGTGCCACATGTGAGGCGTTGGCTTGACCCTTCTACGGCTGGACCGCTACTACTGTGTCACACTCCGGATTTTTTGAACCCTGCTCAAGTGTTGAGCTTTAGTGAATCTTGGGTGCTTGATCGTTCGTTTGAAAACTTTAATACTGTCTGTTTGTCTGGAATGTGATACAATATGTGGAATTCATATCGTTTAGGCATGAAATACGAAATATGTGATATTTCGCATTTATGATGTCTAAAGAGAATCTGGATTCCAAATATTGTAGTTTTACACTTTCTTTTCTGTGACAGTAAGTGTAGTATGTTAGATATCGCCGGTTTCGTTGCTATACATCAACGACAATTGGGGTATGCATACTTACTTACGTTGATGATATGAGATATTATGTGTTGCTGAGATATGATGTGCAGGATTGTCGCGATCGAATAGCCGGGGGGTTTTTGTGAGATGAGAGTTTTATATTTTCATTCATGTAAATTTAAATGTAATGTAATATTCTTTTATTTGGGGCACTTCCAGGTTGAGGTTGTTGTAGGGCTCCTAGGCATCCTAGTGCGGTCACACAAGGCATCGAACATGCCAATTTCAAAATTTAACGGTGCCGGGAAACCCTAAACGGATCGTTTGCTAGATATACATAGGCGAAAAAGAAACTAGTTAACACTTAACTAAGGGAATACGGAAATACAACCTTTGTAGATCCGGTCCTCCACCTCCATAGCTCCGCAACGAGGTCCTCTCCGCTGTCCAAATCAAATCCGGGCTCAAGCGTCGGCTTCGTCGGAGAATGGGCAAGCTAGGTCGTCGATGTCCATGCCGAAGATGATCTACGTCAAGGCATCGAAAGATCAAGCTCCACCTTCACCAAGTCATGAAAACTTGTGAAGGAAACACACTCTACTACTTGGCAAGAGGTAGAGGATGAAGAAATAGGAAGTGGGTAGACTTTAGAAATGGATTTCTCACTCATATCATCAATCCACCATTGATGTAGTCTAGGTTTTTCTTCTTGAGTTGAAGGAAGAAGAAGAAGAATATATTATGATAAGAATAATAATAATGAGAAAAGAAATTCATTCTTATCATAATTGAACCATAGTTAGGTGTAGAGAATCAATCATGGTTAAAGGAATGGTTAGGGTCAAACTAGAGACAAAATGGTCACTTAGTGAAAAGATCAAGAAGCTTCAACTAGAATCCAAAATTAGCAACCATTTCATTTCATTTTCTTTTATTCATTTATCATAAAGAAATGGATAATTAAATAAGATAAATGAATAACAAATAATAAACCCTAACCTATTCATTAACCAAGGTTTAACACTTTACACTTAACCAAAAAGCATGTATCATCAAACATGATACAAGCTAGTGCACAAAATCATATCACATATATAATGCGCACATTCGAGTGAGAAAATCCATCTTAAAGTGAACCGATACTAGTTAATGCAAAGTAATATATCAAATATATAATTATGCATTAAATCATTAAATCAACACTTGATTCAATGATCCGGTCATGTCGCACAAAACCGACTGGTATCTTTAGTAACAACTTTTCGAATCAACACTTGATCCGATAACCCGGCTATATCGGATATAACCGATCAATGTCACATCGCGAGAATCAAATACAGTATCACATACTGGTATCATTCTCGGTCCCGCACATATCTCATATGCGCTCCTATTTCGTTTCGCTTGAGCCAGGAAACCTCTGTGTAGGACTCTAAAGACTCGTCAATACGCCGGCAGCAGGTGATGATCATATCAAGCACCTACAAGCCACAAGCGGTCTGCTAAACGTAACGTCCACCCGGGTATTGAGCGATCTGAAGATCGATGAGCAAGCCCGCTCACACTCCAGTGAATCCGACCAGTAACACTACCGTACAGTCCGGTCTGATCGTCTGATATGTCGCATATCTTGCCTAGGGGTGGTAAACGTCAGACCCCAATAGCTCTATAAGTCGTGTCGATATGAGGTCTATAACACTTCGAGAAACTACTGGTAACACTTACCAGTAAATCTCAGCAACCCTGGCCAGGGATTTCCTGTTATAGCCAATCGAACACAGCGCAACATCAACTCCCTATACCGGGAGAGACGAATCCCCTCCTATCGCTCATTGTCTCCATGTGACTCGGGACTGTACCCAAAAACCACCGTTTTGCACGCCCTCTTGGACGTGATAAGATGGAAATCAAAGCACAGTGGGAACCACACAAGACTCTATGACGATCTCGGGTCAACAGACTACTCTGTACCAGTGTCACCAGAGAACTGCCATCTGACGTGAGGTATAATACCATCTGGGAGTTCTCGGCGAGTCCGTCCAGTGTACCCAGTCTCTACTGAGCACCCGTACATCATCTCCGATGTCAAACACCAATGGATATGGGATCATCCATCGCCCATCTGTATGGGTCGAGAAGGTATACGCTAGTCTACTCTGGTATATCGATGCCCCATCTCGATACACCCACGACTAGGGACTTTGAAGGATGTACTTATAGACTACCATGTCTCCACTAGTATGATCCGCATCATAGTCCAGGTAGTCAAGTACACATCCTAAGGGCTTTACCAACATATAACAGAGAGACAATCAGTGTACACGTTAAGGTAAAGAGCAACCAGATAGCATACTATCATGTCGAGCAAGAAAGTCCTCCCTATATACATCCCAGCATCCACTACAATATACATCCAATGTACAGTAATGGCCTCTAGGGCATACATATAACTAACAATCTCCCACTTGCACTAGGGCCATCTGTAGCAGTGGTTGTAGTATCTCATACTCAACCATCCCATAAAAGTCTCTCTCTGGGAATAGGCCTTTGTGAGTGGATCCGCCGTGTTGTCCTCTGAGTCTACTCTCCTAACCTCGATCACCCTGGAGATCAACCATCTCCATGATCAAGTGATACTGCCTTAGAATATGTCTGGATCACTGATGGGACTTGCGTTCCTCGGCATAAGCCACAACTCCATTGTCACACAATGGGAGGAACATAGTTCATCTCATGAACCTATATACACCCAAACAGCCTCTTTGGTAGCATCTTAAGTAGCGATGTATCGTGCCTTTATCGTCTAGTATGTCACGGTATCTAGCTTGGAACTCTTCCAACATACCGTCCCTCTACTGAGGGTAAAGACAATGCCTGCGACTGACATTCAGTCGACTTCATCACCCTGGAACCCTTCCAGTGATTCTCCCCAGGATCGATTGATACCATCTCACTACAACTAGTGAGAATTCTAACATCCAATGAAATCTATCTCATAGATCCAAAACTTAGGATTTAGGAGGTATCATCTTGATCCTATATGGAGAATCATAGTGACAAGCGGAGATTGATCGAGCGTAGCATAAGAAACTCCTTTCTTATCAAGAGTATTTCATCCACGTACTCTACGAGGATCACCACTATACTCCCTACTACCCTTTTGTTTATACAAGGTTCATCTACCATTTTGATGATGTCAAACTCTTTGACTAACTCATCAAAACAGATGTTCCAACTCCGCGATGCCTGCTTTATCCTATAAAGCATCTTACACACGTATCCGCTGCTCCCACTGTCTACGAAGCCCTCTGGCTGTATACTTATAGACGCGCTATTCTAAAACATCATTTAGAAAAGCAGTCATGGCACCCAACCGCCAGATATCGTAGTTATGGTATGTAGCCGTGGCAAGTAGGATCTGGATGGACTTAAGCATAGCTACTTGAAAAAGGTTTCATCATAATCCATGCCTGGTAAATGATGCAAACTTTTAACAAGTCTAGCTTTGAAAGTCTCAACTTTTCCATCTACACCAAGTAATCTTCTCAAGATATACTTGCTCCTGATGGGGATTTAACCCTTCAGATATAGCAACTAAAGTCCATACTTTGTTGGTGTATAAGGATTCCATCTCAGATCGCTAAGCATCCAGCCATTCTCACAGAGTCTCACTCCTGATGGCCAGCTCAAAACTAGTTGGGTCATCATCTCATGATGTAATCCTCGCTCCCACTGTCATAGAGAAACCAAAGTATCTTTCAGGTGGGTGAGGAACCCTACTAGATCGGCGGAGAGGCTGAGGTTCGTTGGAATCTACTGAATCCTTTGGTTCTATCAAATCATGTGTTGTAGTTTGTATAGCTGGAACATTTCCAGTTCTATATTACAGACGTTGCCTCGAGCGTGTCCGGATTTTGCTTTTAGACATAGGCCGGACAACCCCAAATCTTAACTAACTTAAGACATGGGCTCTTCCCTTTCCATATCACATATGAAGTGGTAGGCATAGATTTGATTCGAACCCTATTCAATAGGTATGCATCTTCTCAAGCGCATAACTCCCAAAAAGGAAATAGGTAACTCAGTAGTACTCATCATAGAGCACACCATATCATATAGGGTGTGTTTGCTCCGCCCCGATATTCCATCGTGCTATGGTGTATACAGAGGAGTAATTCTGAGAGAGAATCTCATTCTCCTTTAGAATAGTCCAGGAATTCCATGCACAAGTATTCTCCTCCCTGATCTCATCATAGGTCATAATACTTATACCCGTATTTTGGTTCTCTACTTCTAACTTATATTCTGTGAATATCTCAAAAGGTTCGGACTCATGTTTCAACAGGAACATATGACTGAATCTTGAGAGATCATCAGAGAATGTAATGAAGTACAAAGAACCAATCCTGGCATGTGTAGACAGGGGACCTACATACATCAACATGTATCATCCCAAGAGTTCACTAACTCTTTCTCTGTTTCCAATTAACAGAGCTATGGTCATCTTATCTTTGTGACATGACTGGCAAGTTTCACAAGATGTAAATTCAAACTGATTTAAATATGCATCTAAATGTAACTTTAGCTAGTCAGGTCGCATTGATATGACCTAGTCTACAATACCTCAAGAAGGAATGGTTCAATTTTGAACTCTTCCTATTGTGTGTGTTCTATATACCAAGAACTGTAGTTTGATTTAGAACATCAATGCTTTTAGATAACGTGCCTGAACCGATCAACTTTTGATATAGGAATTGTTCAAAACATTATCCAACAATACAAAATTTTATCATTTCTTTACTAATAAAGAGATAGATATAATTTTGTATATCAGGTTCGGTATCTAATAACATTTGTTCAGAATCAATGTATTCAGGTAATACAGGGTGACAGTGACCGACAGACTTGGCTGCAACACTTGCCCCGTTTTCTGCCTCATGAAACTTATCACCCGTTCTCAGTTTTTCTACCCTTTTGTAGCCCTATGTAACAGATTACATATCTGGGATCCTGATCCGGTATCATATACCAGGATGCGGAGGATACTGAGAAACAGTTCTGTATGATGAACACACCCGAAGATGATGCATCAGCATGCACTCTCTTCGTTTGGGCGGCACGGGAAATCTGGTATTCCCCAATTTCCTGCTCTGTCTTATAACAATTATAAGTTGGAGCGGGACCAACGTTCCCCAGCTCAGTATAACAAGCGGGTTCGGTCAATAATCCGTATTATTATCTTGATTAAGGCGTGACATGGTCGCTACCAGGAGAGAGAGAGAGAAGAAAACACTCAGCATGCGCTCTTGCAAGAATAGATTGGTTATTATTTTATCTAATCAGGATGGCTCCCACTGCTTTTTATCAAATCTTCCTTCAAACCCTAAAAGGAAAGACTAGCCGGGATTAATTACACACTACAAGTTCGCCAATCTTTCAGCCAGGCCAGTGTCGGTACTTTGAGGGAGGTCCCCCGTGCTTTCGCACGAACCTAATTAATGTAAACCTCGTTTTCCCAGAGGCGTAACCTCGTTAACACCTTTCTAGACACCTACTTGATCGGCTAATTGTAATGTATAAAACTCTCCCAGGAGTAACTCTTACTCGCAGCGGGTATCGGGATCCAACTATCTCATAGAAGGTATGCAATCTCATTGCAAATTTCAACACTTGAAATTCCCGATAATATTTTGCCCCTAGCTCGCTATGACCTTGACGCATGCCAAACAACCCATAGTCTGCTAGTCAAGTTCAACCCGTCATTTCCTGATTGAATTAAACCCACCCGCACGACCCTTGACGCATGCCAAACAACGCCGTACGAATACCCTAATCCAATCGCATCGTATGCTAGCAGATAAGCACTAGTTAGCTACCGTACACTACGTCTTGACGCATGCCAAACAACCACAGCACGAATACTAGCTAGTACTTATCTGAAATGACGGAGGGCTACGACAGGTTTTTCTGAAAACCTATTGCGTAATGAACTTGATATCGTTGTAGAATCAAATGATTTTAAAATGGAGTGCTTTTGAGGCTTTTCTTGTTTTGCTAAAGGAGTCACTCCCGGTGAAGGGATCATCGGTCCTTTCCTCGTCAAATGAGGTGCGGGATATATCATATATATCACTGTGCAAAGCAAAAACTCTAAAAAGCAATCAAAAAACAAACCGAATGTGTAGCATCTGCCAGTTATTGCTAAAGGAGTCACTCCTAGTGAAGGGATCTCGGTCCTTTCCCTATCGAATAAGGTGCAGGATATATCACATATACCGCTGTGCAAAGCAAGAACTGTAGCTACCTGTTTTATTTTGAAATTCGATTCTACAACATCTTAGGTTTCTTTTATTTCATTAATCACATTAATGAAGTCCCATCATTAAAGTACCTAAACATCACAGATAAATACGACGTACACTTATGCCATCCGCATTCGCCTCGATGTCCCCTCGTGCACCGTTAGGTTAGGTAACTAACGGCAGAGCAGGGCAGGGCTAGCACGGGTGTAAAACATAAGTAACGTCTATATAATATATCATATATACTATATACAGTATCTATCACAGAACATCACATGATCACATCACAGATATCGCAGCAGAAGAATCATATGAAATATTGGATATACTAGGACGTCTGTGTTTTCAATACGAGCCAGTATAAAACACGGATTCCACGGTCGTGATGAATAGCCAAACCCACACCCCTAGACCCCTACGAGAGCGGCAAGCAACCCTACCAATTCTGGAGTTAGCAGACCCGGACTCGACTCCTCGAGTTGGTCTCCCACTGGACTCCAGAACCCGGTTACTTGTGCCCTCCTTCTTGGGTCTATCCTAGTGCGGAAAAGTAAATAATATACAAACGGTGACTACTTCCGCTACCTGGAAGTGCCCCAATAAAAGAATATTACATACAAGTTTTTACATGAATGAAAATGAAAAACACTCATCTCACATAAAAACCCCCGGCTATTCAAACACGACGATCCAATATAACATATCCAGCAACACATAACATCACATGTCATCAACGTAAGTAAATATGCGCATCCCAATTGTCGTTGACATATAGCAACGAAACCGGCGATATCACATATTACACTTACGGTCACAGAAAAGAAAGTGTAAAACTACAACAGTTGGAATCCGCAACCTGCATAGACATCGCATGCCTAATCAAATGAATTACTTAGACATCGCATGCCTAACAATTATAAACCCCGTATTTTAGTCTCATTATCGAAAACTCTTTTCAATATCAAGTCGGGTAATTCAACAAGATTCCCGGCACCCTGATCGAATGCTCGTCGCAAACTTTAGTAGGCGGCCGCACCCCCGATACCGTCGACGAAGTGCACCAAGGCAGAACACCGCTACCGCGAGCACCCGGACGGATGCTTTCGGCGACGGGGTTCTCCTACAGTCACTTGGTCGGGGCTATGGAGTGAGGCTGTCTATTAAGTTTACCCGGCGAGTATCCGCGTACGCTACGTGATTGCGACGGACTTTTGATCACATCAAAATTCCGTGGCAACCGATCAAGTGAGACTAAACTGCTATGTTTATAACATTCATTCAGTTATCACATTACTACTTGTGAATTCCAATTATTGTATCCCATTCCGGATAAATAGAAAATGTCAAACTTTCCGATCGAACAATCGAACACCCAAGTTTTTCCGATACAGATCAACACATGAAATAAGTCTAACAACATTCAGTTCGTGCCTCAGTACCAACGGTCCAGCCGTAGAAGGGTCAAGCCAACGCCTCACATGTGGCACGCCGTACTGCCCCAAACCCGAAGGTTCAAAGGGCAGTTCAAGACGGTCACATAATCGAGTTAAGGTTTGTTGTCTTCTAGAGGGTCCATCGCGTTACTTGCACTACTTAGAACGTCGTTAAACTTCGGAAAAATCCAACACTTGGAAATTTCCCGACAGGGGAAAAATTGGGTATTTATATCCGGTCGAACATTTTAACATATTCTAAAATTTATCCGGAAAGCTACACAGACAAAATTTGATACTCCGATCGAAACACCGAATCCCCAAAACAACTCCAGAAAATTCAACTCTTGAAAACATATTAAAAATTCCCAGAAAACTCAGCATATTATAATAGGAATTACTGTGCAAACAGTAGTCAACGAGTCAACAATATCGCCGCGGAACCGCCGCGCCACGTGGGCTTAGGCCACGGTTCCGCGCCGTTATGACGGAGTTAGGTCTCCGGTTTTCACAGTATTTCATAAAAATCCCTGCTGAATTTTTTAGCACCTTTTAATATGGAAAAATCCACGATTTTACAAAATGTCCAGAGAGCATGATTGTGATCGGGATTCGGGTTCGTTCGGACTTCAAATTCCGTCTGGACTTCGCCTAAGGCTCTAGCTAGGCTCTGATACCACTGTAGGGTTCCTAGGCATCCTAGTGAGGTCACACAAGGCATCGAACATGCCAATTTCAAAATTTAACGGTGCCGGGAAACCCTAAACGGATCGTTTGCTAGATATACATAGGCGAAAAAGAAACTAGTTAACACTTAACTGAGGGAATACGGAAATACAACCTTTGTAGATCCGGTCCTCCACCTCCATAGCTCCGCAACGAGGTCCTCTCCGCTGTCCAAATCAAATCCGGGCTCAAGCGTCGGCTTCGTCGGAGAATGGGCAAGCTAGGTCGTCGATGTCCTTGCCGAAGATGATCTACGTCGAGGCATCGAAAGATCAAGCTCCACCTTCACCAAGTCATGAAAACTTGTGAAGGAAACACACTCTACTACTTGGCAAGAGGTAGAGGATGAAGAAATAGGAAGTGGGTAGACTTTAGAAATGGATTTCTCACTCATATCATCAATCCACCATTGATGTAGTCTAGGTTTTTCTTCTTGAGTTGAAGGAAGAAGAAGAAGAATATATTATGATAAGAATAATAATAATGAGAAAAGAAATTCATTCTTATCATAATTGAACCATAGTTAGGTGTAGAGAATCAATCATGGTTAAAGGAATGGTTAGGGTCAAACTAGAGACAAAATGGTCACTTAGTGAAAAGATCAAGAAGCTTCAACTAGAATCCAAAATTAGCAACCATTTCATTTCATTTTCTTTTATTCATTTATCATAAAGAAATGGATAATTAAATAAGATAAATGAATAACAAATAATAAACCCTAACCTATTCATTAACCAAGGTTTAACACTTTACACTTAACCAAAAAGCATGTATCATCAAACATGATACAAGCTAGTGCACAAAATCATATCACATATATAATGCGCACATTCGAGTGAGAAAATCCATCTTAAAGTGAACCGATACTAGTTAATGCAAAGTAATATATCAAATATATAATTATGCATTAAATCATTAAATCAACACTTGATTCAATGATCCGGTCATGTCGCACAAAACCGACTGGTATCTTTAGTAACAACTTTTCGAATCAACACTTGATCCGATAACCCGGCTATATCGGATATAACCGATCAATGTCACATCGTGAGAATCAAATACAGTATCACATACTGGTATCATTCTCGGTCCCGCACATATCTCATATGCGCTCCTATTTCGTTTCGCTTGAGCCAGGAAACCTCTGTGTAGGACTCTAAAGACTCGTCAATACGCCGGCAGCAGGTGATGATCATATCAAGCACCTACAAGCCGCAAGCGGTCTGCTAAACGTAACGGCCACCCGGGTATTGAGCGATCTGAAGATCGACGAGCAAGCCCGCTCACACTCCAGTGAATCCGACCAGTAACACTACCGTACAGTCCGGTTTGATCGTCTGATATGTCGCATATCTTGCCTAGGGGTGGTAAACGTCAGACCCCAATAGCTCGATAAGTCGTGTCGATATGAGGTCTATAACACTTCGAGAAACTACTGGTAACACTTACCAGTAAATCTCAGCTACCCTGGCCAGGGATTTCCTGTTATAGCCAATCGAACACAGCGCAACATCAACTCCCTATACCGGGAGAGACGAATCCCCTCCTATCGCTCATTGTCTCCATGTGACTCGGGACTGTACCCAAAAACCACCATTTTGCACGCCCTCTTGGACGTGGTAAGATGGAAATCAAAGCACAGTGGGAACCACACAAGACTCTATGACGATCTCGGGTCAACAGACTACTCTGTACCAGTGTCACCAGAGAACTGCCATCTGACGTGAGGTATAATACCATCTGGGAGTTCTTGGCGAGTCCGTCCAGTGTACCCAGTCTCTACTGAGCACCCGTACATCATCTCCGATGTCAAACACCAATGGATATGGGATCATCCATCGCCCATCTGTATGGGTCGAGAAGGTATACGCTAATCTACTCTGGTATATCGATGCCCCATCTCGATACACCCACGACTAGGGACTTTGAAGGATGTACTTATAGACTACCATGTCTCCACTAGTATGATCCGCATCATAGTCCAGGTAGTCAAGTACACATCCTAAGGGCTTTACCAACATGTAACAGAGAGACAATCAGTGTACACGTTAAGGTAAAGAGCAACCAGATAGCATACTATCATGTCGAGCAAGAAAGTCCTCCCTATATACGTCCCAGCATCCACTACAATATACATCCAATGTACAGTAATGGCCTCTAGGGCATACATATAACTAACAGTTGTGTCACCAGTGTTGTATATTATTTACTTTTCCGCATTAGGATGGACCCAAGGAGGGGAGCACAGGTGACCGGGTTCTGAGGTTCAGTGGGAGGCCATCTCTAGGAGTCGAGACCGGGTCTCCTAAACTCCAGGATTGGTAGGGTCACTTGCCGCTCTCGTAGGGGTCCAGGGTGTGGGCTTGGCTATTCATCGCGACTATGGAATCCGTATTTTCTATTCTGGCTAAATACTAAATACGGACGTCCTAGGATATCCCACGTTATATCTATGTTTCTGCTGCCTGTGTTCTGTGATATCTGAGACGAATGACATATTATATATATGATATATAGTAGACGTTGCTTATGTTTTACACCCGCGCTAGTCCCGTCCCGGTATGACGTTAGTTAAGTAACCTAACGGTGCATAACGGAACATTGCGGCGAATGCGGATGGCATAAGCGTACGTGTTATTTTCGTTTCTTTTCTGTGATTGGCTTAAGGACTTAAATGATAGGATTACATTAATGTGATTAATGTAAAGAAAATAAACCTAAAAAGATGTTGTAGAATCGGATTTAAAAACTACTCGGCTATTTGTGAAAAAGCAAAACTGCGGAGCTTAAGCCACTCCTTTTGAAAACTGTTTGATTCTACAACGATATCAAGTTCAAAGCATTAAAGATTTTCTTAAAAATCATTCGCAACCCTCCGTCATTTTAGGAAGTAGAGTACTTAGTATTCGTGCTACGTTTGTTGACTTTAGTTAAGGCGTAGTGTACGGTAGCTAAGTGATGTCTTCCTACACTGCATATGATGCAGATTAATTAGGACATTCATGCGACTTTGTTGACCATAGTTAAGGGTCATATGGGTGGGTCTAATTGATCAAGAAATGACGGGTAGAACTTGACTGGTACTTATGATTTGTTGACCATAGTTAAGGTCATAAGTACTAGGGGTAAAAATTACATCGGGAATTTCAAGTGTTGAAATTTGCAATGAGATTGCATACCTTCCATGTGATGGTTGGATCCCGATCCCACTGTGGGCAATAGTTGCTCCTAGGAGAGTTTTACAGTTTACAATTAGCTAACTCATTAGGTGTCTAGAAAGGTGTTAACGGGGCTCCGCCTCTGGGAAAACGGGGTTTACTCTAATTAGGTCCGTGCGAAAGCACGGGGAACCTCCCTCAAAGTACCGACACTGGCCTGGCTGAACGGTTAGCGAAGTTGTAGACTGTAATTAATCCTGGCTAGTTTTTCTTTTTAAGGTTTGAAAGAAAACTTGATAAAAAGCAGTGGGAAACATCGATTAGACAAGATAATAAACCAATCTAATCTGTGCAAGAGCTTTCGCTGAGTGTATTCTTTTCTCTCTCTTAATGGTAGATACCAATGACTGGACTTAAGCTTCTACTAGATAAGAACAAACTGAATGGGACCAACTATAAAGACTGGCTAAGGAATCTGAAGATCGCCTTGACTTATGATAAAGTATCATATATCCTCACGGCTTCAGCCCTGCCCGTCCCAGGCCCAAAATCCTCAGTTGCGGACATTGAAGTCTGCAAGACATGGGACGCTGACTGTGCCACGGCAAAATGCCTCACGCTTGCATCGATGGACAACACACATCAAAAGCAGCACGAGGACATGGACATTCACGGAATATTGCTCCATACAAAGGAGTTGTATGGGGAGCAATCCCGCGTATTACGATACGAAGCATCAAAGAAACTGTTTCAGATGCGAATGGCCCCTGGCACACCAGTAGGAGACCATGTTTTGAAGATGATAGCTCTTATAGAAGAGCTTGAGGGCCTCGGATGGACAATGGACAATGAACAATATATAGATATTATTCTGCAGTCCCTCCCCTCCACCTTTGCTCAGTTCATAGTGAACTTTAACATGCATGGCATGGAGAAGGAACTCCCTGAACTCCTTAATATGTTAAGGAGTGCAGAGAGCACTATGAAGTCAGCAAAGACTCCCGTTATGACTATTGGACAGTCTTCTTCTTCTCGCCCGAAAGCTAAGGCCAAGGGAAAGAAAAAGAAGAAACCCACTAATCCTAAGGGCGGAGTCAAAAAGGTGAAGGGAAAGGGAAAGTCCACAGCTGGAGACCCGGGGAAAGGCGAGTGTTTTCATTGCCACAAGACAGGACATTGGAAGCGCAATTGCACAAAGTACTTAAGTCTCAAGAAGAAGCATGGTGATGCTTCCGCTTCAGGTGCGTTTGTGACTGAAAACTGTTTTTCTATAAACTCTGCTTCATGGGTATTGGATACCGGTTCAGGTTCTCACATTTACAATTCTATGCAGGGGCTGTGAAATAGCAAGGTTTTGAAGACAGGTGACCATACTCTCCGCATTGGAAATGGTTCCAATGTACATACAGTCACAGTGGGAGAGTATCACTTGGGGTTGCCGTCTGGATGTATTTTGATTTTGAATCCATGTTATTTTGTACCAAGTATGCTATGTAATATAATATCCGTTTCTTTGTTGGACAATGAAGGATATAATTTTGTGTTGCAGAACAATGTTATGAACATTCACCTGAATCAAATGTTGGTTGGGTATGGTACGCTTAATAACGGAATATATGTCCTAAATCAACACACAGTTTTCAGTATACAACACACTAATAAAAGAAAATTTTCAGAATTAAATGAAGCTTTTCTTTGGCACTGTAGACTTGGTCATATTAACGAAACAAGACTAAACAAGTTACACAAAGATGGATATTTAAATTCTTTTGAATATAAATCTTATGCGACTTGCCAGTCTTGTATCAAGGGTAAAATGACCAAAACTCCGTTTACCGGACACGGAGAAAGAGCTACTCAGCTCCTGGGTCTCATACATAGTGATGTATGTGGGCCTATGTCTACACAGGCTAGAGGCGGTTTTTCATACTTCATTACATTCACTGACGATTTCTCAAGATTCGGTCATGTATTTTTATTAAAGCACAAGTCCGACGCTTTCGAGAAATTCATTGAATATAAACAAGAAGTAGAAAAACAAACCGGCTTGAGTATTAAGATGCTTTGATCAGATCGAGGTGGAGAGTATCTCAGTACAGAATTTGCAAACTTCCTAAAAGAGAATGGGATTCTCTCTCAGCTCACTCCTCCTTACACACCACAGCACAACGGTGTGTCAGAACGACGGAATAGGACCCTATTATATATGGTCCGGTCCATGATGAGTGACGCTGAGTTACCAGTCTCGTTTTGGGGACATGCATTGGAGACTGCAGCGTTTCTGCTAAACAGGGTTCCAACCAAAGCCGTGTCTACCACGCCATATGAGATATGGAATAGAAAGAGACCATCTCTTAAAAGAATTAAGATTTGGGGTTGCCCGGCCTATGTTAAAAAGCAGAATCCGGACAAACTCGAGACACGGTCAGTCATGTGTAACTTTGTGGGATATCCTAAGAATTCTTATGGATATCTGTTCTACCACAAAGAGGAACAAAAAGTGTTTGTTTCTCAGTATGCCACATTCTTGGAAAAAGAATTTTTCACAGATAAAGATGATGGCAAGGTAGTAGATCTAGAAGAGGTTCTGGAGACACAAACTACAAATGACGATTTGGTTGAACCGGCTGTTGCAACAGAAACTGAAGAACCTCGGCCACTCTGTAGATCTGGTAGGACTTCTCGCCCACCGGAGAGGTACTACGGTTTCCTCATTGATGGTAACGGAGAAGATTGCATCATGGATGATGATGATCCTACCAGTTTTCAGCAAGCTATCACGAGTGGTGACTCTGTGAAGTGGCTGGATGCCATGAGATCCGAAATGGAGTCTATGTACACCAACAAAGTATGGACTTTGGACGTTGTACCCCCTGGGGTAAAACCTGTAGGGTGCAAATGGATCTTTAAAAGAAAGATTGGTGTGGATGGGCAGGTAGAGACCTATAAGGCAAGACTTGTGGCGAAGGGTTTTCGTCAAAGACCAGGTTTGGACTATGACGAAACTTTTTCGCCCATAGCCATGCTTAAATCCATTCGGATCCTACTTGCTATTGCTGCTCACTACGACTATGAAATCTGGCATATGGACGTTAAAACAGCAATTCTAAATGGAGATTTAGAAGAATGCGTTTATATGGATCAGCCAGAGGGCTTCATTGACAGTGGGAGCAGCGAGAAAGCATGTAGATTGCTTAAATCCATATATGGGTTAAAGCAGGCATCTCGGAGTTGGAACATCTGTTTCGATGATGTCATCAAAGAGTTTGATTTCATCAAAAATCCAGATGAACCTTGTGTTTATAAGAAGGCTGTAGGAAGAGCTGTCACATTCCTCGTATTGTACGTGGATGATATTCTTCTGATAGAAAATGATATTCCTATGCTACAGTCGGTCAATTCATTCTTATCTCTAAGGTTCTCCATGAAGGACCTGGGTGATGCCACATACATCCTGGGCATAAGGATCTATAGGGATAGATCCAAAAAGTTATTGGGATTGTCCCAAACCAGGTACATCAACACCATCCTAAAAAGGTTTAGTATGGAAGACTCCAAGCGGGGTGCCTTACCCGCTTGCCATGGAGTCACTCTCTCCAAGGATTCTTTTCCAAAGACCGATGAAGAGAGAGCTCGCATGAGCATTATACCTTATGCTTCGGCAGTAGGATCTATAATGTATGCGATGTTATGTACACGCCCAGATGTAGCTTATGCACTTAGTGTTGTAAGCAGGTATCAATCCAACCCAGGGGAGAACCACTGGACAGCTGTGAAGAACATTCTTAAGTACTTACGAAGGACTAAAGAATTGTTCTTGGTGTATGGTAATACAGATCTCCAAATGGAGGCCTTTACCGATTCGAGCTTCCAGAGCGATAAGGATGATAGCAAATCTATCTCAGGGTTTGTATTTACCCTCAATGGAGGGGCGGTAAGTTGGAAGAGTTCCAAACAAGATACCGTTGCAGACTCTACGATGGAAGCTGAGTACATTGCTGCAAATGATGGCGCCAAGGAAGCCGTCTGGATGAAGAAGTTCGTCTCGGAGCTAGGAGTAGTTCCAACCATTATTGATCCAATACCTTTGTATTGTGACAATAATGGGGCGATGGCGTTAGCCAAGGAGCCCAGATCCCATCAGCGGTCCAGACATATCCTGAGGCGCTTTCATTTGATCCGGGAGATTGTAGATCGCCGCGAGATCGAGATTAAGAGAGTAGACACAAAGAACAACGCCGCGGATCCACTCACCAAGGCCCTCCCTCAGCCACAGCATGAGCGACTTTTTGAGATGTTGGGTATGAGATATGCCAATAACTGGCCTTAGTGCAAGTGGGAGATTGTTGGATATATGTATGCCCTAGAGGCCATTATGTGATAGTGGATGTATCTATACATATATATATATATTCAGTTTGCATTCTTGCTCGACATGATAGTATGCTATCTGGTTCTTCTTTATCTGACATGTTGATTAGATCATGCTTTTATTCATTCATACATGCTGATAAAGCCCTGAGGATATCGGCTTGACTACTCTGATTATGATGGAGATCATACTAGTGGGACATCTGTAGTCTATAAGCGTATCCTGGAACGTCCCTAGTCGTAGGTATATCGAGACGGGGCATTGATATACCAGAGTAGACTAGCGTATATGATACTAGACCCATACGATAGGCGATGAATGTTCCCACATTCATCGATGTTTGACATCAAGATCATATACGGGTGCTCAGTGGTGACTGGGTACACTGGACGGACTCACCGAGAACTCCTATATGGAATTATATCTATCGTCGGATAGCAGTTCTCAGGTGACACTGGTACAGGTTAGTCTGTAGACCCGAGATCGTCATAGAGCCTTGTGTGTTCTCCCACTGTACTTTGATTACCACCCTACCACGGCTCTACTGAGTCGTGCAAGCAGGTGGCCGTTGGGTACAGTCCCGAGACACACGAAGGCAATGAGCGATAGGAGGGGTTTCGTCTCTCCCGATATTGGGAGTTGATGCTGTACTGTGCCCGACTGGTTATATCAGTAATTCCCTAGCCAGGGCTGCTGAGATTTGCTGATAAGTGTTATCAGTAGTTTCTCAATCTGTTATAGACCATTCACCGGCACGACTTATTGAGTTATTGGGGTCGACGTGACCATCCCTAGGATCGATATGCAGCATATCCGACGAAGAGACCGGACTGTACGGTAGTGTTGCCGGATGGCTCGACGGGAATTGTAGCAGGTTCGCTTGTTGTCTTCTGATCGCTCAATACCCGGGTGGCCGTTACGTTTAGCTGACCGCTTGCGGCTTGAGGGTACTTGATATGATCATCACCCTCTGCCGGCGTATTGACGAGTCTTAGAGTCCCACAGAAGAGTTACCCAGTCCAGGCGAAACGTTGTGGTGCGCGTATGCGATATGCGCTTGCACCCGATTGAAATGTGCGTATATGATACCGAACATTGATCGGGTGGCCTGCTTTTGGTGGGGTCATGTGAGATATGACCGGATTGATAAATTAAGTGTTGATTTATCATCTAACCATTAGTTTTCTCACTTGAAACCTTTCTAGGGTTTGATGGATGTATGCATGCATGCATGTGTTTCTTTCTTCTTTTCTTGTTTCATGCACATGTAGATATGCATACATGTATACATACATACACCCATCCATCATGGTTGATTGCATATGGAAATGGTGGCAATATAAGACTCACACCATAGATTAAACAATGGATTATTATTTAATTTTGGTTTTAAAGTAAAATGAAAAAGAAAAGGATAATCATTCTTGATTCTACACTCTTCTTCTAACCTAACCTATCTCAACTACCACTAACCTATGGTTATCCTTCTCTTTATCATTTAAAACCCAAGTTAAACTAACTATCCATCATTTAATCATGGTTGAAGTTAAGAAGGAAATAAATATATATAATGATATATATTTCATTTTCTTCTTAACTCAAGGTTATCTTTTACACCTCTTGTCTAAATTAGCCACCATCTTCATCCTCCTTCATCTTTTCCTCTATAGTCTTTTCTAGTGAGCTAAATACAACTAAAGAAAGGTTTTTTGAAGTGAGATTCCAAACCACAACATCATTCTACTCAAGTCTAGCCGACTTGATTAGAGTGTTTCCTTCGGTTTTCCAAAGTAGCGAGCTTGGACGGAGTACTCCGTGGTGGATCGTCGTGGACGCAAGGGAACTTCAAGAGGACCTCGATTCAACACCCAAGACACCAAGGAGTCCAGCAAAGGGGAGCTACAAAGGTTGTAGCCTTCAAACCCTTATCTTTACTAGCTTAAAGTTTTACAACCCTAATTTTCTAGGATCGATCCCTTTGCATGTTAGTTTAGCACCAAAAAAATTAAAACTTTGGGTCATGTGATGCTTCAAAACTCTTCATAGGGTGCTATACTAACCTTTCATATGTTGCATAAGTCATTGCCACTCTTTCTTTTACCCTTTGTATTTCTCAGAACACCCGTACTACTACGGACATCCACTTCCATTGGATAGATCCATCGTATGGTTATATACGAACTCGAAGGGACTTCTTTGAGGATGGATCCAGGTTCAGGAGAAATGGAATTGGTTTATTCAGTTGTCTTTTATTATCACCTTCTCTCAGGTTGCGAGAGCTCCTTGGTTTAGGAGAGTACACCTATTACGCTTATTGGATAGTCTTATTCCAAACCATAGGCATGTGCCGAAAGGTAGGGAATGAAGAAAACCAATTAGCCTAAGTAGGGTGTGCAGAAGGTAATATGTAAAGACAAGATAAAGGGATTAGAAAGAGGGCAAAGTAAATTGCGACTGATATCATTCACGACCAAAACCGCGTACTTCGTCGCCACTCCTATTTCACCTTTAAAGGAATAAGGTATTATTCAGTTGTCTTTTATCATCACCTTCTCTCAAGATATGAGTACTCCTTGGTTTATGAGGGTACACCTATTATGCTTACTGGATAGTCTTCTTCCAAACCATAGGCTGGTGCCGAACGGTAGGGAAGGAAGAAAACCATTTAGCCTAACGATGGTGTACAGAAGGTAACGACTAAAGACAAATAAAGGGATTTGGAGAGATGGCAAAGAAATATACGGTTATAGTCATGAATTGGATTTTGGAAGAGGCATTGCTATGAATACCAGGATACCCCTACGAAACATTTTCATGTTTCAGTGCATTGTTAAAGGAAAACTGTTTTCCCGATTGGATACTTACTCCAGGGTATGTATTTACCAGGTTTCATTCTCATACCTATATGGTTTTACAGATGATGAGCGGGAGTAAGTTATTGGGAATTAGGTGATTATCCTCATTATATCGGAATTCGTTGTAATTGGTGATATTTGAGGAAATCGCCAGGGTACAGTTTTTAACCTACGATGCACAGGTTTTGAGTTGCTTAAACTCAGCGGACTTATACAGAGTATTGTATGTTGTCCAATGTCCATCAGGACAAAGGGGTAGGTCCTCGTACTATGTTCTGTTTACTTATGACTTCTCTAGTTTTTAGACAAGTGTTTCGTAGAAATACAAGGTCTAAGTTTTGAGAAGTTGTGGGTATAAGAATAAAGTAGAGAACCAGGTGTCACAAGTATCGGGATTCTTAAAAAAGATCGAAGATGTAGATTCTTGTGATTGGTATTCAGATAATAGTGATGGTTTTGAGAAACGTGTTACTCTTTCAGGTTACTCATAATTGGATGGATTCCTAAGTTGAGTAATGCTGATTAGCCTCTTTCCATTAAGTTGATATGCACTGGAGACAGCTGCATGATTTGAATCTGGTTCCAATTAAATAAGTGCCAAAGTTTCTATATTGGATATAGAATAGTTCGTACCTTAAAAGATATTAAGGTACGAGGAGTTGTCCAGCTTATGCTTAAAACCAGACTCTGGATAACTCAGGGCACGTTACTGTAATGGCTGTTTGTGGGTTGACCCTGGCTACGACGAGGGTTGATATTCTACCATTTGGAAGATCAATAGTGATATTGTTCTTGACTCGCCATAGTTTTAGTAAAATGGATCTTTTTCAGAAAACAGTAGTGGGAGTATGGTAGAACTGGAAGTGATTCCAGAACCGCGAATGATTACGGAAAATTTAATAGGACCTATATATTCAATCAGGTTTGACATTCCAATAGCCACTCCGCAGATATGATGGGTAACCTCAGACACCCGAGAGGTACTCCGGTAGCCTCAAGGATGGTGACAGGGAGGATCTTGTTTACCCAGACTTGACACTACTGTTGTTCCAGGATATGAGACCCGGTAGGAGGGTTGTCGTAGTCAGAGAGAGCAGCGGAAGCATAGTGGGCAAGATGCTTATATCTATTTATAGACTTGAGCAGTTATAGCGGAGATAGATCATCTAATTTTGATGTGACAGTCATGGGTTTGACTTCAATCAGGATAGGGGATGGATCTGTTAAGAAGGTAGTAGGGTGTGATGTCATGGTATCTGGATGACATACACAGAGTAGGAAGTAAAATTCCTATACTACGATCGGTTGTACTGTGGTCGTCACACAGTTGTTTCTCCAGACAGGATATGGATATAATATTTGACATTCTGGTTTCTAGATCTATAGTTTTTTAGATCTGGATTTGGGTAGTTTCCCAATGTGGGTACTTTGACAGTATTCTAATGGTTTTTAGAATAGATGACTCCTAGAATGGTAGTGTACCTGCAGGTGATGGAGTCACCCTCTCTAAAGGTGTCTTACGAACTAAAGGGGAGAGGGATGTGCATGATTGGCAGATCACTTGTTTAGGCAATTGAGTCAATCATGAGATGTCAAGTACCACACCAAATGTTGTTTTTGCACTAGATGCAATAAGTTTGTATTAATCCAATCCTGGAGAAACATAAGGAAGCAGCTATAGAACATAAGTACATGTTCTACGGATTTGATGATGGCAGCCTCTTTCGGGAGACGGTTATCATTCCAGGCTTCAAAAGTGACATGGTTGACAGAGTGATTGTCAGAGTTATAGTTTTCCCTCTGACAAGGGACAGTATTATGGACAGGTGGTCCAAGAGGATACTGTGGGTGGCATGGTGCCAGATACTGATTAGGTTCAGTGATCGATACAGTCTAAGAAGTTTGGATTAGGAGTTCATTTATGAACTAGGTCCCATCAGATATCCAGACATATTCTAAGACGGGTATTACTCGATTCGAGAGATGGCTTTCTCCGCGAACTTGAGATTAAGAGAGATATAGAAAGAAACACCTAGGCGGATCCACTCACTGAGGCTATTTCTCGAACACAATAGTTTTACAAACGGGCTTTGTGAAACTGATTAGTAGAGGAGTTGGGTGTTCGGTTTCACACGGGCTGTGAGTAGTCGACATTGCAATAATTAGCC